>CM064911.1:81066392-82423203 GCA_032727855.1 Quercus ilex subsp. ballota
AAAAATAAAAAATTAATTTATGAATTTTAACTAAATGAAAAAAAGGAAAAAATAGAAATAAAAACCAAAAATAATATAAATTGAGATCTAGTTTTATCTTGAGGAAGAACAGACAAGAACACAAATCCAAAAAATTCAAAACCCAAAAACATCTATTAGTTATCCACGTCAACACAAAATTAAACACAAATAAGTCCAAAATAAAACCCCTCACATTACGCCAAAACATCAAAGCAAATAAATTTTTTTTTTCTAATTTCAAACCACATGGCCACACTTTCGGCTCACACATTTTTCTCTCTTAGCTCAAACTTTATCTCTCTTTAGTCTTGAGATCTTGGTTTGATGGGTTTGATCTGGGTTAGAAAGAGAGAGGCTGAGATTACTTTGATCCGAGTTAGAAGGAGATGTTGAGACTGGTTTCTATCACGGCATGGCTGGCGGCGGCATGTGGGTTCAAGATCAACCAAATGGGGAGTGATTTAAGAACTATGGTGGTCGGGTTCTGGGTTTCAAAGTGGTTTTGGTGGTCTAAACAGGCTTGGAAAAACGGGTACGATCCCGCTTTCCTTTGCCACTCAAGTGTACGGCGTCTACCGTGCTTAGATTGAAGAAGTGTGGGTTTGGTGATGTGGGTTTTGATGTATTAGGAGTGGTGGTTTTTGTTTATCCGATCTTATTGTTGTGGCCAATGTTTAGTGTTAATTTTATGGGTTTGTTTTAATTGTGTTGATTTTCTGGGTTTGTATTCTCCGGGTTTTGAAAATTTTTGGTGCTCAGTGTTTAGCTAGAGGGATGGAGAGTAGGAAGAAAAATGTTGTTTCAGTTGCAAAGTTTGTTGTTCAAAAGTGGGTTTGTTCAAAATACCGATCTAGTTTTTATTTTCCTACTCAATCTGGGTTTTTTCTCTCATCTCACATTAGATTTTTAAAAAATATTTTTTTGTAACCAATCTATGGTATTTTTGGGTTTTGGCTAATCGTTTGTGTTTGAGTTTGATATTGCAAGTTGTCTCTTATGTGTGTTTTAGAATTTAGGTACCCTTTTTTTTCTTCTTTTCTTACTTTTGTGTTCTTCAATCAGATTAACAAATAATTGATTAAGATCAAACGATTCTAAAGTCTACCTAGATGTTTTTGGGTTTTGAATTTTTTGGGTTTTTGCTCGTCTGTTCTTCCTCAAGATAAAGCTAGATCTCAATTTATATGATTTTTGGTTTTTATTTCTGTTTTTTCCTCTCTTTTTTTCATTTTGTTTATAAAATTCATAAATTAATTTTTTATTTCTAAAAGATGACGTGGCATTTTTAAAATGCTAAATAAAATATTTTATTATTATTTTAATGCTGACGTCAACATTTAGTGTGCTAACGGTGCACTCCGTTTGCCACATAGACTATTTTTGTTAGTGAGATGACGGGATGACGGTAGGGACAAAAATGAGATCGATCTTTGATTTTAGGGACTAAATGCGGTAAAATTAAAAAGTAGGGATCAAAATGGAAATGAAATGGAAATGTAGGGACGAAAATAGTATTTCTGCCAAAAAGAAAAAAACACCAATAAGGGTATGTTTGGTTGGGTGGATTTTAAAGTGGAAGGAAAAAAAAAAAATGAAAGAAAATAGGAAAGAAAACATTTTTTGTAGGTGTTTGGTTAGAGGGAGGGAAGAGAAAAAAATTGGTGGGGCCTGGGTGTTTTCTCTTCGGCCCCACCACCAAAATGTTTTCTCTCCAAAATGGAGAAAAAACTAGGTGGGGATGCATTTTTTCTCCTCGGGCCCCCCACCAATTTTCCCCCCCAAAATGGGGAGAACACTAGGTGGGGATACATTTTTTCTTGATTGACAAAAATGTCCATGTGCACTTGCACATGAGCTTCTTCCAATTGCCATTTTTTTTTTTTTTTCCCTTCTGGGCAGTAACATTGCCTCTTCTTCTTCATTTCTTTTGATTTCCTAGGGCCGTGGGTATAATAATTGTTTTTTTTTTTTTTTTTTTTTAATTTAACTAGACAAGTTTTTTTTTTAGGACATGATTTTTATTTTTTAAATAAATTTGGGTGATTTTTTTTTTTGTGACTTTTTTGTTTTAATTAGGCATCTTTTTTAACAAGGGTATATGAGTAAATTTATCCAAACTCACTTTTTCCTTCTCTCCACTTTTCCACTCCTAACCAAACAAAAAGTAGAAAAATTAAAATATTTTCTATTCTCTCACTTTTTCACCCCTCCAACCAAACAACCCTAAGGCTAAAATGCAAATTGCACCCTCTAACTTTAATTAAAATTTATCTCAGTCCTTTAACTTTACTTTCATTCAATTAAGTTCTCTAAGTTTCAAATTAGTACAATTAAAGCTTTCTATCCAATTTCAGGACTAACTTTGATTGTTTCCCAAACTCTATACAAAATCTAGTACAGAGAAAGAATCCAAGTATTAACATCGTTTAAGGTTCTACTATGTAACATATGTCATGAAAAAGTAAATATAATTTTTTTTCATTTAACTTTTCACTTCATCAAATATTTGTATTTATTTTTATGTATTAATTATCTATAGGTGATATATTAACCATCTATGTTCAAGAAGTTAATATAGTTCTCTCCCTCTCTCTCTCTCCTACTATAGCTGAAGTTAATGTTAAGGATAAGATCAACAACAACTCCAAAATACGAATCCAAGCTAGTTGTGATAAAGAGGAGACTTTGAATTCCAAAACTCAAAAGAGTTGTGCAGATAACAATCGGGCTAGTGAGAAGAACAGCTGTTAAAGATAGACTTCTTTTGTATTTCAAACTTCTTCTATCTGTAACTTTATCCTCTTGTAATTTGTAATTCAAACACGTATTATATATATGCAGCTCGGCCAACACTGATTTAGTGAAGGCTGGAAAATTCAATCATTATCTTCTACTTATTTGTTTTTACATGGTATCAGAGCTATAAGTGATGTACGTCTTTTTAAATAAATAAAAAATGGCTTCATCATCTTCTTCATCCTCCACTGCCAACACGCCAACACTGCCACTACCACTCCTCCCACTACTCTCACTACCATTCATCATTTGATTACCAACTGTTGTGAAATTTTAAAATACTTGCAAGTGTACAAACCGTACTGAAGTATAGTTTGACAAGAAATGGGGTTAAACCCACAGGGACTTGAATGAACGTAGGAAAATTAATCAAATTTTAACCAAATTAATCCTAATCCAGTTTAATAAAAATTGGTTGTTTGCAATTAAATATACTAAGCAAATAATTAAACTAAGCAAAGATATAATATAAAGCAGTATAGAGATGTAAACAATCAAGAGGCAGAAATTAAAGTTTTGGAATCCGCCTTATAAGTCATATCAGCATATATTTATGATCATTAATTTTTCTCAACCACTGCATGATAATCTAAAAATCAATCTTGCTATCATGGAAAATATAATCATTAAAACTTATGTTTAAAAATCTAAAGCATGTTCTTCTTCGCTTCTTAGGTATAAAATCAAATCATTAATTATATCCATTGACAAACAAATCACAAGAGATATCCAATTTTATAATCAAGAAATAATAAATCAAGCATTCAATTAATTAAGACAAATCCTAAATCATGAGAAAAATATGATTGAACTTATATCTAGAATCTCATCTTAGTCAATTGATATGAAGCAAAAACAATTTAAATCATTAAAGAACAACTATTGTGGGAAAAATCAAATCACATAAATATTACAAATAATCCTTAACAAGAATTAATTCTCAACCTAATTATAAATTTAGCTACTCATGGTAATTGAAATAAAACACAAGAATAAAATACTAAACATTAAACTAGACAAATAAAATAGAGAAAGAAATAATCACAATGCTATCATGGAGAAAAATTATAGAGAAGCCACATGCAGCACTGCCTCTTGCTCCAATTTTCTATTTTGCATCCCAACCCTAGCACTCGCCCCAGCCTCCTTTGAATTTTTCCCTAAAGAGCCTTTAAATAGGTCAAGAAATCCTGTTACAAGTTGAATTCCCCTTTAAAGAAAATCCTAGATTTGTAGGCTTCACTTAACTGATGAGTTTGGCCCATTTAACGTCCAAATTCGGACTTTTGGTAAACTACAAAATTGTAACCCTTTAAGTTAACTTTCAACACAACTTAAATAATCCCAATTGGACATCTGAGCCAAAAGTTATGCCAAAAATACTAACTGATGTGCAGACTAGAATCCTAATCTGAATTGGACTTGGATTTGGTGCAAATTTCCTTTGATTCCTTTCTCCAATTGGACTTAAATTTAATTGGATTGGCATTTTTTAACTTCATCATGGCCCTTGTAAAAGTATAGTCCATTAACTTTCTTCTTTGCACAAATCCACTAATTTAATTCCATTCTCCTACAAAAGAAAAATTCAAGCAATAAAACTCAATTAAGCACGAAATTAATTATTCAACATTATTCCAAAACCAAATATAAAATGCATGAATTAACTCAAAACAAGTATGATAATGCTTTCTAATAATAATATAAATATGCAAAATTAAACTATTATCAATGCACATCACCAACAAGCTAACCCGTGACAACAACCTGTTATGGAAAGCTCAAATTGTTCCCTATTTGAAATGGCAACATCTTTATGGCTACTGGATGGAACTACACCTCTTCCACCGTAAACCATCGTTGTTGCAACAAATAGTGCTACTCAAATTCTCTAGAATCCAGAGTATCAACACTGGCATCTGCTGGACCAAATGATTCTTGGTGCTATTATCTATTATCTCCTCTCTCTCTAGAAAGATTCTCACCCATGTGGTCAAATGCCTTACTTCTCCTGATGTTTGGCAATCATTAGAACGCATGTTCACCTCGCAATCTCGTGCTCAAACAATGCAAATTCATTATCAGGTCGCCACGCTGAAGAAAGGTTATTCTTCAATTACTAATTGTTTTCACCAGTTTACAAATTTGGTTGACACTCTTGCTACAATTGACCAACCATTGAATGATTTTGAGCTTGTATCTTTCCTTTTGGCTAGACTTGGATCTAACTACAACTCTTTTGTTACCTCTGTGATCACTCGTGTTGATCCTCTCTCCCTTGAGGACTTGTATGGGCACTTACTAACCTATGAAGTGCGTCTAGAACAAAATCAGCTAGCCGCGAATCTCACTCTTGCTGCAGCAAATTTTGCTAATCGAGGAAATTCCTCAAGAAGTGGCCATGGTGGTCGCCATACTTGTCCAACACATCAACCTGGCCATGGTTCTCCTTCAACAAATCAGAAAACTTCTTAAGGCAGGGGACGTGGTCGTGGCTACACCAACTCCTCTTCCAACAATCGGCTTGTCTGCCAAGTCTGCAACAAACCTAGTCATGTTGCTCTCTTTTACTACCACAGATTTGACAACTCCAATTCCACTAAAGCAAATTCAAACATGCAAGCTCTCCTCACCACTCCTCAAGGATCCTTTGATCTTAACTGGTATCCAGATTCTAGAGCCACTCACCATCTCACCAATGATCTTGCAAATCTAAATATGCAAGCTAAAGACTATCCTAGCTCTGACCAGATTCTTATTAGAAATGGTATTGGACTATCAGTGAAGCATATTGGTTCAACCAAACTTTCTACTCCTTCTTCATCTTTTATTCTTAATGTTGTTTTACATGTTCTTGAGATTACCAAAAATTTGATTTCTGTCCAAAAGTTTACCAATGACACAAATACTTCCATTGAATTTCACCCATCTTGTTTTCTTATGAAGGATCAGGTGTTGGGAAGAATTCTACTGCACGGGCCGAGTAGGCTACCTCTTTCCTTCTTCATTAAATAATCGTTCTCCTTCATCCACTTCTTTCATCGGTGAACGAACTTCCAAAGCTCAAAGGCATCATCGCTTAGGACATCTTGCTTTTAATATTGTTTGCCATGTTATTTCTAGATTCGGACTTCTTGTATTTGCAAATAATAGTGGAATTTCATGTTCTGCTTGTTTTAGTTCTAAGAGTAAACAACTTTCTTTCTCTTTATCCTCTACTCCAGTAACACAACTTTTGGAATTGATTTATACTGATGTATGGGGACCATCTCCAATTTGCTCTAAATTGGTCATAAATATTATGTTTTCTTTTTAGATGCTTTTAGTCGATATACTTGGCTTTATCCAATAGTAAGTAAAAGTGATGTTCTCTCTATTTTCATTAAATTTCATAAATATGTTGAACAATATTTTAACCTTAGAATTAAAGTTGTTCAGTCTTATAGGGGTGGTGAGTATCGCTCTCTCTCCAAATTTTTTGAAAATTGTGGGATTATGCATCAAATTTCTTGTCCCTATACCCATCAACAAAATAGGGCCATTGAACGAAAGCATCGTCACTTAGTTGAAACTGGTCTTGCCTTGCTTTATCATGCTAGTGTCCCCCTTCATTATTGGGATGATGCCTTTCAAACTGCATGTTATCTAATTAATCGGCTCCCCACCAAAATTTTACAAAATCATTCCCCTTTTGAAAAAAATTTTCAAAACTATCCTGATTATAATTTATTAAGAGTTTTTGGTTGTGCTTGTAGGCCAAATTTGCGATCCTATAATGCTCATAAACTTCAACCTTGTTCTATCAAGTGTGTTTTTCTTGGCTTTATTTTACATCATAGAGGATACAAATGTTTACATGTTTCCATTGGTTGTCTTTATATTTCTCGAGATGTTCTCTTTGAGGAGTCAGTTTTTCCTTTTGCCACCACTGTTATGCAACACTCTTCAGTCTCATTCTCCACTCTGGGAACACAAAATCAAGCGGTATAGTCCTTGCCTCTCTCTCTTAGGCCACGCACAATGGACCTCTCCTTTACTGAGCCTGCTCCTCCACTTGATACATCACTTGATTCTCAATTTTCCCTACAGCCTACAACCCGGCAGTGGCAGAGCCAAGATTTGACTTGAGGGGGGGCAAAAATTACATTTGACATCACATTTACGCACGTGCAAGCAAACACACACACACACACACACACACACACACACACACACACACACACACACATATATATATAGTATTTGAGATCAATTTGCAAAATAACAATTCATTCATGTGTATATTAAACAATATTTGAATGCAAGAAAATTCAAAATAAAATAACATATTCATTATATTATTTATCTATTAGGGGTTTATTTACATAAAAAATCATTTTGAAATTGTAATTATAAAAAATGTTATATCAGGAGGGTTTTGGTTTTGCTTTAAAAAACCATCCTATTTATAAACTATTTATTAATATAAATTTTAAATGCATTTATTGTATTATATAATATAATAAAAGAAATATTAAAGGGTTTTTTGGGTGGGGCCAAGGGGGGCAACTACCCCCTTCGACCCCCCCTGGCTCCGCCCTTGGCCCAGCCCACACCCATTGACCCCTCTACATCTATTCTCCCTTCTTCTTCACAGATACAAACTTCTCACACCTCACAAGTAGAGATGCACCTACTCAACCAACTCACCCCATGGCCACTTGATCCAAGAACAACATCACCAAACCAAAAACCTTCATTGATGGTACTATTCGTTATCCGATCCCTCATGCTTTTCTTACTGATGGTGTTTGCTCCTCTGAACCCACTTGCTATAGTTCTGCTATTAAAGATCCTAAGTGGTGTGAAGCTATGAATCTGGAATTTGATGCTTTGCTAAAAAATTGGACATGGACTCTTGTTCCTTCTCGGGTTGCTCACAGTGTTATTGGTTGTAAATGGGTTTTTCGAATCAAGTGTCATGTTGAAGGTTCAATTGAGAGATACAAAGTTCATCTCGTCGTGAAAGGTTTTCACCAACAACCTGGAGTTGTTTTTGGCGAGACTTTCAATCCTGTTGTTAAACCCACTACGGTATGTATTGTTCTCTCCATTGTTGTATCTCTTGGTTGGATTAGGCAGCAAATTGATGTTCAAAATGCCTTTCTCCATGGCTATTTTTCTGAGGATGTATATATGTCCCAACCACCAGGATTCACCCACCCTCAGTATCCACATCGCATTTGTAAATTGAACAAAGCTCTTTATGGGTTAAAATTAAGCACCACGAATGGCTCACTAGTCAATTACTAGCCTTTGGGTTCAAAAGTTCTAAGTCTAACTCATCCTTAGTTATTTATTACCATTAGAGAGTGAGTATTTTCTTTCTCATTTATGTGGATGACATTTTAATCACTGGTTATAGTCCTTCAACAATTTCTATGCTTATTCAATTTTTGAAGATTGACTTTGCTATTAAGGAATTGGGTGATTTGAATTTCTTTCTTGGTGTTGAGGTTATAAAAAATACCTCTAGTATTATACTTTCTTAGTAGCGTTATATTGTTAATCTTCTTCGCCGAACTAATTTGTTAGAAGCTAAACCTGCTAGCTCTCCCATGACCACATCCACAAATCTTTCTGCTTTTGAGGGTGATCCCATTCAAGATGTCACCTTGTATAGAAACAATGCTGGAGCCTTTTTTTTTTTTTTTTGATAAACTACTAGAGCCTTGCAATACTTAGCTCTTACACATCCTGATATATCCTTTACGATCAACAAGCTTGCTCAATTTAAGCACGGCCCCCAGAACTGATAATTGGCAATCTATCAAGCGCCTTCTCCGCTATCTAAAACATACCATTTGTTTTGGTCTTCAAATATATCGCTCTCACACTCATTCTCTTCAAGCCTTCTTAGAGGTAGATTAGGCTGGCCATCGTGATGATCGTCACTTCACTAGTGGTTTTTGTATTCTTTTTGGATGTTAATCTAATTTCTTGGGGTTGTAAGCAAGCCATTGTGGCTCGATCCAGTATAGAGGCTGAGTACAAGGCCCTTACCGACACTGCTGCTAAAGTCAAGTGATTATGCTATCTTTTGTCTGAACTTGGTGCATCTGTTTCTACCTGTCCTATTTGTGGTGTGATTACATTGGGGCCACTTATCTTTCCTCCAATCCTGTTTTCCATGCTTGCACGAAGCATATAGAAATTGATTTTTATTTTGTTCAGGATATGGTTGCTGTCAAATTTGTTACCATTTGGTTCCTCTCTCGTAAAGATCAATTGGCAGACATCTTCACCAAGCCGCTGTCTTCCTCCAGGTTTGCATTGCTCCATTCCAAGCTCAATGTTGTCCCTATATAGTTGAGCTTGAGGGGGCGTGTTAAGGATAAGATCAAAAACAACTCCAAAATATGAATCCAAGCTAGTTGTGATAAAGAGGAGTTTTTGAATTCCAAAACTCAAAAGAGTTGTGCAGATATCAATCAGGCTAGTGATAAGAATAGTTGTCAAAGATAGGCTTCTTCTATCTGTAAATTTATCATCTTGTAGTTTATAATTCAAACACGTATTATATATATTTAGCACAGCCAACACTGATTTGGTGAAGGCTGGAAAATTCAATCATTATCTTGCACTTATTTATTTTTACAGTTAATATGAACTTTTGCTATAGTAGTTTCCTATTTGGCCATGTGGCACATTTTTTTAGAAGAAAAATATAATTATCTTAATTTAACATTTCACCTCACCTCATCAAACTTTTACGTTTATGTTAAAGTAATAATTCATTTTCATGAGTTAATGGATATATTGATTTATTTATTTGTATTAATTATCTATAGGTGATACACTATTTATTTATATCCAAAGAATTTATATGCCTCTCTCTCTTATATTAGTAAAATCACATTTTTTATATTTAATTTTAAAATAAAAAATTGAAATATAAAAGAGGGAATGTGATATTTGCTCAACAATTTTACATATTTTAACTTCTTTTGGTGACATGTAGTATGAAATAAAATAAAATGAACTAATCGATACTGCAATAGCTAAAACTTTTGTTATGTCATTAAGAAGAGTTCAATGGCAGTAAATTCATTTATTTTCACTTATTAATTATAGGTGGTGCACAAATGATTTACATAAAAGAAATTTTTATAGTTATCTTTTGAAAATTTATATGAGAAAGAATTGATTTGAATATAATATTCTTGCTTGAGTTTTGTTACTTTTATTACAATTAAAACAAAATAAAAAAACAAAACATAAAAAAATAAATAAATTAAAGGACCGCATGCTATCGATAATATAAAAAACTAATTTTGTGATTAAATTAGTGAAAATAATTAAATATTTGTCTATTTACTTAAGAAATAGGTTTATATTTTTAATTATATTATGCATAACAATTTATACTTCCTTTCTTTTGAATGGCATGTAATATAATTGAAATTAACTATCCAAATATTATAATATATAATAAGTATTATATATGAGCAATAAAAATAGTTTCTTATTAACTTAAAAAAAAAATTTATAACACACATGCACATCATGCACAACATCAACTAGTTTTATAAAAAAGAGAAAGTTGATTAGTTTTAAATATGAAACAAAATTTATAAGATATACACCAAAGGCACATGAAAATATAGATATTGTTGATTTATTTTTTTGGTCATGTTAACAGATGCCTTTAAGTCATTTGTTAATATGAAATTTTTTGGTTATATTAATAATTTCCCTAAAGGCATTTGTTAACAAACCATAATAGAAAAGTTTTGAAACAACTTTCATGGGAAATATAAAAAGTTATTAACAATAGCTATTGTTTTATTATTTTTCCAATAAAATGTTTCTAAAAATAGCTCATAAACTAATGCCCTAAGAGCATTGGTTAACATTTCTCTTATTTCTTTGATTGATGCAAGAAAAATTTTGGGGCAATGCATTAGCGTATTGGATACAAGTCAAATCCAGTTGATACTGTAGCATTTGTTTCTTGAAAATATTTATTGGCAAAACCAATAGAGCATAGGGAAGTAAACAGATTGGGAAATTCATAGTGTACATAGTCATGATGAATAAGAGAAGAATAAATTTAATGCAATTTAAATAGAGGATATTTATGAGAAATTTAATGAAAATGAATCTTTCATTGTGGTTGTTTGTGTTTTTCTGGATATATGTGCACAGTTTGACTTTATTTTTTTAAAAAATAAATTAAAAATTATTATTTTTAGTCAATAAAACGTTAAATGCATTTTAATCACTTCATTATAAAAATAAATAAAAAAGGTTCAGATGGTTAAGAGTTTTAGGACAACTTAAAGACAGTAGGCACATATACTAGAATGAAAGAGATTCCGAAAAAATATGGATGTGATACTGAGAGCTGTATTTTTTGGGTAGACTTAAATTGTTTAATTTACTTACTTGTCACCTTTTTTTTCCCCAAAATATATTTCAATATATTTTGGGAACTTACAACTTACTTGTCACCTTACTTGTCAACTTAATCCTATTTTAATTAAATTAGTGCGGTTGAAATCAATATATGTATATATATATATATATATATATTTATAGCAAAGACCTCATGCAAGAGTGCATGAGGTCCTATCATGTAGCATTCTAATATTTCATTTAGCATTTTTTATCTATTTTCTTCAAATTTTTTTTACTGTTACCCAAAACATCACATTAACTTCTTTTTTTTTACCCTTTTTTTTACCATTATTCCCTTATATATTATGACCCAGGCATTATATTTTCTCACGTGTAGATGAAAGCCTAGACTCTAACCCACTTACAAACTCGATTTCTCCTCCCCCACGTCTAGATGAAACTTAAAAGCCAAGATCTTGACTCATTTAGAAGTTCTCTTCCTCCGTACAAGCTTCCCTTTAGACTACACACACTCTTCAGCTTCTTTGAAGACAACGGTTTGCAGTTAGGATTCAGTAATCCCATCTGACAAAACCAATGTTTCTACTCATTTTTCAAGTCTTAATTCAGCCCTCCTATGTAAACTAATGGAGATGTACAGTTAAGGAAAATACACAATCACTCTTTAAAAATAAAAAATAAAAAAAGGAAATGTACAATCTAACCTCAACAGTCCCATTACTTTATTTTCTCTTCCTCTTCCAAAATTTTTTAGCCTTTGTCTATCTGTCTGTCTTTCTCTCATTTCGAGTGGTATATTAGGATTTCCAAAATTGAAGATAATATTCAATTTTACCAATGGGCTACACATTGGAAAGATTGTCTTCTAAGATAACGAGTACTTCTTTTGGTGTGTTACAGAAAATGTCAAATTGTATGCGATAGGACATAGTCACTAATAGTCATATTGCATTCAACTATATTCATATTAAATTTTGAGTTGTCAGTGATGCTATGGTACTAGGTATGAAAACCAATTTGTTGCAATGACTTTTGATATGCTCCTACAATCGATTAAGTTGGACCAAACTGTTTTGATGCCTTTGAATTGCAAGTGTTTTTATTATTATTATTATTTATAAGCAAATGCATGAAAGTGCTAGGTCCATCAATCATAAGCATATAGATGATCATAAGTTTAGATATTGACAGACAATTGAGATATTGCAGTCATAGATTCTTATAACATTTGTCCATTCTAAAAATCTAAACAATTTATAGGATTCTAGCCAAAAATATTTGGCATATAATCTATGATGCAAAGATAATTTTGGTATACCATGTGGTAGAATTTCATTGGCAAAATCAATGATATGTTTATTCAATCAAATCCATGAGCAACAAGGGTATGCCTTATGTGATCTTTTTACAGTAAATGTTACGTCATTTAATTATTGTTAGTTCCTGATTTATATAGTTTTAAAATATACATACGTACGTACATACATACATACATACATATATATATATATATATTTATTTATTGTGGCTAACAATATGTACCTATTTTACTTATTATAGCAAATCTATGTTTATTTAGATATTCATTTCTATGAATCCTTTTCAAACTTTTCTTGCTTACTCAATTCCTATTGATGTAAATAGTGAAAATCAAAATACTATAGAAACCAAGTTTATTGTTTTAGCTTGAGACCAACATACTTTTATGCAGGAGAGTGCATGAGGTTATGCCATGTTGTGCTCTAATTTAGCATTTGGCATTTA
The DNA here is from genome assembly GCA_032727855.1 of Quercus ilex subsp. ballota. Lineage (NCBI taxonomy): Eukaryota > Viridiplantae > Streptophyta > Magnoliopsida > Fagales > Fagaceae > Quercus > Quercus ilex. Next base: position 81,079,374 of record CM064911.1, read on the forward strand.
GCATTTTTTTACTTTTTTTTTCATTAAGTTTTTTTTTTTTTTCCCTACTGTTACCCAAAAGATCACATTAATTTATTTTTACTATTATCTCATTAATTTCTTGAAATTTCACCACATTTCTCTCTTCTTTGTGTCGTTTAAAATACCCACCATTTTAGTTTTAAAAACAAAAGCAAAATAAAAAAAATTAGGGACTAATATAACTAATCAGATAAGGCCCTAAGGAGAAATAGAGAGACACGAAAATATTATGGATTATTAAATGTAACACATTTTTTTTACTATTACCAAAATAAAAGACTTGATATTAACAAAGCATTTGTAAAAAAGAGAAAGATAGGAATTCGAGGGGCAGCCACCATCACCAAGCTAGCCTAACCCCTACAAGCAAAATTTTGTTGTTGTTGCATTTTGAGATGAATTCATTATTAACAAAATTCTATAATAATTATGCTATAATATATGTACAACATTCTCCAAAACTATCTTACATAAAACATTACAATCTTATCCGTGCATCGCACGAGCAATTTACTAGTTATTTTTAAATTAGGAACCTATCTTGTGTGAGATGTCACTTTACCTTTAATTTATGAATAAGTTTAGTGCTACAAACCTTTTCACAACTTTGCCACAATTTTGCTATGTAGCTACTTGTGAGTGGTGAAATCATGGACTCACATGGACTCACTATTTTATTTCTACCACTCACAAGTTGCCACACAATAAAGTTGTAGCAAAATTGTGGAAAAGTCTGTAACACTAGATTTACTCATAATTTATGCTACTTGGAAAATAATTTAATTGAATTTCTATTTAAATTTTAAACAAATGAAGCCATCGCCAATTTCAAATCCAAATAACCACGTATAGAGTATAGCTACTTCACTCTTAAGTCTTTCTTAAAAAAAAAAAAAAAAAAAAAAACTTCACTCTTATGTCTTTGTAATACACGAACGAGCCAAAAAGGCCACTCATCTAGCTTTCCCATTTTCCAAAGTTATTCGACTAGTACTAGACTGAAAAAAATAAATAAATTTAGGTACAACCTTTACTAAAACTTCAATGTGATTGGTCGTGATTAACGACAACAACAACAAAAAGTGTTCGTTTCATTTGAAAATGATCATTGTGAAAAATGACAGGGACGATACTCGATCTTTTCCTTGGTTTAGATTGCTATGTTGGGCAGTGCTACTAACTTTACTAAATCTTGCCATGTCAGATGAGACCTGCTACACCGGACTCACTTGCTGACGTGGCAAGCCAGGGGGTGGTGCACGTAAAAGAGTTTTGGAATTTACAGCTTTCGTCAACTTTATTATAAGAATCTGCTAAGTCTTTTGTGATTCATTGCAGTTGAGAACCAGAATTCAGACAGTCGGTCTTTTTTTGCTCTAGAATCCCAGGTGAGTCTTCTACTCTGTCTATAATCATTCTAGCATGCTCAAGTACAATTCTCTGATCTACAGCTGTAATGGAAATATATAATACCTCTGAAGAGAATCGGGTTCTTATATGTGCACCTATAAACCACACATGTGATGCGCTAGTGACAAGGTTGATGGAGGTGATTCCAGAGTCAGATATGTTTAGAGCCAATGCTGCATTTCGAGAGATGGATGGAGTACCCAGTGACATTCTGCGCTCATGTCCTGTAAAAGATGAATGTTTTGAATGTCCTCCACTCCCAATACTTCAGGAATTCAAGATAATTTTGTCAACTTATGTGAGTAGCTTTCGACTACACAATGAAGGCATAGCTGCTGGACATTTTAGTCATATTTTTCTAGTGGATGCCTCATCAACCACAGAGCCGGAGGCAACAATAGCTTTGGCTAATTTTGCTAAAGAGAATTCATCTGTTATTGTTACTGGTGCACCCAGAAACCATTCAGGTTGGGTCCGCTCTAACATGGCTAGGAATTATGGATTGAGGAAGTCATATTTTGAAAGACTTCGTGAACAGGAGCCATATAAAAACCTTAATCCAATGTTCATCACAGAGATGGATGACCGGGGGCAACAGCCAGATGGCAACCATAGCTCCATGTCATTTTATTGAATTTCATGTTTCAAACTGTTCTTTTATGAACAGCAAATGTTGCCACCTTAGTATCTACATAAGGTTTTGTTTGTTTGTTTGTTGGTTTTTTTTTCTTCTCTGCTTTGTCATCTATTGCAATGACCTATGTAAAATTTTACTTTTATTTCCTTCTCTCTTTCTATCTATTGTAATAGTTCTTTGCAGTTTATGATTAGTCTTACCTCTCGATTCCGGAGCAGAGAGACTAATACTTTCCTAACTATCTGTACTTCATTCAAGTTCTCATAGCGCTGTCGTGCCTTACAATTTCATGTCTGTTATCTCTAATCAGAGAAGATACTATCTTAATATTCAAAGGATATGCAAGCCAAAAGCCTATGGGGATTTTAGGGTTAGGGAGAACTGTTAAAATGAATACAACTTTATTAGCAAATCTGGGTGACAGTTAACTGCTGAAAATGGTAAGGTCTGTTCCGGCTGCTGAAGGAAACGCATTTTTTTTTAAAATATTTCCTCACTCTTCAAGCCAGCCCTAACTCTTTAATCTTTATACACTTGGAAGGGGTTTTGCAAGACCAAACCTCTACTTGAAAGGAGTGCATGCTATTGTTAGGCTAAGGGAGCTCAGTCAGAATTTGGCAAGACCCCTAAATCCCATGCTTGAATACATTCATGCCTCAGCCTTGTTCGAATGTATCATTTCCATTAGACATAACAATGTAGCTGATCTCATGAAAACACACTGTCACCTAAATCAAAAGGAACCGTCTCAATCCCACCTTTGGAGCTGACAAATTAGCATGGACCCCATCGCCAAGTAGTAAGCTCACAACTAAATCTGCTTGTTTAATTGATCACACACAAATTTCCCTCTATTATTTATAAAGCAAAATTGAAAATCCTATATTAAAAAAATGAATGAAAAATTCAAATACTTTACATGCAAAATTAACATGGTAGGAAATAACAAATATTGTACGCTAAGCTCAACAAACCCTGATTTGACATTTGCAACTAAAGGATCTCTCCCCAGTAGGAGCTTTCTTCTCTCGAATGAATACGAGTCTTTAACTCCCTTGATGTCTCTATCCTAAGAGTTTTTTCTTGGCCGCCTAATCCCCGAAAAGGCAGTAGCCATTACTTCCAGTCATATGGATCAGGCTATTTTCCATAGCCTCTAGAACTTGCAGCTCACAAAAGAAGAAGAAGAAGAAGACATCCCCATTATAGCCACAAACAGCTCTGACCTTCTTGAAGAATGCTCCTTAAGTCTCTTTGGGTGCCTTCTTTTTGATCGGCAACAGAACCAGTGAGCTTTGAAGAACACGCCAAGATCAGCATGGAAAATGGGCTCAAACATGAGAATAGTGGATGTTGAAAATAATATACTCCAATTTAAGTTCAGCTCTAAGTATCAACTGGAATGGGTTGAGAAGAGCGGGCCATGGAGTTTTAACAATAACCTCTTGTTACTTCGCAGATGGAAAAAGGGGCTTACGTCCGCCAATATCCACTACAACAAAATGTATTTTTAGTGACGAAAATTAGTGAGGAAATAATTTTCATCACTAAAAATACAGCTTTAGTGACGAAATATATATTTCGTCACTAATAATGAAAAAAATTATAACATTTAGTGACGAAAAATAAATTTCGTCACTATTGTGATCTGAAAAATGGGCGCCAGTGGAGGGAAACTTTGGCGCGAGTTTAATTAATCTATAGTGACGAAATATTTCGTCGCTAAAAGTTGAAATTTTTAGTGACGAAATATTTCGTCACTGTAGGTATTACTGTGGATAGTATTAGTGACGAAAATCCTTTCATCACTATAAGGAAGAATTAGTGACAAAAAAAATTCATCACTAAAAATAATAGTAATTTTGCACTTATATGTTTTTAGTGACGAAATCACAATTCGTCACTAAAAATATGATTTAGTGACGAAATACGAATTTCGTCACTAAAAAACTTAACAAAGCCCGGTCTTTAGTGACAAAACTGGAATTCGTCACTAAAGACTTAAAAGCCTAATTGCAATACTTGGCACTCTCTGAGCCATTTCGATCTTTTAAGTTCAAAGGGTCAAAACATTTCACTCAAAGCAGTCAAAAAAAAAAAAAAAAAAACAAAAAACAAAAACAGCGATTAAGCTCCCAAACCCAAACCACCATCGCCGTTGATCTCAGCCGTCGCCATTGAAGCTCAAACCATCGCCGTTGATCTCAGCCGTCGCCATTGAAGCTTAAACCGTCACCGTTGAAGCTCAAACCGTCGCCATTGAAGCTCTGTTAAGAGCAAACCTTGCGACGATCCTTGCAACGATCCATCTTTGCGACGATCCTTGCGACGGACTCGGCGACGATCCCACCGTCGCCGTTGATCTCAACCGTCACCGTTGAAGCTCAAACCGTTGCCGTTGATCTCAGCCGTCGCCGTTGAAGCTCAAACCGTCGCCAATGAAGCTCTGTTAAGAGCAAACCTTGCGACAATCCTCGCAACGATCCATCTTTGCGACGATCCTTGCGACGGCGATGATCTTTGCGACGATCCTTGCGATGGCGACGATCTTTGCGACGGCGACGATCCTTGCGATGGACCATCGGCGATGATCCATCAGCGATGATCCATCATTTAGCTATTGTTATCACTATTGTCTATTTTTTGTCGGCGACGATCCATCAACCCATGTAAGTTCTTCACTTGATTTTTATTTATTTATTTATTTCAACCCATGTATGAGGTTTGCTTATTTTTCTCCATTTTTATTTTGATTTATTTATATTTTTTGGTTTGTTTATTTTTCTCATTTTTATTTGTTTCTAATTTATTTTGTTTAATAAATTTTCTATATTTTTTTGTTTGGGGGGTGGGAGGTGTTGTGAATTAGAAAGTTTATATTTATTTATTTATTTATTTATTTATTTTGCTATGTAAATTGAAGAATTTGAATTTCTTAGTTATGGTTTTACTTGTAAATACAGGGATTTTTGTGGTACATTATACATACTGTTGTTTATAATTCATTACCCCATTTTTCTTCTCTTTAGTTTGTGCATGATTTTATCATTCTTTTGGATTAGATAGTTCTTGTATGTGCTAAATATGTGAAATAGCATGCAGATGGTTGGTGGGGCTTCCTACATCCAAATCTAACCCAAAGAAATTTGGAGGACCCAATGTCTTGAAAAATAGGCAAGTGGAAGAAATTTGTCTTTATATTGCTGCTTGTTTGTTTTCTGGTCGAAGCCCAGTTTTGTTTATATTTTTTTCTCCATTGTTCTGTGATAAAAGAAATTTGAAAAGTGAATTAAGTGAATTATGTTTCTTTATTTGGTTTTTTATTTTTTATTTTTAAATGTTGGTACTGTTTCTACATGGACCTCTCTCTGTTTCTCGTAGAATTTTGTTAATGAAGGCCATTAGAACCTGTTATAATGGTGTTGAATTGGGTTCTTTTGTAGGACTATTTTTAGTTTTCACCAGAGCACTGTATGAACTACTGGCTAAGAGAAAGAAAAAGTTGTTGTTCTTAGACCAACAAAGGTACGTTCTCTACTATCATATTTCACACCAAAATTTTGAGACTAATAGACTTGGTTGTTATTATTGTATCATGGGCATCAATGATTCACACCATTTGGAGAAGTTCCTTAGAGCATGTTTCAGCTCTGCTAGATAGCTTTGATTCTTTGAACTTCTCTAAATTTAAATTGTAACTCCTTTTCACTGCATGTGTTTCAGCTACACTAATGGTTTTGACCCTTTGAACTTTCTGAGTTTTTGTTCTCTTGCACTTAAAATTTCTTTGGTGGGGTACTTTTTTCTTGTTTGTGTAATGGTGCTGCATAATGGTGTTTTCTTTTCTACTTTCCTTTTTTCCCCCCAAAATTATTAATTGTGGTTTGCTGCTTGAATTCAATTGGTTGGCTGCTTCAATGAATTGATAGGAAAAGTTACTTGGTATGTGTATATTTATGCTTTTGTATCTCCAAATAACTCTTCTTCATTAAAGGAGCTTTGCTATGCAGTTTGTGAAATTGGGGAGGTGGGTTTGTTTGAAATCTGGGTTGGACGTGGCTACGGGGGTTGGATGTTGAAATTTTAGTTGAAGAAGTTGAAGATGTTGGATGAGGAATTTGGATGACTGCTGTATTACATGTGTAAGCTATGAGTTTGTAACTTATGAGAGGATCATTTTTAAGACTAAAGTACTTATAAATTTAACTTTTCTTTTGCAGACTAAATTCACATTGTTTGTAATAATTTTGGATTTTTTCTGAAAGTTGTAAGCTTAGCTTGAGCAAAGTAAGTAAATTTTAGTTAAAAACATTATAAAACTCTATACTTGTGATGTTGGAAATTGGATTTGTGATGGTATGCTGTGTTGGAGCAAGCGGGTGGCTTGCATGGTGTTATAAGGTGGTTTAAATACATATTAGGAGTGTTTTTCAGTTCTTGCAAATGTGAATGAGAATTGTTGATTAGATGTGATGAATAGTATTTTATTTGATTTAAATACTTGTAAAATTCTATACTTGTGATGTTGGAATTGGTTTTGTGGTGGGTTGTTGTGTTGGAGCAAGCGGGTGGCTTGCATGGTGTTATAAGGTGGTGTAAACTAATATTGGGAGTGTTTTTCATTTCTTGCAAATGTGAATGGAACTTGTTGATTAGATGTGATGAATAGTACTTTAATTGATTTTAATACTTGTAAACATTTTATACTTGTGATGTTTGTGATTGGTTTTGTGGTGGGTTGTTGTGTTGGAGCAAGCGGGTGGCTTGCATGGTGTTATAAGGTGGTTTAAACTAATATTGGAAGTGTTTTTTATTTCTTGCAAATGTGAATGGAACTTTTTGATTAGATGTGATGAATAGTACTTTAATTGATTTCAATACTTGTAAACATTCTATACTTGTGATGTTTGTGATTGGTTTTATGGTAGGTTGTTGTGTTAGAGCAAGCGGGTGGCTTGCATGATGTTATAAGGTGGTTTAAACTAATATTGGGAGTGTATATTTGTGTGTGCAATGTATATTTGTTTAAGTATTAATATAGACTTATGCATTCATAAATGAAATAGAACTTTATCTAAGTAGCTTATAGACTTACATGTTAGAATACATTATGCATGAGGTGTCTTTATTTTACTAAAATAGCATTCACCTTGTAATTGTAGTCAAACATGGATAAAAGTTGGATGACAATGGGTAAGACACTTGATGGCAGATTAAGTCATCCATATATTGAAGGGGTCAATGCATTCTTTCTCTCTTTCAAATGATAGGAAAATATTCTCAAAGTGCAAGCGGATCATTGTCAAGATCCTAATGCAATTCTCCTTACACAAGAGGAGATCTGAAACTTGGTGTTTAAGAAGAAGTCCGGTATTGTAAAAGGACTTGGCATGAGACCTTTCTCTTCTCTAGTAACCACCGCCTCCTCTAATTCATCGGTGGAGTATATCCAACGGTTAGAAAATGAGATAATTGAGCTCAAAGAGGCAAGAGCTAGAGATTAAGACAAGCGAACTAAGGACCAAGAGGCACGAACTAAGCAAAATGAGGTCTAAAAGAATATTCTTAACTTTTTGAGGAGCAAGGGTTATGATGATGCTCTTACTTATGGGGGTGGTTCAACTTCAAGTTAAAACACTTTTTGGTTAGTACTTTATTTGCTTTCTACAACTTATATATTAGGAGTTGTAATTTTAATTTATTGGTGTGGTTACTCTTAATGCATTGTTAGAAATGTTTCTTATAACATAGTTAATGTTTTTACTTTACGATTTTAACGAAGTATTGTTTTTATATTTGTGCAGATTTCTTATTGGTGGCTTTTAAGAGATTTACTTTTGGCATTACTTGAAGACATATGAGGACATCTTCCGTTAGTTCTAAAATAGGGTTTAGGTAGAGTTATTGTATGTATTGCAAACAATTATTGTATGGAAGGAGTTTGAATTGGATACTTGTTTTATTTTTTACTTGTGGAATGTATGGATCTTTTTTTATAAATGTGTTGTTGAAATAAATGTGTTATTCAAATGTGAAGTTTTAATAATGTAATGACAGGTTACAGGTTAATATCAAAGTCATGAAAAAAATAAAAACAAAAAATAAGTTTTAGTGACGAATTTTTTCGTCACAAATATAGCAACAAAAAATTGTTTTAATGACGAAAATTTCGTCACTAAGTATAGTAAAATTTTGTAAGAAATAGTTTTAGTGACGAAAATTTTCGTCACTATATGTGTCTGGATTTTCTAAAAAATAGGTATAGTGACGAATTTTTTCGTCACTATATATACCCGAACATAGTTTTAGTGACGAAATTATTTGTCACTAAATATGATTTAGTAAACTAAAGTGTTTTTAGTGACGAAATATTTTCGTCACTGAATAGTGTTTTTAGTGAGGAAAACATTTAGTGACGAAACGTTTTTGTCACTAAAAGTTTTTTTTTTTTTTTTTTTAAAATCAAATCGGACTTTTAGTGACGAAATTTTTCGTCACCAGGACTTTTAGTGACGGGGCTACAGTGACGAAATGAGTTTCGTCACTAAAAGTCAAATTTCGTCACTAAAGGTCCTTAGTGACGAAAAACTGGATTTTTAGTGACGAATTTTTTCATCACTAAAAATACATTTTGTTGTAGTGATCACTTTCACCCACTCACCTTTTTGGGTCCAAATTTGGGGCCTTCCATTTGTTCACATGTCACAGGAAGCAGGGAAAGATATTGGAAGCAAGATAGGCAGATTTATCGAAGTAGACAAGCGATCATGGCAATCTAATTAGGCAAAATTTATGAGAGTTCGAGTAGATCTGGAGATTGATAAGCCTCTCCGAAGGGGAGGATATATCACAAGCTACTGATGGTGAACGTCTCTGGCTCTCTTTCAAGTACGAAAGGCTCCCTACAGTTTGCTTCATATGTGGGAAGCTTGGGCATGACGATAAGCATTGCCTAACGTCCACTGACTGGCAAAATGTTGTTCACTAGTATGGAGACTAGTTAAGAGCAGGGTGGACTACGAAAGAAACTACCAAGGAAAAGGCCACCAACAGTGGAAGCCGAGAAGCTTCTGAAGAATAGGAAACAAGTGGAAAAACTTGCCAGGTGACCGGTGGCCGGGGTGTTCCTACATCGAAAAGCAGCTGGGATTTTGAAAATATAGGTGGGAAACCAAGCTTGGGGAAAGGAGAAACTAGGGGAGTCGGTAACAACACACGTGTGACAAGACAACTATCAGCGAAAATTTGGGCAAAAAGTGATAGCTCAGAATAGGTAATGAGTATCCTAGAACTCGGTGCAAAGTCACATGATCAACCAATTGTCCCTATATTTGATGTTACAAAAGGGCCAAAAGGCTCCCTCTCACAAAGGGGCCCAAATCAACAAGCCAACCTAGAAATGGAAGAAGTTACTAGCCTAATAAAGCAAGGAACGACCCTTATAGCCACTGATGGAGTTGATTCACAAGCCCAAATCCAAGATGAATGCAAACAACTTAAGGGTAAGGGCAGATGGAAGAAAATCGCCCGTGAAAAAGGGCGAAATAAAGATGTGGAAATGCTGGCCCATAATACAGAGATAGAAGCTAAACGCTTGATAAGGTTTGAAGCCCCTGAGGAAACTGAAGCTAGACCTCAAAAGCGATTCCGTGAAGTACAACTCTCAGGTAATGCTAACTGTTGGGCAGCGCCGCCGAGAGCAATGAATTGCCTAGGATAGAATTGTCGAGGGCTTGGGAACCCCCAGAGAGTTAATGTGTCGTGTGGTTTCATGCAACGATGGGATCCCAAGATTGTCTTCCTATCGGAGACGAAACTGAATAGAGCTGGTATGGAAAGAATAAAAAGAAAGGTTGAGATTTTTGATGGGCTGATTGTCCTAAGCGATGGGCAAAGTGGTGGGCTTGCTATGTTATGGAAGCAATATATAAACTTAGATATCATGGGCTACTTGAAAAATTATATTGATGCAATAATTACAGAGTCATCATCTGGATTTAAGCGGAGGATTACAGGTTTTTATGATCATCCCGAAACTCACCTAAGACAAGAATCATGGAAATTGTTGGCCACCTTCAATGGTCGATACAATTTTCCATGAAGTTGTTTTGAGGATTTCAACGAGATTGTCTCCATGGATGAAAAATTAGGAAGGGTGATAAGCTCCCAACAGTAGATGAATGGCTTTCGTAATGCAATAAATGGATGTGGTTTCAAGGAACTAGGCTACAGTGGCCCAGACTTTACATGGTGTAATAATAGACAGGGAAGCAATAGAATTTACATGAGGCTTGATCGTGCACTGGCTACAACTAATTGGTGTGACCAATTTCCTAAGATAAGAGTCCATCACTTGTTTGACTCCACACTACAAGAAAATGTATTTTTAGTGACGAAAAAATTCATCACTAAAAGTCCAGTTTTTCGTCACTAAGAACCTTTAGTGACGAAATTGGACTTTTAGTGACGAAATTCGTTTCGTCGCTGTAGCCCCATCGCTAAAAGTCCTGGTGACTTTTAGTGACGAAAAATTTCGTCACTAAAAGTCCAATTTGTAAAAAAAAAAAAAAAACTTTTAGCGACGAGAATGTTTCGTCACTAAATGTTTTCCTCGCTAAAAACAGTATTTAGTGACGAAAATATTTCGTCACTAAAACCATTTCAGTTTATTAAATCATATTTAGTGATGAAAAATTTCGCCACTAAAACTATTTTCGGGTACATATAGTGACGAAAATATTCGTCACTAAAACTATTTTTTTTTAAAAATCCATGCACATATAGTGATGAAAATTTTCGTCACTAAAACCATTTCTTACAAAATTCCACTGCATTTAGTGACGAAATATTTCGTCACTAAAACAATTTTTTGTTGCCATATTTGTGACGAAAAAATTCGTCACTAAAACTTATTTTCTGTTTTTATTATTTTCATGACGTTGATATTAATCTGTAACCTGTCATTACATTATTAAAACCTCACATTTGATTAACACATTTATTTCAACAACACATTTATAAAAAATCGATCCATACATTCCACAAGTTAAAATTAAAACAAGTATCAAATTTAAACTCTTTCCATACAATAATTGTTTGCAACACATACAATAACTTAAGATGTTTTATAACAATACAAAAAATGTAGCATAATATAATTAGAACCCCCTAAAGCCAAAAGATGTCCTCATATGTCTTCAAATAATGCCAAAAGTAAATCCCCTAAAGCCACCAATAAGAAATCTGCACAAATATAAAAACACTACTACATTAAAATCGTAAAGTAAAAACATTAACTATGTTATAAAAAACATTTCTAACAATTAGTTTCAAATGATACATAAAAAATGAAGTGTTTTAACTTAAAGATAAAGTACTAACCAATAAGTGATTTAACTTGAAGATGAACCACCCCCATAGTTAAAACCGTCATCATAACCCTTGCTTCTCAGAAAATTAAGAATATTCTTTTGGATCTCATCTTGCTTAGCTCGCGCCTCTTGCTCCTTAGCTCGCTCCTCTTCGTCCCTAACTCTTGCCTCCTTGAGCTCAATTATCTCATTTTCTAACCGATGAATATACTCTACCGATGAACTAGATGAGGCAGTGGTTACTAGAGAAGAGGAAGGTCTCATGCCAAGCCCTTTTACAATACCAGATTTTTTCTTAAAAACCAAGTTTGAGATTTCTTCTTGTGTAAGGGGAATTGCATTAGGATCTTGACAATGATCCTCTTGTACTTTAAGAATAGTTTCCTACCATTTGAAAGAGGGAAAAAAAAAAAAAAACAACAACAACAACAATCACAACATTAATACTACATATGTAATAACTTTACAAACATGATAAGAATGAAATAATAGGGATGAAATGATACACATACATATGTCGCTTCATCGTCATGGTGTATCCACTTATTTGTGTTTGGATTAAAATGAACATCTTTGTAGACTTTTGCCAATTCAGGAACTTGACCGCCATTATTATTTGTCTAATTAATTAACATTCGAGTGTTAGTTATTTATAGTTAATTAATCACAACATGTAGTATACTAAGATTTAAGAAAATGAAAAAACGCGCACCTCCTCATCAACCCTAACAGCAAGTGCCTTTGTTCCGCATCTATGTTTGCCTGAAGTTTTGCTTCTATTTTCAGAATTAATTCTTGATTTTTCCTAATAAAGAACATTCAAGATATTTATTAGATCATGAATAAAACAGTATACATTTACTTCATCTAAGTATTAATCTAATCATTTGACAACATAATATAGTAAATATTGGATAATAATAATATACGCATAAATAATTTACCAGCCAGTCCTTATTGGTCCATCTCCCTTCAATGAGTCCAGTCCATTGCTCAAGTGTGACATTCTTTGCCGGGTGGCTTTTTGCATAGTCTTCACCATGAGATTGTACAAGCTTTTTATAAGTCTGATACAACTTGTTAGAGCCACTACTCAATAATCTTCCACATTTTGTATTTACTGTTTTCGTTACTAAGTTGGAATCTCCTTCAAGCTCAAACTGATCCTGTAAAATGAAGTATATATGTATTATAAAAATATTATTATATGAATTAATATACTTAGTGACAACAAAGACGAGTTAGACGTTATTAGTATAAATTTACTGCGATATTTTGAAGCACCACATCTCTAGTAGCAGCATCAACACTTTTCCAATTTTTTACATTGTAATTGGACAAATTACTTCGCACTTGTACGCCAATTTGATTGACAAGCTTGCACGCATTCTTCCCAACAGGAGCATCATACTCTGCAGCTATAAGTATGATAGTTTACCACTTTTTTCAACAAGTGCCCATACTGCTATACCACGTGTTGTTCCACAGGTATTTCTGCTAGCAGATCCTATTTAAAAATTATCAATGTTATAAAATTATACATTCTATGTACATTAAGTATAATCTCAATAGTAAAGACAAGGTGCAGTTGCAATTAAGTATGTTCTATGTAATTACCAGTCGTGCTAGTTAATGTGTCGGTCGCCTCCGCACTTGAAGAACTTTGGGCGGAAGGATTTGTTTCAAGAGGTGTTTCCGTAGATTGGACCACCGGGATAGATGCCTCACCTCGCAAGCATGTAAGTCGTCCTGGTGCCATCTATAACTAGAAACATACATATAATGGAGCAACAAAGTCATTATAAATAATAGAACAACAAAGTTATTATCTATTGTACCCTATGGAACATCTATTGTACCTTATGGATTAAAGAGTTAGATGACTCAACATCATTCTTATCGTCACCAATAGGTGGTACATAATCATCATCTACCACAACACTAACTCTACTTCTTTTCCCTTTTGCACAATTGGACTGAGCAGAATCCTTTAGAGAAGCTGAGATGTGCTTCAATCCCAAAGCATCAATTATCTCTTGGTTTTGCCTCATTATATCCAATCTTGCCATCTCATACGTCGGTATATTATGAGTGTATTTGGCCTTTTTGGGCATTTTTTGAAACTATATATTGACAGGAAAAATAAGTACAATTGCTACTAACTTAACATTATAGTCCACACTATTATCGATATCAAGCAATTGACAAGTGCAAAATTTGAAGTAACGCAATACCTTGTGAGGAATTTTCAAGATAAGCACAAAACATCTCAATAATAATTACTACTAACTTTACATATTATAGTCCACACCATTATCCATATCAAGCAATTCACAAGTGCTAAATTTGAACACAATTGCTACTAACTCAACACAACAAATGACCACATCAATATCCATATCAAGTTTAAGATAAACACAAAACATCTCAATAACAATTGCTACGTAGACAAGCATAAAACTTTAAGACAATCACATAACATTTAAAACAATTGTTATGAACTCTACATATCATAATCCATATCAAGATCAACATCAGGTATGTCATGCTCTTCATTTTGATTAGCGTCTCTTGAAGTTCCACCTTCAGGAATAACCTCATTTTTAACATCACCCATACAATACTCAATAATATTGTCTTCAACATTGATAGGGACAATATCAACAATTGCTTCTTGTTGGAATGCGTCACTATCTTCTGTATTATCATTGGATTCTCCGCCCCCGACTTCTGGGACATCAAACACTCCTCTATGTTGGATGCATTGCACAATTTTCCAAGGGTCACGCAATTTCGTATCTTGAAGGTAGAAAACTTGTTTCGCTTGACTAGGAAGTATAAAATGGTCATTTTGATACCATCGACTTGTAATATCAATGCTCGTGCAGTGTGCATCGGTTCTTATCATTCTCCTTCGACCATTGGTACCAGTATTATACCATTCACACTGGAACAAAACAACTTTATGGCGAAACATATATTCTAATTCCCAAATTTTGCACACATGACCATAGAAGTCGTGCATTTCTTCCTCATGGATCCCTTCGGTACATACACCACTGTTTTGGGTTACACGACGATTATCTAGGTCCCTTGTATGGAACTTTACACCATTGACCATACAAACGGTGTACTCCTTCACGTACGGCTTAGGACCATTTGCTATTGACCATAGCTGTTTAGTAGCTTCTGATGACTCGTTAACTTTCAATCTATTCATCTATAATGACATACAACAAGTGATATCCTATTAGTAATAAGCAATGACGAATAAATTTAAATGTTTAAATTTATTAGTGTGTGATTAAATTTCAAATGTCTTACATGTTCTCTGAACCACTTGGGAAACTCTTGTCGTAGGATTTGAGTTATGGCTTCTCCAGTAGGATTATACAATGTGTTTTTGTGTTCGCTGTTAAAAATAAAGTGATTTATTTTCAGCTAAGCATTGCAAATAATATTCAAAACTTGATTAAACAATGTATGCATATGAAATCACATACTTTAAATAAGGCTCTAGCTTAGGACTATTATACAACAAGTACCAATGAGCAGTATCAAGCAATGCACGAGACAAGTCGCCATCATTCCGCCTACCACCTGTAGGTCGGGCAGTCTGTGAAAAAACTATCAATCCTTCGCTAGATTCACCAAAATCTTCATTTCTTTCTCTTCGGTTATGCACAGTTTCGATCCCATCAATATACAAAGACCAGTTGTTAATACATTCTTTAAGAATGTAAGCCTCTGCAATCGAACCTTTTGGTCGAGCTCGGTTGGAAACGTATCTTTTCAATTTTTCAAGGTACCTACGAGGAAAAAATACACACAGCATGTGATTTTATACCACGTGGGAAAAATGCAATTGATGAATGTATCAAAAGATCTAGTTACCTTTCAATTGGATACATCCACCGATATTGTACCGGGCCTCCTAGAATTGCTTCTCGAGGCAAGTGAACAGCAAGATGGACCATAACATCAAAGAATGCTGGAGGAAAGAACCTCTTAAGCTTGCATAGTATAAGAACTATACGTTCTTCTAGTTTCTCCAATTCACTCCGCTTTAAGGTCCTTGAACACAAGTCTTGGAAGAAGTTGCCCAACTCAAACAATACAATACTAATGTCTTTATCTGTAAACCCTCACAACCCAATTGGAAGAATTCGTTGTAGTAGCACATGACAGTCGTGGCTTTTCAAACCAGACAATCTACCATTTTTTGCATTCACTGACCTTGATATGTTGGCTACATAGCCATCCGGATACTTGACTGATTTCTCATAAAAACCATCCCTTTCATTGGGGCTTAATGAAAAGAAAGCTCGAGGCTTGTCATATGATCCATCAGGACGTTGTTTCAAATACAATGTGTGCTTGAAATTCATATTTTGCAAGTCTATCCGAGCCTTGTCAGTGTCCTTGTTTTTCCCCTCAATGCCCAACAAAGTACCATAAGTACTCTCACTAATGTTCTTCTCCACATGCATGACATCAATATTGTGCTTAAGCTTCTTATTTTTCTAATATGGAAGCTTATACAAAATACTTGCCTTTGACCAATTTGGCTCCCCAATAAGTTGTTTCTTCTTGTTACTTGGATGCTTTCCTAAAATTATATTTGGCATTCTATCTAGCTGCTCTTGTATCTTTCCCACTTGTAACTCTAAAGATCTCTTCCGTTTCTCCGGTAAACTATTATGCAACCGACTATGTCTCCAACGATGTTCCATAGGTAAATAAGCTCGATGGTTAATGAATCCAATTTTACTTTCCAAAGCTTCTGAATATGGTTGATCATTGCAAGTGTAACAAGAATGATAACCCTTTGTCCTCCACCCGGACACGTTACCAAATCCAGGATAGTCATGTATTGTCCACAACAAAGTTGCACGCATCTGAAAATGCTCTTTACTATAAGCATCATAAGTTTCTACACCTTCTTCCCACAACTCCTTCAACTCATCAACCAGTGGTTTCAAGTAAATATCAATCTCATTCCCCGGTTGATGGGGACCGGGAATAAGCAAGGACAACATAAAATATGGCTCCTTCATAACCAACCAAGGCGGTAGATTATAGGGGATAAGTATGACAGGCCACATACTATAGTTGTTGTTCATATTCCCAAAAGGATTAAATCCATCTGTAGCCAACCCCAACCTTACATTGCGAGGTTCGAGGGCAAAATCAGGATGTTGCAAATCAAACTCCTTCCACTCCTCACTATCAGCCGGATGCCTCATTATCCTATCATCCACACGTTTGTCTATATACCATCTCATGTCCTTAGCTCTTTGGCCTGACATGTACAATCTCCTCAGTCTCGGTGTCAACGGGAAGTAACGTAATACCTTGTGAGGAATTTTCTTACCTTGGGTACGTGTATCTTTGTACCTAGGCACCTCACACACCGGACATTTATCAAGGTTTTCATTTTCCTTCCAAAATAGTGCACAATCATTTTTGCATGCATCTATATGCTCGTATGACATGCCCAAGTCACGTAATATCTTCTTTGCTTCATAAGTTGATCTTGGAACCAAGTTATCTTTCGGTAAAACCTTTGTCAGCAATTCTAGCATCATATCAAGTCCCTTATTACTTAAGTTGGTCATTACCTTTACATTCAATATCTCAATAACAAACTTCAAGATACTATAATCAGTGCAACCCGGATACAACTCACGCTTTGCATCTTCCTCAAGTTTGTCAAAATGACGCACCTCCTCATCTTCAGTTGCATTTCTTGGTTCCCCTCTAATTCAGTCATCTACCAAGGCATCGATACCATCCATATGAACATCATCCGACATTTCATTATCATGAATGTTCTCGTTCAATACACGAGGTTCTCCATGATTATACCAATTAATGTAAGATTGCATAATTCCACGATGAAGCAAATGGATACGCACAGTTTGAGGAGATTGTCGATAGCAATTCACACAGTGAATACACGGGCACGAAATATTACCACTCAAGTCCACAACCGCTCTTGCGGAATTAATAAATGCATTGACCCCTTCAATATATGAATGACTTAATCTGCCATCGGATGTCTTACCCATTGTCATCCAACTTTTATCCATGTTTGACTACAATTACAAGATGAATGCT
Organism: Quercus ilex subsp. ballota; assembly: GCA_032727855.1. Classification (NCBI taxonomy): domain Eukaryota; kingdom Viridiplantae; phylum Streptophyta; class Magnoliopsida; order Fagales; family Fagaceae; genus Quercus; species Quercus ilex. The sequence goes on from CM064911.1 coordinate 81,096,933, forward strand.
ACTTTAGTAAAATAAGGACAACTCATGCATAATGTATTCTAACATCTAAGTCTATAAGCTACTTAGATAAAGTTCTATCCTATTCATGAATGCACAAGTCTATATTAATACTTAAATAAATATACATTGCACACACAAATATACACTCCCAATATGAATTTAAGCCACCTTATAACACCATGCAAGCCACCCACTTGCTCCAACACAACAACCCACCACAAAACAAATTTCCAACATCACAACTATAATGCTTACAAGTATTGAAATTGAATAAAGGACCACAATTGCTACTAATCAACAAGTTTCATTCACATTTGTAAGAAATTAAAAACACTCCCAATATGAATTTAAGCCACCTTATAACACCATGCAAGCCACCCGCTTGTTCCAACACAACAACCCACCACAAAACAAATTTCCAACATCACAACTATAATGCTTACAAGTATTGAAATTGAATAAAGGACCACAATTGCTACTAATCAACAAGTTTCATTCACATTTGCAAGAAATTAAAAACACTCCCAATATGAATTTAAGCTACCTTATAACACCATGCAAGCCACCCGCTTGCTCCAACACAACAGCCCACCACAAAACAAATTTCCAACATCACAACTATAATGCTTACAAGTATTGAAATTGAATAAAGGAACACAATTGCTACTAATCAACAAGTTTCATTCACATTTGCAAGAAATTAAAAACACTCCCAATATGAATTTAAGCCACCTTATAGCACCATGCAAGCCACCCGCTTGCTCCAACACAACAACCCACCACAAAACAAATTTCCAACATCACAACTATAATGCTTACAAGTATTGGAATTGAATAAAGGAACACAATTGCTACTAATCAACAAGTTTCTCTCAATATAACAAATTTCCAACATCACAACTATATATAGAGTTTTATAAGTTTTTAACTAGAATATACTTACTTTGCTCAAGCTAAGTTTACAACTTTTAGAAAAAATCCAAAGTTAACTTGTATTCTTCACCTTGTTCCTCACAATTTCTTCAGTCACAAAAGAGAGAGCTGGAAATAAAAGAAAGATAACTTTTAATGAACAGTACTGTGCCAACATGCAATAGAACAGTACTGTGCACAAGACTTTAAACTGGTTGCTTAATCACTTGATTTAAATTTCCCTAGTACTAGAGAGACAAACATTTTTCCCCCAGATAAGTATAACTAAAGAGAAACACAAAAATTTCTAGTTTCAAAATACATCACCACCCATATTCAACCTTAAATCACTTTACAAACTATTTTCCATATCAATGACTCCCAAAATAAAAAAGCAGAACAATCACCTGCGCTATGATGCTATAAACAAACACATTGGTACACGAACTCGAAGATTCCACAATCCCACTTTGTAGCATTAAACTTGCACCTTAATTCCCAAAAGATCCATTCAGAGACCCATTTCAAATCCCACGAGTGACGAAAATGAATAGCCAAAAAAAAAAATCAATTATTCATAGCCGCTAAACAGAGTTAATTGCCTTCCAACTTCAACCAATAATCATCGACCTAATTAAGATGCATAACTGCTCTTTCCAAATTATCCCCAAATTATGCATATCCAGAAGATAACTCCTATGTGCAATGAGCTATACAAGCACACATACGTACATAATCAGACAAGAACCCAAATTTACTCAATGGGAGATATATAGAGCTTCCAAAATTGAAACCTTTCAATCTGATCGCTAATTTCACATGGGCATTTAAATTAAAATAGAAAACAAAAGACAAAAAAAAAAAAAATCAATTATTAAATAAAAATTGATCAAAGTAACAATCAAATTTGAAAAATTGAAATACGAAGGAATAGAGAGGCTTAACCTAGAACCCCAACCTGTTCAGTAGGTGATAAAGAGCTTCAAAAATTGAATCCCTCAATCTGATCACTAAATTCACAGCTGCCTTTAAGCTGAAACTTGTAGAATACAAAATGCAAATAAAAAAGCAATTACTAAAGAAAAATTGATCCAACCATCATAACAAATTGAAAAACAAAGAATTAGAGAGATAGAACAATGGAACCCAAACCTGTTGAATAGGCCATAAAAAGCTTTTGAAATTAAAGCTTTCAATCTGATCGTTAAGCAATCAGTCACACAATAAGCACATTCAGAGACCCATTTCAAATCCCACGAGGAATCTTCAAAATTCCAAAAAACCCATTTCAGAACACACCCCCAAAAACCTCAAATCCAACAAATACCACTGTAAAGGGAAAGGAAAAAAAAAAAAAAAAAGAGAAATAGTATGCAAAAAAAAAAAAAAAAACTCAAAAGGAGAAAAAAAAAATACCTGAATCGGTGAAGGGAAGCCGAAGCGATGCTGGTGCGCCACGGTGCGTCGCTGAAGCATCGCCGGTGTGCCGCGGGGAGTCGCTGAAGCGAAGCTGATGCGTCGCTGACGCGAAGTTGAAGTGTCGCTGACGCGAAGCCGAAACCGAAGTGTCGCGAGTGCTTGCCGGTGCGTCGCGAGTGCTCGCCGGTGCGAAGCCGAAGTGTTAGCGTCGTCACCGGTGCGTTTGGATCGTGGCTGAGTGCGACGCTGGGATCGTCGCCTTAGCGCCGCCGAGTCCAAGCGTCGCCAAGTCCAAGCGTCACCGAGCTGATGCGTCGCTGAATCGGCGACGACGGCGAGCTCTGAATCTCAAGTTTCTGGGTAGTGAGTTTGGGTATGTGAGTTTGGGTTTGTGTCTGAGGGAAAGGGAGAAAAACCCAAAAAGAAGAAAGTGAAAAAAGAAAAAAATTGGGCTGAAGCAAATATAACTACAAAGCCTTTAGTGACGAATCTCATTCGTCACTATTGGATACCTTTAGCGACGAACTCAAATTCGTCGCTGTTAATATATTTTTAACTATAGTTTGTTTTTAGCGACGAATTATATTCGTCACTATATGATATATTCAGTGATGAAATACTTTTCGTCACTAATAGCGTTATCACTAACACCTTTAGCGATGAAAATTTTCATCGCAAAAAATTAAATTTTTAGCGACGAAACAGTTCGTCGCTGTAGCTAAATTTTTTTGGCGCAACAATTTTTGGCTTAGCGCCTAAGTTCTATAAAGCTTTTAGTGACGAACTCGGATTCGTCACTAAAGCATACTTTTAGTGACGAATTCGAGTTCGTCGCTGAAAATGTATTCATATGTCTTACCCTTATATGTTTTTAGTGACGAAATCACATTTCGTCACTAAAAGTATGCTTTAGTGACAAAATATGATTTTGTCACTAAAAACATATACAGGTAAATCTATTATTGTTTTTAGTGATGAAATTCATATTTCGTCACTAAAGCATACTTTTAGTGACGAAATGTGATTTCGTCACTAAACACATATAAGTGTAATACCTTTATTTTTTTAGTGACGACTATTTTTCGTCACTAATACTTACTTATAGTGACGAAAGTATTTTCGTCACTAAAACTATCCACAGCAATACCTACAGTGACGAAATATTTCGTCACTAAAAATTTCAACTTTTAGCGACGACAGATTTTGTCACTATAGATTAATTAAGTTGGCGCCAAAGTTTCCCTCCTTGGTGCTTATTTTTCAGATTACAATAGCGACGAAATTTATTTTTCGTCGCTAAATGTAATAATTTTTTTTCAATATTAGTGACGAAATTCATATTTCGTCACTAAAGTTGTATTTTTAGTGACGAAAAATATTTCCTCACTAATTTTCGTCACTAAAAATACATTTTGTTGTAGTGCCACATCAGACCATTGTGCACTTCTAATCTCAGATTCTCTTATAGCCAGACCTCCTCAAAAGCATCGCTTTCATTTCAAAGCAATGTGGACGAGGAGGGATGATTGCAGGGAGGTTATTAAGGATGTTTGGGAAAGTTTCATTGACATGAATAGCCCTAATGGCTTTGAAAAATGCCTTAAAAGGTGTGCAGCTGAATTATCCAAATGGAACAGAAATGTTTTTGGTCATGTGCCGAGACAAATCCAAGCCAAAAGGAAAGCCTTCAATTCTCTAATCCTCCAAGATAGGGATGGTAGTCATGGGGTAGAAATTAACAGGCTTAGAAAGGAAATAAATGATCTTTTGGATAGTGAAGAAATCATGTAGAGTTAGTGCTCAAAGGCTCTTTGGCTAAGGGAAGGTGATCGAAACACCAAATTTTTCCACTATTGTGCCTCTAAAAGAAGAAGGAAAAATACCATCAATGGAATTTGGGATTCCAATGGAAATTGGTGTGAGACAAATGAGAGTATAGCTGCAACTGCTTTGTCATATTTTGAAGACCTCTACACCACTTCCCATCCAATCAGAATATAAGAGGTAACAAGTTCCATTCCCACTCGAGTCTCCTGGGATATGAACCAATAACTCATTAAGGAATTTACAAGGGAGGAAGTCTTGATTACTCTTCAACAAATGCACCTCACTGAGTCCCCTGGACCAGATAGTATGTTAGCCATCTTTTACCAAAAATATTGGAGTATTGTAGGAAATAAATAATGTTACAAACATGGTTCTTAATGTTCTAAATTCTAATGTCCATGGTTGAGAATAATAGAACCAATATCACTGTTGTGCCTAAGGTAAAGCAACCCTCCAAGATGACTGAAAATCAGAAAATCTTAGCAAATCGTCTTAAAGCTGTCATGCCTTGTATTATATCTGAAAATCAGAGTGCTTTTCTCTCTAAAAGACTTATTATAGACAATGTACTGGTTGCTTTTGAAATTATGCATTACCTGAATAACAAGAGAGATGGAAAAGACAGTTTTATGTCTATAAAGCTTGACATGAGTAAAGCTTTCGATAGGGTTGAGTGGGGTTTTGTTGAAGCTGTCATGGAAAAATTAGGCTTCCATGAAAAATAGATCAGCATTGTCATGCATTGCATCACTTTATCTCTTATTCTGTGCTCATTAATGGTGTTGCTCATGGTTGTATTGTGCCCACTAGAGGATTGTGCTAGGGTGACCCTTTGTCCCTATATCTCTTTATTCTGTGTGCAGAACGTCTTTCAGCGCTTGTTAATGAAGTTGCCGGAAACCAAGCTCTCAATATGCCGAGGATGCCCAAGAGTAACTCAATTGCTGTTTGTTGATGACAGCCTCCTGTTCTACCAAGCCAATGGGCAAGAGTGTAGAAAACTTATTGAAATTCTTGACTTGTATGAAGCTGCATTTGGGCAAATGATCAATACAGACAAATCTTCATTCTTTTTTAGCCAAAACACCACCCAAGCCATAAAGGATGAGGTGATGCACATTCTTGGCCCAGTGCAAGACACTAGGCACACAAAGTACCTTGGTCTTCCCTCTCTTATTGGGAAATCCAAATCCCAAGTCTTTGCAGAAATTAAAGAAATGGTTGGAAAGAAAAATTCCTCTCTATGGGAGGAAAATAAATCTTGATTAAAGCCGTAGCCTAGACAATTCTCACATATTCTATAAGTTGCTTCCAACTTCCAAAAGGACTTTGTGAGGAACTAGAAGGCATGACTAGAAAGTTTTGGCATGGTTTTAAAAACCGGTACGGTCAAAGAATCGGAAAAGTGACTGGTTATCAGTTTTGTAGGCTGATCGGTGGTCGAACCGGTGATGTCATAAATATTTAATTAATAATTTTAAAATTATAAAAATAGTTAATAAAATATATAGTAAGATTATTACATATAATATTATGTTAAAAAATATATATAACATATTTTTTAAAAAATTATGTGAGTTTTTACATCTTACAAGAAAACAAAAATAACCAAATATAAATAAACAATAACCAAAAATTATTTTCAAAACATAACATTTAGTGACACCCTTCTTTTAGGTTTATTTTCTTCCCTCAAAATGGTCTATATATTATGCATTCATTTTAAAGAAAAATTAAGTAAATTTTAAGATTGTTAACTTAATTAATTATTAAAGACACTATTTTTTTTTATATCATAATTATCTTAATGAAATGTAAAAGGAATGGGGGGAAACCCCAATCCATGTGAGTTGCCCACGTTGCCCCTATAAGTACTAAAGGTAAGAGTAAAGATTTAGCCTAAGGGAAATTAAAGTTGTGGCTGTCATTGATTCTCAAAAAACAATAAATAAATAAAAATGTGTGGCTCTCATTGTGTTATTGACTATTGTGTGCAGTGTGCACACTGAACAAGTAGCAGAGGCAAAGCATGGCACAACACAGTTTTACAAACTTTACAAACCAGTCTCTCTCTTACAAACTAAGTGTTGACACCTCATTTTGCAACCCGTATTTAACCTCACATGGAGGGTAAAAGGGTAATTTCACCTTGAAAATATGCATCTTGATTCTGTCACTAGATCCTTAATCTCATTTCACCAAAATGATCTTGATGTTGTAAGGATCAAATTGACTGGTCATAAGCCCTAATCAGACCATCAGATTGAAAGTTATCATCAAATCAAGTTTTAATGGCCGAGATGCACTATCACAAATTGAGTCCGACTATATGTGATTATAAATAATTGATTTCAATTGGTTATAAGTCTAATCAATTTGAGATCGATGATGTGTCATAATTTGATTAGTTAGGACTACATTTTATGGTAGGGTTGCACACACCTAATTAACTAGATAGTTAAACATTAATTATTCAATGAGTAATTTGTACAATTATGTTTTAATTAGGGTAAATTTGGAACCAATTAAGTCTGAAATAAGAGTGATTGGAGTCATTTAATGTTAATTGTGAGCTAATTTTGGACCTATTAATGTTAATTGTGCTGAAATTATTTTCTAACAAATGACTTCTGCTCACCATTTCATCAATATCTCTTAGAATGTTTTGAATTTGTGAATGAGGTTCATTTTTCCAAAAACTAGACATCGGGGGCTTCAATTTGAGCACAAGAATGAGATAATTTCGATCAGAATTGAGTAATATATGATTTTTTAAATTTAGCTCTACAGGCTGTTACAGTAGTTATGGGAAAACCAAACTTTGCTTGCTCTTCACTCTCACCAATCTCCACATTTAATGCACCAGATTTCCCCAAAGGCTAAAATGAGGTATATGTTCATGATTTTTTGTCAACCCTCATTAAATGACATTTCATTCATATTTCTTCTACTACTACTATATAAAACCCTCTCTCTTCATTCCAGGACACACAAAATCCCCCTCTTCTCCTCTCTTGAGTTTTAGGAAGTTGAGTAGTCTTATCATATCTTGATCTTCTTGAGACTCAAGGTATTGAGTGAGACTCACTCTTCCTCTCCTAACTCTTCTTTTCCTTCACCCTTAGGACCTCCCTCAAGAGTCTCCTTATCCACCATATGGATCTTGCATGAAGGTAGAATCTCTTTCCCTTTTTTTTTTTTTTTTGGTTGCCATAATGAGAGTTTAAGATTAAAGCATGATAATAATCATTTAAATTCCTTTGAATATGTTTGAATGTTCTTAATTGTTCTTATATGTTCTTCACACGTTCTTGGTTGTTCATCACATGTTCATGCATGACACTAGTTTCGATCTTAAATCCACATCGAAAATATGAAAAACATGTTTGTTTAATAATTCTTTCAAATCCTTGAATCTAGGATATCACCATCCACACACATTCACTAGAATTTATTTTTCAATCCAAATGAAATGCTTAATAAATAGAATTAGGGTTTATCACATGCACACACAATGAATTTCACATGTAAATTGATTGACATATTGGATGATATGATATGAATGTTGGTCACCATAGTCTAGAAGACTGGTTTCATTGGGCAAGGTGGGTGCCTAACACCTTTCCACCTTGTAACATGACCTCCGAGCTTAGATCAAGGGTTAGTAGATCAAATGTTTATCCATGTAATTTTCAATTTTTAGATTGTAACTAGGAAATAAAGTCATGTACTTTATCTTAGATTGTATCTAGGACCAAAGCCATATACCTTTCCTATGATCAATGTAAATTCAATTGAAAATTAATAAAATGAGGAATTTTTCAATTTTGGCTTTCTTATTTATCCCAATAATTAAATAAGTGACGATTCCATTGTAAAACCCTTAATCTAAAGGGGAAAATATAACTAGTCGAACCTCCATTTTGAGAGGCATAACACAACTCCACCCATTCACGTGGGTTTGGCCTAACATCATAAAAACAGGCTGGGGGCGCGGTCTCTTACACTAAGAAGAAGCTCTCATAAGAAAAATGGATCAATTTAATTTTGTGTGTATTGTGGTCCTCTCTCACATCCAAATAAAGATTTTCAACCATCACTTCTCTTTATCTATTAAGATGTGTGTGTATCTGTGAAGATTTTCAACCATCTATTCTTTGCCTCTCTCTTTATGAAGATGTGTGTTTTCAAGCAAGGTTAGGAATTTTGACTGCTCAAGAGGCTAGCTTTGATGCCATGTACACCAAAGCCTTCAATCATCACAGGTAGATGTGGATCTAAGGAAAAAAAGAAATAGATCTTTGCTACAAAATGTTTGGTTTCAGATTTGTTTCACCCATTTTGCAAAACCGGTTCAACCATTCTAGTTCTCAGTTTTTCTGATTGAACCTATAGTTACCGGTTATTTTCAATTTTTCTTTCATTTCTGATTTTTATGAATAACTGAACTGGATTGGTGTCCGGTTCCCAGTTGAACCAATCGGTCCAGTCATGTTTTTAAAACCATGGGTTTTGGTGGGACCAGAAGTAGCAAGAAGCAAAAATTGCTTGGATTGGGTGGAGGAAATTATGTCAACCAAAGCTCAAAGGAGGTATGGGATTCAGAAACCTCCAAGCTTTTAATCTAGCCATGCTAGCTAAGCAAGGATGGAGGCTCCTCACCAACCAAAACTCCTTAGTGGCAAAAATATTAAAGGCAAAATACTTCCCTAATGGAGATGTTCTCAAAGCCAAGCTTGGCGGCAGCCCCTCCTATGCCTGGAGAAGTATTTATAATAGCTTGGAGGTAATTCGAAGAGGCACAAGATGGAGAGTGGGAAATGGCAAAATGATCCACATTTGGGATGACAAGTGACTTCCTACTCCAACCACCTACAAGGTAATTTCTCACCCAAGGGACTTTGATGACTATCTTATGGTCTCTTCCCTCGTTGATGATGGTTCTAAAAGTTGGAAAGTTAATTTAGTCAGAGAACTTTTCTTACCTTTTGAAGCTGAGACTATCCTAGGAATCCCTTTGAGCTATTCCCTCCTTGATGACAAAATTATTTGGGTGGGAAACAAAAGGGGGGGAGTTTTCTGTTAAAAGTGCTTCACATAGCAGTTAACATTGTAGATGCACAAGTTGATGAAGAAAGTTCCTCAAAAGATGCGAGAGCTCCTCTTTGGAAAAAAATTTGGCACCTAAACCTCCCCGCAAAAATCAGAATCTTTGCATGGAGAGCTTCCATGAATGCCCTTCCAACTATGCAAAATCTCCGCTTAAGAGGAATTACTTTGGAGGAGCTATGCCCTCTTTGCAATCACAGCAGTGAAAGCACCTCTCATGCCTTGATTCATTGTGATATTGTTGCCAAAGTTTGGAGTAATTAGACTGAATGCCCCATAAAGCTGAAAGATACTATATATGACAGCTCTGATATCGCCCTTCAATTGCTCAACATTAGTACATCAGGACCTTGAAGTCTTGTTCTCTATAACCTGGTTTATTTGGTATAACATAAACCAAGTCATTCATGAGGCAATATTTTGGCCTCCCCTTCAAATTAGGAGTCAGCACAGAGGTTATCTCAGGACTATAATAATGCTAATTCCATCAGCCCTTAGCAAGTTTATCTAGGCCAACTAGGATGGACAGCTCCCCCATGTGGCTTCTATAAGATTAATGTGGATGGTGCAACCTCTTAAGACCACAAACCCTCGAGTATTGGTGCGATCATAAGAAACTCAGATGGCTTGGTCATTGCTGTCATAAGTAAGATTCCCTGTGCAGTACTCTATGGAAGAAGTTGAAGCAATTGCTCTAGAAAATGGGTTACTCTTAGCCCAGGAAATGAATCTCACAAACATCATGTTTGAACCAGATGCGCTCTCTGTTGTCCAATCCACCCAAAAGAAGGAGATAAATGGCACTATTGGTCATATCCTTTAGGGGACTCTTTCAGCTCTCTCTGTCTTTTGTTCTTGGAAAATTCAGCACTTGAAAAGGGAGTCCAACGGGGCTGCTCATAAGCTTGCTCATCTAGCTAGAGCTAGCGGGGTAACTCAGATTTGGAAAGGGATTGATTCTCCTTGTATTCAATTTCTAGTCAGGCAGGAGTGCCTTTAATTATCTCTTTCCCTTGTACTTATTTCCCTGTTGTACTTCAATTTCTTTGTGAATGAATTTCAGATTTCTCATTAAAAAAAAAAAATTTAACATTGTAGGTCCTTTCTATGAAAGAGACTAGGTCATAGAATTAGCACCACCTCCCTCTCAAGAGTGTCTATGCCAAATATTCATCAGAAAATGACGAATTTTCAACCAAGCACCAAAACACCATAAACCAAGGGTTGTTTAGCCTCCATTGATCTCAACTCAGTCATCTCATTCCCTCCTAAGCTGCCATAGTCGGATTCTAGTGAACCTCTCCAGAATCTAAAAAGGTTCTTTTTTTCTTTTTTTCTTTCACATTTAGATTGTTTCACGTGTTTCTTTCAGTTAAACACTACCAATTAGTAATCAACCTTTTTTTTTCATATTTTATGTCAATTTTACTTATATCCTATTATTTTGCTTAGAATTTGAGAAATGTTGAAGTTAGGGTTAGGTTTAAGCCATGATTTAGGGGTTTCTATTTTACAACTAAATTTACTTTCAATTGATTAATTAATCATAAAATTAACAATCCAAATTGAAGATTGAAGCCACCAATTGATAAATAAAAAACGCATCAAATTAATGAATTATTAGAGATCTTACATATTATAATTAGGGTTTTATGCTTAAATTGGGGATGTTGTATTTTGACGATTGATCCATTAAATTAATTGTTCAAGAATGTAATCAAGGGTACTAATTAAAAAATTAAACTCTCAATTTGGTCATAATTTTTTACTGGAATAAGGGATTTAATAAACAATACATTTTTAAGTATTAGCTTTATTATTAAAATTAGCTTTTTTCAATCCGTCCAAATTGGATAATGTAATATGTAATTGGGATAGCCAATTAGGGTTGGTAACACCGATTGGGCCAAAAAAAAAATCATAGGTTTGGGATTAATAAAAGAATAAAAATCACTAAAATTGGAATTTGGGCCAATGAGATGCTTTCGGTGTTCTTAATGCTTTCATGTCAAATTGAGGGTTCACTTATCAAACTAACATATCTAATTACAGGTTTGATTATATAATCATGTGAGGAGATCACAAGGTTTGAATTAATTTAAATTTATTTTAGGCTTAATATAAGGATCTTACTTTTGAAATAATCATTTTAGGATTAATAATACTTTCTTGTGTTAATTGATCGTGTAGATGTGGAATTATTTATAATCTTTTTATAGACTGCAACAATCTTGGTGAAAAAAACTAGTGCAGAGTAAATTTTTCTTATTTATTTTTTCGTGCATTGAGGTAAATGGACTTCCCTCACCTTTTTCATATTCACTGATGAAACTACTTGGACTTCCCTTAATAAATTTTCATGTTTCTCGGATATCTTGAGCTCATTGGCATTGTCTTCACAATATTGTACCATTAATGCATTTGACGGTTTCATCTCACATTTCATTCTTACATCTTTGAGCTGATTCAGGAAAAACCTTAGTTAGTTCAGCTATTCAGCATCACAGCATGGTCTATTTGGCATCACAGAAACAAGTCTCGCCTCCTGGAATCTTCTTTGCCGCTGGACAGAATTGCAGGTTTTGCAAAAGATTATCTCCGAAGCTCCAAGTCTCAAGAGTCTCACTCCACAGGTAGCAGACGTTCTTCTCCAAAAAAATGGTGTCCTCCACCTCAGGATTCTTTCAAGACCAATTTTGATAGAGCAATGTTTGATGAATCAGATGAAGCCAGCCTTGGTGTGCTCATCCGAAATTCTGAAGGTCTAGTTATGGCCACTTTATCAGAAAAAATCAAGAAGCCACCATCAGTTGTGACTTTGAAGTTACTGGCAGCAAGAAGAGCAGCAGTCTTCGTTTCTGAAACAGGTTTCCAGCAATCTTGTTTTGAAGGTGATTCAAAGATTATAATCAAGTCTTTATGCGGTAGTGGGAAAAATCTGCTGCAGGACATATTATAAAAGACACTTTGTCTTATGCAAGCTTGTTACAAAACTTTTCTTTCTCTCATATCAATAGGCAATACAATACAGTAACACACGCCTTAGCCTAGAGAAGAAAACTTTCCTCCCCTTTACAAGTCTGGATAGAGTCTGTTTCACCAGATTTAAATGTTGTTGTTTTGGCTGATTTAAAGCCCTTTGAATAAAATGACTGAAAGTATTTTCTTCTCAAAAAAAAAATTTGAGCTATTGCAATTGTAAAATTCCTTTGATTATGTTTGTATGCCATTTTGATTGTATGCTTGCCATGAAATAATTTAATATAGTGACCCCACACATGGGGGCAATATGTGGGCCACGATCCAAATTATGTAATTAATGATATGGAGATTGGGGTGTTGTGGAGGTAGATCAAGTTATTTGATATTTTCATTTCCATTTAAATCTAGTAGAATTTGGCTTATTTGGTTATTTTGGATATTTAAATAATTACCATGTGAATTATTTTGAAATTGAAATTATGTGCTTTGGAGGTTTTCTATTTTAGATTAAACACAAACTTTTTGAATTGAAAGTTATTAGTGATAAAATCTCATTTGTCCTGTTAGGTCTTCTTTGGGATAGGCTTGAGATGGGATGGCCCATTATGGTTTTTTTTTTTTTTTTTTTTTAATTTCTTTCCTTTTAATGCTTTTTCTTAATTACTCATAAAATAATAATAAATAAATAAACACTAAGGCTAAAATGCAAGTTGCACCCTCTAAGTTTAACTAAAATTTATTTCAGTACTCTAACTTTACTTTTTTATTCAATTAAGTTCTCTAAGTTTCAAATTTGGTCAATTCAAGCATTCCATCCAATTTGAAAACTAACTTCATTGTTTCCCAAACTTCTATACAAAATCTAGTACAAAGAAAGAATCAAAGCATTAACATGGTTTAAGGTTCTACTATGTAACCTATGCCTTGAAAAGTAAATATAATTCTATTCATTTAACTTTCCACTTCATCAAATCTTTATATTATATTTATATGTGTTAATTATCTATAGGTGATATATTAACTATTTATGTTCAAGAAGTTAATATAGTTCTCTCTCTCTCTCTCTCTCTCTCTCTAAAGTTAATATGAACTTTAGCTATAGTAGTTTACGATTATGCCATGTAGCACATCTTTTTTAGAAAATATATAATATATAATTATCTTAATTTAACCTTTCACCTCATTGAACATTTGCATTTATATTTAAGTAATACTCCCTCCGTCCCATTTTTTTTGTCCTGTTTGAAAAGTCAAACTTTTTAAGGGAACATCATTTATTGTCTTGTTTATCTTTTAAAAATGTATAAGTTTCCAAAACTACCCTTAAAAAAAATTATCAAAAAATTGAATTAGTAAATTAATAGGGGTATAATAGGAACATTAGTAAATTAATGACTTTTATTTTTAGAAACAGGACAATATTTTGGGACATCTCAAAATGGAATAGAGGACAAAAAAAATGGGACGGAGGTAGTACTTCATTTTCATGAGTTAATGGGTATATTGATTTATTTCTATGTATTAATTATCTATAGGTGATACACTATTTATTTATATCCAAAGAATTTATATAGTATTCTCTCTCTCTCTCTCTCTCTCTCTCTCTCTATAGGTGATCCTAAGTGGCGTGAAGTTATGAATATAGAATTCGTTGCTTTGCGAAAAAATCGGACATGGACTCTTGTTCCTTCTCGGGTTGCTCACAGTGTTATTGGATGTAAATGGGTTTTTCAAATCAAAAGTTGTGTTGAAGGTTCAATTGAGAGATATAAAGCTTGCCTCATTGCGAAAGGTTTTCATTAACAACTTGCAGTTGTTTTTGGCGAGACTTTCAGTCCTGTTGTTAAACCTACTACAGTACATATTGTTCTCTCCATTGTTGTGTCTCTTGGTTGGATTAGGCAGCAAATTGATGTTCAAAATGCCTCTCTCCGTGGCCATTTTTCTAAGGATGTATATATGTCCCAACCACCAGGATTCACCCACCCTCAATATCCACATCACATTTGTAAATTGAACAAATCTCTTTATTGGTTAAAACAGGCACCACAGGCCTGGATTTCACGGCTTACGTGTCAATTACTAGCCTTTGGGTTCAAAAGTTCTGACTCATCCCTATTTATTTATTACCATCAGAGAGTGAGTATTTTCTTTCTCATTTATGTGAATGACATTATAATCACTGGTTCTAGTCCTTCAGCAATCTCTATGCTTATTCAGTTTTTGAAGATTGACTTTGCTATTAAGCAATTGGGTGATTTGAATTTCTTTCTTAGTGTTGAGGTTATAAAAAATAGCTCTAGTATTTTACTTTCTCAGAAGCGTTATATTATTGATCTTCTCTTCCAAACTAATATGTTAGAAGATAAACTTGTTAGCTCTCCCATGACCACATCCACAAATCTTTTTGCTTTTGAGGGTGATCCCATTCAAGATGTCACCTTGTATAGAAACAATGTTTGAGCCTTGCAATACTTAGCTCTTACACGTCCTAATATATCCCTTACAGTCAACAAGCTTGCACAATTTAAGCACAGCCCCCAAAACTAATAATTGGCAATCTGTCAAGTGGCTTCTCCGCTATCTAAAACAGACCATTTATTTTGGCCATCAAATATATCGCTCTCACATTCATTCTCCTCAAGCCTTCTCAAAGGCAGATTGGGCTGGCTATCGTGATGATCATCACTCCACTTGTGGTTTTTGGGTGCTAATCTAATTTCTTGGGGTTGTAAAAAGCAAGCCACTGTGGCTTGATCCAGTATAGAGGCTGAGTACAAGGCCCTTGCCAACGCTGCTGCTGAAGTCAAGTGGTTATGCTCTCTTCTGTCTGAACTTGGTGCATCTGTTTCTACCTGTCTTGTTTTGTGGTGTGATAACGTTGGGGCCATTTATCTTTCCTCCAATCCTGTTTTCCATGCTCGCACGAAGCATATAGAAATTGATTTTCATTTTGTTCGGGATATGGTTACTGTCAAATCTGTTACCATTTGGTTCCTCTATAGTAAAGATCAATTGGCAGACATCTTCACCAAGCCCCCGTCTTCCTCCATGTTTGCATTGCTCTGTTCCAAGCTCATTGTTGTCCCTATATAGTTGAGCTTGAGGGGGTGTGTTAAGAATAAGATAAAAAACAACTCCAAAATATGAATCCAAGCTAGTTGTGATAAAGAGGAGTCTTTGAATTCCAAGACTCAAAAGAGTTGTCAAATAACAATTAGGCTTGTGATAAGAACTGTCAAAGATAGACTTTTTTTGTATTTCAAACTTCTTCTATTTGTAACTTTATCCTCTTGTAATTTGAAATTCAAACACGTACTCCCTCCGTCCCATTTTTTTTGTCATGTTTGAAAAATCAAAATTTTTAAGGAAACATCATTTATTATCTTGTTTATCTTTTAAAAATGTATAAGTTTCCAAAACTACCCTTAAAAAAAATTATCAAAAAATTGAATTAGTAAATTAATAGGGGTATAATAGGAACATTAGTAAATTAATGATTTTTATTTTTAGAAACAGGACAATATTTTGGGACATCTCAAAATGGAATAGAGGACAAAAAAAATGGGACGGAGGTAGTATTATATATATGTAGCACAGCCAACACTAATTTGGTGAAGGCTAGAAAATCCAATCATTATCTTGCACTTATTTATTTTTACAGTTAATATGAACTTTTGCTATAGTAGTTTCCTATTTGGCCATGTGGCACATTTTTTTAGAAGAAAAATATGAGGCTAAAATATAATTATCTTGATTTAACATCTCACCTCATCAAACTTTTGTATTTATATTAAAGTAATAATTCATTTTCATGAGTTAATGGGTATATTGATTTATTTATATGTATTAATTATTTATAGGAGATACACTATTTATTTATATCCAAAGAACTTATACATACCACCACGCACTCTTGGTGCAATAGTCACTCTACAAGTATAAATGCTTATGAAGTAAGGGACAGGGTTCAAGTTTCCAAGAGGGAGCTTCACACACATATACACTTAGATTATGCTAGAATACAAATTTATCTTGTATCAAAAAAAGAACTTATACGTCTCTCTCTCTCTCTCTCTCTCTCTCTCTCTCTTATATATCAGTAAAATTGCATTTTTTATATTTAATTTTAAAATAAAAATTTTAAATATAAAAGAGGGAATGTGATATTTGCTCAACAATTTTACATATTTTAACTTCTTTTGGTGACATGTAATATGAAATAAAATAAAATGAACTAATCAATACTACAATAGCTAAAACTTGTGTTATGTCTTTCTGAATAGTTCAATGGCAGTAAATTCATTTATTTTCACTTATTAATTATAGGTGGTGCACAAATGATTTACATAAAAGAAATTTTTATAGTTATCATTTGAAAATTTATATGAGAAAGAATTGATTAAGAATATAATATTCTTGCTTAGTTTTGTTACTTTTATTACAATTGAAACAAAATCAAATAAAAACATTAAAAAAAAAAATTAATCAAAGGAACGCATGCTATCGATAATATAAAAAACTAATTTTGTGATTAAATTAGTGAAAATAATTAAATATTTTTCTATTTACTTAAGAAATATGTTTATATTTTTAATTATATTAATCATAACAATTTATACTTCCTTTCTTTTAAATGACATGTAATATAATTGAAATTAATTATCCAAATATTATAATATATAATAAGTGTAAGGACCAGATTTGAGTCCTTAACTCAAAAGATGGATAGACTTAGGCCCAAAAAGCCCAAAACAATGAATTGATAGAGAATGGGTTGGAAAACTGTGCTCAAATTAATCAGACAAACACTAAAATAGATTTAGATGACAAAGGAATGGAAAATAGACTAGTTTATATTGAAGAAAATCATCCTCAGCACAGTCTGAAGAGATTTGTTCCGATATATTTCTCATAGGTTTGATTACACAGTTAGTTCTTGGTGCTACAGTGTTTTCTATCTCTTTTTTCTCCTCCTCTCGTCTCGTTGCCTCCTTCCTCTTTTATACTATCTTTCCTTTTCATCTCCACCTTCCACGTGCATGCTAGATGGTTGGTGTTGATACTTGTCCTATCAGTACCTCCCATAAGTCATCATGTAGTAGCTATAAGGCTGAAAACCACTGTTCAGGTATTACCTCCACATTAATGCAACCAGAGAGTTAGCTGCAGAGCATTTAATGCGGTGGCAGCAGCTTTCTCTTAAGATATTTCAGGACTTCTCCCTGTCTAACATCTCTACAATGCTTATCTGCACCAACGAAACTTCCTGGGACGTTACCTTGGTCGACAGACAAACTCTTCAGATCTTGGCATTGGTTAGCTAAGGATGCATTTGTCCTTGGCCTACCCTTTTGAGCCATTGTGACCAAAACCAGCCTCTATTTACTAACACAGTCTCTTTTGATAAATATTTCTCTTCCTCGGACAACCTCTCGTCCTTGGATTGGGCCACAGGCCCAATATACAAACTAATAATGAACTTCTGGGCCCAATATCCCTACAATAAGTATTATATATGAGTAATAAAAATAGTTTCTTATTAACTTTATAAATAAATAAATAAATTATAACACACATGCACATGAAAATATAGATATTGTTGATTTAGTTTTTGGGTCATGTTAACAGATATCCTTAAGAAAATTGTTAATAGGAAAGTTTTTGATCAATTTAACAATTGTCTTAAGGGCATCTGTTAACAAGCCATAATATAAAAGTTTTGACACAACTTTCATGGGAAATATAAAAAGTTATCACTAACAGTTATTGTTTTATTATTCTCCCGATAAAATATTTCTTAAAATAGCTCATAAACTAATGTCCTAAAGGCATTGGTGAACATTTCCGTTATTTCTTTGATTGATGCAAGAAAAACTTTGATGCAATGCATTAGCATATTGGATACAAGTCAAATCCAGTTGATACTATAGCATTTGTTTCTTGAAAATATTTATCGGCAAAACCAATAGAGCATAGGGAAGTAAACAGATTGGGAAATTCATAGTGTACATAGTCATGATGAATAAGAGAAGAATAAATTTAATGCAATTTGAATAGAGGATATTTATGAGAAATTTAATGAAAATGAATCTTTCATTGTGGTTGTTTGTGTTTTTTTGGATATATGTGCATAGTTTGACTTTATTTTAAAAAAATAAATTAAAAATTTATTATTTTTAGTCAATAAAATGTTAAATGCATTTTAATCATTTCATTTTAAAAATAAATAAATAAAAAGGTTCAGATGGTTAAGAGTTTTAGGAC
The DNA here is from genome assembly GCA_032727855.1 of Quercus ilex subsp. ballota. Classification (NCBI taxonomy): domain Eukaryota; kingdom Viridiplantae; phylum Streptophyta; class Magnoliopsida; order Fagales; family Fagaceae; genus Quercus; species Quercus ilex. The sequence continues at coordinate 81,115,449 of CM064911.1, forward strand.
AACTTAAAGACAGTAGGCACATATATACTAGAATAAAAGAGATTCCAAAAAAATATGGATGTGATACTAAAAGCTGTATTTTTTGGGTAGACCTAAATTGTTTAATTTACTTACTTGTCTCCTTATTATTATTATTTTTTTCCCAAAATATATTTCAACTATATAATGGGATAGTTTTGGCAAAGCTTAATCCTATTTTAACTATTTAGTGCGGTTGAAATCAATATATATATATATATATATATAATAACTAATTGTTGACCACTCTTCATTGCGCCTTGTGATTAAATATAAATTTATGCAATGTCTACCATTTAAAACATATAACAATGTATGTTTTCATTTGGTGCTCATACAAACCATTTCAATACAATTTTTTGCTATAGTTGGTGTTCAGTTGCATTGTTCTAGTGGGTAGTTATAAATTTGACCCCTTCCCTAATAAATTTCACCCGAAAAATTCCTGCATATACTAAACTAGGGGGACATCATTTTGCCTCTTAGATAGCAGTTAGAAACACATTTACACATAGGATCCTCTAGGAAATTAACCTGAAATTCCCAAACCTGTGAGAAACAAAATAGATAAAACACACGCACAAGACAGTATTTACGTGGTTCGGCAATTTGCTTACGTCCATGGAGTTGCAGGATTTCACTATTATCAGGGAAAAAAATACAAAATGCAGCAAAAAATCTGCCATTAAAAACCACGCAACATTATTCGGGTCGGGTCGGGTCGGATCATCAACTAGATCAAACACAACTAGGCTCCACAAAAACCCAACAGGATCCCACAAAAAAACTAAAACATAAAAATTGCAAAACAACACTTCTCTCCCTCTCACTCTCTTTGAAATTATTTTTCTGTCCACAACTTTGAAACATTTCTTTGGTCGTCCTTTGCCAATTTACTCCAACCCAAAAATCTCTAGAACTTCCATTACCGAATGGCTTAACTAATTGAAGAGAACACAAGAGAAGGGTAACAAAGAGCAATACTACAAGAGAAGGATCAGTGTGGAAAAGAGCACTACTACAAGAGAGGGATAACAAAGGATCTGATTATGGGGAAAAGAAAAAGAAAAATAAAGAGACAAGAAGAGATAGTTACAGAAGATACGGTGAGAAAGAGACGGAATTTCATACCGGTACCTTGACATTGTCCTGCCCTTCTTCTTCTTCTTTCTTTTTTTTCTTCCTTTTCATGTTCTTTGCCCAAACGCCTCTCTAACCTTTGTTTGTTTAGTTGTATAGGAGAAAATAGGTTTAACATTTGTGTAGTTTGGGTTTCCTTTGTTAACTTTTTTAGTGTGATGTTTTGTTAAATGTGCCCATACCTGACACACCATGTGAATTGATTCTAATTCAATTTTTCGCACATTAGAGCATTCTCAACAAAAATTGTAAAAACTTTAGCATCTAAAAAACCAATTTTATAACATTTAACACATCACTTTACAATACAACTTACATCAAAACTTCTATTTTTTTTACCACTTCATTTAAATATTCTTTCTTTATTATTTTTTATTCTTCCTCTCTCCCTCTGTCTCTCTCTCTTTCTCAACCCAACGGATCTAGAACCTTCTTCCTCTCTCTGATCTTCTACTCTAAAACTCGTGCTCCATGGTTGACCACCAAGCTCTATCTCTAAACATCAATGCCACCACTCCACGATGGTTCGACACTAAGTCTCACCCTCTCCATATTCTTAGCCTAAAACCCTTCTCATCCCTTCGAGCCCTCCCTCTTAAACTGAGCTCTCCTTCTAAACCTCTATGGTCGGAGCTTTTCAAGCTCATCACCTCCAACCACGCACCACTGGTCCACTGCCAAAACCCAACCAAAATGAAATCACAACCACCACCACGGCCAAAACCCAGCCAAAATTAAATCACAACAAAGACCCAGAAGCCCACCAAATCACAAATCAAATTATACCCACCAAAATCAAAGCACAAAACCCACAAAACAACCAAAATCACAAAATCAAAACAACCCACCCTCGGTGAAAAATGACAAACAGAGACCCATGAATCACAAACCACAAATCACAAACCCATGTTAGAAATCATAAGCCCAAAATTAGGAAAAGCATATTTGAAGAAATTTCTCACCTAAAATCAAATCACAAAACCCACCCAAACCCACCACACCTGTCAAAACCTAGCCATGCTCGCCAAACCACCGCAACCCAGCCACCTCGATCAACAGTAGAGACCCATGAACCACAAACTCGACCTCATCTTCTTCACCGGTTTCGCCGAACCACTATCCACACTAGTTGTCAGAGTCAAACTATTGCTCAGTGAGAAAGAGGGAGATGGAGAGAGACTGAAGTCAGTGAGAAGCAGAGAGAAAGAGAGAAAAGATAGAGTGAGTGAGAGTGAGAAAGAGGACAAAGTGAGTCTAAGTTTGAGGAGAGAGATAATTAAAAATATTTAAAAATTATAACATCTTGCTACAGTGCACTCTCAAAAATGAAAGTACACTGTAGCAAAATGTCAAATTTTTTAACATATGGCATCTTTGATGGAGTGGGTTTTTGTGGTTATAAATGCTAAAAATAGCATTTTAGCACTTATAGCACCCTTGATAAGAATGCTCTTACCAATGTTAATAGAATTTGTCAAGTGTCAAATATGGAAACGGGTCCTTTTAGCCTTTTAGTTTATAATATTATTATTATTATTATTATTATTATTATAACTGTAGATCAATTTTTGTTGATAATATTGAAGTATATCAACTATTATAAATTTTAAATTTTTTAACAATTTATTTAGGTTTTTCCTAATAAACACATAAATGCATAAATGAATATTTATATCTATTTATTTATATATAAAATTAGCAGTAACTTCAAAACAATTCAAAAGTATTAATAAAACGCCTTTCTATTCGATATTGACTCTCTTGAGATAGTAGCGTGGGTAGGGATATACTTTTGCAAAAGTGTAAAATGATGCTTTTTGGAAGGTACTTGACTTACAAACACCATTCCATATTTATTTACATAGGTACCATTTCATTCAATAGACACATTTTTTGTCAATAAGCACATTTTTATTCAATAGATACCTTTTGGTATATCTAATATGAAGAGTTATGATCTTTCAATAAGCACATTTTAGTATATATATTACAATATATATTATATATACCTATATATACAATACAAACTAAATTAGAGATTTGACATTCTGTCTTTTATTCATTCCCACAAAAAATTAATAAATAAAACAACATTACTCTCTTCTGTCTAACTAATAAAACTTTATGCTATTTCTTTCAAATTTTTTTTTTAATTTCATGTCGCATAGGTTAGCAACTAGTAATAACTAATAGTCGTCCCCTCAAAAAAAAAAAAAAAAAAAAAAAAAAACTAATAGTCGAAACATTTGACTTTTTGTTGACCACTCCTCATTGCGTCATGTGGCTATATAAATTACTGGCACGTCTATGTTTAAAAACACAAAAAAAAAAAAAAAAAAAAAAAAAAAAAACGTGTATGTTCAAGTAAACCATTTCAGAACTATTTTTGCAACTCTTGGGGTTCAATTGCACTGTTCCACTTGGTAGTTATTAATTTTGCACAATTACTGATATGTTTCATGTTATATTTCTTTAGAGAGAGAGAGAGAGAGAGAGAGAGAAACACAACAACAACAACAACCTCAGTTCATTTTTCACGTTAATTTTTGGGATTTGAACTTATATCAATTCGTTCCGCCAAAAAAAAGTGCCAATAAAAAACTAGAGACACAACGTTTGGTCCCTTATGCGGTAGTTTTAAAAGACCAAACAACACCCAATGTTACTTCTTCTTCTTCTTCTTCTTCTTCTTCTTTTATTTATTTATTTATTTTTTATTATTATTATTATTATTTTTTTATGTCTATACCCTTCTCTTGCTCCATCTCTCCAAAATTTATATTCCTTCGTACACTAAACAATTTCATCAAATAAGTATTCCTCTAGTTGCTGAACAGACTTAGAACCTAGCAAAGTTCCAAATCATTTTAATGTTTTTAATTTATTTAATTGTTTAAGTAAATACCGCGGAAAATATTTGGAAAAACCGATTTTTTTCTAGCCCACTTTATGCATATCGACAACTTCAGACTTCATAGCCACAGATGCTTCCATAGAATTATTCATCACCAATAAACTCCACCAATAGCTCTCCCTCTGCAGTGAGAGAAAAAGCACTGAGCCGTACAAATCAATTCAGGCACCGCAATCTATTGAAATTTTTGTCGGGTTTGATCAAGCACATGGAGGAGACTATTAATTTCTACCTGATTAGAACAATTTGTATGTGGCTTGATTTTTACTCTATGAAAAATATCTAATAAACAACTAATTTTTCATGAGAAGTCAGATTCCTCTTTGATAATAGAACATTCTAATATTGATTTTTATTTTTAATGGATCATTTTGAAGGTTTTTTTTCTTCAGTTTTGTATTTTTTGGGTGGATTCATGTTGTTAAACTGTCTTTTCAATCCCATTTAAAACATGTACACCATTTGTTTGACAAAATGTCTCACTCACTCCTACATTCTTGTTTTCATTCCCATTTAGAACATGTACACCATGTTTTTGGAAAAATGTCTCACACACTCTTGCATTTTTCCTTTTTTGATATTTCAATAGTTATACTCTTATATTAGATTAAGTCAACTTCATGGCTTGTGACTCTTTGTTTTAGTTGTCAAAGGAATCACTAACACACTGAAACACCAACCATGTGACAAACCAAAAAGACTATTAAGAGTTGACAAACCAAGCATGGCAGGTGTTACTTAAATGCACGAGTCAATCTAGAACTGCTCATAAGTAGCCTGATTCATTCATCAACACAACAAGCAAACTGATTGCCCAAGAAAATAATATAGAACATTATCCCATTGCTTTCAATGTTTTTCTCCTTCCTCCAATTCCAAAGAAACACTTTGACATATTTTACCAAACAAGTCCACGCATTACACCAGAATGGCACACTAAATGCATTGAATGTACTAAAATTGAATTTGAAAGACATCTATTTAGCTATACTTTTTATCAAACATGTCAGAGTGCATGCAAATATTTTCATTACAAAAAGAATGATGGCTTTGAAAGACAATTATTTAGCTAAACATTACATCAAACATGATGTGTTGTGACGTGCTAAAAAGTACAAAAAAAGTATTTCTCTTTGTATTAGAGACTAAATGAATAAGCTCAATCTTTACTGTAGGAAAATAATTGCATCATTCTCAAGTGAAATATGTGGGGATAGGGCAGAAATAGTGAGACATGAAATATGGGAGTGCTCAGAAGCGCCAGAAGTCCAGAGACCAACCATGATGTTTCCATAGGTATAGTGTTATTAGCAAAATGAGCATGTCATGGAGGTGGAGTTCATGCTGAATAGCTTGGCTGTTATGGTACAATCGGAACCAAAGGTGGGTGAGTGAAGATAGATAGCAATGAATTTGGTGCAGACAGCTTCTAATCTTGATATGGAAATTTATGGAAGCTTAAAAAACTAATCAAACAAGAGTGGTTGTTAAAGAGTGTAGATAGAGACATCCTGTAGGTATCAAGTATGTAATATAAGGTATATTTGGCCATCAAGGAATTGTATGACAATGCCTATCAAAAAAAAAAAAGAAATTGTAGAACATAACATGGTATGGTTCGGGGCTAGTTCGTGATAGTGGAAGCCAATGTATAGGAACTATGGCATGCAAAAAAGGTAGGGAATAACCATATTGCAGTAATGAAATTGTCATCGTTGTTTGCAATGATTATTTGATTTAGATTTTCTTTCATTATTTACTTTTAGGTTCAGTAAGGTCTAGGATGAGTTGTTCACTTATCAAAAAAAAGTCCGCGATGAGCTGTTCACTTCACATTTTTTATAACATGTTGTAAGTACTTTTCGAACATGAATTACTCATTACAATGGAGAGTTTTCATTTTTTGGTTTTTATGAACAATTATTATTACAATTATGATAGTTCATATACAATTTTTTTTAATAAATAATGAAATATCATTAATCAAAAAGACCAAGGTACACCAGAAGTGTACATAGATAGGAGTACATCAAGATCATAAATTACAGTGATCAAGCATAACAAAAAGAGAAGAACATGAAATAGAAGAAAAAACAGAGCACCAATCAAACAAATAGTGGAGGGAGAGAGATTTAATCTCAAGAATCGACCGTTGATAGTTCATATGCAATTAGAAAGCTTTTATGTATAAATTAAACTTTCATAAGAATTTTGCCCATGCATAGCACAGGTTAACGACTAGTATATATATATATATATATATAGTAGAGACCTCATGCGGGAGCGCATGAGGTCCTACCATGTGGCGTTCTAATACTTCATTTAGCATTTTTTTATCTCTTTTCTTCAAGTTTTTTTTACTATTACCCAAAAGATCATGTTAGCTTTTTTTTTTTTTTTTAATCGTTATCTATAAGGTGGGCTATTATTGAAAATTAGACCAAACCTTATGAAAAGTCCAAATCAACTTATTCCCTTACATATTATGACCTAGGCATTATCTTTTCTCACGTTTAGATGAAAGCCTAGACTCTAACCCACTTACAAACTCATTTTTTCCTCTCCCACATGTAGATGAAACTTAAAAGCCAAGATCCAAATTCATTTAGAAGTTCTCTTCTTCCGTGCAAGTTTCCCTTTAGACTACACACACTCTTTAGCTTCTTGGAAGACAACGGTTTGTAGTCAGGATTCAGTGATCCCATCTGACAAAACCAACGTTTCTACTCATTTTTCAAGTTTTAATTTAGCCCTCCTATGTAAACTAATAGAGATGTACAGTTAAGAAAAAAATACAATCACTCTAAAAAAAAAGGAAATGTACAATCTAACTCAACAGTCCCACTACTTTATTTTCTCTTCCTCTTCCAAAACTTTTTAGTCTCTTTCTATCTATCTCTCTCTCTCTCTCTCTCTCTCATTTCTAGTGGTATATTAGGATTCCCCAAATTAAAGATAGTATTCAATTTTACCAATGGGCTACACATTGGAAAGATTGTCTTCTAAGATAACGAGTACTTCTCTTGGTGTGTTACAGAAAATATCAAATTGTATGCAATATGACATAGTCACTAATAGTCATATTGTATTCAACTATATTCATATTAAATTTTGAGTTATCAGTGATGCTATGGTACTAGGTATGAAAACCAATTTGTTGCAATGACTTTTAATATGCTCCTACAACCGATTAAGAAATTCACAGCAAGTTGGACCAAACTGTTTGTGGTGCCTTTGAATTGCAGGTGTTTTTATTATTATTATCATTTTATAAACAAATGCATGAAAGTGCTAGGTCCATCATAAGCATATAGATGATCATAAGTTCAGATATTGACAGACAATTAAGATATTGTAGTCATAGATTCTTATAGCATTTGTCCCTTCTGAAAATCTAAACAATTTATAGGATTCTAGCCAAAAAAATATGGCATATAATCTATGATGCAAAGATAAATTTGGTATACCATATGGTAGAAACTAGAGAGGACTACAAAAACATTTAGTATTTACATGGTTTGGCTTAAGGTAGAATTTCATCAGCAAAATCAATGATATGTTTATTCAATCAAATCCATTAGCAACAAGGGTATGTCGTGATCTTTTTATGGTAAATGTTACTTCATATAATTATTGTTAGTTCTTGATTTATATAGTTTTTTAAATTAAAAAAAAAATTGTGGTTTACAATATGTACTTATTTTACTTATTATAGCAAATCTATGTTTATTTAGATATTCATTTCTATGAATCCTCTTCATGCTTTTCTTACTTACTCAATTCCTATTGATGTAAATAGTGAAGACCGAAATACTATAGAAACCAAGTTTATTGTTTCAATTTGAGACCAACATAATTTAATTATACTTTTTATGCAAAACTTAAGACCAACATACTTTTATGCAAGAGAGTGCATGAGATTGTGCCATGTTGCACTCTAATTTTGCATTTAGCATTTTTTTTTTTTTTAACTATTATCCAAAAGATCACATTAACTTATTTTTATTGTTATCTCATTAATTTCTTCAAATTTCACCACACCTTTCTCTCTTCTTTGTGTCTTTTAAAATACCCACTGTTTTAGTTTTAAAAACAAAAGCAAAAGAAAAAAAATTAAGGACTAATATAACTAACCAGATAAGGCCCTAGGGAGAGATAGAGAGACATGAAAATATTGTGGATTGGTAAATGTAATGCATTTTTTTACTATTACCAAAATAAAAGACCTAATATTAACAAAGCATTTGTAAGAAAGAGAAAGAGAGGAATTCGAGGGGCAGCCACCATTGTCATGCTAGCCTAACACCTACAGGCAAATTTTTTTGTTGTTGCATTTTTAGATGAATTCATTATTAACAAAATTCTATAACAATTATGCTATAATATATATACGATATTCTCCAAAACTATCTTACATAAAACATTACAATCTTATCCATGCATCTCACGGACTTACTAGTTATTTTTAAATTAGGAACCTATCTTTTGTAAGATGTCCCTTTACCTTTAATTTATAAATAAGTATAGTGTCAAACTTTTCCACAACTTTGCCACAATTTTGCTATATGGCGACTTGTGAGTGGTGAAATCATGGACTTACTATTTTATTTCTACTACTTACAAGTTGCTACACAGGAAAGTTGTGGCAAAATTGTGGAAAAATTTATAGCACTAGACTTACTCATAATTTATGCTACTTGGAAATTATTTAATTGATTTCTATTTAAATTTTAAACAAATGAAGCCATCACCAATTTCAAATCCAAATAACCACGTATAGGGTATAGCTACTTCACTCTTAAGTCTTTCTTATTTAAATAAGACTTTCCCGTTTCTACCCAAAAAAAATAAAAACTCTTCACTCTTAAGTTTTTACAAACACGAACTAGCCAAAAAGGCCACTCATAGCTTTCCCATGTTCCAAAGTTATTCGACTAGTACTAGACTGAATATATATATATATATATAGGGACAACCTTTACTAAAACTTCAAGGTGATTGGTCGTGATTAACAACAACAACCAAAAAAAAAAAAAAGTGGTACGGTACTCTTTTCCTTGGTTTAGATTGCCATGTTGGGTACAATGGGTAGTGATACTTACTTTACTAAATCTTGCCATGTTAGACGAGACCTACTACACAGGACTCATTTTCTGACGTGGCAAGCCAGGGGTGGTGCACGTCAAAGATTTTTGGAATTTACAGCTTTCGTCAACTTAATTATAAGAATCTGCTAAGTCTTTTGTGAGTAATTGCAGTTGAGAACCAGAATTCAGACAGTCAAGTCTTTTTTTGCTCTAGAATCCCAGGTGAGTCTTCTACTCTGTCTATAATCATTCTAACATGCTCAACTACAATTCTCTGATCTACATTCTACTCACTTTCTTAGATTCTCAATTATCTTTTTGGTCTGTTGGGTAGCTAGGGAAAAATGTGGTTGATATAGTAAAGAAAGAAACCACTCTCTTGGTTATCTGATCTTTCACTTCACCTGTGTGTTTATTTTTTCATGTTTGGTATATATATATATATATATAGAATTTTTAAAGTTTTGAACTTGATGAAACAAAATATATACAACATTTTTCAGAACTGTTAACATAACTTACTGTGATTACCACATTTTTATTATACGCCAATCATATCAACATATGTAAAGAAAGTTGTACCGTAGACATGTTAATAAAACAATAACTTGTGGTCAGCTTAGTCAGATTTTGGTTTTGAATTGAGAATTCATGTTTCACATTTTGAGACGTTGTCCTTATTTTCTCAGCAACCAAAGAGGGGACTGATCGCGAAAGGACACACAATATGTGGTTTCTTCGTCGAATCTTCGAACTAGTCTCTGAGTTCTTGAATTCTTCGAACGAATCTTCGGGGGAAAGTAATTCGGAGACAGACAAGCCACAACATGTAAACCAACCCACATTTTCTTCTACAACACTTCAGTCTCCATCGAAACCACCCAGTTCTAAAAGTTCAAATCCATTGCCACCTACATTTTCTTCTGGACCATCCACATCTTCCTCAAACCTAACACCGTCTCCATCATCCCTTAAACCTCCAGTTGCTTCTTCTAGATCATATGCATCTGTCCTTAATACCTCTAAAATCACACATACCTCTCAACTCTCACGTACATCTGTCCTCAATACCTCTCAACTCTCACGTACATCTGTCCTTAATACCCGTCAACTCTCATCAGCTTCTTTTTCTCCAACTTCCAAAAACCCACCTCAATCTTCACCTTCAGTGGTCCCAAATTCATCTACCTTGGGGCCTCGTCAGACTTCCACTAAGCAGCCTCCAGCTTTTAAGCCAATTCTGCATACAGCTCCCAATAATGTAACAAATGAAGAAGGGAATATGAGTTATATGTATGAAAAGGGTACACCCTTATATGCTATTCCTGAGGATATCAAAGGTCAGATCAAGAGAGACATTGTGCCTCAAGTTCTGAAACAGCCTTTATCTCCTTCAAATTATAAGGCTTTTTTTGCTGCTCTGTTATATGCTGAGGATTACTACTTGGAGGTAAGTTATCGACTTTGTCAAGAAAATTTAATTTGGTATATTATACCGATGTGTGTAAGTTTACTACTATGTCAAGAAAATTTAATTGGGTATATTATACCAATTTGTGTACTATCTTCTTTGAAATCTTGTTTTTGGTGAACAAAGAAACCATTCTTTTTTTTTTTTTTTTGGGATATCACAAAGAAACCATTCTTAAATTTATCTTTCTTCAGTCTCCCATTTGGACACCTCTTTTAAATCACAATGAGATCTTTTGAGGGAGCAATTGACATTTATCATTTGCAGATATCTATCTTACATTATAAATTATAATGTTTTGCTTCTCTGATGGTCTTAAGTGGTCAGTATAGTTTCATTAAAAAAAAAAAACAAGTGGTCAGTACAGTAAAACGTTGTGATTGATGGAATACTCTATGCTCTTGCATTCTGGCTTGTAATAACTTTATGCTTTTATTGGAACTAGAAATGGACTGATTTCCAATTGGAGAAAGTGACTTTGGAGTTGGTGAAAGCAACAGTTTATAAGAAAAAAAACGAGCATGAATATTCTGATGGAAGTGATGAGAAGGATGATAAAATCTTGCAGCATTTGAGATTGATTCTGTTCCTCAAAGGCGGCCATTCCTTTTATCAAGGGACATGGTCTATGCTCAACCTTCAGATAAAGAGGTTGAGGCCTTTCAGGTAAGCTTATTCTTCAATTAACTCATACTTGATTAAATCACAGAATTTTGCTAGAGATAATTTTGAGTTTTATGTATAGACTTCTTGTTTTTCTTTGAGTTTAAACTGGTCAAGAATTATATTATTTCTGTACAGCATTTTGTGAATCTTTTAAAAGTAAACCGTAGCTAATCAACCCAGTGACACATTCAGTTAATTTGACCATTTGATGAGGTTAGTCTTGCATAACCGGCCTCGACTAAGGTTATGCTGAGGCTTTTTATACCATTTGTTAAATTTCATTTCTCAAATATTTCATATTATTAACATTATGTAGAATTGTATTTCCACTGCACTATTGTAGTTGAATTTACATATCTAGTCAAAGTGCATATGAGCATCATTTGTTCATCTTATGATCTTATCGACAACACTAAGAGTCTAAATATTAAGCAGGGTTTTATCTATCGTGTGGTGAAAAGCAATTGCCTGTTAGTTGAATTTGGAGACGATTTTCATTCACAGCATCATCCAAATCGCAAATATGACATCAGCTTCTCATTCAACAGAGTTTGTCTGAAAAGGGCTCATCAAGCTGTTGATACTGCAATAGAAACTTCATCCCAGAACTTCATCTTTCCTGAATGTGTCTCTTGGAAGGACAATGTTAACCCACCTCTGTTTGATGCCTATCATGACCTTGACATAGATGATCTCCGTGCAGTTCGTCGGATTCTAATCTATCCGGGCTCACCACCTTATCTTCTTGTGGGCCCGCTCATTAGCACTGAAGTGGAAAGGTATGTACCTGAATTAAAAGCATCAGCAAGAACAGGGGTGGTTGTCTGTGAAGCTGTAATGGAAATATATAATACCTCTGAAGAGAATCGGGTTCTTATATGTGCACCTATAAACCACACATGCGATGCGCTAATGACAAGGTTGATGGAGGTGATTCCAGAGTCAGATATGTTCAGAGCCAATGCTGCATTTCGAGAGATGGATGGAGTACCCAGTGACATTCTGCGCTCATGTCCTGTAAAAGATGAATGTTTTGAATGTCCTCCACTCCCAATACTTCAGGAATTCAAGATAATTTTGTCAACTTATGTGAGTAGCTTTCGACTATACAATGAAGGCATAGCTGCTGGACATTTTAGTCATATTTTTCTAGTGGATGCCTCATCAACCACAGAGCCAGAGGCAACAATAGCTTTGGCTAATTTTGCTAAAGAGAATACATCTGTTATTGTTACTGGTGCACCCAGAAACCATTCAGGTTGGGTCCGCTCTAACATGGCTAGGAATTATGGATTGAGGAAGTCATATTTTGAAAGACTTCGTGAACAGGAGCCATATAAAAACCTTAATCCAATGTTCATCACAGAGCTGGATGACTGGGAGCAACAGCCAGATGGCAACCATAGCTCCATGTTATTTTATTGAATTTCATGTTTCAAACTGTTCTTTTATGAACAGCAAATGTTGCCACCTTAGTATCTACATAAGGTTTTGTTTGTTTGTTTGTTGGTTTTTTTTTTTTCCCTTCTCTGCTTTGTCATCTGAGTTGTGTGTGTATATAATTGCAAAGACCTATGTAAAATTTTACTTTTATTTCCTTCTCTTTTCTATCTATTGTAATAGTTTTTTGCTGTTTATGATTAGTTTTATCTCTTGATTCCACAGCAGAGAGGCTAATACTTTCCTAACTATCTGTACTTCATTCAAGTTCTCATTGCACTGTCATGCCTAACAATGTCATGTCTGTTATCTACAATCAGAGAAGATACTGTCTTACTATTCAAAGGATATGCAAGCCAAAAGCCTATGGGGATTTTAGGGTTAGGGAGAACTGTTAAAATGAATACAACTTTATTAGCAAATCTGGGTGACAGTTGACTGCTGAAAATGATAAGGTCTGTTTCAGGTTGCTGAAGGAAACACATTTAAAAAATATATATATATATATATTTCCTCACTCTTCAAGCCAGCCCTAACTCTTTAATCTTTATACACTTGGAAGGGGTTTTGCAAGACCAAACCTTTACTTGAAAGGAGTGCATGCTATTTGTTGGGCTAAGGGAGCTCAGTCAGAATTTGGCAAGACCCCTAAATCCCATACTTAAATACATTCATGCCTCAGCCTTGTTCGAATGTATCATTTCCATTAGACATAACAATGTAGCTGATCTCATGGAAACACACTGTCACCTAAATCAAAAGGAACCATCTCAATCCCACCTTTGGAGCTGACAAATTAGTATGGACCCCATCCCCAAGTAGTAAGCTCACAACTAAATCTGCTTGTTTAGTTGATCACACACAAATTTCCCTCTATTATTTATAAAGCAAAATTGAAAATCCTATGGAAAAAAAAATGAATGAAAAATTCAAATACATTATGCAAGTAATTAACATGGTAGATCCTTTCTATGAAAGAGACTAGGTCACAGAATTAGTACCACCAATGCTAGTAGAAAATCCTAGAGCCCTTTCTCACTCTCAGGAGTGTCTATGCCAAATATTCATCAGAAAATGACGAATTTTCAACCAAGCACCAAAACACCACCAACCAAGGGCTGGTTAGCCTCCATTGATCTCAACCCAGACATCCCTTTCCCTCCTTGAGCTGCCATAGCTAGATTCTGGCGGACCTCACGGAATCTTAAAAGGTTCTTTTTCTTTTTCTTTTTCTTCTCTTCTTTTTTCATATTTTGGTTCTTTCAATTAAACACTCCCAATTAGTAATCAACCCTTTTTTTTTTCATATTTTATGTCAATTTTACTTAAATCCTATTATTTTGCTTAGAATTTGAGAAGTGTTTAAGTTAGGGTTAGGTTTAAGCCATGATTTAGGGGTTTCTATGTTACAACTAAATTTACTTTCAATTAATTGATTAATTAATCATAAAATTAACAATCCAAATTGAAGATTGAAACCACCAATTGATATAAAAATAAAAAATAAATTAAAAAAAACGCATTATATTAACAAATTATTATAGATTTTACATATTATGATTAGGGTTTTATGCTTAAATTGGGGGTGTTGTATTTTGGCAATCAATCCATTAAATTAATTGTTCAAGAATGTAATCAAGGGTACTAATTAAAAAATTGAACTCTCAATTTGGTCATAACTTTTTACCGGAATAATGGGTTTAATAAACAATAAATTTTTTAAGTATTAGCTTTATTATGAAAAATAGGGTTTTTCAATTCGGTAAGGGTTTATCCAAATTGGATGATGTAATGTGTAATTGGTACAGCCAACTAGGGTTGGTAACACCAATTAGGCTAAAAAAAAAAATCATAGGTTTGGGATTAATAAAAGAATTAAAATCACTAAGATTAGAATTTGGGTCAATGTGGGGCTTTCTGTGTTCTTAATGTTTTCATGTCAAATTGAGGGTTCACTTATCAAATTAACATATCTAATTATAGGTTAGAAGATATAATCGCGTGAGGTAAATGGGACTTCGTTACTTCCCTCACCCTTCCCTTATTCATTTGTTGAAACCACATGGACGTCCCTTAATAAATTTCCATGTTCCTTGGATATCCTTAACTCATTGGTATTGTCTTCACATGTTGTACCATTTTTTTTTTTTTTTTTTTTGAGAAACCAGCCAGAAAGGAGTGAAACACATTTGATTATTTTTGTATGAAACTTTGATTGTATTCTTGCCATGAAATAATTTTAGGCAAAAACATTGTTTTAGTCCCTACATTTTGGGGTCACAGACAATTTGATCCCTACATTTTGATAACAATCAATTTGGTTCTTGCTATTTTCAACTTACAATCTGTGAGCGCAAGCGCCCGTGACAAGTCCTCTTCTTCAGGAAGTACGCCTTGGCCTAGGGTAGACCATGACGAAAGGTGTAAATAGAGTCACCACCTAGTTTAGGTCTAAGAACCACAATTAATGCATCTTATTCACTACTCTTAGAGCATTCATTTAAAAAAAAATGTTTAGATAGTTAAGAGTACCACAACTTAAAGACAATAGGCATATATACTAAAATAAAATTAAGGAGATTTGGAAGAAATATGGATGTGATACTGAGATTTGTATTTTTTGGGTAGATTTAAATTGTCCAATTTATTTTTTTTCCAAAATATTTTTCAACTACACAATGGGATAGTTTTGGAAAAAACGTAATTCTGTTTTAATTATACTAGTCGTTAATTCGTGCAATGCACGGGAAAATTACTAAAAATGAAATCTAATGAATACTAAGCAATTATGCAAAATACCATTTAAATTAAAAGACAACTTTAGAATACAATCAAATACATAAAAAAAAATTATATAAAAAATAGCCTTTTATGATATAGCCAAGAGTACAATCAAAGCTAATAGAAGGAATTTTAAACCGATTCCAATGGTGAAGGAGGGATTCACTTAAATGAGGAGACCAAAAAAAAAAGGAGAAGTATATGTTATGAGTATAGTATTGAATTTTAAACTCTATAATTCACTTTGCTAACTATTAAAATACTTTAGCAAATTGAATTTCTATAGGCACGAATTACACCATTCAATTGAATTTCTGCAAGCACGAATACTACTAAGACTCTATCATTCAATTTTTCAACTACTAAAACTCTATCACAATGGTACTACTAAAACTATCACACGAATAACACAATATAAACCAATAATGTTACCACCATCTCGAACATTAAAAAATAAAATAAAAAATAAAAAGAAGAACCAAATCAATTTTAAACTTAGAAACAAACAATCATATATCAGTACAAATACCCACAACACAAAAGAGGTAGTAACAAAATTATTATAAAAAAAAAAAAAAATTTTAAAAACAGCAATAAAGAAGAACAATACTATTAATCTAATCCTTACATTGAACTATCATGCAAGGCAGTCACAAGAATAGAGGTCAAGAGCAATTGGGATTTAGAGATAGCTGAACTGAATCATCTAGCTTTTTAATATTAATATAGTGTGAGAAGAGGAAGAGATGGAGTTAGAAAGCCAAAGTTTGGCATTAGGAAGCTGATGGGTTGCCATTTGAGATTGTAACCGTGGAAAACAAAGAGTTGTTATTTGAAATTGTAACCGTGGAACACAAATGGTTGCCATCTAAATTTGTAATCATGAAACACAAAGGGTTGGGAATTATTTTCTTTTTATTAGTATTTTTAAATTTAGGAAAACTAATTTTAAATTGCAAGACAAATTCAAGAAAAAGAATGGTAATAACATGGCATCTGATGTGGCTCAATCTGAGCATATCAATATTAAATGCTACGCTTCAACTTTCAGTAATATATAGATTAGTGCGATTGCAATTATTTTTAAAAATTTAGGAATTTTTGTGAGGTGTACCCTTAAAAAATCCTTCTGCCCTTATCTTAAATTTATCCTACTTGGAAAATTATTTAATTGAATTGCTATTCAAACAAATGAAGCCATCACCAATTTCAAATCCAAACAATCACGTATAGGGTATAGCTACTTCACTCTTAAGTCTTTACAAACAGAAACGAGCCAAAAAGGCCAAAACCTCGGACACTCTTACAACTCAGCTAGGTTTCCCATGTTCCAAAGTTAGTCGACTAGTACTAGACTGAGAAAAAAAAAATTAGGGACACAACCTTTACTAAAAGTTTAAGGTGATTGGTATTTGGTCGTGAGTAACGAATAAAAAAAATGGTCAGCTTATTCGAAAGTGTTCATTGCCCGTAATTGATTAAGTTATCAAGTTACGATAAAAATTATGAAAAATATGGGTACGACACTGTTTTCCTTGGTTTGGATTGCCACGTTGGTAGAAGCACTTTACTAAATCTTGCCGAGTCAGATGAGACCTACTACCTCTGGACCCACTTGCTGACATGGCAAGCTGGGGAAGTGCACGTAAAAGACTTTTGGAATTTACAGGTTTCGTCAACTTTATTATATGAATGAATCTGCAAAGTTTTATGTGATTGCAGTTGAGAACCAGAATTCAGACAGTTTGTGGTCTAAAATCCAGGTGGGTCTTCTACTCTGTCTATAATCTTTCTATCATGCTTAATTACAATTCTCTGATCTACGTTGTACTCTCACTTTCTCAGATTTTCAATGATCTTTTTGGTCTGTTTAGTAGCTAGGGAAAAATATGGTTGATAATAGTAAAGAAAGTAACCAGCCTCTTGGTTGATTGATCTTTCACCTCACTTCACTGGTGTGTGTTTATTGGTTTGTCTTTTGTAGATCAGAATTACGATGATCTATGAGATTCCACATTTTCTTTGCTACCCTTCTACTTTTGTAGATCAAAACCAACAAACCCTCACTCAGTCTCTCAAAACAAAAATAATTTCCAATTTTTGCATGTTTGGTATATCATGTTTGTATGTCTTATTCTTATGTATCATCTGCTTATTGCTGTACATCTCAAATCATCATTTCGATTCTATCTTTTATTACTAATAAAATTTAGCAAATTTTTAAAATAATTTAGAATTTTAAAAGTTTTGAACAAGATGAAACAAGAGTAATGTAGGTATACAAGATTTCTTTTTCTTTTTTTTAAACGACTGTTGATATTGCTTGCTGTGGTTAGAACAACTACATTTTTATTATATCCAATACTGACACCATTATTTTTATTAACAAGTCATGCCAAGCTTTGTGAAAAGAGTTTTGTGCCTAGACTTATATTAACAATAGCCTTTTGGTAAGCTTAGTCAGATTTTTATTTTGAGTTGCGAATTCCATCTTTTACAGTCTGAGACGTGGTCCTCATTTTCTCAGCAACCAGAGACAGGTTTGATCTCGAGAGGACAAGCAATATGTCTTGGCTTATTCTTAAAATCTTCCCATGCATCCTTTCTTTCATGAAATCTTTCGTTAGAAAACTATTTCTGGGGTCTCGTTCTAGTACTAGCCCTTCTGCTGGGAACAATGATTTAGTATACGAACCACCTCCGGAGTCACATCCAAGTGCTTCTTCATCTTATCCAATCGAAGTTGTAGTAGATTCAGTGACTGTCAAACCACAACATGTTCAGAGTTCATCCCAAAGGACTGACCAAGTTTCTCAGAATTCAAAAGAATCAGGTCCATTGCTACCTATATTCTCTTCTAAACAACCCACATTGTCTTGTACACCACTTCAATCTCCATCCAAACCATCTCCATCTTCCTCAAACATACCCGAATCTTCATTGATAAGCAGCTCAGTGACAGTCAAGCCACAACATGTTCAGAGTTCTTCCCAAAGCATAACTAATGAAGTTTCTCACAGTTCTAAAGTTTCAAGTCCAGGCCCACCTACAATTTCTTCTGGACTACTTCAATCTCCATCTAAACCATCTCCATCTTCCTCTAACATACCCCAATCTTCATTGACAAGCAGCTCAGTGACAGTCAAGCCACAACATGTTCAGAGTTCTTCCCAAAGCATAACTAATGAAGTTTCTCACAGTTCTAAAGTTTCAAGTCCAGTCCCAATTATAATTTCTTCTAGACTACTTCAATCTCCATCTAAACCATCTCCATCTTCCTCAAACATACCCCAATCTTCATTGACAAGCAGCTCAGTGACAGTCAAGCCACAACATGTTCAGAGTTCTTCCCAAAGCATAACTAATGAAGTTTCTCACAGTTCTAGAGTTTCAAGTCCAGTCCCACCTACAATTCCTTCTAAACCACTTCAATCTCCATCTAAACCATCTGCATCATCCAATAACCTTTGGCTTTACCATCTATCTCAATTGCCACCTACATTTTCTTCCAACAGTTCAAATCCATTGCCACCTACATTTTCCTCTAGACAACCTGCAGATTCCTCAAACCTATCCCAATCTTCATCAAAATTACCTCCCTTGTCTTCTAGTCCATCTCCATCATCCCTTAAAACTCCAGTTGATTCTTCCATATCATATGCATATTTCCCCAAGACCACTGAGCCCCCATCAGCTTCTTCTTCTCCAACTTCCTATAAACCACCTCAATCTTCACCTTCAGTGGTCCCATATTCATCCAAGCCACCTCCTTCTTCCTCTGGGCCACCTCTGTATTCCACTAAGCAATCATCAGTTTTTAAGCTAATTCTGCATACAGCTCCCAATAATGTAACAAATGAAGAAAGCAAGACAACTTATGTGTGTGAAAAGGGTGCACTCATATATGCTATTCCTGAGGATATCAAAGATCTCATCAAGGAAGACATTGCACCTCCAGTTCTGGAGCAGCCTTTATCTCCTTCAACTTATAAGGCTTATTTTGCTGCTCTGTTATATGCTGAGGATTACTACTTGGAGGTAAGTTAACTACTCTGTCAACAAAATTTTACTTGGTATATTATACCAATTTGTGTACTATCTTCTTTGAAATCTAGTTTTTGGAGAATTGCTTAGTAAATTTTTCCTAATTCATGATTATTTTGTTATCAAATGGCATACAGGCAAAATTATACAGGTACGTTTGGTTTGTCCTATTGGTGAGAGTATTTGTAGAGACAAACAACACGTTTGGAAGTTTGGAGGAAGAGGGAGTAGGGGGTATGGGGAAAGAAAAGAGAGGGGAGGATAGAGTAGGGGAACCCTTCCTTTTGTTTGGATGTTTTAAAACTTAAAATGGGAAACTGAGGATAATTTGATAGGGTACCCTATTTTGTTCAATTTAATTAAGAAATAGATATAATTTGATAATTTTTTTTTCTTAAAATAAGTGGAAACCCCTTCCCTCCAACTCCCCCAGTCTGGGGGAATCAAAATGAGAGGTTTAAAGAAAATCGAAACAAGGTTAAAAACACCCCTGATTCCTTCCACTCCATCCAAACACATTGGATATTTCAAAATGAAAATATGCTAAGCTGGTACAAAGTCATGGGCTGAGACCTGATCCTCTTTAGTATTTAGCACTACACTGCAGTATAAAAATAACTAGAGCTAAAGTGGGTTGGGTTTGTGTCAGGTTTAACTGATGTAGTTATGAACTATCTGATGAAATTTCGTGATCCTATTTTACTAAGTTCATTTCAAACAATATTTATAAACATTTATATACGTCAGTAATATAGAAAAAATTGAAAGAAATATGTTTGAAAAATACCGGGATGCAAATCAGTGGGGTAGAGAAGCTGAATTCTAAACATATCTCGTTTGATCTCTATAATTTGTGTGCATATTGCCTTCAATTCAAAACAATTTTTGTTATCTATGTGAATTTGTACTGTTTAACCTATCCCAAAAAAAAAGAAAGAAGTAATACAGTTTTAGTTTTGGATTGGACATTCAAGTTTGTATTGCAAATGAGTCCTTTGCCTTGTTTGCTGTGGTTTAATGCCTCCTAAACTTTCAACACACACTCTGCAATAGAAAAGATTTCATGAAAAGCCAATTGGGAACTCTCTCTTACTAGAGACAAAGAGAAATGATGCAAGCATATTCATTATAAAAAAGAAATGATGCAAGCACCATTTGAAATTAGATTGA
Source organism: Quercus ilex subsp. ballota (assembly GCA_032727855.1). Taxonomy (NCBI): domain Eukaryota; kingdom Viridiplantae; phylum Streptophyta; class Magnoliopsida; order Fagales; family Fagaceae; genus Quercus; species Quercus ilex. The sequence goes on from CM064911.1 coordinate 81,136,180, forward strand.
AGTGAACTTTGAAGTGGACATCTCAACTATGCTAGGATAGCTGACCTGAGTCAATAACAGTATAATGTATTTCTGGTTTATAATGTAAATGTTAGTCTCACTCTGGTCATCCTCTTCTTTAATTGGGTTTTAGTTGAGTTGTGGGCGTTTCCCACATGCAGTGCTTTCCATGGTGTGTGTGAGAGTGAAGGGATCATACTCCTGTCAGTAAAAGAAAATCAAAATTTTTTCCTGAAGCAAGTATGAAGTTTATGCAGTAACTCAATATATTGTGTGACTTTGTGGCTAAAACTGATTTAGTTGTGCATAAATTATACAGAATTCTGCTTCTTGGTTGGCAAAACTTTATATTCTGGTAATCAATGGAGAAATATGCCTTTAAATGTAAGAAATTTCTTTTTACTATTTTCAAATAGGCCTCTGCATTTTCAGATAGGAATGGGAATAAATTTAAATTGGTTGTGTTGATCATATATACGCTTAGGATTTCATGTCAAATCTTTCATAATTTTTGATTGGAAGAAGGCCTATACTTGAAATTGATTCAATCAGATAAGTCCTGGACCTGTACAGAGGTAATGACCTGTAATGAAATTCAGGGAATTTTTTTATGCATCTACTGAATCGATCTTCCAATGTGTTCCATGTTCTCTTTAAATGATTTTGTTCTGTTTGTTATAGCATTCAAATGAAATACTTCTGTGCATTCACAAGATCAACTTCTAGATTATGATTAAAAAGAGTGAAATCATATTTTTCTATTGTTTTTAAGATGAATTTGTTCTAGATGATAAATTTTGTTTATGTGCTGACTTTAGCAATTAAATTTTTATTTGCTCTGTTTGAAACACTTGTCTACTTGTTAAAAGGGTGTCCAATTGCAGGTGTATCAAATAATTACTTTATTATTTTTTCTCCCTCAACAATAATATTTGAACTGAGAGCATCATAAACAAACAAATAGAAATTCTCTTTTGTTGATAATTCAATCGGGATTTGAACCCTAGATGTCTCCATTGGAAATATTAAGGGAGCCAACTAGTTGAGCTACAAGGCATAAACAAATAAATAATAAAAAACAATCATCTATTTTGATATAAAATGAATAGTAGTGGGTTCCTAGTATTAATAAGAATCTTTCTACTTTATTTCTAAAAATCCCATATAAATGAGTGAGAGTCGCAATGTAAATGAACCAAGTCATTTTCTTAAAACCTTTCATAGGAACAAAGCAAATATTCTAAAGTTTCTTAAATTTATCTTTCTTTTGGATCCCATTTCGGCACCTCTTTTACATTGTTATTTGCAAATATCCATTGTACATTTTAAATTATATATATTTTGGCTTCTTTGACTATCTCAAGTGGTATTTATAGTAACATGCTATGATTGATGGAACACTATGCTTTTGCACTTTGGCTTGTAATAACTTTGGGCTTTTATTGGAACTAGAAATGGAGTGATTTCCTATTGGAGAAAGTGACATTGAAGCCAGACAAAGCAGTACTTTTAAAATCAAAAAAGTCAAAATATTCTAATGGAAGTGGTGAGGAGGATGATAAAATCTTTGTAGAATTTGAGATTGATACAATTCCTGGGAGGCGGCCTTTCCTCTTGTCAAGGGACGTGGTCCATGCACGACCTTCGGATAAAAAGGTTGAGCCATTTCAGGTAAGCTTACTCTTCAATTAACACATACTTGATCAAATCATATAATTTTGCTTGAGATGGTCTTGAGTTTATGTTTAGATAACTTGTTTTTCTTTGAGTTTAAACTGATCAAGTATTATGGTATTTTGATACATCATTTTTTGAATCTTTCTTTACTAACCTTAAGTGCACCTGACTTTAACTGTTACATAGCTGGCCAATCCTCAACCTAGTGACACAGTTTGCTAATCTGACCATTTGATTAGTTTGGTCTTCCATAACTGATGAGTGAGCAGCCAAACCTCCCCACAAATCATCCTATAGTAATCTGGCATATCAGGAAAATCTACTTGACCCGCTCCCCTATCCTTGTTGTATCCCTGGTTCACTTGAGAAATCCAGAGGAGGTTACAGGTTATTGAGCTTTTCTACTTTGCTGCAAGGATATTTGGTTACGTCGATGCAAAAATGTGCTCCTTGAAGAGCCAAAATTTATAACAAGGATTTTGTCCTCGAAGTGATATTGAATGGATAAGAAAATTATTTAGTTTATCAATATTAGTTAAAATTATTGTGATTTGAGAGTGAGTTAGAGGAGAGAGAGAAAGGAAAAGCAGAAGCACTAAGGAATTAACGTGGTTCAACCTGACAACCTATTTCTACAATGGAAAACCCTTGAGGGTGGCTACATTTTTACTATTGAGATCCATATCATACAATTAACCCATTTAGTTAATTATATAAAGATGAAGGAGTCAATTCCAAAACGCCCAACATCTCAGGGTGATTTTTCATACAAAGGAAAAAAGCCAGAAAAACAAAACCAAAAAAGAGACCTCGTAATTTCTATTAATAGCATTATGCAGAACTGTATGCCCATTGTACTAATTGTAGTTGAATTTGCTTATGAATATCTTTTTTTCATCGTATGATCATATCTACAACACTAATAGTCTAAATGGTAAGCAGGGTTTTATCCATCGCGTGGTGAAAAGCAGGCGTGTATTAGTTGAATTTGGAGATGATTTTCATTCACAGCATCATCCAAATCGCAAATATGACATCAGCTTCTCATTCAACAGAGTTTGTCTAAAAAGGGCTCATCAAGCAATTGAAGCTGCATTAGGTCCTTCATCACACAACTTCCTTTTTCCTGAATGCCTCCCTCGGAAGAATATTCTTAACCCACCAGCTCTGTTTGATACCTATGATGAACTTAATACAGATGAATTCAATGCAGTGCGCCGGATCCTAAGCTTTCAGGGCTCACCTCCTTATCTTCTTGGGGGCCCGCTTATTGGCACTAATGCGCAAAGGTATTTACCTGAACAAAAAGTATCAGCAAGAACAGGAGTGGTTGTTTGTAAGGCAGTAATTGAAATATATAAAACCTCTAAAGAGAACAGGATTCTTATATGTGCACCTATAAACCGCACATGTGATATGCTAATGAGAAGTTTGAGGGAGGTGATTCAAGAGTCAGATATGTTTCGAGCCAATGCTGCATTTCGAGAGATAGATGAGGTACCCATTGACATTCTGCGCTCATGTCCTGTAAAAGATGAATGTTTTGCATGTCCTCCACTCCAAAAACTTCAGAAATTCAAGATAATTCTGTCAACTTTTGTGAGTAGCTTTCGACTACACAATCAAGGTATAGCTGCCGGACATTTTAGTCATATTTTTCTAGTGGATGCCTCATCAACCACTGAGCCGGAAGCAACAATAGCTTTGGCCAATTTTGCTAATGAGAATACATCTGTTATTGTTACTGGTGAACCTGGAAACCGTTCAGGTTGGGTCCGCTCTAACATGGCAAGGAAATATGGATTGAGGAAGTCATATTTTGAAAGACTTTGTGAAGTCGGGCCATATCAAATCCTCAATCCAATGTTCATCACAGAGGTGGTTGGCTTTGAGCAATGGTCAAAGGACATCTATGAATACTAAATAGCTCTGAGTCATTCTATTGAATTTCATGTTTTCAACTGTTCTTTCGTGTACAGCAATATGCAGTATGCACTTGTATAAATGTTGCCACCTTAGTATCTACCTGTGTGTGTGTGTGTTTTTCTTGCTTTGTCATCTGAGTTGTGTGTGTATGTTTGCAAAGACCTTCTATGTAAAAATTTAATTTTATTTCCTTCTCTTTTTCTATCTATTGTAAATGACATGTTTAGTTTTATCTCTTGATTCCAGGGACTACCACTTTCCTTACTATCTATACTTCATTCATGTTCTCATAGTATTAGTTTTTTTTTAGTTCATTATGTGAATCATGATGCAAAAGCAATAGCTCTAATGAATTTCAGGTGATATTATGTTTGATTATCGAATTTTGTTTAGATTCCGGGTAATGCCGTGCACGAAATTGTTTTTATACCCCACCAAAAAAAAAAAAAAAAAAAAAAAAAAACCAGAGTTGAATGAAATCTCGGTCCCTTTATATATCATGTGATGTAGCCACAAAGGCCCATTTAAATACCTAATTAGCCCAACTTGGAGTTCAAATAGAGATGGCCCAAACTTTGAGGAAAAGAAACTCTACGCACCTCCCAAATCAGGACTGCAGCCTATCTATTGGTACATGAGTAGCCGAATAGCCCTTAATATGCATTGGTTAAAAGTTAAAACATACATATTTCTACCCTCAAGAATAGGGATAGCAATTTTTTCCCGTCCTGTGCGGATTTTTTCCGCCCCACAAAGGTGGTGAGAAGGGGATGAGGCAAGATTTTAGCCTCATATCACAGGGTGGGGCGAGGATGGGTTTAAACTTTTTAAACCCACCCAGCCCCGCCTCTCTCCATCCCCGCCCTACTCGCATTACTAAAAGTTATAATTGTAATTTTTTCATACCTTAATACCCTATTATTTAAACAACATATCAATATTAGCTTATTTTAATCTACCCAATGTGATTTTTTGCTTTTATTTTGTTATGTGTTATATATACTATGAGTTTTTTTTTTTTTTTTTAATGATTGTCTTGTTAAACACTTGAATATATTATTCAATTTTTTCTAAAGTTGATTTGATTTGATAGGATAAATTTAGTTGTAATTTCAAGTATATTTATATTAATGAAATGGGTTTCATTAAAAAAAATTGTACTAGTTATAGGACAAATTAACAAAAAGTAGAGTTTTACAAAGTGGAGCGGGGTTTCGCGAGGGGAATGAGGTAAGACAAAACCATACTGAGCGAGGACGAATACCCCATCCTTCAGCCCAGCCCCGCCCGACCCCATTGGCATCCCTACTCAAAAATCCCATTATAGAAAAACCTATTGCTACCCAAACACTATATGATTCAGCCCTCACATCTCTCCCTCTTTTCCCCTTTATCAATATCAACTATCAAGAATTCCTGCTACTATGTTGACAGGTTATAATTAGTACATAATAAAAATGATGTCAATCATGGTACCATGTGAAAGTAATGTTTCATTAATCACAATTTTCCTTTTTTAAAATTGTAAAATAATTTGTAGAATTGTTCTAATTATACCATTGTAGATGAACAAAATGGACATAGAGAAGTAAAGGTAATTTTTTTTATTAAATAATTTGTTAATTCATTTCTAAAAAAGAATCAATTTCTATATAATTGACTAGTGGCATTTATTGCCACATATAACATAAGAAGGGAGGTGGTTTCCTACCAATCATCCATGTCTTAAGATAAGGATTTAGATTGTTACTACTCTTCACATGGTGTAATTGTCAAATCACACATAGCAAAGTTACCAAACTAGTAACACACAGCATAATTTTTCGCTTGCATGTTATCAATTCTAAGATTACAAGTGACTTTATATGCCAATTATTATTATAGATATTATTGTTCTTATTTCACAGCCTCAATTTTGGTCTTGATATTATTATCGAGCCATTGATATTGCATCTAGAGTGGTGTTGATTGATATTTATTTTTATGGTATAAACACACTAATATCAAAGTTGAGTAATCCTGTGGATCCTAATACTAGCCAGAACGTAGAACCTAATTGATTCATTTGTTAATTTCATAGGTTGACCAACCAATTACGTGGTGGAAAGTGCATGTAACGAGTGAAGCTCTGGTCCAATGTTTTAGCATACTAGACTAGATACATAAGTGACATGTGGCTTTTTTTTTTTTTTCGATACATGTTTTGTTCATGTCACAGCCACACAAACCATATCTATATGCAAGTGATTGAGGGATTCCTCTGATGATATTTTTTTTCTTTTCTTTTCTTGCCCTCATTGGAGAGGAGTTCAATATTTTGCCAATTAAAATTATAATAAATAAGAGCAGAGACATAAATGTGGATGGCGATGGGAGATAAAGGGGAACAAAAACATATACTCCAAGCTATCCTCTCATGTTGACAGGGTTGCAGAAGACAGCATTGCAATGAAGCTGTTGTAGCTCAATTAGATGTTGTAAAAGGTTGGCGAAATTAATTGGGTTAACTTTGTTTGATTGGACTTGTTGGTAGTCCTTATTAATTCTCTAGCTTCCCTATTTAAAATCTCATTCATTGTTCCAACAGCTACCAACAGTTCCTCCAAGCTATCATTTCATGTTGGTTTCTTGGGTTCCCTACCCAGCAAAACATGCTCAAAAAACGACACCACTTTGTTCAACCAACCATATTGTCAAGATTTGGTCATGTGGTTGCTCACTTGGCAATTGTCATGCATATTTTGGTCCCAATAATTGATCCTTTACAAACCCTTGAAGACGTTGCTGATTGGAAAGGAATAAATTTCATTAAACAAGGATCAAAGCAGTACAGAATAAAATTCTCAATTACAGTGTTTCCTCTATTAAAACGACGAATATTGTGAGCTGCTTTGATATATTATTGCAATATGTACGATTTTAAATGTTGATATATTATTGCTACAAATCTTCAATTCATGGTATAATAGTAGAGTACACATTGAAGGGCAATGCTCAATTTCTTAAATTGATTATGGAAAATTTAGTTGTAATTTCTTAAGTGTTGTACCATAATTTTTCTAATTAAATTCAATCAAGTAGTTGTATTGACAAAAAAAAGATACATGGTTCAATTTAATTACTTTTGAGGGAGAATAACATTATTAGTGTTATTATATTCGTCAATACAATTGCATGGCTGAATTTGATTAGAAAATATAATATACCACACTTAAGAAATTGTATCTAAATTTTATCACCATTATAGATAAGATTCATAACTTTTTGTCATAATTCTGATGTGTCAAGCTGTGAATAATTTTCTATCACTTACATATTGACCCATTATTTTTTTTTTTTTTTTTTTACCATTCACATACTAGCACGTCACAGTTATGACAAAAAAATTATATAATAGTTTGTGTTACTAGATTTTGTTCAAAAATAAATAAAATTACAGTATACCCATTGGGCATGATTCATGTGAGTTTCTAGTGAGTCAACAAGACTGACCATGTTATATCAAGCCCATCACATTGAGTGTGGGGAACCATGACCATATTTCTGGAAAGGCCCGGGCAAATTGTGCATTAATTCAACAAATGGGCCATGCAAAGAGACCATTCAAACATAGATCTTGTTTTTCTTTCTCAAATTTGTTCTTTTTCGCTTCTTTTCAAGATAAAATTCTGCAGAAATTGTTGACTAAAACACTATTATGGTCTGTCCGTAGCTAGGCATGTACGGTTGGACCATTTACTTCTGATTGTTATGTTCAACTCATGGCTTGGACCAAATATAAAATATTCACTCTCTCTGACACATACATTTTTTGGTTGGTCAAGCTTTAGACTAAATAATTGATATGCAGGTTTCTCATTTACTTGCATTCGTTGATGTTGATTGAGATATATAGATTGCACAAATCATCTTTACTACTCAGACTTAGAATTAATCAAATTCTACAAAAACAGGAATAGTACATAAAATATTCGCTGGAAGATGAGCATATAATTAATTGCCGTGACTTTTCAAGTTTTACGTACTTAGCTCGAAGTTTCTTTTATTTCACTATGATGCCAATGTCAAGCCCATGTAGCTTTCATTATTTTATCAAAACTTATAGCAAATTAATTAAGGTAGTTTTACATGATCAATGTACCATTCTTAGAAGATGACGACGACTTTGAAAGTTTGAATCATCAGGCAGCTTCCACACAATATACACCTTGAATTTATATCATTTGCGTTAAATTATTGATCAACTTTTCTACAGGTGCAGTGCGAGGATTTTCAACATGCATGTACTATCAATTTTTACAGATTCCAATAGACACTGTTTGCTAACTACGTTTGAATTTGAGGTCCTTCATGACTTTATCTGGACACATTTTCTAAACTGAATGTGACCAAAACAAAGCCAGGTTGTATACAAATAAGTACCAAGCTGAAGTTTTCAATTAGAACATTCTAATGATAATTTATCCATATTGTTAATCAATCGCTTTAATGCATCTTTGTTACAGACAACCTTAATCCTTATTAAAGAGTGCTCTTTTCTTTCCTTTTCTTTTCTTTTCTTTTTCCCCTTTATATAGGGGATCAGATTCTTAGAATATAATATGTAAGACAAAATCATTTTTATTACAATATATACTTTTTTTTACGTGTATTAGCAATATATTTAACAAGAAACTTAGCTTATCAAAATAATATATAGTATATATGTGTGTGTATATATATTAATAAAAGATTAGGAAAAAAAATAGAACTATTCATACAATAACAATAACAATAACAAGGAGTTTCAAAAGCAAAGTACAACTATATGCATGTATATTTCTCACAAAAAAAAAAAAGTAAAAAAAAAGGCTATATTCATGTAGAATGATCCACACGTGTGCCATTAATTCCTAATAGTTCATCCCCCTACTTTTATGATTTTATCCATTAGCAAATGCTGATTTAGGTAATTGTTGACATTTGGGCTCTAAGCAAAAGAAAGGGTTTGTTCAATTAGGTCAAAAAGTAGTGCAATTCTTCAACTCATAATTATTATAAATTGGCATTGCTTGTTGGATTTTTAGGGTCTTTGCCTCCTAGAAGCTGTCATTAATTATTGTCTCATGCTTTCTTTTGGATTCTATTTGCGTCTTGCAGAAATAAACTAAATAGTAAAATAAACTAGCAAATTTCATCATGCCAAAATCATGTTTATTACGATATATATTTTTTTTATGTGTATTAGTAATATATTTAACAAGAAACTTAGCTTATGAAAATAATATATAGTATATGTGTGTGTATATACTAATAAAAGATTAGGAAAAAAAAAATAGAACTATTCATACAATAACAATAACAAGTAGTTTCAAAAATAAAGTACAACTATATGCATGTATATTTCTCAAAAAAGGAAAGGAAAAAAAAATAGACTATATGCATGTAGAATGATCCACACATGTGCCATTAATTCCTAATAGTTCATCCCCTACTGTTATGATTTTATCCATTAGTGATGATGCTGAGAAATTCACCAGTGAGCCACATGATATCTACGCGCTCGACGTGAACCTGCACAATACAAAGAAGGAAACTTAACAGAGAGCACCGGTGTGGTGCCGGCCAAATACCCTCCGAAGGCTAAGTCAGAAATGTTCTCACAACTCTAGAGTGCTAGAGAGGGTAAATTATGCATACCTTGATTTGTGAGGGCCTTTGGGTTTTTATAGTAATCAAAAGTTGACCTCTTTTCTGTGGAATCGAAGTCCTTTCCTTGTAGGAGCCTTATTTAGAAAATCTCAAACGTGATGGACAAGTCTTTTCCTTATAGAAAAGATCTCCATAAATGCACGCTGCTTCTAAAACCCCAATTGCGCTAGGACTCGATTTACCCAAGGATTCTGTGGAGTGTACCACAAATACTTCCATATAGGGATTTTATCTAACAAGTGGCCAACAAATCCATTTATGGTGAGGCTCTTTATGATGAATCCGTCCCCAATAGGTCATGTACATGATGGGCCCGTCCATTAACTTTTAATTGGATCCGTTAACCTATTTCCTCCTTTTCAGTTGCCCCCTCACCCCATGGGTCCGTCATCAATGAGCAAAAGGACGCGTGGGGTGACGATTCAAACAGCGTGTTGACGGTTCAAAATTTGGCATGACGGGTTCAAACTTCATGAGTCGTGCTTAGACAGGTTGTCAGAAGCACATTTATTATCCCTTGTCACATGTCGCCCTTCTACTGGATTTTGTCTTGGATCGAAACGTCGCTTTGGCTTCCGTGCACTCCCTCTTATAAATATCGCCTCCTTCTCCTCTCATTTTCCTACTTTACAAAGAAGCACATTGTCAGAGCGAGACCATCACATCTGTCAGAGACTAGCCCGTCCAATCACTACAACCGTTGTAAACGCTTTCATCCTTCCACTTTTTAAACTGGTAAGTCACTTCTTTCCGTCTGTATTTCATTCCTTATTTAAGCTTACTTTATTATGCAAAACCAGACCTTTCTTTTCCCGGTCATATGTTCCAACACCCGTCATAGTCTTAGGTTTTGTCGTTACCTGTAGACAATGTCTAATGCGTCAAGTAATCAGTCTGTCGTCCGCGATGGGGCAGACTATGAAGAAGTATATCCGTCAAGTCACAAAGACCAAGACGATCTGAGCGAAAATAGGAGTCCGTCTGCATCTTCCCCGTCCTCAACAAATGAGGATACAGAGATTGTAGAGATAGTTGAATGACCCATTGAAGAAGAACAAGGAATTAGATCCGTCGTGGGTGGTGATGGACTTAGGCAGTTCGTCATGCTACCAGAGTGGACAGGAAACGTCTTCACGTCCACCATCAAAGAGTCACACTTCAATACTATTAGGGACAACTACCAAATCCCTGACCATATTCCCATCTGTCTACCCTATAAGTCAGAAAAATACTACTACCAGGGGGTAAACGGCGTTGGAATATACGAGCAGGTGCTCAAGGCAGGCCTTAGATTCCCCCTAAGCGCCTTGCACCGTGAACTTCTCAAGTATTTGGGATTGTCCATCAGCCAAATATCCTCAAACGCCTGGAGAGTTTTCATTGCCATAGAGGTTTTGTACGGTGCTATGTTGAATGGTAAACGTAGGCTGACGGTACCGGAGTTCCTTCATTGCTACCATCCCAACGAGATAGACAAATCAAGGGGAATGTATAGTTTTGTCCCTAGGAGCCCCATCCTGAAGGTCATTTATGAAACTCCAGATTCAAACAGGGATTGGAAAAGCCGTTACTTCTTTCTAGAAGGAGACGGTTGGATGTGTCGTTCATGGGAGACGAATCACATGCTCGTCGACAAGACTTAGGGCATAATAGACGAGTCTGGTACACCCTGTCACATGGCATATGAAAGTTTTAAGTGACTTATTTTACTTTATTTATTTGAACTTCATAAGCATCTGAAGTCCGTCTTCTCCGTTTTTTTTTTTTTTTTTTAGTCCAATGGCGTCCACAGATAGAGCTTGAAGAATTCTATTTTTTGGAAAAGATTTTTAAGAAATCCACATCGGAGGAGAGGACCTGGGCCAAGCTGGTCACTCTTGATACCATTTACTAGTATTGTGACGGACCCGAACCTTCACCGGCAGCTAGGAAGTACGACGCCCGAGTCCGTCAACGTAAGCCCGTTACTTGAATTCCAGCAATTTCATCTGTCTACCATTCTTTCCTTTTTAACTCACTCCGTCTACTTTTACAGAAATGGATGACGCCAAGAGGAGGGCTTTAATCAGGGCAAACACTGCCAAGAAAAAAGAATCCGTTGAGCCAGACCCCAAGGGAACGGGTTCAAGCCTTCAATTGAAAAGGAAGGTGCCGTCTAGAGGGGACCGTCCTCCAAAGAAGCCCAAGGTTCCTTTGGAGCCCGTCCTAGGTCTCATGGCTGACGGTGCCAAAGCTGTCACTCCCGTGAAGCACGGGGCCGGGAAAGGCTTTATGAAGGGCCCGTCCTCCCAGCAAGAGAAAGCGCCCGTCCTTCTTCGTGAGGATCCCAAATACGCTCTAGAGAAGCTGTCGTCCGTCATTTCTTCTGATGACTATGAAGACTTGGGCAACCACTCCACTGAAGCGATGGGGGAGACAGGCCTGTTCAGCATTGCTCAGGTAATCGATCCGTCTACTATGCTTCTATCTTTTACTTCAGTAGGTGGCTAACTTCTTTTTTATTTTCAGGCCATGCTCATGATGAAGGGGCTGATGGGACGGTGCCTGAGTCATGAGACAACTTTGGACCGTCTTCAGGAGAAAGCCAAGGTGACGGATGATGAGCTAACACAGCTGAGGGTTTGGAAGGTTATCCAAGAAAAGAAGCTAAAAATGGCTGAGGAAGCGAGGGACGAGTACTTTAAGAGGACGGAGGAGATGTCGAAGGTACTGGAAGACAAAGAGAAGGAGATCCGTCAGGCAAAGGAAGATGCGGTGCGTGAGTATCGCGATTCCAACGCCCTTCTACTAGAGCTTGGGTCTTCCTACAACGACGGTTTCGACGATGCCCTTCGTCAAGTGAAAAATTTGTATCCAGATCTCGACCTATCCTCCGTCAATATTAACGTTCCCAAGCAAACATTTGTCCAGCCTGCCAGATCTGCTAATACCGATGAGCTGTTTGGTGACCAAGCGCCAGTCAACGAGGCCCAGGTAGATAGGACCGTCGTTGAGAGTGATCCAACGGATGTGGAGGTCCATCAAGAGGAAAAAGAAGTTCCAGCTGCAGATTGAAACTACTTTGTTACTTGTTGTTGTTGTTGTTGTTGTTATTGTTTTTTTTTTTTTTTTTTTTTTTTTTTTTTTTTTAATTTTTTATGTAAAGATATTTTGAGAACACCATCCTATAATATCAATTTGTTTAACATTTTCTTTCATGGGGCGTAGTTCGTCCTCTTCATCTAAAAATTTGAATCCGTCTATATATGAATTATGATTGTGGCCGTCCAGTTGGACATAAATTTCATTTTGTTGATGATTTTAGTATTATCTTACTGCAATTGGCCTTTCCAGTATTTTGGGCACCATTTATGCCATTCTGCTTTTGGACAGACTCTTTCAATCCGTCGAGAGGATTTTTTTATTAGACTATATCCGTCTATAATGGAATAATATTCATTCAATTGGGGTAGTCCGTCTTACTCTCAGGTTTTCACCCGTCCTTCATGGGACTTAACAATATTTGTCAACTTGTGATGGTCCGTCCTGCTTGGGGACGAAGTTCTACCTGTCTATTATGGGACTTGTGATTTTTCACCCTCATGGGATGATCCGTCCATCTTCTGGACCTTATCCGCCCTCTATGGGATTTAGGATTTTTCATCCTCTTGGGATGATTCGTCCATCTTGTGAACTATGTTTTATCCGTCCTCTATAGGACTTGGGATTTTTATCCTCTTGTCCATCTTATGGACCTTATCTGTCCCCTATGGGACTTAGGATTTTTCATCCTCTTGGGATGATCTGTCCATCTTGTGGACTAAGTTTTATCCATCCTCTATGGGACTTGAGATTTTTATCCTCTTGTCCATCTTGTGGACCTTATCCATCCTTTATGGGACTTGAGATTTTTCATCCTCTTGGGATGATCCGTCTATCTTGTGGACTAAGTTTTATCCGTCCTCTTTGGGACTTACGATTTTTCATCCTCTTGTCCATCTTGTGGACCTTATCCGTCCTCTATGGGACTTAGGGTTTTTCATCCTCTTGGGATGATCCGTCTATCTTGTGGACTAAGTTTTATCCGTCCTCTATGGGACTTACGATTTTTCATCCTCTTGGGATGATCCGTCCATCTTGTGGACTATGTTTATGTCAGTCAAATATCGGACTAGGTAAATTAAGTAGGAGAGAATACAGTAGTGTCTGAATATTTTTTCTTATTGAAAGAAACCATGCAGAAAAAAGGTACCTACCCCCTTGAGCTTAAAAAGGCACTTGTAGAAATAATTGTTCGAAGTAAAACTAAATAACATAAAAGATTGTTCGAAGTAAAAACTAATAAAAACTCAGAAATAAATTGGAAACTGGGGGAGAGTTGATGCTCTTCATGTCGTCTCTAATAGTAGTATCTTCGTATGTGTTCCGTGTTCCATGGGTGTTACAGCTTCTGTCCGTCCAGAGTTTCGAGGTGGTAGGTCCCTCTCCTTTGCCATGAGGAGATTCTGTATGGTCCTTCCCAGCTGGGGCCAAGCTTTCCTTATGCAAGATCTCTAACAGCTCCCATTACCTTCCGTAGCACAAGATCTCCGATCTGAAAGTCTCTATGTCTGACGTTGGAGTTATAGTATTTTGCCACGAGGTTCTAGTATCGCGCCAACCTCTACTCTGCTATAGCCCGGACTTCGTCCACCAAGTCTAGTTGAAGCCGCAAGGCCTCTTCATTCTTATCATCATTGTAGTTATCCACCCGATAGCTCGTAAGCCCTACCTCCGCTGGGATGACAACATCACTTTCATATACTAGCCGAAATGGCGTTTCTCCAGTAGGTGTTCTTACTATAGTACGATATGCCCACAAGACGCTTGGTAGTTCGTCAGGCCAGATGCCCTTTGCCCCCTCAAGCCGGGTCTTGATTATCTTGAGCAAGGACCGGTTCGTGACCTCGACTTGTCTGTTAGCCTATGGGTGCGTGGGCGAAGAGTAATAATTCTTGATACCCAGCTCCGAACAGAAGTCCCTAAATGCGCTGTTGTCGAACTGTTTTCCATTGTCGGAGACAAGCACTCTTAGTATCCCGTACCTGCAGATAATATTCCTCCAAACAAAGTTTCGAATGTTTTTCTCCGTGATAGTGGCTAGGGCCTCTGCTTCCACCCACTTGGTGAAGTAGTCGATACCAACTACCAGAAATTTTAGTTGCCTTATCGCTGTCGGGAAGGGGCCCATGATGTCTATTCCCGATTGGACGAAGGGCCAAGGGGCCATCATGGGTGTCAGTTCCTCGGTTGATTACCTGGTCAGATTACTAAACCTCTGACATTTGTCACAAGCCTTGACGTAGGCTTGCGCGTCCTTTTGTATTGTAGGCCAATAGTACTCTGCTCGGATCAATTTATGCACTAAGGATTGTGCTCCTGAATGGTTTCCACAAATACCCTCATGGACTTCTCTCATTACGTAATCTGCTTCCTCGTGACCCAAACACCTCAGGTACGGTCGTGAGAATCCCCTTTTGTATAAGATATTATTGATCAGTACAAATCGTGAGGCTTGGACTTTCAGTTTCCTGGCTACGTCTTTTCCGTCTGGTAGTGTGCCCGTCTTCAAGTAGGCTATTAATGGCGTAGTCCAATTGTTCTCAGAATTCACCTCCTGCACTTTTGATCCGTCATCAATAATTGAGGAAACTTGGACAAATGATAATACCTGATTGGGGACTAGCATAAGTTCAGTAGAGGCTTGCCTTTGCCAGACAGTCGACATAATCGTTCTCCTCCCTTGGGATTTGAACAAATCTGACTTCGAGGTTGCCGATTCGATTCTTGACTTTTTCCAAGTACTTCTTCATCCTTTCATTTTTGCATTCGTAGATGCCATTGATTTGGCTTGTTATTACCTGGGAATCGCAATGTACGATCATGGATTCAGCACCTGCGGCCTTCACGAGGTCTAGTCTTGCCACCAATGCTTCATACTCGGCCTCCTTGTTGGTCGTTGGGAAGTCCAGTCAAATCATGCATTCGATTTTATCTCCGTCAGGGGTATGGATCACCATAGCGTCACCTCCTGCGTGCCTGTTAGAGGATCCATCCGTGTAGATGCTCCACTGTGCGCTTATTTCTGCCCCCACGCCTTCTGATCTAGAAAATTCTGCAATGAAGTCAGCGACGGCTTGCCCCTTTATTGCATTTCGCAGGCAGTACTGTATATCAAATTCACTCAGTTCCACTGTCCACAATGCCATTCGTCCAGCCGTTTCCGGGCTACTCATGGCTCTCTTTAGGGGTTGGTCCATCAGGACTACTATTGTGTGCGCCTGGAAGTATAGCTTGAGTTTTCTTGCCGTAGTTACTAGTGCGAAGGCCAACTTCTCCATTTGAGGATACCTCTCTTCCGCTCATCGGAACGTCCTACTTATAAAGTAAACGGGTTTCTGTGATCCATCCTTCTCCCTTACTAGGGCCGCACTGACTGCCGCTTGCGAAATTGCCAAATAGAGGTAAAGTACTTCCCCAGGCTTCGATGGGCTAAGCAACGGTGGGGATGACAGGTACTTCTTCAAGTCCTCAAATGCTTTCTGGCATTCGTCCGTCCACACGAACAACTTTCTCAATGTACGGAAAAACGGAAGACATTTGTCCGTCGCCTTTGAGACAAACCTATTCAGGGCCGCAATTTTACCGTTTAATCTTTGCACATCCTTGATTGTTTTTTGTGGTTCTAACTCCATGATGGCCCGAATCTTCTCCGGATTAACTTCTATACCTCTATGGGAAACCATGAACCCCAAGAACTTTCCCGCCGTCACCCCAATTGCGCACTTGTTTGGATTAAGCTTCATATTATACGAGCGGAGTGTGTCGAAAGTCTCCTGGAGGTCCTTTAGGTGATCATCTTCGAGTAGGCTCTTTACGAGCATGTCGTCGACATAAACTTGCACGTTCCGACCGATCTGGTGCATGAACATTTGTTCATCAGTCTCTGGTACGTCGTGCCTACGTTCTTGAGTCCAAACGGCATCACCTTGTAACAAAAGAGCCTTTGGCTAGTGACAAAGGAGGTTTTCTCCTGATCAGCTTCGTCCATCTTAATTTGATTATAGCCTGAGAAGGCTTCCATGAAGCTCAGAAGCTGGTATCTTGCCGTTGAGTCTACCAAGGTGTCTATCCGAGGCAGTGGGTAACTGTCCTTTAGGCAAGCTTTGTTGAGGTCCATGAAATCGACGCACATTCGCCACTTCTCGTTAGCTTTTTTAACCATTACTACGTTTGCTAGCCAGTCCGGGTAGTAGACTTCTCGAATGAAGTTTGCTTCCAGTAGCTTCTTCACCTCTTCTGCTATTACTTTGTCTCGCTCCTGGGCGAACACTCACTTTTTCTGTCGGACTGGCGAGAATGATGGGTTTACGTTTAACCTATGAACTATGACTGAGCTTCCGATTCCGGGCATGTCTTTGTGGCTCCAGGTGAGCACATCCTGATTCATTCTGAGGAATGCTATGAGGGCTTGACGGATTGGCTGGCTAGCCAGCGTCCCCATTCTGGTAGTCCGTTCAGGTTTTGACTCATCAAGGGTTATCTCTTCTAGTTCCTCCACTGGTTCTGCTGTCGTCCATGTCTCCTCTATGCACATGGTTTACTGCTGTTCTTCCATCTCCAGCACAACAATGTAGCACTCATGGGCGGCCACCTGGTTCCCTCGTAACTAACCGATCCCGTACTCTGTAGGGAACTTGATCATCAGGTGGTAAGTTAATGTTGCCGCCTTCCATGCATTGAGGGTAGGTCGTCCGATGATAGCGTTGTACGCGGATGAGCAGTCGACCACAATGAACGTCACGTCCTGTGTGATCTGCCGGGGGGAATCTCCTACCGTCACTGAAAGTGTGACTGCGCCCAATGGAAACACTCTTGTTCCTCCAAAGCCAACCAACGTTGGTATCAATCGTTCCCTATCAACTTTCATTTGTTGGAACACTGGATAATAGAGAATGTCCGCTGAGCTACCATTGTCTACCAACACTCTGTGCATGTTATACTCTCCTACTCGTAGGGTGACAACCAACGCGTCGTCATGCGGATGGTGAAGATGTCGTGCATCTTCCTCTGAGAATCCGACGATCGGGCTATCTCTCTGCGCTATCTTTGGTGCTGAGCCCGTCAGCTGGACGTTGTGAACCATTCAGAGGTAAGTCTTTCGGGCCTTCTTGGATGACCCGGTTGTTGATGTTCCCCCCACATTCATCCTTATGTCTTCGATTAGGGGTCTAGTACATCATTATCTCTTCGGGGCTGCTGCTCTTAAGGCGACGGATCCATCCTCTCTTTTCTAACGAACATTTGTAATTTCCTTTGTCTGATAAGGGCCTCTATCTGTTGCTTTAAGTCGTAACAATCTGCTGTGTCGTTACCGTGATCGCGGTGGAAATGACAATATTTGTCTCTTGATCTTTTGCTGGGATCTCCTTTCAGTTTTCCGAGGAAGGTTAGAGCCCCCTCGTCCTTGATTTGCATTAGGACTTGTTCTATTGGGGCAGTCAATAGGGTGAAGCTCGTGAACCTCCTTACTGGTGGCTTAGGGCACCATTCATCCCTTCGGTCTCCCGTTCTTGGCCTCTTCGACCCTTGGTCCCATCGTTCTTCTTCCTGCCGCTCCCTTTTCCTGAGTTTTTCTTCTCTGGCCTGCAATGCGTCTTTAGAGTTCATGTATTTGGTTACCCTATAGAGTACTTCTGACATGATTTTAGGGTCGTTTTTGTATAAAGAGAATAGAAATTTGCCCTTCCGCAACCCGTTCGTGAAAGTCGCTACCAGTATTTTGTCATCGGCTTCGCCTATTGAGAGCGCTTCCTTATTAAAGAGCGTTATGTAGGTCCTCAGCGTCTCGTCCTCCCGTTGCTTAATACTCATCAGGCAGGTTGTGAATTTCTTATACATGTGCCCTCCAATGAAATGCGTAGTGAACTGAGCGCTCAGCTCCTTGAAGGTGCTGATGGAGTTTGGCATCAGTCAACTAAACCATACCCTTGCGAGGCCTTTGAGTGTTGTGGGGAAGGCCCTGCACATGATCTCGTCTGCTACCCCCTAAAGGGGCATTAGGGTCTTGAAAGTTTCTAGATGGTCCAGAGGATCCTTCACACCATCATAGCTGTCTATATGCGGCATGCGAAATTTATGGGGTAGGGGGAAGGAGTTCATGGCCGTAGTGAAAGGCGAGTCAGTGCAGTTGACTAAATCGTCAAGATCACTGGAAACTCGCCCCTTGAGCGCGTTCATCATAACCTCCATTTGTTCCCTCATCGCTTGCATCTTTGCGACAATATGTGGTGTAGTTGCATCCGTGAGGGATGGCATGCTCAAGTTCTGCCTCTCCAGTCTGCTTGGGGCGTGGCTGCCTTTAGGTTTCTCCTGGTTTTTTCTTGGAGCGCTGGTCCCTTCTTGATCTTCTTATTAGTCATTCGGTGCTGCATTCTTCTGGCGTAGCTGTTCTTCCAAGTCGTGGTTTTGTTTGGTGAGACGTTCCACGGCGGCAACGAGAGTTCGAACTTGTCTCTCGAGGGCAGTCATTGGTGGTTCCTCTCCTTGAACGTCGTTAGTGGTTGCCATCAAACGAGTGAGTACCATGCAACCCTTTAGTCCGGGAAACGATAGTATGGCTTATGGATCTTAACTAAGTTTCCCACAGACAGTGCCAACTGATGATGCCAAGAAATTCACCAGTAAGCCACACGATATCTACGCGCTCGACGTGAACCTGCACAATACAAAGAAGGAAACTTAACAGAGAGCATCGGTGTGGTACCGGCCAAATACCCTCCGAAGGCTAAGTCAGAAACGTTCTCACAACTCTAGAGTGCTAGAGAGGGTAAATTATGTGTACCTTGATTTGTGAGGGCCTTTGGGTTTTTATAGTAGTCAAAAATTGACCTCTTTTCCGTGGAATCAAAGTCCTTTCCTTGTAGGAGTCATATTTGGAAAATCTCAAACGTGATGGACAAGTCTTTTCCTTATAGAAAAGATCTCCATAAATGCACGCTGCTTCTAGAACCCCAATTGCGCTAGGACTCGATTTACCCAAGGATTCTGTGGAGTGTACCACAAATACTTCCATATAGGGATTCTGTTTGACACGTGGCCAACAAATCCGTTTAGGCTGAGACTGTTTATGATGAATCCGTCCCCAATAGGTCATGTACATGATGGGCCCGTCCAATAACTTTTCATTGGATCCGTTAACCTATTTCCTCCTCTTCAATTAGCAAATGTTGATTTAGGTAATTGTTGACATTTGGGCTCTATGCAAAAGAAAGGGTTTTGTTCAATTAGGTCAAAAAGTAGTGCAATTCTTCAACTCATAATTATTATAAATTGGCATTGCTTGTTGGATTTTTAGGGCCTTTGCCTCCTAGAAGCTGTCCTTAATTATTGTCTCACGCTTTCTTTTGGATTCTATTTGCGCCTTGCATAAATAAGCTAAATAATAAAATAAACTGACAAATTTCATCGTGCTAAAATCATGTTTATTACAATATATACTTTTTTTACGTGTATTAGCAATATATTTAACAAGAAACTTAGCTTATCAAAATAATATATTATACATGTGTGTGTGTATATATATATTAATAAAAGATTAGGAAAAAAAATAGAACAATTCATACAATAACAATAACAGGTAGTTTCAAAAACAAAGTACAACTATATGCATGTATATTTCTCAAAAAAGGGAAAAAAATAGACTATATGCATGTAGAATGATCCACACATGTGCCATTAATTCCTAATAGTTCATCCCCTACTTTTATGATTTTATCCATTAGCAAATGCTGATTTAGGTAATTGTTGACATTTGGGCTCTATGCAAAAGAAAGGGTTTTGTTCAATTAGGTCAAAAAGTAGTGCAATTCTTCAACTCATAATTATTATAAATTGGCGTTGCTTGTTGGATTTTTAGGGTCTTTGCCTCCTAGAAGCTGTGTCCTTAATTTTTGTCTCATGCTTTCTTTTGGATTCTATTTGCATCTTGCATAAATAAGTTGAATAGACAAATAAATTGGCAAATTTCATCAAGCGAAGCGGATAATTACCAAAACAAAAAAAAAAAAATTTGAGCCTAAAATGCCTCATATATCTCCTCAAGTCCGACACAACAAAAAGTATTAATATTTTTGGGTTCCTAACTTCTTATACACACAAGGCCATTGTCTTTTGGCAATGCTTGAATTCTTGGCTTGTTCATTAGTTAATTATCTAGTAAAAAATATAGTGCTAGTGCTGGCACCAAATCCATATACTGTTGGACTTGGTGATTATTTTTTCTTTTTCTTATTTCTGCATCTAAACATTACATATATTTATATTTATACTATTCTGAGGGAAGATTTGAGAAAGGGCATATTTTAATTATCTCTAAAAAAAAAATTAACAAATCAACTAATTTTATTAATAAAAAATAAATAAAGGAAGAATCCGAGATCTTTAGTTGGGATGGCACCTCCGAACTCTGGCTCTATCCAAGTGGGACTATTCTTGCTTTACTATAGCAAATAAATGCTATATTAATGTTACTTAAAGAAAATTAGTTTACAAAAGTAATACTCCTCATAAAATACAATGACTAAAATAAATTGACGGTTTTTTTTTTTTTTTTGAAGGAATAAATTGACATTTTTGCCCAAAAAAAATTGACACACAAATCTAATATTTTCTGGGTTAATTATTCAAACTAAATATTTTTATTTATTCAATATTCAAAAATATGAATGAACTATTCTTTTAAAAATATATAAATAAAACAATAATAAAATGAGATACGCAACTTTGGTTCTGAAAAGGAAATCTAGAAGAATCTCAACAGCACAATGCAGTTTGAAAATAACGGCTCTCACAGTTGGACCAAGGAGCAGAGATATATTATCAGATTTCTACCCCTAAAAAATAAAAAAACAAGATAACATCAGATCGCCACCACTAACTTTCACCATTTTTTAATACTCTTCTTCTTTGTTTTGCGTGAAACGAAGCAAACAAGGTCAGATAACAAGTTGCAAAAGATTGAATTTTTTATTATAATTAATTAGGTTTTTCTTTTTTTGGGAATAGTAGCACATAATTCAATTAAAAAATATTTTTTCATATGGGAGATAAGAGAGCACCGGTTAACGTTGAATAATATTATATTTACGATATTTTTGCATTAAATTTTAATAATAAGTTGTTACTAATTATAATTTGAATCTACCACTAAAATTACTTTTTTACCCAAAAATCGATTTACTCTATGAAATGGTTTAGCAAGATTAGACAAATTGTAACAACTAAAAAGTATTTATTATCAAATGATATCATATCAGCAGTATCAAAATTCAATAAATTTAAAAAATGTCAACAAAAAATAACTATCCTACTAACAAATGAAAAATATGTGTTAATGAGTGATTATTTTTATACACATCTCTCATTTATTAGATTTTGATATAAATAAAATGATATTATTTAATACAAAATAATTTTTTTTATAACAACTTATCAGAATTATTTTAAAATAATTGTGCGCACGTTAACAAAAAGACAAATAAATAAACCAAAACAGTAACAAAATGATGATAAAAAATAAATAAAAAAGAAAGCCTGCCCAAACCAAAAAGCTGGCCCCAAAATAATAATAATATATAATAAGATGAAAGTAAAAAAGAGTCTGGCATGTGGAGGTATAGTTGCACATTATGGGTCCCTGTTTCAACTTTAGTATTATGAATTATCTCTCTCGCACACTCACAATTGTGGATTTCAATGTCATGGTGTCGTTGTCCACACTATATAATACAATTTCAATTTCAATTATATGACCTTTCTTTGTTTATGTTCTCTCTTTTTCAAAACAATTGCTTTTTGTGCCTTGGATTTTTTATGACTGTAAAAAAAATATTAAAAAAAAAAAAAAAAAAAAAAGCCAATAGTCATGAGTGATGACTAGGAATATTGGTTGGGTCGTGTTGGTGCTGATGTAGTCGCTGGCTCGCTTTGTACGACTGATGACTGTACGGCATTACGGAAAGACCAAACCTTTTTTTCTTTCTTTCTTGTTTTTGTGAACTCAAACTCGATTGGTTAGACTCTCTCTCTCTCTCTCTCAGCCTCCTGGTGGGTCCCCACTCTTTTTACGCGTTCAAGACTGTGACTAGTGAGTTTTTTAGTCGATCACGAGTTCACGACTTTATTTTTTCTTCTTTTTTTTAATAAACATCTTTTCAACATTGTCATTTGATGAATGAATTCCATGAGATGATAAAGTTTTTTGCTTCCAAAAAAAAAGAGATGATAAAGTTTTAATGTTTTTTTTTTTTTAATAAAAACCTAAATTTTCTTTTTAACAGAATAAATAAATAAAAATAATAAATTAAACTAAACCTATTGTTTCAAATTAAATTATGAAATTTTAAACTTACATATTAAGGCTGGATGTTTTTGTTTCTTTTCAAATCAAAAATCTTAAGCTTTTAAAATCAACTTAAAACTTTGGATCTAGGGTTTTACTTGATCTATAGGAATCACAATTTTAAAAATTGAATTGGACCAGCTAGTTTAATGTGAATCAAACTCTAATATGGTCCAATAATAATTGGGAAAGCCAACAAAAACTGGAAATCATACTCAATTTTTATTCCTTTACCATTCCGATTTTTTAACCGTGATAAAAATGACATCTAGTATTGTTGATGCAAAAGTCTAGACTCTGAGAGATGGACTTAGGATGTGCATAGATCTAGACTTGCAAGCAATGAAAATTGAAATAACACTAAAGTTGTCTTTGAGTGAATTAACAAGGCTACTGCCAGCAACTTCCACCATGCATATCTTATTATGGATTGTAAGAACCATTTCAAGCAAATACCTATTGCTTTCGGGACTCAGCAAGATAATCAATGTGCAGATGCACTTGCCAAGATAATATGAAACCATACTTAAAACCCAAGATTCAAAATGTAAATTACCCTAGAAAAAATAAAGGAGAGTTCATTTCTTAAGTCCGTAGCAACTCGCTTACTAGTCCATTAACCATAAACCCTACAGGACAAGGGACCAATGCGTAAGCAATCCAGATAGACCCTGCCTAGTGTTGTTCACAAAATCCAATAAAATGTGAACCCTACCCAACAAAACTAATACCTAGACGAGGTTTCAAAAAACAAAACAAGATGTATACCTAGATGAGCCTATAAAGATTGCATTACTCATAAAAATCCAATAAAACATTTTTAACACAAGATTCAAAATGTATAATTACCCTAGAAACTAGAAAATATATGAGAGAGGTTCATTCGTAAGTAAGTTCGTAGAAACTCAGTTTGAGTGGGATCATAGAATCCAATAACTATTGTAAAGTGAAAACCCTACATGACAAGAGCCAAATGCGTAAGCAATCCAAATAAACCTGCCACTAGTGTATGTTGTTCATAGAATCCAATAACTATTGTAAAGTGTAAACCCTACCCAATAAACTAATGCCTAGGGCACCTAGATGACCATATATAAACCTTGTTTTGTTGATAAAATCTAATAAAACATTGTTTTTATTTCATTATTGGCAAATTTAATTAACTATAATAAAAATAAATAAAAACCTTTGAATTACAAAGTCCAGCTTTGTTTACTTGTTTATACTCTGTCATTGTTATTATTTTTTTTTTTAAACTCTAATTTTATGAACTTCATAATGTGATCACAACTTTGAATTTTCCTCATATAATGCTAATTTTATTTTTCATGGTCACGTAGAAATATTTTTTAAACGAATTACATTGGCAAACATATTATTGTGCTTTATACAATGAAAAAATGAAAAGAATTTTTTTTTTTCATCAATGTGTTAAATATATCAGCATTGATGTGTATATGTTAAAAGTAGATATGAAAGAGGAAACGAGAATACGAAAGTTATGTGATTCAACATTAACGGTCTATGTCTATACAGAGAAAACCTGCAAGGACTACATTTATATTATATAATAATGTAATACAAAACTTATGTTACAATAAACCATAACATGAGTATATATAGGAAACTAAACTTTAAACTACTAATACAAGTAAAAAATTTGTCTTGCACACATGGTAGGTGGGCTTGGGCCCATTATATTTGTCTGATATGTCTATTACTCCTATCTCTAACAGGATGTTTATCTTATCTTAGCTTGAATAAAATCGGTCAATCGTACATCATATGTTTGTTTATCACAAAATCATAACATATTGGCATATTTTGTTCATCACTTTTTCTGGTTAATAAGAACAAAACTGAAACAAAATAAAGTTGGGCATGATCAATATAATTTAGGTGGCCGACAAGCACGCACACTTCCGGATGATAAATTATGGATAACTAGTATATCAACTGATCACTATCTATTAGATTACTCAAAAAGGGTTATGAGCCAATTGGAATGAGAAGGCTGCAAGATTATGAAGAGAAAAAATCCAAAGTTTTTATCACAATCCTTATAGATAGATCTCTGTGCAAGTAAATTACATTGTTTGCGTATTCCAATGAATGCGTCTCTCTGTGCCTAATATGGTTGTCTTTATCTGTAACAGCTGAGATATCAGAGGCAAACTCCATTATGTCCTTGTATGTTAGGCGTGAATATGATCGATTAATATATTATATTGTATTATTTGTATGAAGCTTGATTAAAATACTCTTTTAATTTATTATTATTCGTTTTGTTACTTTTCTTTGGTAAGAAAATTTTTCATTTGATCACTCATTTAGTCGCAGTTTGACTAGGTTCACCAAACCTTTGACTGTTCAAATTTTGAAAAGAATTTGGTTAAGGTAAGTCTTTCAAGAACATGCAATGCAAGTCATAAACAGGAATAAGGAGAAACCAAGTTTCACTATTACTAGTACTACACAGTAATTGTTACTTATAAATTACGTGATGTTTCTATCACAAAATTTCAGCCTTAACGACAGAAAGATCGATATTTTATCAATGAGTTTTTTTTTTTTTTCCCCTTTTTATCCTTTTAACTTATTTGTTTATTTCAATCTTTGCATTAAGTGATAAATTTCCTAATATTCTAGAGTTAGGAATCCACAAGAATTCCCAAATATGTAAGAGACGTAAATCAAGACACAAGCAACTTGCCTATATTAATTCACGGAATTGCAATTCTTTCATTCTTTTTAGGAAAAACATACAAGATGAGGCATTACAATATATGTATATATATATATATATATATATATTTTAAACAACACACCATATCCTACACAGTCTATCGGCCCAAGCCTCCGCTTCATGGACTAGCTTAAGAAAATCTCTAATTAAAAACTTTAACACTTTTATATCGACTCGAATCATAATCTAAATCAAACACAAACTTGACTCCATGTAGCGGTACATATTTTGTGGGAATACGTAAGTGTGAGAATTATGTTGGTGTTCTGCTTGTTTTAGGCTTCTATCTTAGAAGTTAGAAAGAAAATAATTGATGCATGTACCGTACACCCTTGACAAGTATAACCTAACCAAACGTCATTTTTTGTCAACAAACAAGGTGGTTTGGAATTGGACTCTTCTAGAATTAATATTGTACTGTCTATTGTGTCCGTGAAACTCTATTGGAGGAGTCGTCCAAAACTAGGCTTGGTGACTTTTCTTGAATTTCCGTGAAACTCTCTATTAGAGTCCAGGTTGTTTCCGTATATAAGTGTTAGTGGAAGTCCTACCTAAAAAAGAAAAATTAGAAAAAAAAATTGAGGAATTAATAATATAATTGTGTCCACACTTGTGTAAGTTTCAATTCACGAGTGAAGTGATACACTTATATGTTATATTAGCTTCGATTTTATAGATTCCAATTACTTCAATTTATAAAATTTCTGGTTCTAGAATATAGGAGGATCTTGATTGAATCTTCTCTACACCCAAAGAAACTCATTGATATTTTGGCCTTACGGTGGAGGGCATTCAAGTTTCAAATCATATTGTATCTTAAAAAAAAAAAAAAAAAAAACCCCTTAGACTCTGGAAGATTTATCTCCTCAACAAGTGAAATCAGATTCAACAATTTTTTTTAGTCAATTGGAAGTCCTCTAATGTGTTATCTACCCCAATAAAATGGTGTCAAAGTCAACAGGTGCATGTGTATCGTACAACTGAATTGCATAATACCCACACAAAAAACTTTGGAAAAAGATCCAACAAAGCCAATAGACAAGAGGTATACACGTAAGTGAAAGTCCCAAATGGAAGAAAAATAAAGAATTTAAGGACTTAGAATAACATAATTGAATTAAATTTATAAATTTAAATTTTTGGGTTAAATAGTGTAGTTATATGTGATGCTAAGGCCTCCATTAGAATCTCTCCAATATGCTTTATATGGAGAGTGATGTTATATTACCGTTGTTCATGAATTAGCAACAAATTGGAAGGATTTCTCTGACACCGTGTGAGGATAGAAAGAAGAAAACAAAATGTTATATAGACACAAACGGGAAGCAAGATAACTAAAAATAAGTGTTTCTACCCGAAAAAGAAAAATGAGAAAAAAAAAAGAATTTAAAGAATTAATAATATAATTGTGTCCACACTTGTGTAAGTTTCAGTTCACAAGTGAAGTGGTACACTTATATGTTATATTTGCTTCGATTTTGTAGATTCCAATTACATCAATTTATAAAATTTCTTGTTCTAGAATATAATAGGATCTTGATTGAATCATATGGTGGAGGGCATTCAAGCTTCAGATCATATTATATCTTAAAAAAAAATAAAAAATAAAAAACACCTTAGTCTCTGGAAGATTTATCTCCTCAACAAGTGAAATCCGATTCAACAATTTTCTTTTGAGTCAATTGGAAGTTTTCCAATGTGTTATCTACCCCAATAAAATTATGTCAAAGTCAACAAGTGCATGTGTATCATACAACTGAATTGCATAATACCCACATAAAAAAACTTTGAAAAAAGATCAAATAAAGCCAATAGGCAAGAGGTATACACGTAAGTGAAAGTCCTAGATGGAATAAAAATAAAGAACTTAGGGTTTTAAAATAACATAATTGAATTAAATAACTTATGGGTTAAATAGTGTAGTTGTATGTGATGCTAAGGCCTCCATTAGAATCTCTCCAATATGTGTTATATGGAGAGTGATGTTATGTTACCATTGCTCATGAATTAACAACAAATTGGAAGGATTTCTCTGATACCATGTGAGGATAGAAAGAAGAAAACAAAATATTATATAGACACAAACAGGAAGCAAGATAACTAAAAATAAATTATATGTTCTAGCCTAATGGCTTATGTCCATAGAGGAAAAATCTTAATATATCACTACATCTTTACAACATGATTCATGTATTACAAAAACTCATTAAAGGGTATTTATAGCAAGGGAGTCAATACCGTACCGAAAGCTGTACCGGTTTGCCTAGCGGTACGGTATATTTCGGATACCGGTCAATACCGTTGTACCGTTTCGGGTTTACCGCTATTTTTTATATTTTTAAATAAATATATATATATATGTATGTGTGTGTATGTATATATATTATAATAAATATAAAATTTTACCATAAAATATTTCCTCAATTCAAAACTAATTATTCATAATTTTAGACTTTAGTATTAATTAAAAGAAAAAAAAACACACAATATAAAAAATAGAAAGCTTAAAAGTTACCATTGCATACTAAGAAAACAAATAATACTAATAAGTTAATGCAAATAATTTATCATTCTACCCTAACAAAAATTCAAAAATTACAAAACTTAAAAAAACAAAAAAAAAAAACTTTTTTTCTGTACCGGCCGGTACGCCCGGTACCGGCCGGTATTGCCCGAAATTGGCCGGTATGGCCTGTACATGGCCGGTACAGCCGGTATTTAAACCGGTACGAAACGTTAATGTTTCGATACCGGTATGCAACCGGTACGATACGTACCAGCCCGTACGGCCGGTACCGATACGGTATCGACTTCCTTGATTTATAATACCCTAATTCCTAGGGTTACATGACTTGCAATACAAGTATAGGATTAAAATACTTTTACTTTTGTTATTTGAAAGTGGTTTTCTATTCTCAAAGTCATCTAAAGACTTGCAAAACAAGTAAGGTTAAAATATTTTTACTTTTACTTATGTTATTGGAAAGCAATTTTCTATCCTCAAAGTCATCTAAAGGTAGAAAAAAAAAGAACAAATAACGCGTTTTCTAGAATTTTAGTGCATTCTTTTGAAAAATAGGTTTTTCAAAACACATTCTTGAAAATATAGTTTCATAACAAAATCAACCATTGACATCATCCATGCATTTTTCAAAACTGTTTTACTAAAACGCAATTTCTCTTTACGTTCCAATAAAAAATAAAAATAAAGTCGTCAACTTGGAACTAAAACAATGTAACCCTCTTTTCTTTTTTTATTGAATAAAAAACCCTAAAACCCTCTTCTACATTTGTCTCTTCTCTTTTATATTTAAAATTTAATAAATAAATAAGATGAGTGATGACCAAAAGCATGCTTGAAGAACTAGTAAAGAACTCATATAGAATCTCAACACGGAAATGCTCATATCATCACTTTCTTTTTTCAAGTTCTATATATATAATCATAATATTTTGTTTTTGAGTAATTATTTTCACATGAATTTCATTGTTCCAAAGAGAAGATTGTTTATTATAAACTCTAAAAGAGTGTATATTTATACTGACGGTTCAGGTTGAGTGCTGTTGTTTCCTTCAGTATGAGTATGACAGCATAGTTAATTAGCAATTATATTGTCATACAAATACAGCTATACTTCTACGCGTTGTTGAAGTAAGAAGTGTGAGCTGTGTGAGATATATATATATATATATATATATATATATCTCAGTATGAATGATTGAGTTCTTTCATTTAGCAGTGTTCAGACTAGGAATGTATTAAAAAAAAAATGAAGGAATTGAATGATTCTGTAATCTCCAACAACATGGCCTCCACCATTTCTTAATTGCAGAATCCAGAAAACTGTTCTAAACTCTCTTTTTTCTTTTTTCCTTTTTGTATATATAATTTAGTTGCTACATGCGTATATAGTTGGTTAGTTATTGCTAAGATATATAAAAACGAGTAGAAGAAAATAATAATAATTAAAATAAAGCTAGTCTCAAATTCATAAAGGAAACATTGTCATATATATTAACAATTTGAAATGTCAAACAAGTTTTCATTAAACCTCACATGTTATTGTTGCACCGACTGGTTTATGAGTGTGTGCTCCATGCTAATTCTCCTTGTTTTTTTTTCAAAGATTAAATGGTATCCATTGGTATGAACATGAAATTTTCTTGGTCTGTATTTCTTATTATAAGTTTCTGTTTTAGAAATGGGGTCCATGCATCATGTAGGAAGAGAATTCAAATCGTTTTCTATACTAACGTTATAAATTTGACTCTAATTAATATGGGGGTTTATTATTTAATTTTTTAAGTAAATAATGGAGGTAACCGTAATAGCTTAATCATTTTGATAGTTGAATGGTTTTGGGGGGCATTGAATGAATGAATTTTAAATATCTTTGTTGAAAACACCAACATGTGTTAGTTGAGATACAATACTCTTGATTGTTTTATGGGTCATGCCAACGAGTGCCCTAAGGGCACTCATTAATAATCCATTTTAGAAAAGTTTTCATATCACTTTTATGGGAAATGAAAAAAACTGTCAAAATATTAATTACTTTTTTTTCATTTCCTATAAAAATTTTCTTTAAATGGATTATTAATGAGTGTCTTAAGGGCACTCGTTAGCATTTCTCTTGTTGGGTTTTATTAAATTTTGGTAAACTAGTCATCTCACTCAATATGTTAAGGCCTTTTATGACTAATTAAGTTATTAGCATTTGATCTTTTTAAAAAGGGAAATGCTAACGAGTGTTCTTAAGGTATTGGATAATAATCCATTTAAAGAAAGTTTTTATGGGAAATGAAAAAAAAAAAAGTAATTAAAATTTTGACAGTTTTTTTCATTTTCCATAAAAGTGGTATCAAAATTTTCTTAAAATTGATTATTAACGAGTGCTCTAAGGGCACTCGTTAGCATGACCATTTTAAAAAATAGCATTTAATTAGCAAAAAAAAAAAGTATATATAAGTAGAATAAAACTTAGTACAATATTTAAGTGTTGTTCCTAATTAGATTCTCTTTTTAAAATTCAGTCATGTGGCAGCACTTAACTAAGTTTTGCCCATATAAGTATTAGTCTCAAGCTTAGCTAAAAAAATTACTCTTAACTTCTATGATAATTTAAACATTTTTGAACGACTTGTGATTCAACATCAATTTCATCGTAATAGTAGTATGCTTTTGTTTTTTTGTTTTTTTAAAAATGTGTCTTCTACGCGTGGTCTGTCCCAATTCACTTCTTTGATAGCAATATTTAGAAAGAGTTTTTTTTTTTTTTTTTTTTTTTTTTTTTTTTTTTTTTTTTATAGAGGCTTTTAGAAAAAGAATTTTATTAACCTAAGCCAAAGTCAGGAGCGAAATAGCAAAGAAATTTAACTGAAGAATATACCACTACTCTATAAATGATTCTATTTGGAATTTCAACAAGGCAATAAAGTTTTCCAAAGTTTATGAGATCTGGCTATCTTTCTATTTCTTTAAATAGTGGTTGATGTTTGGCTTCCATGGTACAATCGTTGCACTTTGAATTGTAAACCATTCTCAAAACAAACCAAAACAAAACAAAACAAAAATTTGTAAACCATGGTCCATACATGTAGGCTATTAATTATATATTATATATGAACTATCATCACAAAATAAATTACTTCCATAAATTTTTTTATACTAAAAAATATATTCATGTCTTAAATTTTTTTTTTTTTTTTTTTTAGAGTCATATTCATGTCTTAATTAATGATCAACCAATGAATTGCTTTCTCTATTTATTTATTCTTGAGTTTTGAATAGCAATTCTGCATGTGTGGTACCTTCATGATGGGATGGTCCAACCCTTTTTATTAAATACGATGGTCCAGCTTAACACAAATAGGGAGAGGTTGGAGATGATGAGGGAAAAAAAAATCCAAGTCACACACCCATTTCGATTTTGTTAAAAAAAAAATAAAAAGCGTAAATATTGGAATCATAATAATATTTATAGTTTTTTTCACAATTATTAATATGATCTGTTGTGGGGGTAGAATTAGATCAACCTCTCTTTTTAATATATATGTCTATTGACTATTTTAAAAAATATCATGTTTATAAATTTATTTTTTTTAATAACAAATGTTTTATAGGTATGTATTATAATATTTTATAAATTAGAATAACATGAGAGAAGCATATAATCTATGTTTTAGTAGTGAACCATAAATCTTTCTTTTTGATTGCATCCACATTAACTCGTCATATTAATAGTTTAAAAAAATGTTATATCTATAAATTTATTGTTTTTTATTAACAAATGTTTTATGGGTATGTGTTATAATATTTATAAATTATAACAATATGAGAGAAGCAGAGAATCTATGCTAGTAGTAAACCATAAATCCTTCTTTTTGATTGCATCCACATTTAGTTAAAGCATGTACACAAGCCATTCATCTCCCTGTAATTGTTGCCATTCCTATTCTGCTTAAAAGTCTGTATCAACATTCATTCGCAAGAGATAAAATCCTGACTTTTAAATAACCTAGCTACTTCAACTTGACTACATTATGAGTCCCAATTGCTCTAGGACCAAAGGAAAATTAATTGGCGGTGTTTATTCCAATTATCCTTTCCCTTTTGCTATATTTATCCATTTGATAAAATGATAAAATTTATTATTTCTTAATAACTTAAATTTTCAAAACATGTAGTTTTATTATTGTATCAAAGTATGAGGTTCTAAGAACAACTTTTGTCTCTAGCTTGCCACCCATTTAAAAATAAATAAACAAATCCTGTGTGCACGTTAGATCTCATTTAACAATGGTGATTTAGGCCCATATGTGAAGAGTGATATTTGATTAAATAATTAAATTAACAATTTAAACTTTTGAGACTTCTAGTAATTTATCATTATAGCTTTAAGAACAAAAGGTAACATTTATCAAATCAAAGCCATATTAGTAATCACAAATATTATTTTTTAAAAATCTTATATTAATTTTTAATTAAAAAACAAAGCAAAAAAATAAAAATTTTATTTATTATGTCATTGATACTATGCCAATCAAAAATTAATTATCATGTCTGTGGGGGATAAAAGCTCAGATCTACCAATTGGGCCTGGGGCCCTGTTCTTTAGGTCATCTTACGTCCGAAGAGTAATAATGGGCTGGGATAGTATTCAACTGAGGGCAACGGACCCAAAGATGGCTAAAAAGCATAATCCGAAGAGGTCACCCATTGTTTTAAGAGGTTTTACTACTCGGATACGAATAGTTCTGATCAAATAAACTTACAAAAGGCCCGAATGCCCATCCTGGCAATGTTGGTGGCAAAGATAAGCTCTGGGCACTCCTGGAGATGATAAGGATGAAGAAATATCTCAAGGAAAAGCTGCCACCACCGCATTTAATGTCCTGCAGCAACCTTTCTGGCCGCATTTATGTGGAGAAAACCCCTGAACAATGCAACTTCACCTACCGCCACTCCCAAGAAGCTAAAGAAGATGTTTGATGTGACCTACACTCAAGTATGTTAGTAGATGGAGGACAAGTGGAGGGTTAGGATGATTAGGAAAGAGGTTATATAAGGAAGGAGAGCCCATGATAGACAGGGATGGAAGAAAAAGAGGAAGAAGAACAAAAAATCACTTTACTGTAGCTCTGAAATCTGTAACCTAAGAACATTCAATAAAATTCCTCTTCGGACCTTTAGGCCTTCATGGTTTTTACGTGATTACATGTCAGATTACTGCCCATACTACCACCAGCTTTTGTTCAATTCATATCCGGCCCGGTTCTTTCACCCACGCTCTACAAATTTATTGGTTTGGGTTTGTTGGGCTCAAATTCCGCGCTTAGTGGGCTTGGGCAACGAAAACGGACCCTACAATTGGCGCCGTCTGTGGGAAGAGCTTGTGCAGGAGTGAAAACAACCGTTGGTGATGGCGGAACGAAGTCAACAACAAGCAGAATCTAGGGCATCCCAGCATGCAGACCCTTTTCTTAACTTGGAAAGGAGGCATAATCGTGAGGGTAGTGTGCACACCGTGCATACTGCCCAAAGCCAGTCACATGGCAGAAGTCACGTGTCCCATGCAGAGGAGAATCGGGGTTTGCAACTAGAAGTTGAGAAACTGAAGAGGGAGCTGCGCCATGCAAAGAGGAAACAGATTTCCTTATATTCTGATGATGACTCGGACGACGAGCAGGACGTCACTTATCAGCAGAAATCTCGGAGGCCGGTCAATGAATCCTTTTCCTACGAAGAAGAGCCTCATTGCAAAAAGCGATCTAGAAGCCCATCACGTGGAGGCGTAGGGAACGATGCTATGAACGAGGCCTTGAATCAGATCTCTCGGTCACCTTTTACTCGCAGAATTGAGGAGGCAAGACTCCCTCGGCGTTTTAATCAGCCAACGTTTACCATCTACAATGGTAAAACGGACCCCGTGGAGCACGTGAGTCATTTTAACCAAAGGATGGCTGTCTACTCTAGAGATGAAACTCTAATGTGTAAGGTTTTCCCTTCCAGTCTGGGACCAGTGGCAATGAGATGGTTTGACGGCTTGAAGGCAAACACTATTGATTCCTTCAAAGAGCTCACTCAGGAATTTGGTTCGCGATTTGTCACCTGCCGAAGAGTAGCCAGGCCCCTGTCTTCACTGTTGTCCCTAAGCATGCACAAGGGCGAGACTCTGAAAGCGTATTCGGACAGATACTAGGAGATGTTTAATGATTCAAGCTTGGCCTCCCTACTGACCACGGTTTAAGGACCTCCTTATCTGGCAAACCAGTCACTAATATGCGCCAACTTATGGACCGTATAGAAAAGTACAAGAGAGTTAAAGAGGATCAGCAACAAGGGAAGGGAAAAGATAAAGCAATCCCCCAGGAGAGGAGAGATTTCCGGTCGGATCGCTACAACAGCAGTAAACCGCGTAGAGACTTCGTTGGACAATCAGGGTCGACCAATCCTCAAGCGGTCAATACTGTATTTAAAGAGCCAGTGCCCCAAGTTTTGGAGAAGATTAAGAACGAGCCGTTTTTTAGGTGGCCGAATAAGATGGTAGGAAATCCTGAGAGACGTAATCGTAATCTCTACTGCCAGTACCATCAGGACCATGGGCACACCACGGAGGATTGTAGGAGCCTATAGGATCACTTGGACCAACTGGTTTGTGATGGTAAGCTAAGACATCTCTTGCACCCCTCTAGCGACCGAGGAGGGCAGATGGGCTCGGGGCCACGAAGAGATGACCCTTCAAAGCCGCCACTAGGAACTATTAACGTCATCTTCGCTGCGCCGGGAAGAACAGGGTCCTGGCCATTGAAAGTTATGTCGGTTGGCCAACCACCAGCAAGGGATATAGGCAGAGTTCCGAAGAGAGCTAAATCGGGTGCTCCGCTTGTTATCGGATTCTCGGATGAAGACATGGCTGGCACCATCCAGCCCCATGATGATGCGTTGGTTGTCACCCTCAGAATTGGAGGGTACGATTTGAAAAGGGTGATGGTTAAATAAGGAAGCGCTGCAGAGATAATGTACCCTGACCTCTACAAGGGGCTAGGCCTGAAACCCCAGAATCTCATACCATACAACTCCCCACTCGTGAGTTTTGAAGGAAGAGCTGTCATCCCGAAAGGCCAGATACGCTTACCTGTGCAAACCGGGGCCGAAGTGGTGGAAGTGGATTTTATTGTTGTGGATGTGTATTCGCCCTATACGGCGATTATGGCCAGACCCTGGCTTCACGCACTAGGGGCTGTTTCCTCTACTTTGCATCAGAAGGTCAAATACCCGTCTGAAGGGCAAGTTTGTGAGATCCGAGGAGACCAATCCACGGCCCGACAATGCCTAGTGGCTGCCATCCAGCACGAGCCCGAAGCCGAGTCTTCATCCAGAGCCGAAAGGGGTTTATAGCAATTAAAGTCTCGAAAATTACCCGTTGAAGGTCCAGAAGAAGGCACTTGGTGTGAGGATCTAACGAAAGTGGTTATTGGAGATGATCCTGATAAGTTCTTCCAAGTCGGATCACAGCTACCTCTTCAAGAGAGGGAAGAATTAATAGAATTCCTCAAGAGGAATCTTGATGTATTCGCCTGAAGCGCTTACGAAGCCCCAGGGGTGGACCCGGAGTTCATATGTCACCACCTAATGGTAAACCCGCTGATTACCCCCAAGAAACAACCTCTTCAGCGCCCATCCAATGAGCATGCTGATGCAGTAAGAGAGGAAGTAGCGAAGCTCAAACAAGCCGGAGCTATTAAGGAGGTTTTCTATCCTGAGTGGCTGGCAAATACCGTGGTAGTAAAAAAGAAGAGTGGGAAGTGGCGAGTATGCGTGGACTTTACTGACTTGAATAAGGCTTGCCCCAAAGATCCTTTCCCTATGCCGAAGATCGACCAACTGGTGGATGCCACCGTCGGCCATCCTCGGATGAGCTTCCTGGACGCTTTGCAAGGTTACCACCAGATACCACTAGCCCTGGAGGATCAGGAGAAAACTGTCTTTGTTACCCCCATCGGTAATTACCACTATAAGGTGATGCCATTTGGCTTGAAGAACGCGGGGTCCACCTATCAGAGAATGATGACAAGGATGTTTGAGGCACAGTTGGGTAAAAACATCGAGGTCTACATAGATGACATGGTAGTAAAGAGCAGGGTTGCTGCTGAGCATGTGAAGGACCTGGAAAATACCTTTGAGGTACTAAGGAAGTACAAGCTGCGCCTGAATGCATCCAAATGTTCATTCGGGGTGGGGTCCGGTAAGTTCTTGGGATACATGGTGACTCACAGAGGAATTGAGGTTAACCCCGACCAGATAACGGCCATCAACGATTTACGAGCTCCTCGGAATCCCAAAAAGGTTCAAAAACTGACCGGGATGACTGCTGCCCTGTATCGATTCATCTCTAGATCAGCGGACAGATGTCGGCCCTTTTTCTCACTGCTCGGCAAGTGGAAGGGATTCGAATGGACTGAAGAGTGTGCTTTGGCCTTCCAGCAGCTCAAAGATTATTTGGCCCGGCCAGCAATCATGTCCAGACTTAAGCCAGACGAGGTATTGTTCGCATACATCGCCGTAGCTCCCTGTGCGGTGAGCTTGGTGTTGATACGATCAGACTGCGGCGTACAAAGACCAGTTTATTACATAAGCAAGTCACTGCATGAGGCCAAGGTCCGTTACTTGCCTCTGGAGAAGGCCATCCTAGCAGTGGTACTTGGCACGCGGAAGCTACCTCATTACTTCCAAGCTCACACTGTCATTGTCCTCACTCAACTTCCACTCAGGGCAATACTCCGAAGTGCAGATTACACTGGGCGGATTGCCAAGTGGGGTACGATATTGGTGGCTTTCGATATTAAATATATGCCCCGCAAATCGGTCAAAGGCCAGGTCCTTACGGATTTAGTGGCTGAGTTCACGGAGCCTCAACTAGAGGAAGTAATGCCATGTCGGACATGGATGAAAAATCAGTTGGCATGATTTCTCAACAAGACCCCTCCCGTTGGGAAGTGTATGTAGACGGAGCTGCAAATCAAAAAGGTTCCGGAGTGGGGCTAGTGTTGATATCTCCTGAAAGAATAATCATCGAAAAGTCGTTGAGGTTGGATTTCTCGGCAACGAACAATGAGGCGGAGTATGAAGCCCTGCTAATGGGAATGGCTATGGTCCTAAAGATGGGAGGTAAGTCCGTGGAATTTTTCTCGGACTCAAGGTTAGTCGTGGGTCAGGTACAAGGGGAGTTTGAGGCGAAAGACGAAAGAATGCAAGGGTATCTGCGTCGAGTTAAAAGTCTGCAGTCGGAGTTCGACTCTTTTAGTTTGCTGCACATCCCCAGAAGTGGCAACGCACATGCCGACTCTTTGGCCACGCTTGCTACCTCCTCGGCACAAAATTTGCCCAGAGTTATTCTTGTTGAGGATTTGCATGGACCTACAGTGACAAAAAATGCTGTAATTCAGGTTCATCAAATTAGGACTGGACCCTGCTGGATAGACCCCATAGTTAAATTCTTGAAAGAAGACATCTTGCCTGAAGAAAGAGAGGAAGCAGATAAAATTCGAAGGAAGGCGACCAGGTTCTGGCTATCCGAAGACCAGAGACTGTATAAGCGCTCCTACTTAGGACCATATTTACTATGCATGCACCTTGAATCGGCCGAGTTACTGCTAGAAGAATTACATGAAGGAATATGTGGAAGCCATACGGGAGGAAGGTCTTTAGCTCATCGGGCTATCACTCAAGGTTATTGGTGGCCGAACATGCAGAAAGAAGCCCAGGAGTATGTTAGAAAGTGTGATCAATGTCAGCGCTTCGCCCCGAACATTCACCAACCTAGGGGAACTCTCAACCCGTTATCTAGCCCATGGCCTTTCGCCCAATGGGGCTTGGACATCGTGGGACTATTCCCTAAAGCTGCAGGGAACAAGAAGTACCCTCTGGTCGGTACAGACTATTTCACCAAGTGGGTCGAAGCAGAGCCGTTAGCCAATATTAGAGACGTTGACGTTCAAAAGTTTGTGTGGAAGAACATTGTTACTCAGTTTGGAGTTCCTCACACTCTCATCTCGGACAATGGCTTGCAGTTCGATAGCAAAGCATTCAGGAGTTATTGTAGCGAGCTGGGGATCATAAATAGATACTCCACGCCTGCTTACCCCCCAGGGTAATGGGCAAGCAGAAGCAGTCAACAAGGTCATAGTGAATGGCTTGAAGAAGAGGCTAGATGACGCAAAGGGCAAATGGGTAGAAGAACTACCACATGTGCTTTGGGCTTACAGAACCACGCCTCGCAGGTCTACTGGAGAGACCTCCTTCTCCATGACCTAAGGAGCTGAAGCTGTCATTCCTTTGGAAACCGGATTCCCAACATTAAAAACTAGCTCGTTCAGTCCAACCAGCAACAATGAGCAGCTAGAAAGGGGTCTGGATCTGATTGAGGAAAGGAGGGAAAGTGCAATGGTTTGGCTAGCACATTACCAACAAAAGCTCAGGCAAGGTTACGACGCTAACGTAAAGCTAAGGCCACTAGAACCTGGTGATCTAGTGCTGAGGAAAGTTGTGGGTACTGTAAAGAACCCAGCTTGGGGAAAGCTAGGACCCAATTGAGAAGGACCATATCGTATCACTTCAGGAGCTGGCATTGGGGCGTACTTCCTAGAAGACCTGGATGGTCATGTAATACCACGTCCTTGGAATGTAAATAACCTCAAAAGGTACTATTATTAGTCGATCGTTTCCTTCAAATAATTTGCTAGTTCTGTACATTCTACTATTCCTTAAGTGTTTAAACTTAAATCTTATCATGCCTGTAGTCCTCGGACCAGATGATTTGGGTTAGTTAACACTCCGTTACTGTTCCTTAAGTGTTTAAACTTAAATCCTATCATGCCTGTAGTCCTCGGACCAGATGATTTGGGTTAGTTAACACCCCGTTATTGTTCCTTAAGTGTTTAAACTTAAATCCTATCATGCCTGTAGTCCTCGGACCAAATGATTTGGGTTAGTTAACACTCCGTTACTGTTTCTTAAGTGTTTAAACTTAAATCCTATCATGCCTGTAGTCTTCGGACCAGATGATTTTGGTTAGTTAACACTCCGTTACTGTTCTTTAAGTGTTTAAACTTAAATCCTATCATGCCTGTAGTCCTCGGACCAGATGATTTGGGTTAGTTAACACTCCGTTACTGTTCCTTAAGTGTTTAAACTTAAATCCTATCATGCCTGTAGTCCTCGGACTAGATGATTTGGGTTAATTAACACTGTTACTGTTCCTTAAGTGTTTAAACTTAAATCCTATCATGCCTATAGTCCTCGGACTAGATGATTTGGGTTAGTTAACACTCATTCCAACGTCTCTCAATATTTAAACATACATTGGATCATAATGGTAATCATCGGATTGGATTGTTCGGCGAAAATAGCATCTTTGTATATTTATTCCCAGAGT
This sequence comes from Quercus ilex subsp. ballota, assembly GCA_032727855.1. Lineage (NCBI taxonomy): Eukaryota > Viridiplantae > Streptophyta > Magnoliopsida > Fagales > Fagaceae > Quercus > Quercus ilex. Next base: position 81,175,577 of record CM064911.1, read on the forward strand.
TTGAGTTTATTGTGCCCGAAATCCTTGAATGTGTTTAAGTTACAACTAAACTCCCCAGCTAAAACCCTGCTCTGCACACATCAAAGCCCGTGAAATGTTCATCACTCATCTCCCTTCCTTTTCAACTGTTAAGTAACTTACTCTCTTCGGTATTGATCTAAGTTATTGGCCTTATTGTCCTAACAACACGTTCGAGTTTGCCTTTACTACTGTCAACATATGGTCCAAATTGTTTGCAGTAATAGAGAGATTTACAATTTAAACAACGTGCGTATTGAATGCAAAAGATAGAATTTCATTAATCTGAATAAAAAGGTTTACAAGCTTTTATAAAAAATAAATAAATAAATAAATAAAAAAACATGCTACCAAACTAAACTGCTCACAACTATTAAGTAAAAACCATTGGTTACATCAGATCTACATCCGAGCAGCTGAGGGATCAGTCTCTTGGCTAGGCTGGGCAGCAGCGAGGTCTGGGACTTGTTCTCCGTCTTTTCCTTTTTCACCCGCAGACTCTTTGCTTGCTTCCACAGGGGCAGGAGGGACCTCGCTTTCTGGAGGATTCTCCTCGGCTTCTGAGAGTACACAGATCTCTGGATCGTAGTATGTACTCCCAGGCAGCCTCAATGGAGAGTCTGCAGGAACTCCAGCAGCATCTAAAGCCTTGACCCACGTAATGTCACAGTAGTCTCGGCCAACCGCAGCAAACTGCTCGGTGAGGGTGAGTTGGGTCTCCTCCACCCCCAGTGTATAAGCTGCCTTCCTCTCGGCCTCCACTGCTTCCCTAGCTAGTTGAGCGTTCTTTTCAGCCAGTAGGGCAGCTACCCTAGCCTTTTTAAGCTCATCCCTGAGCCCTTTAACTAGCTCTTTCTCAATGGCCAGGTTGATCTCAGTCATGTGTAGCAGTTTGCGCTGCTCCTCGGCCTGCTTTTCAGCATTCTTGAAGCCAGCGTCGAGGCTGTTCCGCTGGTTGGTCATGTCCTTGAATTGCTCGGATAAGTGAGCATATTCTTCCTTCAGACCGCCCAGGGACTTTTCAACCTCGAACCGAGTTTGGGCCTCTACTTGGGCTTCGAGGTAGGACTTCTTATTCCACTCCTCGGCCACGTAGATCTGCTGGGTAACCTACACAAGGGAAACTCCGAATGTAAGATATAAAAATAATAATAATAATAATAATAAATATATATACATATTAAAAAGGCTCAATGATTTGACCTAGCGGACTAAGCCCACTTACCATGGCTATATCCCTCTTGAGGGATAGGAAGAGCTCCTGTTGGTTGAACCGCCGGTAGGACTCCATATCGTGGAGGAGGAGGAGCGGCTGCTCAAGGGTCTCAGCAACGAAGCCAGCCCTCCCCCTATCATAGTTTCGGAGAGAGGTGTCCCAAGGGATTGGAGCGCCCTCCAACTCCAACCTTGGACACCACGTACGGGGCCCTGCTCGGCGGACTTCTGCCGCCACATTCTCCTCTCGGCTCTCAACAGACGAGCCCCTTCTGCTCCGATGGTCTCTCATCACCTTCTGTTGCTTGCTTGTTTTAGGTGGCACCACCACCACCTCCCTCTCCTCGGTTTCGAGGGGCCTCTTCTTCCTCAGGTCCGGTATGGGCTTTAGGCCTGGGTCAGTAACCTGAGGTGGTGGCGGAGGCAAATTCGCCACTGGTTGAGAAGTCCCAGTGCTCTTCGACTCGGGCTTCTTTCCTCTGCTTTTCATCAGCGCCCTTAAATCTGCCATGTCTTTCTCGTGCGAAGAGACTTCAGGTATGGCAGTCACTAGAAGGGGTGGATGGGCACTGGAATGCCTATCAAATTCCTCGTCGGAGTTCGAGGACGGAATTACTTGTACCCCGCCCGAAGCTTCTCCCCTAAATTGAAACTTGTCTATCTGTTCTTCTAACAAGGAGGTCGAGGAGTCAACCCTTTCACCTGCAACTTCTGGTTCAAGGGGGACTTGGGCGACTGGTTGGACGAGCAGCGGTGCACCCCGTGGGTTGGGGTGGGGCACTGGTGGAAGATCGTGCGGTGCTAGAAAACCTTTCCGAGCAACGTCTATTCGGTTCAGACAATGATCCCCTTGTGTTATTGCGTTGCCGACTGGTTGGCAGTCTTTCTTTTTCGTCTCGTACCCGAGGATGAGAGGAGCCGACCGCAGCTGCCCGTCCTCGCTCACAAAAATCTCTGATCTTAACAAATAGTTGAGGGCGGCAGTATTGGTAAGGCTGAGCTGAGGAGAAACACGGTTCCTATCTGTCAGAAATCACGGCAAAACTTTATTAGAAACTCGAAAATAACGACACAGAGAATTAAAAACTGTTAAAAGGGCAGGAATCCTAAGCCTACTGCTAGTGGACCTAAATCTAGCATGTCCCACCTGGCTCTCCTGGCTTGGTCGAACAGTAGGGACCATCGTGCCATGCGCCTAAGCCGATCACGTAATCGTCTTTCATCCCTTTGTTGGACTTAGGGAGGCAGGAGATCAGCCTAACCTCGTCGGACCGGGATTTCAGATAGTATCCCGCCCCTTGTTGGCTGTGGCACTCATACATGTGCACCACATCAAGCCAGGTGAGGCCTAGGTCTAAATGGCGGTTCAGATCCTCAACCGCTCCTAGGATCCTAAACATATTAGGTGCGCACTGATCCGGGCTAATCCTATGGTTCCTAAGATAGTTGGTGGTGATGGGACCCATAGGGATGGTCATCCCTCCTTCTAGGAAGGCGATAAGGGGGATAACCACTTCGCCCGTCTTCCGGTCCGTTAATATTTTCTCTGGGGGGGCAATACCTCACACCCACATTTGGGGGTAAGCGGTACGCGGCCCTAAACGCCTCCATTTGCTCAGGGCTATCTATCAAGTACTGGAGTTTTCCCATGGCACTTAAACGAAAATAACTGGCCGAAAAGAAAACTGAAGGATTTGATGGACGACGACTTACGAGAACAAGGTCAGAGAAAGATTTGCAGGCTCGTAGGAAGATTCGCGAAGGCTCTGAGAAGACTGGAATCGGCGACTGAGAGATTCGAACGGAGTCGCGTGCTTGTTCTTGCTGGAGTGTCTGAGAATTTGCAAAGTGAGGAAGAAATGACTTCCTCTGAGGATTTATACGGGGTCACGTGAAGGGGCGGAATTTATTTCGCCCAAACCTTGGGGAAAAACCACGTCCGTCAGATCAATCATCCACCGTTGGATACAAAAGACAAAGCGCCACCTGGTGCAATTAATGCAACGCCTCGGGAATATGGAAACCACAGCGGCAATGATGGAGCGCTTATAACTATGCCTACACACGTGCCAGTTCAAACACGTGGCTATTCTCAAGCTTTTTTCTCCGTAGCAAGTCAAAATCACACTCTTTCTCTTCGGATGCGAGGGAAAAATTGAGATTTTGAGGGGCTATTGTGGGGGATAAAAGCCCAGATCTACCAATTGGGCCTGGGGCCCTGTTCTTTAGGTCATCTTACGTCCGAAGAGTAATAATGGGCTGGGATAGTGTTCACCTGAGGGCAACGGACCCAAAGATGGCTAAAAAGCATAATCCGAAGATGTCACCCATTGTCCGAAGAGGTTTTACTCCTCGAATACGAATAGTTCTGATCAAATAAACTTACAGAAGGCCCGAATGCCCATCCTGGCAATGTTGGTGGCAAAGATAAGCTCTGGGCACTCTTGGGATGATAAGGATGAAGAAATATCTCAAGGAAAAGCTGCCACCACCGCATTTAATGTCCTGCAGCAACCTTTCTGGCCGCATTTATGTGGAGAAGACTCCTGAACAGTGCAACTTCACCTACCGCCACTCCCAAGAAGCTAAAGAAGATGTTTGATGTGACCTACACTCAAGTATGTTAATAGATGGAGGACAAGTGGAGGGTTAGGATGATTAGGAAAGAGGCTATATAAGGAAAGAGAGCCCATGATAGAGAGGGATGGAAGAAAAAGAGGAAGAAGAACAAAAAATCACTTTACTGTAGTTCTGGAATCTGTAACCTAAGAACATTCAATAAAATTCCTCTTCAGACCTTTAGTCCTTCATGGTTTTTACGTGATTGCATGTCAGATTACTGCCCATACTACCACCAGCTCTTGTTCAATTCATATCCGGCCCAGTTCTTTCACCCACGCTCTACAAATTTATTGGTTTGGGTTTGTTGAGCTCAAATTCCGCGCTTAGTGGGCTTGGATTACGAAAACGGACCCTACAATGTCAATTTATAAAATTTTGTAATAAATTTCATAGTACTTTGAGTATTTCCAAACCACAAATTACAATATATTAACACCCAAAAAAAAAAAAAAAACCGCACTAGCAAAGACAACTTAGTTAACCATATAATCTTTATGAATTGAACTATAAAGTCCTAAAGTTTTTTTTTTTTTTTTTCCTTCTAATGAATGGAAACTCTCTCTCTCTCTCTCTCTCTCTCTCTCTCTCTCTCTCTCTCTCATGACTATTTAAACCAATTCAATGCGATCGTAGTTATGTAATTTTGTAGAAAATTATATTAATTTACTAGTAATGCATGCGCCTTCAATGTTCGTCTACGTTGCGCTAAACAGTCATTGTGTAGTGAAAAGGACAATCCCTTAAACTAGAGATGTAGGTGAATGATCGATAAGGCATAAAAGGCGATAAGTCATTATTAATTTATTTAGGGAAAAAATGGGCAAATGCCCCATTCAAAAAAAAAAAATCCAGCATTTTGCCCAATTTTCCAAACTAATTAGGAAAATGTCCCTCTTTTAAAACTCGATTTTCTCAAAATCGAGTTATAGAAAAAAAAAAAATCTAAAACCCTATAATGACGTTTTAAGGAGCTTACAGTGACGTTTTAAGGACCTATATATAGCGGCGTTTTGTAACTCGATCTCCATAAAGTTGAGTTACATGCAAATTTTTTTTCTTTTTTTTACCTATAACTCGATTTCATGGAAATCAAGTTACAAAACGCCACTATAGGTCCTTAAAACGTCACTATAGGCTCCTTAAAAATACAACTATAGGGCTTAACTCGATTTTGAGAAAATCGATTTTCAAAAGATGAGCATTTCCCTAATTAATTTGAGAAAAATGGCAAAATGCTAAATTTTTTTTTTTAAATGGCAAAGGCCAATTTTTTCCGTTTATATTTATATATATACTTATCTTTGGTGATAAGTATGAACTTGAAAATTTTATCAATGGATTACGAAGGAATAAATCTAGTTATTGATTAAATATTAAAATATAGGTCGTTTTTGTCATTACTTAGCCGAAAAAATTAAGTTGCCTCTTTAACTCAACCATATGTTAGTAAACGTGTTCAATGAATCACTAAATGTTAGTAAACACGTTCAATTTCAATGAATCGCTAATCTAATTGAGTGACGTTACTTTCACTTAGATCCATCAAATACTTCAATTTTATTATGTATTATTATTGGGTTGTAACCAAGCTAAGCTGAGTTAAGCCAAATATCAAAAGTTTAAGATTACTTATTTAATTTTATTTCAAACATGAGTTAAACTTAAGGTCATAACCAAATAAAATTATAAGCTCAAACTTGGTTCGTTTTCTGGTTGAACAAACTTTTGTTTATTCACATCCTACTCGATTAACTTGACACTATAAGATTATTTACAAACTTACGTAAGTAAACATTATGAGTAAAACTGTTTATTCTTTCACAAATCTATGCTAATATAATATATTCATTTATGAATTTAAAAATTAGATTCACAGAAATTTATATATATATATATATATATATATATATAATTTTTACTGTACGTAAAATGGCTTATTAATGTTATCAAAAAATTATAAACAATAATTTGATATATTAAGAGATTATTTATAAACTTAAATAAATCTAATCTCAAGTTTATATAAATGTATAATTAAACATGTGCTCATATAAACATAAATTATTATACATGATTAAACTAGGTCGCATAGTCATGAGTTTTTTTATAAATAAATTATTACATTTGAATTCAGCATTTAATAATCAGGCTCAAACTTAGATTCCAACTTGACATTTTCTAAATAAATGAAAATAAATAAGTATTTTTTAATGCAAAAAAAAAAAAAAAGTATTTTCCTCTAATCATGCCCAAAGAGCTCACTTCATTTGCAATTAAGTTCATTTGCACGCAACAAATCTTATCAATAGTTGTAAAAAATGTTGAGTCTCCAGAGTTATTGTAAATTTTTTTCGATCTTATCAATATCAACGATAGGAGTATAAATTGATCATTAAAAAAAAACGAAAATTAAATAAGATTCATTAAGAGTTTAAGACATGGTATTATTCTAACCAGGATGTGACACATTTAAAGGTTAGAAAAAGCTAAAACTTTTGGGAGACATGAGGTGCCACACATGACACATCCACAAATTTGAAAGAGCTAAAGGCTTTGGATTTGAAAAACAACGTGCATTTGATTAGATTCCGAAAAACACCGTTCATAATCCTTATATCCTTTGTAATCTGATAAAAGAAGAATATGAATCAATGTCACTTTCTTTTTTATCATTGTTAAAGATAAAGGACAACCCACCATGTCCACGCTCTTTTAAATCTTCGTGGACGGCACGCCAACATCATATAAATTTATCTGATAAAAAAAAATATTATAAAAATTAAAAGATATGATTAAACTGTAGCATCAAAAAAAAAAAAGATATGATTAAACTGTTGCATAATTTTACTATGTAGGGCATAATTTTATACCCAATTCCTTTTCAATAAATAAATAAATAGACAAACCTACAATTTATGTGATAAGATTCTAACATATTCAATGAAGAAATGAATGGATTGAATTGAAGAAAAGGAAGACAAAGAAGAGAGAAACGAATAGAGAGGTCTTGACTTCCAGGACTCTATGAAGTATCAAAATCAACAAGAGGTAAAGTGCAAATGGGAATGATTTGAGCTCCCAAATGCTTCTTAAGGCAAGAAACATGGAAAACAGGATGTAGGAGGCAATCTGAAGGCAAGGCCAACTACTAAGCAACAGACCCTAACTTCTTCAAAACCTGAAATGGACCATAATATCTTAGAGAGAACTTGTTAAAGCCTTTGGACCTCAAGGTCAGCTGTCTATAAGGCTGAAGCCTCAAATAAACCCAGTCCCCAACCTCAAATGACTTGTCAAGCCAGTGCTGATTAGCCTGGAGCTTCATTCTGGATTGAGCAGCAAAGAGATTTTGTTTAAGTAAGGACAAGACCTCAGACCTAGTCCTAAGAAGGTGATCCACTGCCTCAACCTTGGTGGTGCTAGGAATATAGTCCATTTGCCTAGGTGGAGGACAACCACACAAGGCTTCATAAGGAGTGAATTTGGTAAAGGTGTGGTAATTAGTGTTGAACCAGAACTCTACCAAGTGCAACCAATCAACCCAAGAGTGAGGCCTGTCACTGACAAAGGCTCTAAGATACTATTCTAAACTCCTATTAACCATCCCAGTCTGACCATCTGTCTGAGGACGGTAGGCTAAAGACATGGTCAAGTTGCTGCCCTGAAGTCTGAAGAGCTCCTACCAAAACTTGGAAGTAAACACAGCATCTCTATCACTCACAATGGACTGAGGCATGCCATAAAGCCTAAAAATTTCCTTCATAAACAAAGCAGCCACCATAACAACTGTGTATGGATGAGAAAGAGGCATGAAATGGACATATTTGGTCAACCTATCCACCACCACTATAATGACCTCAAATCCATGAGATTTAGGAAGACTCTCTACAAAATCCAAACTAATATCAGTCAAAGGCTTGGAAGGAATTGGCAAGGGTTGTAACAAACCCCCTAGCTTGGTAGTCTCCACCTTAATTCTTTGACACACCTCACAATGCTTCGCATGCCTCTTGACATCAAATTTCATTCCCTTCTAAAAGAAGTCTTGCTTTACCCTATATAAAGTCTTCAAGTAGCCAGAATGACCACCAATAGGACTATCATGCATATGTTAAAGAACCAAGGACTTCAATGGAGAGGAAGAGCTCAAAAACACCTTATCCTTATAAAGAATAAGACCATTCTGTAGAGAAAAGATAGTGGAGTTGAAGGATCCCTAGAGAGGGAAGAGAAAAGCTGTTGATATTCATCATCCTCATTGTAGCTATCCTTCAAAATATTCAACCAAGCAGGGCAGGGAAAAGAAATAAGGAATAATGAACTAACATCCTCTGAAGATTGAACAAGAGCATCTACCGTTTGCACATCAGAGCCCTCTCCCTTTCTAGATAAGGCATCAGTTGCCTTATTGTCCTTACCTTTCTTGTACTCAACTATGAAAGAATAACCAAGCAATTTGGTGAACCATTTTTGCTGAGCAGGTGTTCCAATTCGTTGCTCCAAGAGAAATTTGAGACTTTGTTGATCAGTCTTGATCACAAAGGGCCTTCCCACCAAGTATGGCCTCCATTTCTTCACAGCAATGACCAATGCCAATAATTCCTTCTCATATGTTGACAAAAGCAAGCTTCTGCCCTTAAGAGCTTGGCTATGGAAAGCCAATGGCCTATGATTCTGCATAAGGATAGCTCCCAAACCAGTATCTGAGGCATCACACTCAATAACAAAAGGCTTAGTAAAGTCAGGTAAGGCCAGCATTGGTGGTTGTGACATAGCTTTGAAAGTGTTGAAAGCCAATTCAGCTTGAGCAGACCATTGAAAAGAGTCCTTATTAAGTAGGGCAGTAAGTGGAGCTACAATCATTCCATAATCTTTTACAAATTTTCTATAATAACCTGTCAACCCCAAGAACCCTCTTAATGCTTTAACAGAATTGGGAACAAGCCATTGCATCATAGCTTAAGTCTTTCTAGAATTTGTTCTAACTCCCTGACTAGAAATTAAATGCCCAAGGTACTCCATTTCCACACAACCAAAAACACATTTGCTTCTTTTTGCATATAATTTATTTTTGTAATAGTTATAAAAGAATCTCAACTTATGATGCTTGTTCCATAATTATTACTCATACCATTAAGATTAAAACACTAATTGATTCTTAATGTAGTAGGATTTGAACTCAAGTTTTTTATTTGACCAACAACGACTTTATCGATTAAACTAATCGGAACCCACATCTTTTTTTTTCAATTTTCAAGCCAACCTCAAAAGAAATTAATATCCTAGCACTCAAGATGGCAACAAACCAGTCAAAAATTTTGTAACTCAAGTAATTGATGTCTACCAGTATTTTCAACCAAAACATTCAAAGTTTAAATCTTCACACCCCAAATTATCAATGAATTAAAAGAGAACTTATAATATATCCTCAAACATGAAAACACAATTAGTACTAATATTACTTTCTTTTTAAGATTGTCCCCAAAGAAAAGTTTCTTTTGTAAAGATAATAATTCCAATTCCCTAGATCATCTTAATCTATATCTTCTTTCATGGGCGGCAACGCACATCGAAAGAGTATACAGTAAAATAATAACGCTAGAATCACAACAAAATTCACAATTTTACTACAACTTGTTCATATGATGAGTTGTAAATGATAAATTTATGAATTTATTATTTTTTTTTCATAACTCACAACTTGTCATTTGCCCATGCAGATAAGTTACTATAAAAGTTATAAATTTTGTTGTGATGCAACATTTTTTATGGTAAATATTAATAAGGATAAGACTTAGGTATAGTACTTAGGTGTTATTTCTTAGGTTCTGCTCTTAAAATTCAGCTATATAACTATTAACTAAAAAATATACTTTCACCTCATAAAAAAAAATTAACGTAACTAAATTTTAAATGGTAAACATAAGAAACAGTACATAAAATATTATACTTAAATTTTGATCTGTTAATAATTTACAATGAAGTGGGGGTGGGTGTGGGGGTGAAAAGGAGCGTGAGAGGAGCATAAAGTAAAGTAAAGAAAACTAAAAAAGATGGGCGTGGAAAGAGGTGTGAAAGACAAGGGCAGTAAAGTAGAGAGAGAGAGTAAAAAGGGACAGTCAGAGTCACGGAACTGTACTGCAACGGACTACGGAAAAGGGAGCCGTCCCTGACCGGTAATTACGCTGCCATCTTTTCTTTCTTTTCTTTTCTTTTCTTTCCGTATTCACTTGTCTCTCTATCTTTTCCACTATTTTTTCCTCTCTTTTATAATTACTTTCACTTTTTTTGTTTTTTTGTTTTTGTCTTTGTTTTTTTACCTCACCTCACCCACTATCTATTTTCATGTTTTTTTAAGAATCACCTCAACCACTTTTTATTGATTGATACTTTAATTGCTTTTTAGTTACATCCCAGTTCCCAAATACCACCTAAAAAAAAAACCGTCTGATTTTGGGTTTTAAAGAAAGGTTTTTCTTTCTTAGATAAAAGAAAAAAAAGGCTTCTCTTTTTCCTACTAAAATTAAATAAATATATTTTTATTAAAAAATTATTTATATCCTACAAATTTGAGATTGTTTAACTATCAAAACTTTCAATTTATACCTTCATGTATTACAACTAGCATTATCCATCCTGACATGTGACCCAACTTATCCGCTTAAACGGTTTGACTTGGACCAAAACTCGCCCGACCCGTCGCCGGCAACAATCGGTGGCGGATTTCCATTTTCAAAAACCGAATCTGGGGGACCAATTGGTGGGTCTTTGCATGAAAAACCAAGTCCAACCAACCTGATCGGTCTCCTCTTGTCTCTAGACGCAAATCCGACCAGATTTCAATAAGATCCATCGAGATTCGTCTAGATTTCAATGAGATTCGTCGAGATCTCCACCATTGATGTCAAGATCTTCACCGTTGCTCTTCATCGGTTTTGACCCGAAATAAATCGCCGCTGACCCAAATCGAAACCGACTTGACCCGTGGTTTCCACGGTCGGGGACGGGTTAGCTTCTCTACCACTCGAATCTGGCAGGTCGATTCTGGGTTGGGCACATACCCAACATGAACCGACCCGTAGACAACCCTAATTACAACAATATTAATATGCCCACTCCACTTTGTCACATTTTTCTAAAATTTTCTCAATAAAATAAGACCATTTTGGAAGTAAAAAAGTATGTGTCCACTTGTAACATCGTCATTTTAAAAAAGGGTTGATGGAAAAAAACGTGACAAATCATAACGGTAGGGGCCTATTAATTTTTTTTTTTTTTTAAATGTTTGTTGTAGTAGTTGACATATAAAGTATACTTAATTTAATATATACACTTTTTCATTTTGTCTCGAATATTTGGTTCAAATTTGATCTTCACTTCTCAAAATAAATAAATTTCAAAATTTATTTTTTTGAAAATTTTAAAATATATCAATTTGTACTTTTTGTTTATCCATGTAAAGTAAATTAAATAGATAGTAAAAAGAGGGTTGTTATCGTATGATAAAAATTTATGTGGCATTGAATAAAATTAACAAAAATTTATAAAAATTGTATAAATAATTCAAGGAAAAAATATAACCTTTAAATTTTAAGAATAAAACTCGAACTGACCAATTTTAGAGGCAAAATGTATTCTTTAACTTACTTTTTCTCCAATACTTTCTATATATGTATTTTATAACAACTTAACAAGTGGATGTTTCTATGGGTTCCAGTTAGATGATTTGGAATTGTTTTTTTGTTGTCAAGTAAGAGATTGTTAGGAACCTGGTAGTTCCTAATGGGGATGAATAGGAATTATAGGGGAACTAGCTTAATTCGAGATAGTCACCCTCCATAAAGAAAGAAAGAGACTAAGAGAGAGATGCACTAATACACTAAGCAATTGGTTAAATCTTCAATGATAGAAATGTGATTACAAGAATGTCTTAGTCTGATAATAAGAGAAATGATCATGAAATGAACGTCATTAGTTAAAATTCTATCATATTTATAAATAAATAAAAATGCACGTATCTTAAAATAAATAAATAAATAAAAACTCCTTAACAAGTGCATGTATGATGTTTTGCATAATAATACCCAGAATCAGATAACTATAACTCTAACATTTACAGTAAGGATCTAGTCTAAGCAAGGAAATAAATCCAAGTATGATAAGATTGTAAGTATTAGGGCAGTTCATAGACCCGATGATAGGACACGTATTGGAGATTTCCCAACTCTCTAAAAACATTAACCAGAGATTGAAATTAAGTTCTGAAGATCCGGTCATTGGAGTGAAGTTGTTGTAATCCAATTTCATCAAAGTTGCTAATACAAACCTTTGAATGGATACTCAGAATCGTAAGAGGGAGGTTTACGTGCAACAAGATCTAGAAGCTTGACAAATTAGTTTACGTTCCATTGGTTTTTTCTAGATCACCATCTTGTTATCTCATTATGATTTACTTTGTGTAGCATATTTTGTGACTTAACCAATTGACAAATTGTTTATGAATAGACTCTTGAAGATTAGGGCTCAATTAAAAAACAAGTAAAGTATAGACTCATTTATAGGCTTGGTAATAAACTTGATATGAGATTGACAAATAAACTCATGTCTTATTACGAATTTAAGTAATTGAGATTTGTGACTAATCATCCAAACCAATTTGTTTTGATAATGTACTTGAGTTCAATCTCAAGTACAAAAGCTTGATATTGAGCTTGATCTTAACTTGACTAACGAATCAAACTGAGTTCAAGCTTTTTTACTTTTTGACAAGCCCGAGTAGCTGATTTACAAAACTCAGATCATTTATAACCCTATCTGTTGGTTGGATTTGCACCCAGGTCATTTAGTCAATGACAAAAAATTTTACTAATTAAGTTAAATAGAACCCAAAAATACAAAATTGATAATATATATACAATTAATGCACGTGTTTTAATTTGAACTCTGAATATCTTTATCGGAAAGACTAAAAAATACCAGTTGAATTACTAGGGTCTTTTGAAAAGCTTTTTGAACAAGCTCAGTTATCTTAGTCAAAATACTATTATAGATTTGAGTTTATTAAATTTATCATAAAGCGAAAAACGATACATATATTCGAATTTTTCTTTTCGAATAAATAAACATACACATTGATTAATATGTACTTCTCAAGGTTTTACAATATGATTTTTTTTCCCCTCAAGGTTTTATAATATGAATTATTATACTTGTCAAGTTGTCAAGGTAACTTCTCGTATTATGATTTATTATGATATCAACAATAAATAATCTTACATACAGTACTTCCGTACTGCATGTACTTTCTTGTAGAAAGAACAAATGAAATTCATGGCCTCTATGAGGTAGGATTAGTTTACCTAAGTTACAAACATATTTACTCAAAAAAAAAAAAAAAGTTACAAACATACAATGTTAATTTAAATTTTAGAATTTGACTTTGACCCTTTCTTCAATTTTAATTCAATTTCGTATGTAATACTTATGACAATTGAACATCCCCCGGAATGTGCAATGGTTTTCTTTTCTTTTGAGTAGCATTAAAAGGTGAAATTTAAATATATTTTTAATTACAGGTAGATATCATTATATTTTAAAGAGTATCACATTGACAAAATACAATTTTCATATATTGTCACATTTCTACTAAGTACAACTTCTATGACAATAATATTGTACTTTTTTTTCTTCATAAAATGATCTACTTACAAAACCAATCGGATTCCAGTTTAAGTTACCAAATAATAACTAATACCAATTAAATTTTGTTAATCTAGAATTAGTTGATTAAAATGTAGGTATGCAATTATGTACATTCCACATGTACGACTTAATTATGAAAAAATAAGACATGTTTATTTAATAATTCCATCGTTGGAGAAAGAAGATTTTTTAATTCTGAACGTCTTTATTGAAAATAGTAGAAAATTTTAATTGAGTTACATGATTCTTAAAAATTTTATATCCTAAAATTTGGTGATTAAAATGAAAATTTAAAAATTTAGACAAGAATTTATGTTTATAATTCTTAACAAGTCTTTTTTTGTGTGGAAAGATTGACTAGTTTGAACATAATGGTTAAATTTTAATTCATAATGCTAACCAAGATTATTTTTTGCTAGTAAATTCATTATCTATCATGTAATTTATATAATATATTTCAAACTTACAGCGATTTTTATTCATCATGATTGACGATATTTAACACACAATTCTTTTGTAGACTGTACTTTAACGTTACCGTACATTCTTTTACAGGAGGCATAAATGGTTAGATTCGATAGTTTATCGTTCAAAAAGAAAAGAAAAAAAGATTCGTTAGTTTATCTTTAAGCTGTATTGGTAAATAAAAAACTTAAATTTGACTTTGTACTTTACCTTCTATTTTTAAAACCCTTTTAACAAATATCGTTATATAATATAATAATACTCAGAAACATTCTCCCAAATGCGCAATGGTTTTAAACTTTTAATTTGTTTTCCGTAGTTTTAAGAGGTGAAATAAATTATAAATATATAAAATTAAGTTAAATTTAGAAACAAATTAACATGTAGATCAATACAGCACAGTAAGTACTCAAAAAAAAAGCAGTTGGGTTGGACCAGCCAGCATCTCAAGAAAACAAATGTTATAGTTAGATCAATGTAGATCATTTTTATAGTAGTTTTTTTTTTTTTTACATCGATATTTGATGTTGAAGGATTTGAATTTTATATGTCTCTCTATTAAAAATAACAAAAGGTACCAGTTGTACTACCATAAATTGTTCTCTAAAATCAAATTAAGTCATCCTAAATTTTATTTTTTTTAGTTGAAAGAGATGAATTAAAACCTTAAATGTCTCGGTTGAAAATACCAAAAAGTGTCATCCTTTTTTAATTGCAAAATTATGAATTGTACAATTAAATTATGTTACTCAAAGCATGAGTAAATTAAAGTGCAGCCATACCTTTCACACTTCTGAGTTTTGAGAAGAATTGAACAAATTTTAAATGCTTAAATTTCTTCTTCTTTCTTTCTTTTATTATTATTATTATTATTTTTTTTTTTTTTGCAATGAAAATTTTAAAAATTCAGAAAACAAATTAATAGCTAGCATTCGTCATTGTTAGACAATCATGAATTTACTCTCACCAATCATTAATTGTTACTGGTAAAATCTCTAATGGTTGAATAAGAGATTTGAGATTCAATCCCTGCCTACACCAAAAATTAATTGATGTCTTGGTCTAATGATGATAAAGAGATATTATTAAAAGCGGACACTATATATTAAAACTCTCTAAAAAAAATCATCAATTGTTACTTACAAAAATTTAAAAAAAAAAAAAATTACATTAATAATGTTATATAGTAAATTTATTGTATGTCATCGAAATTATAGAATATTGACTATTCAAAAGTCACCGTGACTTCTTGCATCATTCATGACATCAACAGTTAATAATCTTATTTACCGTATATTTGTTGTACTTTAGGTTTGATGGCTTCTTAGTGTGCGTTTGGAAATCGCGTTTTGCACTTCCTAGCGTTCACGTCTGTGTTTTCAACTTTTTTTTTCCTAACCGTGATTGTTGACTTTGGGGTGTGAACAGTGCACATACAATAACTTTTTCAACAACTTTTCAGTCACGAGACCCACAAACTTCAATTTACAGCAACTTTTTCATTAAAAATGGGTTCTACGGTACTATTTACACATTTAAAAATTATTTTGCTACAATGTTTTTCAATTTTCAGTTTTTAGCTGTATTCAAATGGATCCTTAGACTTTGTAGGATTAGGTTATTGTTCAAAAAAAAAAAAAGGATTATATTAATGTTTACCTCTTAAAGCTGTACTAGTATCTATACGGTATATATATATATTTGTTGAATCGGTAAATATGCCTTAGAGTTCTAAAAGCATCTCAGTAGCTTATTTAAATTTTTGTACTATTTGGATAGTGAACAGTGATATTTAACTTTTACCTATCTATTTTTTTAAATACACTTTTCAATAAACAGTGTCTTTCAGTTTTTAGCTATATCCAAACGGATCCTTAGACTTCGTAGGATTAGGTTATTGTTCAAAAAAACAAAAAAAAAAAGGATTATATTAATGTTTACCTCTTAAAGCTGTACTGGTATCTATACGGTATATATATATATATATTTGCTGAATCGGTAATGTAGGGACTCAATTTGGAAGGGCCCTCTAAAATTGAGTCCCTACAATTGGCGCCGTCTGTGGGAAGAATTTGTGCACTAGCAGGCGCAACGGACAATCGTCCCTAGGTAGTCAGTTGACGAAAAGTTCACAAGAACGCGTTTAAAAAAAAAAACTACACCATTGCAGAAAAGTAGAAGATTCAAAGGAAAAGAGAAGAAAAATAGCAGTATTTTATTAGATGAAAAGGAACTACAACATACAAACAACGGCCCAGACGGGCCTATTTTAAAGCTAACTAAAGGGAAGGGGGCTGAGGCAGGCATGTTTCAAGGCTACCCACAACGCCCAAGCCGGTGCGGTGGCGCTGGCGCGAAGAGAGGAGCAGATGCAAGGGCGCCGGGCGGCCCTTCCCCATGATGTTCCCTTGATTCTCTTCCAGCCCTATGGTGGTTGGCCGTTGGAGACGGCAACACTCGGGCACCAGACATGACGTATTCTTGCACGCTTCCACCGGCGTGGGGGCACCCCGGGGAGGAGCGTTATGTACTTTAGGGACCTCCCTCTTGGCCGCTGTGCATGGCACCATGAGGATGACGCACAAATTCGGCAGCACCGGAGATCTGACGCGAGTTATAGCTACGGCAGCTCTCCGTCGAGGAAGGAGGATTTTGGGCTTATGCACCCTCACTCCCATCCAAGGCCGTTCCATTTCTCCAAACTCTTATCGCAATTTTGGCGGGGTCATTGACAGGGCTCTGAAAGTTGAGAGGACATGTTTCCTGGTATATTAGAGGGTTCGTGAAGCGTAGAAGGTCATTTCCCCTATATAGCCTTAAATAAGGGGTGAAGATTGATAGGAATTGATTTACGCAGAATTCGAAAAGTGGATTATCAGCGACATTAATCCTGACCAAATTCCAAGGCGCTTATCAACCGTTTGATCTGCATCAATCCAAGAAAATGTTAATGAGAGCGCGCCTCGTGTGTTGAAGCGTCAAGCGCAGAACACGAACAGTCAGGAGGCGCCTCGTAACTGATGAGGGCAGAAACTTGAACTGAAGGCGGCGTTACTGCCACGTGTAAGGTTAGAGTCCTAAACCAGCCTCGCCTGGGGCGCTGCGGGGTCAATGGTTCGGTCCACACCATACCCCACTTCCGACGAGGCAGGGCCAAGGCCATCATCACGCCAAAACTAGTATGGCCAACGCTGAGGATAATCTCCTTTACCCCATACCTAGGTACTAGACAGAACCAAGGTATTGCATGGTCCTCGGACTCAAACCTATGGGGAAACTAACTACTTACAGAAGAACAGAAGCGTTAGACAGAACCAAGGAATTGCATGGTCCTCGGACTCAAACCTATAGGGAAACTAACCACTTAAATATACCTGGGTACTAGACAGAACCAAGGTATTGCATGATCCTCGGACTCAAACTTATGGAGAAACTAGCTACTCACAGAAGAACAGAAGCGTTAGACAGAACCAAGGTCTTGCATGGTCCTCGGACTCAAACCTATGGAGAAACTAACCACTTAAATGTACCTAGGTACTAGACAGAACTAAGGTATTGCATGGTCCTCGAACTCAAACCTATGGGGAAACTAGTTACTTACAGAAGAACAGAAGCGTTAGACAGAACCAAGGTCTTGCATGATCCTCGGACTCAAACCTATAGGGAACCTAACCACTTAAATATACTTGGGTACTAGACAGAACCAAGGTACTGCATGGTCATCGGACTCAAACCTGTGGGGAAACTAGTTACTTACAGAAGAACAGAAGCGTTAGACAGAACCAAGGTCTTGCATGGTCCTCGGACTCAAACCTATGGGGAAACTAACCACTTAAATATACCTGGGTACTAGACAGAACCAAGGTATTGTATGGTCCTCGGACTCAAACCTATGGGGAAACTAGCTACTTACAGAAGAACAGAAGCGTTAGACAGAACCAAGGTCTTGCATGGTCCTCGGACTCAAACCTATGGGGAAACTAACCACTTAAATATACCTGGATACTAGATAGAACCAAGGTATTGCATGGTCCTCGGACTCAAACCTGTGGGGAAACTAGCTACTTACAGAAGAACAGAAGCGTTAGACAGAACCAAGGTCTTGCATGGTCCTCGGACTCAAACTTATGGGGAAACTAACCACTTAAATATACCTGGAGGGGGGACGAAGATCAAACTCCTCGGATAAATGCCGAGGAGCAACTCTAAAAGGGAATTTGGGCATACGGCCTTCAATGGTGATGAATCCATGGTTGGGTTCCGTTTGTCTGCAAGGGCCAATTTCTTCAACCCACTCTCTAGAAATGTATTGTTCGGGACCTACAGGATTGCTTCCCCTCTAATTTTAAAGGGTCCTTCCAAATTGAATCCCTACAGGTAAATATGCCTTAGAGTTCTAAAAGCCTCTCAGCAGCTTATTTAAATTTTTGTACTGTTTGGATAGTGAACAGTGATATTTAACTTTTACCTATCTATTTTTTCAAATACACTTTTCAATAAATTATCTATCTTTTTCTCCATCTTATTTAAATATTATTTAGTCATTCATTTTTTATTCTTTTTTTTTTTTTATCATCATTTATTCTTCCTATGTTCATTCCCAACAATTATATCTCGGGCCTGGTGACCTCGGCCCACTTTACACTCGGCTCAGGGCCCATGCCGAGGAAGGAGGTTCGTCCAAGGATGATGCGTGGGAGCCTAAACTTTAGAAACCCCGCCGAGGATAACCCTGTCCTCGGCGGACCGAGATTAGCTTCAGATGGGGCAACGGGCCCAGGACAGGTTGTCACCTCCGCACTAAATGTGCTCACCTATTCCTCTGGCCGCACTAATGGAGATGTGACTCTTGGACAGGGCAACCTTGATTATTGTGAATTACTTGAGTACTGATAGTACTGTTGATGGGACGGACAGTTAGAGGGAAAGCGCATGGATGATCAATAGATGGAAGAGAGAGATGGGAGGAAGAGGACTATATAAGAGGGACCAACAGAACAACAAAAGGGCGGGGGGGGGGGGGGGGACGAAGGTCAAGCTCCTCGGATAAATGCCGAGGAGCAACTCTAAAAGGGAATTTGGGCGCATGGCCTTCAATGGTGATGAGTCCATGGTTGGGTTCCGTTTGTCTGCAAGGGCCAATTTCTTCAACCCACTCTCTAGAAATGTATTGTTCAGGGCCTACATGATTGCTTCCCCTCTAATTTTAGAGGGCCCTTCCAAATTGAGTCTCTACAATATTTTTTAAAGAAAAGTGTTATATCCACAATATTTTTCGCAATACTTTCACAAGAATCACATCAAAATCTTATGTGGAAAGTTGTTAATAGTTCTAATTTGAACCCACCACCGAAATTATTTTTTTACTCACCAATATTAGCTAATAACAATCTATTACTTAAAATTTATTATGAAAATATTGTGGTAGCATTTCTTGATTGCCATTTATTAATATTAAATACCACACGTTTGAATCCCAAAAAAAAAAAAAAAAAAACCACACAATTACATTTAAAAAAAAAAAAAAAAAAACTAAGGGATAAAGACCACCACACATTTTCATACTCAATTTATTACTCAACCTAACATTTACTTCACATTTATCACATATTCACATCAGAGAAAAGAGAAGAGAGAGAGGAGAAAGACTGCTGCATAGATAGAAGGCCTGTGGAGATCGAGGTCACCAAAAGGACAAAGCTGGTGGAGATTGGCATTCACCATGCAACACTACTCCATCCACCGCCCCACCGCCGCTCGTCCTCCTCCCCACTACTAGATTGGGTCAAATTGGCTTGTTCTTTTTTTCTTTTCTTTTTTTCATATTTGCTTGTTCTAATTCAACTTTATTGTAAGAATTGGATTTTATTTTATTTTATTTTATTATGTTTTGAGTTTGGATTATGTGAGACATTTTTTGAGAGTGAAGCAAAGAGACTGAAACAAAGAGATGAGAGGACAGAGAAAGAATTGTTTTTTATTAGGTTGTTTAAATTTTTTAAGGAGAAAAATTCATTTGAAGGATCTAGAGAAGCACTGTAGCAACTTCAAAAAATATTTAGAAAAGTTTTGTGTTTAGAGAATCTGTTGAAGTGTGCACAGTGGGGTTTTTTCTCCAAAAAATAGATATAGTCAATCTATTGGAGATGCTCTAAAAGCAATATCTATTTATTGTGAAATGAATTAAAATGAATTTTATCATATCATAATTCATAACCATTTAAATTAACATTAACTAATTAAATTTTGATTTTTTTTTTTGAGAATATTTAGATGTGTTTTTAAATCATTGATGATGTGATAAAATCAAATCCATTTGTGGGTTCTAGTTAGTTCAACTGGTAAAATCTTTAGTGGTTGTATAAGAGATCTGAGATTCAATCATCGCTTATACCAAGAACTGATTGGTGTCTTGGTCAGATGATAAAGAACTATTATCAGAAGCGGATGCCATAGGTTGAAAATCTCTCTAAAAAAAAAAAAAAAAATCATATCCAATTATTTTAAAACTTTTATGGTAAAGTTATCTTAAAACTTTAATATATATTATTTTTGATAAAGATAAATACTTTCTAACTTTATATATATATATATATATATAAACTAAGCCAATTTAAGTTACAAAATTAATGTTATCGCTTCAAAACTAAGCCAATTTGAGTTACAAATTAATGTTATTATTAATTATAGCTTGAGTATATCTAGATGTAGGTATTAATTTAGATAGCTTTAATTAGCAACAAGTTTTTGGGAAAAATTAAACTCATTCCATATGCTGCCGTTTCTCTTTTCACCAAAAACTTTATTTTTATCATTAGACTATAAAATAATAATCCTTGTTTATACCAAAAAAAAAAAAAAAAAATTTATTGATAGTCTAATAATAAAAAGAAATAATTATGAAATGAGTATCATAGAATTTTAAATTCCTCTCTCTCTCTCTCTCTCTCTCTCTCTATATATATATATATATATAAGTTTTTATAGACATTTTTTCTCTTAACTAGTTTAGAAAGAAATTTTTTTTAAAGAGTTTTAACCTATGACGTCCATTCTTGATGATAACTATTTCTTATCAGATCGAGAAGCAAGAAATACCAAATTTTTTATTCAACCATTAGAAACTTTACGAGTTGAGTTAATCGAAACATCAATTCTCTTAAAATTTAGAGAGAAATTTATTATAAACCATTGATAGTTTAATAATAAAAAGAAATAATTATGAAATGAGTATCATAGAATTTTAAATTCCTCTCTCTCTCTCTCTCTCTCTCTCTCTCTCTCTCTCTCTCTCTATATATATATATATATAAGTTTTTATAGACATTTTTTCTCTTAACTAATTTAGAAAGAAATTTTTTTAGAGTTTTAACATATGACGTCCATTCTTAATGATAACTATTTATTATCAGATCGAGAAGCGAGGAATCCCAAATTTTTTATTCAACCATTAGAAACTTTACGAGTTGAGCTAATTGAAACATCAATTCTCTTACCAATTTAGAGAGAAATTTATTATAAACCATTATGATCAAATATTTATGGCCATAAATTTTAATTAGATGCCTTATTATTAAGTGATTTAAACAAGTTATAATGGTCAAAATGTAATTCTAAGCAACGTTCTTATATATACATCAATAAATTTATTACTATCATGTAAATTATATAATATTATATATTATTATTTTAAAAAAAAAACTATTTACGGTGAATTCGAGTATCATTTTTGGCTATTGACTTCGTGTAACACCTTTCTCCAAAAAAAAAGATTTCGTGTAACATGATGCAAGATAACAACAGTGAAATATCTTTAAAAACCGTACGGTATTCCGTACTGTCTTTTTGAAAGAAGATGAAAGTATGGCCTTTTATTAGATTAAAAAACAAAAAAAAAGAATTAATTCATCTCTGAGTTGTTGTACCAGTAATAAAAACTTAAATTTGACTTTGACCCCTCCATTCTGTTTTAAACAAATTTTGTTGTACCAGTAATAAGAACACCCAACCCTAATGCCCAATGGTTTTCTTTTGTTTCGATAGCATTAAAATGTAAAAATTGATATATTTTTCTACAATATATTTTCTGATTTTATAAAAATATAATTCGATTTTCATTACGATTCATAAAACTATACAAGATTCAAGTCATAAAAAATACCCATTTTTATAAAATGATCACCTATTTTTTGATAATTCAAAAAATGATCATTAAATTTTAGTTTAACAAACAAGTAAAAAATATTTAGAATATAATATAATGATAATATAGAAAAATTCATTTTTTATAAAAAATATGTGACAAAATAAGAAAGAGCCAAGTAATAAAATAAAATCTCTTAGTTTAAGTGGATAAAATTTTTCTTGTGTGTTTGGATGGCATGATTTGGGCATTTGGATTTAGATTTGGGTGATTAAAATTTAAATAACTTCTTTGGAAAATTTAAAAAAGGTCAGGGATTTGGATTTGACAAATCTACTAAGAATTTGAAATCTATTAATTTCAAATCAAAATCAAAATCCAAATCCAAGTTTCTATACCCAACCCAAATTCATTTGAACTGACATGTAATGTATTGAGGAAGTTTCTTACAAGCGGATTTGGGTAAGAAAAAAAAAATCTTATTTCTCTTTAACGTAGTGAAATCAATAAAATTAGAAATACAAGTGAACTCACAAAAATGGATTTCACTTAACCCAACTAGTAAAGTTTATTAATTTGACTTAGATTCATTCTACTTAAAAAAATAAATTGAAACATAGTATTTTGATATGCTAATAAAAAATAATCCTCATAACTTAGATATAATAAATTTCAAACCTCATCAAACTCATTAAAAAAAAAGTTAACTAGCAAAAAATAATTAAATTTTGACATGATAATAAAAAAAGAAAATTTCTAAATTTTTTTTTTTGGAAATAAAAATACAATAAACACAAACTATTTTATAAATTTCTGATAGAGTGAATGGTTATTGGCAAGTAAAAAACAATGTTAAGGCTTAAAATAAAAATAGTGTTAGTAGTGTACCAGATGAGAACTAGTAAAAATTTACTACATCAACAAAATATTACAAAATAGCATGTGATTATAGAAAAATTATAGGGTACTCCCAAAATAAAGAAAAATTGTCCTTCTTCCTTATTCATGGTGGACCCAACCATAAATTTAATGAACAGATCCTACCATAAATATAAGAGGAGAGAGAGTACCGTTTTCCGTACTCTGAGAGTACCTAAGAATTACTCGTAATTATAGCATTATTTCAAAAAAAAAAATACTACTAATCACAACATAAATAAATGTTATAAATTTCAAATCCCATTTTTTTTTTCTGAACTAGGAAATAAAAAAGAAAAAACAAAACGGTGCCAAACATCAGTCTCAGAGCACCCTCATCAGGTGTGCCAAATGCCAAATATTTGGCATTTGGCACACTAAAAGCTACTGTTTAACCTTCATCAGGTGTTGTAAATGTTCTATAATTATAGAACATGCTACAGTACCGTCTCATATATGAGACGGTACGGACCAAAATGCCATTTCTGTATATTAATTTTTTATTCAACATTTTCTCTCTCCTCTCAATATTTAATTCAACTTTTTCGCTCTCTTCTCATTATTTCCTCTCTCTCCAGCTGATGCTCTCTCTCTCTCTTTCTTCTTCAGATTACCCTCCCTCACCCTCAAATCAGCAACGATCAAGTCGCCATCACCGATCAAGCTGCCGATCACCGATCAAACCGTCTCATCGTTCTACGTACGCCATCGTTCAACAGTACGGCGGCCTCACCGATCAACGATAGACCATCGTTCTCGCCATCGCCATGCTGATCTCGCCATCGCCATGCCGATCTAGGGTTTGTGCCGGTGGATGTGGATGTGGGTTGGTGGATGTGGGTTTGTGCCGGTGGTGGGTTTGGGATGTGGGTTTGTTTGGTTTGATGGGCGTGGGTTTGTGCCGACCTCTGTTGTTGTGTTTTTTTTTTTTTTTTGTTTTTTTTTTGTTTGAGGTGGCGTTGGTGGATGTAGGATTGTGCCGGTGGTGGCTGTCGGTGTTGTTGCGGCAGTGGCTGGTGGCCGTTGTTGTGGCAGTGATGGTTGTGCTGTTGTTGTAGTTGTTGCCGATGATGAGAATGATGGATAGAAATTAATATATTATTTTAATGAATAATAAATATTATTTTAATATATAGAATTGAAATATAGAACATCTGATAAATGACATGTTGTAAAATGGTGTGTTAAAATGATAAAGTAAATTTTTGATGTCGTAAAATGACATTTTTTATAAAAGAGCTGATGAGAATGCTCTCACCGGCAGCTCCGTGATAGTCTCCCGAAATTTATTCCATTCCATGCAACTTCAAATTTCAAACACCTTACTCTCTCTCTCTCTCTCTCTCTCAAAAACCCAAAAACATAAAAAACAAAGAAAAAAAGGAGAAGAGCATATTTAACAAAAATAAAAAGCAAAAGATAATAAAAAAAAAGTTATTATTCTCTCTCATACTAATTGTACCTGTCAAGTACGCCTACCTGTACCTCCTAACCATTCTCTCATCATCACCTTTCTATGTTTCTACCCTCTTCCTCTCTTTTTTTATTCCCTTTCTTGCCCTTTATATACCTCTTCTTATCTCACCTTCCACACCCACAACACCACAACCCCTCTCTCTCTGCCTCTTAAACTCTCTCTCTCTCTGAAAAGCAGAAGAAAACTCTTCAATATTGCACACACTCGCTCATCTCATTCTAACAAAAATTTTCATACTCCACAATGAAAAAATTGATCAGCAAACTCTCCCGTGTCGCCGACTCATCCCAGTACTCCCTCCTCCGCTCCGCCGACACGCGCCGTGTCGCCACCGCTCAACAACAACAACACCCATCTTCACGCAGAGCCAGCTCGTTCCGAGCCAAGCTGAGCCGCCGCCGCTCCTCCTCCTCCGCCTCCGTGGTCCCGGAAGGACACGTCCCTGTCTACGTGGGGGACGAGATGGAGCGTTTCGTAATCTCGGCCGAGCTACTCAACCACCCAGTGTTCGTCAATCTGCTCAACAAATCGGCCCAAGAATACGGATACGACCAAAAGGGCGCCCTCCGTATCCCGTGTCACGTACTCGTATTCGAACGTGTCCTCGAGGCTCTTCGTCTCGGACACGACCACTCTCGCGACCTCCTTGACCTCCTCAACTCCTTGTCTTCCTCCGAGGATTTCTACTAAACGGGTCTCTTAATTTTTTTTTTTACTAGGATTGAGAGAACAGACAGACAGACAGGGCTAATATGGTAATTTAGGAAGATCGTTTCTTGTTTTTTTTTTGTTTTGTAAATATTTTTTGCGATCTTCAAATATTCAGAGAGTTTGCAGCAGGTGAATGAAATGAAAGGTTGTATTATTGTTAGAGAAAAAAAGAAGGGGGAATATATTGTCAAAAAAAAAAAAAATTGCAGAAGGGTTTTGTTTCCTGTTTGTTTGATTGTAAAGAGGGATATATTTATATATAGATTTGTACTTGTAGTACTAGTAATATTACTACTACTTGTGCTTTCTGTTACTGAGAAATATATAAATATATATATATATATATATATATTTTTCACTTGTTATTAATTTGTTTGTTTCCTGAGAAAATTTGAGCTGAAGATCTTGCATTTTTAGGCAAGTGAAAGCAAAAAAAAGGGAGAGTGATTTGTTGGGTTTTCCTTTGTTTTGGATTTTGACTTAAAACTGAAACAGAATTTGTAAGATTCCTTTTTTTTTTTTGTGTGGATATTCTTGTTAGATTTTCTCGGAATCCAAACAGAGTTATCTGATGCATTCTCGGCAGCTAAAGTTTGCTTTTTTTTCTTCGAATAAAAAAAGAGAGTCTCCGGCGTGAGCTCGATGTTACATGATAGTGATTGGAAATACCACATGTATTATAAAGAACTTGTTGGAGTTATCGCTTAAACCGTTCTTCCCTGAACGCCGGCTGTTTGCCTTCAGTTAAAAATAGCCTTTGCCGCCTCATACTTGGAGTTATCCCTCAAACCGTTCATTTCTGAATATTGGGCCAAAGACTCTACCTTCGCCACACTTTTGAGTTGTCTCGTCAGCTAAAGTTACAATTTCAGTTGTGGTTTTTTTTTTTTTTTTTTGGATAAATGGGGACATGAAGTTGGTGAAAATTACGAGAAAATGGTATGGATTATGAATCAATTTACTGAAAAACTGAATTGGTTTGTTAGTTGTAACGGCCGGAGTAGAGAGTAACGGATCTGAGGAAAGTAAAGAGGGGTACAGAGATGGGGTCCGAGGCGGTTTGTGTTTTTTTGGACAGGTCAGGTCTATGTAATTTCCGTGAATTCCGGTGGCTTTAATTCATCATCATGAGTCATGACTGTGAGAGAGTCAGAGAGAGAGAGAGTACTGAGTAAAACTGAAAAGTGTTGGATTTTTTCTGTATTTGAGGAGGGGTGGTTTCGTCAGTTTGGGGAGTTTGATAGTATTGATGTCTTCTTGGGAAGATAGATAATGACGAGATTTATGCATTTGCTGTTTGACGGTGGTGCTAGCACCTAGTCCTTGCAAAGCATCCTAAGACTATATATATATATATATATATATATATATATATATATGGGTCCGGTTAACGTGTGCCCTAAGGCCACCCGTTAAACTTTCTATTTTTGAAAATATTTTTTCGAGAATTGAAAAAGCTGTCATTACTTTTTCAATTCTCGAGAAAATTTTTTCCAGAAATGAAAATTAATGTGTGCCCTTAGGGCACACATTAGTAAAATCCTATATATATATATATATATTTTAATAATGTTTTTTATTTTTTAGAGAATTCGCATAAATTTGTACCAAAAATTGTGTTTTATAATATAAGAATTTTTAATTTTTAATTATTTATTTACACTGCCCCTTTTAAAGATATCAATATTAAATTATCTAATCTATATTCTACATTCTAATTAATTTAAATAACTATTTTATTATTATTATCATTTTTATAGAGAGAATTTGATAAAACATGAGAGTAGAAAAATGTGAACTTTGGATAACTTTGAGTTTAATTGGCTAAAATGTGATCATTATTATATAAGTATGGATAAACTACGTATTTAATCTCTATCTTTTAAGTTACATGTCAATTTGGTCCTTAACTTTTCAAATATTTTAGTTTAGTCCTTAATCTTTTAGCATTGTGTCAAAATGATTCATGCTATTAAGTGATGGATGAAAAATGTTGACATGGCTAACAGACAAAATAAAATATTATTTTCATGCAATATAAACTGCCACTTGTTTCGCCACCTCAACCTAAACTTTAAAAAAATGTTAGGTGAAGGTGAGGTGGATTTTTATAATAATAATAATAATAATAATAATAATGTCAGTAAGCTTAGTACTACTTAGCCTCTATTTGAATACTAAAAATTATTTCACTATTCAGCTTATTTTTGCTACTATTTATGAGTCTCATTGAACTTTTTGATACTATTCATGGGCTCCACTATATTATTTTGACCAAATTTATTTTTATCTATAATACTTTTAGTAATAAGTTTTCAGTTTCAGTAAAATAAGCAGTATCCAAATAGTTCTTAATAAAATATTACTTCCTAAGAGTTCTATAGCTCATCTAATTGACTCATCCTTTTATGCTTTTTTTAGGGTTCAAATCACCCATCTCCCATTACAATTATCAAGTTATAAAAAAGAATTATTTGATTAATTTTACTTTGCTTGCATGTCGTTATATTGCATTATTTATTATTATTCTATTTTCTTGGTGAAATTACGATTTACCCTTTCTTGATTTAGTTATATCAGAGTTTAGTTTAGTATGTAAAGTTTTAATTATTGCATTTGATCTTCTTAAGGTTCTAGATTAAGATTAAAAGGGAATAGTTAATATTCCGTTTGAAGAATTATTAAGGATTGAAAGGATAGTGGGATTAAATTTTGTAGGACCAAACTAAAAAGGGGATAAGTTGTCATCCAAAATTTATTCGTACCATTAAACTAAACTAAAAGGGGGGTAAAGTGGTGGGACTATAAATTGTTTTAGAGGATAAGTTTGTAGGCTAAGATTCCTTCTATAAATAAATAAAGAAAAAAAAAAGTTTGTAGACTAGATTGTTACATGATCCAAACACATGGTATAAAAATTTGTAACTTTTCCTATTTTTTATTCATTGTGATTAGGGATTGAATCTGGACTCATTTACATTAATTAGTGATGCCGAGGAAACTTGATTTTGCAAGGTACTAAATACTTAATGCATTTGAAAATTCATCGAGTATAACAAAATTTGTAAATTTGTAACTTTGTGACTTTTTTTCTTCTTCTTTCTTTTGAGAGAAGGCTGAGTGTGACTTTGGAGTTTGGACTAGCTCAACCGGCATGGATCACACAACTTAGGGGTTGTACTGTTGTACTTGATTTAATTTAGTGCCGTACAATTAACTTACCTTTGTAAGAGCATCCACAGCAGTGGAGCTAAAAATTTAGCTTTTTAACTCCATCAAAAGTTACTTTATCTATTATACCTATACACATGCTGCAGCAGTGGATCTATTTTAGCTTTCAATACAATAAAATAATATAAACATCACAATAAAATAATATATCTACTACAATAAAATAATATCTCATTATAATAAAATAATATATTCACTACACTCATACATCACAGCCACACACAGCAGCAACCACAACCACCGCCGCCACCACCACCACCACCACAGCCCACAACAAAAGAAAAATCACAGCCCCACACACCCAACCACAACCACAACCACAACCACCACCACCACCACCACCACAGCCCACAACAAAAGAAAAAAAAATTAACCAAGTCCACACATCACAACCCCACACACATAACCACAACCACCACCACCACCACCACCACCACCACCACCCACAACAAAAGAAAAAAAAAATCAACCAACCACCTACCACACCACAGCCCACACCAGGAAAAAAAAAAAAAAAAAAAAAAAAACAAAAAGTGCTGATCGGCGTGGGACGGGATGGCGGGGACGGCGACGGCCTGGGACGGGATGGCGTGGGACGGCGTGGGCTGAGGCGTGGGCTGGGAGGGCGACGGCGTGGGACGGCATGGGCTGGGACGGCGTGGACGGCGACGGCGTGGCTGGGAGATGAGAGCTTGAAGAGAGAGATGAGAGAGATGAGAGCTGAGCTGATGAGAGAGATGAGATGAGAGCTGATGAGAGAGACGGTGAGATTATTTTAATAGGGGGGTTGAATAAAAAATTAATTTTTTTTTTTAGATGTGTGCTACAGTGCACATCTATTTATAGATGTGCACTGTAGCAAATCAGCAAAAAATTTTAAGTATGCCTCCACTGCTGCAAGGCTTTTTTGGTATATTGGTGGAGCTAAAATAGCATTATAGCTTTTTAGCTCCACTGTTGCAAATGCTCTAAATTCCATTAGCCTGACTTAGCAATTTGTACTTAGGAAAGACCGGATAGGCTACATTCAAATGAATAGTCCAATTGTTTTTGATTTTCCTATAATTCAACGATGATTATATTGATATACAAGAATAATTTTTAGGTATTTTCGAAATGCGGAGAATGGTGCTTCTTTTTAGTGGGGTTTATTTATTAAATTTATGGTAGAGTTGATCATGAATGTGAGAAGGAATACAATTTTTCTGTACTTTGAAAGTAGTTAAGAATTTTTTCATAGTTAGATACTCACAACCCTTGTTTCTCCTCTATTTTTTTTTCTTTTTTTTTTTTAAAATTATATATATATATATATATATATATATATATAACTTTTCTAGTACTTCAATTTTTACTATATATCTACATAAATCAGTGGACTGATGTAACGTTTTTCTAGCTAGCCAATGTGTATAGAGTAAAGTTTGGAATTATTGGTGATGATATTGAACTTTGTAACAACCATTAAAGATAAATCTAGTACGGCAGCACTGTAGTAGTAGTACCATAACATCAATGGTGTTTTGCTCAAATTTAATCTATCTGCTACTGTTTCAGGTTCTAGACACCTCATCCAAACAGCAAAATATGCATTACCTGGTAAAATATTGTGCATAAAAATGATAAAAATACAACAGTTACTCAGCCCAAAGCAATGATGAAAAAGAAACTGTCAAAATTTGGGTTTTCAAAGCTACACTTGATTAGATTAAAGCTTAGTTTAACATACATGCGCAATTGATCAAGGGTCATTTCCCACCTAAAACAATGTCTAGCTAGCATGATTAGTGCCTCAAACATCACACCTAATATGATTAGGTGTGCTCTAGGTGCAAACCCATGCTTATTTTTGCTAATTAAATTTCAAATTTTGAGCAGGGTTGTGTATCATTAAATTCATGACAAAGTATATTTTACGTACAAAATTTTGTATCATTTTGTGGATCTTTGATTCTACTTTATCAGTTAGTAGATGGAATGTATATTTGTCAAGATCAGCAACGAGAACTTAACCATTATAGTGAAAAATTACCAACTTTAGTGAGACTATTATTACGCTCAAACTTGTCAAAGAATAAAATCTTGTACCATTAGTAAACTTGTCAAAGATGTTTTGGTAGGCCTGCTAAACTTGTCAAAGATGTCTTGGTAGGTGCTTGATATATAATTTCTTTGTAATAAAATGTGCTATTATTATTAATAGTATTAGATTTAATTGAGTGGAGTTACCATCATATCAATTTAACAATTTATATATGTCAAAAGGATAAGCTTTGTGAAATAAATTAAAGGGAAAAAAAATATAAAAAAGCAGAAAAGAAAACTAAGTTTAATTGAGTCCAATCATCAATATTTTTCACATTTCAAGCACAATAGCTCAACAAATAATTGAAGAGGAGCTGCTAAAAGACATAATAGAAGTGGGAAAACGTCATGAATGTATAAATTCCCAGCTGCCTAGACCTTCAAATTAATTCAGAATGAATATAACAATTTCCTTTGCTTAATTACATGTTAACAAAATTAGGAGCTAAAACAAACATAATGATGTAGTTTTAGGCATGCATAGTAGAGAAATGGAGACCTATTCAAATGAGTACATAATGATGTAGTTTTAGGCATGAATTGCTTCAATCTACATTGACGATTCAATGTTCTAAGGACAGCAAAACATGGCAAATGTTGAGGTTACTTTGGGGGAACACAGAAACGGGAAGAGATTGATACTCAATTTTTCTATAATGACATTTGAGAGTAAGAGAAGGGGTCTCGAGCAAGAAATGATGAACAATAAGTGGTGGGAGAATCGTCGTTTTCTTTGGCTTGCATGTTGGTTCATGACCCCACAAACAAAGGCAAAAAAAATTTGGCTGAGCTCGAGCACAGTTTTATATATGAATAGTTAACCGAAGTTTTTAATTTAATCAAGGAGTCAATCAATTATGATGTAGACCCTCGTATTTGACACGGCAATATGAAAGAAAACAAGCAAAATCGACAATCTTCTTTGCCTCACAAGATAAGGCACCCAAAAAATATGGTGCCAAACCAAAGTGAAGAAGATATATCATACATTTTGGAGAGCAACATATAAAGTGGCGTCATTTGCACGTATTTTTGACGTTTTAGGCACTAGAAAATCAAGTTTGATCACAAATTAGTCCTTTATAATCATATTTACGCGTTCATTTTACTCGATCAATCATGAAACTTCATGCATAATGTCCTTATAGGTTGACTCTAACTGTTCGAATTTCCAATGAACACAAGTTTTACTTTGTTAAATATAAATTTTGAATGCTAATGACACGGTTTAAGATTTGGGCAAGAAAAAGTTGGTAAGGTGAATAATGTGTTGTTCTATTCGAATGCTTACCACATTGTACATTTACCCCAAGAGTGATAATGATCCAATTTTGTCCTTGTGGGTGTGTGTATCTCTGTGTTGATTTGTCTATGTGGATGTATGTTTGTGTGGGTGTGTTTGTGTGTATCTGAGGAAAAAGAAGATAAGGAGAGGAAAAGTTTGAGATTGAGTTCATTTTGCACACAGAGAAGAGAGAGAAAAAAATGTGCAAAATTGGAAAATTAATAAAATAATAGTATACACAGCTACAGTAACCGTATATATATGCATGGATATTGTAGCAAATGTGTAAATATACATAGTTTTAGAAGGATTGATGTGAGAAGTTTTGTGACTTAAATGTGTAAAATTTATCCATTTTTCTATTATACAAGAGTTGGTGCGGATGCTCTTACTTTGTTAAATATAAATTTTGAATGCTAACAACATGGTTTAAAATTTGGGCAAGAAAAAGTTGGTAAGGTGAATAACGGGTTGTTTTCTTCGAATGCTTATCACATTGTACATTCACCCCAAGAGTGATATTGATCCAATTTTTCTAAATGATTGATTGTCTTATCGTAAATGTGTGTGTATATATAGAAATGTACGTAATTATAGGGGGTCTTTATATAGTAATAGAAATATAGAGAATAGCCTAATAGGACAGTTAATACAACACTAGTACACAGATACACCGTAAAAAAAAAAAGTAGTACACAGATACTATAATTGTACAGTGATAATATATAGGAATAGTAAAATGTACAAACAAGGTGTACGGAGATTTGTAGAAGCTATAGAAGTTGTATCTTTGTGTGCAATTTGACTAGTTACTGCATATTTTGGACAGTTTCTACACACAAATTGGACTTTTCCACAATGATTTATGATGTGCTACCCTACCCAACTTTGTAGTATCAGTTAAAAGAGGAAGTTAGAAGAGAACAAAAATTAGTATAAATTTTATATGTGGTCGAAGAACCTTATGGTACTATTTTGTTGCACATATCAAACCCACTTTGGAGTTGGTAATATTATGAACTCAATGATCATATGCTAAACCAAAAAGAAACCAAATATATTCTCTTATTCTACCAGCCGTATAGGAATATATATATATATATATATATATATATATAAAAGCTGTGTACAGCCAAACTAAGATAAAACCCAAAAGAAAAATGGAACTCTATAATTGGCCAATGCCAACTATGTTTTATAAGTACCTCCAAACATAAAATATTAGAACTATAGGCCAAAATAGATAAACAAATATATGAAACCTACCGTACGATACCACATTGAATTGTGTGATTTTATAGTCATGCAGAGACAGTTAATGATTCCCAAGAATATTGTTAAAACTATGTACCAAGAGTCCAAGTATGAGCTAGCTTAATCAATCAATGAATTAATAAATTCAAGTTTAACAAACTGTATAGCACAAAAGAGTATAATATATATAACTCCGAGAATAATGTTTGGACCAACTAGTACGAGTCGACGTGTGCTAATGCTAAGACATTATAGCTAGCATGGAAATGCATGAACTAGCTAACTCTGTGGACTAGGCACATGGCAACTCAGCCATCACGTTCTTCTTGGTTTTTATCCAGCTTTATAGAATATATTTTGCATAATATTTGTCAGAATTAATTATGAGTGCATTAGTATTGAAAAATTCTAATGCTACTCTATTTTACAATTCTAAAAGGTCATTTTATCATTATACCATACCATTTTACAATATCTCCACATCCCAAACTTCTATTTTCCTCTTTTACTCATTAAAATAATATATCTACATAATAAATAATATCTCTCAAAATTATATCTTCTCTCCCATCTCTCTCTTCTCTCTCATTTTCAGCTTTCTTTCAAATAAAATATTATTATTTTTTTACAATACTCGCTATAGTGCAATTCTAAACATAGAATTGCACTATAGCAATATTGCAAAAAAATTTGTAATACTGCTGTTTAGCATTCCCCAATGCAGATGGTTTTGGAGTTTAAAATTCCAAATTTCTCTTAAATTTGACATTAGCATTCTCCAATGCTAATGCTCTGAGGAAGCCTAGGTATTTATGCCTTACAACAATGGAGTATGGATTGGACTTCGAAGACTAGGTAAAATTGAAAAATATTGTGATAGAAGATCCGAGAAAAAGGCAAAGTCATACACCAAAGAAAGATGTGATTTTTTATGAATTATGATTGTACACATGCTTGACATTCGATTAAGATTTTTTTCCCATAATTAGGAGATCTTCTCTGCAACCTACATTATTGCTTATGTTTTCTCCTGTTTATATAGTGGGTTTCAGTTAACTCAACTGATGAAATCTTTAACAATTAAATGAGAGATCTAAGATTTAATCTTCACTTACATAAAAAATCGATTGATATCTTAATCTGACAATAAAAAACTATTATCAAGAGCAAATGCAATAGAGCGAATGCAACAGATTGAAACTCTTTAAAAAATTATTTATGAGCCTACTCATTTTTCAAACACAGGCTATGGGGAATCAATTTGGTTTGTAAAATATTTGCACGCATATGGGTTTGGATTCCTTCTAAAAATGGGAATAAGTTA
Source organism: Quercus ilex subsp. ballota (assembly GCA_032727855.1). Taxonomy (NCBI): domain Eukaryota; kingdom Viridiplantae; phylum Streptophyta; class Magnoliopsida; order Fagales; family Fagaceae; genus Quercus; species Quercus ilex. Next base: position 81,210,027 of record CM064911.1, read on the forward strand.
TCCAATCCCATAGGCCAAATCCGAACTTAATACGTATGATACATTATAAATGAATGTGTTACGTACTAATATACATAACATAATATAAAATGATGAATTCACACACAAGATTAATATCTATAATGATATAATATGCAAATTAAGTACTTATATATTCGTTTGGTTTGACATTTTTTGAAGGTTATTTAGCTTATTTTTTATGTATAACTTAATTTTTAAATTATCATATAAAAAAAAAAATTACAATTTTAGTAAAAGGCCAACTAAAATATCCTTATACCAAACCAAGCTTAACCAATCTATAAAAACCTTACACCCTTTGATATTATTACCTATGTTATTTCTTTCCAGCTCCCTACTCTTTGATATTATTGCTTAAGTTATTTCTTTGTATCTGCTTTTCTTTCTAAAAAAACAAAACTGTAAAAGTAAAAAATTTCAGTTGAATCAACCCGAAGATATTTGGTTTAGGTTGGTTGGGTTTAGACTTTATAGTCATCAATTCAATTATTCAATTTTGGGTTGAATTTTGAGGGAATGAATTTCGTCAATTCAATGCTTTTAATTATGTTGAAAGCAATCAAAACCAAGTTGCATATGATATCCTTACGTACTACTAGGGCCTAGATGGTACGTGATGTCAGTCAGGGCATCTCTATAGATCTCTTTCTATGCTTGCAGACTCAAAATTCCATCAAGCTGAAAACTTAAAAAAAATACTTGTCCATTTATGTGATATATACATTATTGGGCATCTAAAGTCCAGTTCATGAATTCATAATTCACATGTAGTAGGATTCTCTCAAATCCATGCTTGCAGATTCAGATCTACACCATCCAATTCTCTTTGAATGATTGAGATTGAAACTTAAAAAGTTTACTTTCAATTTCACCCATTGAATTTAAATTTTTACCATTTTACATTTTTTTTTTTTAACTTCTCTCTCGCACACATTAGGCGGTAACCGCATGGTGCAACATCCTCAGGTATTGCACCAAATCTAACTCCCCATGCTTGCCTCGATCCTCTATTTGCTTTAGATATATTGTACAATGCACATTATGGGCACTTAGACCTCAACCATACTTCTCTCCAATCCTCATTTAACATTATTGAATTTTGGGTGAAAGGCAAATATTGATTGTGTTTGGTGTTTCAAGAAAAAGAGTTAAAAAGATAATTTTAAGTACTAAAAAACGAGTTTCTACTTAAAAATAAACAGTATTTCCTTTGTGACATGTAGATGATGAACATGTTAGTGTTAGAAATATTAGGATTAATTTGGTTACTATATGGGATTAAAATGATATACACATTACATAGTGATTTTTATCTTGTAATGAACAGGATCATGTTTGTTTTTTAGTGAATAGACAATAGAAACATGCACATATATTCAACACTTCATACAGTATATAGGCATCATTCAACTCAAGGACTAGCTAGTGAAGCAATGAGCCACACTCAATTATTTGATCTCAATTCTCAAAACAATCATTTAATGAGTACACACTATAGTGTTGGAAGCAAGGGAATTGTTAAATAATAGACGAAACAAAAAGTCTATATATTGGCAGAGCCTACACTGAATAAGCCGCATGAAGTGATGGTGTGTTTTATGTACGCCAATTCTTGATTTGATTGGTCCATCTGCTAGAAGATTTTCGACCTCAAAATCCCATGTTTTGCTCACTATTATGTATAACTTTGAGGTTGTGGGTTTCAATTATCTCAATTGGTAAAATCTTTGATGGTTGTATAAGAGATCTAAGTTTAATCCTCGTTTACACAAAAAACTGATTGGTGTTTTGGTTTAATAATAAAGAATTATCATCAGAAGCGGACGTCATAAGTTAAAACTCACTCCAACAAAAAATATAACTTTAAGATTTAGTATTTATGGTAGTTGTAACTAGGCTAAAATATTTATTGTCTATTTCAAGTAGGGGTTGATTTTAGATACCACTTTGAAAATGATGGAGTATATATTTTTTAAAGCTAGATTTATATCATACACTAGCATACATTTATTTTATTTAGTTTTTTATAATTTGATAGTTACAATATCAATGGGAGAGTGGGGCATTTGAATCTTAGATATTTCTGTTGAAAATAATAAAATGTGTCATTTAAGTTACAAAACTTTTAGCCATATATACATTAGTTAGAGGGGGCAAAAAATATAATTAATACCACAAGCCACAATTTTTGTGAAATAAAATGAAAAAGAATTTTTTTAAGAACTTAAGTGGAAAATATAATAAACTATATTTAGAAAATAGTAGTAATTTTAAATGTAATTGGGTTTTGAAAACACATTTCGACTTAAAATCAATTTATAAAAGTACAACTGAAATTGTGATTTAAAAAGATATTTATATATGCTAAAAAAAAAAGTAACTGTATGTCCAAAACATAAATTTAAAAATTCCTTTCATATCTCACAATCAGTGGCCTTTCGGGAAAGAAAAAAAAAAATCCTTATATTTGGATGGAGAGAGTTGGGGACGGAGGAGAAAAGAGAAGAATAGAAGATTACTAGAATATACTAAACTTATTTTTCTCTACTTTCCTCTCTCCTCCCTCCATCTCCGTTCGTTCCAAAGATACCATACAATATTTTTAATGATAGTTCTTGATAGCAAGCTCAACTATCCTATTGCTCATTTCACCAAGAGGATAATTTTAATTTTGTAATTGAATTATACAGATAGCTTACCCTCCAATAGTATTTCAACCAAACTTATTAAAGATATTTTGGCAGGCCCTTCAAAATTGTTTGAATGTCTAGCAAGGTATAGATTTATTCTTTAAAAATTGATAATTTTGGCTACAAACCTAGTTCGGGAATCATCATCAATCTTGACTTTAATGAATATGCATGTGAGCAGGTTAAATGAATAAATTTGTATGTATACATTTTCTCTCTTCAAATGAGACTTAAGAAGTAGCGTGCTCTCACATATCTGAAGGGAGGAAAAAGGCCAAGCCAAAACAGAACAAAATTCCTTTTTGTCCATATTTTCCTTTTCCAAATGCCAACAATGTATTTGTTAATGGTGTCTCCTAAGCTTCATCTACACATTTATTCCGTTTATTTCTTGGATGTGAGAGGGCAACAACCGATTTTAAGTCAAAACTAGAGCACCATGAATTAATTCAAATAAGCATCAACAATCAAATTGTGATTAAAATACAAATGATTCAAATCCATATTTCGGGGCTACAAAGTTCACATTTCAAACATCCCATAAGTAAGCAATTATTGATTAATCACTTTGCAAAGAAGTTTATACAATAATAACAATAAATCGCTAATCACAAAATTTTGGGATCAACTGAATTCATAAAAAAAATACTAATAATCAATTATATGTATTCTTTTTCATCATCCGATTTTAAAAAAAAAAGTTTATACGTACTTTAAATATAACTTGTGAGTAAAACAAGGATAGCAAATAATAAGTGAGATCTTGGACAAAAAAAACTTGGAGGTTTTGTCACTCTCAACATCTTCTATGTTGGTTTAAGAGTCCACTAGAAAATGGCTGAGCTGTGAGCACAACTTTTTCATACATAACAAAGCAATACATCATTTTCAAATAATGTAATTGATTAGGGAGTCAATTAAGTGAAATGTGGAGTCTTTTAACTTTTAAGTGATATGTTATATGTAGCTAATAAAAAAGAAGCATGCCTTCACGACCACGGGATTAGGTTCCCAAAATTAATTCAAAACCAAAGAGAACTAAGCAAAGGCCTAGCTCACTGTTTGATTGTGGAGCCACATTGATGGATATATATATATATATATATATATATATATATATCTTTCTTCAATTATAAACCATTTTGCTTCTCCCAAGTTAAGATTAGATAGTGATACCCTTACTTTCTTTGTTTGCTTTTCAATTATATAAATTAATAAGTTAAAACTAGGTTGAAAAAGCCAGTCAGATCAATTCAAAGGAATTGCGTGACAAACTTTACTTGACTAAAGGTAGTTTATCTGCCCCAGTTGACTCTAATTTCTTAAATAGCTAGTTGTTCATCGAAAATAGTGCCATGTTCTATGTAGTATGTACCTTGTTTTTTCTACTAGTGCACTATGAGCTAGGCTCAAGGTTATAGATATATATGTAGCGTTGTTTAATATATATACATAATACAAACAAAAACAGAACAAATAAATAAATACATAGAGAACAAGGAAAAGTCTCCATACGTCTTAGAACATATTGTTTTATCTATTTTAATATGTGGTATGCTCACCTTTTACGCATTCAAATTGAAATTTTATGGGGTGGTTATATGAGATTAGTTAGAAATATGGAATTCATAATTTCATACTCTATATATATGAGTGACTTTCATTAATATATTTGGTGGAGGTTATTCATATTTATAATGATAAAGAAAAAAGGTATCAATTATCAAAGAGGACTTCTTCTACGTAAGGGAATGTTTGGAAGAATGATTCGTATATATATAGTTTGAATTATAACAATACAAGTCATGCAGTATGCATGATTTTCATTAGTTTCTCCCTTTTTTTCTGAATATGTTTTTTTAAGTTTGGTTGGAAATTGTGTTTAGTGCAGATCCATTCCTATTCTTTCTTCAAATTTAATTAATTAAAAAAAAGAAAAAAAAAAGGTAATTGATGATGTTTTTAATCCTACCTAAGTTTTTTTTTTAATTACTTTTTTTATTATTATTATTTTTTACAAAATAAAATTTATACTCTAGCCTAATTTAAGTGTATATGTGTGTGAAACTCTCTCCTGCAGACTTGTGAAGTGACTACCACACCAAGGATACGCGGTGTTAATCCTACCTAAGTTAATTATACTGCCACATGTTAATTCTCTTTAAAGATGGAACAGTCCCTATATGTTATTAGTTATTACTCTTTTTTTTAGTTAATAATAAATTGTTAACTTGGATATCAAATCAAAATTTAAGTGTACTATTTTATCTTTAAGAAACACAAAATTAAAAGAAGAAATTAAGTTAGCCTAACTCGATCTTCCCCCTGGAACACACACACACACACACACACACACACACACACACACACATATATATATATATATATATATTTTCATTGCTAGTGTTGAAGATGACTTAAACGACAACAGCAGCAAAGACAATAGAGAAGAGCAAAACGACAGTAAGAATAAAGTTTGTAAATACAAAACGGCAAGGAAGAAAGGAAAAGAGAAACGCACCGTTTCATTTAAGCATTAGTTAGCAAAGTTAGTTACAGTTTTGCCACATGTCATTAGCTGATTCATTGATTCTTTAAGTAGTTAGTTAAACGTCCGGGCACCATGTTTTAGCCCCTGCCTTTGTGTATAAATACAGAGCTTGTAGTTAAAATATAATTTAAGAGCTTATAACAAATTGATAAGCAATTCAGAGGAATTCTTTTTCTCTCAAATCAGTTCTTGTTTTCTGTTTTGCATTTTACAATTTTACATGGTATCAGAGCGATTTTCTTTCATTTTCTCACCAACCAAACAAAATTTTTCTTTCTAAATTTGATCTCTTAGTCTCTAATGGCTTCAGATTCTTCAAGCGCACCTTCTTCTTCATCTACGCCAAATGGTAGTGCTGCCATGGCAGATGAATCAGCTAACAATCCGTACTTCTTACCAGCGAATGAAAATCCTGGTTTGATTCTCACATCTCAGCCTCTTACTGGTCCTGAGAATTACATGACCTGGGCGAGATCTGTGTTTCTGGCTTTAAGTTCCAGAAATAAGTTTGGATTTGTCAATGGTTCAATTTCAGAACCAAATCCAACTTCACATCTATTCAATTCTTGGAATAGGTGCAACACTACGATCCTTTCATGGCTGACCAACTCTCTCAGTCCTGACCTCAAGGCTAGTGTTATGTACATCAATTCTGCGAAAGATTTGTGGATTGATCTCAAGAATAGGTTTTCTCAAGATAATACGCCGAGATTGTTTGAGTTGCAGAAGGAAATTTCTCATCTGGTTCAAGGATCACTCTCGCTAGATGCACAACACAAAGAACACGTTTTTCATTTTTTAATGGGGTTGAATGATAACTATGGCAATTTGATTGGACAAATTTTGCTTATTGAACCATTTCCTCCTCTTAGCAAAGTATGTTCTTTAGTTTTACAAGAAGAGAAAAGGAGGAATTTGGGAAATACTGTTAACATGGTTCAGCAACTAGATGCTGTGGCAATGTATGTGAATAACAATAGGTCATTTCAAGGTGCTCAAGGTCAGAATAGAGGTGGTGGGAAAGGAAAGAAAGATAGGCCAGTTTGCACCTATTGTGGTTTTACTGGACATATAGCAGATAAATGCTATAAACTCCACGGATATCCTCCTGGTTATAAGCCTAAAGGGGGTAATAGGCCAATGGTTAACCAAGTTTCAGGTTCCTTTGGGTTTGATGCTAGTCACACTGGTTTTCCCAATGCTCAATCCAATGTTTTACCCACTCAAGGAGTCCAATCTGATGGTATGATTCAGAATTTGGTCAATGCTCCTTTTGGTGCTCAAGCTGGTTTCCAGAATGGTGTTGGGAATACATCCTTTGGCATTGCACATGGTGCATCTGGCAATCTTGTTGGCAGTCCATTTCTGCAGCAAAATTCTGTTGGTGGTCCTTCCTCTTATCAGCCTCAATGTTCCATTTCTCCAGCTCAATGTGAGCAATTGCTCTCTTTTCTCAAAGGGTATGCAGGTTCAGCTTCAGGTTCAGGTTTTGGCACTCACTCCAGTCATGTTGCTTCTGTCATGACACCCAATGCTATTTCAACCTTACCACAAACATCATCACCTTCTTCCTTCAACTCAGCTTCCAGTTCTTCTAATTTCTCAGGTAATCCTTTTTGGATCCCTCCTAATTTTTCTCATTCAGTGTTTTCTGCCCATGTTGTTGATAGAACTGTTTTCAAAACTGATTCTTGGATCATAGACACTGGTGCAACTGACCACATGGTCCATTCAGTGTCTCAATTCACTTCTATCACCTCCATTGTAAACACTTATGTCTATTTGCCAAATGGGGATCAAGCCTTAGTCACACATGTGGGCACAGTGCAAATTTCATCTATTCTTGTTTTAAAAGATGTGTTATGTGTTCCATCTTTTGGATTTAATCTGATTTCAGTTAGCAAACTTACCAAAAATGTATTCTGTTGTCTCATTTTCCTTGGTAATTGTTGCTTCATTCAGGACCTTGCTCAATGGAGCATGATTGGTCAGGGTAGAGAGAGCAATGGCTTGTACCTGTTGGATTCTTCATTTCAACAAAAGTCTACTGCTCTCACTGCTACTACCTGTACAAGTCCTTTTACCTTTTCAAGCACAGAATTATGGCACAATAGATTAGGACATCCTTCATTTTCTAAACTTCAACTGTTAAAGGATGTTGTAAACATTGATGCTTTTAATAAAACTACATGTTGTGATGTTTGTCATTTTTCCAAACAAAAGAGACTTCCATTTCCTGTCAGTACTCATATCTCTGCAGCTCCTTTCGATTTGATTCATTGTGATCTTTGGGGTCCTTTTGCCACTTGTACTGTTGAAGGTTACAAGTATTTTTTAACAATTGTTGATGACTTTTCTAGTTGTACTTGGGTATATTTACTCAAGCTTAAGTCTGACACTCAGTTTGTTATCCCAAATTTTGCTTCTATGGTCAAAACTCAATTCAACAAATCCATTAAGACTATTAGAAGTGATAATGGGACTGAATTTTATCTTAAAGATTTTTTTCACTCTAATGGAATTTTGCATCAATTGTCTTGTGTTGATACTCCTCAACAAAATGCAATTGTTGAAAGGAAGCATCAACACATTCTAAATGTTGCTAGAGCTTTAAAATTTCAATCTCAAGTACCCTTATGTTTTTGGGGTGATTGCATCCTCACTGCTGTCCATTTGATTAATAGGGTTCCTTCCAAGTCTTTAGGTAATAAAACACCTTATGAAATGCTTTTCCATTCTCCACCTTCATATACACATCTTAGATGTTTTGGCTGTTTGTGCTTTATCTCTACCTTATCTTCTCATAGACATAAATTTGCACCTAGGTCCAGAAAATGTGTGTTCTTGGGCTATCCTCATGGCATAAAAGGCTACAAAGTGTTAGATCTTGCTACTAATTCTATCCACATTTCTAGAGATATTGTTTTTTATGAGTCTATTTTTCCTTACATCTCTACTTCATCTCCTTCCACTTCTTATTTGAATGACTTTGTTTTTCCTCATGTCAATTCTAATTCCTCTTATGCTTCTGATTGTCCCTCTTCCACTACTCCTGTCCATTCCATTTCAGACTCTGACCTAGTTGCTTCTCAATCTGATTCTGTCACTCTAGATCCTCCTTCCCATACTTCTCTTTCTGATTTTAATTCTTCAGACCCTACCACCCATGCCTGCATTCCTACTCCTGTCATTGATTCCAATCCTGATTTAGCTATCACATCCATTCCTCAACCTGTTCCAATTTCTTTAAGAAGGTCTACTAGACCTCATGTGCCTCCTTCTTATCTATCAGACTATTCATGTAAAGCTGTTGTTAGTGCCAAACCTCAATCTGGTCTGCCTTATGCTCTTTCTGATTTCTTGAGCTATTCTCACTTGGGTTCCAATTTTAAATCCTTTGTCCTAGCAGTCAGTGCTACTCCCTCAGAGCCTGTCTTCTTTCATCAGGCTGTTCAATTTCCTGAGTGGAGGGCTGCTATGGACAAAGAGATTGAGGCTTTGGAAGTGAACAATACTTGGTCCTTAGTCCCTTTACCTCCTGGCAAGACTGCCATAGGCTGTAAGTGGGTTTATAGGATCAAGCACTTACCTGATGGTTCCATTGAAAGGTACAAAGCTCGGCTGGTTGCTAAGGGCTTCACTCAGAAACTTGGCCTAGACTACTCTGAAACATTTTCCCCAGTTGCCAAATCTGTTTCTGTTAGGATTGTGCTTTCTTTGGCTGCTGTGAAAGGGTGGGTTTTGCATCAAATGGATGTAAACAATGCATTCTTGCATGGAGATTTAGTGGAAGATGTTTACATGTCTCTCCCACCTGGTTTTCACAGCAAGGGGGAGGGTTTAGTATGCAAGTTGAACAAAAGTCTCTATGGTCTCAAACAAGCCTCAAGACAATGGTTTGCAAAGTTCTCAAACACCATATTGCAGATGGGATTTGTGCAGTCAAAATCAGATTACTCCATGTTCATACATTCACAAGGAACTTCTTTTACTGTTCTTTTGGTCTATGTTGATGACATTTTGTTGACTGGAAATGATCCTACTTGTGTTACTGCCTTAAAGAAATTTCTTGATGATCAATTTGGATTGAAGGACCTTGGTTCACTGAGGTATTTCTTGGGCTTGGAAGTAGCTAGAACTGATGCAGGCATCAGTTTAACACAGAGAAAATATGCCTTAGAAATATTGCAAGACACAGGTTTCATAGGGAGTAAGCCAGTTCAGTTTCCCATGGAACAAAACCTTAAGTTGTCTAAGTATGAGGGAGCATTACTTGATGAACCAGGGATGTATAGAAGACTTATAGGAAGGTTATTGTACTTAACCTTGACAAGGCCTGACATAACATATGCTGTACACAGACTAAGTCAATTTGTATCACAGCCTAGAGAGCCACATCTGTTAGCAGCACACAGAGTACTTCAGTTCATCAAGTCTGCACCAGGAAAAGGAATTTTCTTTCCTAGCAACACAGAGTTGCATATCAAGGCCTTTTGTGATGCTGATTGGGCTGGATGCCCTGACACTCGTAGGTCTCTCACTGGATATGCAGTGTATTTGGGGGATTCTCTAATATCCTGGAGGTCTAAGAAGCAAGGAGTTGTGTCCAGATCTTCTGCAGAAGCCGAGTACAGAGCAATGGCTAGTGTAGCCTGTGAGATTACTTGGGTAATGCAGCTGCTTAAGGACTTGAAAGTTGATCACCACAAACCTGCTATGTTATTCTGTGATAACCAGGCAGCTCTGTACATAGCTGCTAATCCGGTTTTCCATGAAAGAACCAAACATATAGAAGTTGATTGTCATTTGGTTAGGGACAAGATCTTGGAGGGTAAGATCAAAACATTTCATGTGACAACCAATTCCCAAGTAGCTGACATTTTTACCAAGGCTCTGGGAATGGCAGCATTTACAAGACTCTCAAGTAAACTTGGTTTGAAAGATATATTCCAGCCTAAGTCTCTGAAAGAAACCAGCTCAGTTCAAGTCACAAAGTCTGAGACATTGGACTTGAGGGGGAGTGTTGAAGATGACTTAAACGACAGCAGCAGCAAAGACAATAGAGAAGAGCAAAACGACAGTAAGAATAAAGTTTGTAAATACAAAACGGCAAGGAAGAAAGGAAAAGAGAAACGCACCGTTTCATTTAAGCATTAGTTAGCAAAGTTAGTTACAGTTTTGCCACATGTCATTAGCTGATTCATTGATTCTTTAAGTAGTTAGTTAAACGTCTGGGCACCATGTTTTAGCCCCTGCCTTTGTGTATAAATACAGAGCTTGTAGTTAAAATATAATTTAAGAGCTTATAACAAATTGATAAGCAATTCAGAGGAATTCTTTTTCTCTCAAATCAGTTCTTGTTTTCTGTTTTGCATTTTACAATTTTACAGCTAGTCATGTAAAACCAAATTAAAGTTGTTCTTTGTAAAAACCTTATGGCTTAGTCATAGTATTTCTTATCTTCTTCAATGAAAGAAATTTAAATTCCTAAGGATTTATATTTTAAAGGGGAGTAAAAATATTTCTATTGTCTGTAAATCAAAACAAAAAATTAATTCAGTTTATGTATGTAATTTAGTTTTGATTTAAAAATAAAAAACATATATATGTTTAATCAGTTTATGTATTGTTGCCATTTATTAAAAAAAAAAAAAAAAAAAAAAAACCTTAATACTAGCTAACTATATTTATATTTTTAGTAATTCAGACGTGGTCTTCACTCTTTATGATTGGGTCATGGGATTGTGGGCCAATCTGTCTATATTTCCTTCTTCCTATATATATATATATATATATATATATATATATATATATATTTATATAAAAGTTGAGTCAAATGTCTTGAAATTTGCGAGTCATGCAGTAGCTCTTGAACAGCAATTTCAAGAATTCGTTTGACCACATCATCAACTCCCACTGTGTAACTAAAGTCAAGATAATATTTCTGGATTAAACGTACATAATATTAAATTATGGGTGATGCTAACCACTGCCCTCAGGAGCTGGGACGGACCTGCACTGGGCAGAGGGGGCCATGCCCCTCCCCCACCCCCAAAAAAAAAAAAAAAAAAAATAATAATAATATATGCATATAAGCTATATAAAAAAAAAGTATATAAAAAATTAAAATTTACTCTTAAATATAAAAAAAATATATATATATATATATGTTTCTCATCTTCTAAAATATTTATATATTGACCTACAAAAAAATAAATACATAAATTAAATTCATGTCCCTTTAACTACAAAAACAAAATAAAAAAAATAAATATAAACTAAACAAAAATCGCACACAAAATAAGAAATACTTATTTTGTATGTTATATATTGTTGATGTGTTTTATAATATGAAATTTTTAAGAAATACTTATTTTATATGTAGTATTTTGTTAATTATGAAATAGATGTTAATTTTTGTTTTCATAAATTGTTTTTTGGTTTTAAGTTTTGGCCATCCTGGTACAAATCCTGGTTCCGTCACTGCTTAGGAGAATGATTAATAATCTATTTTAGGAAGATTTGACACAATTTTTATGAAAAATAAAAAAAATGTTAAAATATTAATAATTTTTTTTATAAAATTTTCTTTAAATAAATTATTAACTATTATTCTAAAGACACCTCCTTAAATTATTAATAGTAGTTTGTTTTACCACTTTTAACGTTGGATTGACTGTACTATTCGTGCCAGCACAGTAGCATTGAAAATGCGTGGCCATGATTGATTTGTGCACTTGGTAGTTGGCACATGGCACCTTGGCACTCCTACCAGTTATTAATGGTCACGTTCTTCATCATCATTGTCATCTTACAATTCTTATAACCTTAATGCATATGATAAAATTGGTATTGATTGTGATGAACTTAAGATGAATACAATGTTATTTTAATTTCAATCATTTACTTGAAAACTTAACAAGTTACAAGAAATATTGTAAAAAATGCGATTCGTTAACATTAATTATAATTTATGGCCAAGGTATCTCTGTAGTGAATTAAGTTGCGAAAAATGTTATAAAAAACGTCAATTCGTTCGCTAACAGTACTTTTAATTTCTAGCCATGCAAAGCATCTCTGCATTGGAATTCAGAATGATTCCAGATCCTTTCAAGGAAGAAAATGATAGAAGATCCAAGAAAGGACTACCAAACATGTGAGTTTGAGATACGAGTCACATGGCCAAAAGTTCATTCGGATTTCATTCCCACATTAAGGAGATCTTCACCAAACAAATACGATGACTATATGTTTCTTTAATATAACAACGTTTTGTTGTTATTGCTAGTCGTGGCTCTCTCTTTAGCACGGGACATAATGTTATTATTGCTATTTGGTTTTCGATCTCTCTTGCATGGGACTTTGTTATTATTGCTATTGCCTATTGGTCTTTTTTCCTCTAAAGCAATTGATCGAGGAATTTCGTGGTGGAGAATGCTTGTGGATGAGCATCTAAATGTACGAGAAAAATGAAAAGTTCACATGCAGCTGTTTATAGCTCTTTATCTTTCTCTTTCTCTGTCTGCTTGCACATGCATGCAGCTTTCAAATATTCCTCAAAAGAAAAAAGTCACATTTTCTTTGTTGATAATTACAAAAACACTTTTTGTGTGTGCCTAATACTACTACAATACTCGGATCATATTCCATGAACATCTAGATACACCTAAAAATGAGCCGCCAAATAAGAAAAATTAGATTGCAGATTGGAGCATGTGATCTTAGAGAGGGCTTAAAAGGAAAATCAAAATGGGAAAGGATTTAAGAGACATCCTTGAGGTTGAGGGACAAGTAGAAAGCGAGTTGTTAACTTATTATTTGGGGTTACATAGCTTGGAGAAGTCATCAATATATGCTTCCAAGATTTATATTCGGTCAAGTGTGAGGGAAAAAAAACGTGCCTAAATAAGAAGAATATTCAATATACCTAATTGATTAAGTTTTATAGTCTAATATAAAACGCTTTAAATTAAATTTTATTTTCATACAGATTGGAAGGTTTACCAATTAATAGAGAAAAATTTTCCACTGTCATTGGGTAGGTAGGGAAGAAGAAGAATAAAAAGGTTTTGTGGGAGAGAAATCTTATAGAACAACGAAAGATAGGTCCAATTTTTAGAAAATAAAGAAAAAAAGTAACTAAGATATAAGTGGATAGCTACCAAGAATATTGTTATTGTAACTCACATTGCATGCTATCATTTATGAAAAGAGCCCGGATTTAAATCTCTCATCTTTGTTAGAAGAAGTGGATTGGAAGACAAAAGAGCCATTTTGTTTCGGTATAGATCGACTCACTAAATAGTCATCTATTGGGTTTATAACATAAATGAAACCAATGAACCCATGCAATTTAGAGCATGTCAAGACTCACTAAATAGTCCTCCATTGGGTTTAGAACATAGACAAGACCAATGAACCTATGCAATTTAGAGCATGTCAATTGCCACATTGCTATTTAGTTTGAACTTGTGGTAATTGCCACAAACCATATGTGCGTAAACACAGCATTGCCAGTGGCATGGGCTGACCCGTTAATGCTCCGCCAGTCTAATCCAATGATATAAGGCTCTTCACTCTTCAGACCCAAAATGAAAAAGGCCCAAAGATTCATGGCTGAGGGTGGTTGATAACACAAGACTCTTCACCCTGTAATATATAGAACCCCACTCTTTAGCTAACTACCAATATGGATGAAAAATCATTGTTTGTGCACTTTATGTTTTAAATTCTTTCTAATTGCACTTCTCTCTAAAAGTATAATGGCTGAAAAGCATATCAAAGTCTATCACTCAATCATCAATGAAGTTACCATTTTAAAGTTTTGAACAAACAATAGGTCGCAATGATTTCTACTTCTACATACGAATATTCCTAACACACAACTTTTGCCACACAACTTTAGAAGATTAAGAAACCAAATTCCATCCCAATTTGTAAAGGTATAACTGGTAACAGGTTCGGCTAAAATGAGCTTGTCCACTAGTCCAACCTACATATTTTTCATGCTTATTTAACTGCTTAAAGTCAAGGACAACTGCCTCCACATATATACCAGCTAGAGTTACACATTTCAGAGACGAAGCAAGAACCACGCCACTTCTTTCTTTTATTTCAGACATAGAAAAATCACTTTAAAATGATTTTTTGACACTAACTGTTTCTTGGGCTTTTTGTTGGGGGTGTTATAATCTGGGTTTCTTTACATTTACAGGATATGACCATTGACAGGCCCAAAGAAGGTGAATATGTGACACAAAATAATTACTCAATTACATGGGTGGTTTTGTTTTTTCGTATTCCCTTAGCCAACTCAACTGTCTCTCCTCCTAAAGAATCTAAAGAAACATGAATATGTTTCACTCATTATATCGGAATAAATCTGTGCAGAACATATCTCTCTCTCTCTTTAGGGAAGTGCATTTACCCTTTTTAGCCTCTATCAGAGTATTGTTGAGGGCATGTTTTCCGCAATTTGGGGCTGAAAAAATCTAATACCACAATTTTATCACAATTATGATGTGACAAACTGTGAGTAGTAGAGAAAAAATATGAGTTCATATGAAAATAATAGGCCACCATTTACAGTCTGTCATGTTAAAGTTGTGACAAAAAAACTTGTGGTCTTGAAAGGTTAGAACTACTCTTTAGGGCCTATAGAAATACTTATAGACAAAGCCCACAAGGTCCAATGCAAATCCATAAAGAATTTACAGTTGACCTTATTTTTGTATTACCATTTGTTATGTGGACAAGGCCCATATGTAAAAGGAAGAACCTAACAAAAAAGGATAATTAGGAGAAGTGGATTGGAGGGCAAAAGAGTCATTTCACATCGGTATGGACTCACTAAACAGTCCCCCATTGGGCTTGGAACACCAATGAGACTAATGAAACACCAATGAGACTAATGAACCCATGTTATATGCAATGTGCAACACACGGTTACTCATTAGAAGGGCCAAATACATGTTGAATTGAAACATATCACCCAAACACGCATTTATGAGGGTTAACCAGTTATAAAATATCTATTAAATTCAATAAATTGGGAAGTGAGGTTTCCTTTCAGAAAAGCAAGTTTTGTGGCCTTTGGCTATCTAATTGCCTGGTGTCTGAGGAAAAAATAGTGACCTCACTCCTCAAAGTAAGCAAAACCTAATATCCAACAAATACAACAATTTTCTTCCTATTCAGATTATTGTATTTGCATTCAATTACCTCTTACACTATCATAAGGAGCCTTACTCTATGCTGCATCTTCCAACACATTCAGCAGATGGTTCAATAGACTTCCATGAGTTTCGAAGTGCACAAAACAAAAACAAAAGTGTTTCCTTTTTCCTTCATCCCATTAATCCCAATCATCCTTATTCCAAAGTTAACATCATGATTATCTAAGTTTTTGTGAGCTAGCCATACCATTCTCCCTTATTTTACTAGATATCTCACAAAGAGTATTTGGTGTAAATTATCTTTCTTGTATTTTCATCCTCTTGTACACCATTATTATGATAGGAGACAAAACCCACGTATAGTTGCTGCCATCCACACTTGCTAGTGTGAATCGTTGGGACTTGACTTATGACGCATACATGATTTGTTTTGGTCAAGAGAGAAGTATGAGTTGCTAACAACTATATTATAAGTATCTAATACCACTCTCTCTCTGTTACTTGATCATTTATTTGCATGAATTTGATGCTATATATATTTATTTGGGCATAGACAAATATATTTGTTTAACATGGGCAAATATTGCTTAGCCCAACATATTTTTCACAATTAGAGCATTCACATAATGCTACACAAAAATACCTCACAGCAATGTTACTACAGTGAGCTGTTAGTAGTAGCAGCTCAATATAGCAAGTCGCTACAAATATTAAATTATTTTCTCTTTCTTCTCTTAGTATTAAATTAGTCTCTCTCTCTCTCTCTCTCTCTCTCAAGTCTGTCCATGTATAGTGTTTATTATTTTTATTTTTATTTGTTTGTTTATATTATTTTAATATGTTGTTTGTTAAAATAAAAACTTTGATGTTGGGTAGATTGTAAAGTGATTTGTTAAAATAAATAAAGTACCTTGTTAAAATATATTATTTTTGAATTGCTAAAAGCTGTTTTTTTTAGAACCTTGTTGTGAATGTTCTTATTTATACATGCCTCATAGTTAAACTACCTACACATAATTACACTTTTTTATTTTATTTTTACCATTAATTTGTTATCCCTATCACTCATTATATTATGAGGAGAAAACTCAACGGTAGTAACCAACTGAACCTATTGACAAGAGTACTAAACTTGACTACTGGCCCCAAAGAATCTGGGTCTAGCTGCTAACCTATCAAAAAGTGACTCATGTTATCATTGGCCACAAAAAGACCTCAATCAAGTATCAAATGCGATTTGAGCAACAGTAATCTTTTTCTTTTGCCTCTTCCGGTGTCAGACCCACATTGTCCGTGGGTCTAACGAATTTTGGGTCCTCTGAAGAGTCCCTGAAGCCCTCTCTTATTAGTGTTTTAGATTTTATCTAGTTAGATTTTGTTACATAGAGACAAGGTTATGAAATCACATTTATTAAAAAAAAAAAAATCTCTAACGTGGCAAAAACAATAATGTGATTTCATGGTGTACGGTGTACCAAGTGTGCATGAGTCTCTCTCTCTCTCTCTCTCTCTCTTAGTTAGTATCTGAAAGAAAGAATATGGGACCCTAAACAATGTGTATACTGTATATAGGTTTTTGTTTTTGTTTTTGTTTTTGTTTTGTTTTTTGTTTTGGTTTAAATAGAGAATTGAGATGTGTATATACTGTATATACATAATAGAAGTGTTGCACCCAAAAACCTAAAACCCTTTAAGAAGTAGAGGCGCTTATAGAATACAACTCCTGATGTAATTAGAGGAGAACTAGCTAGTACTAGTTGGAATAGGGTTGTCCAATTCGAAATAACCCATGTAGTAGTAGTATATATAAATAAGAACCCAATAGGCAATATGTACCACAACACAAGCATATAATTTTAAAGGTTTTAAGGGAGAAGTATACCGATGATCAGTATGCTTTCCATGTTTCCACCACCATGGCTAACGTTGATTTTAGATTCTAAATTCTATGAGAATTGTGACGAACACGAAGGTACACTCTGTAATTTCTTCTGTATAGACTGCAGCGAAGTATTTTGTGAAAGTTGCAAACAAGAGCATGATGATGAAGGCCACAAAGTTCTCCAAGTAAGGTTTTTTTTTTGGTTAATGGCGGTTACTTCTTTTATACACACACATATAATCCCAATTTCTTGTTGTCATATATCTTACTACTATGTTTTTTTTAGGTTTACAAAGTTTCACGTTACAATGCGCTTTGACTTATAAATATATTAGAATTGTTGGATATTTCCGATATACACAAATATAGTTAAAACTTTAAAGTAGTTTTTCTTCACTCAAGAAACAAAGTGGACAAATGTTGGGCCAATGCTAGTTACAAGTGTCAAATATGTGGATATGAACTATTGGATTTATCCAAATTTTTTTAAAGAGGGTCATTCAAGTTTTGCTCACTTGCATGCAAGGTGAGATATATATATATATATATATATTTATAAAATTTATAATTTCCTTTCAATATTTTGTTTTGTAATTTGATATACATGTTTAGATTTCTCACTAGTACATATAATTTGATTATAGGTGAAAGATACAATGATATCAGAATGAGATCTTTCCAATGAGATGTCATCTTTGGCAACTAATAGGAGTGATGAACCTTGTCAATGTAATCCCAAAATACGTAGAAAAGGGATACCCATTAGGTCTCCTTTCTTTTAGATTTTCCTGATGTTATATTCTATTATTGTGTAATATTACCAATAAGAGCGTGTAAAGATTGAAGCAAGTTTTTCATCCTTCTAGCAAAGTAGAAAGCATATATTTTTCTTATGTAATGGTTATTTTTATTATGTTTAAAGTTAGAGAGGGACTTATTGATATATTGAGATTGTCTATGAGATATAGTTTGTGAGAAATAATTAATATTTCAGTTATGTGGAGAGAACATATTCCTTGGTTCTCGTATCACTTCACATGATATTTGATAAAAGTTGAACAATTCGAATATTGGCACTTCAACAAGTGTATGATACCCACAATAATAGCCCCATCAAAGCCCTGATGGTCATGACAACGCCACATTTGTTCTTTCTCTTTTTTTCTTTTTCTTTTTTGCTTGCAAATAAAAATAAGTAAAAGAAACAAAGGAATTGAGCAGATGAAGTCACCTCAAAAAATAATATTTAAGTTCAAAAAAAAAAATTTTAAAAGAGAGATTTTCAAAGCAATTTGTTTCACTTGCAGCTGATATTGAACGAGTAGTAAGAAGTCTGATCTTACAAATGTAACATTGGAAAAGGTCGGAACGTCAAAAATAACTTCATTGTTCTTTGGATGCTAGGTACACAAAATTAGGATTGCTAATCCATCGGTAGAAGCAAGTTTTGCCCCGCTAAATTTGTAAAGGGAACTGTAAAGAATTGCATCGAGGGAAAGGAGATGTAGAAAATGGGAACCAAAAAAATAGAAAAATATACATTATAAGAAAATCACAAAATTTTTGGAAGACAATAAATTACTAAGCAGTCAATACTTCACTTTTCTTGGTCTTTGTCTTCCCTTTTTTCTTTTGCTTCTTATGTTGTTCATATAGCTGTAGGTATAACGTTGTGCGATCTAACTCGCTCCTCAATCTTTCATTCTCCTTTATGTCACGAAGAAGATTGAAATGTGTTGAAAGTTTCTTTCTAACCTCATCTTCATCGATTGAAGTAGCGTCTGGAATAGGTTCAATAGAAGCTGATTTGGAAGACCCACTTCCTTTTTTCCTCCTGTTATTCAATTTCATGCTCTCATTCTGTGGCTTGAAGGATTCACGTTCAAGTGACAAGTCCATGAAAGCTTGTTGAGGAGAGACGATAGATAGATGAACTTGGTTTTGAGCAGAGCTCATACTTGAAATGTTTGAAGCCATTGTTGAGACTGTTGGGTGATAGTGCTTAGATAGTAGATTGAGTTCCCAAAGGACTGAAGCAAGAGCACCACTTAAATTGGGGTCTGAGGCATATGGCTGAAATTTCTGCACAACGGACAGAGAAAGAGAAGGAAACTTTCAGGTTAGTTATTGAATTCCCAAAGGAATGAAGCAGGAGCACCACTTTAATAAAATGCCACAAGCTCATGGAAGCGAGCTAAATTCCAAACCGCAGGTATATATTATAGTCCATCCAAGAGCAACTTTTATGTAGACAAATATACCTTTCTAAATAATATCTTAAAAAAAAAAAAATGGTGCAACTATCAATATGAATGTGTAATAATCCTGTTGTTGTAGGCATTAAAGCACACTGAAAACGTTCCATCTCCTTTTACAAGGCCTCTTGATGAACTCAATGTTTTTTGATTAGTCTCTTGATGAACTAAATGTGTCTCACAGTAAGTAGAGCATGTGAAAAAATTATAATTAAAAAAATGAGTGAATTCTCATGCATTACAAACAATCAAGGTGGGGCAGAGGTTAGAAATAAAAAACACAACAATGTGCATATTTTCTCTTTGCACAAGAATTGTCAAGAACTTACCGCAATGATACCTGAAACAGAACCACCTCCAGCATCATTTTCTAACAGATTCCGGCATTTGATATTCTTCTGAAGAAGATGCTTTAATGTAACCAAGGCTGCAAAGTCCCAAAGAAGAACCAGATAAATAAAAGAGAAGCATACCAAAAAGTTTTTGATAACTAATTCGGTAACTGCACATAAATAATATACCAGCCATGGACTCAGCAGATCCAAAGCATAACGAAAATGTGGCCAAGCGTTTTACAAAACCAGCAGCCTTTTGCATGTCATGCTGTCTATCCTCACACAACATCAGCTTCAGAGCTTCAGCTAACACTTCACCCCGGTCTCTGATCCACAAACCCAAAAAAACAAAATATAAAAATAAATACATTGCATCTCCCTTGTGTGCAGCCACTATTTGGAGAGAGAGAGAGAGAGAGATGTTAAATACAACTGAAGGAATGAAAAAGAGAAAGAACACACTTAAAACCCAACCCAAAAGAAGATGGAAGGAAACAAATCAGACCAACCCCAAAAGAGAAACAGAAAATGTTATGCTGCACATCTGGGAATAAATTTATGGTAAAGGTTTCAATAGTTGCCTGACTTGAACTGGACAGAGCAAAGCACTTGTGTCCACAAGTATTCAAAATGCACATCTAGGAAATAGAAGGGAGGAGGGGCGAATTCGTGTGTCAGTGAGAAAGAGAGGGCTGGATCCATGTATGGTAAAAAAGGATGACTTAACTGACTCCATTTGGAGAAAACAAGAGAGAGAGAGAGAGAGAGAGAGAGAGCATGCACATTAATAAAGGATATGCAGGTCAGGAAATATCAATACACGTACAAATTTACAACAGATAAAGACAAAGTATCCATTGTTCAATACTATGGTGCACATGAATGCATAAGTGTTGTAGTTACAAATTATGCTTTCATGTCAGATAAATCAGTTTAAACAGAAACTCTCATTTAGATCAAAGGTCGTTTTTTATCTAAGAAAATAGGGCTGCGGACTCTCCCCAAGAGACTATGATAAGCTAAAGCAGGCGGACAAGGCTGTTTCAGAAAGCTCTTGCAGATAAGCATACAAGTTATAATATAATATAAAATAAAATAGAATAAAATAAAAGACAACATTTCCTAATAGGTAGCAGTAGAGAATATATGTTTCCAAAGCAAGGTTTTCGAATCAGCACAATCGCTACTAACCTTCCAGGGCTGTACTCAAGCATAATATTGTAAAGCTGAACAAAGAATTCATGTAAATCAACATTCAACGCATCAAGATTGCTCCTCATCACTCTAAAAGCAATAATGCAGCACTGGAGGCGCTCAGATACAGTCAAATATTTCGAATTTTTCTGTGAACAATTGCCAGAGTTGCCACTGCCAGAAGCAAGCTTTCTAAGATAAATCATAAGATCGCCCATAAAATCTAAGTCAATTAGATGTGAGAATTTTCCTAATCCTTTCAGGCATGGAGAGAGCAGTGGGTGGGACCCAGATGCACCAGAATCTGAATTAGCAATCTCTTCCTGGCTGAGAAATAAAATAAGGAAAATATTTAGTAAGTCTAACTCCAATTTAACTTTTAATACAAATTATCAACAAAAAAAAGTATATCTGAACAAAAACCTCTAAGGAAGAAAGAAAAAAAAAAAAAAAACAAACAAACAAATATTATGACCTGGTGCTAATCTGAGTATATATGAGAACTCAATTCAATGCATAAACAGTTTTCATGGAATTAAGCATTCGTCCAGACTCCAGACATTATTTTCCAATCACCTATCTCTGAACAGTTTCAATCTATAGAACCAACTCCAAAATTTTAAAACCTACTTGCACTCACGCAGATCATATTGAAAATGGATTCAATATGTAGCAACTATAATGTCTTAGATGTGAACATAATTAATTATAGATAAAATAATCAGGAAGATGGTATCAACATAAAATTGCCTATAGGTAAAACAGTTAGAAAGATGGCAATTAAGAAGATACCAATACCAGATTACAAGAAAAATTTTACTATATCAGAGAGCAGTAATACAAAAAGTTCAGGATAAGGTACATATTATTTGCCTGCTCGTATCTATAAATACATAGCATTTCAGATTTTAATTGTTTGAAAATAGAGCAGGCAAGAGAAAATCATAACTGCTTGCTTGTTGTCCAACCTAGAGGCAACTTAAGAACAATTACCCTGTCTCTAAACAAGAGTCAAAGCAACAAAAGATAAAACCTACTAAAATCAAGCCAGTGAAAAGTCAACTTTCATAGGATTTTCTACACTACAGATTCCCCTTGACCAACCATTATAACAATCATATCAAGTAATATCATTATTCAGACAAAAAAAGGACCACAACCAATTTCATGCCCATTTTCACAATCATCCAATGTGACTAATAGTGAGTGGTGGGAAAAACATGGCAAGTCCATGTGAAAGTGACAAGCAACCAGTTACAGTCCGCCACATAGGATGGTTGTGAAAATGAGTGTGAAATTGGTTGTGGTCCTAGAATAACTCTTATTCAGCATATGATTCTGCAAGGTCAAACAAAAGCCCAAGACTAAATTATACCCAAAGGTGACAAAAGCAGCAGTAGAAGTGAGCATCAATTTCCAGAATCATCTTCAAACACCTAAAATTGTGATAGAAGTTCACTTACATGCATAAAATGTGTACAACAGCCAATGCAAATCAACTATTTCCGAGATATAAATATGCAACAAATAAGAACTAAGGAAACTGGATAGATGGTTAGTTGCCTAGACTCCAAAGCATAAGGCAGAGCTAAATTCTCATCTAATGACTGATCTGCCATATGCAAAACATGAGCCAAATTGAAAGTGGATATGCCCTCTCTGGCCCCAATTATGCAAGTTAACCAATTAGCCTTTTACGGACAGGACAGATTGGACTACTAAATTCATATTATGTATCTCTTTCTTGTAAAAACATGTGAACACACCTCGCAGATGTTGATTGCATGGTATGCTTCAAAATACGGAAATATGTCTCAAATACAGCAGAAAGTGTCTGTGTTTGCATCACCCTCCGCTCTGTAACATCAGGGGTAAAAGAAGCAGCCTTATAATCGGCAGCAACCTATAAAAAAGCATCATGATGAACAAATCAAATAAGAAGCATAAAAAACCAAGTAGAAAATTATTCTCATGGATAAAGGAATACCTCCTCTCTCATCTTTGTCATCAACTCTTTCCTACTTTTCTTTTTATCACTGCCTGGCATTTGGCTTGGCTCCTCAAGATTCTTTCTTTTTTTATTTTTCTTGTTTTTGACTCTATTGTCCTCCTTTGCTGCTTTTTCTTGCCTCCGGAGATCCTCATCAAATGACAGAGACAAGAAAACCTGAAAAAGAGTGAAAACAATAAAAGAGATAAAAAAGACAGGCAAAAAATCAGTGGGGATGAACTTATAGAATATAAATTACAAAGATCAGTCAAAATGACAAGTCTCAATAAGGCTAGACATCAAAAGAGTCTTTGAGCACCTCTGTGACCCAAGATATCTTCTTTCACACTAGATACTCATGGAGTCCAAATTTAGGTGACAACCAAAGATAATGTATAAAAAATCATATCATAAATCTAGTTTTTGTACAGCAACTGACAGTATAAGCAGGATGCTGCTATACTTTCTACAAAGTCTCACTACCATCCAAATTTTGAATTAAACCAGATTTTTTTTCTCCTAGTAATTCACATCCAGGGTTGACTACAGCAAAAGAATCAATTAAAAATATAATAAAAATAAAATGAACTTGCACCTCAATGGAATCAGGGTGCAACTGGCAATTATGAGCTTTCACATGATCTGCAATCATTCGAACAGTCAGCACAGTAGCTTCACCTCCATGTTTTCCCTCGTTGGTAAAAAGTGACTTAGCTGTAGCACAGCAGAGTTTCCTGTCCAGTAGTAGACATTTTCAAAATGAGAATTTGAGAAAAAACTAAATTCTCTATAAAAGAGGCCTTCACTTTGTCCTATACTTTTTTCCCCAAATTGGAATTATACCTTTTTATTTCAATTTTAAACATTAAAGGAAATTCATGTTATTCCTCAAGAAGATAATTGATTTTTTTTTTTTTTTTTTTAATAATTAGATTATTGGGGGTGGGGGGATTCAAACCTTAAGCTTCTCATTGAGCTACAAGGCTCTTGGCATCATTTGAAGAACCTATATAAATAGAAAAGGCAAATAAATATATGAAAACCTTATCACATCATCTGAGGAACCTATATTTCTGACAATAACACCTAGCAAGCTCTCCTGGAAGTTAAAGTGTGGAACTGCATCAAGCAAAGTACAGATACAGCGAACAGCAACATGCTGAAATGAAGGCTTCTTTTCTAACATTATCAACCACTGCAGGTATGCCTGTAAAACATGAATTAGAAGAATAAACCCATTAAAACTTATCACGATGAACATTCAAGCCCTTCAGTTTTCAGACAATCCAAACAGGTAAGAAATATAAACATTCTGCAACATTGCTAATATATTCTAATTAAAATACCTTGCTGATGGAATCATGAAAGCGGCCAAATATTTCGAGCATGTAACAGTATTAAATTCCAATCTGTTATCAACTATTAAAAGAAAGCAATCCACATTATGGCATGGATTTAACTAGAAGTGCAGCTAAACCAAAAACCCTAGCTATCTGAACTCAATGGATTGCTCTCCTTTTATTCCTAAAACAGTTACCTAATGTGAGTGTCCATAACACAGAATTGATCAAACTTTAGCACTATAAACGGATTGTATCATTGAATAAACCCACCAAGCATAACAAGTGACTCCTGTTTGTAATTGGTATTGAATTTTGTTATTGCTGTTCTATACAAATTATCAGAATCTAATTTATTTATATTTTTTTTTTTAAAAAGTGAAGTATTAAAGTTTTAGATAAAGTTTTACATTTAAAAAAAAAAAAAAAATTACAAGGAAAAAAAAACAGTATAGCACTCATCTATACATATAAAAATCTCAAGAACGAAAGTAAAATTAGTAAGAGAAAGCTAGGTGGACTTTAATTCTTTTTCTTTTTTGGCCCTTCTATACATTTCCGTCTACCCTTTTTCATTTTATGATAATCTTATTGTCTTCTACTTATCAGATACACAAACAAAAAAACCTTTTTTTTGTAAGTAAAATAAATTCACACCCACACACACCTTCTTTTAATAAGTAATTAAAATTTTTTTGAACTATAAGAACCAAAATTGTTCAACTGAAAAATCAGTTAAAAAAAAAACCCTAACTCTTATATCTATGGAGTTTAAAGCAATAATCAAGAACTTTATAAATCAGATCAAGTCTACAGGCACTCCATTTCTTCTTTAAGCACACTATATTTTAATTAATGAAATCTGATAAAAATAAAAAATAAAGCTGCATGCTCTTGAAACTTTAATAACATCAATAGTTATAACAAAAGATAGTAATTTGTTTCATTAAAATTTTATACATTACAGCTCATGAAAAAAATTAAAAATATATGAGGCGGACAAGTTATGAAAAACCAATTTATTGTTGTAACTTGTATATTATATCAGGGTAATATCTTTTATCAAAATGTTAAATATTTGATGTCATGGAACAAGTTAAAATCAGATGAGGCAGAGAATTAATGAAAAAACAATGTATTGGTATCAATTTTAGAATTAAGAAATGCCACAAAACCAGGAAAAAGAAAACCTTCCCATAAAAGCACATTGAGCGACAGGATACATGATAAAATTCTAAAGAAAGAAACATCAACAATAGCAAGCTTCCAAAATCCAAATTGGCATTAAGCTTTGAATATAGTCAAAAGGAAGGGCACCAACCTTGTATGCAGATAGAAGAGTTGATTCATAGAACCGCATCTTCTTAACATCCTTAGAAACCTTCATTTCCAGCTCCTTTTCAGTAGGAAGCCTGATCCGATAGCTGTGATGCTCAAAAGAAAAAAAAGAAAAGAAAGACAAGTAAGAAACTAAAGCTTTAATGTGAGGGGGGAGTAAATAAGATATACAATGTGCATTATAGACTAAAAGCATGGGTCCTACCCCGGGATGATGTCTTTAAAAACAGCCAACATGGATAGTACTCCAAGTTTGGCAATAGCATGATCATTATCTTTAGAAATTTGTAACATCTCCTTTAATGATTTAATATTCGGCTCTGGATTTGCAAGGAGTGCCATTCCCAGCTCTGCAAGTTTTTGCTTCTTATTTTCAAATGCTTCTTCCGCTGTGAGATCTTCTTTCACCTCAGCCTATGCAAAAAAACATAGATTGCTTTATGGGATATGCAGAGCACAAATTCAAGAGAATTAGTCTGCATGCAGAGGAGCATATACACATCCTAAGATAGAAAGAATTATTGCTGATGTTTTCTTAAAGGGGAAGAACAATAGAAACAATTCTACAACTTTCACTCTTTAACAAAAATGTAGATTTAAGTATTGTCCAATAAACTGCAATTCTCTTATATATTAAAGATGCTAATGCATTCGGACAATGGAAGACAATATGAAATGCAGTGAGAAAAAACATAGGTAACAAGTGAATCATAGCTACAAAGTCAGTGCACTTGGTTTTCCTTGGCAATTGTCACAAATGTACTCATCCCGCAGTTGCAAAACTTCAAAAAATAATTTATTTTCCTCTTTTGAAATAAATTTAAATCTCAGGTTATTCAATTTCCAATTGCTTCAGATATAGGGAGGAAAAAAAAGTTAAATTTTTTAATAACATCAGAAAGAGACTCCAGTTAGACAATACCAGCACCGCCGCTTGAGGGGTCTGTTGTACTTCTTCTACTTTCTCCAACTCCTTCCCTAGTTTCTTTGCCTCTTTCCTCTGCTTTTTAAGCTTTGCCCTCCTTTCCGGTTTTGTCAGCCTCACTATGCCTTTATCCGTGCTACCAGCTTCCTCGTCACCAAGTTCAGATAATGTAGATGTCTTCGTTACTGCATCACATAACAACAACACAAACCATTCAAACACATTATACAACTAAAGATCTTTCTTACAAACCGATAAGACACCACAATACAAATACACAAAGTGGGTCTCAAATCCGCAAACTTCATCCTCCACCGCATTAATATCGAGGGAGAATATGGTTTTTTGAACTTCGCTCATTGGCACGTGCGTGCACACACACACACATGTAAAAAAGGCCAAAAATAATCACAACATACGTGTTCGATAGTAGAGTTTTCCATCTAAGGTCTTAACAGGAAGGGCATCCACAGGATCAATCTGAACTCCACTCTCCTCTTTTTCTTTCTGCAATGCCTTCTTCTTTAAGCGCTTCTCATACAAAGCCTCCAAAGCATCTTCTTTCGCATCAGCTACACGAGTAACATGCCTTCACACATACAATAAAATTCATCAAAATCCACTACTCACATAACACACTCTTCACCCAAAAAAATAATAATAATAAGCCATCACACCCAGAGTTCTTGCACATATATGTATGTAGGTATCATTATAATAATCCTTGCCCAAAAAAAGCTCAAATTTGAAATTCTAGTTTACAAACTCACACAACACAAAGCTCAATTTTTTGTTTTTACCAACAGCCTTGTAGCTCAACTGGCAACTCCTAGCGTCTCAAACATAAATGTGTAGGATTCAAATCCCCTCCAACTATTGAATTATTAAAAAAAATTAGTTTTTACTCTCTAATAGCTACATTTTATTTTACGTAACCACGTAGCAAAACCTAAGTAACACATTACACTTTCTATCAAAATACACAAATTCTCAATAATTTTTTTTCTGAATTAACTACAAAAACTGAAAATTCTAAAATTCTCAAATATTGTTTACTCTCTCCAATAGCTATATATTTTCCATGCAATCACATCACTATAACTAAATTTACAAACTAAAAAAAAAAAAAATCAAAATTTACCATTTCTATCATAGTAACACATAAAAATACACATTTTCTCAATAAATTTCGTCTCTATCATCTACATCTGAAACTCTGAACATATCATTTTCCCGAATTTTACTTCAAAATACAGAGTGAAACGAAAGCGTTATCATCAATTTGTATTTAAAAAACCAGAGCGAGTGAAACGCAAAATACATTCTAGGTTATTATCAAAGCAAAACGACATCGTTTAGAGAGAGAGAATGTGTGTGTACGGACTTGGTGATAGATTGGGTGTCGAGGCGGGAAAATCCAAGAGCGTATTGGCGATTGTGTTGGACGAACTGTAAGTCCTCGTCGGAGACTTCGACTTCGTCGTCAGGTATCTCCGGAGGAAGCTCCGGCGGCAGAATTATCTTCTCGCTCTTCTTCCTCCCCATCGCTGTTTCACTGGTCACTGCTGCGTTGCTGTGGTTTTGGGGTTTTTGATTAGGGTTTTAGTTTAAGAGAGACAGAGAGAAGCGATTTTTTCCTTTTCTTTTTGTGGGTTTCGGTTTTTTTGTTTGAACCCTTTGTTTTGGGCTAAGATGTGGGTGTAATCGGCCCAACCAAACGGGCCCAAAGCTTTCTTTTTCTTATTCTTTTTGGGCTGTCTTCTGTTTTTTTTTTTTTTTCATCATCTTTTAATTGGACTTTTCTTCTATATATTAAATTGTTATTAAAATAATAAATAAATTATATGAAATTATAAATATAATATAATAAATTACTCCATTAGTAATCCAGATAAAAATATACTACTATATCATGCTAGTCTCATCACAGGTGCTTTATGCATGTGATGAGGCTTTTTTATTTTTCAGGTTTAGTGTCACATAATGTTTAAAAGTAAGATAAAGATAGTGTTTTAATTTTTATAATCTTTCTCTATGTAATGTTTTAAAAAATGTATTTGTGCATGGGTTTAAAGTTTGAAATTTTGAATTTAAAATAAAAAGTAGTAATTCAGATAAAAAAATAGAAAAGATAAATCCTAAAACTTAGAAACAGTAAATGACTCTTTTAACCAATTTGTGTATTTTAATTTAAAATTATTTAACTAAAAGATAGGGGTATTTTAGAGAATTTAAGAATTTGTGTGAATATATTTTAGTATGTAAAATGATGAAACTCAAATAGGGAATTATGTTATTAATAATAGAGATACGGAGTAATTTATATATATAAAACATGTAATTAGTTGTTTCTTATTAGTATTTTTTTTAGTATTGAAATTTGAGTGATTGTTTGTCTACTATTTAACATTCTTTGATTTATTATTATTTTATCTTAATCATTATACTTTACTATGGTGATTATTTATTTTGAAAATCTAGGTTTATGGACAAATTAAAAACTATCGACTTGTTCTCTTTGTTAATATTGTCTCTTGGTGGTTTAATTTTAATAAATACATATTTTTAGTACACATTGAGTTATAAAATATTTAATAGATATATATATATACATATATGTTGAATTGTACTTACATTACAATTAATATATATAGAAAAAAATTATTTTTTTGTTTGGCTTTCAAATATAAATTTCTGGCTCTGTTATTGATTGTATTGATTGTCTTGATATAAAATCATCGCGAACCCGGAGGCTTGAAGAGCAATTACAACAATAATTAAGAGCTTAGATACAAGGCAAATTACATGCATTGGAGGTCTTGTAAATTTCATTGGATCGCAACCTTTTCATAGTGGATTTGATGGTCTAGGCTAGACCCCGAGTTGTTTTGTTACTTTGTGAATAATTCCTTGTCTCTTGTGCGTGATTTTTCCTACTATGATTGCTTTTACGGTTTTATCCATATAACAAATGAAATCTACTAATTAACTACTTCACTTGAACTTGTTTAATTGATAAAACTTCGCAGTAAGTTTTTATTTATTTATTTATTTTTATTTAAAGAAAGTTTCAACTTATGGCGTCCGCTCTGATAATAACTCTTTATCATTAGACCAAGACACCAGTCAATTTTTTGTATATGCGGGTATTGAACCCCAAATCTCTTATACAACTATCAAAGACTTTATCAATTAAGGTAACTAAAACCCACACTTGGCAGTAAGTAAGAGAAAGTACGAACGTAACTTTCATACTTTGATCAGTAAGGAGGAGAAATTATTTTAATTCAAAGAAAAACTAAACCTTCCAAAAGACTAACATATGTGATAATTTTTCTGATTGATATTATTTTGCAAAGGGTGAAGTCATTTATAGACTTCAAAACTCCAAACTAAAAGAAACAACCAAACAATCAAACTGAAAGAAAGAAACAACCAATCAACCTAAGCAATAGATAAATATAAGCACAGTGCTTATTAACTATATATCACTCAAACACTTCCAAATTGATAAGGATAATTTCTCACATTATTCAAAAACTCAAACTGATAACAAATGACAGATAGCATTTGATGATAATTCAAAACTAGATGCTTCAACGTACAGCATCGTCCAGTAGCAATTGGGCGGACATAACAGGTGGTGTTTGGGCAACCACTTTAGTGATGGTGTACAGGAAAAGAGAAAAGACTTCTAGCAGTGCTTTTGGGTTAGGATTCAACAGGGCAAGGGTAACGAGGATGGTGTTGTATTGCGGGAAGGGAACGAAAAAAGAAACTGACCGACCGGGTTATTAAAAAATTGGGGTTTAAAAGAGAGAAGCTTTAAGTAAAAAGTGGCAAAGTGAATTTGGGATTACAAACAGTATCTGGTTTCCAAATGGTTTGGTTTTGTTTTTCTAATTCGGATCCTCGGTCAATTTTTTTTTTTTTTTTTTAATTGGGTGGACCTCTTGAACAAAACACACGACAATTGACGATATGCCCTTCCAT
This sequence comes from Quercus ilex subsp. ballota, assembly GCA_032727855.1. Taxonomy (NCBI): domain Eukaryota; kingdom Viridiplantae; phylum Streptophyta; class Magnoliopsida; order Fagales; family Fagaceae; genus Quercus; species Quercus ilex. The sequence goes on from CM064911.1 coordinate 81,240,716, forward strand.
AACCATAAGACCCAATAATGTTTGAAAGAGTCCAAAGCCATCAGATACCAAAGTTGAATATGGATCAGTAAAGAGGATCCTAATCCTGGTATGAGAAGTAAGGGGAGGCAGAGGCATAAGGAGGTTATAATAGTGGGAATAAGAATACTATCGGGAATCCCTAACACAGCAAATATGCCCGTGAAAAATGTCAGCATCATTGCTCCCAAGGCCAAAATGGTTAGGTTAAAGGCCGCTAATAAAGAAGTGCCGCCCGAAAAAGTAAAATATTGGTCTAACCATAATGGCACGAATAGCTGGATGAAGGCAGAAATAGTAGATAGCACCATGGCTATGCTATTTGAAATAAGGAATGCTTTGAAAGCAACGTTTGTCCTCAGAATTGCAAAGCCTTGGTCTGCGCCTTTTTCACTTACAAAACCTCCAGGCACGGTTATTCCTGCTGTAAAGGTCACAGTTGCAACGAGTGCGGCCACAATTAAATGGGCTTCGGCTGCTTTCTCCACCTTAGACATAAACTTTGCTTCGATGATATCATCTTTCTTCACAATCGTGTCCTTCCCTTCGACCTTGACCACTCTCCGAAATGCACGCTTTGATCGACTCAAGTTCCCAAATGAAACTTTCCGAAGGTACAAAAACTGTGCAATATGGAGAACAATAATTCAAGATTGAGAAATAGAAATGTTAGGACAACTGACAATTTATGAAAGAGTATAATTTATTATACACACCCCTCAAAAGTAATTGAGATTGTGACTTCAAGTCATAATTTCTATTGTTTTTGGAGGAGTGTTAAACAGACAATGTGCGACAAGTTTAAGCCTTTATGAAAATACGACATTTGAAAAGGGACACTATGTTCTTGAAGTCCGAAGTAAAAAAATGAAAAACAAAAGGAAAAAACAGAGCACTGCCTTGATATTATGGGTGGAAGAGAAAATATAGCATTACCTTTCCAACTCCTATTTCTTCACTGGTTAAAGCAACGTCGAAAGGGTCGAGATTTTGTTTATTGAAGGCCAACTTATCTACTCTCCGGTCATTCATAAGTTTCATTAGGATCCGGGAAGAACTAGAATGGTGATGGAGAGCTGTGTTTCCATCGGCATCCTTCTCATTCCAAAGGCTTCTAAAACACGATTTTTCTAGGATGATACTTACTACACCCCCAGGATAAAATGAGTTCACAGCAAAATGGAGTGCATTCCAACCTCTCTCATCATCAACTAGTTCAGAACAATCCGGACACCTTGATAAAATCTTTTCCATTATTGCATAATGGCCACAATAAGCTGCAATGTGAAGAGCTGTTCTGCCTCGTTTGTCTTTCATGTATGCTCCATGCCTATCAGCTATCAACAATAGCTCCGTTGTACAAAGAGAACCGAAGGATGCAGCCAAGTGAAGTGGAGTCAGACCTTGTTCGTCTGCTTGTTTAGTGAGAACTCGGAGAGTTGTGTTGTCCAAAATTGTTCGGGTCATTCCTGAAATAATTGAAATATGTTAGATGCAAGAACTTTCTAAATGACACAGAGAAGATTTTATGATGACAATTGATACACATCAAGTGGTTGTATTAAAGACATGAAGATTGATCTAAGAAGAAAAAAAAAAATTGTTTTACTAAAGCTCGACAGATATCTCGACAAAAAGCTGCTATCGAGATTTAATGGGCAACTTAACACAAATTCGATCTATCGAGCTTTACGAATTCAGAATTTTCAGATTTGAATTTCGACCCATGTTAATGTATTTATTTATGATTTCTTTTTTCACAACCCTAAACATATATAAAGTTTTTTTAAGAGTCATTACACATGGATACAGAGACCAAGAGTTTATTTTCTCTGTGAGAAACTACTGCGTTTGTACGCTATAGGATTTTGTAACTAAGTGTTTTCTGTTTTTCATCGTTGATGAAGTGAAGAACTTTGCAGCCAATAACAACCATTCAAGTTGCTGGAGTTAGTCACGTACTGAGATCCGTGTAAAGAAGTTAGTCATAGATTGGAGATTTGTACAACAAAGAAAAGAAGGCTACTACAAGATCAAGTCCAATTGGGTACATGTTAATGTATTTGTTTAGGATTTCTTTTCTCACAACCCTAAACATATATAAGGTTTTTTTAAGAGTCGTCACATATAGATACAGAGACCAAGAGTTTATTTTCTCTGTGAGAAACTATTGCGTTTGTACGCCATTGTAACTAAGTGTTTTCTGATTTTTATTGTTGATGAAGTGAAGAACTTTGTAGCCAGTAACAACCATTCAAGTTGCTGGAGTTAGTCACGTACTGAAATCCGTGCAAAGAAGTTAGTCATAGATTGGAGATTTGTACAACAAAGAAAAGAAGGCTACTACAAGATCAAGTCAAATTGGGTATTGAAACAAAGGTTTAACTGTAGGTTGGTATTTTGGGATAGGCTAGGGTAGTGGTAAGATTCTTTATACTTGTAACCACTTGATTTTTTATTAGTGGATTCTTAGGCGTGGTGGCCTTAAAATCACCCGGTGAGATTTTTGCCTCGTGAGAAGTTTTTCCATTTGTCAACAAATCACCGTGTCAATTTAATTTCTGCTGTATTTAGTTTATTTGGTGATTTGTTGGTGCCTCCACGATTTGCATGCAATTTAACCTAATTAATTAACTTAGGTAATTGAATTAATTAACTGTGATCAAACTATCTTAACCTAACAAGTGGTATCAGAGCGCGCACACCCTGATTAGGTTTTAATCTTTGTTGTATGATATATTGACCCCTACTGTTATGGATCATGGGCAATCCCTTATTATTCATCTTTTATTTGATGGTACTAACTATACATACTGGAAAGTACGCATGAAAGTCTTTTTGTAGTCTTTAGATGAGAAAGTCTGGCTAGCAGTTGAAGTTGGTTGGACCAAACCTACAGATCCACCAGCATCGTGGGATGATACTAAGATCAAAACTGTAAATTTTAATAGTACAACATTGAATGCCTTGTTAGCACTATGACTAATGAGGATTTCAAGACGATCTTTTCCACTGAAAGTAAAAGGAAGCGTGGACTATTCTTTAGAATGCCTACGAAAGCATGAAAGCTGTTAAAAGCTCTAAACTCCAAAGGCTCACTACCAGCTTTAAGGAAATAAGGATGGATGATGATGAGTCATTTGATGAATTCTATGCTAAGTTCAAGAACATAGTGAATACAACATTTAATCTAGGAGAACAGATTCCAGAGCCTAAGATTGTAAGAAAGATCATCAGATCTCTTCCAAAGAGATTTCACTCTAAGATCACTGCTATAGAAGAATGAAGGACATTGATATTATTCCTTTGACAGAACTGATTAGGAATCTACTAACCTATGAACTAGGCTTAGTAAGGGTTGGCAAAGGGAGCAAAAGCAAGAACATGGCTTTGAAGGTCAAAAATGATGAAAAAGATGAATCGTCTGAAGATGAGGACATTAAGTTCAAATCGTACATTACCAGACAATTCAAGAAGTTCATCAAAAATGCGAATGTCAAGGAAAATGACAAGGATCGCAAACAATCCGGATTCTCTTAGTTCAAGTCCCAAGACAAAGTCAAAATAGAATTTAAAGATGCTGGACAAAACAGTAGTGTTCCTACTGGGCCAAAGTGCTATGGATGTCAAGGGTATAGACACATGAAGCAAGAATGTCCTATGTATCTCAAATGCATTGGCAAGAGCAAATCCCTAGCTGACACCTTGAGTGACACAAAACCAAAGGTAGATTCTGATGATAGTAATCAAGAGGGAATAGTGAGCACCTTCACAGCGACCATTGATTCTCCCAAGGAAGTAGAAGAACAGGTTGATGAGGAAGAAGAGTTGATAAAGTTCAAGTTTAAGAAAATGAATGAACAAGATGACATCCATACTGCTTACTCAAAGCTGTAAAAGGTTTCTAAGAAGCATGAAAAACTTTATAGGTTAGCTACGAGGAAGCTAAGTGAAATGGAGTTGGAACAAGAGGAACTCTCCACCAAAGTTGATGAAGCCAATCAAACCATTGGAGCACTACGATTTGAAAACAACTTCCTAGCTAAAAAGACCAAGAAATTGGATGCAGAATTGTTTCAAGTAAGAGCTCAATTGAAAAGGACTTCAAGTGTAAAGCTGGATGAAATGCTCAACTTCTAGAAAGTTGCATTTGACAAAACAGGTATTGGGTATGATCATTCTCTCTCTTCTTGCAGTACTTCTTCTAATGCTTTAAATAAAGTCATTTTTGTCTCTCCTACTAATAATGATAACTATGAGGGAACTGAATCTAAAACTGAAAATGTGAGTGAGGCTAAACTTGATAAGGGAAAATCCATTTTAGGAGCACCCCCTAAGGTTGTCAAGAAAGAGACTAAGCAAAATAATCATCATTTTACCAACAAGAAGTCTCAACCGAAGAAGCCACGTTTCTGCCATTATTGTGGAGTATTGGGACACACTCATCCAAATTACTAAAAGTGGCTAGCCACTCAACAAAGCAATAGTGTGTCATCTTTTGGAAGCCAAAATCAACTTCAACTCTCTTTAGCTCATCCTGGAGAACTTCTTAAGGCTATCATTTTACTCTCAAACTTCAATGATTTCAACCCTCCTTCTTATCCATCTGAACAGAGGTTTATGCAAAAAAAAGCTCTCCATCCAAATCTCCTATCTGGAAGGAAAAAGATTCCAAGTGATCATTTCACTTTCTGTTTTTCTTACTTGTTTGTTTGTTTTTGAGTCAGTCTAGTTTTTATTGCTTTTTAATATGTTTGTTTGTTTGTTTGTTTGTTTGTTTGTTTGTTTTTTTTTTTTTTTTTTTTTTTTTTTTTTTTTTTTTTTTTTTGGATTTAATAAAAAAAAAAAAGGAAAAAATATGAAAAATACAAAAACAGTGTGTGTTTTTTTGTATACTGGTACTTGTGTACCTTGGATGGCCTTTGAAACAAAGTTCTTAACTTTGTATCACTTGTAGCTTAGATGAGCATCCTCATGCACAACTAAGCAATGTGAGCTTTATGGCTCATTTATGTGATTTGTATGATTAGGTTAATTTTTTATCATTCATATCTTAATCACTCTTTTTATATGAAGGACTAAAAAATCCAAAGAGAAAGGCATAAATAACCATCTCATCACTAAAACTCGTCAATCATAAAACATCTATGTGCAATTCATAAAAGTCGTGTTCTGTAAGGTGTAGCACTTGCACAGCAAAATCAAGATGTTGGCTTACATAATTGGGTAATTCTTTTCTCTCTTATATACCCATGCATGTTATGTCAATTTATGCTTTAAAGAAAAATATGCAAAGAATATGAAAAGTAAAAAGAATCAAAATACTTTTAAATATGGTTGCAAGCGTGTTTCTAGGAGATATGAGAGTTATATGATATACCTTAAAGGTGATGGTCCCCATCAAACAGTTATGAATGTGTGTGGATGTATTTGATTATCTTATATCATTACTCTTCATATAATGTGACACTTATGCCTTCTTGCAAAAGTTTCACACACAACACGCTTACTCTTTGCTACTTTTGATACTATTGTACAGGTACAATGTAATTTGATCATCATAAGGAATACATGTGGTAGTATAAGCTTACTAAATTGTCTTAACTTGTTTTTAAAAATTAAATTGATTAGACTTGTTTAGTGTGTGTTTTGATCTAAGAATGCTTTGCTTCTAGAGTCGTTGATGTGTTTGAGTGCTTAACATGCTTCTTTGTTGCTTGGTTTAGTGCCTATCTTGCTTGCTTTTATCTCATGTGTTTTTGCTCCTTGAAAAACCTTGTTTCTGTATGCTCGATAGAAGCTTGACAGCAGCTTGATAGAAGCTTAATACCTCTCAACACAAGCCTCTTCTATTGAGGTTTTATGGGTTTTTCTCAATAGATAGCCCGATCCATTGAGTCTTTTTTTTTTTTTTTTGAACTCTTTATCTGGCCAATAGAAGCTCGACACACCCTCGATCCATCGAAGCTGTTTGGTTGTCAACTCATCCTCGATACCTCTCGATCTATTGAGATTTTGTTCTTGATGCATCCTTGATCTATCTAGATGCTTGTTCTATATATACTTGGGGTCGACCTGATTCATTGCATTCTCAAATATCTCAATCTCTTTCTCTTCTCTCTCGATCCAAACGCCTTCTTTTCACTAAAATCCTTCTTCCCATCAAGATTTCGGCCTATTCCAAGCTTTAATCCTTTGGTATGTGCTCTAAATCTTCTCTCTTTCTCCTTGTTCATGCATTTCATGCATTTTGTGTCCTAAGGTTTAGGTTTAGGGTTTTTCTTTTTGGGTTTTTGGAGTTTTTGTGAAAATTTTTGGGTTGGGTTTTGTTGATATGTTATCACATGCTCATGCATTGCATTCTAGCTTTGTGTGACTAATTATAACTTGTGAGTGTTGTAGTTGGATTTGGTTTTTGCCCATGATGCAAATTTTTTTGGTTTGCACATAACATGGTCATGCATTACCATGCATTGCACTTCTTTTTCCTTCTTTCCTGTGCATCTTCCTTGCTATGTTGTTCTTTTTCTTCTCCTTTAGTTTTCTGACTGTGGCACCCAAAAAATCAGTCCCTTCCAAAAACCCGATCACTCGACGTGGTTCTTCTTCTTCTTCTATTCCTTCTATTTCTGCTAGGGATAGGTTCCGTGATTCAAACTCCCAAAAGGATTTTGATTTAGTGACAGGGCGATTCATTCAGAATGCCAGGTCATCCGAACTATCCTAGTCATCCTTGTCTCTGTTCTTTCTCTCGAGCCGAGCTGGCCACATGTTTCTGTGAAATGGCCAAAGTGTGGGATGGACTTCAAAACTTCACCACCACTGACTTTGCTAAGGGTCCTCGAATCTTTATTATGGTGATGACCTTTGTTCTCACTTCACAGTCACATTATAACACTATCACTGAGCCTCGTGCTCATTTTCTTTTCTCTCTCTTGGAAGGTCTTTCTTTAGACTTTCCCTTGTATATGATAGTATCTATGATAGATATCTATCAAGACATAGCTACACGTGATAAGCTAATTTTTCCTTCGACTATCACACGCATTCTTACACACCTGCACGTCACTATCCCTTCTACTCCTTTTTTCTTTCTGATCATGGGTGTCATTACTTAGTGATCTTTACGAAGGAGTGATGCATAGCTGGCCTCTAGGCCAAGTGGCCTTGTGATGAGTCCACCCTCGCTTAACAGGAGGAGGTTGCCTTTTGTGCTACTAAGGATGCTACCTATGCTACTCGACCCTCTTCTTCATTTGCTCTATACTCATCTTCTAGAGTGGAGGCTTTGCTTGTTGCCATCTTGGATTAGCTTCAGCACATCCGTGTTGATTTTGGTAGTCATCTTAACCATCTTTCTGATGAGATATGTCAGATGAACACCAAGATTGGTCGCATCGTTTGCCATCAGTCTCGTCTTGGTGGATTTACTCCTTCTCCTTCACCCGAGCCTACTGAGGATTCTTCTGATGGTGGAGATGATGGTGATGATGCTTCTAGCTCTTCTAGTGATGATGAGATGACTGCTTCTTAGTGATTCACCCTTTGTCACTCATGACAAAAAAGGGGTAGTAGTTTTGGTTATGAAAGAGTAGTCATGTTGTTAGAGGGAGAGCTAGCACAGAGATAGATTAGTTAGGGGAAAATTACTTTGAGAGATGTAGTGAGGTTTTGTGACCACTTTACATATATTGTACTCATTTGCTATATATATATATATATATATATATATGATGATGATGTCTGTTTCTTCACCTTTATCTTACATATGTTGTTTCTTTTCTCTCTTTATACACATGTTTCTTCTTTTATACAACTTGTCTATGTTTCACACTTGATGCCTTGATGAATCTTATTTAAGTGTTTCAGATAAGATAGGTTGCAAGTCCTTCATGCCATGATCTCTTTTCTTAAAAAGTTTTTCAAGAATTCATTGTATTAGTTAGGCTTATGTCTATGTGTAATAGTTATAGAGATTATTGGTTATACTTCTCTCATAATTATGCCAGTGGTTTTGTCACAGATTGCCAAAAGGAGAGATTGTTAGGGTCATATTTTCTATGTAATTGGCTAGTCCTTTAGCAAAATGCACTTTACTTATAAATTGGGTAGATATAAATTGGGTTTGATACACATCAAGTGGTTGTATAAAAGACATGAAGATTGATTCAAGAGACAAGTGAAGAAAAGCTGTTTCACTAAAGCTCGACAAATAGCTCGACAGAAAGCTGCTACTGAGATTTAATGGCAGTTGGACACAAGCTTGATCTATCGAGCTTTACAAATTCAGAATTTCCAGATCTGAATTTTGTCCCATGTTGATGTATTTGTTTAGGGTTTCTTTTCTCACAACCCTAAAAATATATAAGGCTTTTTTTAAGTGACGTCACACACGTATACAGAGACTAAGAGTTTATTTTTCTCTGTGAGAAGATACTGTGTTTGTACGCCATAAAGTTTTGTAACCAAGTACTTCTTGATCTTCATTGTTGATGAGGTGAAAAACTTTGCAGCCAACAACAACCATTCAAGTTGCTGGAGTTAGTCACGTACTGGGATCCATGCAAAGAAGTTAGTCACAAATTGGAGATTTGTATAACAAAAGAAAGAAGGCTACTACAAGATCAAGTCTAATTGAGTATTGGAGTAAAGGATCAACTGTAGGTTGGTATTTCTAGATAGGCCAAGGTAGTGGTAAGATTCCTTACACTTGTAACCACTTGATTGTTGATTAATGGATTCTTGGGAGTGGTGACTTTAAAGTAATTCGATAGGGGTTTTTGCGTTGCAAAAGGTTTTCTCCGTTTGTCAACAAATCACCATGTCAATTTAATTTCTGCTACATTTAGTTTATTTGGTGATTTGTTGGTGCCTCTACGATTTGTATGCAATTTAACCTAAATAATCAATTTGGGTAATTGAATTAATTAACTGGGGTCAAGCTATCTTAACCCAACAAAGGAGTCTTTTGCTACCTTTGATCATTTGATTACTGTTATCAAGCCTACCATAGTTGCCTTTAATTATATTTCTTTTTCACATACTTGTAAATCAAGTAATGTTATAGCTCATAACCTAGTTTAATTATATTTCTTTTTCACATACTTGTAAATCAAGTAATGTTATAGCTCATAACCTAGTTAGACATAGCAGACCTGTTAGTGGTTATTTAGTGTGGATAGATGTGCCACCGCATCTTTATAATGTACTTATAGCTGACTAATGGCTACCTTTTTTTAATGAAAATTCTAGGTATTCCTTCTAAAAAAAAAAAAGGATTTGGACTGACGAGCCTGATTGACTTACAAAATGAGGAACTAAATGAACAAAAAATTAACCTTAAAATACTAATTTGAGAATTGAAGTAAAAGTTAAGGGACAATATTGATTTGAGCCATAAAATAAATAGATAGTACCTTCATCGTCCCAGATTACTGCGGCATGCAAAACTGTCCTACCAAGTGGGCCACCATAAGCTGGTGAAGAACAAGTGCATAAAATTTCGGACACCAAATTTGGAAACTTTCTCTCAGCGGCCATGTAAAGTGGAGTCTCACCAGCATCATTAGCAGAATATGAAAAATCAGGGTCCTCAGCAAGTAACAATTTCACCACCTCATGGTGATTATAACGTACCGCCTCGTGCAATGCTGTGTCTTTTACTACATTAGTCATTCTAAGCATTTCCCTGGCCGCATTATTCCCACTTTCAAGCTCTTGATGCGGAGATTTTCCTCGTTCAATTAGGACTTTCACTATGGTAGCATGACCATACCTTGCTGCAATGTGCAATGGAGTTTCATATTTGGCATTAGATTGCCATAATAGTGGCGGACACATGTCAAGAATTTCTCCCACAAATTTGGTTGACAATGATTTTGATTCTTCTGCAAAACAAACAAGGCCCATACATTCTTTCACAAATTCTTTAAAGGATAATTTTGATAATTCACTTTCTGTTGTTATGAGGTGAACATGGAGGACTGTGTTTTTGTTTGGGGTTAGTATGTGCTGAAGAGGCTCCTTGTTATCTTTGAAGGTCTCGATTATGCCTTCTACTGCAGCTTCATAGAAAATGCGATCCATGTAAGTTATATCTGTTTGCGTAGCCTGATTAACATTACTGGATGCGTGAACTTCAAAAGAACAGGAGGAATCCATCTGTATAGTGGCTACTATATCTATTTATATATATATTTTTCGCTCCACACAATGGTAGTTCCTTTGACTCGCTTTGTGCTCCCTGTTATATGATTGATGTATGAATTACAAAAAAAAAAAAACTGCATAATTGTCTATAAAGAAGATGAGATGAACAAATTTAATGAACCGTAAGAATCAATTTAATGACTACGAAAATTTAAGGTTTACTGTTACATACTTTCCTGCTTGCTAAGAGTATTGATTGTGCAAGTCTATCACAAAATGGCTCTAGCAAATAATCTGCATGAACAAAAACAAATTCAAAAAGAGTATGAGATGAACACTTTGTCAATTTCAAAAGAGAATGCATACCTTTTTAGTAGTATTGATTCACAAAATGGCTCTCAAAAAAAAGGAGGAGTGAGAAAAGTGGGAGACTTGAGGTGAATGATTGTGTATTGAGTGAGTACTTAATGTTTTTAGGGGAGATTGGGTGGTATTTGACATTTTTGACATCTTTTTTTATTTTCTTAAAAAAAAAAAAAAAGATGAACGTGATATTTTTTTTTTTTCCAAACAAATGAAAAAGATAAACTTCAAAAATAAGCCGTAATTATTATTTCTTTTTCTAAAAAAAACTAATCTAGATAGTTTCTTTCCAATTCTATTCCATTTCTCATATTTAATCCATTTCATTCCTTTATTACTTAGTCCTAGAAACAAAAAATCACCAATATGCATTAAATCAAATCTAACAAACCAATCAATGCCATACTAACCTCATCATATAAAAAAGAAAAATTATACGTCCATAACATTTTTACAACACTTTCACAACAAGTCATAGGTGGTAAGTTATTATTGATTCTAATTTGAACTCACAATTAAAATTAACTTTTTGCCTACTAGTAACAGCTAATAACAACCTGTCATTTAAGATTTATTATAAAAATATTGTAAATGTGTATTTCTCAATAAATCAAAATATCTCTCCATCTCATCCTTAATTTTTGGATAAAAGGTTAATGTGAGAGGACTTTCGTCTCGGCCCCCCATCATGTATTATTTGCTTTGGGATGGACAAGGATCGACCTACGTCCCACCCGCACGAATTTGCTCAATTCCACATTAGGGAGAGACGCCTCCCACCCTTGTCTTATAAGCCTTTGGAAGGGTGTACCGTAGTCTAATTAGGCCAAAATCAAGATAAAAATTCAAATTACTCAAAGTTAAGGGCTGCTCCTATAGGAATTTACCAATTCAGACCAAATCAAATAATAAGCCAGCAGTAAATTACTATCTTATCCATTCTTTTTCCTTGCCAGAATTGCGATATATGTAAGGGAAAAGTTAATGGTGTCCAAAGGAACTTTTACAATATATTTATTACCATTAACTTTTACCAAATCATCTTTTACAAACTGAAATTTATTACAAACTGAAAAATTAGCATGCTTTCATTTTCCTTCAACGGCCTAAATTTCTATCTGAAATGCCATCAACATCAAGTGAAATCAAAGTCAACTAATGGAAATTAAAGAAACTAAAGAGAGATTTTCAATTTTACCTTACAAGTTTTCATAAACGGCCCCAAGATTTGGAGAAATCTTCAAACCAAATTGAAACAGTAGACCAAAAAGGATTGAAGTGAGATTAACAGAGAAAGGCAGTGTAGTAAAATTGAAAAATCAACCAAGCACTTACCAGGGCCTTTGGGATTGATGCGGTTTAAGTTAAGCTTGGTTATAATTTATACTGCAACTGAAAGGATTCAAACATTGCCATCGTTACTGAAGAGGCGACAATCTTGCTTGCAAAGATTCGGATAAAGACATTAGTACTTCGAAGAATTTTTAAAGATGTCTACATAGTTACAGGAGACATAATTCAAGGTTGGTCTTTTAGCTAAGGAAAACAATTGGGAATAGTTATTTTAACTACGATTGCTACTGCTTTAACATGGATAATTTTTTACTCATTGTAGTTTTTGAATTTATTAATAAAGAAAGAAATTTTTGCCCAAATATTTTTCTAAACAAATGTGATATACTCATGGCATACTCTAAAATTGGAAGGGTGGGGTACAGATCTTTAACACGCAAAGAACATTTGGTGGTTGGTTAACGAATACACAAGTACTTTTTCTTTTTCTTTTCTCTTTTTCTTTTTCTTTTTTCAAATTTTATTTTTATTTTTCTTTTTTGGTTTTTCTTTTTCCTTTTCTCTTAATTTTAAAAAAGAGAAAACAAAAACACAAGTATGACTCCTTATTACCCCTTTAGAAGACCCTTGGAGGATTGTTCATGCTTCTAAAGGGGTAATAAGGAGTCATACTTGTGTTTTTGTTTTCTCCTTTTTAAAATAAAGAGAAAAGGAAAAAGAAAAACCAAAAAAGAAAAATAAAAATAAAAATAAATTCACCCTTGATTTCTTCACTAAGGTTCCATTTTGTTTCTGCAAAAATTTTATTTAGTAAAATATTTTTTACATTTGCGGATGTTTGGAGTTACTAAATTTACAAGTCAATTTGAAAATAATTTCTAGCTAACCATAAAATAGAGGCACTTTGGGTGTAAAATGTTTTAATCTTTTACAACTCACCCAAAACTCATCAGCCAACCACCATCCCCACTGACATCACCAGTCTCCGATTGGCAGTAGCCACCAGTGATTGCCAATAACGGTTTTTTTGTTTGTCTAAACTTCTCATTTTTTTTTTATAAATAATATATGTGTTTAAAAGATGAGAAAATGTGAGAAAGTAGTAGAAAATATATGTTCCATAAGATTTTCAAGAATGAAACCAAACACTTGAAATATTTTTCCGAGTATTTTAAGGAACGCAACCATGTACACACTTAAAAATATTTTCCTTTCCAAAAAATATATTCATGCACCTAAAAATATTTTTCATCAAAACAAACAAAGCCTAACATCTTCTTTTTAGTTTTTTGCTTAAGGATAATTATGGTATAGGCTTCCAAAACCCTAATGATTTCCCAAGTCTCTTCATTTGTATGCTAGCATAGTCATTTAGCATATCCTCAACATCTGGATAAGCCCATACAATGGGCCAAAAGAGGGAGGGTATTGTCCCAATTATCATTCCTCGTGGTGAGTTTCTTGATTGTTGGGAAGATCTACACATGATTAATAGGTGATTGTTGAGAGCATCTTTATCAGCTGTGCCATATGTGCCAAATGCCAAATTTTTAGCACATTTGGCACACCAAACACAAAAACGGAGCTTTATCAAATGTTCCAAATGCCAAAAATTATGCCACATATGAACAGTACCGTTGCAAATTTGCAACGGTACGGACGAATATGGTATAAATTTTATTAATTTTTTATTCTCTTTTCTCTCTCCTCTCTCTTTACTTTATTATTTTCTCTTCTCTTTTTCTCTTTCTCTCCGCCTCTTCGTCTCTGTCTGTGTCTCCTCTTTCTCTTTCTTTCTAACTCTCCCTCTCTTTCTTTGATTGTTGATCTTTCTTTGTGAGCCAAGTTGATTTCGTGGGTGGTGGTGGATCGTCCTTGTTCGTGATTTCATGGTTCGGTTGTTCGACAAGTGTGAGTTTGGGTTGATTTCGTGGGTTTGGGTGATGGTGGTTCGGCAAGTGTGATATGATTTTGGTGGGTTTTGTGGTTTGATTTCAGTGGGGTGATTTGATTTTGTGATTTGGTGGGTTCGTGGGTCTCTGACCGGCATGGGTCATCGGCTAGGAGATCTGTTGGTCATTGGCGTGGGCATCATGGTGGTTGTTTGCTAGATTTCGTGTGTTTGGGTTGTGTGAAATGTGATTTGTGGCTTGGCCGGTGGTTTATCTGTGGGGGTGGCCGGTGGTTGTGGCTGTGTAGTGTTTGTTTCAGTTTTTTTTTTTTTTTTGGGAGCAGTGGCTGATATTGGTGGTGGTGGTTGATCTGTGGGGGTGGCCGGTGGTTGTGGCTGTATAGTGTTTGTTTCAGTTTTTTTTTTTTTTTTTTTTTTTTTTTTTGGTAGCAATGGCTGATATTGGTGGTGGTGGTGGTTGATCTGTGGGGGTGGCCAGTGGTTGTGGCGGGTGTGGGTTGTTGTTGTTGTTATTGATGGTGATGAGGGGGAGGAATTTAATATATTATTTTAATGTGTAGTAAATATTATTTTAATGTGTAGAATTGAAGTATAAAACATCTGATAAATGAGATGCTGTAAAATGATGTGGTAAAATAATAAAGTAAGCTTTTAGTGTGGCAAAATGACATAATTTTTGCCACATCTAATGCGGATGCTCTAAGTGTATAGGTGAACTCGCCATGTACACTTTCATCCGCCAAAACAGGTTAGTGTCATAGGTGCATTTTGCACCCACCCATCAGACTACAACACGGAATTTTGTCATTTTGTTACCTTGAAATTTCAAAAACCTTTTCAAAGAAAGAAACAGGGTTCTCTTGTGTTAGCAAATGAAATCATGCATAAGGAATACACCCAGTGGCGAGACAAAATTTAGCTTCATAGGGACAAAATTTACATATAAATATACATGTGCACTCAAATTCATATATATAATTAGTTTTGAAGGACGTGCAAGGCACGTGCTAACTAGCAGAAAGATTACGATTAAGGTAAGAAATAGAATTTATTTATAATTATTTAATTATTGAATTTCTTAGAAATTATACCATTAAATGTTTCAAAATATTCAGATCTATTATCAAATCTTTGGTTACCTTCAACATAGCCACCAAAACCTCAATCCTGTCCCCATCACTTTTTCCCAAATGCTATTTTCATATTTTATTGTGAAAGATCACATGCATAGAAAATGTGTTATTTGTTATATTAAATAATATAATTTTTTATGCTATATTTATTTCAAAATCTAAATTCAAGATTTTTTTTTTTGGGATAAATTAACTACAATAATAACGTTAGATCATATTAGATTTTATATAAAAAACAGCTTCAATATCACAAGCATAGCTTATAAAGATGAGTATATACCGTGTACAAAAAGAGGTCTGAAATAATGAATTTATTTGATCTACAAAAGGGAAGACAAATTGATATATAATTGAGTAACAATTATGTTTCTATTTGTCTTCCATGATCTTCAAAAATTTTTTTTTTTTTTTTTGGGACCTCTAGTGAAGTTCTCAAAAAAAAAAAAAAAAATATATATATATATATATATACATATTAATTTACATGTCACAGTAGCTTGTATTCATTCACTTTCATTTGGCAAATCAAAGATGGAAACAGTATTAAATCTATTGTGCATTTCTCCACAAACTTCATAGCTTGCAGATTTGAGATGAACAATGAACTCTTGGTTGGAAGAAAGCCTTGCAATATTTTCTAAATTTTGTATTCCATCCTACCATTAGAGCAAAAATGTGAGAATTTCATATATTTTCAAACATAATCAAAACAAGAGATTTGTGAACTATTAAACTATATCTTTATAAGTTTAACAAACAAATAAATGGAATTTTATAAGTGTGCTTGTATTATACCTCAGCGGTTGCTAGCATCAAAGTTTTTGATGTGCAATTCAAGAAATTTTCTGCATTGTTTCCAAATAAGGTGGCTAGCAATGATCCAATTTCATCACATAAATCAACTTCAATTCGACACCTAAAATGAAAAATGTAATAAATAAGCAATCCAATAATAAGAGTTATTTATGTAATTATTGACCAAAAGAAAGGTTAAATCTTTGATAGTGTACATGCCTAGGTTCAGCAACAGCCTCTTCCTTGCAAAATAGGCATCGAAATGGCTCATTGTATTCAACACCAATGCCTTTGTTACATTTGTTGCATGTCATGTACTATAATTTTTTTATCCAACTTTTTGACAAAGATCGATGCTCTGACCCAAAAATTTACCTGTTGTTTTCATTGAATGTAATTTTTGCCTCTTTACTCACCGCGTTTTTGTGAAAACAAAATTTATATAAGAGAGAGAACATTTTATTACTATTTTAGGCAAAGTTGTGATAGCAACAATATCTGTCAAATTTTCCATTCGTGGCATTATAGAGGTACTAGATGAAGATGTAGGATCTAGTTTTTTGGTAATGATATCCTCAAGCAACTTTTCATTTTTAGCAGACTTATGGGGATGGAAAAAAACAAATTAGAGAGTGAAAAATATACACACAAAAAATAAGAAATGACTAAGAATCTTAGTGGAGATTTAGAAATATGCACCCAAAAAAAAAATGCCTATGATTATTAGTAGTACTATGTGTAGCAACCAAAGATTGTATCATTCCATTCAATTAAAATCGTTTTTTTTTTATTTTTTTTTATTTTTTTTTATTTTAAATTACATACAACCACCAAAGAATGTGTCATTTTATTCTAGTACAGGGACTCATTGGATTAAAGTCACTTGTGTAATCAAAATATAACATACAACTAAAGCAATGGTATTAATCATGAACATAAATAAATAAAAAGAGGATGTGAAGCAATTAATTAGAATCAAATGTTTGTTATAATCAAGTAAAAAGGTAAAATAAGCTACGAAATATCTTAAGAATTTATAATCTTAGGGAAGAAGTTCATAAGAGATTCAAAATTTACCATTCTTCCAATGCAGTTGCTTTAGAATGATTTGGATTCATGACGAAGGAGCTGGATGGCTTGGTTGACAGAGAGATTCCTACAATGAATATAAATATCTTATTAAATAGATGTTTTTAGTTTATAAAGAAAAAATCTTTTGGAAATCTTTTACTATTATGCAAAACCACTTTTAGTCTCATCGCTATAATAAGAGGTTTGTGATTGATAACCTCCGAAATAGTTGTTAATTCAATTGTGATGAACGGGTCCCACATTGTTAAACCAACAGGCTTAATGTTGAAACATATAAATTCAATTAAAGTAATCAGTATTTATGTAGTAATTGATCATATTTCATTCTAATGAATATAAGTTTATAATTATGCTTTAAAAATATTTTTTTCGCTGTTATTTTTCTTGGCTGTTTATAAAAACTAATTAGATCAAAGCAAATAAAATGTAAAATGAAACTAATCACATGAAAAAAGATAAAGATATTAATTAATAGATCATACAATTGATCAATGAGAGTGAATTCTTGAATCATTGAAGGGCCATTTTTCATTTGAAGCTGTCAAGGCGATTGGACAACTATCGCAAGAGCAATGACATCTAACATATTAATTAAACACAATATTTTGTGAATAAAAATTACGTTAAAGGGAGGTTTTGAATTTAAACTTTACAAGTCTTACCAATAGGGTCATCAAGGTTGATGCATTTATGGAATTCACCAAAAAGAATAAAACTATACTCTGCTGTATGAAATGAAATCTCATCCTCTGATACATCCTCAATAACAATTCTTGTATTGATTATCCACTGATAGTTATGGTCAACAAGACGAAGTTTTGTAGAAACTGTTTTGACAAGTTCATTGGTATACGTCTTTGATTGGAACAATGTACCCTCATGCAATTGAATGTCACGACCAAACAGTACAGATTGCACTCGGTTGCCCTGTATATAGATATTAAAAAAAAAAAAGAATAATTGATTCAAATTCTATAAAGGCTGAAATGAAGATGTACATTATTTGGTCAGATTAATTTATAAAAGAACTAAGCTTAAACCCTAGTAAATGTTGGTCTATTCATTTTATATCGTATCGAATTTTGGTTCTTGTACTTTTGAGACAATAAAAAAAATATTAAAAAAAATGTTGCTTATATAAAAGCACAAAGAAAAATTTATACTCTTATAAGATTGTGTTCTTACTACGTTATAACAAAATTGATAAGAAATGGGACAAAATTGGAAAATGCCCCATTTGGGTAAAAATAGCAGCATAATGCCCTTTTCTCCAAAGTATATAGGGAAATGCCCCTCTTTTGTAACTCGATTTTCTCAAAATCGAGTTATAAAAAAAAAAAATTCTGGAGCCCTATAGCGGCGTTTTTAAGGACCTATAGTGACATTTTCAGGATCTATAGTGACGTTTTGTAACTCGATTTCCATAAAATCGAGTTATAGGCAATTTTTTTAATTTTTTTTTACCTATAACTCGATTTCTTATAAATCGAGTTAAAAAACGCCACTATAGGTCCTAAAAACGTCACTATAGGCTCCTAAAAAACGCCGCTATAGGGCCTAACTCGATTTTGAGAAAATTGAGTTACAAAAGAGGGGCATTTCCCTATATAGTTTGGAGAAAAGGGCATTATGCTGCTATTTTTACCCAAATGGGGCATTTCCCAATTTTGTCCTAAGAAATGTGTATGTCTTATTGCGAAAGAATTTTAAAGTTGTCCATAATCTTAAGTTGCAATTTTTTTTAGATAGTCATTGCTTTTGTATAATTTTTTTTTATTTTATTTTACTTTTACTTAAGAATTTATATATGGGCTAAATATAGTTATGGCTCTTGATAGGGAGGGGAAAAACTCGCTATTTAAGTGATAAAAATTCTAGCATATATCACTGTTTTTTGCTAAATCACGTGATTACACTACAGTTGGTCTAACTCAAAAAGGGAAAAATAGTTATTTATCTTGCTATTGTATAACTTCAAATGCAACAACTTTCTATTTAAAATTAATAGGTAATTCAGAACTTTTTTTTTTTTTTTGTATCACTAAAGTAACAGCATAAATTAAGAATAATAATACATTGATGTACGGAAATAAAGTTCTAGCATATTGAATAACATATGGATTACAAAGTATCTATACTCTATATATAAAAAAGGCTGATATCCTGAACAATTAAATCAAGAATAGTTCTAAAACACACAAAAGTTGAAATTTCAAATTTAATTTATATAACCCTATATAAACTGGACAGTGTATAATATTATTAATTTTTGTTTCTAACCTCTTTATCAATCAATATAAGCCTCTGATATGTGCTGAGACCTTGTGTTGATGTTCGTGGCATTGTTTTTTCAGCAACAAGAACTTTAACTTTCCAATTTTTCGTCTCGGGGTGAATGTCCTTAGCGGAATTGTAAATCGTATGCATCCTAGTCATTTGAGAATAGGAGAAAGGAGAAACATTGCAATAGGTGTTTTTTTTTTTTTTTTTTTTTTTTTTTTTTCAGTAAGTAAATCATTTGAATAGAAATATAGATCAAAATTTCATATAAGTTATAAATTTTGTTAGGTTCTAAAGATTTAGGAATTTATGTATTTAGAACTCTAATACGTAATGTTGGCAAACCATAATCAAAACAGGTTGTTTAGTCTTATTTAGGTTTGCTCAAAGTTGTGCGTTTATGTAAAGTTGGAATCGAGTGGCTGCAGAAAGTATTAATGACTTTCGGCTTGGCTTGATTGAT
The DNA here is from genome assembly GCA_032727855.1 of Quercus ilex subsp. ballota. Classification (NCBI taxonomy): domain Eukaryota; kingdom Viridiplantae; phylum Streptophyta; class Magnoliopsida; order Fagales; family Fagaceae; genus Quercus; species Quercus ilex. The sequence goes on from CM064911.1 coordinate 81,260,214, forward strand.
CGAAACTTAGGCTCGATCAATCGAATCTCAGGCAGAATGTTTTTTCTGCAGAATTTCCAACTTAGCCCAAGTCCATTAAGGATTAGGGTTTCAAATCTACTTCTCCCATTATATAAAGGAAACCCTAAGCATATTTTTAAGAGACTTTTCAGAGAGAAAAAAGAGTGCCTCTTTTGTATCTAGGGTTTTGTACCCAAACCTGTCTAAGGTCTTTGTTGCTCATATTGCTGTTTGTGTGAATCTCTTGTGAGATCTGTGAGGAGTTTTCCTTCACACAAACTTAGGATTATCAAGAAGGAGATTCGTTCAAGAACTTGATGATCATTCAGTTGCTGCCATAAGAGCTTAAAGTTACACAAGCGTGTGTGCCTGTACTTGCTGGAGAATCCAAGAAAGAAGAAGTCTGTGGTTTCGGAGCTTGCACATGGTCGCATCAATAAGTTTCTACGGGTGGGTAGCAATAGGATGTTAGTGGTCTAAGTCGCTATTGTAAAATTTGATTCTTTCTATAGTGGATTTAGGTTTACCTTGAGGATAGTTAGGTTAAATCCTCCCAGGTTTTTACCGGTGTGGTTTCCTAGGTTTATTTATTTTTCCGCTGCTTATACATGATATGATTGTTTGATTGTGATAACCTAGATTTGCATAATTTGACTAAATTAATCACTTGGTTAATTAACTAAATTAATCCAATTGTGTTTTAAAGGGGTCTAAAAACATACAAGTGGTATCAGAGCAGGTAGCTCTTTTGTTTTAGATCTTTTGATCTAAGAGTTGATCCTTGAACCTTGTTGTCATGGATAATTTGAAGTGTCTTTATGATCATATTTCTGCTCATGCTTTCGTTGATTTTATTGATGCCTGTGAAACTCTTCGAAAGGTGTTAGGTTCTAAGGTCTTAGGATTTTATATATTTAGAACTCTAATTTGTAATGTTGGCAAACCATGATCAAAACATTGTATTTAGTCTTATTTAGACTTGCTCAAAGTTGGTTTATTTTTGTAAAGTTGGAATCGAGTGGCTGCAGAAGTACTTGGGACTTTCGGCCTGGCTCGATCGATTGAAGAATAGACTCGATCGATCGAAAATCGCACAGGTTGATTTTTCTGCAGAATTTCCAACTCAGCCCTACTTCATTAAACGTTTAGGGTTTTATGTTTTTACCCTAGGTATATAAACTAAACCCTAGTCACGTTTTTGGAAGTTGTCCATATTGTATTGTTGCTCATACATTGCTGTTTTGTGTGAATCTCTTGTGAGATCTTTGAGGAGCTTTCCTTTACACAAAACTTAGGGTTTTCATGGTAGAGATAATTTCAACATCTTGAAGATCATTACAGTTGCAACCATTGGAACTTAAAAGAAAAGCAAGCGGGGAGCTTGTAGCTGATTGAGGAATTCAAGAAAGAAGTAGTCCGTGAATTCGGAGCCTGCGCTTGGTCGTGTCAGGAAGTTCTACTGGTGGGTAGCATTAGGAAGTCGAGCGGGGAGCTTGTAGTCCTTTTGTATGAACTTCAATTCTTTCATAGTGAATTCAGGTTAGCCTTGAGGATCGGTGGGTCAAATCCTCCCCAGGTTTTTACCGTGTGGTTTCCTGGGTGATCATATCTTGTGTTCATTTATTTTCCGCTGCTTTATATTCTTGATATGATTATTTGGATTGTTTTAACCTAGAATTGCTTAATTTGACTAAGTAACAACTTGGCTAATTAATCTAGGCTACGCAATCTGGTTGTTTAAGGGGTCTAAATTTCTGTCAAAAGGCATTAGTGAAATCTATGAAAATTGCTAAGAAATTTAAGGAATAGTTAAAATTGGCTAATCTTGAAAAAGAGGATTTAATTGTGAGATTAGATGAGTCTAATAAAAAGAATAAATTTTTGAGAAATCAAATTTCCTCTCAAGATGAGAAGATGAAAAGCTTGGAACAAGAGTTAGTTGAATCTAAAACTAAAATTGAAAATTTGACTAGTACCAAGCCTGCTGTTGATAATAGAAGTATTTCTGTTTCTCTTAAGCCTAAAACTAAGAAAGTTTATATCCCTCCTTTTAAGAGGAATAATAAAGAACATGTTTATTCTGTTAGGTTAGACAAAGGTAAAAGTTCTGATGTAGATACAGAAGTTTCTAAACCTAAGTCTAAACCTATTGTTAGAGAGCATAATAAATCTATTTTTGTGCCTACCTGTCACCTTTGTGGTGTTGTTGGTCATATTAGACCAAATTGTTATTTGTTGAGGCAAGAACCAAAGCCTATGACCAGAAACCCCACTAGAAATACTGATATTCCTAAATTTGTTCATGCCTACCACTTTTGTGGTGTCTGTGGTCACATTCGTCCTAATTTTCATAAATTGAAATTTAAGCATTCTATGTTTCAGTCTAGGATTTGTGATGATATTTCTCCTGCCATAAGTCTATATAAATTGTTTCATATTCTTTTGAAAAATTTGAGCATGTTGGCTTGTGAAAGGAACTTGCAGGATTTCAGTCTCTCTCAGAAGATTGGTGTAATTCCTCAAATACACTTTGCTTCTCATGGATTTTTACCTACAAAGCCAAAGATTTGTGCTATATGGGTGAGAAAAGATTCTCTAAAGTGAGTGTTGTTTTACTTGTCCCTGATTTAATTCTTTCAATTGTTTGTGGACATGTTTTGTTTTTGTTTTTGGTTATTTTGTTTTTTAGATTTTTTTTTATTAAAAAAAAAATCCAAAAACATTGAAAATTTTCAAAAAGACAAAAATGTTTTATTTTATGTCTTGTTTTATTTGTTTTTGAGGATTAAATGAATTATGATATCTCTCTCTTGATTTAGAACATGCTTGACATTGTGGAGAAACTTGAATAGTATGTGTTATATAAGTGCTAAGCTATTTCTGATTCTGTATAAGTATGTACTAGTTTGTACATGTACTCATAGGTTAATTAAGAAATTGATATTTCTTATTTGAGTACCCTTTATAGCTTAGTTAAGCAATGCTATGCATTGCATTTGCATTGTTCATTTAGCATAATGGATGCATTTTGTTCTTGGTCATAATTTTTTTTAAACCAAAAAGATTTTTGTGTTTTGTATTTCACATCTTGGATTTATAATCAATGATTGACCATATTATCTTTACATAACAAGTTTATGTACCTTGTTTAGCTTTGATAAGTTTAATTATTGTACGTTACTAGTTTGAGCTTTGTAGTGCATGTTGTGTGGGAAGATGTTTATAGTTTTTGATCACATGATCTTGATCTTGAAATCACATGCCTTTGATTGTCGGACTTGAACTTTTTAAGAAAGGCATAAATAACCATTTTACCACTGTTTACTAGCCAATCATGAATACCTTAGTGCATATCGTAAGATTTTGTGCTTAAGAAAGTGTAGCACATGCACAAAAAGAATATAAGGTGTAGTCTCGGTTTAAATGCTTAAAATTTGTGTGTACATTATTGGACTTAAAGTTAAATCAAATAATTAAAATTGGTGTGTACATTATCTCGGCTATTTTATTAAGTTTTTGAACAACTAAAATTGGTGTGTACAATACGAGGCAAATTCAAGAAACTTACATGATTGCAAGCTTATGATCTAGGAGATGTGGGAGTTATATGATGTAACTATTTAGGTGATAGTCTCTCTCAAATTTATGTGATGAATTTTGTAGAAATTGTGATTGATTTCTATTTACATATCACCTCACATGTATTTCAAGTTTTTGCTAGTTGCACACACTACACAAGTTACTCTTTGCTAAACTTGGTACATTTTATTGTGTGTGATCTTGTTGTGGCCATCCAAGATTAAAAGTTCATTGATCTTAATGCAAAATGTGTTTAAAGTTTGAGAAATTGGAAATTCTAGGGCTTGAATGTACCCGAATTGGGGATTTTTGTTCAAATTGAGTTTAATTGATGAAATTGGCTTGTTGAATTGATGTAATTGATCATTATAATCTGTATTCTAACTTGTGTGATGATCAATTGGTCAATTTTTTTATAAAAACGAACAAATGGTTTTTCAAATTTTGGAGTTTTTGTTAGAAACTCTATGCTCAAGCCAATTTTGTGAATTTGAACTTATATTGAACTTAGTTTCACTACATTAGAGCATGCATCATGACATATTTTTTCAGTGGCGGCTCCAGGAATTTTTTCTAGAGTGTTCCTATTCCACTTAAAAAAAATTTTGGGTCATTTCGGTCTATTTCGAGTGTTTTGGGACGTTTTGATAAATACCGGCCGAAATTCAAGATTTGGCCAGCATAAAGTTTGTGCTTAAAAAAAAAAAAAAAAAAAAATTTGCATTCTGTACACCGAAAAACCTCAAAAGGAAAATAAATGAACAGAAATGAAATGAACAAAGGTACCTAAACAATAAACTATAAGTTCATTTGAAATATTAATAAAATTATTAATTATTATTGTTTAGTTGTTTCATAAATTTGTTTGTCTTTTATAAACTATAATTTGTTGTATTATTGTTTCATTAATTATTAAATTATTAATTGTTGTTTAGCCTAACATAATTTAATTTGTTTGTCTTTTATAATGTATTAGTTAATTAAATTATTAATTATTGGTGTTTAGTTGCTTCATTAATTTTTTTTACTAACTACTAGCAGTCTAAAAAACATTCTATATACCACCACACACCCTTGGTGTGATGGTCACTCCACAAGTATAAATGCTTGTGGAGTGTGGAGGATAAGGGCCGGGATTCAAATCTCCATGAGGGAGCTTTACACACATATACATTTAGATTATGCTACAGTAAAATTCTATCTTGTATAAAAAAAAAAAAATTCTATATAAATTAATATATCTAATTACATTTCAAAATTTTACCTCTTTTATTCAAATTATTTTAAGCTAATTTCACAACTCAATAAAAAAATTAAAAAGCATAATAAGCCTTCTACAGTTCTACATAGGAGTGGTCAAAAAGAAAAAGAATAGAATACTATAAACAATCTTCTAAGAAGTTAAAACAAAAATCAAAAATAAAAAAATAAAAAAAGTAAAAGAGTGGCGGATAAACCACGTTGGTTTGTTTGCCCATTAGTAACTTTTGAAGAAAAAAAAAACATTTAATAAGAAGTAGAAAGTGGGTAGGTGTGAAACAGCGGAAGGCATTTAAGTCTTGACCTCTTGTCCCTTGGGTTTCTCTACTAACATTTTGTTTAGAAACCTAGATTAGAAATGCCAAAAGAACAACGAGGAAGAGAAGAAAACTGAAGAAGCTACTATGGGATGACAGCGAGCTCATCTGATGAGGCTCATCAACAACAACACCTTATGCATATTCATATTGGGTTTTGGTTGGTTGGTTGGCTTTTTTTTTTTTTTGGGCTTGCTCTGTTATGATTTTTTTTTTTTTAAGGATTTTAGTCAAAATTTGTTTGGCATAAAAATTTTGAGGGTGTTCCTAATATTTCTTGGGAGTGGTCCTATTTTTTTTTTAAGGGTAAACAAATAAAAAAAATTTAATTATTATATATTTATATATATATATATATATATATATATATTTTTTCAAGCCAGGGTGTTCCTAGGAACACCCTGGGCTCTAAGTGGCATCGCCACTATATTTTTTCATGCATCATTTGTGTTTAGGATTCACATGCATTACATTGATTTCTGTATCTATCTTGCAGTTTTGCAGCCATATCTCTCATTGTTTTCACACATGCATACACTTTGCTAAATTGGGTACTCAACTTGATTTAAAAAATTGATTGATTAATTTTTGAGTTATGTACTTTTTAGTATATGCTATTTTTTATGTGTGAACTGCAGAAAATATTTTTCTTAAGAGATATGATGAATAATCAATGTGCAAATATTTTCTCTACTCATGCAACTGTTTATGGGTCACATCATGTTAAGTTTACATTGATTGAAAGAGAGAATATTTTTCTTCATATGTATCCTCACCTTAGTTTTTATCTTTGATTTGTGTGTCTTTATTCCCTCCCCCCTAACTTTTCCCCAACACTTTTTCGCAAAACATGTTTTGTTTTTCCTATTTTTATAGGGGAGAAATGTTGTTTTTAACCTTTGTTGTTCATAGGGGGAGTTGTCTCTATTTTTTATAGAATTGAATTGTTTTGTATTCCCTTCATTCTCTATTTCCTCTTACTATTTGTTGAGTTGTTACTCTTTGTTTGAGTTATCTTTGTCAATACGTAACAAAATGGGGGAGATTTAGATGAAATGTGGGAATATGTGTGGAAAATACAAGAATGTTCTGTTTAGGGGGAGTTAACATTGTTTTTGATGTATCTAACTTAGGGGAAGAGTTAGTTTGTATATTTGTTGATTTACTGTTTTTCTGTCACACATACATTTATGCATTTATTGAGTATTTCAAGAAATACAAGTTGATTTAGTCATGTTGCTGTCTACACTTACAACTGATGGATAGTAGTTAGGATTGAATTTGTGATAATGAGCATTTTTTTTTGTATGGGGCTTTACTTTGTAAACTTTGAGCTTTTAGTTTGTGTTTTGTCACGGATTACCAAAGGGAGAGTTTGTTAGGTTCTAAAGATTTAGGAATTTATGTATTTAGAATTCTAATCTGTAATGTTAGCAAACCATGATCAAAACAGGTTGTTTAGTCTTGTATAAACTTGCTCAAAGTTGTGCATTTATGTAAAGTTGGAATCGAGTGGCTGCAGAAAGTATTAGTGACTTTTGGCCTGACTTGATCAATCGAATCTCGGGCAGAATGTTTTTTCTGCAGAATTTTCAACTCAGCCCAAGCCCATTAAGGATTAGGGTTTCACATCTACTTCTCCCATTATATAAAGGAAACCATAAGTACGTTTTTAAGAGACTTTTCAGAGAGAGAAGAGAGTGCTTCTTTTGTATCTAGGGTTTTCTACCCAAACCTATTTAAGGTCTTTGTTGCTCATATTACTGTTTGTGTGAATCTCTTGTGAGATTTGTGAGGAGCTTTCCTTCACACAAGTTTAGGATTATCAAGAAGGAGATTCGTTCAAGAACTTGATGATCATTCAGTTACTGCCATAAGAGCTTAAAGATATACAAGCGTGTGTGCTTGTACTTGCTAGAAAATTCAATAAAGAAGGAGTTCGTAGTCTCGGAACTTGCACGTGGTCGTGTCAGTAAGTTTCTACTGGTGGGTAACAATACGATGTTAGTGGTCTAAGTTGCTATTGTAAAACTTCGATTCTTTCTATAGTGGATTCAAGTTTACCTTGAGTATAGTTAGGTTAAATCCTCCCCAAATTTTTACCGGTGTGGTTTCTTGGGTCATCATATCTTTGTGTTATTTATTTTTCTGCTGCTTATACATGATATGATTGTTTGATTGTGATAACCTACATTTGCATAATTTGACTAAGTTAATCACTTGACTAATTAACTAGGTTAATCCAATTGTGTTTTAAAGGAATCTAAAAACATACAAATTCTATTAGTTACAATCAAGTTGTCCTCCAATAACAAACTGCAATCCTTGAAGAACAACTATCTATATTATATATGAAATTAATTACTGAAATAAAAAATGCAGAATGGGAATAAGATAGCAGGTCAAGTGCAATAAGGCCTATACAAAATTTACTTTTGCATGAATAAATAAAATTAATGGGTTATCAATTTAACAAAGTAAGATTTTTTTTCCCCTAAAATAAATGAATTTCATGCAATATCAATTTGAACCTTTATGTATTGGTGCAGCAAATTGAATTCACATGCTTTGAAACAATAAGAGCATGAGCATATATATCTTATGTATCTGCAAGTAATATTAATGTTATCACAACTATATAAGAGCTATTTAACATGGACAAATTAGAAAATCATTCTAAAAAATAATCTTAACCAGGCAAATAATCAAAACAAAATTCAGATGAGAAAAGCCAAGAAACAGAGAGGAGAAAGAAAGATCGAAGAGATACTTTCTCTAAGGAGAGCTTCGCTTTGATCTTCAAAGGGATGGAAGAAGGTATGAGGATGCTTGGAGGGGTCCTTTCAGCACCTACAAAGTATCTATACATCTATATAAATGAAAAAAAAAAAAAAAAAAAAAAAAAAAAAAAACCTTATTTGAGCATGGTATTGATAATTGAATGCTATGGTAGAACAATCTAGTGAAGAAACAATCATGATTTTTTTTCCTCTGAACCGTAACAGCGAGATAATCCAGGTGATAAACTTGGGAAAACAATTTGACTTGTGTAAAAAAACATGTATGGCGGTAAAATCTAAAGAAGAAGCAATCATGATTCCCATTTTTTTTTTTCCTCTCTAAACCCTAACAGCAAGCTAATCTAGGTAATAAGCTTAGGAAAAAAAATTGACTTCTGTGTGCAAATGGATAAACAAAAAAACATGTGAGAAAAAATGACAAAAACTTTCCTCTTTTCCCTCTTTCTTCTCTTTCTCTATCGGCTGGCTCACAGTTGACCTTTTTTTTTCTTCTCATCTCTGGCTCTCACTTTGTTCTCTATTTGTGGCTATAAACAAGTTCAGTAGCAGAACAAAATGACAAGAAAGAGAAAAGGGCAATATTCAAGAAGCATCTACATTCTAGGATTGATAGACAAAAAGTCAAAAAGACCCCTAAAGACTTTTAGAACATAGTAATTTCATCAAAAAAAAGCAAAACGTGTGACAGCAGAGTAATGACAAAAAAAAAAAACCAAAAAAGGCCCACAGATTTTTTAGCTCATATACGCACTTAGAGCATCAGCATCCGGAGGTGGGAATGTCAAATGCAAGAGTTATTTAGCATTAAGAGCCACAAATCACTCAGCAATTGGAAGGCTATATGGCATATGTCAAATTTTTTTTGAGATTTTGCTACAGTACCATCTTAAATGTAAGATGGTACTGTAGCTGAATCTTATAAAAAAAATAATTTTTTAATACATTCATTTCTCTCTCCTCTCTCATTTTAACCCGCCAGCTTCTCTCTCCTCTCTCATTTTTTCTCTTTCTTTTCTCTCTCTTCCTTCTCTCTCTGTCTTACTGCTCTCTCTAATTCAACGGAATGGAGGCAACGGCGGCGTGGAGGCTCGATCAGAAAAGCTGCGGTGGAGGCGTGGAGGTCGTGGGTTTCCGGCGTTTGGGTGCTGTTTGGCGTTTGGCGTTTGGGTCGAAGATGGTGGGTCGAAGATGGCGTTTGGCGTTTGGGTCGAAGATGGCGTTTGGCGTTTGGCGTTTGGCGTTTGGGTCGGAGACGGCGACCCTCTCTCTCTCGCCATCGCTGCCGGTGAGAACAGAGTTGGTTGGATTTGGCTGTGCCGTGTTGGCGTTGGTGGCGCTGTGTGTTTTTTTTTTTTTTTGGTTCAGCTACTGGGGTTTGTGGTTGTGGCTGGTGGGCCGACGGTGGAGGTGGTGGAAGTAGTTATGGATGGTGGGCCGACGGTGGAGTGGGTGTTTGTGGCTCCGTTGGAGTGGGTTTTGGGTCAGTGGGTGGCGACGTGGGTTTGCTGCCTGGGATATTTTTTTTTTTTTTTTTTTTTGGTGTTGACGGTATTATGGGTTGCTGCGTTGTGGTGGTGGATCGGTGGTGGCGGAGATCGGTGGAGCTGTGGTGGTTGTTAATGGGTTTTTGTTTTTTTTGTTTTGTTTTGTTTTTTTTTTTTTTTTTTTTTTCTGGGTTTGCTGGTATATGTGATCGGTGTTGTGTGGCTGTGGCATTGTGATAGGCGTGATGATTTTTTTTTCTTTTCTTTTCTTTTCTGTTTTGCCGATCTGGGTTGATATGGATGATAGAGTTGTGTGGAGGAGTTGGGTTGATATGGATGATAGATTGGAGGAGGCTAGAAGAAGATGAAAAGTAAAGTAACGGAGGATATATTGAAGGGATAGGTGTGGGGTAGAAAATTGAGAAAAAATATAAAAAGAAAAAATATATTTTATTATGTAAATATATTATTTTAATGAGTAGAAGAGGAAAATAGAGTTTTGGGATGTTGGAGTATTGTAAAATTGTATTGTATAATTGATAAAGTTACTTTTTGAGGTGGTAAAATAGGATGAGATTTAGAAACCGGCTGCGGATGCTCTTAAGCTCTACAAATTGAAGCTACCGTTTAACCCATTCCTCTATTGTTTTGTCCATATAACAAATGAAATCGACTAATTAACTACTTGACTTGAACTTGTTTAATTGATAAAAATTGGTAGTAAGCCGTTAAACGTAACTTTCATACTTTGATCAGACATAATTAATTGCATTGGTGGTGTTACAATTTACGACCACCTTGGCCTCGAGGCCCTCGACTACTGTAGGTAGCTATGGTGAAATGTCATAACAATCTTAGCAAAAGCAAGAGAAAAATTATTTTAATTCAAGAAAAAACCAAACATCCCAAAAGACTAACATATGTGATAAATTTCCGATTGATATTATTTTGCAAAGCGTTAAGTCATTTATAGACTTACAAACTCCAAATGGAAAGAAACAGCCAAACAATCAAACTGAAAAAAAAAAAAAAAAAAAAAAAAAAAGGACCAATTAACCTAAGCAACAAATAAAGATAAGCACCTTGTTTACTGAAAGATTTTGGGCTTGAAGTGTATTACAACAATAGCGGAAATTAGTTACAGAGAGAGTGAGATTTATGAGAAGATATTTTCTGAAATTGTATTTCAAGCTTTTTTTTTTTTTTTTTTGTTAATTCACTATACAAAACTCTATTTATATAGAATAGATTACACTAGGACTAGAACCAGGGTGGAGCTACATGCATGAGTGGGGAACCAGGGTCCCCCAAAAATTTTAAAAACATTTTAATACTATATTAAATATTTAACATTTTAATTATTAGCTTACAAAAATGAGACTCAGCTCCCCAAATATTTGAGCTAGTCAATGATGCTCTTAAAAAAATATTTGAGTCAGTCCAATGAGGCATGTTTATGAAAATTTGTATAAGCTAATATATTAGTATCATAAGTTGATCCTCCAAACAAAAATTTCTAATTACACCTTACTAGATCCTTCTAGAAGATTCTATTTCTAACAGATTTACAACAAACTAATAACAAACTCTAATAGATTTTTTGGGTGAAGTACAGCTGGCATATGAAGCCAGATAGATAAGCACGGAAGCTTGAACACGTGAGCTGGAAAACAGAGCAAGTCTGGAAGGAGGCTTGGACTTGATGAAGAGCTACAAAACGGTGTCGTTCTCTTTACGTTCTCTTTAAGTGTAAACGGCATCGTATCAGCACATCCTTTAACACATTGTCATAAAATCAAACGCCACCGTTTTGGAGGCCAAAGTGACCGTTATGAAAAACTAGCCGTTGTCCTCTGTTTTATCTGTTTTGAATTCCTGAGTTTCTGTGCTTCCTTTATCACTTGCAACTCTTACTCAAAAAACTTCCTAATTGATAAAGATAATTCCCACATTATTCAACGACTCAAACTAGCAAGAAATTACAGATAACATTTGATGACCAGTTGACAACTACATGCTTCAACAGCAACTTCCAGTAGCAATTGTGTGGACATAGCAGGTGGTCTTTGGACAACCACTTTCGTGATGGTACAGGGGAAAAGACTTTCAGCATGCTTTAAAGCAAAAAGCAAAAAGCAAGAGTTGCGAGGATGATGTTGTTGTAGACGACTAAATTTCTAGTTTGAAATAAATCAAACAAGTAAAAATAGTTTTACAAATGCGAATTTGTATTGATAATTGTGTGGTACAATTCTCTCTGATTACAAAAGAGTGATCCTCTGATTCGATCTCCTTGCAAGACTTATTGATTTGGATTTGTGGTAATGTGATTGACTTGAACACAAAATATCCTTCAATTTGGTTGAGGGATGGATCGAAGATTGTTGAAACAGAATTACAATGAATCTCTGGCTATGAGCTTGTTAGAAATTCTTTGTTCTTCACGTTCTTCGTATGTTCTTCGTGTTCTTGGTGCGTTCTTCGTCTTTGAAGGTTTGTGGTGGAAGTTCTTCGGTGCTTTAGAGGCTTGAATCCGTAGAGCTTTGTTGATTTGTGATTTGTTGGTGTTTTTCGGACACTTTAGGCTTGATTCCCGTAGACTTTTGGATCTAGGCGGATGATTTGGATGATTTCTCTTCGAATGTTCTTCGTATTCGAAGTTGAAGTTCTTGAAGTTCTTGGAGGCTTTAGAGATTGGTTCCGGCAGAGCTTCTGGACTTCTGAATCTTCTCTGATGCTGCTTGTGCTTCAGATGGCTTGATGTCCTCCCAAATGTCTTAGGAAGGCTTCTATTTATAGGAGTTTTGGGGTGGATGAGCGACACGTGGCGGAGTCTGATTGGTGACACATGTCACAGTCTGATTGGTCCGCTTATGTCATCGCTTACACGTGCGAGGTTGCTTGGGTCATCGCTTACACGTGCGAGGTTGCTTGTGTCATCGCTTGCACGAGTCGATGCATGATTGGTTCTTGCATGACACTTGGCAAATTTCTGTTGGCTTCTGAATGGCAATAGTAAAACCTAGCAGCAGTATATGGCGCTTTGTAATTGGCTGTATTTTGTGGTCTTGGTAGTGTGACGTGTCAGCTTGTGATAGGTCGGGAATTTTCCCTCTCTACAAATGCCCCCTCGAGACTCGTTCATGCACACGGTTTCAGAGTGTGGTGTGGGAATGAGTTTCAAAAACAGATTTTTGCACTTGGTTCTTCAAATGAAGTAATTGAAGGTGGTGGAGCTTTCAGTAGGATGAAATAATTTCCGAAGAGTAGACCCACCCATATGAAAGGCTTTGATGAGACCAAAAAGAGGTCTGCGAGTATTTGAATGTACTTGCGTGATCGAGCCTTCTCAGGAGAGGTTAAGTTGAAGTAACTTCAGAAGAGTACCTTTGGATCGTTGGCGGCGATCACAGGGTGTAGAAGATGGGGAAGACGCGAGGGTGGTGGCTGGGTATAACATGCAGAGCCATGGGGCTAGCCTCGTGTTTTTGAGAACTTTTGGTGAAGTTATATCGGAAGAGTATACTTCGGATTAAGGCTAGGCCATGTGGGAAAGTGGTTAAGTGCGCATGTGTCATCGTTTCACTCAGGTTAAGTTGAGGTAATTTCAGAAGCTTATGGATTCTGGGGATGATGGTGTTGGTGGTGAAGAAGACGGGGATGAAGTAAAGCGAACGGGTGAAACACACACAACTACGGTGCTGGCACTGTATGTTGCATGGGGTCTGACAGTGAGTAATCGAATGTGCGTGTGTAATGGGACCAAACCGACAGACATTAAGTTGAAGTAATTTCAGAAGAGTACCTTCTAAAATACTTCAAGCTAGCTTTAAGTTGGAGTAATTTCAGAAAATGTGTTTTGAGGTACCAGCAACGATGACCTTTGAGTCCCATAGTGGTGGGGACATGGAATAAGGCTCTGGTAACCATTTACCAGCCCCAAAGGTTGAACTCTGATGAGCTGGTGCCTTGAAGGTTGCCTCAAATGTTGGATGGAAGACAATTTGTAGGATACCCCAACACTTTTTACCATCTTCACTTACTGCTACTTGCTGGAAAAGCACAGAAAAATGAAAGATGGAGCTAACTTGTGATTCTGGTCTTAGAAACCAGCCAAGTTGCTATTTGTTCCGAACCACTGCTTCTGCTGGAAGACCAAGCAATTGGAGAGAGACTACAGGAGACCTGAGGTTAGGAACAGGAGTCTCTGCTGGACTTAGACTTCCTGGCCAACCAGATCCACGGAAGCATGGAAGGCTGATACAGACCTTGTTATGAGTAATTTTATGAACAAAGGTGGTCATTAAGTGGAGAAACAAAATTTGTTTGGATCTCAAAACTACAATGATGTTGTGAAGAGGGTTTCTACCAAACCATAAGAGGGTTGATTTCAAACTGACTATGAAGCAATATTGGTTGCTAAGTGTTGAGAATGATGAAATCATAGTGAGAAATGGCTGTGAGAAGGAGGACTTGAAAATTTGAAAGAAGCAAATCTTCATTTCATGACTAAGTGTTTTTTTTTTTCTTGATGAGTTCTTGATGAATCCGGCCCTTCTATTTATAATGGAGAGATGAAGAATGGTAGATGGATAGTTGAGAATGGCGGATGTGAATTTTTGGTGAGACCGGTGGATGAGAATGGTAGTGAGAGACCGGTAGGGAACGAGAATGGTAGGTGAGAGAGATGAAGAATGGTAGGTGGGAATGTTTGGCACCGAAAGGGGAATTGTGGGTTGGACGGGTGACTCGATGTAATTTCAAGCTCAAGACACACTTGTGAGAGTTCATTTGTACTTTAGAAGGAAAGCCTTGATGAAGTCTGGGGAATAACCCTGAGGTGGTCCAAACTAAATGGATGAATCTCAAATTTTGATATTGAGAACTTTAGTTTTGGATATTGTCAATACTCCACCGATGTGGGTTAGATTGATGATTTCCAAGTCGTAAAAAAAAACTATGCAAGACAAGTCTGGCTTGAAAATCTTGATTTTGGGTTGATTTCAACATAAAAGTCAACTATCTTGGAATTGAGTCATTTTGTGCAATTTTTGAGTCTCAAATGATGGAACGGACTCCAAATTTAGAATGTACGCGAAAAACTAAGCAAGATAGGTCCATCTTAAAAATTTTGACTTTTGCTCAAAATTTTTGCAAAAGTCAACTTTCTGAAAATTGGACATTTGCGCAATTTCCGAGCTTTGAATGGAGAAACGGATCTCAAAATCGGAATGTACGCGAAAAATCGAGTGGGACAGGCCTCTTTTAAAAATTTCAACTTTTTGGTCAAAGTCAAAAGTCAAACTTAATCAAAGCATTTTCTTTTCTTTTTTTTTTTTTTTTTTTTTGGCGGTTCGGACCGGGTCAGGGTCAAACCGGGTCGGATCTGGACAGGAGGGTCAAGCCGGTTAGTGGAGGATGATGTCATCCATGACGTCACAGGGCTGAGGCGTGTGGCACGTATGGCGCGTGTGCGCGCGTGAGGGAGACCGGCGCGTGTGGGCGCGTAGATGTAAGGCAAGGCGCGTGGCAGCGCGTGTGACTGAAGGATTTTGACGCCGAATCTTCTGGCGGCGCGTGGGAGCTCTTTTGACCCCAAAATTTTTGGGTTTTGTCGATCTAAGGCCGTAGATTACTCCTGTAGGGTCAGTTTTGTGAAATTATGATCAGGTTTGCACAGATTTGAAGGACTAGGCCGCGGTTCGTTGTGAAATTGTGGCGGCGCGTGGTGGCGCGTGGCCGGATATCTGGGTCTGGTATTTTCAAGTTTGGTGAGTCGAAGGCCGTAGAAGTCTCCTGTGATGTCGGTTTGATGGATTTATAGTCTTGGGCGGCCCTGACAGTGCTTGACATTGGTTAATCTGCCATTGTTTTCTGCTTTCAAAGGTCGGCTACACAAGGAGCTTTGAACAATCATGCGGCCTAGAACTTCATCCCAGATATAATGCAATATTTTCTTGACATGTGTACTTCTTTTTGCAGGCCTATAGGTATTTTTCTGAGATCTAGTGCAGTATTCCTTGACAATTCTTTAACCATTTTCACACTTCTTTCCTTTTGTCTATTAGCTTTCCAAGGATCCCTATATAAAGCCCTCCGGAGTATGCATTAATCAGTACAAGCGTAATCTTCAGTAACAAAATCTTTGTGCAATCTCTACTTAAAGAAACCATGCATTTTCTTTTTCTTTCCCTTTTTTTTATTTTTTATTTTTTATTTTTATTTTTATTATTTCTTATTATTATAATATATATATATATATATATATATATATATATATATATATTTTACACAGCTTGGTTTGCACTAACACCCTTTTTTTTTTTTTTTTTGAGACATGCCATGAGATTTTCTACTAACAAGTTCTTTGTTGTTGCTTATTTTTGTCATGCAGCATGCTTTCTTTGGCAATTAAGCCGCACCAACACTTGTCTTTTCAAAGCAGCCATCTCAAGAGTCTTTGCAATGTAGGCATCTCAAGAGTCTTTGCAACGTAGCCGCATCAAGAGTCTTTACCATGAAGATATGCCAACATTTGTCCTTGTACTGAAGCCATGCCAACATTTGTCTTTGACATGAAGCAATATTTGCACTTACATATGTCATGAAGTCGCACCACCATTTGCACTGAAGCCGTGTCAACATTCATCTTTGCCATGCAGCCATGTCAACACTTTATTCGCATCGAAGCCGTGCCAACGCTCATCTTTGTCATGAAGCAATACTTGCACTTGCCTTCACAATGAAATTGCATTCATCATTTATACTAAAGCAGTGCTAACATCCATTTTCGCCATGCCAACACTTCATTCGTACCGAGGCCATGCTGACATCCATCTTTGCCATGTCAACACTTCTCTTGCACTGAAGTCGTGCCAAGATTCATCTTTGCCATGAAGCTACGTCAACACTTCATTTGCACTGAAGCCATGCCAACACTCGTCTTTGCCATAAAACCACGTCAACACTTCATTCGCATCGAAGTCGTGCCAACGTTCATCTTTGTCATGAAGCCACAACAACACTCCACACTAGCACTTGCACTCGCATTTGAAGTTGCACCCATATTTGCCTTTATAATAAAGCTACAACAGCATCAATTTTCAGAGGCAATATAGCTCCAATATCGAGGTGCATAGCACTGTAGCTAGACATCAGGATTTCAAAGATGCCAACAAGACGTTGAAGATACAAGGAAAGGCCACCAAAACCTTGAAGATGAGGGAAAGAATGATGCCAATACTTTGAAGATGTCAGAACATGCCCCCAAGAATCTGACATTGCATGAACATGCCCATAGAGGAGAGATGATGCAACACCGACTTCGGATATATAATCTATCATCATTCTGGAGGACGTTGACGTCATCCAAATTTCAGAGACATGATGTAAAACGACACCACTCAGCCAAGAGATGATGTGGTTCAAATTTCAGAGCTATGAAGTGGCACAACCTAGAAGAGAGACGATGTAGCTTAGACTTGCAAGGTACAAGAAGATGCCCCCCAGGAGATAAGTGATGCAAAGCATACTTCAGAAACGTAGGAGAATGTCCATAGAAAATGAGCAATGCCATGCAGACTTTATTTCTTGCAAAAGAGGTTGAAGATTTTATTTTGCGCCACAACCAAGAATCAACTTATGTTTATCATCATTTCAAGGAAAGTTAAGCCACGTCAATTCCTTACAGTCTTCATCTTCGACTACAACGATCTTCAATCATCCTATTGAGCAGTTGACTACCTTTAAGCAATGCCTTGCACCAAAGGGACCTTAAAAGTATATTGACAACCATTGCAAAACTCTTCAAGCCAGACTGACAATCCTTCTTCTTTTCATGTGACTAAACTTAGTGACAAGTACTAAGCTGCCTACGTACCCCGGAGAGGGATCAAGTCATCACGTAGTTCAACATTTTTTTTTTTGATGATGACTTTTTTTTTTTTTTTTGGATATTTTCCTTTTGGATGATTTCTTTGTTTTTTTTTTTGTTTTTTTTTTTATAACTTTTTTTTTAGTGCGTGACTGAACTCAGCAAAAGATACTAAGTTGCCTACATACCCTCAAGAGGGATCAAGTCATTACGTAGTTCAATATATATATATATATATATATATATTTTTTTTTTGTTATTGATTTTTTTTGTTGTTTTTTGCAAAAAGGGGGGCTCAGTGTGTAATAATGGGTATCACCACTAATCGAACCCCAGACCTCTCAAAGGCGACTTGGGCATCTAACCACTACGCCACACTAGCAATTGGTGACATAGAGTGGGATTAATTTCTCCTTATTGGTACGCTTTCAGAGATAATGGGAAGACATCATGTACTCTTGCAGCATTACAGTGGGTAGTTTAAGCTCTTGCCAAGGAGCAATTCCTCAACTTTCAGGCATAGAAGCGCTTGAGGAACTTCCCATTGATGGGGCCGATCCTTACACCATCATTATCAATCAATTTGTAAGCTCCATTGGTGTAGACTTCTTGCACAACATAAGGTCCATCCCATTTTGAAGTGAATTTATTGCCTGTACGATGAGTTGTGATGATAGGTCTTCGAACGGCAAGGACTAAGTCACCAACTTGGAATGATCGTGGTTTAACTCTTTTATTAAAGGCGCTTGAAAGACGAGCTTGATAGCACTCAAGGCGTTGTTGGGCCTCGAGCCTTTTCTCATCAAGTGCCTCTAATTCTTGCAATCTGAGCTTGGCATTTTCTTCTCCAGTCAACCCTTCTTGAATGGCAATCCGTAATGACGGGATTTGACGTTCCAAAGGAAGGACGGCTTCCACTCCATAGACAAGAGAATATGGTGTCGCTTGAGTAGGCGTTCGAAATGTTGTTCGATACGCCCATAATGCTTCTCCGATTCTTTCATGCCAGTCCCTCTTTGTTTTGGATACCACCTTCTTTAACAAACTGCCAAGCGTTTTGTTGAATGCTTCAGCTAGTCCATTTGCCGGGGCATTATACATGGAGGAGTTGTATTGTTTAAACTCAAACTTCTCGCATAATTCCGTCATCAACCTATTGTAGAACAGCTTTCCATTATCAGTTATGATATACTGCGGGACACCATACCGATAGATCAAATGAGTTCGAATGAAATTGACCACCGTCTCTTTTTTCACTTCCCTAAGGGGCACAGCTTCCGCCCATTTTGAAAAGTAATCAGTTGCAGCCAAGATGTACAAATGGCCGCCGGATGACTTTGGTAATGGTCCTATTGCATCAAGCCCCCACGCATCAAAATGCCAAGAAGCTACAGTTGGGTGTAGAGGTTCTGGTGGCTGGTGGATGAAGTTCGCATGATACTGACAAGCTTCACATTTCTTAGCGTACTCCATGGAATCTTGCACCATTGTAGGCCAATAGTAACCCATTCGTTTGATCCTATAATGTAACTTAGGACCTGACTGATGTGTGCCGCATATTCCTGAGTGAGCTTCCTCTAAGGCTTGTTTAGCCTCCTCCTCTCCTAAGCAACGAAGAAACAATCCATCAAATGAACAGCGGTAGAGAGTGTCTTTATAGTAAATGAATCGAGTAGCCCTTCGCCGAACTTCACTCCCGTGGCGTTTATCATCCGGGAGTTTTCCATGTTGAAGGTATTCAATGATCGCTTGTCGCCAATCTTCTTTTTCAACAAGGCATACCGAAATGATGTTGGCTTGCTCTTCTTCTTCTTCTTCTTCGATCACGAGAGGTACCACCCACCTTTGGGAAATAGCAACTTTGGTGGTCTCTTCTTGGGATAATGCCAAGGCGGTAGCCAAATTAGCTAAAGCATCGGCCTGTCTATTCTCCTTCCTTGGTATATGCTCCAATGTGATGGCCTCAAAATTTGTTAGCAATTTCTTCACATATTTGCAATAAGGGATGAGGTCTTCTTTCTTGACGTCATACTGCTCCAAGACTTGGTTGATAATTAATTTGGAATCCCCAAAGATCTCAAGTTGCGATATGCTCATCTCAATGGCCATTTGTAGACCAATAATCAATGCTTGATATTCAGCTACGTTGTTAGAGCAAAGTTCGCTTAATGAGAACGAGTACAGAAGTATCTGCCGTTGTGGAGAAACAAACACTACACCTGCCCCCGCTCCTTCTCGACGTGCAGCCCCATCGAAAAACATCATCCATGGTGGCATTACCTCAATGTAAAACACGTCTTCATCCGGAAAATCATCGGAAAATTCCCAATCAGATGGAATTGGGTGATCAGCTAAGAAATCTGCCAATGCTTGTCCCTTAACAGCTTTTTGTGGGACATATGCGAGGTCATATTGTTGTAGCAAGACCGCCCATTGAGCTATACGACCCGCAACCACTGGCCTAGAAAGGACATACTTAATTGGGTCCGCTTTTGCTATCAAGCGAACCGTGTATGCTTGCATGTAGTGCTCCAGTTTATCTATAGCAAAGAAAAGAGCGAGACACATCTTTTCAATAGGAGAATAATTTAATTCAGGCCCATTGAGAGTTCGACTTAGATAATAAAGGGCTCTTTCTTTCCCCCCTTCATTTTCTTGTGCCATAAGAGCACCCAGAGACTTTTCTTGTGCGGAAATGTACAACACGAGAGATTTTCCTGGAATAGGAGCACCCAAAACTGGAGGATTAAGTAAGTATCTTTTGATGCGCGCAAAAGCATTGCTACAAGCCTCATTCCATTCAAAGTGCACATCCTTCTTCATCAATCTATTGAAAGGTTGACATCGACCAGCCAAGTTCGAGATAAATTGTCGTATGTAGGCTAGTTTTCCTTGCAAGCCTCTAAGTTCTCGCAGATTCTTGGGCTCTGGCATTTTCTGGATGGCTTCAATTTTGGACTGGTCAATTTCAATATCGCGGTGTCTCACAATGAAACCAAGAAATCTCCCAGATTTTACGCCAAAAGCACATTTGCGGGGGTTCATCTTAAGTTGATACTTTCTTAGGCGGTTGAACACAGATCGCAGATCTACCAGATGGTCTTCCCTCATTTTTGTTTTAACCACCAGATCATCAACATAACACTCCACGTATTTGTGAAGTACATTATCAAAGATCTTTTGCATAGCCCTTTGATAAGTAGCACCAGCGTTCTTTAGTCCAAAAGGCATCACTTTGTAACAGTAAATGTCCTTAGGGGTACGAAAAGCTGTGAGCTCTTCATCCTTAGGATTCATTCGAATTTGGTTGTAGCCTGAAGAACCATCCATGAAAGATAAAGCTTCATGAGCAGTAGTGGCGTCAACCATGACCTCAGTGATGGGTAATGAAAAATCATCCTTGGGACATGCATTGTTCAAATCACGGAAGTCAACGCACACACGGATTTGTCCATTCTTCTTTTTGATAGGGACGATGTTAGCGATCCATTCCGGGTACTGTACTTCACGAATGAAACCTGCCTCAATTAGCTTATTGACCTCAATTTCTATTTGAGGGATAAGCTTCGGCCGAAAGCGTCTTTGGGCTTGTTTAACTGGGCGCACGCCTTTCTTTACCGCCAAATGATGTAGAGCAATACATGGATTGAGCCCGGGCATTTCCTTGTAAGTCCAAGCAAACACATCTTTGTATTCTACTAAGAGCTTGAGGTACCCTTCTTCTTCTTCAGGGGTGAGAAGCGCACTGATGAAAGTTGGCCGGGGTTCTTCAGAAGTTCCTAAATTGACCTCTTTAAGTTCATCAACTGTAGCTTGCCCTCCATCTTCCAAGGCCGGAGGAGCTTCATCAAACTCTTCAGCTTCAGCATCTGAAAGTGTATCCTCTTTTATTGTAATATGAAACGAGGATGATACCTCTTCAATTTGCTCGTTGTGGGCGAGTGACTGACTTGTGTGTACAATCGTTCGTCTTTTGACTTTGAGCGATCCTTCAGTGCTGATATCTAAGGTAAAGTTACGTTTCATGCGTGAAGGAATGCTACTGCGGATCTCATCATTAGCTTTCTTCTCCCTTTGAACCTCAAAGCTTATTGAATTTTGAGAATGACTATCAACAGGCCTTTTTGTTGCCCCCAATTGATCAAAGACTGATTTACAAGCATCAGTGTCACGATTTTGTGTTAAGCAAGTTGTATTTAACCTGTCGAACACTGTAATTCGTGACGATGAGGCCTCGATGCGATCAAACACCGAGACACGCGATGAAGAGTGATCTTTTCTTTGATTCAAACTTTCGCCGACCTTTACTGTTATGTATTGGGAACTTGAAGCATCGCTTCTCCTCTTGATCCATATCTAAGCTAGTTGTTCTGGAGTATAACCTAATCCGGTCTTTGGGATAGGAATCTTATGCCCTTCAAGCCGCATTTTCCTTTGTGTCTTGCTAAGGCCATGCATCTTTTCTCCGGTGGCTTCTGGAATTAGTTTCCCTAAGTCTCCTTGTTTTGAGAAATCGTAGCCTGCTCTAGCTAACAACCTGTATGCCTTTGGGTCGAACCATTCTTTCGTCTGCTCACTTGGTAGAATACCATGCTCCGTCAGACTTTGTGAAGACCTCACGAATCCATTTAGTGGTTTCGAGGGCAAAGGATTTGTGGATGAAGTTAAAGGCATTACATGATTTTCTTTCAATATGGCTACATCCTCCATTGTAAGCTTTGTAGGAAGCTTTCCCATGTCTTTTGTAGGTTGAAGGCATTCCGCGAATGGAGATTGTCCATTCTTACGGCGTGATAATGGTACATAACGGAGGAATGGAGGGTTATTGGAAGATGTTGAAATTTCCGCTCTCATTGAATTACTGGTAGATTCAATAGGATGATCATTCCCGCATTCTGGACCTTTCTTTGAGGAAGGATTATCTTTTTCAGTGATGAATCTAACATGCTTCTTCTCACTCTGCTTGCTTTCCATAGCCGGGATCTCAACTGGGAGAATTTCACTAGCAATGTTATCTTCTACATAAAATTTTGCGTCAGCAAAGTGAGCTTCAGTCTCAGCAAAAGGTTTTAAGTCGGCATTGACCTTCTTTATTCCACCTTGAAGATACTTGAAATATTGATGCAAAGTTGACGGCACTATTCCATTTCCATGGATCCATGGACGTCCTAACAACATGTTGTAGGTTGTCTTGGCATTGATGACGTGGAATAAAACGTTACTTATCAATTCTCCAATGATTAATTCCAAGTGTATCATGCCGATTGCGCGTTGTCCTCCTTGGTTAAAACCTTGAATGACCAAACGACTATGCGATAATTCCTCCATAGTAAGACCAAGTCGTCTCATCGTCATTTTTGGTAGTATATTAATAGCTGAACCTCCGTCAATGAGAATACGATCGATCTTTTGTTCACGAGCATAACCAGAGACATAAAGTGGACGATTGTGGGGCTTAGAGCCTAACAATAGATCCTCATCAGTGAAAGTTAAGTCTGGAGAGCACGCGTAACATTCCTGGGTTTGTTGAAGCGTGTTGGTAGAAGGAGTGTACATCGTTGGCTTTTCAAGAGCTTGAGTGAGTGCTTCTTTTGGTGAGATGGAGGATTGCAAGGGTTCAACTTCATCAACTTGAGATTGGAGTTCTTCCGAAGATGACAAAGTCTCGTTTGGACCACCATGGTCAACATCCTCCTTTTCATCCTGAATTTTGCAACGAGTGACCGTGTGAACGGCCTCGGCTGAGTCATTTTGAAAGAATTTTTTGGGGAAGAATTCTTCCAATGTGATGAGATTTCGAAGTTTTTGGGTTTGTGCTGAATCGTCAGACATTTTTGTTCCCAGTCTTTCTTACCTTTTATCACTCCTTCTTCTTGACCAAGGCTGAATCTGGTTTTGTGCTCTTCTAGACTCTTGGGTGATCAAGTAAAGCGGAAATGTGCGTCTTTTCTTCCATCTCCTGCGAGTAACCACCGTCCATCCTTCTTCCTCATCCATTATTGACCTTTTATCATCATTTGAATTATAATCAGGTGCCTTTTGTGAGAGCTGAACTTGAACAGGTTCTAAAGAACCAAACTGAACGAGAGTGGTATTTGCCCCCTGCTTAGTTGTTGGAGACATGTAACTAGGTAACCCACAAGCAAAGGTTGCAAGGTTTGACTGAGCGACATCATTAAAATCCAAGTCGATTTTCCTTTCCTTGGCGAGTTTCATGATGAGTTCTTTAAGAACAAAGCATTTTTGGATTGGATAGCTTATGATGCGATGATACTTACAATAGTTTGGGTTATCAACTTTTCCCATCTCTTCCGGTCGTTTGCATTCTGGCAATTTAATTAATTTCAACTTGAGCAGTTGTTCTAGCATTTCTGGCATATCGGCATCTAGGAAAGGATACACCTTTTGTTCCCATTCCTTAAGTGATGAGCGTCGCGTTTCACGCTGTTGGCCTACCTCAGGCCTCTTCTCATTGGCCTTTACATTTCTTGTTGAAATTTTGATTGGGGCAAGGTTAACATTCATTGAGTCTTTGACATTACTTTTCGGATTCCTGTCATTTTTCCTTATTTCCCGTCTTTCTTTCCTTTCCTCAGGTACGGGAGGCTTTGTATTTCCATGTCTAGAGATACTCAATTCCATGTCATGCGCACGAGTTGCTAACTCCTCAAATGTTCGGGGCTTTATCCCTTGGAGGATGTAAAGAAGTCCCCAATGCATGCCTTGGATGCACATCTCTACAGCAGATATTTCAGAAAGTCTATCCTTGCAATCTAGACTCAAAGAACGCCACCGATTGATATAATCAACGACGGGCTCATCTTTCCACTGTTTGGTATTGGTAAGCTCCATCATGCTTACTGTGCGCCGTGTGCTATAGAATCGGTTGAGAAACTCTCTTTCAAGTTATTCCCAGCTATTGATTGACTCGAGTTCTAAGTCTGTATACCAATCAAAGGCATTTCCTTTCAGTGAGCGAACAAACTGCTTTACAAAGAGGCCTCCTTGAGTCCCTGCATTCTCACACGTTTCTACAAAGTAAGCCACGTGTTGCTTAGGGTTTCCTTTGCCATCAAATTGTAAGAACTTGGGGGGTTGATACCCATTTGGCATCCTCATATTATCGATGCGCTTTGTATAGGGCTTCGAACATATGAGAGAACTTGTAGAAGAACCTCCATATTGTGCTCGAATGGTGTTCGTTATCATATCCTACAATTGTTGGACAGATATCGAAGCCATTGAGGTGGAATGTCCGTGTTGAGAAGTGCCTTCACCTCCTTTTCCCTTATCACCTTTAGCATTTTCTCCTTTCAAGGTAAAGCCCGGTGGGCGTTCAGGGCCATGACTTGATTCACCCGAATCTTCTACCTCCAGTTTCTTCATTAGGGTTGCAATTTTGACGTCCTTTTCTTCAAGTGATTTTGTGAGGAGGATGATCCTTTGTTCCATTTCAGCCATCTTTTCTTCCATGGTAGAGGTGTTAGTCATCATTACTGGCATGACTTCTAGATATGATGGAGAAAATGATGAAATAGGATGAGTCAAAGGTACTGTATTCCTTAAGTTTCTCATCACAGGTGAAGAGTTGATAGAAAAGGTCTTTGTTGGGGATGATTCATTACTGCTCTACAAATCTTTTGAGAGATATGAATCCTTAGTGGTAGCTTTCCTATTTGCAAGAAAGTCCAGAGAGATGACAGTAGGAGGTTGGCTTTCTTTGGTTGGTTGGGGTTGAAGTTGATCAAGAGCTTTGGATCGACTGCGAGTGATTGGGCCAACGTAATCCTCAGCACTGGAAGCATCAACTACTGATTTTTGGGCATTCTTGCTAGAGGCCATTGAAGCTGGTAGCAAAATGATGTCGAATTTCTTTTCTTTTGAAGGAGAAAGAGATGAGAGGCAGAGAGGTCCCACTGGGCGTGCCAGAATATGTAGACGACTAAATTTCTAGTTTGAAATAAATCAAACAAGTAAAAATAGTTTCACAAATGCGAATTTGTATTGATAATTGTGTGGTACAATTCTCTCTAATTACAAAAGAGTGATCCTCTGATTCGATCTCCTTGCAAGACTTATTGATTCGGATTTGTGGTAATGTGATTGACTTGAACACAAAATATCCTTCAATTTGGTTGAGGGATGGATCGAAAATTGTTGAAACAGAATTACAATGAATCTCTGGCTATGAGCTTTTTAGAAATTCTTTGTTCTTCACGTTCTTCGTATGTTCTTCGTGTTCTTGGTGCGTTCTTCGTCTTTGAAGGTTTGTGGTGGAAGTTCTTCGATGCTTTAGAGGCTTGAATCCGTAGAGCTTCGTTGATTTGTGATTTGTTGGTGTTTTTCGGACACTTTAGGCTTGATTCCCGTAGACTTTTGGATCTAGGCGGATGATTTGGATGATTTCTCTTCGAATGTTCTTCGTATTCGAAGTTGAAGTTCTTGAAGTTCTTGGAGGCTTTAGAGCTTGGTTCCGGCAGAGCTTCTGGACTTCTGAATCTTCTCTGATGCTGCTTGTGCTTCAGATGTCTTGATGTCCTCCCAAATGTCTTAGGAAGGCTTCTATTTATAGGAGTTTTGGGGTGGATGAGCGACACGTGGCAGAGTCTGATTGGTGACACATGTCACAGTCTGATTGGTCCGCTTATGTCATCGCTTACACGTGCGAGATTGCTTGGGTCATCGCTTACACGTGCGAGGTTGCTTGTGTCATTGCTTGCACGAGCCGATGCATGATTGGTTCTTGCATGACACTTGGCAAATTTCTGTTGGCTTCTGAATGTCAATAGTAAAACCTAGCAGCAGTATGTGGCGCTTTGTAATTGGCTGTATTTTGTGGTCTTGGTAGTGTGACGTGTCAGCTTGTGATAGGTCGGGAATTTTACCTCTCTACAGTTGTATTGCGGGAAGGGAAAGACAAAAGGAACTGAAAAGTTGGGTTTAAAAGAAAGAAGCTTTAAAGCAAAAAGCGGCAAAATGGTTCGGTTTTGTTTTTCTAGATGAACTTGGGTCATTTTTTTATTAGTCGGGTGGACAACCTTAGCAAAACTTCTAAAAATGTGTCACTCTTCTTTGAGGCCAAATAAATAGTGTCCTTTGGCATCAGATGAAAAAGTAAAATATGGACCTTTAAAGAGGACGCTAATCCTGGTATGAATAATATGGGGAGGCAGACGCATGAGAAGGTTACAAGAGTGGGAATAAGGAGACTTTTGGGAATCAGAAGAATATTATATTTGATTGGGGAATGTTGAAAACTAGAGTGAATCCCTAACACACAAAATATGCCCGTGAAAAATGCCAGCATCATTGCTATTAGGGCAAGGACGGTTAGTTTAAAGGCCAACAAAAAAGAGTTCCACCGGAAAAAGGAGAGTATCTATTGGTTAAGCCACATTGGTACGAATTAATAGCTGTAACAAGGCAGAAATTGTAGATAGCACCATGGCTATACTATTTGAAATAATGAAAGCTTTGAAAGCAACATTTGTTCTCAGAATTGCAGAGCCTGCGTCAGTGTCTTGGCCAGATACAAAACCTCCAGGCACGGTCATACCTGCTGCAAAGGTCACATGCAGTTGCAATGAGTGCGGCCACTACTAAATGGGCTTTGGCTGCTTTCTCCACCTTAGACATAAATTTTTCTTCGATGATATCATATTTTTTCACAATCATGTTCTTGCCTTCGACCATGACGACTCTCCGAAATACACGCTTTGATTGACACAAGTTCGCAAATGTAATCTTCCGAAGGTATAAAAACTGTGCAACAAGGAGAATAGTTACATTTCGAACAACGGAAAAGCTAGGACAACTGCAGAATTTATGAAAAGATGACGTTTGAAAATGGACACAATGTACGTTCTTGAAGTTTCTAGTAAAAAAATGAATAAGAAAAAAAAAAAAAAACATTGCCTTGATATTATGGGTTGAAGAGAAAAGATTGCATTACCTTCCCAATTCCTATTTCTTCACTAGTTAAAGTGACGTCGAAAGCATCGAGGTTTTGTCTGATGAAGGCCATCTTATCTAGTCTCAGATCATTCATGACTTGAGGTATGAGCTTTGAAGAATTAGAATGGTGATGCAGAACTGTGTTTCCATCGGCATCCTTCTCATTCCAAAGGCTTTTAAGAGACGATTTTTCTAGGATGAAACGCGTTGCATCCCAAGGAGAAAACGATCTCACAGCAAAAGTGACTTAGCTGTAGCACAGCAGAGTTTCCTGTTCAGTAGTAGACATTTCAAAATGCGAATTTGAGAAAAAAACAAATTCTCTATAAAAGAGGCCTTCACTTTGTCCTATACTTTTTTCCCCAAATTGGGATTATACCTTTTTATTTCAATTTTAAACATTAAAGGCAATTCATGTTATTCCTCAAGAAGAATTGATTTTTTTTTTTTTTGATAATTAGATTATTGGGGGTGGGGGGATTCAAACCCTGTTAAAACTGCAGGGTATACTACAGGGCAGAATGGCATGAGACAAGCTGCAAGTGTGGCAAGTGATGCAACTGCTGCTAAGGTAAAGTGCACTAGCCGAGCCACCAGGACAGTAGGGAGTGCAGCATTTGCTGATAAGCAATGCAGTGCTCAAGCCACACAGTGTGCACGTGCATCAACACCAGAGCTGATTAGCACAGAAGTCTTGGAAGCCATTGAAGCATTGCCATATCATGAATTCTTCATTCAAGATCGTTGAAGACTTAGGCTCCGAGATTTTAGGAAGCAGTTAGACATAAGTTGACACGTGGAGAATTCTGGAAGCTTGAGTAACTGCTTTTGGCGCCAATTCTAATTGTTTGTTATGAACACTGTGTATATAAACAGAGCATAGTGTATTTTATTATTTACTTCTTCCATTTTTCTTGTAATCACTCTTCTTCTCAATCAATGAAATTCTCTCAGTTTTATTTAGAATTCTCTCAATTCTTTTCAAACCCTAAGCTTCTCATTGAGCTACAAGGCTCTTGGCATTATTTGAGGAATCTATATGAACAAAAAAGGCAAATAAATATATGAAAACCTTATCACATCATCTGAGGAACCTATATTTCTGACAATAACACCTAGCAAGCTCTCCTGGAAGTTAAAGTGTGGAACTGCATCAAGCAAAGTACAGATACAGCGAACAGCAACATGCTGAAATGAAGGCTTCTTTTGTAACATTATCAACCACTGCAGGTATGCCTGTAAACATGAATTAGAAGAATAAACCCATTAAAACTGATCACGATGAACATTCAAGCCCTTCAGTTTTCAGACAATCCAAACAGGTAAGAAATATAAACATTCTGCAACATAATAACAATAATAATCCATCACACACAGAGTTACTGCGTATATATGTATGTAGGTATCATCATTATAATAATCCTTGCCCGGAAAAAGCTCAAATTTGAAATTCAAGTTTACAAACTCACACAACACAACGCTCAATTTTTTGTTTTTGCCAACAGTCTTGTAGCTCAACGGGCAATACCTAGCGTCTCAAACAGAAATGTGCAGGATTCAAATCCCCTCCAACTATCTCATTATTAAAAAAAAAAAGTATAGTTTTTACTCTCTAATAGCTACATTTTTTTTTACGTAATCACATAGTTATAATTGAATTAATATTTTCAAACCTAAGTAACACATTAGACTTTCAATCAAAAATACACAAATTCTCAATAAATTTTTTTTTTAATTCAATACAAAAACTGAAATTTCAAAAAAACTCAAAAATATTTTAGTCTCCAATAGCTATATATTTTTTCCATGCAATCACATCACTATAACTAAATATACATACTAAAGCAGAAAAAAAAAAAAAAAAATCAAAATTTACCATTTCTATCATAATAACACATAAAAATACAAATTTTCTCAATAAATTTCGTCTCTATCATCTACATGAGAAACTCTGAACATATAATTTTCCCAAATTTTACTTCAAAATACAGAGTGAAACCCACAAAGTTTTGTATTTGAAAAACCAGTGAAAGAAACACAAAATACATTCTAGGTTATTATCAAAGCAAAACGACATCGTTTAGAGAGAGAGTGTATACAGACTTATTGATAGATTGGGTGTTGAGGCGGGAAAATCCAAGAGCGTATTGGCAATTGTGTTGGACGAACTATGGCAGAATTATCTTCTCGCTCTTCTTCCTCTCTATCGCTGCTTCATTACTACGTCGCTGTGGTTTTGGGGTTTTGGTTTAGGGTTTTAGATTTAAGGCCCCGTTTGGTTGGGTGAAAACAGGGATGATAGAAAAGAAGGAGAGGAAAATAGGGTGGAAAATAGAATTTTCTCTTGTTTGGTTCAGGAGAGAAAACAAGAAAGAAAGAAAATGGTGTGGAAAATAATCCCGCCGGACCCACATAATTTTGTCCTCCCAATTTGGGAGGAAAACTAAGGAGAAAAGATGATGTGGGTAATAAATTACACAAATATCCGCACCTTTATTGCACTCACCTACCCTTCACTTTTCCATCTCTTCACATAATAGTCAATTCATATAAACTATATTTTCCATCCTCCCACTTTTCTCTCTAACCAAACAAAAGAATTTTCCATCCTCCCACTTTTCCACCCCTCCAACCAAACACACATGAGGGAAAACCAAAACTTTTCTATCCTTCTAATTTTCCATCCTTCCACTAATTTTCCATCTTCTCACTTTTCTACTCCTCCAACCAAATAAAGCCTGAGAGAGAGAGAGAGAGAGAGAGAGAAAGAGAGAGAGAGAGAGAGAGAGAGAGAAGTGATTTTCCTTTTCTTTTGTTGTGTCGGTTTTTCTCTTTGGACTCAACGCGTTGTTTTGGGCTATAAGTTGAGTATTGAATGGAACCAACCCAATCGGCCGAAAGTTTTCTTTACGTTTTGGCAAAAACATTATGTACCTAAACCTTTAATAATTTTTTTTTCATCATTAAACCTTATAAACAGTTTTTTTTTTTAATAGTTTTGGAAAAAAAATATTGATGAAAAATTAAAATTTTTCAATAATTTATGTATGAAAATTGTTTTTTTTATTTATTTAAAGTTTAAGGAAAAAAGTGAAGCATTTTCAATAGTTTAGAGATTTAAACAAAATTTTCAATAGCTTAAGAATGAAAAACAAACTTTTGATAAAATCTAAGAACCAAAATAATATTTTAATGTTTTCTTTTTTTAACCAGACAATGTTTCAATTTTTTTTAATAATTTGATAGTTGTGCTGAACGAATTTTAATTTTAAGACTCCATTAAAAATAACAAGAGATGCAATTTGAGGGAAAATTATTGAATACTCCGGGAGTACCATAAATGGGTACTCCCTCCTCTCACATGAATTGTAGGTCCCACCATAAATTTAATTAATGGGATCCACAATTTTGTGAGAGTGAGAAGTACGCATTTATGGTACTACAGGAGTACCCATTAATTACCCCAATTTGAGTTACAAGTCCCTTGACTACTACATTTCAACTTTTTTTTTTTTTTAAAGAAAATGTTTCAACTTTAAGTGGTCAATCTTTTTTCCATTTTTTTTTTCAGCCAACTCTACTCTACCTTTCTACCTTCCCCTCCATCCAAACTTGGCCATAAATAGAGATTCAAGGTATTACAACTGCAGAGAATTCTTGTATCTAAAGTGAGTGAAGATCTCATGTGAATTTTTATTATTTTCCAAATACTTAAGAGTTTTCATTATTCATTTTTGTTTGAAATATCATTTCGATGGAAGCTTATGGGTATTACTCAAAAACACAATCACAATCATAAAGTATATTATTGTCATTAGTTTAATCTTTTTCTTTTAACTCAAAATAAGATTATCTTTCAATAATCAAAGATACATCAACCAACAGTTGAAAGTTTAGGGTGACCATTAGTTTTTATCTTATGCTGATTTTTATTTTTATGTTGTTTATGTTTATGTGTATTGCTATTGGTATCACGCTGCACCCTAAAAAGCACTCATTGATGATATATATCATCAAAACAACAGACCTAATCATTAGAAAAACCCTCATCTCAACGAAAGATCTCATGTGAAGTGAGATTTTGTTGTGCCTTTAAATTTTTTATTTATTCAAAGTTGGTCTTGTGGCTTTCTCCTCCTTCAAAAGCACAAAATTTTCATGTAAATTTTTGTGCTTTTGTGTGTAATTGATACATACATACATACATATATATATATATATGAAATTTATTTTTTTGAAACTTACAGCCACAAAAGCGAGGGATATTTTTTGGGGGGGGGGGGCAGATTGGTTAAAAAAAAAATCTAAACAATTACAAATGACAATTTAAAGAATTTTCAAACCATAACGTTGGCCCAAATTTTCAATAATTTGTGTATGAAGATAGTTTTTAGAGTTTAGATAGGGATAACACGAATTATTCTCATGCAAAAAAATAACCATGGGATGAGGATGTTATTCTCATGCTAAAGAAAAAAAATTAAAAAAAATAAATAAAAAAGCGGTTGCAACAAAAATAAGTACAACATCAACATGTAATAATAATAGCAATTATATATATATATATATATATATATATATATTGTGGGGCCAACAAATCTTACGGCCTAACCCACTTCGTTTCAGGGCCGAAGGCCCAAGCCGAGGAGGCATCCAAGGTCCGAGTATAAAAACAAGAAGCCCAGAAGCCCAACGGGCCACGCCGAGGACGACCCCATCCTTGGACATCCGAGAACTTAAGGCAACTGGCAACGCATCCAAGGAAGCCTTCTTGACTACTCAAAGAGCCGAGAGGGAGTACCACGCGCCAGCAATGGAAATCTGGTGGAGGGGCAAGTTCATGACAAACAGTCACCTCCACATTAAATGCACCTGACCACCGCCCTGGCCGCATTAATGAGGAAAGGACCCCGCACCAGCATCGCCTTGGTTGCCGCGACCCACAAAGAGAATGGAAAGGCGGCTGATAAGACAGGCACCTGAGTAATGTCCTGATTGCTCAACAAATGTAGGGCTAGGATTGGTTGGGTGAAGGGTATATAATGTAAGGGATCCCTCCTGAAGAAAGGGGGGGGGGGGGAAAGGGGTCAAGCTCCTCGGACAAATGCCGAGGAGCAGCTCTAGCAAAGAATCCACGCACATAGCCTTCAATGACGATGAGTCCATAATGAAACTCCGTTCGCCTGTAAGGGCCAATTTCTTTAACCCACTCTCTACAAATTCATTGTTTGGGGCCTACAGGATTATATTCCTTCTAAATTCAGAGGGTCCTTCCAAAAATAAGTCCCTACAATTGGCGCCGTCTGTGGGGAGAATTTGTGCACTAACAAGCACAACGGACGATCGTCCCTAGACAGTCAATCGACGGAAAGTTCACAAGAATGAGTTTAAAAAAAAAAAACAAAAAAAAACGTCATTGCAGAAAAGTAAAAGATTCAAAGGAAAGGAGACAAATATCGTTATTTTATTAGATAAAGAAGAGTTACAATATACAAACAAAGACTCAGACAGGCTTGTTTTAAAGCCAACTCAACAAACAAAGGCCCAGACGGGCCTGTTTTAAAGCTAACTAAAGGAAAGGGGGCTGATGCGGGCCTGCTTCAAGGCCACCAACAACGCCCAAGCCGGTGCGGTGGCGCTGGCGCAAAGAGAGGAGCAGATGCAAAGGCGTCAAACGGCCCTTCCTCATGTTGTTCCCTTGATTCTCTTCCAGCCCTATGGTGGTTGGCCGTTGGAGACGGCAACACTTAGGCACTGGACATGACGTATCCTTGCACGCTTCCACCGGCGTGGCAGTGCCCGGGGGAAGAATGTTATGTGCTTCAAAGACCTCCTTCTTGGCCACTGTGCGGGGCACCATCAGGATAACGCACGGATTCGGCTGCACCGGAGATCTGACGCGAGCCATTGCTATGGCAGCTCTCTGTCGGGGAAGGAGGATTTTGAGCCTATGCACCCTCACTCCTATCCAACACCGTCCCATTTCTCCAAACTCTTGTCACAACTTTTGGCGGGGTCATTGAAGGGGCTCTGAAAGTTGGAAGGACATGTTTCCCGGTATATTGGAGGGTTCATGAAGAGTAGAAGGTCACTTCTCCTACGTAGCCTTAAAATAGGGGCTGAAGATTGATAGGAATGGAACTACGCAGAATTCGAAAGGTGGATTATCGGTAACATTAATCCTGACCAAATTCCAAAGCGCCTATCAACCGTTCGATCCGCATCGGTCCAAGAGAATATTAATGAGAGCGCGCCTCGTGCCTTGAAACGTCAAGCACGGAATGCGAACCGTCAGGGGACGCCTCATAACTGATGACTACAGAAACCTGAACTGAAGGCAGCGTCACTGCCACGTGTAAGGTTAAGAATCACAAACCATCCTAGCCCGGGGCACAGCGAGGTCGATAGTCCGGTGCGCACGACGCCCCACGGAAGACGAGGCAAGGCCGAGGCCATCATCATGCCAAAACTAGCGAGGCCAACACTAAGGACAATCTCCTACACCACGTACCTAAGTGTTAGACAGAACCAAGGCACTGCATGGTCCTCGGACTCAGGCCTATGGGGAAACTAAATACTTCCAGACAAAGTGTTAGACAGAACCAAGGCACTGCATGGTCCTTGGACTCAGGCCTATGGGGAAACTAACTACTTCAAAGACTAAGTGTTAGACAAAACTAAGGCACTGCATGGTCCTCGGACTCAGGCCTATGGGGAAACTAACTACTTCAAGACACAAAGTGTTAGACAGAACCAAGGCACTGCATGGTCCTTGGACTCAGGCCTATGGGGAAACTAACTACTTTAAGACACAAAGTGTTAGACAGAACCAAGGCACTGTATGGTCCTCGGACTCAGGCCTATGGGGAAACTAACTACTTCAAAGACTAAGTGTTAGACAGAACCAAGGCCCTGCATGGTCCTCGGACTCAGGCCTATGGGAAAACTAACTACTTCCAGACTCTAAGTGTTAGACAGAACCAAGGCGCTGCATGGTCCTCGGACTCAGGCCTATGGGGAAACTAACTACTTCAAAGACTAAGTGTTAGACAGAACCAAGGCCCTGCATGGTCCTCGGACTCAGGCCTATGGGAAAACTAACTACTTCCAGACTCTAAGTGTTAGACAGAACCAAGGCGCTGCATGGTCCTCGGACTCAGGCCTATGGGGAAACTAACTACTTCAAAGACTAAGTGTTAGACAGAACCAAGGCACTGCATGGTCCTCGGACACAGGCCTATGGTAAAACTAACTACTTCCAGACTCTAAGTGTTAGACAGAGCCAAAGCACTGCATGGTCCTCAGACTCAGGCCTATGGGGAAAGTAACTACTCCGAAAAGTTCTAAGTACTAGAATGTTGGGGAAGCGAAAGCCCTGCCTAATCCCTGGGGCATAGAAGGTCTGCCTATGCATACGTGCCTTCACGTTATTCCAATCGCTGCCATGACTCGCCGAAGTACAATTGATGGTAAAATCATGCAAGTAAAAAAAAAAAAAAAAGGGAAAACGAGTAACACACAGATGCACAAACAGCCAGAACAATTGGAAAGAGAAATAAAAATCACATTGCATTAAATCCATAAAAGTTACATGATGAACGTCACATTACAATCTAAAAAAAAAAAGAAGAAGAAGAAAAGGAAAAAAGAAAGGTGCAAAGGACAAGAGAGACAGGAGCGCCGAGGGGCCTGCCCTTCCACTTATTTTCTTCCCTCAGTAGGGGGCTGGTCCGTGGCAACTTCAGGGCTTTCTGAGCTTTGGCCAAGAGAGACGGCCTGCAAAGGCTCGGTAGGAACGGCTGCCTCCTCAGCAGAAGGAACCTCGGCTTCAGAGGAGGACTTCGCAACCTCTTGGAGCACTTCCTCATTGGGACCCTCACCTGATTCAGCAGCCCCGAGAGGGTCATTTCCTGGGACAAGCTCACCCGTAGGTTCAGCGACTAAGGCGTCCTCACCTGTGGTAGCACCGGCTTCCTCTGCAGCCTCTCCGGCTTCAGTGCCACCTGGAGTTGCCTTGCGGATGGCAGAAGGGTAGTACACGCTCTCCTCCTTCCACAAGTCGGACGAGGCCTCAACCCCAGCCTGTCTGAGAGCCTCCCTCCAAACCTCAGCAGAGTAGCGCCTGCACAACCCGAGAACTTGGGCCTTAAAGGCTACTTCTGTCTCAGCCATCCCCGCAGCATAGGCCTCCTCCTCGGCTTCCTGCTTAGTGGCCAGAGCCTCCTCCCTGCCTTGGTCAGCCTCAAACTTAGCCCTCACGGCCTCATCCTTGGCCCACTCAGCCTCCCTCTTGGCTTCCTCGGCAGCAGCCACCTTCTTTGACAGATCAGCAAGCAGCTCCTTTGCGATCTTCAACTACTCCTCTGCCTCGCCCAGGCGCTTTGATTGATCTTCAGCCTGCTTCTGGAAGCCAGCGAGACCTGACAGGGCGTTATCCCAAGCATTGGTCATTGCCCTCAGCTCCTCCCGAGCCTTGGCAAGATCAGCCTCGGAGTTTTTAAGGGTCCGAGTGGCCTCCAGACGTTTCTCACGCTCCACGTCCATGGCTTTCCCCTGGTCACGGGCCGCGTCCTCCAACCTATAAATGGCCTGAACGGCTTGCCAAACAAAACGAGTACACAATCAGCCGAGCTCAGAAAAGGGGAAGAAAAAGCTGAAACTAGAAAAAATCATAAGTGTTGAGGGACTTACCATTCCCAAGTACCGCTTGAGGCAAAGAAAGACCTCCCTACTCCTCATAGTCCCCAGCTCCGCCATGTCCGCTGGGAGTAGCAGGCACCTTTCCAGCGCGTCGGCCACATACGCGCCTTCGCCCTCTTTAAAGTCCCTGAGGGAGGAGTCATCCCTCAGAGGCCCTCCATGGAGCATTGGGGCAGGAAGCCAGGCCTGAGCCTCAGGCTGGGTATCAACCTGCTTATCCTGGCCTCAGGAGCCTATCTTCAACTGTTTTGACGGCCGCCGATTATCGCCCCCCTCCCGGGGGGACCCAGGCTTTTCCTCAACTGGCCTTTTGCCCTTGTTCTTTTTCTGCTTAGGATCAAAGGGCTTGTGCCTAGAAGGCAGACTCATCTGAGGCGAAGAAGGAGGAGGCCACGACTGGGTAAGGGCCGACCTGCCCTGGGCGGAGTGAGTCTTTGGAGGAGGAGGAGGAAGCTTTGGCTTTGACTTCCCTGGTTGGCCTTCGATCAGATCCAACAGGCTGGATTGGGGCCTCTTCTTGTAGCCCATCTCTTGCCAAGGAGGGGACTTGGCCGTTAAGAAGTCCGCTTCTGTCAAGTTAGGATCACCCAGGTCTTCGGGAGGGTCCTCGGACTGGTGGACCTGTTCAAACACGGCAAACTTGTCCTCGGCGGGGCCAGAATCAGCAACTTCCTCTTCCCTCTCTAGGCCTTCTTCTGCGGCCTCTGAGAATCTATGGGAGGAGGAGGGACCCGCGGGCGCTACGCCTTCTGATGTGGAGGGCTCTTCGGGGAACTGGAACTCGTCCTCGGTCACGGTTATTTTTTGCAGCCGAGGGTCTTTTGCCCTGATCACGTACTTCGGTGCCGCGAATGACTTTTGAACTGGATCGTATCTCAAGATCCTGTGAGCGGCCCTAACTTGATTGTCGGCTTCGTTCACAAAAACCTCCGCCCTTAGCGCTTTCTGCAAGTCTTCCCGGTTGATCAGGTTGAAGTGGCGCGTGAAGGCGTGCGGATCTGCAAAAAGAAAACACATTCATGTTAGACACCAAGTGGTGCGGAAAACGGACGAAGTAAAAAATGAAACTGACTAAGGTCCTAGAGCCCTCCCCCCATTTTCCCACTGCCCCACCTGGGGTCCCCTCCGTCGTTGGGCAGTGAAGGCCATCGTGCCACTCTCCGGACACAATGAGGAAGTCCTTGTTTAGCCCCTTGCTGGACTCAGGGAGGCACTGGATAAGTCGGATCCTGTCATCCCTGGTCTTCAGGTAGTACGATTTGCCCTTCAGGCACTGGAGGTTATAACACCAGTTTACGTCGTGGTGGGTCAACCTCAGCCCCATCTTCTCGTTCAGGGCGTCCACACAACCAAGAATTCAGAAGACATTGGGGACACACTGGGTGGGGGCTAGCCGGAAATACGTCAGGTAGCCCCTTATCACCGGTCCCATGGGGATTCTCATGCCACCTTCAAGGAAGGCAACGATGGGAATCACCACCTTACCCTCCTGCCTTCGAAGGTGCCACTCTCCCTCCTCACAATACCTCAAGCCCACGTTGCTTGGTATATTATTTGTCGGCGATGAATTTCTCCATCGCCTCTCCAGTATAGACATATTTCTTAAATCTACCCATCCCAAATGATGCCTATGTGAGCTAAGAAAGAGCAAATGAAAGAGAAGGAAGAATAGAGAGGAAGAAAGTACGAAGAGAGATAGAGCGACTTACAGAAATAAGTAGAATCTCCTCGGACAGGCTTTTTATGCTGGAACCGGCTTTTCGAGTGGGTATTTATACCCCAAATCAAGGAGTCGTGCGGGTTTTCCCGCCCATAAATGTTAGGCGAATCCCCACCGTTGGATTGTCATCCTCCCATTGAACGTGGGGAGCACAGAGCCGTCTGGATTTAATGGAAGGTGCATCACGCACTTTGAGGCATCAGTAACACATCTGGGGTAGATGAAAAGACTCCGGTACTGACAGAGGACCATACTCGATGGGACGCGTCGCAGGCCCAAGGACATCAAAATCCTCCTCTCCGCCCGAGGATGCGGACATCAAGATTTTGAGGGGCTATTGTGGGGCCAACAAATCTTACGGCCCAGCCCACTTCGTTTCAGGGCCGAAGGCCCAAGCCGAGGAGGCATCCAAGGTCCGAGTATAAAAACGAGAAGCCCAGAAGCCCAACGGGCCACACCGAGGACGACCCCATCCTCGGACATCCGAGAACTTAAGGCAACTGGCAACGCATCCAAGGAAGCCTTCCTGACTACTCAAAGAGCCGAGAGGGAGTACCACGCGCCAGCAATGGAAATCTGGTGGAGGGGCAAGTTCATGACAAACAGTCACCTCCACATTAAATGCACCTAACCACCGCCCTGGCCGCATTAATGAGGAAAGGACCCCGCACCAGCATCACCTTGGTTGCCGCAACCCACAAAGAGAATGGGAAGGCGGCTAATAAGACAGGCACCTGAGTAATGTCATGATTGCTCAACAAATGTAGGGCTAGGATTGGTTGGGTGAAGGGTATATAATGTAAGGGATCCCTTCTGAAGAAAGGGGGGGGGGAAAAAGGGGTCAAGCTCCTCGGACAAATGCCGAGGAGCAGCTCTAGCAAAGAATCCACGCACATAGCCTTCAATGACGATGAGTCCATAATGAAGCTTCGTTCGCCTGTAAGGGCCAATTTCTTCAACCCACTCTTTACAAATTCATTGTTTGGGGCCTACAGGATTATATTCCTTCTAAATTCAGAGGGTCCTTCCAATAATGAGTCCCTACATATATATATATATATATATATATATATTTCTATTTTATCAAAGATCAATTACATATTGTTAAAGCATAAAAGCATATAAAAAAGGAAAAAAAAAAAAAAAGAAGGAGACACATCGCACACATATTACATAACAATATGGTTACATGACTGAAGACGTCAATTATATTTATGCATTCAATTTATAGATGTCATAACCACCTATAAACGCGGCTATAGGCATATCCTATAGCCCCATTTTAAACATGAAGCTACTGGTTAATACTTTAAGCCGCATATTTGAAAACGCGGCTAAAAAAACGCTGCCTAAGACCTGCGTGTTTTGTAGTGCATTTGTGACCATTTCAGTCTCTGGTCCACCATCTCTCCCTTCATCTTCATCTCAATCTCGAAGAAATCGGCTTAGTATGATCAGCACAAATAGCGATATTAGAGTAACACACCAAAGCTTTGCAATTTCTGATATCTGTATACCTACTTGGTTGACTACTAGGTTCACAAATAGACATATTAACTTGGAGCATATGCTCACCAATCCAAGTCCTTCGCCTCTTGACTCGGGAGAGAAGATGTTTACAAATTAATCAGACCATGTCTCAATTTTTTTTTTCAATAATTTGATATTTGTGATGGACAGATTTTAATTTTAAGCCTCTATTAAAAATACCAGGAGATGCAATTTGAGCTACAAGTCCCTTGACCACTACATTTCAAATTTTTTTTTTTTTTTTTTAAAGAAAATATTTCAACTTTAAGTGATCAATCTTTTTTCCATATTTTTTTCAGCAAACTCTACTCTACCCTCTTGCCTTCCCCTCCATCCAAACTTGGCCCTAAATAGGGATTCAATATATTACAACCACAGAGAATTCTTGTATCTAAAGTGAGTGAAGATCTCATGTGAATTTTTATTATTTTCCAAATACTCAAGAATATTCATTATTCATTTTTGTTTGAAATATCATTTCGATGGAAGCTTATGGGTATTGCTCAAAAACACAATGACAATCATGAAGTATATTATCGTCATTAGTTTAATCTTTTTTCTTTTAACTCAAAATAAGATTCTCTTTCAATAATCAAAGATACATCAGCCATCAATTGGAAGTTTAGGGTAATCATTAGATTTTATCTTATGTTGATTTTTATTTCTATGTTATTTATGTTTATGTGTATTGTTATTGTATCACACTACCCCCTAAAAGCATTCATTGGTAATATATCATTGAAACAATAGACCTAACCATTAGAAAAAATCTTCATCTCAACAAAAGATATTTAATATTCGGCTAGAGCTTGTCCAAGTATAAGTAGAAGAAAAGAATTTAATTTAATTCATAGAAATGTAATAAAATTTAAAAATTAAAACTTACAAGGGTGAGGATTTATGAGGTGGGGCCATCTATGGAGATGCATTGGCCTCATTAATATTACTAATTGGATGGCCCCTTAGAGCCATTAACCTCCTCTCAACAACCTTCATAATGAAGAAGTCACAAAAGGTGAAGCAAACAAATGCCAAGGTGTTTCATCATTTCCTATTCATTTTGGCAATTCTTATTAAGATTTTATCTTTGAAATTACAATATCATTTAAAGTAGTCACAATTGCAGCCTCCATGACTTGTTTAGGCTCTACCCATATTGAAGGAGATTTTTTTTTTTTTTTGAGTTGGGCAAAGGTTTTATTATAATGGCAGTATGATGAATAATAAATACCACTA
This sequence comes from Quercus ilex subsp. ballota, assembly GCA_032727855.1. Lineage (NCBI taxonomy): Eukaryota > Viridiplantae > Streptophyta > Magnoliopsida > Fagales > Fagaceae > Quercus > Quercus ilex. The sequence goes on from CM064911.1 coordinate 81,300,668, forward strand.
ATATAGGCTAGGATCTACATTAGCAACGATTGGTTGTAACCATTGAGCGAAATTCAATTTGCCTCATGACATTAAAAGATATTCTATTGATAAAAGTTTTTTTTTTTTCTCCATTATAAATACTAGGATTGCAATATTTACTTTATATTTTTAAAGTTCAATAATTTGGAGACAAAAATCTTTCATATATTTGAATACATTAGGCACCAACATTGAGGACCAAATTTTTTTATCATTACGATCTCATTTCCTCCTGAAACAACTACAAGTGAACTGAGAAAGAAAGTAGAAAACAAAACACATAAAACTCAGGCTGAAGAGTCCTCATTCAATCAAGACAAAGTCCTACTAAAGGGTGTTAAACAAATTATCAATTTTTTTACCTGCAACAATTACAAAGGTAGTTGGATACAAGATACATAAGGGTCACTATTGCGTGGTAGTTAAATACATTCTGGCCCACTCGAATGATACAAATTACATCACTTATATGACCTTCAATTTAGTAAATTTTGTGCATCTCTTGCAATCATTTTTTTGCTCATTAGTGGCGTGCCACAAAATAATAAATTCGTCATGTCTTTCTTGGCAGTATGATGAATTATTGATTCCACCAATAGACTAGGATCTACATTAGCAACGATTGATTGTAACCTTGGAGGCAAATTCTCTTTTTTTTTTTACCAGAACATGTTTCAATTTTTTTGAATAATTTGATACTTGTGGTGGATGGATTTTAATTTTAAGCTTCCATTAAAAATACTGGGAGTTGCAATTTGAGCTACAAGTCCCTTGACCACTACATTTCAACTCTTTTTTTTTTTCTTTTTTTTTTTTTTCTAAAATGTTTCAACTTTGAGTGATCAATCTATTTTTCATTTTTTTTCCAGCCAACTCTACTTTACCCTCCTGCCTTCCCTTCCATCCAAACTTGGCCCTAAATAGACATTCAAGGTATTACAACCATAGAGAATTCTTGTATCTAAAGTGAGTGAAGATCTCATGTGAATTTTTATTATTTTCCAAATACTTAAGAATTTTCATTATTCATTTTTGTTTGGAATATCATTTCAATGGAAGCTTATGGGTATTGTTATTGTTATCATGCCGCCCCCTAAAAAGCACTCATTGGTGATATATATATCATTGAAACAATAGACCTAATCATTAGAAAAATCCTCATCTCAACAAAAGATCTCATGTGATGTAAGATTTTGTTGTGCCTTTAAATTTTTTATTTATTCAAAGTTGGTCTTGTGGCTTTCTCCTTCTTCAAAAGCACAAAAATTTCATGTAAATTTTTGTGCTTTTGTGTGTAATTGATATATATATATATATATATAATTTATTTTTTTGAAACATACAGCCACAAAAGAGAGGGATTTTTTTTTTTTTTTGGGGAGATTGGTTAAAAAAACCCAACAATTACAAATGACAATTTAAAGAATTTTCAAACCATAACGTTGGTCCAAATTTTATGAATGCCCTTTTTCTTTTTCTTTTTTCCTTTTCGGATAAGAATACTGAAACTTTATTAAAAAGAAGAGAAATTCAATACATTCTGAGTCAAAGTAGCTTCAAGCATATTAGGATTTTTCTTTATCTAAGTTACTGTTGGGGACATATTTTTATGTAATTGGCATATCCTTTGACAAAACGCACTTTACTTGTATTTGGGTAAATCTAAGTAGGTTCAAAATGATCATCACAAATGGTTAAAATTGAAGACATGAAGATTACTCAAGAACTGCTCAAGAAAAGTGCAATCTGCAGGTCTCGATACCTCCTCGACAGAAGCTCGATCTGTGGAGATTCATTAAAGCTCGATAGATGTCTCGATCGATCGAGCTTACGGATTTTCAGATTATAACCAGCAATGTTTTATTCTAAAAGGCTATTTGTTTATGGGTTTGTATAATCCTTATTGGACAAGGAAAAGCCCAAGGTTTGTGTAAACCTATTTGGAATAGGAGAGCCCATTAAGCTCCTATTTAAAGGAGGTGGGAAAAAGAAAATCCTAACCCTAGAGAGCTTCATAAGGTTTTCTTTTTGAAACCCTAGCCTCCTTCTACAGAAGAAAGAGTTCTTGCTGCGTTTCTTGTACGCCTTTGGGTTCTGTAACCAAGTAAAGTCTCTTGCACCAACATTGAAGATCTTATTGGTGTTTCTACGTGAAGCTGCTGCAAATCAACTACAACAATCAAAGGGTTGCTGTGGAGTTAGTCACGTACTGGGATTCGTGCAAAGGAGTAAGCCGCGTACTGGGATCTGCGCATCAAATTGGTTAGTCACGTACTTGGGAGCCGTGCATCAAAAAGGGGAACTGTCACTACAGATCAAGTCCAATTGGGTATTGGGGTAAGGGTTCAACTGTAGGTTGGTAAGGTACTTGGAATTCCTTTACTTGTAACCGCTTGATTTGATAATAGTGGAGTTTCGGGAGTGGTGACCTGAAAATCACCCGGTGGGGTTTTTGCCGTTAGGGTTTTCCCCATTCGTAAACAAATCACCGTGTCTTTTATTTTCCGCTGCGTATTTAGTTGATTGGTTATTTGTTTGTGCTTCCATAAAATTGCATGATTAATTGATTAATTAATTACTTGGCTATATTAATTAATTAGGGTTAATCACAAGGGGTCATTTGAATTGTGACCTAACAGTTACAAAATAAGAAACACCTTTTAGCATATTGAGCCAAAACATGCGCAAAACGATTCCCTTGTCGCCTTATATGACAAAATTATACTTTTGAAGTCCCGTATTTTTTCATGTCAGCCCATGTTAATGAGTCTTTAATAATGACAAACTAGCGTCGGCGGTAATCAAGATTACTGATGAGTAATGAAAAACTTGCAACTAATTGATAAATGACAAGTAAAAGTCATTGTACCAGATGATAATAATAATAAAAATAATAATTTTTTTTTAAAAGGTCATTGTATCGGGAAATTACATTTTACCACTCTAAACTATGACACCGATTACACTTTGCACCATAAATTATTTGGATACACAGTTTGCACCTTAAACTATGACCATTGTTACACTTTGCACATTGATGTTAGCTTTACTATTAAATTAGACGGAAATATGAAACATGTGGTTTGCATATGTGTATTACTTAAGTAGCACAAACTTAAAAGACCGAAACCCCTCTTTCCAATTAATTAAAAAAAAAAAAACTTTTTTTTTCCAGCTCTCTTTCTCTCTCTTGTGTTACGTATTAGCCAATTGGCACACCATTGCTCCACCACTGTGTTAATTGATTTTTTTTTCCCCTTTCTTTATTTGATTGCCACTACTACTACCGTGGCTCATCCAAATTCCTTAACCCAAAGCCCCTTCTCATCACAAAAACAATGTTAATTTCTTTATTTGATTGCCACTAGTGTGGCTCACTATGTTAAATTTTTTTTTTTCCTTTCTATATTTTAGAGCAGGTCTACTTCTCACGTCCTTTTGTTGGCCTCATCAATTCTCTTCACTAGTATCGTTCACAACACCACCATGAGGACTATGACCAAACTAGGACAACCTCATTGCAACGTATACACACTCAAAACTGCCGAATATGAATTTGATTTGGGGATTTAGGGTTGCAAAGGATTTTGATTTGGGGAGAGGGGCTGATACAAATGAGAGAGAACAAAAAAAAAAATGTTTTTAATTTATTAGGATGAGGGAGGTTTGGTATTTTAAGTTTGTGACACTTAAGCAATACACATGTGCAGGTCACCTGCTTTATATTTTCGTCTAACTTAACAGTAAAACTAATGTCAAGGTGCAAAGTATAACAATGGTCTTAATTTAGGGTGCAAACTGTGTATTCGAATAGTTTATGGTGCAAAATGTAATATAGGCCATAATTCAGAGTGTTAAAATATAATTTCCCCTCATAGTATCAAAATTGAGGACAAAAGTAATGAATGAAAATCTGGCCAAGAAGTTTGAAAGTGTGCAGGAGGGTTTAGTTGCAGTAAAAGAGTGTCATATATGGAAAATTCTCAAATATTTTTGGAGTAAAGATAAATGGTGTTTCTTTCTCGTACATTCATGTTGAACCCCACTATGAATTTAATAAATAGACCCCATGCATCATGAATGTAAGAGAAAAGAGTACCATTTTCCGTACTCTGAAAATACCTAAGTATTACTCGTCATACATAAAGAGCTACACATTATAATAATCCATATTCTGTCATAAGATGGGAGCCAATCATTGTTGGATCCTAGTATAGTTTTTAGTCTCAACAAATGGCATTCGATCAAAACCCATTGACTGTAAAAGGCTATCTTGTAGGCTTGTAGCAATAGTCATAGTTAATTTCAGATGGGTCTAGTACAAAATAAAATAATTCTCATGTAATTCATATATTCTCTATTTTATTTTTTGTGTTTAGACTTTTATAGTTAGCAATAGTCATAGTTGATTTCAGATGGTTCTGGCACAAAATAAAAGCAAATCTCATGTGATTAATCTTTGCTCAATTTCATTTTTTGTACAACGCTCTTATAATCAACTCTGCAGTTCAAACTTCTCTCTGCTTAACTTTGTAATTCGTGCATTGAAAAATGAGAATTGACCTCTGTTTCTAACTTTGCAGTTCATGCATTGAAACATGAGAATTGAACTACAGAACTATCTCTACCCAAAAAAAAAAAAAAACTACTGAACACTTGTCGTCTTTCAAAAGATTCAAAACATTGATTTATCTTTACAAATGATATTGGGACAAACAAAATTTGGAGGGGACTGGGGACCAAGAGCTTCTTGTTAAAAGATCTGCATGCCCATACACTAAGGTTATATATTATTTCACTGAAATATATGGCCAACATGATTATTCCCCCATGAAAGTGAATAAACCCCAAGCACACGTTCCTTTCCATGTTCACCACCAAGCTCAGCCCACACATAAAATACAAGAGATGAGGGCCAAAATGGGGATATACCCCTTTCGCACAAAATATATTGCAAAATGCCCATATTTTTTAAACTAATTAGAAAAATACCCTGTTTTAAACTCGATTTTTTAAAAATTAAGTTTCAATGAAACACTCAATTTTTAAAAAATCGAGTTATAAGCAATCTGTTAGGTTCTAAAGATTTAGGAATTTGTGTATTTAGAACTCTAATGTGTAATATTGGCAAACCATGATCAAAACAATGTGTTTAGTCTTGTTTAGGCTTGCTCAAAGTTGTGTAATTCATGTAAAGTTGGAATCGAGAGGCTGCAAATGCATTGGTGCATTTCGGCCTGGCTCGATCGATCGAAAGTTAGACTTGATCGATCGAAAGTCGGCCAGAATCTTTTTTCTGCAGAATTTCCAACTCAGCCCTACCTCATTAAACGTTTAGGGTTTTATGTTTTTGCCCTAGGTATATAAGGCAAAAGCCTAGCCACGTTTTTGTAGAGTTGCTCTGGTTGTATTGTTGCTCATACTTTACTGTTTGTGTGAATCTCTTGTGAGATCATTGAGGAGTTTTCCTTCACATAAACTTAGGGTTTTCAAAGTAGAGATTATTTCAACATCTTGATGATCAACTCAGTTGCTGCCATTGGAGCTTAAAGAATAACAAGCGTGGGTGCTTGTAGCTGATTGGAGAATCCAAGAAAGAAGGAGTCCGTGGATTCGAAGCTTGCACGTGGTCGTGTCAGTAAGTTCTACTGGTGGGTAGTATTAGGAAGTCAAGCGGGGAGCTTGTAAGTCCTTTTGTATGAACTTCGATTCTTTCGTATAGTGGATTTAGGTTTACCTTGAGGATAGTTAGGTCAAATCCTCCCCAAATTTTTACTGTGTGGTTTCTTGGGTCATCATATCATTGTGTTATTTATATTTTCGCTGCTTTATATTCTTGATATGATTGTTTGATTGTGATAACCTAGATTGACATAATTTGACTAAGTTAATCACTTGGCTAATTAACTAGGCTAATCTGTTTGGGTTAAGGGGTCTAAAACTGTTCAAGTGGTATCAGAGCAGGTAACTCTCTTGTTGTAGATCTTTTGATCTCTGAGCTGATCCTTGACCCCTGCTGTCATGGAACACGGACACTCTCTAGTTATTCCTCCCCACTTTGATGAGAATAACTATGCTTATTGGAAAGTAAGGATGAAAGCTTTCCTGAAATCTATTGATGAGAGAGTTTGGAATTCCGTTAAGTACAAATGGGAAAAGCCCACTAATCCTGTGAGTGAGTGGAAAACTTCTCAAAAAGAAGCAGCTGGTTTCAATAGCAAAGTTATGAATGCCATCTTTAATGTTGTTTCTATGGAGGAATTTAAGAGAATCTCAAATGTTGAGATTGCTCACACTGCTTGGAAAATCCTCCAGAATGTGCATGAAGGCACAAAGGCAGTTAAGATTAATAAACTGCAGTAATTAACTTCTAAATTTGAAAATATTAGAATGTCTGATGATGAATCTTTTGACGAATTCTATGCTAAATTGAATGATATTGTTAATTCTGCTTTTAATCTGGGTAAAATCTATGATCAACCTAAAATTGTTAAGAAGATTCTTAGATCCTTGACTGAGGATTTTAGGCCCAAAGTGATTGTCATTACTGAGAGCAAGGATGTGGACTCCATCCCTGTTGATGAACTTGTAGTATCTCTTCAGTCCTATGAGTTAAACCTACCCAAAGTAAACAAATCCAAATCAATGGCTCTTAAGTCAGTTGATGATGTTGAGGTTAGTGGATTTGATGATGAGCTCTCTGCTACAGAGATTGTGTACCTCGCCAAGAACTTTAGAAACTTTCTTAGGAATAACAACATGAAGGCTAGAGGTACAAACACTGCTGAACCTAGAAACTTTAGGAAGAATGATCCCACTAAGGTTAATAACTTTGAAAAACCTAGAGAAAAAGTTGGTCAATCTTCAAACAATTCTTTGGGTCCTCGGGGTTTTGGATGTCAAGAATATGGTCATGTTAAATCTGAATGTCCTACATTCTTGAGGTCAAAGGGTAAAGCTATGGTTGTAACCCTTAGTGATAATGAGGTTTTTGATGATGAGTCTGGATGTGACGAGGATGGAAACTTCATTGCTTTTATTGCTACTGCTGTAGTCAATGAAAGCATATTTGTTGAAGAGAACCCTTCTGATGGGGAACTCTCTGAGGATGCAGATCTTCAAGAGGCCTATAATAAACTTTGCAAAGTTGCTGCAAAAGATGCTATGAATGTTAAACTTGGCCTGAAGAAAATTGAATCTCTTGAGCTTGAAAAGAAAATTTTGCTTGTTAAATTGTTTGATGCTAATGATCTTTTGAACAATGTGAAATCTGAGAATATGCTCTTACTTGATAAAGTTAAAACTTTGGAACATGATTTATCTGTTGCTAGATCTGCTAGTTCTAAACTTGATCAAATGTTGAATGTTCAAAAGGCTCCTTCTGACAAATCTGGATTAGGTTTTGTTGAAAGCATCTGTGTGTCTGCACCTAATTCCACAAACTTTGTTCCTTTATCTTCTTCTGAACCTTCTGTGAGTAAGGTTGTGAGTGAAACTGTCAAACCCCCTGTGAGTGAGGTTGTCAAACCTATAGAAGTTTCACTTCCTAGGAAGATTAGGGTTGATTTGAAAAAGTCTAAATCTAAGGAGTCTACCCTTTCTAAGGACAAGATGCATGGTAAACCTGCTTGGATTTGCCATTTTTGTGGAAAGTCTAGACACATTTGTCCTAACTGTTACAAGTTTCAAGCTACTAAGAGAGCAAACAAACTAAAAGTGTCTGTGCCTCAAGCACAAGATCCTATAGCACTCATTGGTGAATTAGTAAAGGCTCTAAACCTTTATTCTAATCCTGGAGTTGGAAATCACTCGAACGTGAATAGGAACTCCAATGCTCGTGGTGCACCTAAAAGGTTTTGGATGCAAAAGACTCGATCTAATTGAGCCTTTCTGACATGGTTCTTGTGCTTCATTGCTCTTTCCTTTGTGACTATTGTTCTTTGGTTTTTGTGTTTTTGTTCTAGGACTTGCATTGCATAACATTCATGCATTTCATTTTAGGATTTATTTGTGTTTTCTCTATTAAATAAATAAATAACATAAAATAAAGGGGAAAGCAAATTATGTTTCGCACTACTTTTCTTGATTTTTGAAAACAAGGTTGGTCAATTTATTTACACAGAACATGTCCTTGTACCCTGTTTAGCTTTGATGAGCTTATTTATTGCACTTGACTAGTTGAAACTTTGTAGTGCATGTTGTGTGGGAAAGATATTTATGGTGTTTATCACTTCGTCTTAATCTTGAAGTCACATGTTGTTTGACTGTTGGACTTGATCCTTTTGAAAAAAGCATAAATAACCATCTCACCACTGTTCACTAGCCAATCATAAACACCTTAGTGCATATCTTAAGATTTTGTGCTCGAGAAAGTGTAGCACATGCACAAAAAGAACATAAGGTGAAGCCTCGAATTTAAATGCTTAATGCTTAAAATTTGTGTGTACTATTAGGCTTGATGCCAAATCACTTAAACTAAAATTGGTGTGTATATTATGAGGCAAAAATTCAAGAAACTTACATGATTGCAAGCTTATGTTCTAGGAGATGTGGGAGTTATATGATGTAACTCTTTAGGTGATAGTCTCTTTTGAATTCTATGTGATAGATTTTATAGACTTTGTGATTGATTGCTATTCACATATCACCTCACATGTATCTAAAGGTTTTGCTAGTTACACACACTACATAAGTTACCCTTTGCTAAACACTGTACATGTTATTGTGTGTGTTTTTTGTCTGACCAACCAAGTTTGAAAATACCTTGAGTATTATGCAAAACATTTTTTTTGCTTGAGAATTTAAAGGGAGAATGACTAAAATTTTCTTTGGAGAAACTGGGATTAAAACTTGGGTTTTTGAAAAAGCATTTCATCTCATACTCATGCATTTTGTTTCATCAATTTTAATGCTTTGAGGAGTTGTTTTCAAAATGTGGTTGTTATTTTTCAAAACTGTAATTTTTCTCAAAATGTTGTGAGCCGCTGCCTGTTTCGATCGATCCATTCTGTTTTTCGATTGATCGAAAATTACTTAAAATTCTTTTATAAATCTCGGATTGATTCGATCGATCGAATGTAATTTTTGATCAATCGAATATCGTGAATCAAGTTTTTTAAAAACTCAGATCTGACTTTTTCCAAGTCACTTTTTCAAAACTTTTCAAACTTTTTTCTCTCTCTCCGACTCGGCAAGGCTCCACAACAAATTTTTTGCAAGGTTTCTCTCTCCTTAAGCCGGTATGTCCATATTACCCTTCCTTTTGCATTGTTTTTCATGTTTCATGCATTATTTTCATGGTTTATGGGTAAATTTTCGGACTATGCTTAATTTGGGATTTTTGTTGAATCAAGCCGTATTTTATGAAATTGATCAATGAGTTTTGTTGCTATATGGATATATTTATGATCTATGATGGTTATTTTGATCAATTTGAGGTTTTGTGGAAAATTGAAAATTCTAGGGCTTGTAATTAAACCGATTTGGGGTTTTTGTTCAATTGGATAGAAATTGATGAAATTGGCCTGATAAATTGATATAATTGATCATTATATTGTGTTTTCTAGCTTATGTGATGATCAATTTGTCAATTTTGTTAAAAAATCTTTCAAGTGGTTTTCAATTTTGGGGTTTTTTTTTAGAAACTCTGTGTTCAAGCCAATTTTGTGCAATTGAACTTCAATTGAACTTGTTTTAACTACATTAGAACATGCATCATGTCATTAATATTGTTCATGCATCATATAGAGTTTTGTTCTATTTTTTATGTGCTAACTTGTAGTCTGCCCTTGGGTTTTGTTTTTTTGTTTTGTTATGTTGGTTCTTTCTCTGTGTCTCTGTCATTTCCTTAGCATCATGCCTAGAAAAACTAGAGCTCGTAGGTCGGTTCTCTCACCTACTCTTTCCCCACCTTCTTTTGACCGTGAGAAATTTCCGAGTGAGAAAAACCAAGAGATTTTTGTTAAGCTGAACTTTAAGAGAAAGATTTGGTCTGAGCGTTCTGTTGTGTTTGATGAGCTTGATCCTGCCATTAGGGTAAATTTTGAGCATCGGGGCTGGTTACCCTTGGTGGATATTTCTGATCCTCCTCCTCTAGCTACCCTGATTAGAGAATTCTTTTCAAACATCTCTATCAGTGTCTATGATTCCAACACTTTGGTAAAGAGTTGGATACGAGGCGTAGAGTACACCATTACTCCTACTGTAGTGGCTGATGCTCTAGGGGTACCTTTGGTCCAACACCCTATCTATCCTTATGATGAGTCTCCTCTGTTGGGTGATGTCATGTCTTACATCACTGGGTCTTCTATCCAGTGGGGTTCTGATCCTAGGATCACCACTGCTGAGCTATCTGAGTTCCACTATCTCTTATTTAGGATAGCGTGTCATTCTATTTGGCCCATTTTCTCATATTCACACCATTCCTTTCGAGCGGTGTGTCTTTTTGTACGCTCTTGTGACTGACGCTCCTATCAGTTTTCCTCACTTGTTCCTTCGTTCTTTGAACGAAGTTTATAGGAGTTCATCTTCCTCTCATGCTCTTGTTCATCCTATCTTTATTCATAGGATTTTGTTTTATCTTGGTCTAGATGATTTCCCTTCTTCTGAGCCCGTTCTTGTTATTGTTCCCATTGATGCGTCTTTTCTTAGACAAAGGGCTGCTCATCTTCGAGTTGGCTCTAAACACTCTAGGTCTGAGCCTTCTGGTAGCACACTTCCTCCTTCTTCTTTTACAGGTCCTGCTGGTGAGGATGTTTCTGATCCTGTTGGTGATGTTGCTGCTGCTGCTGCTCCTCCACCTCCTTCGGTTGACTTTGATATTCGTCGAACCTTGGAAACTGTCATGACCGTTCAGGCGGCTCATAGTCAGATTTTGGTGGACTTGCTTGATGAGATTCGTGCTCTGCGAGCCGACTTAGCACATCCTCGTTCACCCTCACCACCTCCTTTTGATGATGGCGTGTGATTGTCCTTTGGCATTCCGTCACAAAAAGGGAGAGTAGAGTTTTGACACTGTAGAGGAGTTTTTGTAGTTAGGGGGAGTTTTTCTTTTGTTTTGCGGAGCTAGTGGAGATATTAGATTGTATCTAGGTGCTTCACTTTGTATATCATTTTTTTGGGGCTATTCATGTTAGGGGGAGATACATTTATTTTGATATGTGTGATTCTTGTTTCTTGTGATTCACTGCTTATTGATTTATATTTATGAGATTATTCATTGATATATGTCTTTATTATGTGTTGTGTGAATCTTTACAAGGATGTTTTATTTTTGTTATATCTAACTTAAGGGGAAAGTTAGTTTGCATACCTGTTGCTTTATTGTTTTATGTCATACATGCGTTTATGCGTTTGTTGAGTGTTTCAAGAATATACAGGTTGATTCAATTGAGCTGCTGTCTATACTTGCAACTGATGGATAGTAGTTAGGATTGAATTTTTGTGTTTATGAGCATTATTTATGTAAAGGGCTTTTACTTGTAAACTTAGGGCTTTTAATTTGTGTTTTGTCACGGATTGCCAAAGGGGGAGTTTGTTAGGTTCTAAAGATTTAGGAATTTATGTATTTAGAACTCTAATGTGTAATATTGGCAAACCATGATCAAAACAATGTGTTTAGTCCTGTTTAGGCTTGCTCAAAGTTGTGTAATTCATGTAAAGTTGGAATCGAGAGGCTGTAGATGCATTGGTGCATTTCGGACTGGCTCGATCGATTGAAAGTTAGACTCGATCAATCGAAAGTCGGCCAGAATGTTTTTTCTGCAAAATTTCCAACTCAACCCTACCTCATTAAACGTTTAGGGTTTTATGTTTTTGCCCTAGGTATATAAGGCAAAACCCTAGCCACGTTTTTGTAGAGTTGCTTTGGTTGTATTGTTGCACATACTTTGCCGTTTGTGTGAATCTCTTGTGAGATCATTGAGTAGCTTTCCTTCACATAAACTTAGGGTTTTCAAGGTAGAGATTATTTCAACATCTTAATGATCAACTCAGTTGCTGCCATTGGAGCTTAAAGAATAACAAGCGTGGGTGCTTGTAGCTGATTGGAGAATCCAAGAAAGAAGGAGTCCGTGGATTCGAAGCTTGCATGTGGTTGTGTCAGTAAGTTCTACTGGTGGGTAGTATTAGGAAGTCAAGCGGGGAGCTTGTAAGTCCTTTTGTATGAACTTTGATTCCTTCGTATAGTGGATTCAGGTTTACCTTGAGGATAGCTAGGTCAAATCCTCCCTAGGTTTTTACCATGTGGTTTCCTGGGTCATCATATCATTGTGTTATTTATATTTCCACTGCTTTATATTCTTGATATGATTGTTTGATTGTGATAACCTAGATTGGCATAATTTGACTAAGTTAATCACTTGGGTAATTAACTAGGCTAATCTGTTTGGGTTAAGGGGTCTAAAACCGTTCACAATCAAACTTAAAAAAAAATATATAAAAAAAATAAAAAGCTACATGGAACTCGAGTTCCATTCAAGAAACTCGAGTTCATGGAACTCGAGTTCCATGTAGTTTTTTTCAAGTAACTCAATTTTCACCGAATCGAGTTTTTCAAAATTGAGTTTCAAAACATGGGCATATTCCTAAATAGTTTCAAAAATTGGACATTTTGCTAAAACTTTTGAGCGAAAGGGATAGTTTGCCGTTTTTGCCATGAGATGAGACTGGATGAATATACCTTAACCTTATGATGGCCCCCCTAAATCATTTATGTTGCTTGGGACCTTTCAAATCTAAAACAATTTATTGATTGTTTGTACCCGTGGATCATTAATTCAATTTACAGGTAAGATTTAGTTGAACTGTTGAACCAATATATTAATTTTTTAGGTTCAATCACTCTAACTTATAGATTTAGAATATGTGTGTGTATCAGTGTATATACTCCTTTTTCCATAGAGAAAATCTTTATATTATTGTGACTTCAATAATAGTCCAAATTTGAGCAATTAAAATAAGGTTAAAATGTAGAGACAACCCCTCCAATATCGACCTTTTTCTAGTTACAATCTTAGTTATTAATTATTTTAGTTGAACCATCTATATTAAAATATTAATTCAATGGCACCCTTTTTTAGTTCATATGTTGAACAAAATGTGTCACAAAACTTACAAATCAGTAAACACATGATACATAACTTAAAGAAAATATATTGTACAAATGTTTACCATTTTTTATAGGCCAAGAACGTATTGACCCCTTGTGATGAATTAATTGATTAATTAGCCAAGTTTAATTAATTAATCAAATTAACATGCAAACGCGTGGTAGCACAAACAAATCACCAATTAAACTAAGTACGTAGGGGAAAATAAATTGACACGGTAATTTGTTTACGAATAGGGAAAACCAACATGGCAAAAACCCCACCAGGTGATTTTAAGGTCACCACTCCCGAAATTCCACTATTATCACAACAAACGATTACAAGTAAAAGAATCCCAGTACCTTATACTAACCTATAATTGAACCCTTACCCTAATACCCAATTAGACTTGTTCTATGGTGACAATTTCTCCTTTTGATGCACGACTCCCAGTACGTGACTAACCAATTGCTCAAATTCCAGTACGCAACTTCAATCACCAACTAGAAAAGGTTATTGGCTACAAAGTTCTTCAATTCATCCACGATGAAGATCAAGAAGATGCTTGGTTACAAAATCCTACAGTGCACAAACACAGCAACTTCTTCACAAGAATGATGAACTAAGGAAAAACTCTGTCTCCGGTCACAATTTGCTTGAACAAACTTTGCTCAACACTTGTGCAACTTGTGTCCTCTTTGACAGCCCTTAAAATAATCCTTTTATATGTCTAGGGTTGTAAGAAAAGAAAGCCCAAACACATAATCACGGATTAGAGTTAAAACAGATCTGAAATTTCGTTTTCCATAAATCTCGATAGATGCCTATCTGTCAAGCAGCTGTCGAGCCACGGGGCTGGAACAGCTTCTTAAGCTCAATAGATGGCTAACTGTCGAGCTAGCTATCAAGCTTTAATGACAGGCACTTCTTCAGCTTGAATCTTGGACAGACTTGCATGTCTTCAACACTTGATCTTGAAACACTATTTCTTGAAGTATTAAACACATCCTAAATCTACACAAATACAAGTAAAGTACGTTTTATCAAAGGATTAGCCAATTACGTAAAGTAGTGACATATTTTCCTAACAAGTGAATCACATATGTCCTAACAATCTCCCCCTTTGGCAATCCGTGACAAAACCACAACAAATAAATGAACATATGAGAGAAGTCATAAATCACTCAACTCATACTCACTTGTTAAATACAATAAAATCTATCCTAACACAAACTCTTGAAAAACTTTGCAAGAAGAGAGTTTATGGCAAGTAGACTTTGACAACCTGTATTTCTAAAACACTTTAACAAAACTCATCAAGGCATCTTTGTGTGAAACAGAAATAATAGATTGCATACACGTAATAAGAAGCATGTGCATAAAGAGAAAAAAGAAACAACACAGGTAAGCGTAGGTGAAAAAAAAACATACATCAATATATAAAGAAGATAAGTACAATGTATGTCAATAATGGTCACAAGACCCAATGTACAAGAAATAAATGTATCTATAGTAGAGAAAAGAAAAAGATACAAGTAATCCTCACTACATCCCTCAAGATATCAGCACTCCCCCTAACAAAAATATTCTATACTAACTCTCCCCCTAAGAATGACTACTCTCATATCCAAAACTACTCTCCTTTTTTTGTCACGAGTGGCAAAGGGTAAGAGTGTCAAGTAGACATCTCATCGGTAGAGTTAGCATCTCCATTATCATCATCAGAAGCATCATCGTTGATGTGCATGAAATATATACAATAAAGTACTCACATATCTACATATTTAGTTTTACTTTTATGTTATTTTGTGACTGATTATATAATATCTTTGTGTTGCAGGTAACAAGGGTTTGACATGAAAAGTAAGGCTAAGCCAATTGAATTAAGCCAACTTACATCCAGCCAGGCATGAATTCAAGAGAAGACCAACCCAATTAAATTTAAGTCCAATTGGAGCAAGGAATCAAAATAAATTTGCACGAAATCCAAGTCCAATTCGGATTAGGATTCCAACCTGCATATCAGTTAGTAGTTTTAGTATAACTTTCGGCTCAGATATCCAATCAAGATAATTCAAGTTGGGCTGGAAATTTAATTTAAAGGGCTACAACTTTGTAGTTTACCAAAAGTCCTAATTCTGAAGTTAAATGGGCCAAAATCGTCGGTTAAATGAAGCCTAAAAATCTGGAATTTTCTCCAAACGGGAATTCAACTTGTAATAGGATTGCTTAACCTATTTAAAGGTTATTTAGGGCAAAATTTAGAGGCTGAGGCTAGTGCTAGGGCTGAGATTCAAAACAGAAAATTGGAGCAAGAGGCAGTGCCGCATGTGCCTTCTCTGTAGCTTTTCTCCATGATAGCATTGTGACTATTTCTTTCTCTATTTTATTTGTCTAGTTTAATGTTTAGTATTTTATTCTTTTGTTTTATTTCAATTACCATGAGTAGCTAAATTTATAATTAGGGTTGAGGATGAAACCTTGTTAAGGATTATCAGTAATATTTATGTGATTTGATTTTTCCCACAATAGTTGTTCTTTAATGATTTAAATTGTTCTTACTTCATATCAATTGACTAAGATGTGATTCTAGCTATGAGTTCAATCATGTTTTTCTCATGATTTAGGATTTGTCTTAATTAATTGCATGCTTGGTTTATTAATTCTTGATTATAAAATTGAATATCGTTTGTGATTTGTCTGTCAATGGATACAAGTTATGATTTGATTTTTAGAATTTGATATATCTTGTGATTTGTTTGGCTACGGATACAATTGATGATTTGGTTTTATACTTAAGAATCGAATAAGAACATGCTTTTGATTTTTTAAATAAGGATTTTAATGAGGGTATTTTCCATGATAGCAAGATTGATTTCTAGATTATCATGTAGTGAGTTGAGAAAAATTAATGATCATAAATATATGCTGATATGACTTACAAGGCGGATTCCAAAACCTTAATTCCTTTCCCTTGATTGTTTACATCTTTTTATTGTTTTATATCTTTTGCTTAGTTTAACTATTTGCTTAATTTTATTATTTGCTTTGTTTATTTAATTTCAAAACAACCAATTTTTATTAAACTAGATTAGGATTAATTTGGTTAAGATTTAATTAATTTTCCTATGTTCATTCAAGTCCCTGTGGGTTTGACCTCGTTCTTGTTAAACTATACTTCGGTATGGTTCGTACACTTGCGAGTACTTTAAAATTTCACAACAATCGTCATCACCATCATCATCATCATCCTCAGCCTCAAAATCAGAAGCCACTAGAGGAGGTGGATTAGAAGCCTCAAAAGCGAAGCCACCCATGATCACCTGCAGCCGTGCAATATGGCGGACACAAATGTTCACTTGATACAGCTCTGTAGAGAATGTATCAAGGCGAGCATCCATGTGTTGAAGTTGCGCCATGATGTCTCCGAGTAACACATCGTTTGTAGAAAAGGAGGGAGCGGATGTGGATGGAGCAAAACGAGATGGAGCCGAACGGGAGGGAGGAGCTGCTGAATCCGACTGCCGTGACCTAAACTGCGCCTCGCTACGTTTAACAGTAGTGGCTTCTATGGCACACATGACAGAGAAGTGATTGGAAGAGGAAAAAGTAACATAAAAATGGCATAAAATCTATGTGATAGCCGAAGGGAAAATTAGCTTATCACGGGTAGCAGTATCCCTAAACACATCTATAATAAAAAGAATAAAATGTGAAGGAAAATCTATAGTGATGTGCTCTAACAAAGAAAGCAAAAATCGAGCACGAGGCTCTGTGATGGAGTTATAGTGAGAGAATGGGTGCAACACAAAAGTCATCACCATGTTCATGAATCTAAGACCTTTAGCAAGGGGCTTACATGGTATAAACTGACGATCACCCTAAACAGAAGGGTGCTCACAGAAAGCAGACATCATCTCGTCTTTGGACACAGTCCTCAGACACTCACAACTAGGGTAGTCAAGATGCTCTACCCTTGGGACACGGAGCACATCCGTAACAAGCTGCGGTGTGACAACAATGCGCGTACCTCGAACATGAGTATGAAAGAGAGGTACTAAAGAATTAAGTCCATGCATGTTGGAGTAAAACTCTTGGATCAGCAAGGAAGGATATATGACCAGGACGCCACATAGTGACTCCCAACCCTGACTGTGAATGACATCGGGTAGGTCAGTGTCGGTGAAGTCCACCAAAATGACTCGACGTTCTAAATGAACACCTCGTCGAAAAAAGTTCTCCGAGAAGTCCTTTTAGGCATCCTCATCACGAAACTGAATATGAGAAAGAGTAGGATCAGACGAAGACGATGCCCCGGAACGAAGAGGGTTTCGAGACGGAGCTGACTTATGTTTAGGTGCCATAAACACGACTAACGTAAACAGAAAAGAGAGGGAGAGAGAAAGACAATCAGAAAAGTCCTACGCAATTCAAATATATCAAAATATATTGAAAAGAGAGTACGTGTGCATGGGAAATGCATGAACATGTGACATGCAAAAGAAATTGCATCATAGGCTCAGCCCAATCCAATCCTACCAGCACACAAACAATTTGCATACATCTAAAAGCACAATAATACTGTTATAATGCTAATATGATACAATGCATGAGATTTGAAACTCATTTAAGCAAAAACCCATCCCAAAATTGCAACAATAACTTATCAATTTTTCAAAACCCCAAAATTTTTCAAAAACCCCAAAACCTAGGTTTCAAAACATAAAATGCATGTTAAAGGAGAGAAAAGAAACTTACCAAGTGAAAGAAAAACCTTGAAAACACTTGAAAATCACTTGGAATAGAGGTTTGGAGTGAGAAAGAGAGATTTGGCAGGTGAGGAGACAAAGCTATCGAGAGAGAGAGATCGAGTGAAATGAAGTCCGGATCGCACAAAACCTATTTATAGAACCTTAGTAAATCTCAACAGATAAAGGTGTCGAGAGGTATCGAGACATTTGTCAAGACAGGTGTCGAGAGAGTAAAACGTTAACAGATGAAGTTGTCGAGGATCTGTTAAGGGACAAATTAACCAAAGGCTAAAAGAAGCTCTATCGATCCACCAAGTGTCGAGAAGCTATCGAGGAGATAGAAGTTTTCTCGATCGATCCACCAACTGTCGAGAATGTGTCGAGATTGCGATAAGAAACATCTTAAGAGTTCAACAGACAGACAGGTGTCGAGGAGGTGTCGAGATTGCTTAAAAACAGTTTTTCAAGAAGGGAAAAACACAGATATGAATGCAATCAGTCATGCAACTCAACTAAGGATCCAAACAACAATTTAAGTTCTCAAAATCATCTCTTAACAACAATTTTAAACACAAAGATCCCAAAAACACACACACACTAAACAATTCTAACCAATTTTATATTTCAAAAAGAAGTCAAGACAGTTTAATGAGCATACATTAACACATGTAAACCTTGTGATGGCCAAATCACATTGTACTTGCACATGTATCAAGAGTAGCAAAGAATATTGCGTATTGTGTGTGAAAAACATCGCAAGATTGCATAAGTGTATACATGTTATGACGATTTGAGATATGAGAAAATCACTTTAACTCGCACACAATCATAACTATTTGATTGGGACTATCACTTTCGAGGTACATCCTGTAACTTCCATGTCTCCTAGAATACATGCTTGCAATCATATATAAAGCATTTTTATTCTTTTTGCTTTTTATTTTTCTTTGCATATTTTTCTTTTTAAGCAAATCATACATGGGCATATAAGAGATAGAAAAGAAATACCCAATTATGTTAAGCATTTGACATTCCAAAAGAGTAATACGAGTGATACGAGTGTTAAGTACAAGAGATAACTTAATCTTACTCATCACAAACAATAGCCACAAAGCTCACTTGCTTAGTTGTGCATAGAGATGCTCATCTAAGTTACAAAAGATACAAAATTTAGAAAACTTTGTTTCAATGGCCATCCAAGATACACAAGTACCAATGTATACAAAACACACACTGTTTTTGTATTTTTCTTATTTTTCCAAATTTTTTATTTTTATATCAAAAACAAAATAAACAAAACTGAAAACAAACAAAAACATTAACAAAGCAAAGCAAAAACTAGACCGACTCAAAATAAAAGCAAAACACACAAGTTATGCAAAAACAAAAAAATAAGAAGAGAGAAAGGAAAGTGATAGAATCACTTGGAGTCCTTTTTCTTCCACACTTTGGAAGAACCTTTCCTTTGATTAAACCCTTGAATCGGAGGTGAGGGGGAGGAGTTGAAACCATTCAAGTTCTCTAAGATGAGCAAGAGAGGCTTGAAGCTGATTCTAGCTTTTAGATGCTATCATGTCGTTGCTCTGTTGAGTGGCTAACCACTTATAGCAATTTGGTCGAGTATGACCGGCAACTCCACAATGATGATCGAGATACTGCTTCTTTTGTTTAGGCTTTTTAGAGTTAGCCTTCTTAGTCCTAAGGTTTTTAGCTTCCTTTTTATCTTGCTTAGGGGGTGCTCCTTAAATAGATTTACCCTTATCTATGTTCTCACTAGCTAAATTAGTTTTAACATCATTTTTCTCAATTTCAACATTATTACTAGGAGAAACAAAAACAGTAGTACTAGTAGAAGTAATACTAGAAGAAGAGAGACCATACCCTAAACCTGTACGATCAGAAGCAGATTTCTGAAGACTGAGCATCTTATCAAGCTTTGCACTTAAAGTCATCTCCAATTGAGCTCTGACTTGAAACAATTCTGCTTCAAACTTCTTAGTCTTCTCAGCCAAGAAATTGTTTTCAAACCTCAGTGCTCCAATAGTCTGATTGGCTTCATCAAACTTTGTGGAAAGCTCTTCATGATCAAGTTCCACATCACTGAGCTTCTTGGTGGCCAACCTATAAAGTTTCTCATGCTTCTCAGACACTTTGTACAATTTCTCATAGGCTGTATGGATGTCATCTTAATCATCTATCTTCTCGAACTTAGACTCCCCTAAGTCCTCTTCTTCGTCCATGTCTTCAGCAATCCCCTCAGTAGGATTGACAGTAGCAGTGAAGACATTCAAGATTTTGTCATCCTCATTTTCGGAATCATCCTCAGGCTTGGTGTCTCTCAAGGTAGCAGCAAGTGTCTTGTTCTTCCTAATGCTCTTGAGATATGTAGGACACTCATGTTTCATGTGACTGAAGTCTTGACACCCAAAGCACTTAGGTCCTACGGAAACAGCGTACTGACCGCCATCCCTAGCATCCTTCTTCCCTTTGTCTTGGCTTTTGAATTGTGAAAAACCAGATTACCTACGGTCCTTGTTGAAGCCCTTCCCATTGGCATTCTTCATGAACTTCTTGAATTTCCTGGTGATATAGGACTTCATCTTCGAATCCTCATCATCTGAAGACTTATCAGTGCCACTGCTCTTGGCCTTCAAAGCCATGCTTTTGCCCTTACCCGACTTGCCAATTCTTGTTAACCCTAGCTCGTAGGTTTGCAAATTACCAACCAACTCTATCAAAGGAATCTTGTCAATATCGTTTGATTCCTCAATTGTTGTAATCTTGGCATGGAATCTCTCGGGTAGAGATATGAGCACTTTTCTCACAATCTTGGGTTCAGGAATGGTTTTTCCAAGATTGAAAGCTGAGTTCACTATGTCCTTGAGCTTGGCATAGAACTCATTAAACAACTCATCCTCCTCCATCTTGATTTCTTCAAAGCTTATAGTGAGCCTCTGAAACTTTGAATCTTTAACAGCCTTGGTTCCCTTATAGGTTGTCTAGAGAATGGCTCATGCCTCCTTAGCAGTTTCAGTAGAGGATATCTTCTTGAACTCCTCATTAGTGACTGCACTGAATAATGCATTCAATGCCCTGCTGTTGACATTTTCCGCCTTGATCTTGGCATCATCCCAATCGACCAACGCTTCCTTCGGCTTGGTCCAGCCTATCTTAATAGCTCGCCACATTTTCTATCTAAAGACTGCAAGAAAGCTCTCATGCGTACTTTCCAGTATGCATAGTTAGTACCATCAAATAAATGAGGTATAATTAATGACTGTCCTCTATCTATGACAAACATGGGTCAATGGATCAACACAACAAAGATTAACGCTAATCAAAGTATGCCTGCTCTGATACTACTTGATAGGCCAAAAACGTATTGACTCCTTGTGATGAATTAATTGATTAATTAGCCAAATTTAATTAATTAATCAAATTAACATGCAAACGCATGATAGCATAAACAAATCACCAATTAAACTAAGTATGCAGCGGAAAATAAATTGACACGGTAATTTGTTTACGAATGGGGAAAACCAACACGGCAAAAATTGTACCGAGTGATTTTAAGGTCACCATTCCCAAAATTTCACTATTATCAAAATAAGCAGTTACAAGTAAAGGAATCCCAGTACCTTATACCAACTTACAGTTGAACCATCACCCCAATACCCAATTAGATTTGTTCTATAGTGACAATTTCTCCTTTTGATCCACGGCTCCCAGTACGTGACTAACCAATTGCGCGGATCCCAGTACGTGACTTCAATCACCAACTAGAGAAGGTTGTTGTCTGCAAAGTTCTTCAGTTCATCCACGATGAAGATCAAGAAGATGCTTGGTTACAAAACCCTACCGTGCATAAACACAGCAACTTCTTCACAAGAATGATGAACTAGGGCAAAACTCTGTCTCCGGTCACAATTTCCTTGAACAAATTTTGCTCAACACTTGTGCAACTTGTGTCCTCTTTGACGGCCCTTAAAATAATCATTTTATATCTCTAGGATTGTGAGAAAAGAAAGCCCAAACACATAATCATGAATTAGAGTTAAAACAAATCTGAAATTATGCTTTTCATAAACCTCGATAGATGCCTATCTGTCAAGCTGCTATCGAGCCACAGGGCTGAAACAGTTTCTTAAGCTCGATAGATGGCTAGCTGTCGAGCTTTAATGACAGGCACTTCTTCAACTTGAATCTTGGACAAACTTGCATGTCTTCAACACTTGATCTTGAAGTATTAAATACATTCTAGATCTACTCAAATATAAGTAAAGTGCGTTTTGTCAAAAGATTAGTCAATTACATAAAGTAGTGACATATTTTCCTAACAAGTGAATCACATATGTCCTAACAATTTTTATATTTAATAAAATGAATAAAATACAAATAAAATATTTATTTTTATTTACAGATAAAAAATTATTATTTTTCCCCTCAAGCCACATTTTATGTACTCATTAGTGTAAAAATAAAATAAATCTGAATTGACATACTTCTACGGGAAATAATAAGGTTATGATGGATGGAAGGGATGTAATTAAACCAATCAATGAAACAACGATGTGTGAATTAAAATAATTAAAAACTGAGTAGGTGTGATTATAAGTCGTATAGTTTCACTTTCCGTTCATAAATTTCAAGTGACATATTTGATATTTCTACTGATGATTGTCAAAGTTATAAATTGATGAAATGGATGTGAACTAATTTACAAGTCATATTAAGAAAATTTTTGTAGTCAAAGCCACCAAAGCACAATGTTCAAAATCTTAGGTTCAATCTGTTTAGATCTTCTAGGTTCTAATCCAAAAATGGAAGAGCATGCCAAAAATGGAAGAGCATGCAGTCATTCACAAAGCCAATCAACTTATAGATTTTTTTTTTTTTTTTTTTTTTTGAGGAAATAATAATACTTATTAGAACACACAAACACGAAAGTAGTATATAGGGATGTTTATCCACATTGGTTGCGTGTGTTAGAGTTTCAGTTCTTATAACCTCAGGCTATTACTACAAAGGTTAGGCCCTTTTGTAGTGATACTCTGGTTATATAATATATTATAGGCCTGTTTAAAAAACTTTATATACTACTTTCGTGTTTGTGTGTTCTAATAAGTATTACTGTTTTCTTAAAAAAAAAAAAAAACTTATAGAAATTCTGATTAATAAAATTTTAAATCTTAAACAAATAGTAATTTCATGTTTTCAAAATAAAAAATTGGGTTTGATTAACGGGTATATTTTAGAGCATTTGTTTATGAACAATTTTATGAGAGTTTTGATAGTGTTTTTATGGGAAATAGAAGAAACAAATTGTCTAAAAAACTAGATTTTTTAATCTTTTCCCATAAAAATTATAGCTCACTAGTTTTGATAGTATATATTTTTACGGAATGTTACACTTAATAATTTGAAAATCTCACTACCGTATTACATGTCCTTTATATGTTTAACATGCATGTTGAATTTCATACCAATTAGGTGTTATTTACTATTTAATTCATAAACTCATCTTTGATGTATAATTTTAAACTATAAAAACTTAAACAATAAAGAGTTTATTGATGACATGGTTATTGATCTTTGACCATCTTAAAAAATTGGCAAGTACAAAGAGTATAAGAGATAATGTAACCAAAGGTGGATTTTTTGAAATTTGCAATCCAATAAAGAAAATATTGAGTGATATAACATTTCTTAAAGTTATACCATATCACATCATTTAATAACTTTTTATTAGATTAATATTTAGAAAATCTTACCATTGAATTACATATTCACTATGTTTCTTAACAAGAATACTAAATTTCATGTCAATTAGATGTTATTTACTACTTAATTCAAAACTTATTATTTATACATAGTTTTAAAATTCGAAAACTTAAAATTAAAATATTTGATAGATGACATGATTAACAACATTCAGTTGACACAAAATTTGATATATGTGTTAATAATAAGAAAATGTCTAATCCAACATTGAAAATTTTTAAATATCAATCTAATAGAAAGTTATTAGGTGATGTAATATGGTGTAAAAGATTTTTTATGGGCTAAGTCTGTTAAAGACTCAAAAGAAGCAAAAAAAGATTTTTTAGTCCGTAAAAGTTGGGCCTTGGTCAAAGAAAGATTCATCTTCTTTTTTTTTTTTTTTTGGTCTGATATATTAGGCCTAAAGTTCATCATTACACGAACTCAGACTTAACAATCCACAAATCGTCAGCCCAAATCTCTTTGCAACACATATTGGGCACAAAGGCCAGGAAAATGTATAATTCCACATCATGGACCCAAAAGGCCCAAAATTTCTCGATTCATGGATTGGGCTCAAAGCTCATTACACCCTTTTGTAGATCTTAGAACTTCTCTCATGAAAAAATGGACCATTCAAAAAATTAAATGACCCACCCAAGAAATATGCTATTCTGGCCATTAAAATTGAAAGTGCCAAGTTCCACGTCAAGGGAGAACCCACAATAACCAGGCCCATTGAGTAGAAATGATGGATAATGGGGCAAAAAGAGAGAATGGTAGAAGACTAGCCACTGAGCCCATTAAAAGCTAACCAAGAAACCCAAATTAGAAGTAAAATTAGTCGCATGAGGGATAACAAAGTGGAAAAATGAAACTAGAACATGACTCATACAAAAAGTTCAAGAACTCAAACTCTTTTCAACACACGAAGAAGGCAAAAGGCAAACCCATCTTGCACTGGAGTTTCGACCACAGCTTGGAGAAGCCATGGCTAAGAGGATCAAAAGTCTGTTATTTTTTCTCTTTAGCACCTGACTTTCCAAAGAGGAAAATCACTGCATGCCACAAAATTATTGACCCAAGCACAAAAGTCTTTGGCATTGGTGATTTGAGGGCCTAAAAGTGCATTAAGTAAAGCTCCAACAGTTTAAGATTGAGTAAGTACATGAAACTTAACATGTCTTCACCAAGTTTTTGGGAGTTTGATGAGATAGTATGTAGTTAGGTTACATTTGGTCCATATCCCATGCAGTTGACAACATTTAGGATAACGAGACTTCCTTTTTTGCTATTTACCCAAGCTCAATCAAGCATAAGATGCATAAGCAAATTGTGCCATTTTAAGAAATAAGACAAAAAGATTTGAGACGAAGAACCATGTAGAGAGGGAAAATTCCCGACCTATCACAAGCTGACACGTCACACTACCAAGACCACAAAATACAGTCAATTACAAAGCGCCACATACTGCTGCTAGGTTTTACTGTTGCCATTCAGAAGCCAACAGAAATTTGCCAAGTGTCATGCAAGAACCAATCATGCATCGGCTCGTGCAAGCGATGACACAAGCAGCCTCGCACGTGTAAGCGATGACCCAAGCAACCTCGCACGTGTAAGCGACGACCCAAGCAACCTCGCACGTGTAAGCGATGACATAAGCGGACCAATCAGACTGTGATATGTGTCACCAATCAGACTCCGCCACGTGTCGCTCATCCACCCCAAAACTCCTATAAATAGAAGCCTTCCTAAGACATTTAGGAGGACATCAAGCCATCTGAAGCACAAGCAGCATCAGAGAAGATTCAGAAGTCCAGAAGCTCTGCCGGAACCAAGCTCTAAAGCCTCCAAGAACTTCAAGAACTTCAACTTCGAATACGAAGAACATTCGAAGAGAAATCATCCAAATCATCCGCCTAGATCCAAAAGTCTACGGGAATCAAGCCTAAAGTATCCGAAAAACATCAACAAATCACAAATCAACGAAGCTCTACGGATTCAAGCCTCTAAAGCACCGAAGAACTTCCACCACAAACCTTCGAAGACGAAGAACGCACCAAGAACACGAAGAGCATACGAAGAACGTGAAGAACAAAGAATTTCTAACAAGCTCATAGCCAGAGATTCATTGTAATTCTGTTTCAACAATCTTTGATCCATCCCTCAACCAAATTGAAGGATATTTTGTGTTCAAGTCAATCGCATTACCACAAATCCAAATCAATAAGTCTTGCAAGGAGATCGAATCAGAGGATCACTCTTTTGTAATCAAAGAGAATTGTACCACACAATTATCAATACAAATTCGCATTTGTGAAACTATTTTTACTTGTTTGATTTATTTCAAACTAGAAATTTAGTCGTCTACATATTCTGGCACGCCCAGTGGGACCTCTCTGCCTCTCATCTCTTTCTCCTTCAAAGGAAAAGAAATTCGACATCATTTTGCTACTAGCTTCAATGGCCTCTAGCAAGAATGCCCAAAAATCAGTAGTTGATGCTTCCAGTGCTGAGGATTACGTTGGCCCAATCACTTGCAATCGATCCAAAGCTCTTGATCAACTTCAACCCCAACCAACCAAAGAAAGCCAACCTCCTACTGTCATCTCTTTGGATTTTCTTGCAAATAGGAAAGCTACCACTAAGGATTCATATCTCTCAAAAGATTTGGAGAGCAGTAATGAATCATCCCCAACAAAGACCTTTTCTATCAACTCTTCACCTGTGATGAGAAACTTAAGGAATACAGTACCTTTGACTCATCCTATTTCATCATTTTCTCCATCATATCTAGAAGTCATGCCAGTAATGATGACTAACACCTCTACCATGGAAGAAAAGATGGCTGAAATGGAACAAAGGATCATCCTCCTCACAAAATCACTTGAAGAAAAGGACGTCAAAATTGCAACCCTAATGAACAAACTGGAGGTAGAAGATTCGGGTGAATCAAGTCATGGCCCTGAGCGCCCACCAGGCTTTACCTTGAAAGGAGAAAATGCTAAAGGTGATAAGGGAAAAGGAGGTGAAGGCACTTCTCAACACGGACATTCCACCTCAATGGCTTCGATATCTGTCCAACAATTGCAGGACATGATAACGAACACCATTCGAGCACAATATGGAGGTTCTTCTACAAGTTCTCTTATATATTCGAAGCCCTATACAAAGCGCATCGATAATATAAGGATGCCAAATGGGTATCAACCCCCCAAGTTCTTACAATTTGATGGCAAAGGAAACCCTAAGCAACACGTGGCTCACTTCGTAGAAATGTGTGAGAATGCAGGGACTCAAGGAGGCCTCTTTGTAAAGCAGTTTGTTCGTTCACTGAAAGGAAATGCCTTTGATTGGTATACAGACTTAGAACCCGAGTCAATCGATAGCTGGGAACAACTTGAAAGAGAGTTTCTCAACCGATTCTATAGCACACGGCGCACAGTAAGCATGATGGAGCTTACCAATACCAAACAGTGGAAAGATGAGCCTGTCGTTGATTATATCAATCGGTGGCGTTCTTTAAGTCTAGATTGCAAGGATAGACTTTCTGAAATATCTGCTGTAGAGATGTGCATCCAAGGCATGCATTGGGGACTTCTTTACATCCTTCAAGGGATAAAGCCCCGAACATTTGAGGAGTTAGCAACTCGTGCGCATGACATGGAATTGAGTATCTCTAGCCATGGAAATACAAAGCGTCCCGTACCTGAGGAAAGGAAAGAAAGACGGGAAATAAGGAAAAATGACAGGAATCCAAAAAGTAATGTCAAAGACTCAATGAATGTCAACCTTGCCCAATCAAAATTTCAACAAGAAATGTAAAGGCCAATGAGAAGAGGCCTGAGGTAGGCCAACAGCAAGAGACGCGACGCTCATCACTTAAGGAATGGGAACAAAAGGTGTATCCTTTCCTAGATGCCAATATGCCAGAAATGCTAGAACAACTGCTCAAGTTGAAATTAATTGAATTGCCAGAATGCAAACGACCGGAAGAGATGGGAAAAGTTGATAACCCAAACTATTGTAAGTATCATCGCATCATAAGCCATCCAATCCAAAAATGCTTTGTTCTTAAAGAACTCATCATGAAGCTAGCCAAGGAAAGGAAAATCGACTTGGATTTTAATGATGTTGCTCAATCAAACCTTGCAACCTTTGCTTGTGGGTTACCTAGTTGCATGTCTCCAACTACTAAGCAGGGGGCAAATACCACTCTCATTCAGTTTGGTTCTCTAGAACCTGTTCAAGTCCAGCTCTCACAAAAGGCACCTAATTATAATTCAAATGATGATAAAAGGTCAATAATGGATGAGGAAGAAGGATGGACGGTGGTTACCCGCAGGAGATGGAAGAAAAGACGCACATTTCCGTTTTATTTGATCACCCAAGAGTCTAGAAGAGCATAAAACCAGATTCAGCCTTGGTCAAGAAGAAGGAGTGATAAAAGGCAAGAAAGACTGGGAACAAAAATGTCTGACGATTCAACACAAACCCAAAAACTTCGAAATCTCATCACATTGGAAGAATTCTTCCCCAGAAAATTCTTTCAAAATGACTCAGTCGAGGCCGTTCACACGGTCACTCGTTGCGAAATTCAGGATGAAAAGGAGGATGTTGACCATGGTAGTCCAAACGAGACTTTGTCATCTTTGGAAGAACTCCAATCTCGAGTTGATGAAGTTGAACCTTTGCAATCCTCCATCTCACCAAAAGAAGCACTCACTCAAGCTCTTGAAAAGCCAGAGATGGACACTCCTTCTACCAACACGCTTCAACAAACCCAGGAATGTTACGCGTGCTCTCCAGACTTAATTTTCACTGATGAGGATCTATTGTTAGGCTCTAAGCCCCACAATCGTCCACTTTATGTCTCTGGTTATGCTCGCGAACAAAAGATCGATCGTATTCTCATTGACGGAGGTTCAGCTGTTAATATACTACCGAAAATGACGATGAGACGACTTGGTCTTACTATGGAGGAATTATCGCATAGTCGTTTGGTCATTCAAGGTTTTAACCAAGGAGGACAACGCGCAATTGGCATGATACACTTGGAATTAATCATTGGAGAATTGATAAGTAACGTTTTGTTCCATGTCATCGATGCCAAGACAACCTACAACATGTTGTTAGGACGTCCATGGATCCATGGAAATGGAATAGTGCCGTCAACTTTGCATCAATGTTTCAAGTATCTTCAAGGTGGAATAAAGAAGATCAATGCCGACTTAAAACCTTTTGCTGAGACTGAAGCTCACTTTGCTGATGCAAAATTTTATGTAGAAGATAACATTGCTAGTGAAGTTCTCCCAGTTGAGATCCCGGCTATGGAAAGCAAGCAGAGTGAGAAGAAGCATGTTAGATTAATCACTGAAAAGGATAATCCTTCCTCAAAGAAAGGTCCAGAATGCGGGAATAATCATCCTATTGAATCTACCAGTAATTCAATGAGAGCAGAAATTTCAACATCTTCCAATAACCCTCCATTCCTTCGTTATGTACCATTGTCACGCCGTAAGAATGGACAATCTCCATTCGCGGAATGCCTTCAACCTACAAAAGACATGGGAAAGCTTCCTACAAAGCTTACAATGGAGGATGTAGCCATATTGAAAGAAAATCATGTAATGCCTTTAACTTCATCCACAAATCCTTTGCCCTCGAAACCATTAAATGGATTCGTGAGGTCTTCACAAAGTCTGACGGAGCATGGTATTCTACCAAGTGAGTTGACGAAAGAATGGTTCGACCCAAAGGCATACAGGTTGTTAGCTAGAGCAGGCTACGATTTCTCAAAACAAGGAGACTTAGGGAAACTAATTCCAGAAGCCACCGGAGAAAAGATGCATGGCCTTAGCAAGACACAAAGGAAAATGTGTCTTGAAGGGCATAAGATTCCTATCCCAAAGACCGGATTAGGTTATACTCCAGAACAACCAGCTCAGATATGGATCAAGAGGAGAAGCGATGCTTCAAGTTCCCAATACATAACAGTAAAGGTCGGCGAAAGTTTGAATCAAAGAAAAGATCACTCTTCATCGCGTGTCTCGGTGTTTGATCGCATCGAGGCCTCATCGTCACGAATTACAGTGTTCGACAGGTTAAATACAACTTGCTTAACACAAAATTGTGACACTCTTGCTTGTAAATCAGTCTTTGATAGATTGGGGGCAACAAAAAGGCCTGTTGATAGTCATTCTCAAAATTCAATAAAATTTGAGGTTCAAGGGGAGAAGAAAGCTAATGGTGAGATCCGCAGTAGCATTCCTTCACGCATGAAACGTAACTTTACCTTAGATATCAGC
Source organism: Quercus ilex subsp. ballota (assembly GCA_032727855.1). Classification (NCBI taxonomy): domain Eukaryota; kingdom Viridiplantae; phylum Streptophyta; class Magnoliopsida; order Fagales; family Fagaceae; genus Quercus; species Quercus ilex. The sequence goes on from CM064911.1 coordinate 81,330,596, forward strand.
ACTGAAGGATCGCTCAAAGTCAAAAGACGAACGATTGTACACACAAGTCAGTCACTCGCCCACAACGAGCAAATTGAAGAGGTATCATCCTCGTTTCATATTACAATAGAAGAGGATACACTTTCAGATGCTGAAGGTGAAGAGGTTGATGAAGCTCCTCCAGCCTTGGAAGATGGAGGACAAGCTACAGTTGATGAACTTAAAGAGGTCAATTTAGGAACTACTGAAGAACCCCGGCCAACTTTCATCAGTGCGCTTCTCACCCCTGAAGAAGAAGAAGGGTACCTCAAGCTCCTAGTAGAATATAAAGATGTGTTTGCTTGGACTTACAAGGAAATGCCCGGGCTTAATCCAAGTATTGCTCTACACCATTTGGCAGTAAAGAAAGGCGTGCGCCCAGTTAAACAAGCCCAAAGACGCTTTCGGCCGGAGCTTATCCCTCAAATAGAAACTGAGGTCAATAAGCTAATTGAGGCAGGTTTCATTCGTGAAGTATAGTACCCGGAATGGATCGCTAACATCGTCCCTGTCAAAAAGAAGAATGGACAAATCCGGGTGTGCGTTGACTTCCGTGATTTGAACAATGCATGTCCTAAGGATGATTTTCCATTACCCATCATTGAGGTCATGGTTGACGCCACTACTGGTCATGAAGCTTTATCTTTCATGGATGGTTCTTCAGGCTACAACCAAATTCGAATGAATCCTAAGGATGAAGAGCTCACGGCTTTTCGTACCCCTAAGGGCATTTACTGTTACAAAGTGATGCCTTTTGGACTAAAGAACGCTGGTGCTACTTATCAACGGGCAATGCAAAAGATCTTTGATAATGTACTTCACAAATACGTGGAGTGTTATGTCGATGATCTGGTGATTAAAACAAAAAGGAGGGAAGACCATCTGGTAGATCTGCGATCTGTGTTCAACCGCCTAAGAAAGTATCAGCTCAAGATGAACCCCCGCAAATGTGCTTTTGGCGTAACATCTGGGAAATTTCTTGGTTTCATTGTGAGACACCGTGGTATTGAAATTGACCAGTCCAAAATTGAAGCCATCCAGAAAATGCCAGAGCCCAAGAATCTGCGAGAACTTAGAGGCTTGCAAGGAAAACTAGCCTACATACGACGATTTATCTCGAACTTGGCTGGTCGATGTCAACCTTTTAACAGATTGATGAAGAAGGATGTGAACTTTGAATGGGATGAGGCTTGTAGCAATGCTTTTGCACGCATCAAAAGATACTTACTTAATCCTCCAGTTTTGGGTGCTCCTATTCCAGGAAAGTCTCTAGTGTTGTACATTGCCGCACAAGAAAAGTCTCTGGGTGCTCTTATGGCGCAAGAAAATGAAGGGGGGAAAGAAAGAGCCCTTTATTATCTAAGTCGAACTCTCAATGGGCCTGAATTAAATTATTCTCCTATTGAAAAGATGTGTCTCGCTCTTTTCTTTGCTATAGATAAACTGGAGCACTACATGCAAGCATACACGGTTCGCTTGATAGCAAAAGCGGACCCAATTAAGTATGTCCTTTCTAGGCCAGTGGTTGCGGGTCGTATAGCTCGATGGGCGGTCTTGCTACAACAATATGACCTCGCATATGTCCCACAAAAAGCTGTCAAGGGACAAGCATTGGCAGATTTCTTAGCTGATCACCCAGTTCCATCTGATTGGAAATTTTCTGATGATTTTTCTGATGAAGACGTGTTTTACATTGAGGTAATGCCACCATGGATGATGTTTTTCGATGGGGCTGCACGTCGAGAAGGAGCGGGGGCAGGTGTAGTGTTTGTTTCTCCACAACGGCAAATACTTCTGTACTCGTTCTCATTAAGTGAACTTTGCTCTAACAACGTAGCCGAATATCAAGCATTGATTATTGGTCTACAAATGGCCATTGAGATGAGCATATCGCAACTTGAGATCTTTGGGGATTCCAAATTAATTATCAACCAAGTCTTGGAGCAGTATGACGTCAAGAAGGAAGACCTCATCCCTTATTGCAAATATGCGAAGAAATTGCTAACAAATTTTGAGGCCATCACATTGGAGCATATACCAAAGAAGGAGAATAGACAGGCCGATGCTTTAGCTAATTTGGCTACCGCCTTGGCATTATCCCAAGAAGAGACCACCAAAGTTGCTATTTCCCAAAGGTGGGTGGTACCTCTCGTGATCGAAGAAGAAGAAGAAGAGCAAGCCAACATCATTTCGGTATGCCTTATTGAAAAAGAAGATTGGCGACAAGCGATCATTGAATACCTTCAACATGGAAGACTCCCGGATGATAAACGCCACAGGAGTGAAGTTTGGCGAAGGGCTGCTCGATTCATTTACTATAAAAACACTCTCTACCGCCGTTCATTTGATGGATTGTTTCTTCGTTGCTTAGGAGAGGAGGAGGCTAAACAAGCCTTAGAGGAGGCTCACTCAGGAATATGCGGCGCACATCAGTCAGGTCCTAAGTTACATTATAGGATCAAACGAATGGGTTACTATTGGCCTACAATGGTGCAAGATTCCACGGAGTGCGCTAAGAAATGTGAAGCTTGTCAGTATCATGCGAACTTCATCCACCAGCCGCCAGAACCTCTACACCCAACTGTAGCTTCTTGGCCTTTTGATGCGTGAGGGCTTGATGCAATAGGACTATTACCAAAGTCATCCGATGGCCATTTGTACATCTTGGCTGCAACTGATTACTTTTCAAAATGGGCGGAAGCTGTGCCCCTTAGGGAAGTGAAAAAAGAGACGGTGGTCAATTTCATTCGAACTCATTTGATCTATCGATATGGTGTCCCGCGGTATATCATAACTGATAATGAAAAGCCGTTCTACAATAGGTTGATGACGGAATTATGCGAGAAGTTTGAGTTTAAACAATACAACTCCTCCATGTTTAATGCCCCGGCAAATGGACTAGCTGAAGCATTCAACAAAACGCTTGGCAGTTTGTTAAAGAAGGTGGTATCCAAAACAAAGAGGGACTGGCATGAAAGAATCGGAGAAGCATTATGGGCATATCGAACAACATTTTGAACGCCTACTCAAGCGACACCATATTCTCTTGTCTATGGAGTGGAAGCCGTCCTTCCTTTGGAATGTCAAATCCCGTCATTACGGATTGCCATTCAAGAAGGATTGACTGGAGAAGAAAATGCCAAGCTCAGATTGCAAGAATTAGAGGCACTTGATGAGAAAAGGCTCGAGGCCCAACAACGCCTTGAGTGCTATCAAGCTCGTCTTTCAAACGCCTTTAATAAAAGAGTTAAACCACGATCATTCCAAGTGGGTGACTTAGTCCTTGCCGTTCGAAGACCTATCATCACAACTCATCGTACAGGCAATAAGTTCACTTCAAAATGGGATGGACCTTATGTTGTGCAAGAAGTCTACACCAATGGAGCTTACAAGTTGATTGATAATGATGGTGTAAGGATCGGCCCCATCAATGGGAAGTTCCTCAAGCGCTTCAATGCCTGAAAGTTGAGGAAATGCTCCTCGGCAAGAGCTTAAACTACCCACTGTAACGCTGCAAGAGTACATGATGTTTTCCCATTACCTCTGAAAGCGTACCAATAAGGAGAAATTAATCCCACTCTATGTCACCAATTGCTAGTGTGGCGTAGTGGTTGGACGCCCAAGCCGCCCTTAAGAGGTCTCGGGTTTGATTAGTGGTGATACCCATTATTACACACTGAGCCCCCCTTTTTGCAAAAAAACAACCAAAAAAAAAAACAAACAAACAAACAATAACAAATATATATATATATATATATTGAACTACGTAATGACTTGATCCCTCTTGAGGGTATGTAGGCAACTTAGTATCTTTTGCTGAGTTCAGTCACGCACTAAAAAAAAAAAAAGTTATCAAATTGAAAAAAAAAAAAAAAAGAACAAAAAAAAAAAAAAAAAACAAAAACAAAGAAATCATCCAAAAGGAAAATATCAAAAAAAAAAATCATCAAAAAAAAAAAATGTTGAACTACGTGATGACTTGATCCCTCTCCGGGGTACGTAGGTAGTTTAGTACTTGTCACTAAGTTCAGTCACATGAAAAGAAGAAGGATTGTCAGTCTGGCTCGAAGAGTTTTGCAACAGTTGTCAATATGCTTTTAAGGTCCCTTTGGTTGGCAAGGCATTGCTTAAAGGTAGTCAACTGCTCAATAGGATGATTGAAAATCGTTGTAGTTGAAGATGAAGACTGTAAAGAGTTGACGTTGCTTAGCTTTCCTTGAAATGATGATAAGCATAAGTTGATTCTTGGTTATGGAACAAAATAAAATCTTCAACCTCTTTTGCAAGAAACAAAGTCTACATGGCATTGCTCATTTTCTATGGACATTCTCCTACGTTTCTGAAGTATGCTTTGCATCACTTATCTCCTGGGGGCATCTTCTTGTACCTTGCAAGTCTAAGCTACATCGTCTCTCTTCTAGGTTGTGCCACTTCATAGTTCTGAAATTTGAACCACATCATCTCCCTTCTGAGTGGTGTCGTTTTACATCATGTCTCTGGAATTTGGATGACGTCAACTTCCTCGAGAATGATGATAGATTATATATCCGAAGTCGGTGTTGCATCATCTCTCCTCTATGGGCATGTTCATGCAATGTCGGATTCTTGGTGGCATGTTCTGACGTCTTCAAAGTATCGGCATCATTCTTTCCCTCATCTTCAAGGTTTTGTTGGCCTTTCCTTGCATCTTCAACGTCTTGTTGGTATCTTTGAAATCCTGATGTCTAGCTACAGTGCTATGCACCTCGATGTCTGAGCTATGTTGCCTCTGAAAATTTGTGCTGTTGTAGCTTTATTATAAAGGTCAATATTGGTGCAACTTCAATGCAGGTGCAAGTGCTAATGTGGAGTGTTGTCATGGCTTCATGGCTGAGATGAGTGTTGACATGGCAAAGATGAAGGTTGGCACAGCTTCAGTACGAATGAAGTGTTGTCATGGCTTCATGGCTGAGATGAGTGTTGACATGGCAAAGATGAAGGTTGGCACAGCTTCGGTGCGAATGAAGTGTTGTCATGGCTTCATGGCTGAGATGAGTGTTGACATGGCAAAGATGAAGGTTGGCACAGCTTCGGTGCGAATGAAGTGTTGTCATGGCTTCATGGTTGAGATGAGTGTTGCATGGCAAAAATGAATGTTGACACGGCTTCAGTGCAAATGGTGGTGCGACTTCATGACATATGTAAGTGCAAATATTGCTTCATGGCAAAGATGAATGTTGGCATGGCTTCAGTACAAGGACAAATGTTGGCATATCTTCATGGTAAAGACTCTTGATGTGGCTACATTGCAAAGATTCTTGAGATAGCTGCGTTGAAAAGACAAGTGTTGGTGCGGCTTAATTGCCAAAGAAAGCATACTGCATGACAAAAATAAGCAACAACAAAGAACTTGTCAGTAGAAAATCTCATGGCATGTCTCAACCAAAAAAAAAAAAAAAAGGGTAAAGAGAGAGCTTCAATTTTAAATCTCTAGCCTGTCAAAAAAAAAAAAAAAAAGGGTTAGTGCAAACCAAGCTGTGAAAAATATATATATATATATATATATATATATCTATATATATTATAATAATAAGAAATAATTAAATAAAAAAAATAAAAGAAGAGGAAAGAAAAAGAAAAGGCATGGATCCTTTACACAGAGAGTTGTGCTTGTACAATTAGTACATACTCCGGATGGCTTTATATAGGGATCCCTGGAAAGCTAATAGACAAAAAGAAAGAAGTGTGAAAATGGTTAAAAGGATTGTCAAAGAATACTGCACTAGATCTCAGAAAAATACCTATAGCCCTGCAAAAAGAACATATGTCAAAAAATACTGCACTATATCTCAGAAAAATACCTCTAGGCCGCACGATTATTCAAAGCTCCTTGTGCAGCCAACCTTGAAAGCAGAAACAAATTGCAGATTAACCAATGTCAAGCACTGTCAGGGCCGCCCAAGACCATAAATCCAAGAAACCGACATCACAGGAGACTTCTACTACCTTCGATTTACCAAACCTGAAAATGCCAGACCCAGATATCCGGCCACGCGCCGCCACGCGCAGCCACGAAGTCCCAACGTCCCGCGGGTTTCTCATTCAAATCTGCACAAATCCGAGGAGTTTTTACAAAACCGATGACACCACTAGATCCATCGGCCCTCGATCTACAAAACCCAGAAAGATCATCAATAGCAGAGCTACCACGCGCCGCCATAAGCTCGCGGTAACCAACTGTTTAATTTCTCAAAACTGTGAAAAAATGTTCACAATTTCAGAAAACAGACAATACCAGCAAATTCTACGGCCTCAAATCTGCAAAACCCAAAAATTTCAGGCCCAAACGATGAGCCACGCGCCACCAGAAGGTCCGGCTCTCATTGCCTCAGTTTCACGCGCCGACACGCGCAACCATCGTTAGCTCACGCGCTCACACGCGCCGGCTCTCTCTCACGCGCGTACACGCGCCACACGTGCCACACGCTGCTCTGTGACGTCACGGATGACGTCACAGTCCACGACCTGACCCGTTTGACCAGACCGGATCGGTTTGACCCGAAAATCTGACCCAGTCCGAACCGCCTTAAAAAAGAAAAAAAGAAAAAAGAGAGAGATAAAAAATACCTTGACCAAATTTGACCTTTGACTTTGACCAAAAAGTCAAAATTTTCAAAAGGGGCCTGTCCCACTCAGTTTTTCGAGTACATTCTTATTTTGGGATCCGTTTCTTCATTCGAAACTCGGAAATTGTGCAAACATCCAATTTCCAAAAAGTTAACTTTTGCGTAAATGTTGACCAAAAGTCAAAATTTTTAAGATGGACCTATCTTACTCAATTTTTCGCGTACATTCCAAATTTGGAGTCCGTTCTATCATTTGAAACTTGAAAATTGCACAAATAACCCAATTCCAAGATAGTTGTCTTTTATGTTGAAATCAACCCAAAGTCAAGATTTTCGAACCAGACTTGTCTTGCATAGTTTTTCGTGACTTGAAAATCATCAATCTAATCCACATCGATGGAGTACTGACAATATCCAAAACTAAAGTTCTCAATATCAAAATTTGAGATTCATCCATTTAGTTTGGATCCCCTCAGGGTTATTCCCCAGACTTCATCAAGGTTTTCCTTCTAAAGTACAAATGAACTCTCACAAGTGTGTCTTGAGCTTGAAATTACATCGAGTAACCCGTCCAACCCACAATTCCCCTTTCGGTGCCAAACATTCCCACCTACCATTCTTCATCTCTCTCACCTACCATTCTCGTTCCCTACCGGTCTCTCACCTACCATTCTCATCCACCGGTCTCACCAAAAATTCGCATCCGCCATTCTCAACTATCCATCTACCATTCTTCATCTCTCCATTATAAATAGAAGGGCCGGATTCAACAAGAACTCATCAAGAAAAAAAAAAAAAAACACTGAGTCATGAAATGAAGATTTGCTTCTTTCAAATTTTCAAGTCCTCCTTCTCACAGCCATTTCTCACTATGACTTCATCATTCTCAACACTTAGCAACCAATATTGCTTCATAGTCAGTTTGAAATCAACCCTCTTATGGTTCGGTAGAAACCCTCTTCACAACATCATTGTAGTTTTGAGATCCAAACAAATTTTGTTTCTCCACTTAATGACCACCTTTGTTCATAAAATTACTCATAACAAGGTATGTATCGGCCTTCCATGCTTCCGTGAATTTGGTCGGCCAGGAAATCTAAGTCCAGCAGAGACTCCTGTTCCTAACCTCAGGTCTCCTGTAGTCTCTCTCCAATTGCTTGGTCTTCCAGCAGAAGCAGTGGTTCGGAACAAACAGCAACTTGGCTGGTTTCTAAGACCAGAATCACAAGTTAGCTCCATCTTTCATTTTTCTGTGCTTTTCCAACAAGTAGCAGTAAGTGAAGATGGTAAAAAGTGTTGGGATATCCTACAAATTGTCTTCCATCCAACATTTGAGGCAACCTTCAAGGCACCAGCTCATCAGAGTTCAGCCTTTGGGGCTGGTAAATGGTCACCAGAGCCTTATTCCATGTCCCCACCACTATGGGACTCAAAGGTCATCGTTGCTAGTACCTCAAAACACATTTTCTGAAATTACTCCAACTTAAATCTAGGTTGAAGTATTTTAGAAGGTACTCTTCTGAAATTACTTCAACATAATGTCTGTCGGTTTGGTCCCATTACACACGCACATTCGATTACTCACTGTCAGACCACATGCAACATACAGTGCCAGCACCGTAGTGGTGTGTGTTTCACCCATTCGCTTTGCTTCATCCCCGTCTTCTTCACCACCAACACCATCATCCCCAGAATCCATAAGCTTCTGAAATTACCTCAACTTAACCTGAGTGAAACGATGACACATGCGCACTCAACCACTTTCCCACATGGCCTAGCCTTAATCCAAAGTATACTCTTCCGATATAACTTCACCAGAAGTTCTCAAAAACACGAGGCTGGCCCCATGGCTCTGCATGTTATACCCAGCCACCATCCTCGCGTCTTCCCCATCTTCTACACCATGTGATCGCCGCCAACGATCCAAAGGTACTCTTCTGAAGTTACTTCAACTTAACCTCTCCTGAGAAAGCTCGGTCACGCAAGTACATTCAAATACTCGCAGACCTCTTTTCGGTTTCATCAAAGCCTTTCATATGGGTGGGTCTACTCTTCGGAAATTATTTCATCCTATTGAAAGCTCCACCACCTTCAATTACTTCATTTGAAGAACCAAGTGCAAAGATCTGTTTTCGAAACTCATTCCCACACCACACTCTGAAACCGTGTGCGTGAACGAGTCTCGAGGGGGCATTTGTAGAGAGGGAAAATTCCCGACCTATCACAAGCTGACACGTCACACTACCAAGACCACAAAATACAGCCAATTACAAAGCGCCACATACTGCTGCTAGGTTTTACTGTTGCCATTCAGAAGCCAACAGAAATTTGCCAAGTGTCATGCAAGAACCAATAATGCATCGGTTCGTGCAAGCGATGACACAAGCAGCCTCGCACGTGTAAGCGATGACCCAAGCAACCTCACACGTGTAAGCGATGACCCAAGCAACCTCGCACGTGTAAGCGATGACATAAGCGGACCAATCAGACTGTGACATGTGTCACCAATCAGACTCCGCCACATGTCGCTCATCCACCCCAAAACTCCTATACATAGAAGCCTTCCTAAGACATTTAGGAGGACATCAAGTCATCTGAAGCACAAGCAACATCAGAGAAGATTCAGAAGTCCAGAAGCTCTGCCGGAACCAAGCTCTAAAGCCTCCAAGAACTTCAAGAACTTCAACTTCAAATACGAAGAACATTCGAAGAGAAATCATCCAAATCATCCGCCTAGATCCAAAAGTCTACGGGAATCAAGCCTAAAGTGTCCGAAAAACATCAACAAATCACAAATCAACGAAGCTCTACGGATTCAAGCCTCTAAAGCACTGGAGAACTTCCACCACAAACCTTCGAAGACGAAGAACGCACCAAGAACACGAAGAACATACGAAGAACGTGAAGAACAAAGAATTTCTAACAAGCTCATAGCCAGAGATTCATTGTAATTCTGTTTCAACAATCTTCGATCCATCCATCAACCAAATTGAAGGATATTTTGTGTTCAAGTCAATCGCATTACCACAAATCCAAATCAATAAGTCTTGCAAGGAGATCGAATCAGAGGATCACTCTTTTGTAATCAGAGAGAATTGTACCACACAATTATCAATACAAATTCGCATTTGTGAAACTATTTTTACTTGTTTGATTTATTTCAAACTAGAAATTTAGTCGTCTACAAACCCTCTTACCATTCCTAGCAAAAACTAAGAAAGTAGTCAATCACACACAGCCCAAAGGATCAGACACCATCACATGATCTCCTATTCACCTCTCTTCATTATCCCCCTTTTATCAAAGAAAGCCACACACTACATTCGTACATCACCATAGAAAAAGAGCATTAATATGAAGAAAGTCATCCAAGTGCAAACTGAAGAAGTGGGATTTGACCAAATTCCTTCTGCATACGGTTGAACATACCTTCTCTCCCTTCAACTACACCCCAAGTTTTTCCCTCTTTGATTCTATATATATAAATATTATGAAAGAATTTATCTGGTTTTATAGCTTCACCATTATTGAATACATGGTCTTTGTCATATTGATATTGTGTCTTTCAATGACTCTCTGTTAGAGGGTTAATTGTATTGCGTACCAGAGACATTTTTAGTTTAATTGTCGTTGGATTCTTATCGCTTTGCCTTAATACTGGACATATCTCATACTTTGACTTACCGTCAAACTTTTTGTGTGCTGACCTGCATGTGTGGGCATGCATGAAACTATTGATTGAGCTATTTTAAAATCATAATGGTGTCCCTTGCTATGTGTAAAATCAATTCTATTTTGGACTTTGGATTGGTTTCGTTTTGTAGGCCTTGAAATGCACTGAGAGTTTTTAGTCTTGCTTCAAATTCCTATTATGACTTTGTAAGTATTTGAGTTTTCTTGGAGAAGAAAGAAAATTAATTTTGTTACTTTTGGATTTCAATGGTGTGGACAAAAATTTTATTTCTTTATATTGAAAGAAAGTCATTTTCATATTAAAAGATATTCTATTGATAAAAATTATTTTTTCATTCTCCATTATAAATACTAGGATTGCAATATTTACTTTCACTACAAAACACGCGGGTCTTAGGCCGCCTTTTTTTAGACCGCATTTGTAAAAACACAGACCTAGATGAACTAAAGCCGCGTTTTTAAAAAACGCGGCTTAAAGAAAAAAAAAAAAAAAAAAAAGCAAATTTTTAATCGTGGGGCCATAAAACGCATCTAAAGTTGCGTTTTTTTTGAGCTAGAACCGCATTTTTGGGGGTGGAGCTATGGCCGCGCTTAAAACACGCGGCTATAGGACCTTCATATTTCATTATTTTTTGGCAAACAATTTTTTTTCCCCCACAAATATGGCTGCATTTATAAAATGCGGCTCTAGCCTGCCTAAAGCCGCGTTTTATAGACGGCTTTAGGCTTTGTATAAATAGGAATTGAACTACCTAAAACTGATTGGCCTTTTATTCACCAAAAAACCTATAGCTCTCACCCTCGCCCCTGATATCTCACCCTCACCCTCCGCCCTACGATCTCGACATTTCCAACCCTCCTAGCTCTCACCCTCGCCCTCCGATCTCTCTCCCTCGCCCTCTACCCTCCGATCTCTAACTCTCAATCTCCGCTCTTCGATCCATGCTGCGGAGCTCCGATCTCCGCCGCTGAGCTCGTTTCCACTCATTGGACGACCCCCACCACCCAAAAGCTGCTTTGGGTTTTCAAGATTTATGAGGCTATATGTTTTTTCTTTTCTTTTTCTAATTTTTTAATATTATTAGAAATATAATATTATGTTAAGATTGATGAGACAGAGATGAGGAGATGAGGGAAAAGATTGATGAGAAAGAGAGGGAGATTGGTGGGTTTAGGAAGAAAGTTCAGGAATTGGAGTCTGTGGTTGCGAAAAACAAGGCTGACTTGGAGAAATGGATGAGGGAGAAATTTGGTTTGGAGGAGTTGTTGAGGAAGTCTGATGAGAAGGCGAAGTTGGGAACTACAAAAATGGATTTCACTGTGCATATCAGGTTTTTGAATTTGTTTTCATTTTCATTTTACATTGATTTTTTTTTATTCATTTCTTTCTTAAATGTGTGGGTGATTGTTACTATTGGAAATTTTGTAACTTTGAGAAAGGAATATTAATGAAATTTCCATGAATAAGATCCCCAAGGGATGCGTGTAACTTACCCCCAAAAAAAAATTCTTAATTTTCCCTCTTCCTGGTGTTGTGGATGGGGGAAAATTAAGAATTTTTTGTCAGAAGAGACCAATCACCAAAGACATTGTGTGGAGTTGTGCAGCCACACACAAATTTGCTTCATTTTCAGGTGCCTTCTTTGCTCTGAAAATGGCTGTCTAGCTTCTTGGTGCTTGCATTTCCTTCACTTTCTAATGGTTGCTCTGTGCATTGAGGTATGTGGGTTCTCTTTTATTTTTCACTTTCCTTTAATGGGTTTCACTTTTTTTCTCAAAGGTTTTTTTTTTTTTTTTTTGGGGTTTACTGCTTATCAAATCTTGTAAGTTTTTTGGTTTTATGGATAAGATCAGTTGTTATATTGCTTTGTTTCCTTCTTTGGTTATTTTCTTCTTGGGTGTGTTCTTATGAATCTGATCTGCTTCCTTGAAAGGTTTCTTTGTATATGTGACCTGTTTTTCTTATCTTTTCTTTTTTTATAAATTTTATTTTACTATTTATGGTGTGTGCTTACTTGTGTTATATATATTATTCACTTCGTAGAGTTTTATTTGATGCCAACAATTTTCTATTGAGGACACCAATATATGAAGAATAATACTGACCAAAATTATTTCTTTCATTAGAAAGGGTGCTGCTTGGCCTTTCTTGTCTAATGTGTTTGAGATTTATGGTTTCAGGTTTTGCGCACTGAAGGTCCTAAGGGACTTTACAAGGGGTGAGTTTTGGTTTAAGCATCATTTTTTATGCTCTCTAGTTTGATCCATGTAGTATATATTATATGTCTAATTCTTTGCAATATTTTAAGATTTATGGGCGCCATTTATCCAGTCTCTCTTTGTCTCAGACACATACACCATCATATGCATGCCTTAAATCAGTATAGCATAAAATTGGGAGTGTCAACTAACAAAAATGGATGTGAACATATTGTTCTCCTAAAATGCAGTAATTATATCATCACCAATAGTTCCAGTATATGGTCTGTGCAATCCAGACCTTGGATGTTTTTCATAAGAGTTCTGCTTAATGAAGTTGGTTGTTGGGCCAGGTTGAATGACCACAGAAATGACCAGGTGAATTATTGCATGATTTTAGATCAGGAAGTTTACAAACATGATAGAATGTAAGCTTGCCTGCATCTGTTTAATTTTTCTTGACATAGCTTGGTTGATTTTAATTGCTAAACCCGAGGAACATTTGGAATTCTAGATATGATTGGATATGTCCAACTCACTAGTCCATGATTTTTGTAGTCTATATTGTTTTTCCTTAATTGAATGTAGAGGGATGAGAAAGAATGGTCCAGGTCAAAAGGTCACTTTTATTTAGTAATTTTGATTGTTTTCCAGAATGCCTGTTTTTAGTGCAAAATTCTTGGAGTTGATGGAGATTGAATACTTTTTCGGGTTCAATGGAACTGCAGCAGAGCCTCGAAAAGGTATTAGAAGTGGTCATGTACCTAGCAGCAAGTGCATTCCTTTTCCCCAAGTGAATGATCAAATGTTATATGGTTTTTGTTGTGTTTTGATGACCTGATAGCTTTTCCATCTATTATATTGAATCCATTTCTTTCCCAGGTTGGATTTTGATGTCAAATTTAAGTTCTAAATGCTAAGAATCATTTTAGATGCTGTTAGATTCATGGTTTTTGTGTAGTAATTTCTGTTTGGAAATTTTGCCTGCCTTAAATCTCTAAATTAATTTCTCCAACTCTTAGTAGAAACAGTGGATTGGATTTGGCAATAGTGTATATATAGGATTTAGCAATGTACAAAGTGATTGCATTCCTGGAGTTCTGTGTAAGCTAGACCTAGAGAAAGCTTTTAAACATATTTATAATAAAGCCTTTATATATAGACTATTGCCAAATCCTTTACAAGAAGGACTAGGGCTCCTAAATAACTTTTTTCCTAGAAAGACTAGGAGTCTTAGACTACTAATAATAAAGAAAAAGGACTTACGAATTTCTAAACCATATAGAAAAAGAACTTAAAACATAAAATGAGAACAAGCCCTTTACAGCCCCTTCCGGAAAAAAAGTTGGTTTCAAGAATGATGGCCGAATCACTATTGGGATTGGGTGGTCTGATTTCAGTAAGAGTAACAATGTAAAAGTAAAAGACCAGTGTGTGTTTGGCTTTGTAGATTGAGTTCTAGACTTCCATGTATTTCAGTTTTTTTTTTTGTTTTTTTTAAGGGAAGGTTTCAAATCTTATTGTATCTCTAAGAGATATAGAGGAATAAAATTAATAAAGTTTAGTATCTTTTTTTTTTTTTTAAAAGAGAGCAAAGTTTGGTGATCTGTATATCAACTACATAATATTCCCAAAACTTGTGGTTCAAAATTGGACAGGGCTGCTTCCTAGATCTATGTAACCTTGGTATATCACCAAATTAATAAAAGTTTGTTGATATATCAAACAAATATACCATAGGGCTTATAACAGTTTTTTTATTTTTTGGGTAAGTCATAGCATCCACGAGAGAAAGAAGAGACCTGTATCCACTAGAATCCCAAGTGGCCTAAGTTTTGTTTGTCTTGTCAAGTGTGATATTTTTTTGACAGTAGCTTAAACTTCACCTGTAAATTTACGAGTCCCAAGAGTTGGTGGTTGTGATTAAAAAGCTGAGTCAAATTTTGCTCCAATTACATAAAACAATGATTTATTTTTCTTAACAAAAGGGAAACTTATTACAGCCTATTGACTTCCAATACAATTGCTAATTATGACTTCCAATACAATATCAAAAAACTATAAGTGATTCTGGATTAGATTTGTCCTTACTATTCTTTGGCTGTAATTTTATATATATATATATATATATATATATATATATATATAAAATAAAGGGAATTTGAATGTGGGTTCTCCTTTATGGGGAGAATTGGACAATGGTATTGAGCTATATCATATAGCCGTGTTTTTAAAACATGGATATAGACAAATTCAAAAAAATAAAGACAAAGGGTTATAGCCACATTTAAAAACGCGGCTATAGTTCTCATCTTAGGCCGCGTTTTTAAAATGCGGCTAGAGCATGTCCTATAGCCACATTTATAAAAATGTGGCCATTGGTCCGATCCTAAGGGCCACGTTTAAAACATGGCTATAGCTTTCACCTATAGCCATGTTTTAAACGCGGCCATTGGTCCAATCCTATAACCGCATTTTAAACGTGACTATAGCTTTCACCTTAGGCCACGTTTTAAACGCGGCCATAGGTCCTAGTCTTAGGCCGTGTTTGAAAAAGTGCAGCCATAGACCCCTCAGGCCTATAGTCATGGGGTTTAGACCACATTTGAAAACACGGCCTAAAAAAACGCGGCTATAGGCCAAATCGTCCTATGGCCACATTTTTCTGACCTGAGGCTGCGTTTTACAAATGTGGCCACATAACGTTTTTTTTGTAGTGTTTATTTTTAAAGTTCAATAATTTGGAGACAAAAATCTTTCATATATTTGAATACATTAGACACCAACATTGAGGACCAAATTTTTTATCATTACGATGTCATTTCCTCTTGAAACAACTACAAGTGAACTGAGAGAGAAAGTAGAAAACAAAACACAAAACGAAGGCTAAAGAGTCCTCATTCAATCAAGACAAAGTCCTACTAAAGGGTGTAAAACAAATTATCAGTTTTTTTACCTACAATGGATACGAAGGTATTTGGATACAAAATACATAAGGGTCATTGTTGTGGTGACAATTATTATGTCATTAACATACTAGCCTACACTAAGTCCCCAGGAGGCCTATGGCAGGCGAGCTCTAAGGAGTGGCAAATTGTAGTGAGTATCCTTGCATTGCAGGTAAATCAATTTTGGGTCACTCAAATGGTACGAACTACGTCACTTATATGAGCTTCAATTTAGTAATTTTTGTGTATCTCTTGCAATCATTTTTTTGCTCATTAGTGGTGTGCCACTAAATAATAAATTCACCATGTCTTTCTTGGCCGTATGATGAATTATTGATACCACCAATAGACGAGGATTTAGATTAGCAACGATTGATTGTAACCATGGAGGCAAATTCTCTTTTTTTACCAAGACCA
This sequence comes from Quercus ilex subsp. ballota, assembly GCA_032727855.1. Lineage (NCBI taxonomy): Eukaryota > Viridiplantae > Streptophyta > Magnoliopsida > Fagales > Fagaceae > Quercus > Quercus ilex. Next base: position 81,346,476 of record CM064911.1, read on the forward strand.
TGTTTCAATTTTTTTCAATAATTTGATAGTTGTTATGGACGGATTTTGATTTTAAGCCTCCATCAAAAATACCGGGAAATGCAATTTGAGCTACAAGTCCATTAACCACTACATTTCAACTCTTTTTTTTTTTTTTTTAAGAAGATGTTTCAACTTTAAGTGATCAATATTTAAAAAAAAAAAAAAATTTCAGCCAACTCTACTCTACCCTCTTGCCTTCCCCTCCTTCCAAACTTGGCCCTAAATAGAGATTCAAGGTATTACAACCACAGAGAATTCTTGTATCTAAAGTGAGTGAAGATCTCATGTGAATTTTTATTATTTTCCAAATACTTAAGAATTTTCATTATTAATTTTTGTTTGAAATATCATTTTGATGGAAGCTTATGGGTATTGCTCAAAAACACAATCACAATCATGAAGTATATTATCATCATTAGTTTAATCTTTTTCTTTTAACTCAAAATAAGATTCTCTTTCAATAATCAAAGTTATATTAGCCAGCAATTAGAAGTTTAGGGTGATCATTAGTTTTTATCTTATGTTGATTTTTATTTTTATGTTATTTATGTTTATGTGTATTGTTATTGGTATCACGCTAACCCCCTAAAAAGCACTCATTGGTGATATATATCATTGAAACAACATACTTAACCATTAGAAAAATCCTCATCTCAATGAAAGATCTCATGTGATGTAGAATTTTGTTATGCTTTTTATATTTTTTATTTATTCAAAGTTGGTCTTGTGGCTTTCTCCTCCTTCAAAAGCATAAAATTTTCATGTAAATTTTTGTGGTTTTGTGTAATTGACATATGGGTCCAGCTACCCTCCCGTTTCAAACTTTCATGTTTTCTCCAGTTTTAATATAGATGAGAGACACCTTGCAGACCAACAATCTAAAGGCTAAAAAAAACCCACGTCACTCTCTCTCTCTCTCTCTCAATTACAGACTAAGCAAACCCACTGTCATACTCATACACCCAACACATGAAATACAATTTTTTCTTCTTTATAATTTGTCTTTCTTTCCCTTTCCTTGCTCCAATCTCTCTCCAATATCATCATTGTCAACCGGGTATTAGAGCTAAGCCTAGATCTCACTAGAGAAGAAAGCATCACCCATATGGAAACAAAATTTTTTGGACAAATTCAAAGAACCCATAAAAGGTAAAGCAAGAACTCTCTCAAAATTTATCTCTCTATCTCCCTCAAAAAGAAACCCCAAGAATAACCTTGCAAAACCCATAACAGTAAAATCAAAGAAATTAAAGCCACATACCAGTACCCATAATCAATCACCCATCCATCAAATATATCACAAAATGAAGTGCTAGAAACAAAAAGAGAGAAGAGTAATCATGCAACAGTGATGAAATTAGTAGCAAGAGGGAGAGACATAGACGTAGGAAATTAGGAATCTAAAATCAAAGAAAAATTTGTTGAGCTTCTAAGTATTTGCAGCAGCGATCTTGATGTGCTGGCCACGCATCTCAGATGGCATCTCTGACATTAGTTTCGCAACTCCTTGCCATCCTTTTCCAGTGTTGTTGGGCTATGTATGATAGTGCCTAGTGGGTTTGCTTGGGCTGTCAAAACTTCTGAGTGATTGAGAGAGAAAGAAAGACAAAATTGAGAGAGAATGACGTAGGTTTTTTTTAGCCTTTGGATTGTTGGTTTGTCAAGTGTCCTTCATCTATATTAAAACAGGAGAAAACATGAGAGTTTGAAACAAGAGGGGAGCCGGACCCTTGATATATATATATATATATATATATATATATATATATATATATATATATATATATGAGATGGGTTCAAGTTATACCTAGTGTAACTCTTTAGAGTTACACATTTTCTAAACCATTAAATTTAAGTAGATCCAACGGTCAAAAAAGACACTCTCATTAATACTAATATTTTGATTAGTATCTCATTAATTATCCCTTATTTATTTGCATTCCATACCTATCTCTAAACCAAAAAAAAAAAACACAACAGAATATATCTCTCTCTCTAATTATTTTTTTTCCCCGTAGTTTCCCAAAAAAAAAAAAGTGTTATTTTTTACTCTCTTTCTACGTTTTTCTCTCTATCTCTTTCTCCTCCATCATTGTTCCACCTCCATGGATAGATTGCTGGTAAAATAAAAAATAAAATAAAATAAAAAAACTGTGGAACACTAGAAGGGTTGGGAATATTATGGGGGATGGGAGTTTCTGTAATGGGGGTTCATGTAAAATCACAGTGAGTGAGAGAGGGATCAGTAGGGGCAGGAAAAGCTTGAAGGGTTGGTGATGGATTTTCAGGCATAATGCAAGCTGGGGAAGTGCAAGGACGAAGGATGAAGATCTTAAGTTTAAAACGTAGCATATGATGAATACATAGACTTGTGCAGAGCAGAACAAATCTCAACTTATTAATCGGGTTTTTGTGTGTGTGTGTGTGTGTGTCTTCTTGTCTTCTCCTGTTGTAATTTATTTTATTTATCAAGTAAATGCTAAAGACAAGTAGATCAAACTGATTCTAATTCTGATGAAATTTCTTATTTCTATAATAGAGTTAAATCGGTTCTTGCTGCTATCCCCATGTATACAGCACCATCACTTTATCTTTCAAAGTCAGTCGGCTCCAAGATTGATCGTACCCTTAAAAAGTTTTAATGTTGTAAAACCTAACAATTCACATTCCTTTCCCCCTGAAACAAGATCTGCAAACGTGTACCATAGAATTCTCCAATTTACATATAGTAACACGCATGTTCTCAACTGTCACAGCCTGGGATATTGATAAAAACAAGTGAGTGTTTCTTTCAATTTTATTGTTCCGCTGTATTTTTTTTTTTTTTTTTTTTTTTCGGCAACTTATCCGTAGAGGTGGAACAATGGTGGAGGAGAAAGAGACAGTGAGAGAAACATAGAGAGAGAGAGAGAGAGAGAGAGAGAGAGAGAGTCAGACGTAACACTTTTTTTTGGATTTAAAGATAGGTATAAAATATAATAAATGAAGGATAATTAATGAAATCCTAATCAAAATATTAGCATTAATGAGGGTCTTTTTTTACCGTTGGATCTACTTAAATCCAATGATTTAAAAAATGTGTAACTCTAAAGAATTACACCAGGTGTAACTTGAACCTATCTATATATATATATATATATATATTTTTTTTTTTTTCTTTTTGAAACATACAGTCACAAAAGAGAGGGATTTTTTTTGGGGGAGGTTGGTTCAAAAAAAACCAAACAATTACAAATGACAATTTAAAGAATTTTCAAACCATAATGCTGACCTAAATTTTATGTCAGCCCTTTTTTTTCTTTTTCTTTTTTCTTTTTTTGATAAGATTAAGAAGAAAAGAAATTCAATATATCCTGAGCCAAAATGGCTTCAAGCATATTAAGATTTTTCTCTATCCAAGTTACAAAATGAGAAACACCTTTAGTGTATTAAACCAAAGTAAAAGTCATAGTACCAAATTCATAAAATAATAATAAATAATTTTTTTTTTTAAAGGTCATAGTATCAAAATTGAGGCCAAAAGTAATGAATAAAGATCTGGCCAAGAAATGTGAAAGTGTGCAGGAAAGATTAGTTGCAGTTAAAGAGTGTCATATATGGAAATTTCTTAAGTATTTTTAGAGTATAGATTAATGGTGTTTCTTTCTATAATATTCATGTTGAACCTCATGATGAATTTAATAAATAGATCCTATGCATCATGAATGTGAGAGAAAATAATATCATTTTTCGTATTCCGAAAATACGTAAGGATTACTCGTCATACATAGAGCCACACATTATAATAATCCATATCATATCATAGTATGGAAGCCAATCATTGTTGGATCCTAGTATATTTTTTATTCTCAGCAAATGGCATTCGATCAAACCATTGACTGTAAAAGGCTATCTTGTAGGCTTGTAGCAATAGTCATAGTTGACTTCAGATGGGTCTAGTACAAAATAAAGGCAATTCTCATGTAATTCATATTTTCTCTATTTTATTTTTTGTGTGTTTAGACTCTTATAGTTAGCCATAGTAATAGTTGATTTCAGATGATTCTGGTACAAAATAAAAGCAAATCTCATGTGATTAATCTTTGCCCAATTTCATTTTTTGTGTAAGGCGCTTATAGTTATCTCTGCAGTTCGAATCTCTCTCTTCTTAACTTTGCAATTCATGCATTAGAAAATGAGAACTTCAGAACTCTTTGTTGTCTTTTGAAACATTAATTTCTCTTTACAAGTGATATTGGTACTAACAAAATTTGGAGGGGACTAGAGACCAAGAGCTTCTTGTTAAAAGGTCTGCATGCCCATACACTAAGGGTTATATATTATTTCACTGAAATTTATGGCCAACATGATTATTCCCCCATGAAAGTGAATAAACCCCAAGCACACGTGCCTTTCCATGTTCACCACCAAGCTCAGCCCACACATAAAATACATGAGATGAGACTTGTTAGGTTTTAGACCTCTGTAAACTAGATTGTTTAACCTAATTAATTAACTAAATGAATACTTAGGTTTATTACTCAGATCTAGGTTAAAACAATAAAGTCATATCATGTAAAACAACAGAAAATATAAAGAACACAATGATATGATGACCCAAGAAAACCAAACCAATAAAAAACTTAGGGAATATTTAACATAGTTATCCTCAAGGTAAAAAGCAAATCCACTATAGAGAATCGAAGTTTACAATAAGACTTAGACCACTAACATTCTATTGCTACCAGATATAGAACTTACTGACATGACTACGTGCAAGCTTTAAATCCACGACTCATTCTCTATTAGGCATTTGCAACACAAGTACCCACACTTGTGATAAAAAAACACAAACTCTCCTATTTGTGACTCCAATACCACTCTCGAAGGTTTAGATCTTTAATTATTGTTGATCTTCATACAGCAACTTCATATCTACCAGTTCTAAAGATATGAGAGTGATATCCAGTAGTGACTTTGATAGAGGAAGGCACAGAACCTTTTAGATCTCACAAGAGCACCTCAAAAGTCATAATAAAATGTGCCTAGGATTTCCTTTATATGCAAGAAGAAGTAGATCTAAAACTCTAATCCTTAATGGGCTTGAACTGCTATTTGGGCTTAATTAAAATTCTGCAAATATGACTCTCAATCGGTTGAGCCTGTCTCTCAATCGGTCGAACCAAGCAAATTCTGAAATCTTTTTTTTTTTTTGCAACTTGTATATTCTTGAATCCTGACTTGTATCACCTTGAGGATTGTTTAATAATGCCTATAGACTCTAAAATCTAAATCTAGACAAGTTTGTGTTTACAATTTGCCAATAGTTCTAAACTTTTAAATCCTAACAAAACTAGGTGAATAAACCTTAACCTTATGATGGTCCCCCTAAATCATTTATGTTGCTTGGGAGCTTTCAAATCTAAAACAATTTATTGATTGATTGTACCCGTGAATCATTAATTCAAGTTACAGGTAAAGATTTAGTTGAATTGTTGAACCATATATTAATGATGATAGCGATGGAGACCAACTGAGCCATAATATTGGGTTCCTTATCCTTTGGGAAAAATTTAGGCAAATGTGTGCAAAAATATTTTTATGAGTAAATTAAACTAGTAAAAAAAAATTATATATATATATATATATATATCATGGTTTTAAAAACTAAACCGAACCAATCGGTCTGATTGGTTCAACCGAGAACCTAGCACCTGTCTAGTCTGATTTGGAAAAAATCTCCAAAATTGATGAAAATCGATCAAAAACCAAATTAAATTGAGAACCGAAGGCAAAATCGATTTTTGCCTTAGTCCAATTTTTAAAACCATGATACACACACACACACATGTTGGGGGTTCAAGTTATACCTAATATAATCATATAATCTTAAGGAATGTTACACATCTTAATAATTTTTTATTGGATTAATAATTTGAAAATCTCACTACTGTATTACATGTCCTTTATATGTTTAACATGCATATTGAATTCCGTACCAATTAGGTGGTATTTACTATTTGATCTATAAACTCATTTTTGATTTATAATAAACTATAAAAACAATAAACAATAAAAAATTGATTGATGACATGATTATTGATCTTTGATCATCTTAAAAATTTGCAAGTACAAAGAGTATAAGAGATAATGTAACCAATGGTGGATTTTTTGAAGTTCGCAATCTAATAAAAAAAATATTGAGTGATATAACATTTCTTAAAATTATACCATATTACATCATTTAATAACTTTTTATTAGATCAATATTTAGAAAATCTTACCGTTGAATTACATATTCTCTACGTTCTTAACAAGAATACCAAATTTCATGTCAATTGAATATTGTTTACTACTTAATCCAAAACTTATTATTTACGCTTAGTTTTAAAATTTGAAAACTTTAAATTCAAATATTTGATAGATGACACAGTTAACAACATTCAGTTAACACAAAATTTGAAACGTGTGTTAATAACTTAGAAAACATCTAATCCAATAATGAAAATTTTTAAATATTAATCAAATAGAAAGTTATTAGATGGTGTAATACAGTGCAAAAGATTTTTTATGGACTAAGTCTGTTAAAGACCCAAAAGAAGCCTAAAAAGGTTTTTTAGTCTGCAAAAGTTGGGCTTTGGTCAAGAAAGATTCATCATTAAACGAACTTGGACTTAACAATCCACAACTCGTCACTCGTCACTCGTCAGCCCAAATCTCTTTGCCACACAAATTGGGCACGAATGGTAGAAAAATCTATAATTCCACATCATGGACCCAAAAGGCCCAAAATTTCTCCATTCATGGATTGGGCTCAAAGCCCATTGCCTTTGTAGATCTTAGAACTTCTCTCATGAAAAAATGGACCATTCAAAAAATTAAACGACCCACCCAAGAAATAGGCTATTCTGGCCATTAAAATTGAAAGTACCAAGTTCCACTTCAAGGGAGAACCCACAATAACCAGGCCCATTGAGTAGAAATGACGATAATGGGGCAAAAAGAGAGAATGGTAGAAGACTAGCTACTAAAGCCCATTAAAAGCTAATCAAGAAACCCAAATTAGAAGTAAAATTAGTTGCACAAGAGGTAAAAAAGTGGAAAAATGAAACAAGAACATGACTCATACAAAAAATTCAAGAACTCACACTCTTTTCAACACACAAAGAAAGCAAAAGGCAAAACCATCTTGCACTGGAATTTCGACCACAGCTTGGAGAAGCCATGGCTAAGAGGATCAAAAGTCTATTATTTTTTCTCTTTAGCACCTGACTTTCCAAAGAGGAAAATCACTGCAAGCCACAAAATTGTTGACCCAAGCACAAAAGTCTTTGCATTCGTGATTTGAGGGCCTAAAAGTGCATTAAGTAAAGCTCAAACAGTTCAAGATTGAGTAAGTACATGAAACTTAACATGTCTTCACCAAGTTTTTGGGAATTTGATGAGATAGTATGTAATTAGGTTACATTTGGTCAACATCCCACGCAGTTGACAACATTTAGGATAACGAGACTTCCTTTTTTGCTATTTACCCAAGCTCAATCAAGCATAAGATGCATGCAATACTACTAAGCATTTATGTTGAGCAAATTGCACCATTTTAAGAAATAAGACAAAAAGATTTGAGACGAAGAACCATCTTACCATTTCTAGCAAAAACTAAGAAAGTAGTCAATCACACACAGCCCAATGGATCAAACACCATCACATGATCTCCTATTCACCACTCTTCATTATCCCCCTTCTCTCAATGAAAGCCACACACTACATTCGTACATCACCATAGAAAAAGAGCATTAACATGAAGAAAGTCATCCAAGTGCATACTGAAGAAGCGGGATTTGACCAAATTCCTTCTGCATACGGTTGAACATACCTTCTCTCCCTTCAACTACACCCCAAGTTTTTCCCTCTTTGATTCTATATATAAATATTATGAAAGAATTTATCTGGTTTTATAGCTTCACCATTGTTGAATACATGGTCTTTGTCATATTTGTGTCTTTCAATGACTCTTTGTTAGAGGGTTAAATCGATGAGTTTGTGTCCCTTGCTATGTGTTAAATCAATTCTATTTTGGACTTTGGGTTGGTTTTGTTTTATAGGCCTTGAAATGCATTGATAGTTTTCTTGGTGAAGAAAGAAAATTAATTTTTTAGTCTCCAATATTCTCAATAAATTTTTTTTTTCTTCTGAATTCACTACGAAAACTGAAATTTCAAAAATTCTCAAATAATTTTTAGTCTCCAATAGCTATATATATTTTCCATGCAATCACATCACTATAATTAAATTTACCATTTCTATCACAATAACACATAAAAAAAAATACACTTTTTTCTCAATAAATTTCGTCTCTACCATCTACATTGGAAACTCTAAACATATCATTTTCCCAAATTTTACTTCAAAATACAGAGTGAAACCCACAGCGTTTTGTATTTGAAAAACCGGAGTGAGTGAAACGCAAAATACATTCTAGGTAACTATCAAAGCAAAACGACATCGTTTAGAGAGAGAGAGAGAGAGTGTGTGTGTGTGTGTGTGTACGGACTTGGAGATAGACTGGGTGTCGAGGCGGGAAAATCCGATTGTGCTGGACGAACTGTAAGTCCTCGTCGGAGAATTCGACTTCGTCGTCAGGTATCTCCGGAGGAAGCTCCGGTGGCAGAATTATCTTCTCGCTCTTCTTCCTCCCCATCGCTGCTTCACTACTGCGTCGCTCTGGTTTTGGGGTTTTTGTTTAGGGTTTTAGTTTTATGGGAGAAAGAGGGAGAGATTTTTCCCTTTCTTTTTGTTGTTTTCGGTTTTCGGTTTGGACCCAAGGTTGTTTTGGGCTAAGATGTGGATTGAATCGGCCCAACCCAATGGGCCGAAAATATTCTTTATGTTTCGGCTAAAATATTATGTACCTAAACCTTAAAATGTTTTTTTTTTCATCATTAAACCTTATAAAGATTTTTTTTTAATAGCTTTGAAAAAAAATGGATGAAAAACTAAAAATTTTCAATAATTTATGTATGAAAATTGATTTTTTTTTTTTTTTTTTAGTTTAAGGACAAAAAGTGAAGTATTTTTAATAGTTTATAAATTAAAATAATTTTTTCAATAGTTTAATGATGAAAAACGAACTTTTGATAAAACCTAAAAACCAAAATAATATTTTGGTATTTTCTCTTTTTAAACAGACCATGTTTCAATTTTTTTTTTTCAATAATTTGATAGTTGGGGTGGATGGATTTTAATTTTATGTCTCCACTAAAAATACTGGGAGATGCAATTTGAGCTAAAAGTCCCTTGACCACTACATTTCAACTCTTTTTTTTTTTTTTAGAAAATGTTTCAACTTTAAGTTATCAATATTTTTTTTTTTCCAGTCAACTCTACTCTACCCTCTTGTCTTCCCCTCCATCCAAACTTGGCCCTAAATAGAGATTCAATATATTACAACCGCAGAGAATTCTTGTATCTAAAGTGAGTGAAGATCTCATGTGAATTTTTATTATTTTCCAAATACTTAAGAATTTTCATTATTCATATTTGTTTGAAATATCATATCGACGGAAACTTATGGGTATTGCTAAAAAGCACAATCACAATCATGAAGTATATTATTGTCATTAATTTAATCTTTTTCTTTTAACTCAAAATAAGATTCTCTTTAAATAATCAAAGATACATCAGCTAGCAATTGAAAGTTTAGGCTGATCATTAGTTTTTATCTTATGTTGATTTTTATTTTTATGTTGTTTATGTTTTTTTGTGTTTTTATTGGTATCATGCTTCCCCCTAAAAAGCACTCATTGGTGATATATATCATTGAAACAATAGACCTAATCATTAGAAAAATCGTCATCTCAACGAAAAATATTTAATGTTCGGCTAGAGCTTGTCCAAGTATAAGTAGAAAAAAAGAATTCAATTTAATTCATAGAAAGGTTGTAAAAATTAAAAATTACAAGGGTGGGGGTTTACGAGGTGGGGCCATCTATGGAGATGCATCGGCCTCATTAATATTACTAACTGGACAGCCCCTGAGAGCCATTACCCTCCACTCAACAACCTTCATATTAAAAAAGTCACAGAAGGTGAAGCAAACAAATGCCAAGGTATTTCATTTCCTATTCATTTTGGCAATTCTTACTATAATTTTATCTTTGAAATTAAAATAAATAGTAGCAATTGAAGACTCAATGATTTGTTTAGGCTCTACCCATATTGAAGGAGTTTTTCTTTTTTTTTTTGAGTTGGGCAAATGTTTTATTATAATGGTAGTATGATGAATAATAAATACCACCAATATAGGCTAGGACCTACGTTAGCAACAATTGGTTGTAACCATGGAGCGAAATTCAATTCGCCCCATGACATTAAAAGATATTCTATTGATAAAAGTTATTTTATTTTTATTCTCCATTATAAATACTAAGATTGCAATATTTACTTTATATTTTTAAAGTTCAATAATTTGGAGACAAAAATCTTTCATATATTTGAATACATTAGACGCCAACATTGAAGACCAAATTTTTTATCATTACGATGTCATTTCCTCCTGAAACAACTACAAGTGAATTGAGAGAGAAAGTAGTTAACAAAACAAAAAACTGAGGTTGAAGAGTCATCATTCTATCAAAACAAATTCCTACTAAAGGGTGTAAAACCAATTATCAGTTTTTTTTTACCTACAATGGATACGAAAGGTAATTGGATACAAAATACACAAGGGTCATTGTTATGGTGACAATTATTTTGTCATTAATATACCAACCAGCACTAAGTCTCCAGGAGGCCTACAGCAGGCGAGGTCTAAGGAGGCGATTTTTATATCTTGTACCCGGCATATATGCCGGGTACAAAGTATACTAGCTCCTAAGGAGGTTGCAGTGAATATATGCCGGGTACAAAGTATACTAGCTCCTAAGGAGGTTGCAGTGAATATCTGTGCATTGCAGGTAAATCAATATTGGGTCACTCAAATGATACGAACAGTATGATGAATTATTGATACCACCAATAGACTAGGGTCTACATTAGCAATGATTGATTGCGACCATGGAGGCAAATTCTCTTTTCTTAACAAGACCATGTTTCAATTTTTTTCAATAATTTGATAATTGTGGTGGACGGATTTTGATTTTACGCCTCCCTCAAAAATACCAAGAGATGCAATTTGAGCTACAAGTCCGTTGACCACTACATTTCAACTTTTTTTTTTTTAGAAGATTTTTCAACTTTAAATGATCAATTTTTCTTTTCAACCAACTCTACTCTACCCTCCTGCCTTCCCCTCCTTCCAAACTTGGCCCTAAATAGAGATTCAAGGTATTACAACCATAGAGAATTCTTGTATCTAAAGTGAGTGAAGATCTCATGTGAATTTTTATTATTTTCCAAATACTTAAGAATTTTCATTATGCGTTTTGTTTGAAATATCATTTCGATGGAAGCTTATCGGTATTGCTCAAAAACACAATCACAATCATGAAGTCTATTATCATTATTAGTTTAATCTCTTTTTTTTTTTAACTTAAAATAAGATTCTCTTTCAATAATCAAAGATACATAAGCCAGCAATTGAAGTTTAGGGTGATCATTAGTTTTTTATCTTATGTTGATTTTTATTTTTATGTTATTTATGTTTAGGCGAAAATGCACTTTTGGTCCCTACATTTTGGGCCAATTCTCAATTTGATCCCTAAATTGATTTCGCTCCTAGGTCAGTCCCTGATTTCAAAAAATCGATTTTATTTTGGTCCTTGCTGTCAACCCAATAACAGAAAAAACTAAAGTGGCAAACAGAATGTACTGTATGTACAGTAAATACTGACGTGGTTATTAAAATAATAATAATAAATTTTATTTTACATTTTTTAAATACCATGTCAGTATTTAAAATGACACATTAGCATTTAAATTAATAAAAAAACCAGGTCAAAAAAAATTTTGAACCCTAAAAAGCAGTCATTGGTGATATATACATCATCGAAACAACAGACCTAACCATTAGAAAAATCCTCATCTCAACGAAAGATCTCATTTGATGTAAGATTTTGTTGTGCATTTAAATTTTTTATTTATTCAAAGTTTGTCTTGTGGCTTTCTCCTCCTTTAAAAGCACAAATTTTCATGTAAATTTCTATGTAATTGATATATATATATATATATATATATATATATATATATATTATTTTTTTTGAAACATACCGCCAGAAAAGAGAGGGAAATTTTTTTGGGGGGAGATTGGTTAAAAAAAAAAAAAAAATCAAACTATTACAAATGACAATATTTTAAAAAATTTCAAACCATAATGTTAACCCAAAATTTATGTCACCAGTGTTTTTTTTATTTTTATTTATTTTTATAAGAATACTGAAACTTTATTAAGAAGAAGAGAAATTCAATACATCCGGAGGCAAAGTGGCTTCAAGCATATCAAGATTTTTTTTTCTATCCAAGTTACAAAATGAGAAACACCTTTAGCATATTAAGCCAAAGTTAAAGTCATAGTATCAATTTCATAAAATAATAATAAATATAAGTCATAGTATCAATTTCATAAAATAATAATAAATATTTTTTTTAAGGTCATAGTATCAAAATTGAGGCTAAAAGTAATGAATGAAGATTTGGCCAAGAAGTGTGAAAGTGTGCAGGAAAGTTTAGTTGCAGTTAAAGAGTGTCATATATGGAAATTTCTTAAGTATTTTTAGAGTATAGATAAATGGTGTTTCTTTCTCTCATATTAATGGTGCATGGAATCTACTTATTAAATTCATGGTAAAGTTTAACATAGAAAAGAACATCATTATCCGTGCTCTGAAAATACCTATGAACACACATTACAATAATTCATATTCTGTCATAAGATGGGAGCCAATCATTTTTGGATCCTAGTATATTTTTTAGTCTGAGCAAATGGCATTCGATCAAAACCCATTGACTGTAAAAAGGCTATCTTGTAGGGTTGTAGCAATAGTCATAGTTGATTTCAGGTGGATCTGGTACAAAATAAAGGCAATTCTCATGTAATTCATATTTTCTCTATTTTATTTTTTGTGTTTAGACTTTTAAGTTAGCAATAGGCATTGTTGATTTCAGAAGGTTCTGGTACAAAATAAAAGCAAATCTCATGTGATTAATCTTTGCTCAATTTCATTTTTTGTGTAAGGCTCTTATAGTTATTTCTGTAGTTCGAACCTCTCTTTTTTTAACTTTGAAATTCATGCATTAAAAAATGAGAATTATACTTCAGAACTCTTGTTGAATGTTAAAACATTAATTTCTCTTTACAAATGATATTGGTACAAACAAAATTTGGAGAGTACTAGGGACCAAGAGCTTCTTGTTAAAAGGTCTGCATGCCCATACACTAGGTTATATATTATTACGCTGAAATTTATGGCCAACATGATTATTCCCCCATGAAAGTGAATAAACCCCAAGCACACATGCCTTTCCATGTTCACCACCAAGCTCAGCCCACACATAAAAATACAAGAGATGAGACTAGGTGAATAAACCTTAACCTTATGATGGTCCCCCCTTAAATCATTTATGTTGCTTGGAACCTTTCAAATCTAAAACAATTTATTGATTGATTGTACCCGTGGATCATTAATTCAAGTTACAGGTAAAGATTTAGTTGAACTGTGGAACCATATATTAATGATGATAGCGATGGAGACCAACTGAGTCTTAATATTGGGCTCCTTATCCTTTTGGAAATTTAGGCTTATAGTTTGGGCTTACTTAGAAAATGGCTCCTACTATCACCACTACTTTATTAGTCAATATTCTTATTCGTTAATAGGTGAATATTCATTCAGCCATAAAGTGAAATTTATATATTCAATAAACCCATATCTATTTTTAAAATTTTTTTTCCCAGTTTATTGTGCCATAACTCTCAATAATTTATTCTCAAAAAAATAAAAACTCTCAAAAATTTAATTAACTTAAATTTTAAGTGTAGAAAAATCACCATAAGATTTTCTATGGATTATAAATTGAAAATGGGACATAACCATGTTAATCTTTTTAAGGAGAGCCGTGTGTGGTGAATTACACTATTTTGTTTTTAAATAATTTGATAGTTTCAATGGGAGGAAGATTTAAATCCTAGATTTAAACACCATGTCCTTTTAATATGTTTTTTTTTTCTCTTAATAAAAAGCAATCATGTCCTTATAAGATGTTTGCTAATGGTCTTATGGCCTATAGGCCTCCTTATGGGGGGTTAATTTTTGAGATTCAATCACTCTAACTTATAGACTTAGAATATGTGTGTGTATAAGTGTTATATACTCTTTTTTTCATAGAGAAAATCTTTATATTATTGTGACTTTAAAATAGTCCAAAATTGAGCAATTAAAATAAGGTTAAAATGTAGAGACAACCCCGCCAATATCGACCTTTTTCTAGTTACAACCTTAGTTATTAATTATTTTAGTTGAACCATCTAAATTAAAATATTAATTTAATGGTACCCTTTTTTAGTTCATATGTCGAACAAAATGTGTCACAAAACTTACAAATCAATAAACACATGATACATGACTTAAGAAAATATATTGTACATATGTTTACCATTTTTTATATTTAATAAAATGAATAAAATACAAATAAAATATTTATTTTTATTTACAGATAAAAAATTATTTTTTTTTCCGCTCAAGCCACATTTTATGTACTCATTAGTGTAAAAATAAAATAAATCTCAATTGACATACTTCTACTGGAAATAATAAGGTTATAATGGATGGAAGTGATGTAATTAAACCAATCAATGAAACAATGGTGTGTGAATTAAAATAATAAAAAACTGAGTAGGTGTGATTATAAGTCATATAGTTTCACTTTCCATTCATAAATTTCAAGTGACATATTTGATATTTCTATTGATGATTGTCAAAGTTATAAATAGATGAAATGGATGTGATCTAATTTACAAGTCATTTTAAAAATACCAGAAGATGCAATTTGAGTTACAAGTCCCTTGACCACTACATTCCAACTTTTTTTTTTAATAGAAAATGTTTCAACTTTAAGTGATCAATCTTTTTTTTTCCATTTTTTTTTTCAGCCAACTCTACTTTACCCTCTTGCCTTCCCCTCCATCCAAACTTGGCCCTAAATAGAGACTTAAGGTATTACAACCACAGAGAATTCTTGTATCTAAAGTGAGTGAAGATCTCATTTGAATTTTTATTATTTTCCAAATACTTAAGAATTTTCATTATTCATTTTTGTTTGAAATATCATTTTGATGGAAGATTATGGGTATTGCTCAAAAACACAGTCACAATCTTGAATTATATTATTGTCATTAGTTTAATCTTTTTCTTTTAACTCAAAATAAGATTCTCTTTTAATAATCAAAGATACATCAGCCAGCAATTAAAAGTTTAGGATATTCATTAGTTTTTATCTTATGTTGATTTTTATATTTTTATATTTATGTTTATGTTGTTTATGTTTATGTTGATTTTCAACAATTTCCTATTCATTTTGGCAATTCTTACTAAGTTTTTTTCTTCGATATTAAAATATCATTTAAAGTAGTAACAATTACAGCCTCAATGATTTGTTTAGGCTCTACCCATATTGAAGGAGTTTTTATTTTTATTTTTATTTTGAGTTGGGCAAAGGTTTTATTATAATGGCAATATGATGTATAATAAATACCACCTATATAGGCTGGGATCTATATTAGCAACGATTGGTTGTAACCATGGAGCGAAATTCAATTCGCCCCATGACATTAAAGGATATTCTATTGATAAAAGTCTTTTTTTATTCTTCATTATAAATACTAGGATTGCAATATTTACTTTATATTTTTAAAGTTCAATAATTTGGAGACAAAAATATTTCATATATTTGAATACATTAGACACCAACATTGAGGACCAAATTTTGTATCATTACAATATCATTTCCTCTTGAAACGACTACAAGTGAACTGAGAGAGAACGTAGAAAACAAAACACAAAACTGAGGCTGAATAGCCCTAATTCAATCAAGGCAAAGTCCTGTTAAAGGGTGTAAAACAAATTATTAGTTTTTTTTTTGTTTTTTTTACCTACAATGGATATGAAGATAATTGGATACAAACTACATAAGGGTCATTGTTGTAGTGACAATTATTTTATCAGTAACATACTAGACCGCACTAAGTCCCTAAGATGCCTATGGCAAGCGAGCTCTATGGAATAGGCAGCTTGTAGTGAGAGCCCGTGCGATGCTGGAAAATCTATTTTAGCTCACTCAAATGATATGAATTACGTCACTTATATGACCTTCAATTTAATAAATTTTGTGCATCTCTTACAATCACTTTTTTGGTCATTAGTGGTGTGCCACTAAATAATAAATTCACCATGTCTTTCTTGGCAGTATGATGAATTATTGATATCGCCAATAGACTAGGATCTACATTAGCAATGACTGACTGTAACCATAGAGGCAAATTCTTTTTTTTTTTACTAGACCATATTTCAATTTTTTTCAATAATTTGATATTTGTGGTGGACGGATTTTAATTTTAAGCCTCCATAAAAAATACCGGGAGATTCAATTTGAGCTACAAGTTCGTTGACCACTACATTTCAACTCTCTTTTTTTTAGAAGATGTTTCAACTTTAAGTGATCAATCTTTTTTATTTATTTATTTATTTTTCAACCAAGTCTACTTTACCCTCCTGCCTTCCCCTCCTTCCAAACTTGGCCCTAAATAGTGATTCAAGGTATTACAACCACAAAGAATTCTTGTATCTAAAGTGAGTGAAGATCTCATGTGAATTTTTATTATTTTCCAAATACTTAAGAATTTTCATTATTCATTTTTGTTTGAAATATCATTTCGATGGAAGCTTATGGGTATTGCTCAAAAACACAATCACAATCATGAAGTATATTATCATCATTAGTTTGATCTTTTTCTTTTAACACAAAACAAGATTCTCTTTCAATAATCAAAGATACATTAGCCAGCAATTGGAAGTTTCAGGTGATCATTAGTTTTTATCTTATGTTGATTTTTATTTTTATGTAATTTATGTTTATGTGTATTGTTATTGGTATCATGCTGACCCTTAAAAGCACTCATTGGTGATATATATCATTGAAACAATAGACCTAACCATTAGAAAAATCCTCATCTCAACGAAAGATCTCATGTGATGTAAGATTTTGTTGTGCCTTTAAATTTTTTATTTATTTAGAGTTGGTCTTGTGGCTTTCTCCTCCTTCAAAAGCACAAAATTTTCATGTAAATTTTTGTGCTTTTGTGTGTAATTGATATATATATATATATATATATATAATTTATTTTTTTGAAACATACAGCAACAAAAGAGAGGGATTTTTTTTAGGGGAGATTGGTTAAAAAAAACCAAACAATTACAAATGACAATTTTAAGAATTTTCAAACCATAATATTGACCCAAATTTTATGTTCGCCCTTTTTTTTTATAAGAATACTGAAACTTTATTAAGAAGAAGAGAAATTTAATACACCCTGAGCCAAAGTGGCTTCAAGTATATTAAGATTTTTCTCTATTCAAGTTACAAATGAGAAACACCTTTAGTGTATTAAGTCAAAGTAAAAGTCATAGTACCAGATTCATAAAATAATAATAAATAATTTTTTTAAAGGTCATAGTATCAAAATTGTGGCCAAAAGTAACGAATGAAGATCTGGCAAAGAAGTGTGAAAGTGTGCAGGAGAGTTTAGTGGCAGTTAAAAAGAGAGTTATATATGGAAATTTCTTAAGTATTTGAGGAGTATAGATAAATGGTGTTTCTTTTTCTTATATTCATGTTGAACCCCACCATAAATTTAATAAGTAGATCTCATGCATCATAAATGTGAAAGAAAAGAGGATAATTTTTCGTGCTCCAAAAATACCTAAAGATTACTCGTTAAACATACAGAGCCACACATTATAATAATTCATATTCTGTCATAAGATGGGGAGCCAATCATTATTGGATCCTAGTATATTTTTTAGTCTCAGCAAATGGCATTCGATCAAACCCATTGACTGTAAAAGGCTATCTTGTAGGCTTGTAGCAATAGTCATAGTTGATTTTAGATGGGTCTGGTACAAAATAAAGGCAATTCTCACGTAATTCATATTTTCTCTATATATATATATATATATATATATTTTTTTTTTTTGTGTGTTTAGACTCTTATAGTTAGCCATAGTAATAGTTGATTTCAGAAGGTTCTGGTACAAAATAAAAGCAAATCTCATGTGATTAATCTTTGCTCAATTTTATTTTTTGTGTAAGGCTCTTCTAGTTATCTCTGCAGTTTGAACATCTCTCTTCTTAACTTCGCAATTCGTGCATTAAAAATTGAGAATTGAACTTCAAAACTCTTGTTGTATGTTGAAACATTAATTTCTCTTTACAAATGATATTGGTACAAACAAAATTTGGAGGGGACTGGGGACCAAGAGCTTCTTGTTAAAAGGCCCATACACTAAGGTTATATGTTATTACACTGAAATTCATGGCCAACATGATTATTCCCCCATGAAAGTGAATAAACCCCAAGCACACGTCCCTTTCCATGTTCACCACCAAGCTCAGTCCACACATAAAATACATGAGACTAGGTGAATAAACCTTAACCTTATGATGGTCCCCTTAAATCATTTATGTTGCTTGGGAATTTTCAAATCTTAAACAATTCATTAATTGTTTGCACCCGTGGATCATTAATTCAAGTTACAGGTAAAGATTTAGTTTAATTGTTGAACCAATATATTAATGATGATAGCGATGGAGACCAACTTAGCCTTAATATTGGGCTCCTTATCCTTTTGGAAAAATTTAGGCTTATAGCGTGGGCTTACTTAAAAAATGGCTCCTACTATCACCACTACTTTGGACAAAATTACAAAATGCCCTTTTTGGACAAATTAAACAGCGTTTTACCCTCTTTTTCAAACTAATTAGGAAAATATCCCTCTTTCGAAAATCGAGTTTCTCAAAATCGATTTAGGCCCTATAGCAGCGTTTTTAAGGAGCCTATAGTGATGTTTTCAGGACTTATAGTGGCGTTTTGTAACTCGATTTCTATAAAATTGAGTTACAGGTAAAAAAAATTAAAAAAATTGTTTATAACTCGATTTATTGGAAGTCGAGTTACAAAATGTCACTCTAGGTCCTGAAAATGTCACTATAGGTCTTTAAAAACGCCGCTATAGGGCTCCAGAATTTTTTTTTTTTTTTATAACTCGATTTTGAGAAAATCGAGTTTCAAAAGATGGGCATTTCCCTAATTAGTTTGAAAAATAAGGCAAAACACTGTTTAGTTTACCCAAAAATGACATTTTACAATTTTGTCCCCACTACTTTATTAGTCAAAATTCTTATTCATTAATGGGTGAATATTCATTCAGCCCAAAAGTGAAATTTATATATTCAATAAGCCCATTTATTCACAGCGAGAGTATCAAATGTTAAAACAATTTTTTTTTTTTTCAATTTATTGTTCCATAACTCTCAATAATTTAATTAACTTAAATTTTAAGTTTAGAAAAATCACCATAAGATTTTCTATGGATTATAAATTGAAAATGGGATATAATCATGTTAATATTTTTAGGGAGAGCTCTACGTGGTGAATTATGCTATTTTTTTTTAATAATTTGATAGTGTAAGTGGGAAGGAAGATTTAAATGCTAAATTTGAACATCATGTCCTTTTAATATATTTTTTTTAAATAAAAAATAAAAAGTGACTATTTCCTTTTAAGATGTTTGCTAATGGTCTTATGGCCTATAGGCCTCCTTATGGGGGGTTAATTTTTGAGGTTCAATACTTCAATCACTCTAAGTTATAGACTTAGAATATGTGTGTATCAGTGTATGTACTTTTTTTATTTTTTATAGATAAAATCATTATATTATTGTGGCTTAAATAATAGTCCAAACTTGAGCAATTAAAATAAGGTTAAAATGTACAGACAACCCCTCCAATATCAACCTTTTTCTAGTTACACCCTTTTTCTAGTTACTCCCTTAGTTATTAATTATTTTAGTTGAACCATCTTTATTAAAATATTAATTTAATGCACCCTTTTTTAGTTCATATGTCGAACAAAATGTGTCACAAAACTTACAAATAAGTAAACAGTAAACACATGATACATGACACAAGAAAATGGATCGAGAGATTGATAGTTGCTTAATGGTTGAGATTGATAGTAGCAAAATGCAACTTTAAATCTCAAACATTGATTAAAAATTTAAAAAGAGTTAAGATAAAAGTTAACAAAAGTAAAAAGTAAAATGTAAATAAAAAATAAAAAAAATTGTGAGAGAGAGGTAGGTGAATTGCACCGGTGCAATACCTATACCATAGGTATTGCACCGGATCCTAATCCATAAGAAAATATAACAAAATGTGTCACAAAACTTACAAATAAGTAAACAGTAACAAATGATACAAGACTTAAGAAAATATACTGTACAAATGTTTACCATTTTTTATATTTAAAAAAAGGTATAAAATACAAATAAAATATTTATTTTTATTTACAAATAAAAAAATTAGTATTTTCTCCCCCTCAAGCCACATTTTATGTACTCATTAGTTTAAAAATAAAATAAATATCAATTGACATACTTCTACCAGAAATAATAAGGCTATAATGGAGGGAAGGGATGTAACTAAACCAATCAATGAAACAACTATGTGTGAATTAAAATAATAAAAAACTGAGTAGGTGTGATTATTAGTCATATAGTTTCAGTTTCTGTTCATAAATTTCAAGTGACATATTTGACATTTCTATTTATGATTTCAAAGTTATAAATAGATAAAATGGAAAGGATCTGATTTACAAGTCGTATTAAGAAAAGTTTTGCAGTCAAAGCCACCAAAGCACAATGTTCAAAATCTTAGGTTCAAATCTTCTAGGTTCTTGTCCAAAAATGGAAGAGCATGCAGTCATCCACAAAGCCAATCAACTTATAGAAATTCAGATTAATAAACATTTAAATCTTAAACAGATAGTAATTTCATGTTTTCATAATAAAAAATTGGGTTTGATTAACAGGTAAATTTTAGAGCATTTGTTTATAAACAATTTTATGAAAGTTTTGATAGTATTTTTATAGAAAATAGAAAAAAAAATTGTTGAAAAACTAGATTTTTTTTTCTTTTCTTATAAAAATTATGGTTCATTAACAAATAACCTTAGTATATCTATTAACAAATTAATAGATATACTAAGGTTATTTGTAACTCAATTAAGAAATGATTTGGCTTGGGTTCGGCGTCTAATTGCACTGGACCTATCAGGATCTTGACACATGTCATGATCTTGATGGGTCCTGTACAACTGGACTCTAGACTTAAATCTGACCGACTTAGAAATTACAATATTTTTATGTATTTTATATTGGATTTAATACTGTGGGGCCAAGAAATAGTCAAGCAACCCCGGCCCACTTCGAACCAGGCCCAAGGCCCGAGCTGAGGAGACCTTCTTGGTCCGAGGATGGAAGCAGTAAGCCCAGGGGCCCAATAAGGCACGCCGAGGATGTCTCCATCCTCGGAAATCCGACACCATAATATAAACCGGCCACACGTCACCAAGGGAGCCCTCTTGATCATTCGAAGGGCAGGGAGCAGGTACCGCATATCAGCAATAGAAGCATGGTGGAGGAGCAAGTTTAGGACGAACTATCACCTCCACATTAAATGCCCTCAACTAACGTCCTAGCCGCATTAATGAGGAGGAGACGCCTCAACAGTGTCACCTTGGTTGCCGCATCCCACAGAGAGAATGGGAAGGTGGCTGATGGGACGGGCACTCAAGTAATGGCCTCACTCCCTAACAAATGTAGGGCTAGGATCAACTGAGAAAAAGATATATAATGTAAGAAGTCCCTCTTGAAAGGGGACGGAAAAAAGGAGAGAAGGGAAATACTGTAGCAGTTCACATTCTCTGGAGCCTTGTAATCTTTCTAGAAAGAGATAAGAAGAACCTCAAGCTCTGTGAATTCTGTCTAAGGAACCTCATTGTGTACCCTAACCCACGTTTAAGCTACCAGCGCTCACACACAACCATGCATGGCCGTTGCATTCCTCACTAGGGCCTAGTTCTTGAGCCCATTCTCTATAAATTCATTGCGGTGAAACTGGGCTTGGGTCCACTCCCTCAAACCAGATCCCTACAATTGGCACCGTCTGTAGGGAGAACTTGTGCGTTGGTAAGGACAACAGTCAAGCATGGTAGGATCGGGCCCTCACCAAACAACTCCCAATCGACCTGAACCGGCGAAGCCACGGCATCAGGGTGACTACGACGACCCCGGGGGTGGTCAGAATGACAATGGACGATTTCGAGAAGGAAGCGTGCATACTTCAACGGCGAACGAAAACCAAGCCCAGAAGCGCGACGATGGCCAGGCCACGCAATCGGAAGATGCTCATAGCCACGCTTCCCAGGGAAAGGATGATAAAGTGGCCATGCAGCGCGAGATAGATGATCTGAAGAAGAAGCTGCACCGTGCGCAGCGAAGACAGCCTGAACCCAGCCCCGACTTGCCCTCTGATGACGAGAGTGACAACGAATACAGGCAAAGGTCAAAAACGCCCCCCAGCGAGACTTTCTCCCACGAGGAGGAGCGCTACCAGAGGCGTAGGCGCACCGACCGAACCTCCAAGGGCGTAGGAAGTGACGCCATGAGCAAGACGCTGGATCAGCTCTCCAAGTCTCCCTTCACGCGTCGTATAGAAGAGGCGGAGCTCCCTCGGCGGTTCCAGCAGCCAACCTTCATTGCTTACAATGGCAAAACGGACCCCGTGGAGCATGTGAGCCAGTTCAACTAGAGGATGGCTGTCCACTCCAAGAACGAGGCGCTGATGTGCAAAGTCTTCCCATCCAGCTTGGGACCTGTGGCGATGAGGTGGTTCAACGGTCTGAGGACGAATTCCATAGACTCGTACAGACAGCTGACCCAGGCTTTTGGTTCCCGCTTCGTCACGAACAGCAGGCCTCCTCGGCCCATGAGCGCACTCCTGTCCCTATCTATGCGTGACGGGGAGACCCTCAAGGCCTACTCGGACAAGTACTGGGAGATCTACAATGAGCTGGATGGCAAGTATGACGCTGTCGTCATTAGTACATTTCAGAATGGGCTACCAATGGGGCACGGTCTGAGGAAGTCCTTGACCGGAAAGCCCGCCACCAGCGTGCAGCAACTGATGGATCGGATTGACAAATACAAGCGGGTGGAGAAAGATATGCTGCAAGGCAAGGGGAAGGATAAGGCCATCCCTCAAGAGAGGAGGGATTTCAGGTCGGACCGGTATAACAACGCCCGCCCGAGGAGGGATTTCGGAGGAGAATCTGGAGTGACCAATGCTCAAACCGTCAACGCTGTATTCCGAGAACTCGTGCATAGGGTGCTGGAGAGAATAAAGGACGAGCCGTATTTCAGGTGGCCGAATAAGATGGCTGGGGAACCTGAGAGGCGCAATCAGAACCGTTACTGCCAATACCACCAGGACCACGAGCATACCACGGAGGATTGCAGGAACCTCCGGAACTACCTGGACCAGCTAGTCCGGGAAGGAAAGCTGAAGCACCTGCTGCTCAACCCTGACAATCGTCAGGGCCAAATGTATCAAGAGCCCCGGAGGGACATCGCCATGGGGCAACCCGCTTGCACAATCAACGTAATCCTGGCGGCGCCGGGAAGAACGGGCATGCGCCCTTCGCGAGTGTTGTCTGTGGCCCAACCGCGAGCCGAGGAGTTGCAGGCAGGGCCGAAAAGGGCTAGGAGGAGTTCCTGCCCTTCTTTGAGCTTCTCAGAAGAGGACAAGATCGGGACCACCCAGCCCTATGACGATGCTCTGGTGGTCACCCTTAGGATTGGGGTCTACGACGTGAAGAGAGTGATGGTAGATGGTGGCAGCGCAGCAGAGGTCATGTACCCGGACCTCTACAAGGGGCTAGGGTTAAAACCGGAAGACTTGACGCCATATGACTCTCCCCTAATGAGTTTCGACGGGAAGCTCATCATCCCGAGGGGCATGATCAGGCTGCCCATACAGACCGGCCCAGAAGTGGTAGAGGTGAACTTCATAGTGGTGGACACATACTCCCCCTACATGGCCATCGTAGGAAGACCCTGGCTCCACACCTTAGGGGGCGTAGCCTCCTCCTTGCACCAGAAGGTGAAATTCCCATCAGGGGACCAGGTTCTAAAAATCCGTGGTTGCCAGCCTACAGTGAGGCAATGCACGGTGGCTGCCATATCATGCCAGCTTGACGCACAGCCCTCGGCCATCACCGAAGAGGGTTTATAGCAATCAAAGGTCACGGTAGCGCACCCTAATGTAGCTGCCGAAGGGGCCAAGTGTGAGGACTTGGAGAAAGTGGTAATCGGTGACGATCCAGAGAAGTTCTTTCGGGTCGGGGCTCGGCTGCCTCCTACCGAACAAGAGGAGCTGGTCGAGTTCCTTCGAAGCAATATTGACGTATTTGCATGGGACCTCTACGACGCGCCAGGGATTGACCCGTCCTTCATCTGCCACCATCTCAACGTTAGTCCATCCATAGTGCCCAAGAAACAGCCGCCCCGACGCCCATCGAGGGAACACGCTGATGCCATAAAGGAAGAGGTGAATAAACTCAAGCGCGCCGAGGCTATCAAGGAGGTCTTCTATCCCGAGTGGCTAGCCAATACTGTGGTGGTCAGGAAGAAGAGTGAAAAGTGGAGGGTCTGTGTGGACTTCACCGACCTAAATAGGGTATGTCCAAAAGACCCGTTCCCCATGCCTCGGATCGACCAGCTGGTAGATGCGACCACGGGCCATCCTCGGATGAGCTTCCTAGACGCCTTTCAAGGCTATCATCAGATACCACTGGCCCTAGAAGACCAGGAGAAGACCGCCTTTCTGACACCCGTCGGGAATTACCACTACAAAGTAATGCCTTTCGGTCTGAAGAACGCAGGATCCACCTATCAATGGATGATGACGAGGATGTTCGAGCCGATGCTGGGCAAGAGCATTGAGGTCTATGTTGACGATATGGTAGTGAAGAGTAAAGTGGTATCCGAACATCTGGGAGACCTCGGCCGCACGTTTGACGTCCTGAGAAAGCACCAGCTGCGCCTAAATGCCTCAAAGTGCTCGTTTGGGGTGGGCTCGGGCAAGTTCCTTGGGTACATGATCACCCATAGAGGAATCGAAGTCAACCCTGACCAAATCAAGGCTATTCATGATCTGAAGCCTCCGCAGAATCCCAAGGAGGTTCAGAAGTTTACTGGGATGATCGCGGCTTTGAACAGATTCATTTCCCGATCAGCTGACAGGTGCAGGCCCTTCTATCTCCTGATCAACAAGTGGAAAGGATTTGAGTGGTCCGAGGACTGTGCTATAGCTTTCCAGCAACTCAAGGAGTACCTATCCCGGCCGCCTATCATGTCCAATCCTGATACCGATGAGGTCTTGTACGCATACCTTACTGTGGCGCCCCACGCAGTGAGCCTAGTACTGATACGGGATGACAATGGCGTTCAAAAGCCAGTTTATTATGTCAGTAAGTCACTACATGAAGCGGAGGTCAAGTACCTGCCCCTGGAGAAGGCCATACTGGCTGTGGTCCACGCCACGAGAAAGCTACCTCACTACTTCCAAGCTCACACAGTGGTCGTCCTAACTAAACTGCCCCTGAAGTCTGTAATTCGGACCGCCGATTACACCGGGAGAATCGCAAAGTGGAACACAATCCTTGGGGCCTTCGATATCAAGTATATGCCCCGGACTTCCATAAAAGGACAGGTCCTGGCAGATTTGACGGCCGAATTCGCCGAACCCACTGTGGAAGTAGCCCCTGGGGAGGAGAGCTCGGATGAGAAATCAGTTGGGGCAGTCTCCATCCTGGGGTCACCCTACTGGAAAGTATATGTTGATGGCGTGACAAACCAAAGGGGGTTCGGAATGGGGCTAGTATTAGTATCCCCAGAGGATCATGTCATCGAGAAGTCCCTGAGGCTCGGATTCTCGGCCACAAAAAACGAGGCCGAGTATGAGGCGTTGCTGCAAGGGATGGTCATGGTACGGAAGATGGGAGGAAGGTCGATAGAGGCGTTCTCAGACTCGAGATTGGTGGTAGGACAGGTAAACGGAGAAATGGAAGCCAGAGATCCAAGAATGCAAGAATACCTGAGCCAGGTCCAGCGCTCGCAGTCCGAGTTCGACCACTTTAGCCTATCTCATATTCCCCGGAATGGGAACAGCCATGCCGACTCCTTAGCCACGCTCGCAACGTCCTCGGCGGAGGGCCTGCCCCGGATCATACTTGTGGAGCACCTAGAGGGAGCGAACGAAATGGCAAGGGGGTCGATCACCGTCCATCAGATCGAAGTGGGTCCCAGCTGGATGGATCCTATAGTGAAATTCCTCAAAGATGATATCCTGCCCGAAGATAAGACAAAAGCTGAGAAAGTACGGAGAAAAGCTCCTCGGTTCTGGCTATCTGAGGATCTCCGACTATACAGGCGCTCTTACTCTAGGCCATACCTACTGTGTGTCCACCCCGAGGCAGCGGAGTTACTACTAGAAGAGCTGCACGAAGGAATTTGTGGGAGTCATACCGGAGGGAGATTCCTGTCACACCGAGCCGTCACGCAAGGGTATTGGTGGCCAGGAATGCAACAGGAGGCCCTAGAATATGTCAAGAAGTGTGACCAGTGCCAGAGATTCGCCCCGACCATTCACCAGCCAGGAGGGGTCCTCAATCCCTTGTCCAGTCCCTGGCCGTTCGCCCAATGGGGTTTAGACATTGTAGGCCCCTTCCCGAAAGCGCCAGGGAATAAGAGGTATCTGCTAGTGGCCACGAACTACTTCACGAAATGGGTCGAGGCCGAGCCCTTGGCCAACATTAGGGATGCAGACGCCAAGAAATTCCTCTGGAGAAACATAATTACGCGATTTGGGGTCCCTCACACCCTCATCTCGGATAATGGGCTCTAATTCGACAGCAATGCCTTCAGGAGGTACTGCTGTGAACTTGGGATCACTAACAGATATTCGACGCCCGCCTACCCTCAAGGAAACGGATAGGCAAAAGCCTTCAACAAGGTTATCGTTAACGGGCTTAAGAAGAGGCTAGACGACGCCAAGGGAAGATGGGTTGAGGAGCTGCCCCATTTCCTATGGACGTACCGGACTACCCCTCGGCGGTCAACAGGGGAAACACCTTTTGCCATGACATATGGCGCCGAGGCGGTGATCCCCCTGGAGACGAATTTCCGGACGCTACGAACGAGCTCTTTTACTCCCAGCAGCAATGATGAACTGCAGGGAGAGAGCCTGGACTTGGCGGACGAACGAAGGGAACGAGCAATGATCTAGCTAGCCTATTACCAGCAAAAGCTCAAGTAAGGGTATGATACCAATGTGAAACTCAGGCCACTGGCACTGGGGGACCTGGTGCTGAGAAAAGTCATCGGGGCTGCCAAGAACCCATCCTGGGGAAAGCTGGGACCCAACTGGGTAGGCCCCTACTGAATTACCTCAGTAGTTGGAATAGGTGCATATTATTTAGAAGATCTAGACGAAAAACCTGTACCTCGCCCCTGGAATGTAAATAACCTGAAAAGGTATTATTATTAATGAAGCAGTCCTTTTTGAATTCCGACTCTTAACCTGTTTCAACTTGGGATCACATGTCCGGACGGCAAAGCCTAAGTGTTAGACAGAACCAAGGCACTGCATGGTCCTCGGACTCAGGCCTATGGGGAAACTAACTACTTCAAAATACTAAGTGTTAGACAGAACCAAGGCACTGCATGGTCCTCAGAGGCCTATGGGGAAACTAACTACTTCAAAAGCCTAAGTGTTAGACAGAACCAAGGCACTGCATGGTCCTCGGACTCAAGCCTATGGGGAAACTAACTACTTCAAAATACTAAGTGTTAGACAGAACCAAGGCACTGCATGGTCCTCGGACTCAGGCCTATGGGGAAACTAACTACTTCAAAATACTAAGTGTTAGACAAAACCAAGGCACTGCATGGTCCTCGGACTCAGGCCTATGGGGAAACTAACTACTTCAAAATACTAAGTGTTAGACAGAACCAAGGCACTGCATGGTCCTCGGACTCAGGCCTATGGGGAAACT
Organism: Quercus ilex subsp. ballota; assembly: GCA_032727855.1. NCBI lineage: Eukaryota > Viridiplantae > Streptophyta > Magnoliopsida > Fagales > Fagaceae > Quercus > Quercus ilex. The sequence goes on from CM064911.1 coordinate 81,374,641, forward strand.
AACTACTTCAAAATACTAAGTGTTAGACAAAACCAAGGCACTGCATGGTCCTCGGACTCAGGCCTATGGGGAAACTAACTACTTCAAAATACTAAGTGTTAGACAGAACCAAGGCACTGCATGGTCCTCAGACTCAGGCCTATGGGGAAACTAACTACTTCAAAAGCCTAAGTGTTAGACAGAACCAAGGCACTGCATGGTCCTCGGACTCAGGCCTATGGGAAAACTAACTACTTCAAAAGCCTAAGTGTTAGACAGAACCAAGGCACTGCATGGTCCTCGGACTCAGGCCTATGGGGAAACTAACTACTTCAAAAGTCTAAGTGTTAGACAGAACCAAGTCACTGCATGGTTCTCGGACTCAGGCCTATGGGGAAACTAACTACTTCAAAAGCCTAAGTGTTAGACAGAACCAAGGCACTGCATGGTCCTCGGACTCAGGCCTATGGGGAAACTAACTACTTCAAAAGTCTAAGTGTTAGACAGAACCAAGGCACTGCATGGTCCTCGGACTCAGGCCTATGGGGAAACTAACTACTTCAAAAGCCTAAGTGTTAGACAGAACCAAGGCACTGCATGGTCCTCGGACTCAGGCCTATGGGGAAACTAACTACTTCAAAAGTCTAAGTGTTAGACAGAACCAGGGCACTGCATGGTCCTCGGACTCAGGCCTATGGGGAAACTAACTACTTCAAAAGCCTAAATGTTAGACAGAACCAGGGCACTGCATGGTCCTCGGACTCAGGCCTATGGGGAAACTAACTACTTCAAAAGCCCAAGTGTTAGACAGAACCAAGGCACTGCATGGTCCCCGGACTCAGGCCTCTTGGGAAACTAATTACTTCAAAAAAAAAAAGCCTAAGTATCGGACTGAACCAAGGCTCTGCATGGTCCTCGGACTCAAGCCTATGGGGAAGCCAACTACTTCAAGGGGACCCACGTTATAATAATTGATGCCGCGATTGGCTGTGGTGCAATTGAAGTTAAAATCGTACAAGTAAAGAAAAAGCGGATAGCGTGCAAGTAAGCAAACAACCACACCGAGTAGAAAAAGAAACAAAGCTCGCATTTCATTAAGTCCAAAAAGAATTACACGATACGAATTAGATAAAAAAAAAAAAAGTGCGCAAAAAGTAAAGTGAAGCGGGCAGAGGCACCAAGGAGCATACTCCTTCTACTCAATTGCTTGCTCCTGTGGATGGCTGGACCAAGGCAACTCCAGGGTCCTCTGAGCTCTGGCTGAGTGGGATGGCCTGCAGAGGTGCGGCAGAAATAGCAACCCCCTCAGCATAAGAAACTTGGGCATCAGGGGATGGCCCTGCAACCTGCTGAGGTGCGTCCTCGTTAGAGCCATCGCTCACTTCAACCACCAAGAGAGGATTACTCCCTTGGACTGGCTCACCAGTAGCCCCAGCATCCGAAGCCCCCCCGCCTGGAGTAGCAGCAGTTTCCACAGCACCCTCCTCGGCCTCAGAGCCATCTGGGCCGTCTGGGTCAGCCTCGCGGATGGCAGGGGGATAGTACACGCTCTCATCCTTCCACAGGGCAGAAGAGGCCTCCATGCTAGCTTGCCTAAGGGCTTTCTTCCAAGTTACAGAACAGTAGCGCCTACATACCCTAGGGACTTGGGATTTGTAGGCAGCTGTTGTCTCAGTTGCCCCGACCGCATAGGCAGCCCCCTCAACTTCTTCCTTGGTGGTCCAGGCCTCCTCCCTGCCCTACTCTACCTCGAGCTTGGCCCTCACAGCCTCGTCCCTAGCAAATTCAACCACTTTTCTGGCCTCCTCGGCAGTAACCTCCTTCTTTGTCAGATCCGCAATCAGCTCCTTTGCGATCTTCAGCTGCTCCTCTACCTCACCCAGACGCTTCGTCTGGGTCTTGGCCTACCTTTGTGCACCCTCAAGGCCTGCTACTGCGCTGTCCCGAGCCTGGGTTACGGCCTTCAACTCCTGCCTGGCCTTTGCAAGGTCCTCTTCGGAGTTCTTGAGAGTCTGAGTGGCCTCCAAACGCTTCTCGCGCTTTTCTTCCTTGGCCTTTCTGTGGTCGTGAGCCGCCTCCTCCAGCCTGAAGGTGGCCTGGACAGCCTGCCAAACAAAACGGGTACATAATAATAATCCGAGCTAAAAAAAAAAGGGGGAGGGAAAGGAAGGCAGAAAAAACTAAAACGAGAAAAGACACAAATATTGAGGGCCTTACCATCCCCTAGTAACGCTTGAGGCTGAGGAAGACCTCCCTGCTCTTCATGGTCCCCAGCTGCTCCATGTCCGCGGGAAGTAGCAGACATCTCTCCACCGCGTCGGCCACGTATGCGCCTTCGCTCTCTCTAAAATCCCTGAGAGAGGAGTCATCCCTCAGAGGTGCCCCACGAAGCATTGGGGCAGGCAGCCATGCCTGGACCTCGGGCGGGGCATCCACCTACTTATCTTGAGATCTTGAGCCTATCCTCAGCTGCTTTAATGGCCGCCGAGAGTCGTCCCCCTCCCGAGTGGGTCCAGATCTGCCCTCGATGGGCCTTTTCCCCTTATCCTTCTTCTGCTTAGGATCGGCAGGCTCGTGCCTGGAAGGCGGATCCGCCCGAGGCGGAGGAGGAGGAAGCTTAGATTGAGTCGAGGCCGACCTAGTCTGTGGAGGACGATTCTTTGGAGAAAGGGGTGGCAGCCTCGGCTTGGACTTCCCCGGTTGCTCTTCGATTAGCTCAAGTAGACTGGGCTGGTTCTTCTTCTTGTAGCCCATCGCAAGCCGAAAAGGTGTCTCTGACGCTGGGAGGTCTGCTTCGGCCAGACGAGGATCACCCAAGTCTCCAGAAGGGTCCTCAGACTGATGAATCTGCTAAAAAACGTCAAAATCGTCCCCTTCAGGACCAAGATCTGCAGCTTCCCCTTCCCTCTCTAAGTCCTCTTCCGCGGCCTTTGAGAATGTGTGGGAGGAAGAGGGGATTGCTACCATGACGCCTTCTGAAGTAAAGAGACCCTTGGGAAACTCGAACCCGTCCTCGGTCACTGCTATTTTCTGCAGGCGAGGATCCTTTACTTTGATCACGTGCTTTGGGGCCGCAAATGACTTTTGGAGCGGCGTGTACCCCAAGATTTTGTGAGCGGCTCTAACTTGGTGATCTGCTTCATTTTCAAAATCCGCCGACCTGAGCACTTTCTGCAAGTCTTCCCTGTTGATCAAATTGTAGCGGGGCGCGAAGGAGTGCGGATCTGCAAGAAGAAAACGCATTCGCGATTAGCGACCAAAACAGTACAAAAAGAAATGACGCATAAAACAAGTTAGAATCTTTGAACCCCCTCCTACTCCTACTACCCCACCTGGTGTCCCCTCTGTCGTCGGGCAATGGATGCCATCGTGCCACGCTCCGGACATGATGAGAAAGTCCTCATTCATCCCCTTGCTGGACTCAGGGAGGCACTGGATAAGCCGGACCCTGTCGTCCCTCGTCCTCATATAGTAGGACTTGTTCCTCAGGTGTTGAAGATTGTAGCAGTAGTTCACGTCATGATGGGTCAACCTTAGCCCCATCTTCTCGTTCAGAGCATCCACGCTACCCAGAATTCTGAACATGTTGGAGGCGCACTGGGTGGGGGTTAACCGGAAATATGACAGGTAACCCCTCATCACCGGCCCCATAGGGATCCTCATCCCTCCTTCAAGGAAGGCGATGATGGGAATCACTACCTCGCCCTCCTGCCTCCGGAATTTCCACTCCCCCTCCTCGCAATACCTCAAGCCCACATTGGCCGGTATCTTATAATCGGCGATGAATTTCTCCATCGCCTCCTCAGTGAAGACATACTTCTTAAGTCTACCCATCCCAAATGACGCCTAAGAGAGCTAAAGAAAGAGCAGATAAAAGAGGAGGAAGGGCAAAGGGAAGAAAAGCTCAGAGAGGGATAGAGTGACTTACAGAAATGAAGAGAAGCTCCTCGGACAGGCTTTTTATGCTGGAGATGGTGGTGGAAATTTGGCTGGACTCTGAATGAAGGCACAAGAGCACTTGATTATGAATGAAAAAAGGTGAAAACGGTTCGAATGGGTATTTATACCCTGGATGGAAGAGCCGCGCGAGTTTTCCCGCCCATAAATGTTAGGCGCATCACGACCGTTTGATTGCCATCTGCCCGTTGAACGTGGGAAGCACAAAGCCGCCCAAATTTAATGCAGGACACGTTGCGCACACCGAAGCACCAGTAACACACCTTGGGCAGACGGAAAGGTTCCAACGCTGACAAAGGACAAGACTCGATTGGACGCGGAGCAGGTCCGAGGATATCAAAATCCTCCTTTCCGCCCGAGGATGCAGACAGCAAGATTTTGAGGGGCTATTGTGGGGCCAAGAAATAGTCAGGCAACCCCAGCCCACTTCGAACCAGGCCCAAGGCCCGAGCCGAGGAGACCTTCTTGGTCCGAGGATGGAAGCAGTAAGCCCAGGGGCCCAATAAGGCACGCCGAGGATGTCTCCATCCTCGGAAATCCGACGCCATAATATAAACCGGCCACACGTCACCAAGGGAGCCCTCCTGATCATTCGAAAGGCAGGGAGCAGGTACCGCATATCAGCAATAGAAGCATGGTGGAGGAGCAAGTTCAGGACGAACTGTCACCTCCACATTAAATGCCCTCAACTAACGTCCTGGCCGCATTAATGAGGAGGGGACGCCTCAACAGTGTCACCTTGGTTGCCGCATCCCACAGAGAGAATGGGAAGGTGGCTGATGGGACAGGCACTCAAGTAATGGCCTCACTCCCCAACAAATGTAGGGCTAGGATCAACTGAGAAAGAGATATATAATGTAAGAAGTCCCTCTTGAAAGGGGACGGAAAAAAGGAGAGAAGGGAAATACTGTAGCAGTTCACATTCTCTGGAGCCTTGTAATCTTTCTAGAAAGAGATAAGAAGAACCTCAAGCTCTGTGAATTCTGTCTAAGGAACCTCATTGTGTACCCTAACCCACGTTTAAGCTACCAGCGCTCACACACAACTATGCATGGCCGTTGCATTCTTCACTAGGGCCTAGTTCTTGAGCCCATTCTCTATAAATTCATTGCGGAGAAACTGGGTTTGGGTCTACTCCCTCAAACCTGGTCCCTACAAATACAATTAGACTCTGGACTCAAACCTGACCGACTTAAAAATTGCAATATTTTTATGTATACTATTTTGCTAAGGAAAAATAAACATCAAACTCATAGGAAAAGGCAGATGGGCAAGTTTAAAGAGCTTGATAACATTAAATTCTTATTTATAGCAAGTTAGGTATATGTATATTAATGACCATAATTAGCTTACGTGTAGCAGTAGCAGTATCAACCCCCATTAAATACACCAGTTTGACAATTGTAGGTGAATGCTGTTTTCAGACATTTATAGTACGCACAATAACAAAATTTCTATACGTCACAATCCCTTTCACAAGCTACCAGCAAAGTGAGTTAAGACCCCACAAGGTATGAATGGTCAAGCTGTTGAAGTTTGAAGCACTCGAAAAAAATAAAAATAAAACTGGGTATGGATGAAAGTCTCAATCTGAGATATTAATGATCGAGTTTCCGTTTTCAGTTTGGACTCTGACATTTCCTTAGCCTTAGGTGTTCTCTCTTTTGTTCAATTGGCTCAGTTTCTCTCTAAGTTTATTTGCTGCTCAACTTGCTGGTTCAGCGACAATTTTTGGATTTTTATTTATTGCCGGGAAAGCGATCATTTAATTAGACCTGATAAAATTGGACCTGAACGTGTTAACTTGTCCAAACTTGGGGTAGAAAATGTCACATAGTTATTTTGTTTTTTGTTTTTAAATCACCGATTTAGACCCCCAAAGTTGGTTATACAACGGATCTATTGATTAATTATCGATTAATCCAATTATGTGATCACAATTCCAAATTTATAATTACATAAATATAAATCATAGTAAGTCACCAAATCTATAAGAGCAAACTTATGATTTTCTGTTCTAATACCATGTTAAATTATCAATTCTCTCAAAATCTAGCCCGATCCTACCTATTTTCCATACCAATCATAATAGATATATATTTCCTAACCTGAATTTTCAGTTGTCATTTGCTTAAGTGTTCCTTCTAGTGCATGCATGCATAAGATATGAGGACAAAATTGCTAAATGCCCTTTTTGGGCAAACTAAGCAGCGTTTTGCCCTATTTTTCAAACTAATTAGGAAAATGCCCCTCTTTTGAAAATCGATTTTCTCAAAATCGAGTTAGGTCCTATAACGGCGTTTTTAAGGAGCCTATAGTGACGTTTTCAAGACCTATAGTGGCGTTTTGTAACTCGATTTATATGAAATTGAGTTATAGGTAAAAAAAAAAATTAAAAAAATTGCCTATAACTCGATTTAATGGAAGTGGAGTTACAAAACGTCACTATAGGTCCTAAAAACATCACTATAGGCTCCTTAAAAACGCCGCTATATGGCCTAACTCGATTTTGAGAAAATCGATTTTCAAAAGAGGGGCATTTCCCTAATTAGTTTGGAAAAGGGGGCAAAACGCTGCTTAGTTTGGGAGAAAATGGCATTTAGCAATTTTGTCCTAAGATATGATGTAAATCATCAAACTATTCGTTTTTTTGTCAAAACAGAGAGTCAAATTATGAACCTGGCATGGCATGGTACGCACTTTCTACCAATAAAACCTACTAAAACCTTGACTTAATTTGATTGTGGAAAGTGAAATCCAAACTTTGGAATTTTTCGCAGCCCTACAGATTAGTTCATGCATTAGAAGCTCCCCGCTGATGTCAAAATAAAATAGGAGAAACCAAATACAAATATTTTTTCTACCCAAAATGAAAAAGAAAGAAAAAAAGAGTAAAGAGAGTTTTATATAAACAATAAATAAATAAAGTAAAAAGAAAAAGGAAATAATGGCATCCTGGTACCTTGAATACCATAATAACCCATTAACCCTAACGCATATTGAACAAAACCCTAACAAAAATAAAACAAAATTTATGCTTTTGGTTTGAAAAGTTGTTGGAGTTTTTGGATAATTCGATGCCTACATAATGGGAAAGGGTACATAAGTTAAGGAGATTTAAACTCTGGTTCTTTTAATATAAGAGAATAGGTTAAGCCATTAAACTACAAGATTCTTAATAACAAATTGCTAGAGTTAAACCTAAAAAAATAAACAATGGACTGAGTTTGTCAATTTGTAAACATTGGTAAGACAATTGGTAATAATTTAAATATTTTTCATAAAATAATGTCAAGTAAAGATAACAAAAAAAAAAATTTTGCCGTCTTGACCTATAGCTAGGTTCATAGGAAATTTCAATTAATCAAAGAACAAAAGCATTAGAGCAAGAAAGCTACAAAATAAATAATGTTAACATGTCTAGTGTTGTGGGCTTTAGGCCCAACTAAATTATTTGTATAGCACACATTCTTGTACTACACTCATATGCCTCATATATAAAGGCACTCATATATATTCATTTATTGAGAAATACAATACACTTATTCAGTATTTCTAATATGGTATTAGAGTCACCTTCTTGTGGCCATAGTTTTCTGTCCTTGCAGTATTTAAGAGCAATCTTTTTTCTTCCTCAGTGTTTTTTTGATGTGTTCATCTTCTTTGGCTTCCTAATACTTCCGTCAAAACTCTCCGGTATAGTCATGCCACCGTTAGAAGTTACATCAACACTGCAAGACCATTGCCTTCCTCAAACTACCTCACAAAGCCAAACTTCATTCAAGGGATCTTCTCAACCTTATCAAATCTCAATACACTTATTCAGTATTTCTAACAAATAAATATAAATGTACGAACTCTATCTAGTTTATAGTACATTAAGCGCACTTCAGGTTTTTTAACTAAGCAATATCACTCTTAGTCCTATGACTATCGGTTCTATACATGTACCAAGTTTTTTAAGGATTGGACCTCTATTAATTTACAACTTTAAAAATGATACTCTAGGGCACTGGTTTGCATAGTCGTGCATTAACAACTCGTTTGGGAGGAGAGAAAGGAAAAGAATGAAAATGAATGAAAATTATAATTTTAGAATATTCTTCATTTCTCTTATTTGGGAGTTTTAATGGAGGGAATAGAAAGTTCATTCTCTCGTTTGTAATGACGGCTCTATATGCAAGCTAGGGTGGTCACAAGACCACCTTGACTTACAAAAAAAATGCATATATACACTTGCCAAAAATATATTATATGCTAAACTAACTGATTGTGACTATTCTAATAAAAAATTTGAACACCCTGACTTGAGAATTACAAAAATTTGGGTTTAACAAAAATAAGAGTAGCGCTGCTACATTCACAATAATTTCACAACAAATCTAATGTGGTAAGTTGTTATTAACTCTACTTTGGGCCACATACTAATATTATTTTTTTACCCACTAACAATAGGTTTTTGTATAAGATTTATTATAAAAATATTGTGGACGTAGCATTACTTCAGAATTAATTCTGCTCCCAAACATAATTATTAATTCCTTTTTTTTAAAGCTTAAATAACAATAATAAATATTAGCCCAAATAACAAACAACATAAAATCAAACAAAAATCATACAAGAGCAAACAACAAGAAGTGAAAAAATTAATCAACAAAAAACCTATTATAAAACAAAAAGATAAAATTTGTAGTTCATTCAACCTATTCAATAAAAATAATTTTTAATCTCATTTTTCCTTAAAAAATGGTACCAAGAAAAATATTGTGGTAATTTAAATTTCTTAATGACCATCGTAAATAAAATTCCTAGAGATGCCACTGCTTTTTTGGGAGTTTAAATGGAAGGGAATGGAATAAGTAGGATGAAATACTCACTTCTCTCTATTTCTCCAAAATCTCAAATTTTCATTCCCCTAAAATTGGAAGGAATTGGAGAGAATGAAATTAGATTTAATGAAATTTTTATACCCTATATAATAAGCTCTTTATTTTAAAATAGAGATCTAATAGTAATATTGCTATAAAATGATTTCATTCATTTCCTTTTATACTACTTCCAAACAAGATTACTTACTTTCTATTTCTTTCCATTCCTTTATTTTAAAACATCTAAACAAGTATACTTAAATCCATTCCATTTATTTCCCTTACTTAAATACATTCAATTTATTTCCATTCCTTTAATTTTTTTTTTTTTTTTTTTAAGAGGGTTTGAACTTATGGCATCCGCTCCTGATGATAGCTCTTTACCATCAGACCAAGACACCAATCGAATTTTAGTGTAGGCGGGGATTAAACCCCAGATCTATTATTCAACCATCAAAAACTTTACTAGTTGAACTAACTGAAACCCACAATTTCCATTCCTTTATGATTATTCTATTTTATTCCTTTATGAACTCCTAAATGAAGGTTAATAGTCCAAACATGGTTTCATCATTGGAGTAATGTTATAGAGACAGTGATTTTTACAATATTTTTAACTACAATTAAATTAACAAGGTTTTATATATTAATTCTCATATTAACCTACCACTAATATCATTTTTTTTACCTACCAATAATTTGTTACCTTGGCACTTGTATAAACTTTTTTGTACCTCAAGACTTATTGTTCATCTTTGTTTATGGCTTTTTTCCCAACATAAATTTTATTTGGACTTGTATATGGGTGAGCGACTTATTATTATTATTATTGTGGGTGCCCGAGGACCGAGGAAGAAATTGCAGAGTTGCAGTACTAATGTGGGGATATCATGTGCCCGAAGAGGAAATTCGCCCAAGGAGAGGAGGGGATGAGACAAAGGAATTTGAGGCGTTCCAGGTGGGAAGAATAGTCTGAAGAGAGAGAATCAGTGAAAATAGGAGAAGTTTCCAATTTGGAGTAGCTTGTTGCCTCCGCATTAAATGGTGGGCAACAACTTTATCAGCTGCATTGATGAGGAAGTAACCTGAACAGTGTAAGTCACAGCTAAGTAAGCTCCTTCTACCACCTTCTTTAGATGTAAAAAGAGACAAGTGTCATGGGGCCGAAGAGATTTGTTAGGTAAAGATGGGAGGTCAAGATGTGAAGGAAGGAGGAGTATATAAGAAAGATAGTGTTCTCAGAGAAAGAGGCGCCAGACATAAGTATCAAGAAATGAAAAAGAAACAAGAACAACATTGAGAGAAGAGAGCAAACAATGCAACTTTCTGTATAACATTGGCCTCCTCAAGCAGGTTTCTCAGGAGACATTTGCTCATCTATTCTATAACATTAGCCTTTTCTTCCTTATTCTCATCCTCGGGCAGAGCCCCCTCTTGTTGTTTGTTTCTTTCTCTTATAAATTTATTGATTTAGGCTAAGGTTGAACTGTACAACTCGCTGTTCTAAGTGGGCTTGGGCTGGCAGTTTATTTGATCCTTACAATTATTATTATTATTATTATTATTATTATTATTATTTAAAAAAATAACAAATTTATATATGATAATTATTGTTTCACACTAATATATATGAAACTTTTCAAGCAATGTCCACATTTTATATAATGTGTCCATATTTTACACATGATGTAAAAGAGTGTAAACACTATTTAATGTGAAACTATTGGAGCATTTTAATATTAAATAATTAAAATGAATAAATATTACAACATAAATGTAAAGATATGGGAGTGAATATGGAAGATGAGGAGTTAGTAAAAATGTTTAATCCCATATTGAAAATGAGAGAGACTATTTTATTCTTTTAATTGTGGTGATTAATGAGCTAACATGAATTGTCTCAGATATTGGGCTAGATACGTGTGTAAGGGAGAGGTGAAGGGTGGAGGTATCAAAAATGGAAATGAATCAACCTCTTGGATCCTCCTACTTGACAACTTATTCAAATTAATTACCATATCCGTTAGTGAGTAAATGGCCCGAATTAATACTCCATTTTTGTTATGGAAAATGGAGAGCCATTGACCCACTTAATGGACTATCCGTTTGGGCCTTTTCATTCTTCAGAAACTCCTTATCTCACCATTAATTGTGTAACTCTAGCCCATCAGATTAATATGCAACAATTAATCTTGCAACACCCACTACATCAGAATAATGGACCAAATTAATCAGATTAATTTGGGTAGTAATTTCGGCCCATTAAGCCTATAAATAGACTCATTCAAACCCAATCCAAGTTATTGCAATATACACAAAAAAAAAAAAAAAAAATAGAGAGAGATTCTTGGCAAGGAAGGGTGTTCTTTCTAGTGGAGCTTTGGCCTTGAACACTTTGTGCAGAGGTTGTTATAGTCATACGACACTTGTTGAGCTGTTGTATCCTAGGGGAGACAAGTCAAAGACGGTATACACCGGTTACAAAGTTTAGCCAACCAAGAGCTTGAATCTCCTTAAAGAGAGTGAATGCCACGCCTCAGTCTAAATAGTGTTGTGTAATTTCTCTCTTTAAATTAATAAAATTTAGAAGTATTATTCAATTTCTCTGTGTTATTTTCATTATCATTGTGTTTGCACCAATAGAACCAATCAAAGAACCTTCTTTCTAAAGAAATGTATAATTTCATCACAGAATATGTATGGCACACAATCTGTACTTTATCCATTTATTCTTCTATATATTGGTTCCAATTGGCAATGGCCTCAATATATATGCTATAAACCTTTAAAATAGTTCATAACAACCTTTCCCTCTCATACATTCACGTGCTCTTCTTGAGTTTTCAAGTGTGCCATTTTCACCAAGCCGCCACAAAATGCATGAGACTATTTCATTTTGGAGATTGGAATACATGAGTTTGTGATGAGTAACCCAATGACTATACTTTCATATCCATCACTTATCTGTTATTTTATTTTCATATCAACATGCATGATCAGGACCTTTCTCAGTCATAAGAAACGAAAGGGACAACACAAAACAAAAAGTAATTGCCTATAGAAGTTAACAGAGTGAGGGTCCAGATAATGGTTGTGGCCGTTGGGATGACAAAATTAGTGTCGGTGTGAAGTTGTTGGTGTCATACTAGTGAATCAATCAAGCTTCATGTGCCAATGAACTTTACTTAAATTGACACCCGGGTCCCTTTGTCTTTGTGTCTTCTTGTATTGCAAACCTTATCTTATAGAAGTGGGTCACTCACAATTATGTGGGCTTTACAAGCGAGAATGTATGGATATATACTTTCTCCTTTTTGGGATACACAAATTACCTAGCTAAAAAAAACAATTAGCTTCAAAGTGAATATATGTATGGATGTTGGTAAAGAGTAAAGACAACTTTTCAAGATGATAAATGATTGTTGAATAATATCACTTTCAAAATTGGATGGATTTTGCAATTTATTATATTTCTAAGTGAATGTATTGATTTGATTTTTCTGATTACATATTTAGATTTGTGATTATTAATCTAAATCATGAAATAGATTCATTTCAAATTGTGAGAATTCTTTTTCATCACATTCGCATAGACCACCATCAATATCACACTTATTATATTTACTAATTACAATAAGTCACTTCAATTATTGTTAAAAAATTTAATTTTTTTTAAAAATTACTAGACTTGTAGAAAAATTTATAAATTAAAAAAATAACTAATATAAATGGTCCAACGGAGAATAGTCAAGAATTTGGGGTAAAGCAAAGCACATGGGTTAAACCTAAATTCTATTCTAATTAATAAATGAAACATTAATTTGTTGGGGTCCTTGCATTTTTTAGTGTTGGTAACATTTATGTGAAAGTATATATGTATATGCATATATTTATATTTTATACCCAATATTAGTTTTTAGTATTATTAGTTCAATTTAACAATGCATAAATTAATTAGATGATTCATATAAGTACCTACCTATTTTTTTTTTTAGAAACATATGAGTACCAACCTTGTAGAGAATATTATTATATCATGCAGATCATGTGCAAAAAATAAAGCTAACTTCCTCTCAATAATCAATATATCTCACACGTGCTTTTACTTTTCTTTTTCTTTTTTCCTTTTTTAAATGCTTTGTTCTTCCAGCCAAGCCCACAGGAAGTCACTAAGTACATGAATTGAGACCACATTAGAAACTCAATGGTCCCCTAATTAATTAATGTTGCTTTTGGACCTCTTGTGGTTATTGGCTTTGGATAATAAAATCCACGCGTTTCATAAATGCTAGAGGTTTATTTAGTTGGACTTAGACCAAATTTAATGACATTGATGTTGACCCAACCCCTCACTGCGGACCCCTTGACGTTTCTAGGTAATTAAATGCTAATAACTTAATATAAGTCATGAAATCCATAATCAATGAAGTGACTCCAAGCTAGGTTATCCTAATTTCATAAAGCAGTTCCCTATAAAAATAAAATAAAATGAAAAATATACAACTATCAAAAAAGTCAATTTTTTTCTCATAATTTTTTAAAAAAAAATTAGTTAATTAACGAATGCCCTTAAAACATTAGTTAACATTTTCAAAATAAAATTCATAAAGAAATTCGCTATAAAAATAAAAGGAAGAAGTTAACATATGCATTGATTTAGGAAATATTTTTGTAATAAATATTTTATATGAAAAGAAAAAAGTAATTTCTTTTTTACAATTTTTTATATATCTCATTAAAGTGATATCAAAATTTTCATAAAATGATCCATTAATAGACACACATTAACCAAATTCTAAATAAAATAAAACTCATAAAGCAATTCTATAAAAGGGTGAGTGAAAGAAAGTTGCAAATAAAATGCCTAAATTTTTCCCTTCCATTTGTTTCTCAAAAAAGTGTTATAAATACCAAAAAGTGTTAGTCAATTAAATTACAAGACTCTTGGCTTAGCGTCACTTTTAGTATATTATTAATGCATATCTGATAATTAAAATTAAGAGTGCATCTTTCTTACTTGATAATTGATTAGTTTCCTTATGACTATAGGAACAAATTGTTTTTATTAGGGTAAATTTCACTAACATACTCTAGGGTTTGGGCTAATACTAACTAGGTCCAAGACTTTTCAAGACTAGCCAATTTGGTCCATAAAGCCAACTTAATCTCTAAACAATTACTAGTTATTTTTTCTCAATTATTTTAGAGACTAAATTGACTTTAAGAACCAAATTGATTGGTTTTAAAATTTTTTGAATTTGGTTTGTATTAATCCAAATCTCAGGGAGTGTGATACCCTTTTATCTTCACCTTTTATTAATAATATATGATTTTATCAACCTTTTATTAATAATATATGATTTTTTCTCTTTTTTATTTGATAAGATAATATATAGTAATTGGCATTATTAAGAGTACGTTTTTCGATTTTATTCCCAGTCCCACTGGGTCCTAACTCTTCAGGGTACTTCCTTACTTTTGCATGAAATAATGCATCTCTCATTAAGAGGAGGGAAGAGAGTATTTATTTCCACAAACATTTATGAGGCAAGAAAGTAAACTTCATGAATTTTTAATTCACTTGCTAGTACCAAACCCAAAATACTTGATGTGGTCCAAGCATATATCCAAAAAGTTACAGATTTCAAGTCTCTGCTTTGAACTGAAATCTGTCAAGCAACTATTCCATACTACCAAAACAATGATGTCCAAGTTATATGAAGATGCCATTTTAATATTGATTGTGCAACAGAATATATATCAAATGAAAAGATAAGCTATAAATTTGCTCCAGAGTGCATCATTGTGCAATGTGCTTGGTACAAGCACGGATGTCATGTGCTGACATTCTTTGCTTATTTATTTTATATTCATGAGTTTGTTTCTATATCTTGTTTAGAAGTCAACTTTTGGTCCCTTTAATTGGTTCACCTACACTATCAAGTTTGAAAAAACTAAAATTTAAAGTTGAATTTTGAAAGATTTGGTCTTTTCATCCCTTCTACTACCCAAAGGCTAGTAATGGATGACCAATAATGTTAAAAGATACAATATTTTGTACTCTTTTTCTATATATAAATATTGATATATTATTATTAGAGTGATATCATTTTCACCTATACTAGTGACATCATTTTTATTATGTTTCAATCATAGTAAGTTAAGTCTAATAATTTTAACAGTTTTAAAAAAATTATGAAAAATAACTTTTCCAAAAATTATTGATGGTTGAAAATACATATTCATAGGGGAGTAGTAGGAACTAGGAAGTGGTGTTTAGCTCTGAAAAGTGACATGATTCATAAACTTGATGAGGATTATTGGCCTTCTACAACTTCTCTGCTTTGTTGAAAACAGAGAAGGCTCATTTTGGAAGAGTAGATGAAGACCCCTGTTTTGTTGTTACTAATGTGCTTTTGCAATGAAAAAGAGGGTAATGATTATCACCTAACCTCATATGATTTCAGTTAAATCATGCTATTTATTGGCAAGTTAGGAACTTGTTTAATTAGGATAAAGGTTTTTCTATGTTTATGAAAATATTAAAAGCTGAATTGGTGTACTAAAATGTTCGGTTTATCCAATAGCTACACTGACATCAAATTATCATGCCTTTTGGACCACCAAAACAAAAAGTACTCTTAAACTGAGTGGCCAAATCAGGAAATTTTCCTTAGGGGACCATCTAAAAGTTTGGTAATTAAGGGTTTTTTTAATTAAAAAAAATCTATAGTGTACACTATATTCCTAGTAGTATGTATTTTGTATAGTAATATAAAATATTTTTTAAAAAAAATTACTACTCCTATAAAACAATTTGTAAAAACTCTACAAATATAACAAATTTCACAACTTTTTTTCAAATGAACCCGCTGCTGGCCCCAAACACACACAATATATATATATTTGACCTCTCTAAAATAAAATTTTGAACACCTTGATCATGGATTTTTTTTTAAGCCGAGTTAAAATAAGTTTGAATATGATCCTTTTAACAATATTTTAGCATTTTTAAACACACACACACACACACACAAAAACTCAATCACAAACCAATTTGATTTAAAATCTGGGAAAAAAATTAATAAGTCCAATGGATCAATGGGAGATCAATGGATGAATGATTGCTTGGCTATATACATTGAAAAAGATGTAGCTCGTAAGATTTATAATGAAGAAATCATTTAACAATTTCAATATATGAAATATCATAAAAAGCAATTGTAAAACTTAATGAATTTTGGTTTTTTTTTTTTTTTTTTTTTTTTTGATGTCAATACATTCAAGTTTTCTTTTGTTTTAAATTTTGCATAATTTATGTTTCTTATTGACCCCCCTAAAAAATATCTTGGAGCCGCCACTGGATCACCACCTAAGTAAGTGTGAAAAATGTATTAAAATTTGTTGTGGCATTAATTGTTTGAAAATGTAAATTAAGTACTTCATTACCTTATCTCAACAAAAAAAAAAAGGTACTTTGTAACCTAATATGTGTACTACGTTCAAAGAGCATATTTATTCGAGATTTCATAAATACATTGTTGGTCCCTAAAGTTTAGCCCATAAAATATTTTAGATCCTAAATATTAGGTTCTAAAGATTTAGGATTTTATGTATTTAGAACTCTAATTTGTATTGTTGGCAAACCATGATCAAAACAGGTTATTTAGTCTTGTTTAGACTTGCTCAAAGTTGGGTCTTTCATGTAAAGTTGGAATCGAGTGGCTGCAGATGCATTGGTGCATTTCGGCCTGGCTCGATCGATCGAAGGAAAGGCTCGATCGATCGAATCTCGGGCAGAATGTTTTTCTACAGAATATTTCAGCTCAGCCCTAACTCATTAAACGTTTTGGGTTTTTTGTTTTTACCCTAGGTATATAAAGAAAAACCCTAGCCACGTTTTTAGAGTTGTCCCAGTTGTATTGTTGCTCATACATTACTGTTTTGTGTAAATCTCTTATGAGATCTTTGAGGAGCTTTCCTTTACACAAAACTTAGGGTTTTCAAGATAGAGATTACTTCAACATCTTGATAATTAACTCGGTTGCTACCATTAAAGCTTAAAAAATATCAAGCGTGGGTACTTGTAGCTGATTGAAGAATCCAAGAAAAAAGGAGTCCGTGGATTCGGAACTTGCACGTGGTCGTGTCAGTAAGTTCTACTGGTAGGTAGCATTAGGAAGTCAAGCGGGGAGCTTGTAAGTCCTTTTGTATGAACTTCGATTCTTTCATAGTGGATTCAGGTTTGCCTTAAGGATCGGTGGGTCAAATCCTCCCCAGGTTTTTACCGTGTGGTTTCTTGGGTGATCATATCATTGTGTCTTTTATTTTTCCGCTGCTTTATATGTTTGATATGATTATTTGATTGTTTTAACCTAGAATTGCATAATTTGACTAAGTAACAACTTGGCTAATTAATTAGGCTAACCAATCTGGTTGTTTTAAGGGGTCTAAAACCGTTCAAGTGGTATCAGAGCGGGTTGCTCTCTTATTAGAGATTTTTTTATCTCTGAGCTGATCCTTGACCCCTGTTGTCATGGAGCATGGACACTCTCTTGTTGTTCCTCCTCACTTTGATGGGAATAACTATGCTTATTGGAAAGTAAGGATGAAAGCATTCCTGAAATCTATTGATGAGAGGGTTTGGAATTCTGTTGAATACGGATGGCAGAAGCCTACTACTCCTGTGAGTGAGGGGCAAACTTCTGAAAAAGAAGCAGCAGGCTTCAATAGCAAAGCTATGAATGTCATTTTCAATGCTGTTTCTATGAAGGAATTTAAGAGGATCTCAAATGTTGAGGTTGCTCATACTGCTTGGAAAATCCTCCAAACTATGCATGAAGGCACAAAGGCAGTTAAGATCAATAAATGCAGCAATTGACTTCTAGATTTGAAAGCATTAGATGTCTGATGATGAATCTTTTGATGAATTCTATGCTAAATTGAATGACATTGTTAATTCTGCTTTTAATTTGGGTGAAATCTATGATCAACCTAAAATTGTTAGGAAGATTCTTAGATCTTTAACTGAAAACTTTAGATCCAAAGTGACTGCTATTACTGAAAGCAAGGATGTGGACTCCATCCCTGTTGATGAGCTTGTAGGATCTCTTCAGTCCTATGAGTCTGACCTACCCAAAGTGAACAAATCCAAATCAATGGCTCTTAAGTCAGTTGATGATGTTGATGGTGGTGGATTTGATGATGAGCTCTCTGCTACAGAGATTACGTACCTTGCCAAGAACTTTAGAAACTTTCTTAGGAATACCAACAGAAAGGCAAGAGATACAAACACTACTGAACCTAGAAATTTTAGGAAGAATGATCCCACTAAGGTGAATAACTTTGAAAAACCTAGAGAAAAAGTTGGTCAATCTTCAAATAATTCTTTGGGTTCTCAGTGTTTTGGCTATCAAGGGTATGGTCATGTGAAATCTGAATGTCCTACATTCTTGAGGACTAAGGGTAAAGCTTGGCTGTAACCCTTAGTGATAATGAGGTTTCTAATGATGAGTCTGGATGTGATAAGGATGGAAACTTCATTACTTTCACTGCTACAGCTGTAGTCAATGAAAGCGTATCTGTTGAAGAGAACCCTTCTGATGGGGAACTCTCTGAGGATGCAGATCTTCAAGAGGCCTACAATAAACTTTGCAAAATTGCTGCAAAGGATGCTATGAATGTTGAACTTGGCCTAAAGAAAATTGAATCTCTTGAGCTTGAAAAGAAAATTTTGCTTGTTAAACTGTTTGATACTAATGATCTTTTGAACAATGTTAAATCTGAGAACATGCTTTTGCTTGATAAAGTTAAAACTTTGGAACATGATTTATCTGTTGCTAGATCTGCTAGTTCAAAACTTGATCAAATGTTGAATGTTCAAAAGTATCCTTCAGACAAATCTGGTTTAGGATATGTTGAAAGCATCTTTGATTCTGCACCACATTCCACGAACTTTGTTCCTTCTTCTTCTTCTGAACCTTTCGTGAGTGAGGGTGTGAGTGAAACTGTCAAACCCCCTGTGAGAGAGGTTGTTAAACCTGTAGAAGTTTCACCTCCGAGGAATATTAGGGTTGATCTGAGAGAGTATAAACCTAAGGATTCTACTCTTTCTAAGGACAAGATGCATGGTAAACCTGCTTGGGTTTGTCATTATTGTGGAAAGTCTGGACACATTCGTCCAAAATGTTACAAGCTTCAAGCTGCTAAGAAAGCAAACAAACCAAAGGTGCCTGTGCCTCAAGCACAAGATCCTATGGCACTTATTAGTGAATTGGTAAAGGCGTTGAACCTTTATTCCAATCCTAGAGTTGGAAATCACTCGAATGTGAATAAGAACTCCAATGCTCGTGGTGCATCTAAAAGGTTTTGGATGCAAAAGACTCATCCTAATTGAGTCTTTCTGACATAGTCCTTGTGCTTCACTGCTCATTCCTTTGTGACCATTGATCTTTGGTTTTTATTACTTTTGTTTGTTTCTAGGATTTGCATTGCATTACATTCATGCATTTCATTCTAGGATTTATTTGTTTTCTCTTTTTTAAAAAAAAAAAAAAAAGGGAAACGCAAATTGTGTTTGGCACTATTGTTCTTGGTCTTTGAAGACAAGGTTGGTCAATTTATTTTCACATAACATATCTTATGTACCTTGTTTAGCTTTGATGAGCTTATTTATTGCACTTGACTAGTTGAAGCTTTGTAGTGCTTGTTGTGTGGGAAAGATGTTTATGGTGTTTATCACTTTGTCTTAATCTTGAAGTCGCATGTTATTTGACTGTCGGACTTGATCCTTTTGAGAAATGCATAAATAACCATCTCACCACTGTTCACTAGCTAATCATGAACACCTTAATGCATCTCATAAGATTTTGTGCTCGAGAAAGTGTAGCACATGCACAAAAAGAACATAAGGTGTAGCCTCGGCTTAACTGCTTAATGCTTAAAATTGGTGTGTACTATTAGGCTTGATGCCAATTCACTTAATTAAAACTGGTATGTACTATTAGGCTTGATGCCAATTCACAAAATTAAGAGGCTAAATTCAAGAAACTTACATGATTGCAACCTTATGTTCTAGGAGATGTGGTAGTTATATGATGTAACTCTTTCGGTGATAGTCTCTTTTAAATTTTGTGCGATGAATTTTGTAGACTTTGTGATTGATTTCTATTCACATATCGCCTCACATGTATCTCAAGTTTTTGCTAGTTTGCACACACTACACGAGTTACTCTTTGCTAAACACTGTACATGTTATTGTGTGTGTTTTTGGTCTGACCAATCAAGTTTGAAAATATCTTGAGAATTATGCAAAACATTATTTTGCCTGAGAAATTAAAGGATAAACTGGCTGAAACTTTCTTTGGAGAAACTGGGATTACAAATTTGGGTTTTTGAAAAATCATTCCATTTCATCTCATACTCATGCATTGTGTTTCATTGATTTCAATGCTTTGAGGAGTTCTTTTTCAAAAATTGGTTTGAGGTTTTCAAAACTATAATTTTTTTTTTCCAAAATACTGTGATCTGTTGCCTGTTTCGATCGATCCAGTCTGTTTTTTGATCGATCGAAAATTTTAAAATTTCTTTTAAAAAATTTCAGAGTGACTCGATCGATCGAAAGTAATTTTCGATCAATCGAAAGTCGTGAATCAGCTTTTTCAAATAGTGTTCTTTGACTGATTCCCTTATCTTTTCAAAAGTTTTTTCAAACTTCTTTTCTCTCTCCGACAAGGCAAGGATCTACAGCGAATTTTTTGTCGTTTTCCTCCAAATTTTTTGCAAAGTTTCTCTTTCCTTAAGCCGGTTAGTCTCTTTTGCCCCTCATTTTTGAGTTTATTTGCATTTTTCATGCATTTTTCATGCATTTTCTCTAAAATTTTCGGACCTCTCTTAAATTGGGATTTTCTATGTTTCATGCCCAATTCTGTGAAATTGATCGATGGGTTTTTATGGGGACATGTTATAAACTTGATTGTGATAGTTTGATTTGATCAATTTTGGGTTTTGTGAGAAATTGAAATTTCTAGGGTTTATGGTTAGTTCCGAATTGGGGATTTTGTTCAATTAGGTAGAAATTGATGAAATTGGCTTGTTGATTGGATGTAATTAGGCATTATAATCTTTGTGTTATGTTTTGTAATGCTTAATTCATCCACATGTTTCAAAATTATCAAGTGGTTTTTCAAATTTTTGGGGTTTTTTTTAGAAACTCTATGCTCGAGCCAATTTTGTACAATTGAACTTAAAATTGAACTTTGTTTTATGCATTAGTACATGCATCATGTCATTTTAACTGTTCATGCATCATATAGATTTTTGCTCTATATTTTTTTTTGTGCTAACTTGCAGTCTGCCCTTGGTTTTTGCTTCTTTTGTTCTGTTGTTTTTCTCTTGTGTCTCTGTCCTTCCTTAGCATCATGCCTAGGAAAACTAGGGCTCGTAGGTCTGTCACCTCATCTACTCCTTCCCCTCCTCCCTTTGACCGAGAGAAATTTCCTAGTGAGAAAAACCAAGAGATTTATGATAGGCTGAACCTTAAGAGGAAAATATGGTCTGAGCGTTCTGTCATCTTAGATGAGCTTGATCCTGCCATTAGGGTGAACTTTAAGCGTCGGGGCTGGTTACCCTTGGTGGATATTTCTGATCCTCCTCCACCTGCTACCTTGATTAAAGAGTTCTACTCGAACATCTCTATCCGCGTCTATGATTCCAACACTTTGGTAAAGAGTTGGATACGAGGCGTAGAATACACCATTACTCCTAAGGTAGTGGCTGATGCTCTAGGGGTACCTTTGGTACAGCACCCTGTCTATCCTTATGATGAGTCTCCTGTTTTGAGTGATGTCATGTCTTACATCACTGGGTCATCTATCCAGTGGGGTTTTGATCCTAGGATCACCACTACTAAACTTTTTGAGTTACACTATCTCTTCTTTAGGATAGCCTGTCACTCCATCTGACCCATTTCTCATCTTCACACCATTCCTCTCGAGCAGTGTGTATTTTTGTACGCTCTTGTCACTGATGCTCCTATCAGTTTTCCCCATTTGTTTCTTCGTTCTTTGAACGAAATTTATAGGAGTTCATCTTTTGCTCATGCCCTTGATCATCCTATTTTCATTCATAGGATTTTACTTTATCTTGATCTTGGTGGCTTCCCTTCCTCTGAGCCCGTTCATGTGATTGCTCCTATAGGTGCGTCTTTTCTTAGACAGAGGGCTGCTCACCTTCGAGCTGGCTCTAAACACCCTAGGTCTGAGTCTTCTGGGTCCGCACCTCCTCCCTCTTCTTTTACAGGTCCTGCTGGTGAGGCTGTTCCTGATCCTGATGCTGCTGCTGCTGCTGTTCCTCCACCTCCATCAAATGACTTTGATATCCGTCGTACTTTGGAGACTGTCATGACCGTTCAGGCGGCTTATGGTCAACTTTTGGTGGACCTTTTTGAAGAGATCCGAGCTTTACGAGCTGATCTAGCGCGTCTTCGTTCACCCTCACCACCTCCTTTTGATGATGGATTGTGATTGCCCTTTGGCATTCCATCACAAAAAGGGGGAGTAGAGTTTGTAGAGGAGTTTTGTAGTTAGGGAGATTTTGTTTGTTTTGTGAAGTAGATTGTATTTAGGTGCTTCACCTTGTATATCATTTTTGGGATATTCATGTTAGGGGGAGTAACATTGATAGATATACATGATTTTATTTGATTCTTGTTTCTTTGGATTCACTGTTTATTGATTTATATTCTATGAGTTATTCATTGATATATGTCTTTATTATGTGTTGTGTGAATCATACAAGAATGTTATACCTGTTTATATACTATTTTCTGTCACATATGCGTTTATGCGCTTGTTGAGTATTTCAGGATTATACAGGTTGATTCAATTGAGCTGCTATCTACACTTGCAACTGATGGATAGTAGTTAGGATTGAATTTAGTTTTTATGAGCATTATTTTTTTAAAGGGCTTTTTAATTGTAAACTTTGAGCTTATTGTTTGTGTTTTGTCACGGATTGCCAAAGGGGGAGTTTGTTAGGTTCTAAAGATTTAGGATTTTATGTATTTAGAACTCTAATTTGTATTATTGGCAAACCATGATCAAAACAGGTTATTTAGTCTTGTTTAGACTTGCTCAAAGTTGGGTCTTTCATGAAAAGTTGGAATCGAGTGGCTGCAGATGCATTAGTGCATTTCGGCCTGGCTTGATCGATCGAAGGAAAGGCTCAATCGATCGAATCTCGGGCAGAATGTTTTTCTGCAGAATATTCCAGCTCAGCCCTAACTCATTAAACTTTTTGGGTTTTCTGTTCTTACCCTAGGTATATAAAGAAAAACCCTAGCCACGTTTTTAAAGTTGCTCCAATTGTATTGTTGCTCATACATTACTGTTTTGTGTAAATCTCTTGTGAGATCTTTGAGGAGCTTTCCTTTACACAAAACTTAGGGTTTTCAAGATAGAGATTACTTCAACATCTTGATGATCAACTCGGTTGCTACCATTGAAGTTTAAAGAATATCAAGCGTAGGTGCTTGTAGCTGATTGAAGAATCCAAGAAAGAAGGAGTTTGTGGATTCGGAGCTTGCATGTGGTCGTGTCAATAAGTTCTACTGGTGGGTAGCATTAGGAAGTCAAGCGGGGAGCTTGTAAGTCCTTTTGTATGAACTTCGATTCTTTCATAGTGGATTCAGGTTTGCCTTGAGGATCGGTGGGTCAAATCCTCCCCAGGTTTTTACCGTGTGGTTTCTTGGGTGATCATATCATTGTGTCTTTTATTTTTCCACTGTTTTATATGTTTGATATGATTATTTGATTGTTTTAACCTAGAATTACATAATTTGACTAAGTAAAAACTTGGCTAATTAACTAGGCTAACTAATCTGGTTGTTTTAAGGGGTCTAAAACCGTTCACTAAACTTTAAAGTGATTACTTTTAGTCCCTTAATGTAGCCATACTAAAATTGACACATCGTCACGTCATCTGTACTAAAAGTGATCATTTAAGTTTCTTAGGGACTAAAATTGATTACTTTAAATTTCAAAAACTTAAATCACTCATTGTCTAACCTTCAGGAACCAATAATATATTTTTTCCTCTATTAAACTTGACGATTTGTTCCAATTTTCTTATTAATTTTTTTTTTTAACCTACCTTTAGCTAACTATCATTTAAGCATTAGATGAGTACAAAAATATATGATAATACAAAAGCTAAGCATTTTTTATTTAAATTTCAAGCCACAAAGTGTAACTACTAAAGCTCTTCTTTAAGTTCCATTTATTGTTTGAGATATTTGTTAGAATAACTACATGTTGATTCTAATTTTATGAGTATCCAAATAATTTAAATAATTATTATATACAACTTATGACTAATGAGATTGTATTTCTATTTAAATGATTATAAATAACCTTAGGCTTTGGAATCTCATGAGCTTAAGTTCTTTGTCCATTTATATGTATAACCATACATATTGTTTGATTCGACCAACTTTAAACCTATTTCTATAAAAAAAAACTCTAACCAAAAACTGAGGACGAAACTCGTTGGAAACCTCCTGATGCACCTTGATACAAAATGAATGTGAATGAAGCAATTTTCAGCACCTCCAAAGCTACTGGAGTTGGGGTTTTGATCTGTGATAGTGACGGTCGAGTAGAGGTAGCACTAAGATAGAAATTACCAATCCCATTAGGCCCCCTTGAAACAGAAGCAAAAGCATTGGAGGAGGGTGTGCGATTTGTCTGGGACGTTGGTATCTGATAGGGATGGAGCCAGACCTTTGAGTTAGGAGGGGCAGTTTTACTGTTGGCTGTGTGCAATGATTTCAACATCTGATTCTGCTACTTGGTTGCTAAGTTTTTTTTTTTTTTTTGGTAGGTAAGAACAAAATTATTTTTGTTTAGAATTTTTTTTAGAGGGCATGGTTATTTATTTTGAATAAAATTAGTTAATTGAGCTTAATATTGTTTTTAGTTTTACTCGTAATTTTTGTTGTTAAGCTATTTTCTTTTTTTGGGGGCTTGTATATTTTGTTTTAAATTTTAGATCTATAAATTTTTTAATGCTCACTAAAATGAGGAAAATGCTACAGCTGCAAGTTTTTTTTATAAATTACTTATGTAATAAGTGGTTACTAGTAAGTAAAAAAATGATATGAGTGGTGTGCCCATATGCGAACTAATAAGAATTTGCTGCCAAAAAGATTTGTAAAAATGCTATAAAAAAGTTTGTGAGTATATCATTACTCTTAAAAGAATCAATGATATTATTAAAGGGAAATAAAATGTAATTTTATAAAACAAAATTGCTAAAATTAATACACATATATAATAATTTTTTTTTTTTTTAAATTTAGTGGGGGCCAATTCCGCCCCTAGTTTCAGAGATATTATTCTCGAATATGACTCAAAGATTGTATTGGAGGCAGTGGGGGGGATTTAGTGACCCACCTGTGTCAATCAGCAACGTCATTGATGGGATTCGAGTTAAAATGCAAGATTTTAGAAGGTTTGAAGTCTCTTATGTAAAGCGTTAGGACAATCACCTTGTTCATCTTTTGGCTCATTATCCTAAGAATATTTTGGATTATGTAGCTTGGATAGAGAAAAATCCTAGGGCAATCACCTTGTTCATCTTTTGGCTCGTTATCCTAAGAATATTTTGGATTATGTAGCTTGGATAGAGAAAAATCCTATAATAATTGAATCCGCATTGATTCAAGATGTATTGTTTTTTATTTTCACCTTAATAAAAGCACGCATTTCCTATTGGGAAAAAAAAAAAAAAAACTCTAACCAAAATCTATTATCAATGATAAGGGATTAAGGATCACTCTCAATAATACTTCACACACCAAACTCACACTCACACAAACAAAACTAACTAACTTCGCAAACACAAACTCACTCACAACTCCAATTTATTTATATTATTGTGCACGAATAGTTAATATTCTTTATAAGATAATCAAATATTTAAAAATCTCTATACTTTCAATCAAAGAATCCTCTTGCTCTCCATGTGTGGGTGCAAAAAACAATATGATAGGTAGCCAATATAATGTTGACTTAGGTATTTAATATTTTAATCTAATGCCCTTCTTTTAAAAATGGGTAAATTGCATTGACCTTCTTTTGGGTGTTTCTAAAAAAAAAAAAAAAAAAAAAGAGGACCTTCTTTAAGGGTTTTTTTAATTATTATTATTTTTATTATTACACTTACTCTCCCTTTAGTTTGGAAAAAGATACTCACCTCCCTTAAAATGAAAATTATTTACACCAAGCTCTCCTAGATAACTAAAAGAAAAGGCTTTCAAAATTTTTAAACTTTCTATTCTACCCTCCACTTAAACTGTCATCCACACCCCCTCTAATAGAAATTAGATGATTTTTTAAAGCCTTTTTTTTTTGGGGAGGGGGTGATTTTAATTTTCTTTTCTTTTCTTTTTTCAATATCATCCAAGGAAGGTCAATGTAAATAGTTTGCAATTTAGGGAAGGTGAACGTAATACGATATTTTAGGAGAGGTCAGCGTAATTTTTCCCATATAAAAATAATAATAATGAGACTCTTGATCTAACAATAATTTTCTTATGCACCTTCTATATATATTGGATATATTAGATATCATTTTTTTTTTTTGATAAGATTTTAGATATCATTAGTTTCTTACTATATGCACATATTTTTTATGACTTTGAGTATTCTCTTTGTAGCCTCTCGGAAAAAAAAAGTATTCTCTTTGTATGTGTTTTTTTTAGGAAACTCTTTGTTTGTTTTATTTTGTAGGAATCTTAGTTATGGTCCGTTATTATGCCTTGAATCATGAGATATCAATTATCCGATGTAGAGATAATTAATAGCTTTATTGGTCAACTATTGTGTGTATATACCCTATTTAGGGTTATTATAAAACATAATTTTTTCACCGCGCACCCCTGGCGTACATGATGGTCACTTTATAAGTACAAAATTCTTATGAAGTGTGAAGGGGGAAAAAGTTGGGGTTCAAGTCTTCAAGAAGGAGATTCACACGTATATACACTTAGATTAGATAGAGTAGAATTTCTATCTCGTATAAAAAAAATAATAAATAAAAATAAAAATAAAAATAAAAATAAAAAAGTAAAACATAATTTTTAGATTAGTTAAAATATAATTACTAAGGGCTTTCAATTATAGATGTAGATCATTAGCCTAAATTGCCTAAACCCTTATTTTTGCTTTCTCCTTCTCTCTAAATCTCTTATTTTCTTCATTTTATTTTAATATAGTATAGCCGCTTTTTTGAAGCCTTCAATAGGGTTTAAGTAACCCCATAAATATTTAATCACTACTAACCATTGTTTAGACTAGCGATGCCAAACATACTTTGGACTAGTCTTCATCAACCATTGTCTTGACATCTTTCTAACCACTTCTTTTTAGGCAGGGCACTTTCCTACTTTGTTTTTCACGTAGACTCTGAATTTGGGTTTGCATATTCTCATTTGAGACACCCAAATCCTACTAATTGGTGCATCACTCCTGTGCTATGTTGATATTCCCCAGACCACCAATGTAGCCATCCTTTGAGCATTTCTCTTACTAAATCTTTTTTTTTAAACAACAGATACCACCTCCTTGATCTAGATGGATTATGTTTTTCTTGATAAAAAGTGTTAGGGTCATATTTTATATGTAATTAGTTAATCTTTTGACAAAACACACTTTACTTGTATTTGGGTAGATCTAAGTTGAGCTTAATACATCAAGAAATATGTTGTTCAAACAAATCAAGTGTTAGTATTAAAGACATGAAAATTGATCCAAGAAAAAAGTGAAGAAAAGTTGTTTTATTAAAACTCGACAATTAGCTGCTATTGAGACTAAATGGGAAGCTTGACACATAGCTCGACACAAGCTCGATCTAACAAGAATTACGATTTCAGAATTTCCAGATTTGAAATTCAGCCTATGTTGATGTATTTGTTTAAGGTTTCTTTTCTCACAACCCTAGATATATATAAGGCTTATTTTCAAAAGCCGTCAGATGGATACAAAGAACAAGAGTTTAATTTTCTCTATGAGAAGCTATTGCGTTTATACGCCATAGAATTTTGTAACTAAGTGCTTTCTGATCTTTATTGTTAATAAAGTGAAGAACTTTACAGCCACCAACAATCATTCAAGTTGCTAAAGTTAGTCACGTACTAGGATTTGTACAAAGGAATTAGTCACAGATTGGAAATTTGTGGATCAAAGGAAAGAAGGCTACTACAAGATCAAGTCCAATCGGGTATTGGAGTGAAGGTTGGCGTTTTGGGATAGACTAGGTTAGTGATAAGATTCCTCATACTTGTAGCCGTTTGGTTATTGATTAGTGGATTCTTGGGAGTAGTGACCTTAAATTCACCCGGTGGAGTTTTGCCTTACGAGAGATTTTTCCTATTTGTCAACAAATTACTATGTTAATTTATTTTCCACTGCATTTTAGTTTATTTGGTGATTTGTTGGTGCCTATATGATTTGTATGTAATTTGACCAAATTAATCAACTTGAATAATTTAATTAATTAACCGACGTTAAACTATCTTAACCCAACAAAAAAAAAAGTGGATCCATTTGATAGGCCAAAAACGTATTGACCCATTGTGATAAATTGACCCATTATAATAAATTAACCAATTAATTTAGTCAAGTGAATTAATTAAGTTAATTAACATGCAAAGCACGTGGTAGCACAAACAAATCACCAACTAAACTAAGTATGCAGCGGAAATAAAATTGACACGGTGATTTGTTTACGAATAGGGAAAAACTACACGGCAAAAACCCCACCGAGTGATTTTGAGGTCACCACTCCCGAAATTCCACTATTATCACAACAAGCGGTTACAAGTAAAGAAATCTCAGTACCTTATACCAACCTATAGTTGAACCCTTACCCCAATACCCAATTGGACTTGTTCTGTAGTGACAATTTCTCCTTTTGATGCACAACTCCCAAGTACGTGACTAACCAATTGCGCGGATCCCAGTATGCGACTTCAATCACCAACTAGAGAAGATTGTTGGCTGCAAAGTTCTTCAACTCATCCACGATAAAGATTAAGAAAATGCTTGGTCACAAAACCCTATGGTACACATACACCGCAACTTCTTCAAGAATGATGAACTAGGGCAAAATTTTGTCTCTGGTCACAATTTGCTTAAGCAAACTTTTCTCAAAACTTGTGTAACTTGTGTACTCTTTGACGGCCCTTAAAATAATCATTTTATATGTCTAGGTTTAGGAGAAAAAAAGGCCTAAAAACACATTCACGGATCCCAAGAAAATAGATCAGTATTTCTGTTTCTTTCTTAAACCTCGACAGATAGAAGCTGTCGAGCAGCTGTCAAGCACACGGGCTGAATAGCTTCTTAAACTTCGACACATGCTAGCTGTCGAGTTTTAATAAACTTACACTTCTCAGCTTATTTCTTGGACAGACTTGATGACTTCAACACTTAATCTTGAAACACAGTTTCTTGAAGTATTAAGAACACCTAGATCTATCCAATTACAAGTAAAGTGAGTTTTGTCAAAAGATTAGTCAATTACATCAAAGAATGACATATGTTCTTAACAAGTGAAACACATATGTCCTAACAATCTCCCTATTTGGCAATTCGTGACAAAACCACAACAAACAAATGAACATATGAGAGAAGTCATAAATCACTCAACTCATATTCTCTTGTTAAATACAATAAAATCTATTCTAACACAAACTCTTGAAAAACTTTGCAAGAGAGAGTTTATGGCAAGTAGACTTTGATAACATGTATTTCTGAAACACTTTAAACAAAACTCATCATTGCATCTTAGTGTGAAACAAAAATAATAGATTGCATACAATTAATAAGAAGTATGTGCATAAAGAGAGAAAAGAAACAACACATGTAAGGGTAGGTGAAAGAAAACATACATCAACATATAAAAAAGATAAGTACAATGTATGTCAATAACTGGTCACAAGACCCAATGTACAAGAATAGAATGTATCTATAAAAGAAAGAAAAGAAAAGACACATAGTATCCTCACTACATCCCTCATATCAATACTCCCTCTAACAAAATGGTCTTATACTAACTCTCCCCCTAAAAATGACTACTCTCATATCCCAAAACTATTCCCCCTTTTTGTCGCGAGTGACAAAAGGTAGAGTGTTAAGTAGACATCTCATTGGTAGAGCTAGCATCTCCATCATCATCATCAGAAGCATCATTGTCATCACCATAATCATCATCACCCTCAGTTGCAGAATCAAAAGCCACTAGAGGAGGTGGAGGAGAAGCCTCAGAAGAGAAACCACCCATGGTTGCCTGCCGCCTAGCAATACGGCCAACACGAACATTCACCTAATACAACTCAGTAGAAAGTGTATCAAGGCGAACATCCATGCGCTGAAGCTGTGCCATGATGTCTCCTAAAGTCACATCACCCGTGGAAGAGGAGGGGGCGGATGTGGATGGAGTAGATCGAGATGGAGCCGAACAAGAGGGAGGAGCTACTAAATCCAACTGTCGTGACCGAAACTACGCCTCACTACGTTTAACAGTAGCGACATCTATGGCACACATAAAAGTGAAATAGTTGCACACCGGAAAAGGGACGAAAAAATGGCGTAAAATCCTCGTGATAACGAAAGGAAAGATGAGCTTATCATGGGATGCCGAATCCAGATGAACATCTATAATAGAAAGAATGAAATGAGAAGGGAAGTCTATAGTAAGATGCTCAAGAAGTGATAACAAAAACCGAGCACGAGACTCTGTAATGGAGTTATAATGAGAGAGTAAGTGCATAACAAAAGTCATCACCATGTTCAAGAATCTAGGACCTTTAGCAAAAAGCCAACATGGTGTAAACTAACGCCACAACAATCAAAAGGACACTCACAGAAAGCAGACATGAGCTCATCCTTGGACACAGTCCTCAGACACTCACAACTAGGATAGTTAGAAAACTCTACCCTAAGAACCCGAAGCACATCGGCAACAAGTTGCGGTGTGACAGGAAAGCGCGTACTTCGAACGCGAGTGAAGAAGTGAGGTACTAAACGATCAATCTCGTGCATGTTGGAGTAAAACTCCTGGATAAGCATGAGAGGACAAGTGACCGAGACGTCACACAGTGACTCCCATCCCCGACTATGAATGACATCGAGAAGGTCGGTGTCGGCGAAGTCCGCTAGAATGACTTGGCATTCAGAATGAATGCCTCATCAGGAAAAGTTCTCCTAGAAAGCCTTTCGGGCATCCTCATCACGGAACCGAAGATGAGAGGGAGTAGGATCAGATAAAGACGATGCCCCAGAACAAAGAGGGTTCCAGGATGGAGCAGAACATGTGACATGCAAAGTAAATTGCATCATGGGCTCAACCCAATCCAATCCTACCAGCACACAATCAATTTGCACACATCTAAATGCATGATAATATTGTTATAATGCTAATGTGATGCAATGCATGAGATTTTAAACTCATTAAAAACAAAAACCCATCCCAAAATTGCAACAATAACTCATCAATTTTGAAAAACCCCAAAATATTTCAAAAACCCCAAAACCTAGGTTTCAAAACTGGAAAATGCATGAAAATGAGAGATTAGAAGCTTACCAAGTGAAGGAAAACTTGAAAATCTTGAAGAAACCTTGAGGAAAAAGTTTGGAGTGATTGAGAGAGGTTTGGGAGGTGAACAGTCAAAAGTATCGAGAGAGAGAGATAGAGAGAAATGAGGTTCAGATTGCACGAGGAAGAATATACAGAACCTCGGTAAAGCTCGACAACTGAAGGTATCGAGAGGTATTGAGCCAACTGTCAAGAAAGGTGTCGAGAAAAACAACGTCGACAGGTGAAGCTATCGAGAATGTGTCGAGGAACAAAGCAAAGACACAAGAACAAAAGTTCGATCGATCCACTAACTGTCGAGAAGCTATCGAGGGGACAGAAACTTTCTCAAACGATCCATCAGGTGTCAAGAAGCTATCAAGATTGCGATAAGAAAAAGTTTAAGAACTCAACAGATAGCTAGGTGTCAAGGAGCTGTCGAGCTAGCTTTTAAAAACAGTTTTTCGAGAAGTGAAAAACATAGACATGAATGCAATCAGACATGTAACTCAACCAATGATCCAATCAACATATTAAGCTCTCAAAATCATCTCTTAACAACAATTTTAAGCACATGAATCCCAAAAACACACACACACACACACACAACAACTCTAACCAATTTTATATTTCAAAAACAAGTCAAAACAGTTTAGTAAGCATACATTAACACATGTAAAACCTTGTGATGGCCAAATCACATTGTACCTGCACATGTATCAAGAGTAGCAAAGAATATTGTGTATTGTGTGTGAAAAACATCGCAAGATTGCATAAATGTATACATGTTATGACGATTTGATATATGAGAAAATCACTTTAACTCATACACAATCATAACTGTTTGATAGGGACTATCACTTTCGAGATACATCTTATAACTCCCACATCTCCTAGAATACACGCTTGCAATCATATTTAAAACATTTTTGATCTTTTTGCTTTTTATTTTTCTTTGCATATTTTTCTTTTATTGATCATATCATGCATGGGCATATAAGAGAAAGAAAATAAATAGTCAATGATAATTGACATTCCAATTTTGCTACGCCGAAGCACATAAATGTCATTGACATTGCACTTTTACTATGCCGAAGTATACAGATGTCATTCATAATTGGCGGGCAACAATGATAAGATGGTTATTTATGTCTTTCTCTTAGGATTTTCTAATCTTACCCGTCAAAAAAAGTGATACAAGTGTTAAGTACAAGAGATAACTACGAGTGTTAAGTACAAGAGATAACTTAATCTTACTCATCACAAACAAGAGCCACAAAACTCACTTGCTTAGTTATGCATAAAGATGCTCATATAAGCTACAAGAGATACAAAGTTTAGAAAACTTTGTTTCAAAGACCATCCAAGGTACACAAGTACCAATATACACAAAACACACACTATTTTTGTATTTTTCTAATTTTTCAATTTTTTTATTTTTATATTAAAAACAAAATAAAAAAAACTGAAAGCAAACAAAAACATGTTAAACAAAGCAAAGCATAAAACTAAACTAACTCAAAACAGTAAAACAAAACACACAAGTTATGCAAAAACAAAAACACAAAGAAATAGAAGAAAGTGATAGAATCACTTGGAGCCCTTTTCCTTCCACACCTTGGAAGAACCTTTCCATTGATTAAATTCTTGAACCAATGGTGAGGGAGAAGAATTAAAACCGTTCAAGTTCGAAAGGAACATGAGGGTTTAAGAAGATCTCCAAGAGGAGCAAGAAAGGATTGAAGTTGATTCTGGCTTCCAGATACTATCATGTCGTTGCTCTGTTGAGTGGCTAACCACTTATAACAATTTGGTCGAGTATGACCAGCAACACCACAATGATGACAGAGATGCTGCTTCTTCTGTTTAGGCTTTTGAGAGTTAGTCTTCTTAGCCCTAAAGTTTTTAACATCTTTCTTATCTTGCTTAAGGGGTACTCCTAATATAGATTTACCTTTGTCTATGTTCTCACTAGCTAAATCAGTTTTAACATCATTATTCTCAATTTCAATACTATTAGCAGGAGGAACAAAAATAGTAATACTAGTAGAAGCAATATTAGAGGAAGAAATATCATACCCTACACCTGTTCGATTCGAAGCAGATTTCAAAATGTTGAGCATCTCGTCAAGCTTCACACTTGAAGTCCTCTTCAATTGAGCTCTGACTTGAAATAGCTCCACTTCAAGCTTCTTGGTCTTCTCAGCCAAGAAATTGTTCTTAAACCTCAGTGCTCCAATAGTCTGATTAGCCCCATCAAATTTTGTGGACAACTCTTCACAGTCAAGTTCCACATCACTAAGTTTCTTGATGGCTAGCCTATAGAGTTTCTCGTGTTTCTCAGACAGCTTGTATAGTTTCTCATAGGCGGTATGGATATCATCTTGATCATCCATCTTCTCACACTTAGAATCCACCAATTCTTCTTCTTCGTCCACTTCTTCAACAATCCCTTCAGTAGGATTGACTATGGCAGTGAAGGCATTCAAGATTCTGTCATCCTCATTGTCAGAATCATCCTCAGGTTCAATGTCACTCAAGGTTGCAGCAAGTGTCTTGCTCTTCCCAATGCTCTTGAGATATATAGGACACTTCTGTTTCATGTGTCCGAAGCCATGACACCCAAAGCACTTAGGTCCTGCGGGAACAGTGTACTGACCGCCATCCTTTGCATCCTTCTTCCCTTTATCTTGGCTCTTGTACTGAGAAGAATTTGATTGCCTACGGTCCTTGTCGAAGCCCTTCTCATTGGCATTCTTCATGAACTTCTTGAATTGCCTTGTAGTGTAGGACATCATCTTAGAATCCTCATCATCTGAAGACTCATCAGTATCACTGCTCTTAGCCTTTAAAGCCATACTCTTGCCCTTACCCGACTTCCCGATCCTTGATAACCCTAGCTCATAGGTCTGCAGATTACCAACCAACTCCGTCAAATGAATCTTTTCAATATCCTTTGATTCCTCTATCGTTGTGATCTTGGCATGAAATCTCTCGGATAGAGATTTAAGCACTTTCCTTACAATCTTGGGTTCAGAAATGGTTTCCCCAAGATTGAAAGCTGAGTTCACTATATCCTTAAGCTTGGCATAGAACTCATCAAACAACTCATCCTCTTCCATCTTTATCTCTTCAAAGCTTGTAGTGAGCCTCTGAAATTTTGAATCCTTGACAGCCTTTGTTCCCTCATAGGTTGTCTGGAGGATGGTCCATGCTTCCTTAGCAGTTTCAGTGGATGATATCTTCTTAAACTCCTCATTGGTGACCGCACTGAATAAAGCATTCAATGCCCTGCTGTTGAAATTTGCCGCCTTGATCTTGGCTTCATCCCAATCGGCCGACGCTTCTTTTGGTTGGTCCAGCTAATCTCTACAGCTTGCCACACCTTCTCATCTAAAGACTGCAAGAAAACTCTCATGCGTACTTTCCAGTATGCATAGTTAATGCCATCAAATAAATGAGGTATAATTAATGACTGTCCTCTATCCATGACAAACAAGGGTCAATAGATCAACACAGCAAAGATTAAACCTAATTAAAGTGTGCCTGCTCTGATACCACTTGATAGGCCAAAAGCGTATTGACCCTAATAAATTAACCAGTTAATTTAGCCAAGTGAATTAATTAAGTTAATTAACATGCAAAACGCGTGGCATCACAAACAAATCACCAACTAAACTAAGTATGCAGCGGAAATAAAATTGACACGATGATTTGTTTATGAATGGGAAAAACCTACACGGCAAAAACCCCACCAGGTGATTTTCAGGTCACCACTCCCGAAATTCCACTATTATCACAACAAGCGGTTACAAGTAAAGGAATTTCAGTAGCTTATACCAACCTACAGATGAACTCTTACCCCAATACCTAATTGGACTTGTTCTGTAGTGACAATTTCTCCTTTTGATGCACGGCTCCCAAGTACGTGACTAACCAATTGCGTGGATCCCAATACACGACTTCAATCACCAACTAGAGAAGATTGTTGTCTGCAAAGTTTTTCAGTTTATCCACGATGAAGATTAACAAGATGCTTGGTCATAAAACCCTATGGTGCACATACACATCAACTTCTTCAAGAATGATGAACTAGGACAAAACTTTATCTCCAGTCACAATTTGCTTGAGCAAACTTTTCTCAAAGTTTGTGCAATTTATGTACTCTTTGACGGCTCTTAAAATAATCTTTTTATATGTCTAGGGTTAGGAGAAAAGAAGGCCCAAAAACACATTCACGGATCCCAAGAAAACAGTTTAGAATTTCTATTTCTTTCTTAAACCTCAACAGATAGAAGCTGTCGAGCACATAGGCTGAACAGTTTCTTAAACTTCAACACATGCTAGCTGTCGAGTTAGCTGTCGAACTTTAATAAACTTGCACTTCTTAGTTTGTTTCTTGGACAAACTTGATGACTTCAACACTTGATCTTGAAACACAGTTTCTTGAAGTATTAAGAACACATAGATCTACCCAATATGAAGTAAAGTGCGTTCTGTCAAAGGATTAGCCAATTACATAAAAGAATGACATATGTTCTTAACAAGTGAAACACATATGTTCTAACACCATTCATTAAAAAGTGAAAGAGAGGGGGGAAAATTGCATATCAATTTTGATGACAGTGGCTGACAATGGCAGTTCTAGGATTATTTTTTAGAGGGGTTAATAAGAAACATATATTATGCAAAATTAAAATAAAATAAAAAATAAAAAAAAAACTTGAATGTATCGACATCACAAAAAACAAAACCAAAAAAAAAAAAACCGAAATACATAAAGTTTTACAGTTGCTTTCTATGATGTTTCATATATTGAAATTATTAAATGATTTCTTCATTATAAATCTTACGAGCTACATCTTTTTCAATGTATACAGCCAAGGAATCATACATCCATTGATCTCCCATTGATTCATTGGACTTATTAAATTTTTTCCTAGATTTTAAATTAAATTGGTTTGTTATTGAGTTTTTTTTTTTTTTTTTGTTTAAAAATGCTAAGATATTGTTAAGAGAATTATATTCAAACTTATTTTAGCTGGGCTTAAAAAATATCCATGATCAAAGTGTTCAAAATTTTATTTTAGGGAGGTAAAAAAAAAAAAAAAAACTATATATATATATATGGTAGTTTTTTTTTTTTTTTTTTTTTTGTGGGGCCAGCAGGGGGTTCAAATGGGCTCCAAGTGGAGCCGCCCATGGCTGTCGATGGGTTTTTAAATGCTCAATCAATTTCAATAATTCACTGCCAATTTTACGTGCATTCCAGGAAAGCTATAAGTCGTTACTATAGTACGATAAACATAATTGCTTATTTTATTTTGTTGTTGAAAACGATAAACATACTATTCTCAAAAAAAAAAAAAAAAAAAACGATAAACATAATTGTGGTTGCTTAAAAATGGGACAAAATCATGTAAGTTAATTTGTTAGACATTGCTGCTTTCTCAATCGTCTTTCTACTTCATGCAAGTCTTCGTCGAAAGAAAGAAAATTATTATGGTGGATGGTAGATAGTAGATACATTTCAATTCCAAAATTCCCAATAGATTTCCCTAACCGTGAGATTTCTCATACATGTCTCCAATCTCAATGCTTCCCTGCAAATTACTTTTGAACTTTATGTATAGATCCTTCCGTGGCTTCCAAGAAATGTGAAGCTTTTGGTACAATCGCTTTTATAGCTCACCTACCAAAAGAAAATGAAAGATTTTGTTCAACTTCTTTGTTTAAAACATTTTTTAGTTGATCTATTAAATTTAGGTTTGTAATCAATGTTGTCCTTAAAATTCTGAAGTTTATATTTATTATCGATTTTTTTTTCATTAGATAATTCAATAATTACAAACTTAGAACCTAAAAAAAAGGACTCAAACTTGAATATTACCATTAAAAGCTCTTAGGATATGTTTGGTAGATTATAATAGACATGGTAATAAATATAATAATTATTCGTATGATTTAGCTATTTAGTAATTTGGTTATGTTTTAATTACAATAAGTAGTCATTTATTATGAATAACTATTCTTTAAAATGAAGAATAATTATTCATCTCTAAAAGGGTTATAATAGTTATTTCTTAGTAAGTGTATTAATTTCTAAAGTTAATATGTTTCCAGATAAATAAACTTTCCATATGTGCATAATAATTATGAAAATAAAAAAATCATTAAACAATAACTAATCTCTCTTTCAAATTTTTTTAAAAAAAATTATCTTTTAGGAAATATAATTATATAAGTAAGATATTTCCTAAAATATATTTTAAGTTTGATTTAAAATGCTTTCATTCCATTGTTTTTTAGGGTTCTACTATTGTGTTGTCACCAAATAAATGAATAGTAATAAGTATTACATTACAGGATCTTGTATTTCTTGTTATACTTATTCCTAGTCCTATGTAATTACCGTTATAGCCTACCAAATGTGCCCTAAGATGTATAAATCGGTTAAGTTACAAGATTTTTGGCAGTTGTAATAAATGAGTAATTCTGAGGTACTCTCGGAGCATAGTGAATGGTGCTCCTTTCTTCTCACATTTATGGTAGGGTCCACTTATTAAATTCATAATGGAGTCTAACATGAATGTGAGAAAAGAGAGCATCATTTCGCTATACTCTAAGAATATCCCGTTTGGATTAAGGGGAGAGGGAGGGAGAATGAAGGAGATTATAGTAACGTTGATTGAAAATACGCTAATTTTTTGCCAAATCTACTCTACTCTACTCTCCTTCCTCCAAACAGACATATTTTCCATTATAGATCTAATCCTTCCCTCCAAATCCATCAATCTTGATATATTAGATGTTGATAGGCCAAGAATGTATTGACCTTTTCTGATGAATTAACCAATTAATTAGCCAAGTTAATTAATTAATTCAATTAGCATGCAATAAGCGTGGTAGCACAAACAAATCATCAACTAAGTAAATATGCAACGGAAAATAAATTGACACAGTGATTTGTTTACGAATGGGGAAAACCTACACGGCAAAAACTCCACCAGGTGATTTTAAAATTATCACTCCCGAGAATCTACTATTATCACAACAAGCTATTACAAGTAAAGGAATCCCAATACCTTATACCAACCTGTACGATTTTAGACCCCTTAAAATACAAGTTGTTCAATCTAGTTATTTAGCCAAGTGATTACTTAGATAAATTATTCAGATCTAGGTTAACACAATCAAATTATATCATGTAAGTAATGCGAAAATATAAAGAACACACGATATGATAACCCAGGAAAACCAAACCAGTAAAAAATCTGGAGAGAATTTAACGTAACTATCCCAAGATAAAACAGATTCACTATAAAAGAATTGAAATTTGTACAATAAGACTTAGACCACTAACATCATATTACTACATCAAGTAGAAAACTTATTACCACGACCACGTGATAGCTCTGAGTCCACGAACTACTTCTTTCCTTGATCCACTGTAACCACAAGTACTCCCACTTGTGACTTTAAGACTTTACTTAAAGGTTTCAAATCTTCTTTAAATTCTTTATGCAGCAACAAAAGCGATCACCAAGTTCTTAGCATGAATCTTGATCTTGATAACCCTAAAGCTCTGTTTGGGAGTTCATAAAAGAATTGAATGGAATGGAATGATCATAAGGGAATGAAAATGAATGGAATGGAATGGAATGTATTTAAGGGAAATGAATAGAAAAGAATGAAATGGAATGGAATTAAGTAACCTTGAATGAAATGGAATGGAATTAAGTAACCTTGATTAGATGTTTTAAAATGAAGGAATGGAAATGAATGAAAATGAATGAAATGTAAGTAATCTTGTTTGGGAGCAATATGGAGGGAATGGAATCATTTTATGACAATATTATTATTAGACCCCTATTTTAAAATAAAAGGTTAAATATATAGGGGTATTTTGGGAGTTTTAGTAAAAAAAATCATTAAATTTAATTTCATTCCCTCCCATTCCTTCTAATTTCGAGGGAAATGAAAATTTGAGATTTTAAGGGAATAGAGAAGAATGAGTGTTTCCTTCTACCCATTCCATTCCCTCCCACTTAAACTCCCAAATAAGGAAATAAGCTTTCCATTTCCTCCACTAAAACTCCCAAACAAGGGAAGGGGAAAATATTCTAAAATTATTCTTTTCATTCCACTCCCTCCTCCCAAACGAGACCTAAGTGTGTATGAAGATAAACACATCTAGATCTCACAAGAGATTCAACACACAGCACATCAAAGACTTCTAAAACGTAGTTAGGGTTTTTTCTTTTATACTTTGAGTAAAACATAAAACCCTAAACGTCAAATCGGGCTTGGGCTAAGTTAGAAAATTCTGCAGAAAATTAATCTGCACAAAGTTCGATCAATCAAGTCTAATTTTCGATCGATCCCTAAACATCAAACCAGGCTTGGACTGAGTTGGAAAATTCTGCAGAAAATTAATCTACACGAAGTTCGATCGATCGAGTCTAATTTTCGATCGATCGAGCTTTGTAGATTTAGACCAGTAAATTCTGCAATCACTTAATTCCAACTTTACAAATAAACACACTTTGAGTAGCCTAAATTTAGACTTTAAGTTTTGATCA
This sequence comes from Quercus ilex subsp. ballota, assembly GCA_032727855.1. Taxonomy (NCBI): domain Eukaryota; kingdom Viridiplantae; phylum Streptophyta; class Magnoliopsida; order Fagales; family Fagaceae; genus Quercus; species Quercus ilex. Next base: position 81,414,662 of record CM064911.1, read on the forward strand.
TGGTTTGCCAACACATTACAAATTGAAGTTCTAACACATTTAGTTCCTAAAGTCTTAAAACATAACACAACCTACAGTTGAACCCTTACTCAAATACCCAATTGGACTTGTTCTGTAGTGATAATCTCTCCTTTCAATGCACGGCTCCAAGTACGTAACTAATCAATTCGATGTGCGGATCCCAATACTTGGCTTACACACCAACTTGAGAAGGATGTTGGCTACAAAGTTCTTCAGTTCATCAACACGATGAAGATCACGAAACTCCTTAGTTATAAAACTTTACGGTGTACAAACACAGCAACTTCTTCAAGAGAAAGATGAACTAGGGCATATGTCTCCGGTTCACAATATTCTTGTGAAAAACTTTTGCATTGAGGTGCATCAGCTGTGACGGCCCTTAAAACAATCCTTATATATGTTTGGGGTATGAGAAAAGAAAACCCCATCTATCGAGCAACTATCGAGCATTGGGCTTAAATAGCCTTTTAAACCTTGATATATGCTATTTGTCAAGTTTTAAAATCCAACACTTTTTCACTTGTTTCTTAGACAGACTTACATGACTTTAACACTTGGACTTGAAACTTTGTTCCTTGAAACATTAAACACATCCTAGATCTACCCAGTTATAAATAAAGTACATTTTGTCAAATGATTAGCCAATTTTATATTGACATATGTTTCTAATATGATTCACATATATCCTAACAGATGTGACATGAAATACGTGTAAGTTGAAACTTTAGTGAAAATTCTTCTCAAATTTTTTTTATATTTTATTTTTTTTTTCTCTTGAAAATCTCTACTAAAATAATGCCTGCCTTCAACTCAAATACATTTCATATGACATTTAGTAGGAGCAAATTCAATGGATTTGTACATAATAATTACATTAACATTAAATGCAACCCTTATAGACGTAATTGACCAAATTTGAATCAGGAATAAAATTGACAGATTACCCAAACTTTCTAGAGTAGTCTAAATTATATCTTAATATTTATGCTAACGAGTGCCCTTAGGACACTGTTTAATAATCTATTTAAATCAAGTTTTTATGAGAAATAAAAATAAAAAAAAAGTAATTAATATTTTGATAAATTTTTTCATTTTTCATAAAAGTGATATCAAAACTTTCTTAAAATTGATTATTAACCAGTACCCTAAAAAGGCTCGTTAGCATTTCCTTTTTTTTTAATAACTCAAATTAATTAATTATACAAAGGAAACTGGTTTTTGATAAGACTTAAGAGTTTTGATTGTGATTCATTGGTCGGCCAACCAGATGCTACAATTGTTGAAATTTGTTCCAAAGAAAAAAAAAATTAAACATTAAACTCTTATGAGAAGGTAGGTGGGCAATTTAAAAGACTATGATGAAATTAAATTCTCATTTATTGTCTGTTACGTATATTAATGAATTGGTCTAGTAAATGGCCATAATTAGCTTCATGCAGCACCTATATTAAAACACATCAGTTTGACAAAGTGTAGGTGAATGCTCTTTTCAAACATTTATAGGACACAATCACACAACCATAATTGTTGTACAACTTTTTATTTTATTTTCTTTTTCAAAGGAACCATAATTTTGTACATCACTATCCTGAGTTCCCACTTTTATAATCTATATCAAGAACCCATAAAAAAATATAGCACTATTAGGCCTCTAATGCAGAGGATGGCCCAAACATGGAAGCAATTAACAAATAAAAGAAAATTATTATTTTATAATAAAATTTAAAAAATAATAATAATAATAATAAAAGAAGAGCATGGATACAAGTCACTCTCTACTCTCTAGGTAAAAAGCTTTCCCTTGTTAGGAACGAGTGTGTAATATCTCTACAGGGATTCTATATTTTAGGTTGGTCTGTTTCTACGAAAATCATTGCTGTAGTACAACCTCATCTTACAACTTATAGTCAAATGAAAAAAACCTATTTTTTGTGACAGGAACTCTACGAGAGCACAGTTTATATATTACCCATACATGAATTCCTTGTCCTTGCACTCAAATTAGCAAAGTTGCTCTATATAACTTTTTATAGGGGCACTCCATGTTTTTATGACCAAGCAATGAGTTATGGGTTCAAGTTCAAGAATAAGTTTTGTCAAAATTGAGGATAAGACTACTTATCAAACACGTCCAAGCGATGAGTTATGCATTGAATGCAAACATTACAACCGGCCTAAATCTATAGTTAGGGAACCCAAAATGTGTTAAATGATATAGTGACTGAAGAGTTTCGTGTGCAATTGGGCATGCCAAGCTCTCTTTAGCTACTGTCCACCAAACCAATAAAACATCATTGACTAAATTGTGAAAAATGTGTTTCAAAACTCTAGGAATTTGTGGTAACCAAGCGAGGTGTCTTCATTCCTAGGTCAACATCATGTCAAGACTCAAATAAGAGAAAAAAAAATTTGGGTACAATTAAACACACAGATAAAAGATTGAAAGTCTTAAGCATTTCTAATCTGTGTAATTACTAGTGTTTAACCGGTTCAATTTTACTTTTGATTATCTGGATACTTGACTCAACTTCAACCCACTTTGGTAACACATAATTCTAACACATACAAGTCATTTCAGGTATGGGAAATTTAGCAAAAAAAGAGGTATGGTTAACTATCAAAAATGGTCCAGGCTGTCCAGCCATGTAGGTAAATGATCTCTACTGGCTGCTGCAACTGTTACAATCCTTGTGAACAAAGGGCATTAACTCCACCTTAGTACCCCCAAATTACAATGAATTGAATATTCCTTTTATTGTTGCAGTGTGCAGATTCAGAGGACTTCATTTTGTTCTTTACAATCAAGTACCATTAATCCATTTACAATTCTAAAAGTCGTTGCCCTTTGCAAGCAAGTACCAGCACATTCTGCACATTATCCTTTCTAATTAGGAGTTGAATTTTATATACAGAACAAAATGATTTCTGCTATCTAAATAGGATTTTTATAATTTATGAAACATCCATAGCATAAGATGAAATAACTAGTAAAAAGTATACTTTTAATATTACTAAAAGAAATCCACCTTTAATTACACTTCCGGAGAAGCAAATAAAAGATTTGTCTTGCGTCCTACGCTCCAATATGCTGGACATGACACAGACACGACATGTGTCCCACATTAAGCATGCGTTATTATCGTGTATTCTATCCAATGCTTCGCAGCAATGGATGGAAGCCTTACTAGCAATAGATATTTCACATTGAAATTGATTGATATTCATCAAGATCACCATATCCATATTTGAAGATGCACAATTTCTACTTCTTAATTCACCCAAGTGCAACAAATTTTTAAAATCAGAATAGTGCTACTTTAATTTCTCTATACAAAAAAAGAAAAAAGAATAAAAAATAAAAATAAAAAGAAGGGAATGACACAGTTAAAATATAAAGGACGAAATATGATAAAAGATTCTGAATGAATCAAACTTCTATCAACTAAACTAATACCAGAACCATCCCTTTATGATGTACATATATTCTTTTTTACTAACAAATCTATTTCTCCAACCCTAATCTCATCTATCATCTACAAAATAAAAAATAGTGGATATAAGCCATAATAATAGTATTCTTTAATAATTCAGATTGATATGTTGAGATCAATTCTAGGTTTCTTCATCAGTGGTAACAGGACAACAGAACTGCACCTAGGACATTTTGGATTATTTTTCGTTATCAATACATAAGATAAGCAACCAGGACACCCTGCTGCCATTGGTGATGATAATAATTTATCTTCAAAATCTTCTTCTTGGGTTTCTCTAATCGAAGATGATGACGATGAATATGAAGGCGACGATGATGATTTCCCAAATGATGCTCTCTTCTTCGGTGGTTCTTTCTCTGCCCTTTCAAGTGCTGATTTCACCTTATCAAGAGTGCATACGCTTTGATAATTATTCGACGACGATGATGATGAGACCAAATTTAAATCCAGGGGAGTTTCATCAAAAAGATTTAATGTGATTTTTGAGGGTGATGGTGGAAAATTTAAATCCCGAAGTCTTGGAACTGTTGAATTGATTTGGTGCTTGTTGTCTGAGATTGAAGGTGAATTTGGGGTGCTACATCTTTGTAGGTAGACTTTCCCTGACTGCAACCATTGCAAAAGCACACAAATTCACCATTAGCATAACATACTCCTACTCAGAATTATTTAATGTCATTCAGCAAAATTACTCCTTTCAAGAGAATTCCATGGTATATACACTTTTTTTTAAATGTACCATATATATCTAATCTTAATAGTTTCTATAGAGTATTGCCTTGTATTTTTTTACTATGTCTTTTTTTTTTATTCAAAATCTACTAATAGTAATTCGTTAAGATTAAAGTAGGTATGATACATTAAAAAAGAAAGTTTGTATCATAGAATGATCCGTCATCCCAAGGTCAAAGATACTAGTAACTAGTAAATCATAAGTTTCCAATTTTTTTTTATTCCCATATTCCTAGACATTAATGATAGATTATTCTAATAAAAGATATTAATTAATTTATTAGATTGAGAGATTCAAGGGAGATAGAAAAGGGTATTAATGATGATATAAAAGAAACTGTTAAAGAGGATACAGAGTGGGATTGGAAGTGGTAAACATTGAAGAGCCACAATGAATAAATGGAAAATAAACATCTTCATGCTCTTAATTACTCCAGTCCTCTAATATTGAAAACCTTTAAAGTCATTTAAAGAGAGCAATAAAGGCCAAGAAATTAAGCAAATTATTACATGGGCCAAACAAAAAAATGAATTATAACCTGGAAATTAAAAGGTTTGGGGTTGCAGACTAAGAAAATATGTTGTACAATTTTTTTAGAACAACTGTGATGGAATGAGTTAACTTGGGTTGTCAATATTGCTCCAAAAAAAAAAAAAATTGAGTTTTTCATATCAGCATATGATTGAGAATTACAAAAATGGAAATTTCTGAATTTTCACTCCCTCCTTTTCCTTCAATTTCTCTGTATCCAAACAGAGAACAAAAAGACAAAACAGAAAGTTTTCAAAGACAACAATTTCACACAACAGACGAATCAATATATCCTCCACTCATAAACAAAAAAAAAAAAAACACATATTTAAACTTTAATCTCTTCAAAAAAAAAAAACAGAACACCAAGTCATAGAAACAGATTTCCAAAGCAAAAAAAAAAAAAAAAAATATTCACATATAAAAATAGAAAGTATAAGCAAAGAACACAGTTCTCTTCATGAAAACGTTAACTTTTCCAGAAAAACAAACAGACCCAGATTAGAAAATGGACAAACCTTCAAGTCTAGGCGCTTTTCCCAGCCATTTGGGACCTGCGAGTCGAGGTCCAATTCCTGGGAATCAACCACAAGCTTAGAGGTTGAAGAAGAAAAAGAGTTAGACCCACCACCAAGCAAGTCACGAGCAATTAGAGCCATAGATTTCTCAGAATTCGAATCATTCCCAACCGTCCGATGTTGATTCTCCTTGTTAAGCCATTGAGAACTCGGACCAGAGAGCTCACGTGATTAATCTTTGCTCAATTTCATTTTTTGTGTAAGGCTCTTAAAGTTAACTCTGTCGTTCGAACCTCTCTCTTCTTAGCTTTGCAATTCATGCATTGAAAGATGAGAATTGACCTCTCTTTCTAACATCGCAATTAATGCATTGAAAAATGAAAATTGAAATACAAAACTGTTGCGAATCTATCAAACATTAATTTATCTTTAGGAATAACATAACAGAATTTAGAAAATTTAGACATTGTTCTTTAGTTTCTTCTTAAAATTTAGTTACATGACTACTTAATTAAAATATATACTTCTATTTTATGAAAAAATAATTTAAATTACAAAATTTTAAAAGATAAACTTAAGAAAGAGTACTCAAGTACTATGTTAAGTTTTGCTCCAAATAATAATAGTACAAACAAAATTTGGAGGGGAGTGGGGACCAATTGCTTCTTGCTAAAAGGTCTGCATGCCCATTCACTACGGTTATATATTATTTCACTGAAATTTATGGCCAACATGATTATTCCCCATGAAAGTGAATAAACCCCAAGCACACGTTCCTTTCCATGTTCACCACCAAGCTCTCAGCCCACACATAAAATACATGGGATGAGACCAGGTGAATAAACCTTAACCTTATGATGGTCCCCCTAAATCATTTATGTTGCTTGGGACCTTTCAAATCTAAAACAATTCATTGATTGTTTGCCCTCGTGGATCATTAATTCAAGTTACAAGTAAAGATTTAGTTGAACCGTTGAACCAACATATTAATGATGATAGCGATGGAGACCAACTAAGCCTTAATATTGGGCTACTTATCCTTCTGAAAAAATTTAGGCTTATAGTGTGGGCTTACTTAGAAAATGGCTCCTACTATCACCACTACTTTATTAGTCAAAATTCTTATTCATTAATAGGTGAATATTCATTCAGCCAAAAAGTGAAATTTATATAGTAGTATTCAATAAGCCCATTTATTTATAGCGAGAGAATCAAATGTCAAAACATTTTCTTTTTTCAGTTTATTGTTCCAAAACTCTCCATAATTTAATTAACTTAAATTTTAAGTTTAGAAAAATCACCATAAGATTTTCTATGGATTATAAATTGAAAATGGGATACAACCATGTTAATCTTTTCAGGGAGAGCCTTACATGGTGAATTACACTCTTTTTTTTTTTTTTTTAATAATTTGATAGCTTCAGTGGGAGGAAGATTTAAATCCTAGATTTAAACACCATGTCCTTCTAATATGTTTTTTTTCTTTTAATAAAAAGTGACCATGTCCTTGTAAGATGTTTGCTAATGGTCTTATGGCCTATAGGCCTCCTTATGGGTGGGGGGAAGGTGTTAATTTAGGTTCAATCACTCTTATAGACTTAGAAGATGTGTGTGTATCAGTGTATATACTTTTTTTTATAGATAAAATCTTTATATTATTGTGGCTTCAATAATAGTCCAAATTTGAGCAATTAAAATAAGGTTAAAATGTAGAGACAACCCCTCCAATTTTGACCTTTTTTTAGTTACAACCTTAGTTATTAATTATTTTAGTTGAACCATCTATACTAAAATATTAATTTAATGGAACCATTTTTAGTTCATATATTGAACAAAATATGTCACAAAACTTACAAATCAGTAGACACATGATACATGACTTAAGAAATATATTGTACACATGTTTACCATTTTTTATATTTAAAAAAATATTTATAAAATACAAAAAAATATTTATTTTTATTTACAGATAAAAAATATTATTTTTCCCCTGAAGTCACATTTCATGTACTCATTAAGGTAAAAATAAAATAAAATAATGTATATTGACATACTTTTACTGAAAATAATAAGGTTATAACTGATGGAAGGAATGTAACTAAACCAATCAATGAAACAACGATGTGTGAATTAAAATAATAAAAAACTGAGTGTCTGTGATTATAAGTCATGTAGTTTCACTTTCCATTCATAAATTTCAAGTGACATATTTGATATTTCTATTGATGATTGTCAAAGTTATAAATAGATGAAATGGATGTGATCTGATTTACAAGTCATATTAAGAAAATTTTTGCAGTCAAAGCCACCAAAGCACAATGTTCAAAATCTTAGGTTCAGATCTTCTAGGTTCTTATCCAAAAATGGAAGAGCATGCAGTCATCCACGAAGCCAATCAACTTATAGAAATTCTTATTAATAAAAATTTAAATCTTAAACAAATAGTAATTTCTTGTTTTCATAATAAAAAAATTGGGTTTGATTAACGGGTACATTTTAGAGCATTTGTTTATGAACAATTTTTTGAAAGTTTTGATTGTATTTTTATGGAAAATAGAAAAAAAAAATTGTCAAAAAACTAGATTTTTTTTTTCTTTTCCCATAAAAATTATAGGTAACTAACAAATACCCTTAGTACATCTATTAACAAAATCCTAAAAAACTTGAGCATGAGAATGGATCTTAAACTTTTATTTTGACTTTGATTAGTTGGTAACCTAATTAAGAAATGATTTTGATTTAGGTTTGGTGTCTAATTGCACTGGATCCATCAAGATCTTGACACATGTCATGATCTTGATGGGTCCAGTACAACTAGACTCTAGACTCAAATTTGACCAACTTAAAAATTGCAACATTTTTATGTATTTTATTTTGGGTCCAATACAACTAGACTGGACTCAAACCTAACCAACTTAGAAATTGCAATATTTTTATGTATTCTATTTTCCTAAGGAAAAATAAATATCAAACTCATAGGAAAAGGCAGATGGGCAACTTTAAATAGCTTGATAACATTAAATTCTTATTTATAGCAAGTTAGGTATATGTGTATTAATGACCATAATTAGCTTTCATGTAGCAGTTGCAGTATCAACCCCCATTAAATACACCAGTTTGACAATTGTAGGTGAATGCTGTTTTCAGACATTGATTTATAGTACGCACATAAACAAAATTTCTATACGCGTCACAATCCCTTTCACAAGCTAGCAGCAAGGTGAGATAAGACCCTTCAAGGTATGAATGGCCAAGCTGTTGAAGTTTGAAGCACTCGAAAAATAAAATCAAACTGGTGATGGATGAAAGTCTCAATCTGAGATATTAATGAGTTTCCGTTTTCAGTTTGGACTCTGACATTTCCTTAGCCTTAGGTGTTCTCTCTTTTACTTCAGTTGGCTCAGTCTCTCTAAGTTTATTTGCTGCTCAACTTGCTGGTTCAGCGACAATTTTTGGATTTTTATTTATTGCCGTGGAAAGCGATCATTCAATTAGACCTAAAAAATTAGACCCCAACGTGTTAACTTGTCCAAACTTGGAGGCGAAAATGTCGCATAGTTTTTTTTTTTTAAAAGCCAATTTAGACCCCCAAAGTTGGTTATACTACGGATTTATTGATTAATTATCGATTAATCCAATTATGTGATCACAATTCTAAATTTATAATTATATAAATATAAATCATAGTAAGTCATCAAATCTATAAGAGCAAATTTATCAAGATCTTCTGTTCTGATACCATGTTAAATTACTGATTCTTCTGCTTATTTGTCATACTCTGATACCATGTTAAATTACTTATTCTTCTACCTATTTGTCATACCAATCATAATAGATATATATATTTCCTAACCTGAATTTTCAGTTGTCATTTGCTAAAGTGCTCCTTCTAGTGCATGCATAAGCTATGATGCAAATCATCAAACAACTCGTTTTTTTGTCAAAACAGAGTCAAATTATGAATCTGGCATGCATGGCACGCACCTACTACCAATAAAACCTACTAAAACCTTGACTTAATTTGATTGTGGAAAGTGAAATCCAAACTTTGGAATTTTTCGCAGTCCTACAGATTAGTTTCTGCATTACAAGCTTCCCCGCTGATGTCAAAATAAAATAGGAGAAACCAAATAAATATATTTTTTCTACCCAAAATGAAAAAGAAAAAAAAAATGTAAAGAGAGTTTTATTTAAACAATAAATAAATAAAGTAAAAAAGAAAACGGAAATAATGGTATCTTGGTACCTTGAATACCATAATCACCCATTAACCCTAACGCATATTGAACAAAACCCTAACAAAAATAAAACAAAATTAATGCTTTTGGCTTGAAAAGTTGCTAGAGTTTTTGATAATTCGATGCCGACATAATGGGAAGGGGTACATAAGTTAGGGAGATTTAAACTCTGGTTCTCTTAATATAAGAGAACAGGTTAAGCCATTGAACTATAAGATTCTTAGTAACAAATTGCTAGAGTTAAACCTAAAAAAATAAACAATGGACTGAGTTTGTCAATTTGTAAACATTTGTAAGACAATTGGTAATAATTTAAATATTTTTCATGAAATAATATCACGTAGGGATGGTAAAAATTATCTACTTTGCCCCGAGGAAGTTAATACCGTACCAGAGGTTGTACCGGTTTGGCCAGCAGTACGATATATTTCGGATACCAGTCAACACCAGTGTACCGTTTCAGGTTTACCGATATTTTTTACTATTTTATACAATATACAAAGTTATAATGATATTTTTTTTTTATAAACATTTAGTTATAATGATTATTTTATTGGTATGTTTAATGTTTTATATAATACTTTAGAGTAAATAAAGAGAGGTTTTTTTTTTTTGAGAAAAAAAAAAGTAAATAAAGAATCCTCTTCAAGAAATTATATAGAAAAGTATCTACTCTAAAATCTGAATCAACAAAAATAAAAATATAAAATTCTCAACTCATTAAAATCAAATATCTACTCACTGTCACATCATCTTGTTCAAGTCTCAGCATTGGCTTTTTTAAATTAAAGGTAATTTAAATAAATAATGAAAGACGCCGACTCATTTCCCACTAAAATTACGGTTTCTAAGCAATCTGATACAGTTTTCGGTTTTCCGAGATATCTAATAAACTCTTTTCTGGTCCTTTACTTTGTCTTACCAACCCACTTCTCAATTTTCATCCCTTCCTCTCCCCATTTCTTTGTCTATGTCTTCCCCAGTTCCTCAAAAAATCTGTAAGAACAAAGTCTCTCTTTTACAAGTTCGGTCATTCATTCACTCTACCTCTCTCTCTCTCCTAAAAGTGGAATTTTCGGTTTTGTAAGTTTAAAAAACCGAAGTGTTCATCGATTGCCTTTTGCATTTATCTCCTTCTTTCTACTGGGTTTTCTTGGCTTACTCAGATTTGCATTTCGTGTTTCGGCCTGGTATTCATTTACCGACCAAAACAGCCAGATTTCACCTGTATGGCCGGTATGTGGCCAGTATAGCCGGTATTTTTTTCGATACGAAATAGGGGGTGTACCTGTACCAGTGCATTGGCTAGTATGGTACAGTATCACCCCCATTGCTTTGCCCTACACATCAGTACAAAAAAAAGCTGCCTATAGTGGCGTTTATAAAAAAAACGCTGCTATAGGCTTATCATTAGCCACGTTATGAGGGCTCGATAGCGGCATTTTAAAACACTAGGCCTATGACAGCATTTGCAATGGCCTATAACAGTGTTTTAAAAAGCAACTATAGGTCTTGGGTCTTACAAAGGCTTATAGCGACGTTTTAAAATGCCACTATAGACCCATTTTTTTAAAATAAAATAAATTCTGAAGCTGGGAAAAAATTGTAGTTATAAATAAATTGAGGACCTATGATGGCATTTATAAACGCCACTATAGGTCTAGAGGAAAAAAAATAAAAAAAATACTCCAAAACCATTAGGGATGTTCATGATGCGGTGCAATTTTATGCCATTTTTAGCACTGCACTTTATGGTATGGTTTAACTAAAACCATAACTACACCGCACTTTATTTTTGCGGTCACATGTGCAGTGCGGCTCGATTTAGAATTTATCCAAAACCATAACCGCATCTTACCTCACCTCATTTTTACGGTCACATATGCGGTAATATGTATAAGATGTAGTTTGAACGGTTTGAAATCGGTATATTTTTCAAATTTTGGGCTTTTCCTGCCAAAAACTAATTGTTTCCTTTGTTTTGAGCCAAGTTTTAAACTATTGAGCTAGTTTTTCTTTATTTTGGGCTAGTTTCCCTAGTCAACACTTGCAAGGGTTATCAAACTTTTTTTCTTTGAAAACTGGGGTTAGTAAACTATTAATAGTATATTTAATATAAAAAATAACTAAATATATTAATATATAGAGAGGGTGCGGTGCGGTGTGATGTGATTTGTGCGGTTTTCTTATTATAAAACCGCAAACCGCACTGCACCATATAGTGCGGTGCATTATGACTTGCGGTACAGTGCGGTTATGCCTTTTTGTGAGTGGCTTTAGTGTGATTTTTGCGGCTTGGTGAACACCCCTAAACGCCACTATAGGTCTTCGGTCTTACAAAGGCCTATAGTGGCATTTAAAAACGCCACTATAAATCCTTTAAAAAAAAATGACCTATAGTGGTGTTCATGAACGCCACAAGTCCTAGGTCTTACAAGAGCCTATAGTTGTGTTTCTATAGATCCTTGGTCCTATGACTGTCGGTTCTATATACGTACCAAGTTTTTTAAGGATTGGACCTCTATGTAGCTCATGAACTTATCATTAATTTACAACTTTAAAAATGATACTCTAGGGCACTGGTTTGCATAGTCAGGCATTAACAGCCCGTTTGGGAGGAGAGAAAGGAAAAGAATGGAAATGAATGAAAACTAGTCGCTAACCCGTGCTATGCATGGGAACCTACCTATTTGTGTGGTAGACTAGAACGATTTCATAAAATTTTAAATTGATTAAAAAACTACATCATTGCATGAATTGCTCTTGTACAACTTCAATTTGTGTTACAATTTGATGAAGAAGTCATTACTTGAACGTGCAATGACTTACAAAAAATATTAAAGAATCAAAAGATGCATTGCTTAGAAATTATTGAAACAAAACAATATATATATATGACTACACAATAGAAAAATATAAGAGAAAGATGGGTTACATTCCAAAGAATAATTCATGACTATAAGCCTATAACTATTGAAAAGAATCAAAAGATTAAGAGCCTATAAATTATAGAAAATATATATGTGTGTGTGACTACACAACAGAGAAATATAAGAGAAAATTTTGTTACACTCAAAATAATAATTCATGGCTATAGTCATTGAAATTTTCCAGATAGTTTTAGATATTGCAAAAATATAACTCAAAAATTTAAATGTTAAAATTTCTGAAAGGCCACAAAATATTAAAGAATTATAAGATTTACTTCCTATAAATTATTGAAACAAAACAATATATATGTGTGTGAATATACAATAGAGAAATATAAAAGAAAAATTGATTACTTTCAAAAAAATAATACATGGTATAGTTGTTGAAACTTGCTAAACATGTTCAAATATTGCAAAAACTAACACAAAAATTCAGATGTTAAAACTTCCAAAATGCCAAAAATATATGACTATTCAAAAGAGAAAAATAAGAAGAAGAAAAAAGTACATGAACCCATAAAGTAATAAGTTTTTAATTTTAATGGGTCTAAACTTTAAAAGAAAGAGTTTTAGATTGTGCGCTCTTTAGTTCTTTTTCCTTTTATTTTTCCTCAAACTTTTTCTAATTGACCAAAATATCTCTCATATATGTTAACATCAAACCTGATAAGAAAACTTTACATACCTTTTGTTTTGAAGGTGCTCCAAGAACCAAAATCAATGCAAGAGATTGCACAGAAGAAAGAGAAATTTACATTGCTAATCAATACCTTCAAAGAGATATTTATCTATGACTCAAACTAACAAACCAAAACCAAATACAAATTTCCATAGAGCATAAATCAAAGAGAAGACTACCAAACGTATTTATAGCACACACAAGCCAAAAAGAAAAGTCGCTAACCCGTGCAATGCACGGAAAATTTTATTTCTATTTTGAATTTATTAAATTTTATTAGAATGAAAGAAATATTTACTAAAGTATCTACTTAGTTATCAATCATTCTGATTATAAATTATTAATCAACAAAATTTGAGTAGAGGATCAACATCAATGCCTAGGAATTCACTTTGTTTTTTTGATAGGTTATACCTAGAAATTCACAACCCTCATCGATCTCAAGAGCTAATAACAACATGAAACATAAAACCAAATTATCGAAATTCACATATATATTCCCAAATGTATAGATTGTAATCCATGACTATTAAAATAGGAAGGAAAATCTCATGCTCACTACATGCATAGATCTTAACATATAAAAGAAAAAAATTAAAGCAATTTCAAATTTCTCTCAGGCATTTTGTCAAACATTTTTAATGGTGATAAGGCTAGACTTTCTTCATGTGTGTAAAGGCCCTAAAATTTCAAACACTTTTAATGGTGATGAGGTTAGACTCTCTTCATGTGCGTAAAGGCCCTGAAATTTCCAGCTATTATAGGTTCTGTGAGGGAAAATATAAAATTCAACTACAAAATTTAGACTGAAATTGTAAACTAAATAACTGAATTCATTTGATAGGAGTACATAGACTTTGAATATATTTAAATATTTATTAATTAAAGTTTATATAAATACTTAAAATTATATGTGCATATATTTTAATTAATACACCTATCTATTAGTACTTAAATTTTAGCATTAATAATAATAAACGTGGTGATATAATCAATTGGATTTGGATGATAATAATAATAATAATAATAATAATAATAATAAACACAAACACATTCTTTTTGTTACCAAATGAAAGGCTTGTTCTTATCAAAAAAAAAAAATGAAAGGCTTTTTGTGTATAAATGAAATTTCTAAAAGTTGTTTCAAGTTTCAAAACACCATCCTAAAAAAAGTTTCAAAACACTACAGTAAATTCACATGAGAGGTCTAGGTGGCTCATAAACCAAGAGCCACAACTGCCACATAAAACAAAAGAAAAATAAATGATGGTCCAACCGAAGCATAAGAAGAAGGAGAAGAAGTAGAAGAAAGGGAGAGGTGGACCGAGAAAACTTGAGGAGTCTGAGAGGGAGATGGCCGGCGACGTGGGGATGACGATTGGAAACGTGATAATCACATTAACGTGAGTTCTACCACTAATTAATTTCCCTTTTTTTCTTAATCCTTAAGTGTTTTTTTTTAGGTGGGTCTTTTTTTTTAATTAAATCAAATTAAAAAATATAAATAAAAAATGTTGATATGGAAAATTGTAGAGAAGTCAACCAAAAGTCAGAGGCTTAAAAAAAAAATCACATGTTAGGTTGTGTTCCTAGCAACCCTAAAAGAAAAAGTAAGGAAAAAAAAAACCATGAAGTGCCATCAAGCAATAAGTTTTAATGGGTTTAAACTATAAACAATGAATAAAAATAATCATAAACAATCATAGATGCAGAGTTTGGTTACCAAGATCAAATGGTTGTAAAACACAACCTTTCAACATTGATTTAGGGTTATGCAGAAGGCAACATAAATGACAGAAAATTGTTTTTACGTTGTATGCCATGCAACCATCTAAATATATTAATTCCAAAAAATATTAAATAAAATAATTCCTAGAATTATCTGAGATAATTAAGAAGAACATCAAGCCCTTGCATGGATGTTATTTATGGACAACTGTCCAACACTGAAATTCATAGACTCTGTTGTTAATAAGACAATTGAGTTCAAAATTAAAAGCGATTAGGTGGCCTTTGTACAATAGGATTTGTTCTCATTGAAGAATCAACTTGCTTCCTACCATGGCTTCAATTTGCTATGTGTGTTTTCTTTATGAAAATTTGAGTGAGTGTGAAGGGTTTCGACCTTGGCAAGGGTTTATATTTGTTGAAATTTTTGTTATAAAATTTTAGTTGAAGTAGAATTTTTAAGTTCTTGAAACATATATCTAATAGAGTTTACTTAAACTAAACTATTGTAACACTTGATAAGATAATTACACATTGAAGAAAAATAATAAATATATAAGATATAAAACCTAAAATAAAAAGAATCCAAAATAAAAAGAAAAAGAAAATAGTAGTGATGTGAAAAATTGTGGGAGCTCCAGAGACTTCGGTTATATATATATATATAATAATAATTTTAGAATATTATTCATTTCCCTTATTTCGAAGTTTTATTGGCCTTATTTATTTGGGAGTTTAAGTGGAAGAGTATAAAATGAGTAGGATGAAATACTCATTTCTCTTTATTCTTCCAAAATCTCAAATTTTCATTCCCCCAAAATTGGAAGGAATTGGAGATAATGAAATTAGATTTAATGAAATTTTTACTAAAATTCTCAAAATACCCTATATAATCAGCTCTTTATTTTAAAATAGGGATCTAATAGTAATATCGCTATAAAATGATTTCATTCATTTCTCTCTATGTTACTTCCAAACAATATTATTTACCTTCTATTTCTTTCCATTCCTCTATTTTAAAACATCTAAACAAGATTACTTAAATCCATTCCATTCATTTCCCTTACTCAAATACATTTCATTTATTTTCATTCCTTTTTTTTTTTTTTTTTTTTTTTTGAGAGGATTTAAACTTATAACATCTGCTCTTGATGATAACTATTTATTATCAGACTAAGATACCAATCAGTTTTTGGTATACGCGAGGATTGAAACCCCAGATCTCTAATTCAACCATCAGAGACTTTACCAGTTGAGCTAATTGGAACCCCCAATTTCCATTCCTTTATGATTATCCTGTTCCATTCTTTTAACAAAGATTAATAGTCCAAACATGGTTTCATCATTGGAGTAATGTTGTAAAGACAACGATTTTTACAATATTTTTAACAACAATTAAGTTGACAAGGTTTTACATATTAATTCTCATATTAACCTACCACTAATATCATTTTTTGTACCTACCAATAATTTGTCACCTTGGCACTTATAAAAAAATTTTGCACCTCAAGACTTATTGTTCATCCTTGTTTATGGCTTTTTTTCCCCGACATAAATTTTATTTGGACATGTATATGGGTGAGTGAATTATTATTAATTTTTAAAAAAAATACAAATTTATATATGATAATTATTATTTCACACTACCATATATGAAACTTTTCAAACAATGTCCACATTTTACCCATAATGTAAAAGAGTATAAACACTGTTTAATGTGAAACAATCAAAAGACCCTTCCTTCTAAATAAATGTATAATTTCGCAGAATATGTATGGCAGACAATCTGTACTATATCCATTTATTCTTCTATATATTGGTTCCAATTGGCAATGGCCTTAATATATATGCTATAAGCCTTTAAAACAGTTCATAATAACCTTTCCCTCAAAAAATAATAATAATAATAATAATAACCTTTCCCTCTCATACATTCACGTGCTCTTCTTGACTTTTCAAGTGTGCCATTTTCACCAAGCCGCCACAAAATGAGCACACAAAATGCATAAGACTATTTCATTTTGGGGGTTGGAATACATGAGAGTTTGTGATGAGTAATCCAATGAAGATGCTTTCATATCCATCACTTATTTGTTATTTTATTTTCATACCAACATGCATGGTCAGGACCTTTCTCAGCCATAAGAAAAGAAAGGGACAAAACCAAAAAAAAAAAAGTAATTGCCTACAGAAGTTAATAGAGTGATGGTCCAGATAATGGTTGTGTCCTTTGTGATGACAAAAATAGTGTCGGTGTGAAGTTGTTGGTGTCATACTAGTGAATCAATCAAGCTTCAATTTCCAATGAACTTTACTCAAGTTGTTGGGTCCCTTTGTCTTTGTGTCTCCTTGTATTGCAAACATTATCTTATAAAAAGGGTCACTCACAACTATGTGGCTTTACAAGCATGAATGTATGAATATATACTTTCTCCTTATTGGGATACACAAATTACTTTATTTTTTTAGAAAAGGGATACACAAATTACTTAGCTAAAAAAAAACAATTAGCTTCAAAGTGAATATATGTATGGATGTTGTTAAAGAGTAAAGACAACTTTTCAAGATGATAAATGATTGTTGAATAATATCACTTTCAAAATAGGATGGATTTTGCAATTTATTATATTTCTAAGTAAACGTATTGATTTGATTTTTCTGATTATATATTTAGATTTGTGATTATTAATCTAAATCGTGAAATAGATCCATTTTAAATTGTGAGATTTTTTTTCAATCATATAGACCACCATCAATGTCACACTTATTATATTTACTAATCACAATAAGTCACTTTAATTATTGTTAAAAAATGTATAAAAAAAATTATGTCACTAGACTTGTTGAAAAGAATATAAATTAAAAAATAACTAATATAAATGGTCCAACATAGAATAGTCAAGAATTTGGGGTAAAGCAAAGCACATGGCTTAAACCTAAATTCTATTCTAATTAATAAATGAAACATTAATTTGTTGGGGTCCTTGCATTTTTTAGTGTTGGTAACATTTATGTGAAAGTATATATGTATACGCATATATCTATAGTTTATACCCAATATTAGTTTTTTAATATTTTTAACTAATAATATTATTTTATAGAATACTCTAATAGATTTGACAATATTTTTCTATAAAACAATATTATTAGTTCAATTTGACAATGCATAAATTAATTAGATGATTCACATAAGTACCAACCTTGTAGAGAATATTATTATATCATGCAGGTCACGTGCAAAAAATAAAGCTAACTTCCTCTCACAATATCTCACAAGATTATTGACATTGTCAATAATCTATTAGATTATTCTATAAAACAATATTATTAGTTCAATTTGACAATGCATAAATTAATTAGATGATTCAGATAAGTACCAACCTTGTAGAGAATATTATTATATCATGCAGGTCATGTGCAAAAAATAAAGCGAACTTCCTCTCAAAATATCTCACACGTGCTTTTGCTTTTCTTTTTCTTTTCTTTTTTTTATTATAAAAAATGCTTTGTTCTTCCAGCCAAGCCCACAAAAAGTCACTAAGGACATGAATTGTTAGAAACTCAATGGTCCCATAATTCCACGCGTTTCATAAATGCTGGAGGTTTATTTAGTTGGACTTAGACCAAATTTAATGACGAAGATGTTGACCCAACCCCTCACTATGGACCCCTTGACGTCTCTAGGTAATTAAATGCTAGCTAATAACTTAATGAGTCATGAAATCCTCATGAATGAAATGACTCCAAGCTAGGTGGTCTTAATTTCATAAAGCAATTCCCTATAAAAATAAAATAAAATAAAATAAAATGAAAAATATACAACTGTTAAAAAAGTCAATTTTTTTCTCATAAATTTTTTTTAAAATTAGTTAATTAACGAATACGCTTTGGACATCAGTTAATATTTTCAAAATAAAATTCATAAAAAATTTGCTATAAAAATAAAAGGAAGAAGTTAACGAATGCATTGATTTATGAAATATTTTTATAAAATTTTTATACGAAAAGAAAAAAGTAATTTATTTATTTTTTACAATTTTTTATATTTTTTATAAAAATGATATCAAAACTTTCATAAAATGATCCATTAACAGATACCTTAAGGACACACATTAACCAAATTCTAAATAAAATAAAATTCATAAAGCAATTCTACGAAAGGGTGAGTGAAAGAAAGTTAGAAATAGAATGCCTATATTTTTCCCTTCCATATATGTTTCTCAAAAAAATAATAATAATAACAAATCTTTCCCTTCCATTTTCTTTTAAATTAAAAAAGTTTATTTCGCGGTTAACATTTAATTTTTTACAAATATAAAAAAACTACTTAGTGTAAAATGTGACTCCTATTATAATTTTAATTCCATGAAAAATAAAATGTTAACTATGACATGCATTTCTTCGTTTCAAAGCAAAAGGGAGATTATTCAGGTAATTGGGTGCCAACTTTGGTGTGTTATCGTTAAGTTGTTGCATTACATAAAATACAGGACAAAGTCCTTTTCTTTAGTTAAAAACGTTGTTTGGCTCTTTGTTATGATAAACGTGAAACTTGGAAGCTAGTAGTTTTTGGTGTCAAAATATAACTTAGTATTTTATTTTTTTTTTTGGAAGGAATATCTTTTTTTATATATATATATGATAAAAAAAAATGTCTCAATACTAATAGTTGGTAGTAGTTTGTAGGTACTGATAATATTTGATGTCTTCAATTAAGACATTTGGAATCCCCAAGACAGCACAAAAATGAAAAATTGGCACAAAAAGCTCATATTTAATGCTTTTTATTGGATGAATGGAATTAGATTTTAATGACATTGACAAAACCAGGCTAATTACACTTCTCCAGTTCATCAAAATTTTCTCCAACCACCGCGCATCCTTAGCATAATAGTCACTACACAAGTATAAGTGTTTGTGGGGTGTTGAGGGAACAAAAGCCGGGGTTCAAGCCTCCAAAAGAGAGTTATATATACACTTAGATTGAGGTAGAATAAAATTTCTATCTTATATCAATAAAAATTAAAAAAAATCAAAATTCTCTCCATGAGAAAATTTGTATTTATCTTTGCTTATTACTCTATTTAGTATTAGGAAAATACTGAAGTTAATTTTAACTATAAAAGATTTACAAACCAATGTAACAATGAAAATAGTTGGTGTCACTTTGATAACATAATAAATATATATTTGCATATTTTTTTTCTAATGAGTGATGATACATCCATTTGTAATTGTAAGATTGTATGTAATAAAATTCATATGTATTCCTTACATCACTTTTTTTCTATTTTTGATAGTTAGGGTGTACAGATTTGAACCTTGAAGGATTCCGTTATAAACACCAAAAAGTATTAGCCAATTAAACTACAATACTCTAGGCCTAACGTCAATTTTAGTATATAATTAATGTATATTTGATTATTAAATTAAGAGTGCCACTTTCTTATTTGATAATTGATTAGTTTCCTTATGACTATAGGAACAAACTGTTTTTATTTTCACCTTTTAGTAATAATATATGGTTTTTTTTCTTTTTTCTTTTTTTCTTTTTTTTTTTGATAAGATAATATTTGATAAGTGGCATTAATAAGAGTACGTTTTTCGATTTTATTCCCAGTCCCACTGGGTCCTAACTCTTCAGGGTACTTCCTTACTTTTGCATGAAATAATGCATCTCTCATTATGAGGAGGGAAGAGAGCATTTATTTCCACAAACATTTATGAGGCAAGAAAGTAAACTTCATGAATTTTTAATTCACTTGCTAGTACCAAACCCAAAATACTTGAGATGGTCCAAGCATATATCCAAAAAGTTACAGATTTCTAGTCTCTGCTTTGAACTGAAATCTATCAAGCAACTATTCCCCATACTACCAAAACAATGATGTCCAAGTTATATGAAGATGCCATTTTAATATTGATTGTGCAACAGAATATATATCAAATGAAAAGATAAGCTATAAATTGGCTCCACAGAGCATCATTGTGTAACGTGCTTAGTACAAGCACAGATGTAATCATGCAATGTGCTGACATTCTTTGTTTATTTATTTTATATTCATTTGTTTGTTTCTATATCTTATTTAGAAGTCAACTTTTGGTCCCTTTAATTGGTTCACCTACACTACAAGTTTGAAAAAACTAAAATTTAAAGTTGAATTTTGAAAGATTTGGTCTTTTCATCCCTTCTACTACCCAAAGGCTAGTAATGGATGACCAATAATTTTAAAAGATACAATATTTTGTACTCTTTTTTCTATATATATAATTATTAATATATTATTATTAGAGTGATACCATTTTCGACTATACTACTGACATCATTTTTATTATGCTTCAATTCCAGTAAGTTTAGTCTAAGTGTGGAAAAATGTATTAAAATTTGTTGTGGCATTAATTGTTTGAAAATGTAAATTAAGTACTTCTTAACCTTATCTCCAAAAAAAGTACTTCATAACCTAATATGTGTACTATGTTCAAAGAGCATATTTATTCGAGATTTTATAAATACAATATTTGCTCCTAAAGTTTTGCCCATAAAATATTTTAGACCCTAAAGTTTAAAGTGATTACTTTTAGTCCCTTAATGTGGCCAAACTAAAATTGACACATCGTCACGTCATCTAGACTAAAAGTGATCACTTAAGTTTCTTAGGGACTCAAATTGATTACTTTAAATTTCAAAAACTTAAATCACTCATTGTCTAACCTTCATGAACCAATAATATATTTTGTCTTCTATTAAACTTGACGATTTGTTCCAATTTTGTTTTTAATTTTTTTTAACCTACCTTTAGCTAACTATCATTTAAGCATTAGATGAGTACAAAAATATATGATAATACAAAAGCTAAGCATTTTTATTTAAATTACAAGCCACAAAGTGTAACTACTAAAGCCCTTCTTTGTGTTATCACAAAAAAAAAAAAAAAAAAAAGAAGAGAGCCCTTCTTTGTGTTCCATTTATTGTTTGAGATATTTGTTAGAATAACTACATGTTGATTCTAATTTTATGAGTGTCCAAATAATTTAAAGAATTATTATATACAACTTATGACTAATGAGATTGTATTTCTATTTAAATTATTATAAATAACCTTAGCCTTTGGAATCTCATAAGCTTAATTGCTTTGTCCATTAATATGTATAACCATACATATTGTTTGATTGACCAACTTTAAACCTATATATATAAACAAACTCTAACCAACAACTGAGGACGAAACTAGTTGGAAACCTCTTGATGCACCTTGGTACAAAATGAATGTGGATGGAGCAATTTTTAGCACCTCCAAAGCTGCTGGAGTTGGGGTTTTGATTCGTGATAGTGAGGGTCGAGTAGAGGCAGCACTAAGTAAGAAATTACCAATCCCATTGGGCCCCCTTAAAACGGAAGCAAAAGCATTGAAGGAGGGTGTGCAATTTGCCTGGGATGTTGGTATCCGAGATATTATTCTCGAATGTGACTCAAAGATTGTATCAGAGGCAACGGGGGGATTTAGTGACCCACCTGTGTCGATTAGCAACATCATTGATGGGATCCAGGTTAAAATGCAAGATTTTAGAAGGTTTAAAGTCTCTCATATAAAGCATTAGGGCAATCACCTTGCTCATCTTTTGGCTCGTTATCCTAAGAATATTTTACATTATGTAGCTTAAATAGAGGAAAATTTTATTATGATTGAATTCGCATTGATTAAAGATGTAATGTTTTTATTTTCATCTTAATAAAAGCACGCATTTCTCATTCTTTTCCTTTTCTTTTTCTTTTTTAAAAAGCCTCTAACCAAAATCTATTATCAATGATAAGGAATTAAGGATCACTCTCAATAATACTTCACACACCGAACTCACACTTGCACAAACAACACTAACTAACTTCACAAACACAAACTCACTCACAACTCCAATTTATTTATATTATTGTGCACGAATAGTTAATATTCTTTATAAGATAATTAAAAACCTCTATACTTACAATCAAATAATCCTCTTGCTTTCCATGTGTGGGTGCAAAAAACAATATGATAGGTAGCCAATATAATGTTGACTTAGGTATTCAATATTTTAATCTAATGCCCTTCTTTTAAAAATGGGTTAATTGCATTGACATTCTTTGAGGTGTTTCTCAAAAAAAAAAAAAAAAAAAAAAAAAGACCTTCTTTAAGGGTTTTTTTTTTTTTTTTTTCATTATTACACTTACTCTCCCTCTAATTTGGAAAAAGATACTCACCTCCCTTAAAATGAAAATTATTTACACCAAGCTCTCCTAGATGACTAAAAGAAAAGGCTTTCAAAATTCTTAAACTTTCTCTTCTACCCTCCACTTAAACTGTCATCCACACCCCCTCTAATAGAAATTAGATGATTTTTTAAAACCTTTTTTTTGGGGAGGGGGTGATTTTAAATTTTTTTTTTTTCCCTTTTTTTCAATATCATCCAAGGAAGGTCAATGTAAATAGTTTACAATTTAGGGAAGGTGAATGTAATACCATTAAATTTTAGGAGAGGTCAATGTAATTTTTCCCATATAAAAATAATAATAATGAGACTCATGATCTAACAATAATTTTCTTATGCGCCTTCTATATATATTGGATACATTAGATATCATTAGTTTCTTACTATATGCACATATTTTTTATGACTTAGAGTATTCTCTTTGTAGCTTCTAAAAAAAAGTATTCTCTTTGTATGTTTTTTTTTTTTTAGGAAACTCTTTTATGTTTCATTTTGTAGGAATCTTAGGTATGGTTTGTTATTATGCCTTGAATCATGAGATATCAATTATCTTCAATGTAGGGATAATTAATAGCTTCATTGGTCAACTATTGTGTGTATATACCCTATTTAGGGTTATTGTAAAACATAATTTTTCCACCGCGCACCCTAGGCGTACATGATAGTTGATCTACAAGTACAAAGTTCTTGTGGGGTGTTTAGGGGGGGAGGGTAAGAGTCAGGATTCAAGTCTTCAGGAAGGAGATTCACACACATATACACTTGGATTAAATAAGAGTAAATTTCTATCTTAAAAAAAAAAAAAAAAAAAAAAAAAAAAAAAAAAAAAGAGTAAAACATAATTTTTAGATTAGTTAAAATGTAATTACTAAGGGCTTTCTATTATGAATGTAGGTCATTAGCCTACATTGCCTAAACCCTTACTTTTGCTGTCTTCTTCTCTCTAAATCTCTTATTTTCTTCATTATATTTTAATATAGTATAGCCGCTTTTTTGAAGCATTCAATAGGGTTTATGTAACCCCATAAATATTTAATCACTACTAACCATTGTTTAGACTAGTGATGCCAAACATCGTTTGGACTAGTCTTAATCAACCATTGTCTCGACATCTTTCATAACCACTTCATTTCAGGTAGGGCACTTTCCTACTTTATTTTTCATGTAGACTCTGAATTTGGGTTTGTATGTTCTCATTTGAGGCTCCCTAATCCTACTAATTGGTGCATCACTCATGTGCTATGTTGATATTCCTCAGACCACCAATGTAGCCATCCTTCGACCATAGTAGCCACTCATTTTCTCTTACTAAATCTTTTTCTTTTTTTTAATAACAGATACCACCTCCTTGATCTAGATGGATTATGTTTCTCTTGATAAAAAGTGTTAGGGTCATATTTTATATGTAATTGGCTAATCCTTTGACAAAACGCATTTTACTTGTATTTGGATAGATCTAAGTTGTGTTTAATACATCAAGAAATATGTTGTTTAAACATATCAAGTATTAGTATTAAAGACATGAAGTTGATCCAAGAAACAAGTGAAGAAAAGTTGTTTTATTAAAGCTCAACAGATAGTTGTTATCGAGAATAAATGGGAAGCTCGACACATAGCTTGACATAAGCTCGATCTATCGGAAATTACGATTTTAGAATTTCTAAATCTGAAATTTGGTCTATGTTGATGTATTTGTTTAAAGTTTCTTTTCTCACAACCCTAGATGTATATAAGACTTATTTTCAAGAGTCGTCAGACGAATACAAAAACCAAGAGTTTAATTTTTTCCAAGAGAAGCTACTGCATTTGTACGCCATAAGATTTTGTAACCAAGTGCTTTCTGGTCTTCATTGTTAATGAAGTGAAGAACTTTGCAGCCAACAACAATCATTCAAGTTGCTAGAGTTAGTCACGTATTGGGATTTTTGCAAAGGAGTTAGTTACAGATTGGAGACTTGTGCATCAAAGGAAAGAAGGCTACTACAAGATCAAGTCCAATTGGATATTAGAGTGAAGGTTCAACTGTAGGTTGGTATTTTGGAATAGGCCAGGGTAGTGCTAAGATTTCTCGTACTTGTAACCGCTTGATTATTGATTAGTGGATTCTTGTGAGTAATAACCTTAAATTGACCTAGTGGAGTTTTGCCTTGCGAGAGGTTTTCCCTATTTGTCAACAAATTACTGTGTTAATTTATTTTCCGCTGTATTTAGTTTATTTTGTAATTTGTTGGTACCTCCATGATTTGTATGTAATTTGACGAAATTAATCAACTTGAATAATTAAATTAATTAACTGGGATCAAATTAATTACTTCATGCAAGTCTTCGTCGAAAGAAAGAAAATTATTATGGTGGATAGTAGATACATTTCAATTCCAAAATTCCCAATAGATTTCCCTAACCGTGAGATTTCTCATGCATGTCTCTAATCTCAATGCTTCTCTGCAAATTATTTTTGAATTTTATGTACAGATCCTTCCGTGACTTCCAAGAAATGTGAAGCTTTTGGTACAATTGCTTTTATAATTCACCAACCCGAAGATAATGAAAGATTTTGTTCAACTTCTTTGTTTAAAACATTTTGTAGTTCCCTTAAATTTAGGTTTGTAATCAATGTTGTCCTTAAAATTCTGAAGTTTATATTTGTTATCGATCTTTTTTTCTTTAGATAATTCAATAATTACAAACTTAGAACCTTAAAAGAGGGACACAAATTTGAATGCGTCCATTAAAAACATTAAGGGTATGTTTGGTTGATTATAATAGATACTGTAATGTAATAATTATTTTTATGGTCTAACTATTCAATGGTTTAGTTTTTATTACAATGAATAGTCATTCCTTATGAATAGCTATTCTTTAAAATAAAGAATTATTATTCATGTCTAAAAGAGTTGTAATAGTTATTCCTTAGTAGGTGTATTAATTTCTAAAGTTAATATATTTTCAAATAAACAAACTTTTCGTATGCACATATCAATTATGAAAATAAAAAATCATAAAACAATAACCAATCTTTCTTTCAAATTAAAAAAAAAAAATGGTAATGCTACAACCACAAATTATTTTACAACATTTTTACAAACTATTGATGTGACAAATTCTTATTAGTTTTGTTGGGTTAGGATTTGTAGCCCCTGCCCAAAACAATGAATTTGTAGAGAGTGGGTGAAAGAGCTAGGTTGATTATGAGATTGACAACAGTTAACTACAACCCCCAAGTGTGAACCAGCATAAACATACACGTAAAAAACGAAATGAATTGGTGTCCGAAGAGATATATTATTGATTGAACAGTGATTATAGTTCTTAGAGCTACAGTAAAGTCTTTCTCTTGCCCTTATTCTGATTTTTTTCGATCCCCAATTATCAGAGGCCTCTTCCCTTTATATAGCATCCTCTCCCCTCATCTCCATCGTCCACTTGTTCTTCATCTATGTACCCACTTGAGTATATGTCACGTCAAGTACCTTTTTTAGCCTTCTGTGAGTAGTGGTAGTTGAGCTTACACTGTTCAGGAGTCTTCTCCACATAAATACGGCCAGAAAAGTAGCTGCAGTGCATTAAACACGGTGGTAGCAGCTTTTCCTTTTAGATATTTCTTCATTCTTATCATTTCCAGACATGCTCAGAGTTTATCCTCGTCGTTGGAACAGTTAGGAAGATCATTCGGACCTTCCAAATGTTTGATTGATCAAGACTATTAGTATCCGAGGAGAAAGACCTCTTCGGACCACTGATGACCTCTTCGGAATGCATTCCTCATTCACTTCCAGGTATGTTTCTTCCACATGAGCTCCTTCTCAAACATTTTCCTCTCTTCGGACACACAATAATCTTCAAATAGGGTCCTACGCCCAATACATAAGGTTGGGCTTTCACCTCCCACAAGTTTTAATATGAGTCCACCACTAACATCACATTTATGTTTATTAATGATTATTTGAAAATTACTAAAGCCACATCACCAGTTTGTAAAAATGTTGTAAAATAGTTTGTGTTTATAGCATTACTCTTTAAAAAATATTATTTTTTAGGAAATATAATTATATAAGTAAGATATTTCCTAAAAAATATTTTAAGTTTGATTTAAAATGCTTTCATTCAATTGTCTCTAGGATTCTATTATTGTGTTGTCACCAAACAAATGAATAGTGATAAGTATTATATTACAGCATCTTGTATTCCTTGTAATATCTATTCTTATTCCTATATAATTACCGTTACAGTCTACCAAACGTGCCCTAAGAGATATAAATCGGTTAAGTTACAAGATTTTTGATATTTGTTATAATTGAATAATTTTTAGGTAATCCCGAAGCCTAATAAATAGTGCTTCCTTCTTCTCACATTTATGGTTGGTCCACTTATTAAATTCAAAATGTGGTTCACTATGAATGTAAGATAATGGGGTATCATTTTGCTATACTCTGAGAATACCTTGTTTGGATTGAAGGGGGAGAGAGGGAGAATGGAGGAGAATAGAATAAAGTTGACTT
Organism: Quercus ilex subsp. ballota; assembly: GCA_032727855.1. NCBI lineage: Eukaryota > Viridiplantae > Streptophyta > Magnoliopsida > Fagales > Fagaceae > Quercus > Quercus ilex. Next base: position 81,442,277 of record CM064911.1, read on the forward strand.
AAAATAGACTAATTTTTTACTAAATCTATTCTATTCTACTCATCCTCTCTCCAAACAAACGTATTTTCCCTGTTATAGATCTAATCCTTCCCTCCAAATCCATTCATCTTGATATATTAGATGTGACATGGAATACGTGTAAGTTGAAACTTTACTGAATATTCTTCTCAAATTTTCTTTATATTTAACTTTTTTTTCTCTTGAAAATCTCTACTAAAATAATGCCTGCTTTCAACTCTCTTTTTTTTTTTTTTTTTTTCTTTTTAATAGGAAAAACCTGCTTTCAACTCAAATACATGTCATATGAGATTTAGTAGGAGCAAAGTCTATGGATTTGTACATAATAATTACATTAACAATAAATGCAAACCTCATAGACGTAATTGACCAAATTTGAATGAGGAATGAAATTGACAGATTACCCAAACTTTCTAGGGTAGTCTAAATTATATCTTAATATTTTTTTTTAATAGCTCAAATTAATTAATTATAGAAAGGGAACTGTTTTATGATAAGATTTGGAGTTTTGATTGTGATTCATTGGTCGGCCAACCAGATGCTACAATTGTTGAAATTTGTTCCAAAGAAAAATAAATAAACATTAAACTCTTATGAGAAGTTAGGTGGGCAATTTAAAAGACCATGATGAAATTAAATTCTCATTTATTGTCTGTTAGGTATATTAATTAATTGGTCTAGTAAATGGCCATAATTAGCTTCATGCAGCACCTATATTAAAACACATCAGTTTGACAAAGTGTAGGTGAATGCTCTTTTCAAACATTTATAGGACACAATCACACAACCATAATTTTGTACATCACTATCCTGAGTTCCCACTTTTATAATCTATATCAAGAACCCATAAAAAAATATAGTCACTATTAGGCCTCTAATGCAGAGGAAGGCCCAAACATGGAAGCAATTAACAAATAAAAGAAGATTATTGTTTTATAATAAAATTAAAAAAAATAAATAAATAAAAGAAGAGCATGGATACAAGTCACTCTCTAGATAAAAAGCTTTCCCTTGTTAGGAACGAGTGTGTAATATCTCTATAGGGATTCTTTATTTTAGGTTGGTCTGTTTCTACGAAAATTATTGTTGTAGTACAACCTCATCTTACAACTTATAGTCAAATGAAAGAAACCTATTAATTGTGACAGGAACTCTACAAGAGCACAGTTTATATAAACCAGGAAAATTATTAGTTACTCTTAGAATACCATAAATACGTAGTTCCCCTTCTCATATAAATGGTGGGTCTCACCATGAATTTAATTAGTGGAATCCATCATTCATGTGAGAGGAGAGAATACGCATTTATGATACTCCAGAAATACACAATAATTTTTCATATACCCATACATGAATTCCTTGTCCTTGCACTCAAATTAGCAAAGTTTCTCTACATAACTTTTTATAAGGGCACTCCATTTTTTTATGACCAAGTGATGAGTTATGGGTTCAAGTTCAAGAATAAGTTTTGTCAAAATTGAGGATAAGACTGCTTATCAATCACGTCCAAGCGATGAGTTATGCACTAAATACAAATTTAAAACCGGCTTAAATCTATAGTTAGGGAACCCAAAATGTGTTAAATGATATAGTGACTAAAGAGTTTCGTGTGCAATTTGGCATGCCAAGCTCTCTTTAGCTACTGCCCACCAAACCAATAAAACCCCATTGACTAAATTGTAAAAAATGTGTTTCAAAACTCTAGGAATTTGTGGTAGCCAAAGGAGATGGCTTAATTCCTAGGTCAACATCATGTCAAGACTCAAATAAGAGAAAATAAAATAAAATTTTGGGTACAATTAAACACAGAGATAAAAGATTGAAAGTCTTAAGCATTTTTTATCTGTGTAATTACTAGTGTTTAACTGGTTCAATTTTACTTTTGATTATCTGGATACTTGACTCAACTTCAAAGTTCAAACCACTTTGGTAAAGGGTTGAAATTGAATACACATAATTCTAACACATACATGATACAAGTCATTTCAGGTATGGGAAATTTAGCCAAAAAAGAGGTATGGGAATCAAAAATGGTCCAGCCATGTAGGTAAATGATCTCTACTGGCTGTTGCAACTGTTAAAATCCTTGTGAACGAAGGGCATTAACTCCACCTTAGTACCCCCAAATTACAATGAATTGAATATTCCTTTTATCGTTGCAGTGTGCAGATTCAGAGGACTTCATTTTGTTCTTTACAATCAAGTACCATTAATCCATTTACAATTCTAAAAGTCTTTGTTTTTTACAATCAAGTACCATTAATCCATTTACAATTCTAACAGTCTTTGCCCATTACAAGCAAGTGCCAGCACATTCTGCACATTATCACTTTCTAATTTGGAGTTGAATTTTATATACAGAACAAAATGATTTCTGCTATCTAAATAGGATTTTTATAATTTATGAAACATCCATAACATAAGCTGAAATAACTAGTAAAAACTATACTTTTAATATTACCAAAAGAAATCCACATTTAATTACACTTCTGGAGAAGCAAATAAAAGATTTGTCTTGTGTCGTACGCTCCAATATGCTGGACATGACACAGGCACGACATGTATCCAACATTAAACATGCATTGTTATCGTATTCTATCCAATGCACCAAAGCAATGGATGGAAGCCTTACTAGCAATAGATATATCACATTGAAATTGATTAATATTCATCAAGATCACCAAATCCATATTTGAAGATGCACATTTTCTACTTCTTAAGGGCTTGTTTGTTAAACAACATTTTTCAGTATTTAAACAATATTACACTTATTTTCACACTTATTCACCCACGTGTATTTCAAAAAATACAAACAACATTACTGGAACAACATTACCAAATTCACCCTAGTGCAACAAATTTTTAAAATCAGAATTGTGCTACTTTAATTTCTTTATACAAAAAAAAAAAAAAAAAAAAAAAAAAAAAGAAGGAATGACACAGTTAAAATATAAAGGACGAAAATATGATAAAAGATTCTGAATGAATCAATCTTCTATCAACTATACTAATACCAGCACCATCCCTTTATGATGTACATATTTTCTTCTTTTACTAACGAATGTATTTCTCCAACCCTAATTTCATCTATCATCTACAAAATTAAAAATAGTGGATATAAGCCATAATCATAGTATTCTTTAATCATTCAGATTGATATGTTGAGATCAATTCTAGGTTTCTTCATCAGCGGTAACGGGACAACAGAACTGCACCTAGGACATTTTGGATTATTTTTCGTTATCAATACGTAAGATAAGCAGCCAGGACACCCTGCTGCCATTGGTGATGATAATAATTTATCTTCAAAATCTTCTTCTTGGGTTTCTCTAATCGAAGATGATGACGATGAATATGAAGGCGACGATGATGATTTCCCAAATGATGCTCTCTTCTTCAGTGGTTCTTTCTCTGCCCTTTCGAGTGCTGATTTCACCTTATCAAGAGTGCATACGCTTTGATAATTATTCGATGACGATGATGATGAGACCAACTTTAAATCCAGGGGAGTTTCATCAAAAAGATTTAATGTGATTTTCGAGGGTGATGGTGGAAAATTTAAATCCTGAAGTCTTGGAACTGTTGAATTGATTTGGTGTTTGTTGTCTGAGATTGAAGGTGAATTTGGGGTGTTACATCTTTGTAGGTAGACTTTCCCTGACTGCAACCATTGCAAAAGCACACAAATTCACCATTAGCATAACATACTCCTCCTACTTAGAATTATTTATGTTATTCAACAAAATCTAATTACTCCTTTCAAGAGAATTCCATGGTATATACACTTTTTTTAAAATGTACCATATATATCTAATCTTAATAGTTTTCTATAGAGTATTGCCTTATTTTTTTTTACTATGTCTTTTTTATTTTTTTTCGAAGTCTACTAATAGTAATTCGTTAAGATTAAAGTAGGTATGATATTATTAAAAAAGAAAGTTTGTATCATAGAATGATCCCTCATCCCAAGGTCAAAAATACTAGTAATTAGTAAATCTTAAGTTTCCAATTTTTTTATTCCCATATTCCTAGACATTAATGATAGATTATTCTAATAAAAGATATGAATTTATTAGATGGAGAGATTCAAGGGAAATAGAAAAGCGTATTAATGATGATATAAAAGAAACTGTTAAGAGGATACAGAGTGGGATCGGAAGTGGTAAACATTGAAGAGCCACAATGAATAAATGGAAAATAAACATCTTCATGCTCTTAATTACTCCAATACTCTAATATTGAAAAACCTTTAAATTCATTTGAAGAGAGCAATAAAGGCCAAGAAATTAAGCAAATTATTACATGGGCCAAACATAAAAATGAATTATAACCTGGAAATTAAAAGGTTTGGGGTTGCAAACGAAAAAAATTTGTTGTACAATTTTTTAGAGCAATTGTGATGGAATGAGTTAACTTGGGTTGTCAATGTTGCTCCAAAAAATAAAATACTTGAGTTGTGCATATTAGAATATGATTGAGAATTACAAAAATGGAAATTTCTGAATTTTCACTCCCTCCTTTTCCTTCAATTTCTCTGTATCCAAACAGAGAACAAAAGGACAAAACAGAAAATTTTCAAAGACAAAAATCTTACACAACACACGAATTAATATATCCTCCATTCATAAACAAAACAAAAAAACACACATTTAAAACTTAAACCTCTTTAAAAAAACAGAACACCAAGTCATAGAAACAGATTTCCAAAGCAAAAAAATATTCACATATAAAAATAGAAAGTATAAGCAAAGAACACAGTTTTCTTCATGAAAATGTTAACTTTTCCAGGAAAACAAACAGACCCAGATGAGAAAACGGACAAACCTTCAAGTCTAGACGCTTTTCCCAACCATTTGGGACCTGCAAGTCGAGGTCCAATTCCTGGGAATCAACCACAAGCTTAGAGGTTGAAGAAGAAAAAGAGTTAGACCCACCACCAAGCAAGTCACGAGTAATCAGAGCCGTAGATTTCTCAGAATTCGAATCGTTCCCAACCGTCCGATGTTGGTCCTCCTTGTTATAGCCATTGAGAACTCGCACCAGAGAGCTCACGTCAGCAGCCATTTCTCAAAACTCTTTTTTTCTTTCTTTCTTTTCTCTCACAAAGCTAAAGGCTTTTTGCTTTTGCTTTGGCTCTGGCTTTTAGAGAGAGAGAGAGAGAGAGAGAGAGATTTATATATGCAAAGAGAGATTGTATAATATAATATATAGAGGCCGTTATGAAATAAATGGAGAAAGTTTTTCTTTTTAATATTTTAATTTATTATTTTTTATTAAATTGTATTAATTTGTAGGACTAGTATTTTTTTGAAAGTGTGATTAATTATATTGATTAATTATTTAATGTATAATTAAATGTTCATTTATTGTTGGTGAGTATTAATTAATTGGGGGAGGTAGTGGAAGGGTGGGAAGGGAATTCAACGAATGAGGGCATGGAAAAGTAAATGGATTGCATTAAATGCCAAGGGAGGAAACTACTAATTGGATACTACAAGATATCTTTGCATCATTAATTAGGATTTGGCCTTTTGTTTTTTGTTTTTTTGTTTTTGTTGGTACCATACCTGATTCCACTAGTAGTTTCGAGCCCAAAAAAAAAAAATAGTATTACCATTTTGGGTGGAATACAGTCAACATTTTTTAGTTTTGAGCTCATGCTGCTTAAGTTCAAAACCTTCTCCTTTTTCTTTTTTTTTCTTTTTTTCTTTTTTTTGGTTAAAAATACTTAGTATTCTAAAAAAAAATTCAAGACATTTTAAAACTAATCAATTTGGTCCCTAAACTGTTTCTTATTTTTCTCCTCTCTCACTGTGATTATTTGCCCAAATCTCCGGGTATTGACTATATTTTATTTTAGAATTGGCTTATTTTCAATATTTTTTTAACTAGAGGTTACATTTTGTTTTATATACATAATGACAAATGATAATGAGTTTTAATTTCCACATTTTATTTAGTTAGTAGGTGATGTGACAGTTTTTCATTAAAATAAAAGAAGATTCTAGCTAAAAAAAGTATTGAAAGTAACTCAAACCCTTTATTCTATTATTTTTTTACTTTTAAGTTTTACTGCCATTTTGTTTTCTAATTTGGTTGGGAATGAGTCAAATTTTTTTATAATAGTAATTATTTAAATATTAAGTATGAAGTTCAATTTAAGTTATCTCTAACATAAATGTCTAAGATTCAAATTTATCCTCCCATCATGATCAAATTATTTTTTTTTTTTTAAAAAGTAGTGCTCTATATATAGAATCAATTAGGTATGGATCAAATCAATTTTTTTTAATAATAAGTATGGAATCAAATTTAAGTTCTCTCCAACAAAGATGTCTAGGTTCCAATTCATGCTCTCACAACAATCAAATTATCAAAAAAGAAAAAAATTAAATGCTAGGTAGATAAAACACTTGAATAAAGTGAATTTTGGTCTATATATATAATTTAAAAAAAAAAAAAAAAAAAAAAAAACAGCAGCTTTTGAACTTAGAAAAATAAATTGACATTCTAAATTTAGAGAATACAACTTAGACGTGTAGTACTTGCTTGAACACAAAAATTCAATTACTTAATTGCTTTTGAACTCTTTTTTTATTATACTAGTTTGTGAGATTTATAGGAATAAGAAATTCATTTTATTAACTATAAAAATAGGTTTTTTTTTTTTTTTTGTTATTATAGAATGAGATTTTATTACATAGTTTTTCTGTACACTTCTCATAGTACAATTCATATCATAATTCATATAAACCTAAATACATAGGGCTCAAAAAAAAAAAAAAAAAAAAAAAAAAACATCAAAGAGTCAAACATCAAAGATGATGGGATGGCTAAACAACAAACCCCCCCCTACTAGATGTGGCCAAGAACAATTAAAGCCGGCTTTTAGATACCAGCCAATTTGCATTTATGTGTGCATGTTGAGTTGGAAATGTCAGTTTCCTTTGACAAAAGACTTACACTTTGGTTATGCAATTACATATTTAGCTATTATTTGAGGATGCTTCCAAAAATATATAAATGATCCTTGTAGCATCAACATTTACTTCCTCCAAATAAAAACAAATATACATCATTAACCTTATCAGAATTAAAAAAAAAATTTTTTAATAAAAGATGTAACAGAAATCTACTGTTTGCCTCGTGACTTTGGGTGGTTTGTATTATTTTCTTGACTAAGGTTGTAATCTTTGCTATGCATTCATGGTCTTTACCCTTAAGAAAAATTACATTTTACCATTCTAAACTATATTTCATATTACACTTTGAATCATAAATTTTTTTAATGCACTTTTTGCACCTTAAATTATGACTATTGTTACACTTTGCACCCCGATGTTAAGTTTGTTGTTAACTTGGATGGAAAAATATGACAACACATGAAAAGACCTAATTGTCCCTCTTCTCAATGCTTTAAAAATAAATGATAAATTATACTTTATCACCCTAAACTTACTCTTTATTATACTTTGCATCCTAAACTTTGAAGTTTCATCCAAATTAACAGCAAACTTAATGGTAGGGTGTAGGGTGTAACAGGAGTTATAGTTTAGGGTGCAAAACGTGTGTTGAGGTCCAAAATTTCACAACAAAACCCATTCCATAAAAAATAAAGAAGGCCCAATTCATGCAACAAGAAGAATCGACATCAAGGCCCTATGTATGTTCAGATTTTCAGCAAAAAATGCCATTAAAAAGTCCAGCAAATTCCAGTGAAAGAACTGGGCCGAGATCCCCAGAGGCTGCCAAAGGCTCGGGATCCTTGGGACGCACAACATGCTCTAAGTACGATTGAAATGGCTCAAAGCATAAAGGATGAAGGACAAACAGGTCTCAAGCGCCCAGTCATGCGTCAGAAAGTGTAAAGCAAACATTTATGAACAAATGAGCTGCACCTCAAGGAACCAAGAATGAGAAAACCATAAGTAGAAGTGGCTGGGGAGGAGCTTTCAACCCAGCAGTAAAAGATTCCGTTTGTTTGGGAAAAATGACAAGGATGGAAGGAAGCCAAAAGCTGAAAAAGTGAAGAGGGCCAAAATAGCTAGGATCAGCAACCTGAGGGGACCTTGGAATAGAACGTTAACTAAGGGCTTTCAGCTTGGTCGGACCAAAAGGAAGAAATTATGAGAAAAAAGGAAAGGACCAGCCCCTGGGTAACTGACACAGTACGAGCTCTGAGGGGCAAAAGAGAGAAATCGCTCGTACCCTGGAGCCCTAGAGTCGCACTATAAAAGGAAGAGAAAACCCATGTTGAGGGACATTCATTCATCACCATTTTGATCTGAGAAAATATATCACAACAGAGCCATAGAAAGAACTCTATAAAACCCAAAGAAAAACAGAGGATTGTCTCCCGGTATCCCAAAAAATAGCCACTATAGCACATACTTGGATTCGAAAGGATTCAAATTTTGCAAGTCTTAGAGGTTTGAATAGCCATCAAAGTCTGCAATTTTTGAGTTAATTTGAACCTTGTATCATGTCTTAGTGAGCACACTGTAATCCACAATCAAGAAAAATAATGAAATACCTCATATTGATTTGAGGATCTCTAACAATTATTTGGTGTATTCTTTTATTACATTGTCTTCCTTTACTGTTTCTTGCTAAAATCTTTCTCACCTAACTATCTTGGAAGGCAAAACCCAAGCAAAGCCACTCGGACTTGAGTTCCAAATCCCACAAGTCTTGTGCAAAAGCACTAAGTCTGTGAGAATTGGGGCCAGGATCCTCGTGACTAAATCATTCTCATGAAACTCATTTACATATATGTATATGTATTAAAATGTATATCCTAATCTGAGAAACTAATAATTATTTGAAGATATGTGTATTGTAGAGTGTGTTTTTATGTAGCACCTTTAGAGGTAAAGGGAAAGGACAAAACTCTATTGCATAATAAACATGGAAAAAGATCATATAGTTCAGAGAACCAGCAATCTGGGTTCTTACGGGCCTAGTACGCCCCGGGATCCCATAACAGTATCCCCGGGATCTCACAACAGTACGCCTCGGGGTACCAAGTGAAAGAACTCTTTTAAATGTTTATACAATAAAAGATAAGTCTTAAATACTCTATTTCAATCTCCTTCTCATTGTGAATATTATGAACACTTATTTTACTTATTTCATAAGAGTAAATGGTCATTTTACGAGGCTAAAACACTTATAATGGTATTTTATTGCTTAGGAGGAATTGCATTTTTCATATTGAGGAGCTTTATGTGACTTGCGCACAACTTGGTTCGTAATCAGCCCCATTTAACTGCGGTGAACTAAGTCCAGTCCACCAAAACAACAAGTATTTGGGTCCGGGATCCTTGTCTCTACTTGGGCCTGTGTGCTAAGAAAAAAAGCACTCTCACAACGTGTATTTGAAAAGTTTATGGTACAAAGTGTAACATGAGGTATAGTTTAGGGTAGTAAAGTGTAATTTCCCTTACAATTAACTGCGTGAAATACTAAATCCACAACATTTTTACAATAATTTCACAACAAATTTTGAATGGCAAATTGTTACTAGTGAGTTTTAATTAGATCTAATAACAACTTACCATCTAAAGAATTTGTTAGTGAAAACTAAAAAGAATAGATGTGGCATTTCTCATAAATTACTTCGATTCCTTGAACTCTGTTAACATCGGTTTGTTACTTTTGATTTTCAACCTATTTTAAGTGTGCTTAAGTAAAACTTTATAAAGCTTTTTTTTTTAGACAAAGATATATGTTTAGTTCCTGGAATTTTTCCGACTTCTATTTTAGTCCTCAAAATTTAAAAAGATTAAAAAAAAAAATTCTCCAAAAAATTCAAACATGCCAAGTTTAGTCATTCTTGTTACCTTTTTGTTGGTTTTCTTTCTTAATTACATGGCTAATGAAGCATTGGCTCATGTGTACTTTTTTTTTTTAAGTTGGTTTATATATTTTAGTCCATGATATTTGTTTTTGTTTTTTTTTTTTAATTCATAAAATTTAAACAATAGATGTCTCCGTTGGAACAATAGAAACTACTAACTAGTTAAGTTATAAAGTTCTTTCTCAAAAAAAATAATAATAATAAAATAAAATTTAAAACATACCAAGTTAATTCTTCTATTCACTTCTTCTTCTTTTTTAGTAAACTTCTATTCACTTCTGATTACTTATCTAACGAAGCTTTGAGTTGAACTTTGCCTTCCTCTTTTTCATGTGACCTTTGAAAAATTTATAGAGCAATATTTGATCCTAAAATATTTCTTTCAATCTTAGAGAAACGGAGTCATCTTAAAAGATAAAGAGAGAATGTTGTAGAATATCGAACTCTTTTTGACGATTCATGTTCTCCATCAACAAGGACTGCTCAATAAAATGTGCGATTTAGGGGGGTGGGGGGTTGTGCTTGAAACAAAGTAACGTTGTACTCATTAGTATTAACTTCAACATTTATAATAAACGACACCATAAATTTAATTAATAGTATCCATTATGAATGTAAGAGCTAATAACATTACGTCACCTAAGAAGTTCTAATAATTACTCTTAGTAATCTTGCATTTCAATATAGTATTTAAACTAAAGTATACTCTTGGCCCTTAAAGTTTGACATTGTTTTTATTTTGTCCTTTTTTTGGTTTATAATTTTTATTTTGTCCTCTCATGTTTTATTTTATTTTCATTTTGACCCTTCAAATGTAATTATGTTTGCTATTAGGCCCTATATGTTTCAAAATTATCATGTTTACCTTTCATTTTTAGCCCTTTATGGAAAGAGAAAGGCAATATTCATAATATTTTCACAACAAATTGTCGGTGGTAATAACAACCCGTCACTTAAAATTTGTGATGAAAGTGTTGTAAAAATATTGTGGACAATATTTCTTTTAGGAAAATGAAGGACAATATATATGTGTGTGAAACTTACTCTCGTAGTGTATATGTGGACATAACATTTCTCTTGTGGGGTGTGGGAGGTATATGTGTGTGAACTGTGAAGCTCTCTTCTAGTGCGACTATTGTGCCAACAGTGCGTGATGGTAATTTGAATCTACTATTAAAATTACTTTTTACTCACCCGCAACAGCTTGCAACTTTTTTTTTTTTTTTTGGAGAAAAAAAAACTTGCAACTTAAGTTTTGTTTTGAAAGCATTTTGAAAATTATGTGAACATAACATTTTTTTTTTGGGTAAACCAACACTGGTATAAATTAATTATGAATAAGTCTATTATAAAAAAGCTCAGTCTTGTCAAAAGCCAACAAGTCCTCCACCAAAGTTGGTGGGTTAACAAAAGTAACATAATCAAAAGATAGGATGACTCTAAACTTAGCTAATGCATCAATACATTGATTCGCCTCCCTGAAAATGTGTTAGACAGTTAATTTATAAAATTTCTTTAATAGAGTTCTGCAATCATCAAGCAGAAGCTCTAACATAAGATTATTTATAGAATAATTAGTAAGCAATAAAACAATAAGATTTATTTTATTTTATTTTATTTTATTTCCTTATTTTTAAGCCTTCATGTCACGGTCATTATTGCACTTTACTTTTTATTCTTGCTTTGCTTGTTTTCTGGGCACATATGACACAAGTATGACTATGAGACAAAAGGATATAAATAACATACACGAGACACTGTTTCTTTATATTGATTGATTTATTTATTACATAACAAAAAAAATATTTATTAATTAAATAATAAAACATTAAAAGCCTTCAATCATGGTGTGTATATATATATATATATATATATATATATATATATACACACACACATACACACACATACACAAGTTCTGTTGCATATATCTAAGTTTTATTATAAAAAATTTTCGCAAACTCTCTCACAAACTCATTTCTGGAACTCATTAATAAAAAAGTTGATTACAATTTCGGTATCACGAGACTTGTCCTATATAGGCAATAATACTAGGGCAAATTACATTTTTATACGATAAATTTTTGCCTCATTTTTATTTTTAATTGTCGTGGATTATTAATTTGCACTATTAACACCCAAATATATGTATCCCTTGCCATCTATTGAGGGGTGATTGCCATTACTAGCGAGGGCAAATATGTCATTATACCCAATTTTAATTTCATTTAATGCTCAATATAAATGGTAAGGGATACAATTATATATATATATATATATAGTTATTATAAGATCACAACATTTAATCATTTATCACACCATTATTTTCCACTACTAATTTTTGTGGCAGATGTTGTTTCTCAAAAAAAAAAAAAATTTGTGGCAGATGTCACTTTTACATAAACTCACCACTTTTTCTCCACTAATCACATTTAGCCACATATGAGAGTAGCAAAAAAGAGTGTATGAAAGGGTGCAGTTTTATAATTTTTATTGGGAAAGACTTAAGTACAGTACTTAGGTGCTATTTTTTAGGTTCTTCTTTTAAGATTTTGTCATATAGATTTTTCCTCATGAAATGGAAGTGTATTTTTTAGTTAAGTAGTCATAGGGTTGAATCTTAAAAGGAGAATCTAAGGAACAGCACCTAAGGTACTGTACCTAAGTTTTGTCAATTTTATTATCATCTTTTAATAAATCAACACATTGATTCAATTATCTCAAATTATAATGTTAATCGGATGAATTGATAAAATTTTTTTTTAAGAAGACGATGAATTGATAATTTGAAGGACATTTCAATATTAAAAAAAGAAAAGAAAAGAAAAAAGAGTAATATTACAACTACAAATTATTTTATAATATTTTTATAAACGATTGATGTGACAAGCTTTTTATTAGTAGTTTTCATCTAAACTCACCATTAACATCATTTTTCATTTACCAACAATCACTCATTATATCAGTAGTTTGTAAATTTTTTTGTAAAAAAAATTTGTATTTCTAGCATTACTCAAAAAAACACTACTTTAAAAAATAAAAAAAAAACTTATATATTGTCATAATAGCTCCTCCGTCTATTGAGGAATCCATATTTTTTATTCCCACAATTTTAAAACCATTGGATCACCCGAGGGAGGGTGTGTGTGAATGACCCTTCATCATTCATTTACTTTGTTTTAATGGTCAAAGAGTAATGAATATTGAGAAGTCTAAATGCACAATGCCCAATAAAATCAAAGAGGGAAGTGTGTAGAGGAAGATCAAAGGAAATACACAATTGATGACTTGAATGAATGCATGAGTCGTATTTGCTCTCTCTTGAAATAAATAGAATTCAACGTCTGCATTTATTCTTGTTTTGTTATTATGTTAATGCTTTGAAGCCAAGGAAGGTGCAAGTATTTAAGATCCACAATAATGTTTTCAATGCTAACATTTAATATTTGTAAAACCCCTTGAGATGATGAAGTCATGACGAATTGCTTAGAATGGAAAGTTGCGTAGCATACAAATACCTATAAATTAAGTGTGATTTTTTTTTTGGTAAAAAAAAAAAAATGAAGAAACTAAATGCCATTGGTAGGCATTAAATGAAAAAATTCAATGCAATTCTTATGGATTTACTTTTCCATATAAAAAACAATTTCACACACTTATTGCTTCATTTCGATCGTATATGTATGTACATCTTTTGTTCTTAGGGCAACGCTGAGTTGTAGGTATTTAAAGTGAGCAATCAATGCTATGGACACAAACATTAATGTCATTAAAAACCCCTGATGATGACAAAGTCAATTGGTTCAGTTCATTCTTAAAGGGGAAACAGAAAAATATGAAGTATTATCCTGCCCTCTATATGAACTTCACCACAAGATTCACAACCTAACAACTCGGTTGAGTAAATATGCTATGCACTTTTTTTTGTATTTTATATATATATATATATACACACACACACACTTCACCACATGACTCACAACCTAACAATTCGGTTGAGTAAATATGCTATGCACTTTTTTTTTTTTGTATTATATATATATCTCTCTCTCTTTATAGATGAGTCTAATAGATACAATTATTTGGATAGTGAAATTTATTTTATGATAATAATCATAACTTAATTTAGCATATTAAATTAGTGATCCATGACTTTGTACGTGAGAAAGTGAATCTCTTGCATTAATATCTAATACTATGTATGTTTTAATTAACTAACTTTTCTTTTTTGTTAGCCAAGACAATACTGGAGTACATATTTTAACTAAAAGGATTAAGAGTTAAGACTTTCTTTTGCTTGGTTGGAATTTGTTCCTCTAGATATTTCTCATAAGTTTGTTAGTTAATTTACCAGTTCCTTAATAAAAGTTCGATAAAATTAAAGTTTGCTAAAAAAAAAAAAATTTCTTTACATTATCACACTATCTCTTAAGAAGAAAAAAGAAAAAAGAAAACAAAAACAAAAACAAAATAACTAGAGTGTCTTGGTTTAATTCCCCTCACACCCCCTCACTTACCCAAGGTAGTTATGGTGTCCCTTTATCGTTTGAGCCAAAATCTTTCCATTAATAACTTTTATTCACTTTTTATGTTGTACTTTTTCTTATATCATCATGATTGATGAGTACAGCTATGAAATTAAAAGTTATTCATTCGTTTTGTAAAATAATAATGGAGGATGAGCTTGGCCACACAATAATGGAGTAACAGTAAAAACAAGGCATTTAAGAAAAAGTAACAAAATTAAAAATGATAGTTTGTTTATTCATGAAAGATCTTTCAAGCACAACCAAACATTAATTTACTATAATGGAATAATGCCGGAGATTGTCACATGTAATGTAATAGAGGAAGTCCGTGAGTATACTTTTCTATATACACCAGTGAAAGACATCATGAATTTTCTTTATATATCTTTTTTGAGAAATAATAAATTTTTTATAGAAAGTTTCAACCTATAACATTCGCTTCTGATGATAGCCTATCATCAGACCAAGACACCAATCAATTTTTTGTGTAAGTGGAGATTGAACCCCAAATCTTATATTCAACCATCAGAGATGTTACCAGTTGAACTAACTGGAATCCAAGATAAATAATAACTAAATGAGTTATTATTACATAATTTTATAACTCATTTCTATGAATGATTATTATTATTATATAAAATGCATAATTTTGTATATTTGTCCTTACATATAATATCTCTAATTAAAATTATCAATAAACACTTTTCTAATTTTTTTTTAAATTCCTTATTTATGATTTGAACAAGTTCTAAATTATGTAATAATAATTCATTTAGTTATTATTCTTGTGCGATGTATGGCTTGATGAGATATGGAAAGAGTTTGATCATTCATATTTAGATTATGTTTAATCTATGTTCTGACCAGCACAAACAATAATGAACAAAATAGTTCCTCCAAACAAATTTTTTTACCTAATGATAGTCTAATTAAAAAAAAATCAACACACTCACAAATTATATATAATAACCAAAACCCAAAATCAAAACATAAAAATTGAGAATTAAAAAAAAAATTAAAAACTTACATACGAGAATCAAGAACTTAAATGGGTGTCCATTGTTTTACTTTTTTTTATTTTTTATTTTTTTATTTATAGTAAACTTCCTTTGGCATAATATTCTACATGCAAATTCAGAAGCAAGGAAGAATAAATAGATGAATTTATTAGATTAGAACATAAGCACCAGTTGCATCTTGGGAAAAAAAAGAGCAAAAAATATATATTACAATGCGGAGTGTTTTAATTTGCGTGGGATTTAATTATAGGGGTGACTTTATTGGTTAAGAGAGATTATATCGAAAATAAATGGCTTAATATATATTTATATATAGTAAAATTTAAATTTCTAAAACTTAGATAATAACATTTTATCTAAATTAAATTATTGTTAATTCTTATCCCTAAGTCAAGAGTCCTGTAGCTTAATATCCTAATAAAATATTAATTTAATAAGATGCAACTTGAGGGGTGTTGAGGGTCATTTCTTCGAAATAGACAAGGGTAGACCAACCCAACGACGCGGGCAGCAGACCAAGTGAGAAAACCATTAGGCCCAGGCGGCAGGAACAATGGATCACAGGCCTATCAATACGAATGAATGGGTCTTGAGGAAGTAAGTGGGCCTAAAAGGCCCGGAAAGAGAGAAAATGGCACCCATGGGCAGTATGTGTTGTGAAAAAGAGAGAATGGGCTGCGGCAGGCCCAAGGTAAAGTAAACAAAGAAAGTAGGGGATAATGGCAAGCCCATGAACCCCAAGGATGAGAATGAGGAAATTGGGCCGGGGAAGCCCAATTAAGTTAGTAGAAGCCCATGGGATGCGGGACTAAAAAAACGGACCAAGGATGTCCAAAGAAATGGGCCGGAGAGGCCCAAGGGAAGAAGGGACATGAGAGCCCATGAGCAAGAACACCAGTGGCCACCATTGATTGGGTCACTGGGGGAAAGAATTGGAACGGCAGGCCTGAGAAAAGGCCCAGCAGGAAGAAGTCACCGCGGCAGGATAGGCTAAATAATGCGGAAAGAAAGCAAAGGTAATTAAACGAATTGGGCTGAAAACAAAGCCCAAACACTGAGTAAAAGCCCAGACCTTGAAGGAGCGGGAAATCAGAATAGCAACTCGTGAAAAAAGCCGGAAACGGGCGGCAGGCGAGCAAAGTCTTCAGTCCACGGCAAATGCATGAACAGCAGGCAAAATTCAAACGTAAACACGCGCAAGGCCTAGGCATCGCCAGCCTGTACCCAGCCAATACAGGACATGGTGGGGTCATGGGTCAGAGGTAAGAGGGCACGGTTTGGAGGTGGGGAGAGGGGAAGATTTGTTTTAAGGTTCCTGCTCAAACTCTTTTAGGGGATATGTCCTGCTGGGATGACATACCACCCAAAAGAGGCAACGCTGAGTTGGAACCAATAGGTGCATGCCACGAGGGATAGAGAGAGAAGAAACATCACCGCGGCAGGCAGGAATGCCGCGGCAGACTAACGGACAAAAAATGTCTGTACCTGTAACATGGGAACCCACAGACAGAAGAGTAATGTGGGCAAGTACTCCCAGACCAGACAAAAACGGTTGGAGGGTAGAATAGTAAAAATCCACTCACGGCAGGCGCTATAAGAAGGGAGCCTCTGCCGTGTACAAAAGGGAGGACAGAGGGGAAAAAGGCAAGGTAATACTAAAAAAAAAAAAAACTACTCTGTAACATGCTTAGCAAAACAGGGGAAGCACAACACTAAAAAACCACTAAGGGTGGAAATCACTAAGAAAAAACGAAAAGAAAGAAAACAAAGGGAGGAAAGATAGAAACAAAAAAAAGAGTGAGAGTTAGTGGCATGCACCGATAGGTTTCTTCCTTTCTCTCCCTCTCAAATCCCTGCTCTCTTCCATACTCATTTCGGGTATTGACCATTTGGGTCCACCTCCCTCAAACCCATTAACTTCACGGCAGGATTTCTTTTCCTCGGAGGTTAATCGCGTTGAGAAGAGGTGTTCTTCCTCTTTGGCTTTACTCCCGCGGACGAAACCAAACTTATTTCATGTCAATTGATTAATTTTATCACCATTCTCCTTTACTATTTATTTAAGGATTGTTAAGTATTATTATAGTTATGGATTATTTTATCATTTCCCATTAAAAGTGTTATCTGGTCATTCCAAAAACGTATGTTTTTGTTCATCAATAATATCTGCCCGCCGTAAGCGTTTTTCTGAAACAGCTCTGCCTGCCGCAAGCATTTTTTCTCTAAAAAAGCTCTGCTTGCCGTAAGCTTTTCCCTGCGTCAGCTCAGCCTGCGGTAAAGCACTCCCCCGGCAGACGAGGCATAGTTCGCGCACAAGCCAGGCCAAGTTGAGTTCCATTTGGCTCGGTCTCGACTCCTGCAACCCAGAACACTTGGGCCTACGATCACAAAAGGGCAGCCCAGCCCAACATAGCAAAAAAGGCCCCACATTAAAATGGCGACTCCGCTGGGGAGTCGAGAAATAGTCCAGGGACAAGAGCCCTCGCGAACAAATGCCTCCGAAATCCAGGACTACACGCAACATGAGTGCTGTACCTTCACAAGCAGAGTCCAGGCCCACAACGCCCCACCAACCCCAGCCTAATCAGGCAGAAGGTGCTAACGAGATGGGGGCTGGACCCCAACCTCCTCCGAGGATCCCCGCAGACAATGCCAACACCTTCATTGAGGTATTGCAGGCCTTGCAACACTCGCAACAGCAAATGATGGAAGAAATTCGTCAACTAAAGACGGACAGAACAAAGGAAAAAGGAAGCCAACATGATCCAGAGCATGGGGCGGAAGAGACGCTGGTGGGTGGTGTCCCATAGAATACAGATCAACGCTTTATTACTATGGCAGAAGTGGCAGCTCTCCTGGAGCAAGAAAGAGCTAGAGGACCAAAGGAGAGATTCTACGCACATAGACCCCCATACCCGCTAAGGGTGCTCAGTAAACCATACCCCGAGAGGTATGAACCGCGAGTATTCGCACAATATGACGGCAGGAAGGGAAGTGCTGTTGAGCACGTAAGCAAGTTCATTGATACGCTTGGCCCTTATGCCGCAGACGAGGACTTGTGTCTTCGAGAATTTTCCAAATCATTGTGTGACCGGGCTTATACCTGGTACATTGGCTTAAAGCCAGGATCGATCCCAACATGGGATGATATGGTGGATGTATTTTGCACCAAGTACTTTCACGGAGAGGAAACGGTGACACTTGCAACATTGCAAGCAACTAAACAAGTACATCAAGAGATTTAGGGACATAGCACTCGACTGCTATGACCATTGCGAGGAAAGGACGATGGTGGAGATGTGCATGACGAATATGATCAGGGAATACAGGGCAGTCCTAGAAAACCTTGAAATCTCCCAGTTCGCGCAACTGTTACAAAAGGCAAGAAAAACTGCCCAGTCCGTAAGCTAAGCACGGACAAAAGAAGCGCCCCGCAAGCCATGGCGGTATCCACCGGCGAGCGGAGGAGGAAGACCGACAGGAAAGAATACGATACTCCTCCGCCAATACCATGCACCGCAAAGGAGTTGGACGTACTGCTAGACAAATGGATAGCAGATGGCATATTCAAACCTAACCAAGTTGCTAGGGAGCCCATCGACGAAGAAAGGAGGGACCCGCGTTTTTGTCGTTTACACAACTATGTCCAATATGCCACCGCAGAATGTTGGGCACTCCGTAGACTAGTGCACCGTAGGATAAAAGAAGGAACTTTAGAGCTGACCCAGCAGGAGGTCCAGAGAAACCCACTCCCGAATCACAAAGGGAAGGGTGTAGCGGCAGTAGTGATCTGTGCGGATCCAGGGGATGACGAAGGAGAGAATCCGGCCTTGCCTGCCGCAGCAATTACCACTTTACAACAGAGCTCCAAATTCAAAAACTTATTTGATCAACTAGGCCTCACAACAAAAGAAAGAAGAGTAGCTACCGAGGCCCTAGTAAGCATTGCCTCTGGGGCAGGGGTGGAATGTTTATCAGCGGAAGTCCAAAATGACAGGGCTCTCTTTCAGGAGTCAACCGAAATCACCTTCAGTGATGAAGATATGGAAGTGGGGTATCCAGACCACCGGAGACCTCTCTATCTTGCGGCATCCATAAATCAAATCCCCATAAAGAGAGCTTTAATAGACACAGGCGCTTCCGTAAACCTCATCCCGTTGAGCACTCTGCAAGCTGCGGGGATTTCAGAAAGAAAGATCCAAGGGTGTCCAATGGAAGTGACAGGATTCGGTGGAAGAGGAGAGTACACTGCAGGCCATATCCAGTTGTGGTTAAAAGTGGGACCCATAGCTTCCCTAGCTCGGTTCCACGTGGTAAAAACGGAAGTTTCATACCACGTCCTTTTGGGACGACCATGGTTGCATAAACACAGATTAATTCCATCCACCTACCACCAATGTGTGAAAGGACGGATGAACGGCAGGATGATACGCATAGCAGCGAATCACTCACCATTTGAGCAGGCAGAAGCTCATTTGGTAGAAACCATGTTTTACGATCAATGGGCTCCGCCCGGGGAAAATTCAGTGTCAAGGCCACAAGGTACCTTCGTGCCTAAATGGAGAGACATCCAGGATGATCCCGAGCCTGACCTAAGGGAATTACTAGCCAGAAAAAAGAAGAGGAAGGAAGCGCCAGCCGCGGACCCGGAGGATGCACCCCACTGCGTCAGGATCCGAGGTCCTGACGGCAGGATTGTGTATAAGTTATGAAGGGGCGCGGGGCCCAAGAGTGAAACGCAAGAGGGCCCCACCCAGGAGTGGCAACACAAGAACTTGACGTGTTGCGTGGTTCAAGAAAGGTCAGAAGAGGAAAGTAGTGAAAAAGAGAATGAGAAAGTTGCGACAGAAAAAGAAGTACAGATTACGGCAGAAGAAGAAATGGAAGAGGTTAACTTGGGGTCTGCTTCCCAAGGGCCAAGACCTATCCTGATTAGTGCAAGTTTGGCAGAAGCAGAAAAGGCAGAACTGATGTCGCTCTTGAAAGAATTTAAAGATGTCTTCGCATGGGAATACAATGAAATGACGGGGCTAAACCCTTCGTTAGTTGCACACACGTTGAATGTAGACCTAGAGGCCAGGCCAATAGCTCAGCCTGCCAGGACATTCCACATGAAAATAGAAGGGCAAATAATCAAAGAAGTGCAGAAATTGCTTGCCGCAGGATTCATCAAACCTATCCAACACCCGCGATGGCTGTCCAACATCGTACCCGTGAAGAAGAAGAATGGCCAGATAAGATGTTGTGTAGACTTCAGGAACCTCAACAAGGCCTGTCCAAAGGATGAGTTTTCTTTGCCAAAAATGGACTTACTGATAGATTCTGCGGCAGGCAATGCCATGTTTTCGTTTATGGATGGTTTCAGCGGGTACAACCAAATCAGGATGGCACCAAGGGATGCAGAGAAAACCGCTTTCAGAACACCCATGGGCAATTTTTATTACACTGTAATGCCTTTCGGGTTGAAAAATGCGGGTGCCACTTATCAGAGAGCAATGACGGCCATATTTCACGACATGATGCATTGTGAATTGGAGGATTATGTAGACGACATAGTGGTAAAGTCAAGGAAAAGAGAAGAACACCTCAAAGTGTTGAGGAGGGTATTCGAGAGGTGCAGAGCCTTCAAACTAAGAATGAACCCTCTCAAATGCGCATTCGGAGTGTCTTCGGGGAAGTTCCTAAGCTTCTTGGTTCATAGTAGGGGAATAGATGTTGACCCAGCCAAGGCTACGGCCATTGCAACCATGAAACCTCCGAGCACGGTAAAGGAATTAAAGAGCTTCTTGGGGAAAGTCTCGTACATTCGAAGATTTATCCCCGGGTTGGCATCAATCACTGCCGCTTTCACCAAGCTGCTCAGAAAAGGGCATGATTTTGAGTGGGGGGAATTGCAGCAGGCAGCCTTCAAAAGGCTACAGCAGATCATGATGAACCTTCCCACAGTGCAGGCCCCGATTCACAAAAAGCCACTGTTGCTCTATTTGGCTACCAATTCATATGCCATTGGAGCGTTGGTTGCCTAAGAGGATGGGGGCGGCACTGAGCAGCCCGTATATTATATCAGCCGCGCCTTGAAGGATGCAGAAACTCGATACCCGAGGGCAGAAAGGGCATGCTTGGCCATTGTATATGCTTCACAAAGGTTGCGCCACTACTTCTTGGCCTACGAGGTATGGTTAATGACCAAATCCCACACCATCAAGGTTTTGCTATAGCAACCGATCCTCTCTGGCAGGATATCCCAATGGTTGCTACAATTATCGCAATATGATTTAAGAATGGGGACGCCTCGGGCGGTAAAAAGCCAGGCTATAGCAGACTTATTGGCACAATTTCCAGGCGAGGAAAAGTTCCCGCTGGATGATGGAGTCCCTGGGGAAGTGGCCATGGCAGAAGGAGTCGAAGAGCAATGGATAATGAAATTCGATGGGTCTTCTACCGCCCAGTCTGGAGGGGTGGGAGTAGTTCTATACCATGAAGAAGATAAAGCAGTGGCACTGTCATTCAAACTAGAATTCCCCTGTTCGAACAACACCGCGGAATACGAAGCCTATCTAACCGGGCTGGCCACGGCTCTCGAAATAGGAGTTAAACACTTGAGGGTGTTAGGTGATTCAAATTTGGTGGTCTGTCAGGCCAACGGGAGTTTCTCCTTTAAAGAGCCTAGCCTAGCCCCGTACAGAGCAATGGCTCAGAAAATGGAGGAAAAGTTTTCAACTTTTGAAATAGAGCACGCTCCCAGGAATGAAAATCGGTTTGCGGACGCGTTAGCTGCGCTGGGATCTCAGATAATGTTTGAAGGAAATAGCACCCAAGTAGAAGTCAGCAAAAGAGAGAATCGATAATTGATACATTGAAAGAGAAATTCCAAGAGGAATAGTGCGACGAAGACTGGCAGTTTCCCATAAAGGAAGCTTTGATGAATGAAGATGATGCCGCAGGACTAAAAGTGCTAAAAGACCACGCCCTAGTAAAGGGGGAGTTATACCGCAGGATGCCAGGTGGGGTCTTGGCCAGATGTGTAAAACCAGAAGAGGCCCAGAGAAAACTGAAAGAAGTACACGACAAAACTTGCGGATCCTGCGGAGAAATCAGTCTTTACCGCAGGCTTCAAAGGGCAGGCTTTTATTGGCCAAACATGGGCAAAGATGCGGATTGAGCCCAAATTCAGTGTGGGGCTTGCCAACTTGCGGCAGACAGAGAAGAAAGTTACGTTGTGTCCGCCTGCGAAGACTGGAGAAGCCCATTTATCCAATACCTGACAGAAGGTATCCTGCCGCGAAAGCAGAGTGAAAAATATAAACTCAAGCGGCTGGCGACACGCTACTTCATGCACAATATGGTCCTCTTTAGAAAGGGGTATGATGGGGACCCCTTAAGGTGCTTGGGCCCTAAAGAAGCAGAGAAAATGGTGAAAGAAGTACACTCAGGAGAGTGTGGGGAACACCAGGGGAAGAAAAGACTTTACAGGTGCATGCTACAGATGGGTTACTATTGGCCTACCATGAAGAAGGATATGGCAGAATTTGTAAAAAAGTGCCACAGTTGCCAAGTACAGGCCAACTTAATTCACACCCATCCGCAGAATTTGCACAGCATGGTAACCCCATGGCCCTTCCACACTTGGGGGCTTGATTTGGTGGGACCGGTTAACCCACCGTCACGAGGATATATATGGATATTGGTAGCTACGGAGTATTTTACTAAATGGGCAGAGGCAGTGCCTCTTCGCAAGGCCACCGGAGGAGCAGTGGCAAATTTCATCAAGGAGAACATAATCGTGAGGTTCGGGGTACCCCATAGAATCATCAGTGACAATGGCACACCTTTTGTCAACAATGAAGTAAGGAGGATGTTAGAATTCTATCAAGTTAAGTATCACCGGTCATCACCTTACTACCCTTAAGGGAATGGGCAGGCGGAGGCAACAAACAAAACCCTTATAAAAATTATAAGTAAAATGAGTCAGGAGTACACGGGAGGATGGGCAATGCACCTGCCAGACGCCCTTTGGGCTTACAGAAAATCGCCTAAGTCAGCCACAGGTTTTTCACCTTTTTCCTTGGTCTAGGGGACTGAAGTGGTGAGTCCAGCAGAGGTAATGACCCCGTCTCTGAGAGTCATGAAAATGCAAGAAAGGGGAGGAGAGGAAGAAGAAGTCTTTGTGGCAGAAAGGTGTGAAGACCTGGAGGGACTTGACGAAAAAAGAGAACAAGCCCAGGAACGCAGCCGTAGATATCGACAAAAGATGACTGAAGCTTACGGCAGGATGACTAGAGAGAAAGTGTTCGTGGGAGGACAGCTTGTTTTGAAAGTAGCGGACTATGTTAGAAGAGGCCTGGCAGAACCATCCAAATTTGCACCAAAGTGGGAAGGGCCCCTTGTAATAAGGGAAGCACACCCAAGTGGGTACTACCGTCTGACTCAGATGGATGGCAAAGATTTAATGGATCCGATCAACGGAAAATGGTTGAAGCAGTATTATGCCTGAGGAGAAAACTTACGATGTAATGAAAAACATCAAGTATTATCATAATATGTCATAGCAAAATGTAAAGTGTAGCGTCACAAAGATAAGTTACAAACCCAGGTCATGGCAAACTAGCCAAATAAGTGCTACAACAAAAAATATAATGTAATAGAGTCATAAGCTAAAGGAAACGACGAAACAAGGAAGGAACAGCATCAACGAAGCCCGGAAATAAGAGACTGATCTCCAAAACGATCGGATCCACCAACACTGGAAAGAAGACGCTCACGATGGCCCTCCAAGTCTGCCACCTCCTTTCTCAAGATCTCAAGGCGCAAGTCAATAGCATCAACAGTGGGTCGCACTCTCCTCGTGAAAACAACTCGAGCAATCTCTCGAAGGTAATCCAAAAGGAACTCCACGGCAAAGCCTACGCTGACAAGCTCTTGCACCGCAACCCTCCACTGCAAAATCCTCTCGGTAGAGACAGTGTCAACAAAGCTATGCTCTATGTCATTCAGCACACTCCCCAACATCTTCAAGAAATGCTCTCTAACAGAATGACCGAGTCGAAAGCCCTGCATGAAGTCCCCGCGGTTGTCATAGATCATCACCAGATGAGAAGCACAGTCCTCCGGGACTCTAAAGCCATGAAAGTCCACATGAGGAGGGCCAGAGCCCCAGAAAGCTGCAGGATCAAGGTCATTGACCTCAGGCTAGTCAAAACGGGTGAGGAAGGCAGCAGCCTCGTCCTCGGGACCTGGAAGGGTGGTGGAACTACTACCCGCTTCAAACTGGAATGGGGCTATAGGAAGAGATCCTACCAAGGAAAACACAAAGCATGAGATGAGGAATTAAAAAGGGAAAAGGGGAAAGGAGCAAACCCACAGGGAGCAAATGATAAAAAAAAATCGACAAGGAAGAAAGGAAGCATACCAGAACCAACATCAACGGGGGCTGTGGGAAGAACTGAAGCAGGCACAAAAGGAACGGAGGAAACCGACGCTGTAAAAATGGCAGAAGCTGGTGCAGAGAATACGGCAGGAATGGGTGATGGGGGTGTGGCAGGATTAACTACCGCAGGCGTCTCTACGCTGACCGCGATGCCTAGCCCTTCAAAAGTCTCTGTGCACCAAAGAAAATAGACATGCAAATGAAAAAAAAAAAAAAAAGAAGAGTGGGCCCAGTGAATAAAGAAGGAAAAGCAAATCCAACAAAAGAAAAAAAGGGGGAGTGGGGACATACCCATGAATCTAGCCTCGGGTGGAGCATCCTCTTCCTCCTCGGACTCAGAAATCCTCCTCGGCAGGACGGGCTCACTATCAATATCTTCAAGAGTATCCTCGGACTCCTCGGAAGACAGATCAACATCGGGTCCGCGAGTGGCCAAGCTGGGAATGGAAGAAGGAGTGATTACTAAGGAAGAACCATCCTTCGCGGCCTGAGACAGAGTCGCAAAAGGATCACTGATAGAGAGGACGAGAGGAGCAACGGGTGAAACAGCCTCGGTCTGAGTTATGGCAGGAGGAGCAAATCCTTGTGGAGAAATAGGCATCTCGGCTGAAGAGGGAGTGGCCTCGCTAACCCCCTCAGTATGAGTACCCTCTCTGGGTACCAGTCCGGTAGGAGGGCTAGGAGTTTCAGCAGGAATCCCAGGTGCAGCAGCTGGAACAATGGACATCTGGGAAGCTTCACCAACCCCGTCAAAGGAATCTGCCACGGGTGTGCCCATGGAGGCGGGCAGCTCCTCGGCTGAAGGATGATAGATGGAAAGGGGCTCGGGCTGACCCTGGAAAGCAAAAGAAAGAGAAATGCATATATACACGTGGTAAAGAATAAGGGAACCTACGGCTAACCCAAACAAGTGAAGGCACGTGGCAGATGAAATATATGTAAAGAAAAAAAAATAATAATAAAGAAGAGGAAAGAAGGAAATAGAGGAGATTACCTCGAATTCAGGCTCGTCAAGGTCAATGGGATGAGCAGATGACGTGTCTTCCTTATGCTTAGACTGCAAAGAGAGACAAGAGGCAGTATTAAGGAAAGGAATCAGTAGGCGTGACATGGGCTCACCGCAGGCAAGTTGAAATCAAGACACAAAAGACAAAAATGTATGTAACATACCCTTCGCTCAGCAGCAGGCATGGGATGAGGGGTTGTTTTCCTCTTGCTACCCCGTGTCCTGCTAGAAAGAGGAGCATCCGTGGGTGGCCGTGGGGCAGCAGGCTTGGACTTGCTTGCAGACTTGTGCTTGGCAGGAGTTTTCTTAGTTGATGCAAGAATGTTGATTACCTTAACTTTTTTCTCCCAACCAGGGGGAAAATCGCCTGCGAGCCAACACCATCCCTCTTTCTTCTCGTCCCACTCAAAGACAGCAGAGCGGCTCTGTTTCTCAACATAATCTAAAACTGACCTGGAAGGCAAGAGCAGCCGAGGGTTGGGAGATACTAACATACTTAGCCCGTTGTATGTGGGGTGGGCCTGGATTGGGGTATTGGGAAAATTCTTGCCGCACTAGGCCCGAGTTGTTTCTGGGTGAGGAGTCGGGACCGGCCCAATTGGAGCACACCTTGGCCCGGCTTGTGCGCAAACGTTGAGTCCAAGTTATCCTCTGTTTCTGCCGCAGAAGACTTTTCTCCAGTTTCTGCCGCAGGATTGACGTTTCTGCTGCAAAAGGAACTTTTCTCCGATTTCAGCCACAGGTTTTACTTTTTTGCTATACAGCAATACTTTCTGCTATGCAATGAAGCTATCTGCTGTGCGAAAAAGCTTTCTGTTTTGCGGTAAATCTTTCTGCCATAAAGCCTCCTGCTGTGCAATAGAGCTGTCTGCTGTACATTATAGCTTTCTACTGTAAAGCCTTCTGCCGTGCAATGAAACTGTCTGTCGTGCTTTAAAGCTGTCTGCCGTGCTTTAAAGCTGTCTGCCGTGCAGTAATGCCTTCAGCAATGTGAATGACTACCATTTTTACTGCAGAAATACTTTTCCACTTCCTTGGCCTGGCTTATGCGTAAGTCACACCACGTCTGCTAAAGTCTGTTTATAAGCTCACAACAGGCAGAGTCATTGTTAAGAGGTTATGGCAGGCAGACATAATATAGAAAACGCAAAGGAAATGTAATCACAGAACAACTTAACAAGTCTAACTTTTAAAGAATAATACTTAAGCGAAGAATTAGAACGAGATTATATATATAAAAAAAAACGAGTCTGCCACACTAAGTATTGCCGCAGGATTCCAACCACGGAAGGGAAAACTACTTCCTCAACGCAAGTAACTTCACTTGATGAAATTAATTACTTTGAGAGGACAGCCCCAAATGGTATGTGCCCAGGTATAGATTTTGTATTGCCTTTTGAGGACAAGGCTATTGAGGGAGAGAGGGGGTTAACCCATTTAGGTGCATGCCTGCCATAAACACTCTGTTTTTCTCTCTTAGTATTCTTTTTTCTCTGTTTTCTTTCTTCCGATTCTTTTCTCTCTGTTTTCTTAACGACTTCCTTTTTTCGCCCCTCTTTCTTTCTTTCTTTCTTTTTTGTTTTCTCATCTTTTTCCATTCCCCTGTTTTTTCCTCCCCTTTTTGCAAAAAGCCACGGGTCCCTTATATAGGGTCTGCCGTGGCCGATTTTACTATTCTAGCATTTTCATGGCCTTTGTCTGATATGGGAACCTTTTGTCAACTACTTACCGAGTCAATGGTTCTGACTACCACCATTGACCTGTGGCTTTCAGACAACGACGGTTCCTTTTGTACTCGTCCAGTGTGTACCCTCTCCCTCTCAGTCTCTCATGGCATGCACCCAGTGGTTCTTACCCAGCCTTGCCTCTTTTGGGTGGCATGTCATCCCAGCAGGACTGTGCCCACCGAAAGAGCCTGGGCAAGAAACACAAGAATAGGTTTCCACTCCTCTCCCCACTGCCAGACCGTGCCCTCTCCCATGACCTCACCTTTACCCATAGTGGCTGGGTATAGGCTGGTGATGCCTGGGTCGTATGCATGCTTTACCTTCTTGATGTTTCATTCGTTTGCCGAGGTTTGAAAATGAGTGCGCATATCCTGCCGTGCGCTTTTTGGCCTTTTCTGGTGTGGATTGCATCTCCTGCAGGCCAACATTTATGACTTGTCCCTTTCTTTGGAGGGTTGGGCCTTGTTGGACATTGGGCCTCCCTTTAGTTTGGTTGTTTGCTTCGTGGCTTGGCATCTCCTGCCATACCAGATTGTTATTCTTGCTGCTTATCTCAGTCCTGCCAGGCCCTTTTGGGTTTGCCGTGTATTTTTCTTCTTAGTTTTCATGCCTATCTTTTTTATACAAAATGATTTGGGCCTTTGTGGGCCAAATGATGTTGACTGGATCAAAAGGGTCTTGGGCCCAATTTATTTTCATCTGCCGAAGCCATTCTGCCAGAGAACTGTATCCTGCGGCAGATCTGTATTCTGAGGCAGACTTGTATTCTGCGGCAGATTTGTGTTTTGCAACTTACTGGGCTTTCTTCAGTATGGGCTTTTGGATATGGAATCACAAAATTGGGCATCAACACCCGTCAGGTGGAATAAGGGAGAAGCCACGACTGCCTACCAACTCTTGCCCGAACGAGGTCATCACTGCCTGCCAATAGCCATGCATGGCAGGAGTGCAAAGACCCTCTCTCGACGAGCCAAGGATAGTAACTGCACTAAAGCGCGATCTCCAAAAGTCGTAAGCAGTCTGCCGCATGAAAGGCCGAACAGAAGTAGGAGATTCCATGAGATAAGAAAGATCATCGGGAATATCCAGGTCCAGCCCAAACTACCTCCTCACCCGGTTGGCAGGATAGTGAACAAATCTGATGCCCTCATCAGTCAAGTAAGGCAGCCATCCGACATTGGTAGCCGCCAAATAGGTGATCCCCACCTCATCAAAACCAGTCAAAGGAGTGGTGGTCCCAATAATATCAGCAAACGGACCCATAGTAGAATCAGTACATGTGTAACCCCTACCCAAATTTGTGTAAGCTCTCCAAGTAAAACCAGTACCGCTATCAAAAGACTTAACAACTGAGTGACCAATGGGCTTCAGACCAGACCAACGAAAAGCTAAAGGGAAATCGGATTCAAACCTGCCGCAGAAGTCAGTGATCACCTGCGGACATGACTGGTACTTCTCTCTCGCGAAGCGAACAGGCCTACACTTCGCCAAGTATTGAGCACAATGCTCAAACAACAACTGCTGCAGGATAGTGCTGTGTACAGAAGAAGAAACTATATGGCAGGAACCAGCTTGACTCTCATCACTCCGCAGGATGTCCAGTTGCACATATAAATGCCCCAAAAACATGGGGGCCAGCGGCAGACTAACTCCGGTAGATATCTTAATGGCCAAACGGAAGTACAAAGGCTTGATGGCGTAGTGGGGATGTGAACCAAAAACGAACTTGCTAAGCCAAAAGGCAACAAAGGCCGCGCGGTGGGCAACAACGAAAAACTTAGAGGAGGAACTAACCCAATATGATAACTTAGCATTCCCCGTCATCCTCTTTCTCAACTCGGCCTCAATGGCCTCTTCCTCCGGAGAAAGCTCTATGGTGGCCGGATCCACGTCACCAAGGATTGGCAAGAGAAGTTGGTTGGCCACGTCCTCAAGGGTCACGGTCAGTTCGCCGCAGGAGAAGAAGAATGTGTGAGTGGTGGCACACCACCAGCGAACCAAGTGACGGAGGTTGTAAGTGTCTCGAAAATTGGAAATACTCCGAGATAAAACGATGGACTTCAGAACGCCAGCCTGCTGCAACAAACCCATGAAAACCGAGTCCGATAACTCTCGGTTAACCCATTCCTTCCAACCCAAGGCGGTTCCTGACCCAAACACAAATGAATCGGCACCGGAAGAAAGACACCTTGACAGATGACCAAATCGAAAATGGAGGAAGACACCGGAGCCCAAGAAATGTTGGGGTTTCGTCTGCACATAGAAAGCCACACACGGCCTGGCGGCGGCGGTACGTAATCGCCGGGAACCTCAGGGAAGAGAGGATAAGGATTATACCAAGGGTCGATTAGCGGAGCGCACTCGGTGTTGGGGTCGCGCGGTGTGTCTTCCTCGCCGGAATGATTGGAGTTGGAGTACATAGCCTCCTCGCCGATTTCTTGTCCGGCGAGAGGTTCAGAAGCTTTCCCTTTCCCTTTGCGGCGAGAAGAAGAACCTGGGCTTTTCACCGGCGCCATTATGCGACGGTTCGATTTGAGCAAGAAAGATAAAGGTGTTTGAAGAGAAGAAGGCGATAAAGGAAGAGGAACAGACACGATTTTTTGGAAAAGATGGTGTTTATGAGTGATTTTCGAAGGGACTTTCTTTTTAAATACATGGGTAATTAATACTGGCCTGAAGGAAGGCGACTGATCAGCCATCGAAAGAAGAATGAAATAAATGAGGCGGTAGTTGTGTCTTAGAATAACTGCCATTCTGGGAAAATCGAAGAGTCAGCACTGTTCACCGCAGGAAAAGAAATATAAATACACGTGAAGGGGTCCACAGTTTCAAAAAGCCCGCGAAGGAAAAGAAAGAAAGGAAACACAGGACAGGAAAGTCTTTTATTCACATATGGACCGCAGGAACGTTCCATATGTTCAGGGGGCTAAATGTTGAGGGTCATTTCTTCGAAATAGACAAGGGTAGACCAACCCAACGACGCGGGCAGCAGACCAAGTGAGAAAACCATTAGGCCCAGGCGGCAGGAACAATGGATCACAGGCCTATCAATACGAATGAATGGGTCTTGAGGAAGTAAGTGGGCCTAAAAGGCCCGGAAAGAGAGAAAATGGCACCCATGGGCAGTATGTGTTGTGAAAAAGAGAGAATGGGCTACAGCAGGCCCAAGGTAAAGTAAACAAAGAAAGTAGGGGATAATGGCAAGCCCATGAACCCCAAGGATGAGAATGAGGAAATTGGGCCGGGGAAGCCCAATTAAGTTAGTAGAAGCCCATGGGATGCGGGACTAAAAATACGGACCAAGGATGTCCAAAGAAATGGGCCGGAGAGGCCCAAGGGAAGAAGGGACATGAGAGCCCATGAGCAAGAACACCAGTGGCCACCATTGATTGGGTCACTTGGGGAAAGAATTGGAACGGCAGGCCTGAGAAAAGGCCCAGCAGGAAGAAGTCACCGCGACAGGTAAGGCTAAATAATGCGGAAAGAAAGCAAAGGTAATTAAACGAATTGGGCTGAAAACAAAGCCCAAACACTGAGTAAAAGCCCAGACCTTGAAGGAGCGGGAAATCAGAATAGCAACTCGGGAAAAAAGCCGGAAACGGGCGGCAGGCGAGCAAAGTCTTCAATCCACGGCAAATGCATGAACAGCATGCAGGATTCAGACGTAAACACACACAAGGCCCAGGCATCGCCAGCCTGTACCCAGCCAATACAGGACATGGTGGGGTCATGGGTCAGAGGTAAGAGGGCACGGTTTGGAGGTGGGGAGAGGGAAAGGCCTGTTTTAAGGTTCCTGCTCAAACTCTTTTAGGGGATATGTCCTGCTGGGATGACATACCACCCAAAAGAGGCAACGCTGAGTTGGAACCAATAGGTGCATGCCACGAGGGATAGAGAGAGAAGAAACATCACCGCGGCAGGCAGGAATGCCGCGGCAGACTAACGGACAAAAAATGTCTGTACCTGTAACATGGAAACCCACAGACGGAACAGTAATGTCGGCAAGTACTCCCAGACCAGACAAAAACGGTTGGAGGGTAGAATAGTAAAAATCCACTCACGGCAGGCGCTATAAGAAGGGAGCCTCTGCCGTGTACAAAAGGGAGGACGGAGGGGAAAAAGGCAAGGTAATACTAAAAAGAAAAAAAACTACTCTGTAACATGCTTAGCAAAACAGGGGAAGCACAACACTAAAAAACCACTAAGGGTGGAAATCACTAAGAAAAAACGAAAAGAAAGAAAACAAAGGGAGGAAAGATAGAAACAAAAAAAAGAGTGAGAGTTAGTGGCATGCACCGATAGGTTTCTTCCCTTCTCTCCCTCTCAAATCCCTGCTCTCTTCCATACTTATTTCGGGCATTGACCATTTGGGTCCACCTCCCTAAAACCCATTAACTTCACGGCAGGATTTCTTTTCCTCGGAGGTTAATCGCGTTGAAAAGAGGTGTTCTTCCTCTTTGGCTTTACTCCCGCGGACGAAACCAAACTTATTTCATGTCAATTGATTAATTTTATCACCATTCTCCTTTACTATTTATTTAAGGATTGTTAAGTATTATTATGGTTATGGATTATTTTATCATTTCCCATTAAAAGTGTTATCTGGTCATTCCAGAACGTATGTTTCTGTTCATCAATAATATCTGCCCGCCGTAAGCGTTTTTCTGAAACAGCTCTGCCTGCCGCAAGCATTTTTTCTCTAAAAAAGCTCTGCTTGCCGTAAGCTTTTCCCTGCGTCAGCTCAGCCTGCGGTAAAGCACTCCCCCGGCAGACGAGGCATAGTTCGCGCACAAGCCAGGCCAAGTTGAGTTCCATTTGGCCCGGTCTCGACTCCTGCAACCCAGAACACTTGGGCCTACGATCACAAAAGGGCAGCCCAGCCCAACATAGCAAAAAAGGCCCCACAAGGGGGAAAACAAAAAAGAAAAACAAAAACATGAGTTGTGTGGGATATAAGCTTAGAAAATTTTGATGATAGACATTTAATTTTATTTAAATTAAATAGTTGTTAACTGTTATTCCTTAGTTTGAGGAAATATATCATAACAAATAATATATAATTAATTTAGTAATTATTATTCTTAAAATGTTGATAATAGACTTTTAGTTTGAGTAGAAGTCAAAAGGTTTTTATATTTTTTATTTTTGAGAGAACATATGTGGGTTGTTGTCTGGGATTTAATTTTAGAATTTTTTATAATAGACTTTTAGTTTGAATAGAATTTAAATTTGTTGAAATATTTAAGTTTAGGAAATTTTTTATGATAGAATTTTACTTTGAATAGAATTTAAATTTGTTGAAGTTTAAATGTATAAAATTAATTTACTAATTAGTTGTTTTTAAAATATTGATGACAGACTTTCAGTTGGAGTAGAAGTAAAAACTTGAGTATTTTTTTTTTGTTTGAAAAATAAAACGTAGGTTGTTGTTTGAGATTTAAGTTTAGAATTTTTATAATAAACTTTAATTTTGAATAAATTTAAATGGTAAAGTTTTACCTAAATTAAACAATTGTTAAATATTATACTTTAATTTGAGGAAATATATCCTAACAAATAATATAAAATTAATTTACTAATTAGTAGGAGTAAAAAAAAAATTAAAAACTTACATAAAAGAACCAAGATCTTAAATGAATGTCCATTGTTTTGATTCTTTATAGTAAACTTCCTATGATATAATATCCTGCACGCAAATTCAAAAGAAAAAAAGAACAATAAGTAAGATGGATTTATTATATTGAAATATAAGTATAAGTTACATCTTGGGAAAAAAAAAGTAAAAAAAATAAAAAAATACAACTTTGGGTGTATTGTGTGAGATTTAATTATAGGGATTACTTTATTAATTAATAAAAATTATGTCGAAAAGTCAGGACTTAATATATATAGGATTGGGTTCATGTGAAGCCTGATGTTACTCTAAGCAATATTACACCTTCTAATAACTTGCTATTGCATTTATATTTAGTTAAAAGTTAATACATATCAGCTATCATTTGATACTTTATCCATACACAAAAAAAAAAAAAAAAAAATTTAACGTTTAAATTAAGTTTATCCACACACACACACACACACACAAAAAAAAAAACCATTATTGTTTAAATTAGGCTAAAAGTAAAATTGTTACTTTATAATAAAAAATTGATACAATAATTGTTGTTACTTTATCCAAATAAGTCATAAGAACAAACAATTATTGTTTTTATTCCTATCAAAAAAAAAATATATTGTTTTTATTTAAACAATATAATTATGTGGCGTTTGGTACGGGGGAATCCACATTACTTTTGGTATCCAGATTCCTAGGAATGTGATTCCTAGGAATCACATTCCTAAGAATATAGTTATTCCTATGTTTGGTTTATTCCTAGGAATCTTAAATGAATGATTTATTTTTCCCATTCTATCCTTAGATTTGAATGTGAACTACCAAGTCATTTAAAAAAAAGGGTTAAAATTGTCAATTTATAAAAAAATACAATTTCTTTTAAACTTGGGAATCTGGATTCCCACCTGTTTTAAAGGGAATCCACATTCCCACTGAGAGGGGTTTAAGGATTCCCCTAGCATCTGATTCCCTCGCATGATTTGCAACCAAACATGGAAATCTTTAAACATTCCTAGGAATCCTAAAACATTACCCTGTACCAAACGCCACATTAGAGTCTCACTTAAACTTGTTTGTTAATAAGTACAAATAAACTATTGTTTTTATTTAAAATTTTTTATAATTTTGTGAAACAACTTGGCACACCCATGATTTCTACTCTCAACTTTACACTTATTGTTTTTATCTAAACAATAGAATTAAAGTCTCACTAAAACTTAAAATTGTTTGTTGATAAGAACAAATAAATTATTGTTTTTATCTAAAAATTACTACAATTTAGTGAACAAATAAACTTACAAATACACTTATATATATATATATATATATATATGTATGTATGTATGTATTCGTGGGTGTCCAATATCTTTAAAGAACTTAACTAAGAGCATCTCCAGCAAATTCATCAAATTTTTATACTGTTTGGAGAATGAACAGTGACTTTTACCTTTTATCTACTAACTTTTTTCAAATACACTTTCCAATAGATTCTCTATCTCATTTAAGGGTGAGTTTGGTTCAGCTTTTTGTAAAAGTGCATAATGAAAAAGTGAAGTTTTTAAAAAGTGCATAATGAAAAAGTGCATTTTCAAAAAGCTGAGTGTTTGGTAAAAACTGTTAAAAAGTGCTTTTTTAAAAAGCTGAGTGTTTGGCTAGCATTTATAAAAGTGGCATTTTGATGGGTAAATTACAAAAAAGGACAATGTATATATAAAGGAGTTTATTTCATACTTTTTTTTATTTTTTTTTTATGTGAGTTTATTTCATACTTATTAATAAACTACTTCATATAATAATAATAATAATAATAAATATATTATTGGTATTATTTTAATAATGTTTGGGCTATTTTTATTTTTTAGTTTCATAATTATTTGTTATTACCATTAATGACTTCTTATTAATATTAATTAAATCTAAATAATTTTCATCATCATGAAACTCAAAATGAAAATGTAAAAAGATGATAAAATATACACCAATAATCCAGGTTTAAATTGTACTACATAAAAATGTAAAAAGATATAAAATACATATCAATAACCCGAGTTTAAATTGTACAACACAAAAATATAAAAAAGATAATAAAATACATACCAATAACCCAAGTTTAAATTGTACTAAATGATATTATAAAATAAAAAAAAGACAACTACTAATTATTATCCCCCCAAATGGAATTAGCAATTGAATCACGAAGAACCACCATCGCAGGGTCTGTTAAAGATCCTGTGTTCTGCTCACACCTGCTACCTACTTCACTATTATGTTCTCTTCTAGAAATTGAAGCTTGATTGGCGTTTATGAAGCTCCTATCATCCCTATCATTTAGTCTAACAAAATTATGAAGAGCCATAGTAGCAGATACAATAAGTATTTGGATATGGAATGGAAAAGATGGCATGTTTCTGATAATTCTCCATTTATTCTTCCACACACCAAAAGTGCGCTCAATCACACATCGAAGAGATGAGTGAGCATAATTAAATTTTTCATGTCTAGTTCTAGGGTTTCCACCTCTACTTTGAAAGTCTTGAAGATGGTATGATATCCCTTTGTATGGTGCCAAATAGCCTTTCATCATTGGATATCCAGAATCAACTACATAATATTTCCCTAGAAAAAAAAATTCAATTGTATTAAACACACACACAAGGTGTCATTATAATGAACAATTGATTAACCAATTACAAACCTGGTGGTGGGTGTGGAAAGTTGTTACTTTGTTTACGAATAGCATCAAGAAAAATGTGGGTGTCGTGTGCTGCACCTTCCCATCCAGGCAAAACAAATGTGAATAACATATTAAAGTCACATGCAGCCATTATATTTTGGGTTGGATATCCGTTTCTTCCAAAGTATGGAATGGACTTCTCAGTAGGTACAATCGCTACCACATGTGTGCCATCAATCGCACCAATGCAATCCTAATAAAAACATTAATAGTTTTTAGTTCCACATGACAATTATCTTATAGACAATAACATTTATTCAAATATACAATAGTACACATACTTTGAAATGTGGCCAATAAATTGGATGGTCTTGTATTTTGGTTGGAACTTCACTAAAAGTTGGATCCGAAGGCTTTACATATGCAGCTGCAAACCGAGCACCCAACAGAGTGACCATCTTCTCAAAATGTCTACTTATGGTTTCACCCGAATGCTGAAATATTTCTTGAACCATTCGGTTACATGTTCCATGACCAAGTATCAGTAAACAGATTGCCACTGACTCCTCTAATCTTATATTCCTTGAATGTTGAAGTCCATAGTCATGTTGTAAAACTTGACACAAATTTTGAAACACCTACTTTTTCATTCTAAACATGTTGTAACACAATGTCTCATTACCTTCCATACAACGTCTCACCCAAGCCCACCCTGTTTGTTCAGAATCATAACAAGGAGTCTTATTAATGTATTTATTGAAATATGTCACAACTGCTTCACAAGTAACTGCCACAAGCTGATAAAGCTCCTCATCAGAATCGTCGTTACTATCATCATCATCATCAGAATCACTATCACTATCATCATCACTGTTACTACTCTCATCATCATCATCATCATCATTGTTATCACCATCATTATTATTGTCAGCAATGTTATAATCACCACCATCATTATCATCACAGTAATTTCTGTAATCCCCATCCATTAATAGTTCCATAAAATAGCCACTCTCATGAGTACCATTATAATCATCCATATTGGTTTACGCTACACAACAAAGTAACAAATAGTCAACCATTGGTAATACTTAATATAAATCAACATAATAATCAACAAAGTAACAAAAGGCAACAATAGGTCCCAATTCAAAACATCAAGTTAATATTATATTACACATATAGTAGTCCAAAACTAATACTAAATATCACATAACATAGTTTAAAGTTAATAAAACATAGCATACTTAATAAAGCTAATATTAGTCGTAAGCTAATACAACATAAAAATAATATTAGTCCTAAGCTAATACAGAGTGCCACATAAGATTGGTCACTTCTTGTTTTCCCTACAAATCATTTCTTGTAGCCACTCCAGCTGTGACTCTGGCTCCTTGAAAGCTAGGAACATCTCCCTACGTGACCTTTTTAGTAAGACAATGGAAGCTTGAATCGCAAACTTACTATCCACTCCAGGAAGTGTTCTCACAATCGCCATGACATTATCAATCGAACTTGGTGAGTCTTGAGAAGTACCTTCATGCCTATTCTGACATACAGTTATTAATTGACTAATATGATTGTCTAACATTGCAGCTCCTCCTATCTTCTTCTTTTTCTTCTGTGAGGGTATTGATTCACTAGTTCGCTTTTGTCCTGAACTACGTGATTGACTAGTATGTCCTTGCTGCAAACTATCAATGTCTAAACTCATGTCACATCGATCACCCTTAAATTCGGAGCTACCATCTGAATCACCAGCACCCTCTTGTGGCATTATTGGAGGGAGTGTATTTGAAGAAGGGGTCCATGCAGCTACTCCAGTTGTTGCAACATCCCTAAACATTATATCAAGTTCATCTAGATTATGTGGACCTTTCTCTCGAAATTTTCTAGCTTTGGGTAATTCCTACAAAATGTAATTGTAATTTCACTCATATAACAATAATATAAAAAAACTATCTCCAACTAACTATATATTAATAAAATACTCAACTCACCTCCAACTTCCGCGTCCACCAATCATCAGGAGCAAGAATCGTTCCCTTCTCTGCATCCCAACCTAAACTTGTGTCAAGATTCCTCAATTGTTCCCACACTCTCCAATCACCTTTTAATACATCTCACCTACTTTTTAATTGACCCCTATCATAGTTTTGACCGGTCTCATCACAAAATTTGGTCACTAGAGTAGTCCAACCTTTGGTACTAAAGGCAGCACCTTTTGATCTATTCCCAAGTTGAATCTGTTCCACACAAAGTTGACAAAAAGTAGTTGTCCAGCTTGGATTAATATCCCATAATGCTCTAGCCTTTTTTTCCTCAGGGTTGGAAGTGGTGTTTTTACCCATCTATAAAGTTAACCAACCATAAGAAATGCAAAAAATAGAATTCATAATTTAGCAATTACAAATATTTAACGCTGACTTAAAATATAAAAAATCTCACAGCAGCCAAGGTTGAACTAAAAAATAGTAAATGGAAAATAAGCAAACAATGTTTGGATATACGTTAAACTAGCAGTGTAAAAAAGAGTGTAATAATCCACTAAAATGAATAATAATCCACTAAAAAAGAGTGTAAAACCACAACCTGTTAACGAAAAAAAAAATATAGCGTGTAGGGAGTGAAATTGGGGGTCTGAAATCCTGAGCCCCAGCACCATCACCCATACATAATAGTGTTTTACGGGGTCAATCTTGCCAAAACCACCTTACCCATAATCTCTCTGTCACCACAAGTCTAAAAATAATATCTCAAACTCACAAAACCAGCTTTCATGGCAAACAACACCTTGTAAACACCCATCACCAAGCTCAACAAACCCAATCAAATAAATCATTAACATACTCACCACATCTACAAAGTATAAACAAAGGTCAGCCTCGATATAGCGAGGAAGAAAAACTGAAAAAGAATAAAGAGAGAAGATTAAATAGATCTAAGAGCAATGAGAAAAGAAGAGAGAGATTTGGTCTAATGAAACGAGATCTGAGAAAGAATTAAACAAAATATAAGATACAAAGCAGATTGTCTCAAAGATAATTTGGTTGTATCTGTTGGACTGTAGATCAAATGACTTGAACCATCATTCTTCATCAATTAATTACACCCCACATCAGGGCTAATATGCATATTAATCAATGAGGTGACTAGCAATATATATATATATATATATATGTATGTATGTATGTATATAGGCATCCAGAAATTACATTCTCCGAATGGTCACAAAAATTAAACAAAGAAATTCAAAGAGAAACTGTATCTCATCCTGAAATATCATTTCATTAATACCATGATCCTGAAATATCAATTCATTACTATCACAAAAAGAACAATTATTCAGAACAGACAAACTCTGATAAGTTCATGGCATGCACAAAACATTGATACAAGAAATAGAAGAACATGAAAATAAAGCATTAGGCAAAGGCAAATGCTCATATACAGATGCAAACTTCATACGAACACCCTCACAGAACTACATGAAAATAAAACTAGCATTTTACAGCCAACAGAAAAGCATTTTACAAAGAATTTTACAGCCAACAGAAAAGCATTTTACAAAGCACTTTACAGATTACAAAGAAGTTTTCCCTAAAATTACAAAGCATCCACAAAAGAAAAATTACCCAAAGCACTGTTACAAAGCATTTTTCCCTAAGCATGTAGCACTATCATCATCACTGTTACAGAGCATCCACAAAAGAAAAAAAAATTACAAAGCATGTAGCACTGAAAATTTTTTAGTACACGGCAAGAAATTACAAAGCATGTAGCACTGAAAATTTTTTAGCTAAAATTTTTTTTCCCACACTCGGTTAAAAAAAAAGAAAAAAAATTTCAGATCATTGTTGGTACCTGGTATTTTGGTAGCAGATCGGTGTTAAAAAAAAACACTTCAGTGCACGGATGAGAGAGCACTTGAAGAGGAAACGGGCACTTGAAGAAAGACAGGAAATTGAGCTAATGCCAGTGCTCATCTCAAGTGCTCTCTCATCCGTGGTCTGAGAAATACATTTTCAGTGCTAGAAGAAATACATTCTCATCCGGGCACTTGAAGAAAGACAAGAAAGACGGATGAGATGAGCTAATGCCAGAAGAAGAGGAAGAGGAAGAAGGTTCACGGCTCACTTACCACGGAGAGGGCAGCGCAGAAAAGAGATGAGCGTGAGAGTGAGAGAGCTCAGGGCTTGACGGCAGAGCAGAGATGAGAAAGCGTGAGAAGCGTAGAACTGAGGTATATATATTAACAAGGGTAATTTGGTAAACAGGAAGACCTAACGGATACATGATGCGCGTTTGCCTTTGTTATGGACCTCTGAGCTCCATATTTGTTGCGCGTTCATAGGCTATTTTTTGCCTTGGCCCAAAACGCAACTTTTTTCAAAAAGTTGCGTTTTGGGTTGAGCCAAACGCAAAAAACTGTCTCAGCATTTTGCTACTGCGCATAACATGTAAAAGTGGACTCTAAAAGCCCAACCAAATGGGCACTAAATATTATTTTTTCATTCATTATTTATTCTTTTTTTAACAACTACACATCTTCCAACATTTTTTTATTCAACATCTGATTATTATAATAGAAAAAAACATTTGAAGAATGAACAGTAGCCCATCAAATTTGATGAGCCACTGTTCATGAACAAAAAAAAAAATTTAGAATTTAGAAAATCTATTGAAGACCATTTTTTTGGTCTTATTCTCTATTATAGAGAATATTTTGCCTTTAGCTATACCATTGAAGATGCTCTTAATGTTGAATAGATCAAGCACTTTTTCCTTTCTTTTTTTTGTTGAGAAGGGACAAGATCAAGTACTATAGTACTTGATGTATTGTCTGGCTAATAATTCTCAAAATATAATACAATGTACGTTTGAGATTTTAAGGGGTGCACGAGTTTCATTGACGACCTTAAGAATGTATAAGAAAATAACTCAGTTTATAGCCAAACTTTGAAATTGTGAATGGTAGTAAACTGATCATAAAAAGTAAAAACTATATATGTTATTTAATTTTTTTTTTATTTTAAATAAAAGATTTTGGACCTAAAAATGAAGATGAACTTCTTTTGTGGTCATTGCAAGAAAAATGAACTGAGTGCTAAATTTATGGGCCCAATTAAGCCCATTATTAGTTGACCCAAACTTTGAACTAAACAGCCAAGATTGGGCTTTTCTAGCCCGTTTCAACAATGAAAGGGACACATTCAAATCCTCTGCAAAGAGTTGGATAAATGTTTGAAGGGATCTAAAGACAAACATACCTCAACCTCAACTAACGTTTTTATCTATGTTATTAATAAGAGGATTCTCATTTTTGGTCTTCAATTTTTGGTGTACCAAAATATTCTCATACAAATTTTAAAATAACATACTCTTTAGTTTATTTTTTTTTTTTTACAAAAAAACAAAATATGTTAAAATAGTAATACTATCTCACACACAAAAGGAAAAAAAAAATTCATTATTCTCACCACCTATTTGTATTCAAATGTTTGATTCCTATTTGTATTTGTTATCTATTTGAATTCAAATACTTCAATTATCTTTATAAAAAAAAATTACTCTTTGGAAAAAAAAAAAAAAAAAAAAACCCACCACCTCACATAAAAATTACTCATTCTTATCCCAAAATTTCTATGGGTTTTTTTTTTTTTTTTTTTTTTATATTATTATTATTTTTTAGTTCTTTAAAACATTCCAAAATTTTTGTTAACCAAATTCTATACCGTTATTACAAATCCCCATTTATCCACACTAACGTATATCATCTTTCTTTTGTTCAAATCTCAAACTTTTATATTTATCACAATTTTTATCTCAATCAATAAATTCAAATATCCCATTGTGTTTCAACTTCTTACGGTTCTCTATCTCATTTTTAAATATTATTTCACGTTATCTTACCTCTTTCTTTAAAAAAAAAAAAATCACGGTTATTGTTATATATCATTTTTAAGCATTATAACACTAAACCAAAAAGAAAATAAAATAAAAAAGAGCATTATTACATATGCAAAGCGTGTGTGATGAGTTTAGTACTTAACTATAATGAGCTTCAAGCTTTTATAATTTATCACCAGAAAGAGGATTAGAATTACGGTAACTTGAAAAAGAAAAAGAAAAAAGAGGGATGCCGGATTAAGGTAATTGGATTTGGGCCAACAATGCCCTGCCTAATTTCTGCCATTGTTTGTATTGGGTCCATTCCAAAACTAATAATCTATGCTGCTAGCCTGCCAGCCAAAACTGAGCCCAGCCCAGCCTAGCCGAAGCCCATAGACATACATATCTCTAGTTGAAGTTGAAACCATTACTTCACTTGCAAACTTAAAAACTTATATGAGACCAAAAAAACGTTTTTAATCTCTGAATTATGTATCAATTTTCAATTTGGTTATAAAAAATTAAAAAAAAATCCTTGCCTTGCTTGCTGTTTGGTAGCAATGTTTAAAAAAGGTATTCTACAAAATATTGAAAATTAGTCTAATGTATTTTCCGCTCTAAAAACTTGTTTGGTAATGTGGTTTTATAATTTTTTATTCTTGAGTTTATTTATTACAAGTTCGTCATTGCTTCAACAAACTTAGCCAAGTAAGTTTTTTTTTTTTCAATGGGTGATAATTTAATAATTACGAGAATGGGAGATAGATGATTTGAACCATAGTCATCTCATTTAAAAACACCAAAATTTTAGCAAATAAACTGACACATTATTAGAAATATTAGAGAAAATTTTGACACAAAAGAGAAACATTAAGGACCAAAATAGTAATTAAACTTAAAAACAATTACTAGGTGATGAGCTCACTAGACATTGAGAATAATTTATAGAAGAAATTAGACCCAAGCCCAAAATTTATCCCATATGACTCATAGTTTCTCTAAGCTTACGTGTATAGTTTACATATACTTACCTTCTCATAGTCTATCCCAATGTGAAAGGGTGGATACATATAGCGAAAACATAATAGATTTTCCCAAACCCAATCCAGCCCAACCCAGTTAGGCCAGTTAAAAATGGTAGAATTGCAATGAAAGTATGAACCAAAATAATAAACAATCCTAGTCCAAGTATAATAGAACTCATGCAATGAAACCAAAATACTTAATAAACAGTTTATCAAAAAAGAATATTAAAAAAAAAAAAAAACTAATAAACAACCCTAGACCAAGTATATATATAACTGATAAATCCCTCTCTTCGTTTTGC
The DNA here is from genome assembly GCA_032727855.1 of Quercus ilex subsp. ballota. Classification (NCBI taxonomy): domain Eukaryota; kingdom Viridiplantae; phylum Streptophyta; class Magnoliopsida; order Fagales; family Fagaceae; genus Quercus; species Quercus ilex. Next base: position 81,485,369 of record CM064911.1, read on the forward strand.
TTTCTGTTTGTTTGGTGCTGCATTTCTCACAAGCGTAAAAACACATTAGCACTACCATCTCTCTCACACTCAGCTCTCTCTCTTTCTCTCTCTCTTCAATTCTTCACACAATCGCTGTCGCTCCGATTCTCTTTCTTCTCGTTGCCTCGCAAGTAAGCTCTCTCTCTCTCTCTCTCTCTCTCTCTGTGTTGCGATTTTCTTTAATTAACGTAAATTTTGATATTGATTAGATCGAATTTTTCTTTATCAGAGTTATGAATTTCGCAGTTTACGATAGCGAATTCTAAAATTTGGGCGATTCTTGAAGCTTCTGATCTCTGATTGTTGAGTTTTTTTGGCGGTTGTTAGGTTAGGGTTTTGAGGGATAATAGTTTGTTAGATTTTACCTTTTTCAATAAATTCGTTGAAAAAAGTGAATAAAATAGTGCTGAATCTGAATCTGAGATGGGTAGAAAGAAGCCTACAGCGCGCGGGGACGACGATAGCGTCCCTGCCGTTGCGGTCGCCGCCGCGGTGTCGAAATCGAGGAAGAAGGCGGTTATGATTGACGATGATGAGTATTCTATAGGGACCGAGCTCTCCGAGGAGCCTCAGGTTGTGGAGGAGAAGGTTGTGATTACTGGGAAGAAGAAGGGTAAGAAGGGAAGCGCGAAAGCGCGGAAACATGATGATGATGAGGACGAGGATGAGGAGGATAGTAAGATTGATAAGGAGGAGGATGAGTTAGTGGAGACTGGTTTTTCGGGGAAGTCAAAGAAGGGCGGGTTTGGAATGTCCAGTTTTGGGTTGTTGGGAGATGAGGATGATGATAATGATGAGGATGAGGAAGAGGATTTAGGGAAGAATAAGAATAAGAAGGGTTCGAAGAAGAGTGGTGGTAGTTTGTTTAGTGCGTCGGCGTTTGATGCTATTGATGATGATAATGAAAGTGAGGTGGTTGATGGTTCTGTTGAGGATGATGATGAGGAGGAGCAGGTAATTGCGTTTACGGGGAAGAAGAAGAAGAAGCCGAAGTCATCATCGAAAAGTGGCGGTGGGAATGTGTTTGCGGCAGTGTCTAGTTTTGATGATGAGGATAGGGATGAGAAGAAAGACGAGGATGAAGATGTTAGTGCAATTACTTTTTCGGGTAAGAAAAAGAGGTCGAAGAAGACTAGTGGTAATTCGTTTAGTGCTGTGTTGGCTAATGATGAGGAGAATGATGACGATGCTTCTGTGTCTGAACCTCCTGAAATTGCATTTTCTGGTAAAAAGAAGTCTTCTAAGAAAAAGGGTAATAGTGTTTTTACAGCTGCACCTGTACTAGAAGATGAAGATGAACCTGAACAACCGAGTGTGGCAGGAACTAGTAGTAATGTTGAAGCTGATAATTCTAAAGTTAATAAGAGCGAAGAGGTGAAGGAAACTTCGAAAAGTAAGAAGAAGAAAAAGAAGAGTGGAAGGACAGCTGAAGAGGAGGATGATTTGGATAAGATTCTTGCAGAGCTAGGTGAGGAGACTTCTACATCAAAACCAGCTGCTCCTCCTCCTTTAGAGGACAAACCTGAGGTTCAGCCTGAATCAGTTGCTATTGCTGATGAGAAGGAAGGGGAAGAAGAGAATGTGGAGTCTGCTGCAGCGAAGAAGAAGAAGAAAAAGAAGGAGAAGGAAAAGGAGAAGAAGGCAGCAGCAGCAGCTGCTGCAGGGGCAAAGGATGAAAAACAGGAGGAAATAAAAGTTGAAACGATAGAGCCAAAAAAGAATGATGCAAAGAGTAAAGCAGCAGACAAGAAGGTGCCAAAACATGTTAGGGAGATGCAAGAAGCAATTGCTAGGCGAAAAGAAGCTGAGGAGCGGAAGAAAAAGGAAGAAGAGGAGAAGTTGAGGAAGGAAGAAGAGGAGCGGCGTAGGCTGGAAGAACTTGAGAGGCAAGCAGAAGAAGCTAAGCGTAGAAAGAAGGAAAAGGAAAAAGAGAAAATTCAGAGGAAGAAAGCAGAAGGGAAGTTTTTGACTACAAAGCAGAAGGAAGAAGCCCGTCGGTTGGAAGCAATTAGGAACCAGATACTTGCTGGTGCAGGGATGCCTGTCCCTTCTGCAGACACTGGTGCACAAACTAAACGACCAAAGTATCAGAATAAGAAGCAAAAACCAACTCACCATCAAGCAAATGGTACTGCCCCTGATAAGGCGGTGGAAAACTTAGAAGCCAAGGAAGAACCTCAAGATGTTCTGGTCAAGATGGACACTGTAGATTCAGAGAGAGTTGATGAGGAGTCAATTGATGTGGAGGAGAAATCTGAAATTTCTGAGGCTGTTGAAGAGAATGGAATGGAAGACGATGAGGATGAGGATGAGTGGGATGCAAAGAGCTGGGATGATGTTGCTGTTAATCTTTCTGTTAAAAGTGCATTTGCTGAAGAAGAGGCTGAGGCTGAACCTGTAAAGAAAAACGATACAAAGGGTGCAGCACCAACTTCTCGCGATGGGGGTAAGTTATATATATTTTAACACAGCCTTTCTTAGGCCTTTTATTTTATTAGTATTTTTTTCCTAATGTTCATATTGTGAACTTCTCTGTTTGGTTGGAATCCTCTATAATTTCCTGCAAGGGTATGTCTACAGAGTCTTTCTTTCTAATATCTTGATTCATGCAATATGGTCATTAATGTTTCTCTTTTTCAAGCCTTGCTGAACTTTTTAGTTATAATGGTTGTGAGCACACACATCGAAATATGTTCTGCACGGAATAATGGCTGTATATACAAGTAAAATGACATCTTGAAAAAATGGAATCAAGAAATAAACATTGAAATGAGTCAAGCAGCAATATATGTTGTAAACACTTAAGGATCCTATTAAAGTTTTCAATTCAAAAGCACCAATGAGCTATGGCTCAATTGGTACTTCCTCCTCCCATAAAAAGGATGGAGGGTGAGGTCCTTTGTAACTTACCAACAAACAAGAGGTTTTCAACTCAAAATCCTAGAAGTTATCATTATGCAATGCCAATGAGTTGTGGGTTATTAAATTTTTTGTCTTTGAATAAGAGTTCTCTTACGCCAAAAACCAAGTAGTGCCTTGGTTAGATGATAAAGAGAAATCATCATGGAGGCTGTAGCATAGATTGAAATTCTATTGTATTTATAAAAAAAGAAAAAGAAATGCAATGAGGTGCATGTCACTAGTTTGAATCTCTCTAATGTAGGATCTTTAGGAGTTCACTACTAAATTAGATTTCTTGATGAGATCTTGAAGGGTTCTTGAATAGGTTTTGAATGTTTTAGGAAATTAACATTAAATCCTTTCCTAGAAGGACTAGGACTGCTAAATAACCTATTCCTTATAAAGACTAGTACCACTAATAACAAAAAAAGGTACTTAGAATTTCTAAACCAAATTGGAAAAGGACTCAACACAAAATCAGACTCATGAGACTTTGGTATAGCCAAAAAGCCCATTCCACAGAATCTGGAATCTACCAAATCACCCCTATTTTAGCAAATCTTTATTAAAACTGAACCAGCAACTTTCTAACCTAAATAAACTTAATACTAAGACTCAATAATAATTAAAATAGACTCATTAATACTAAACTTAATAATCATCCCTCTCCCATTGTGACTATTGAATTATTTTAAAAAAATAAAAAACTTGTGTGCCAAGAAGCTTTAGCTTAAAGAGCATGCCCTTCCCTTCTAAGAGCAGGATGGAGAAAAGGATTCTCTCCATTTGCTATGAAATGGAGACGATCCATTTTATGGTGAAGATTTAGTAGTTCAATCTAAAAATGAATATAAAGACACGTCAAATCAATTATCATTCCTTGTTTGGATTTATCAAAAAAAAAAAAAAAAAAAAAATCAATTATCGATCCTTGTTTGGTGGAATCAGATTTTAATGACATGGAAACTGCACAACTTTAGATGTATGGGAATTAGATCTCCACCATAAGATGTTTGTTTTCTAATCAAGTGGGAGATTTATTTTTAAGGAGTATAGAGGAGTTGAATTGCCTTGCATTTCTGGACTGAGCAAATGTCTGTGTAGAATTATTTTGTGGGATAACTTTTGTGAGCTAGGAATTTTCTTGCTAAAGTTTGTTGTCTTTGGGATAACTATATTGTCGTTTTCTTTGGTTTTTCCAATATACAGCATCTTCTGGAACTGCCAAGCCAGCTGTTGATGCTAAGAAAACCATTCCTTCCCAGGCAGTCACGTCTCAGATTCAAAAGAGTAAACAAGAGGTTGAAGTTGCAGAAAAAAATAAGAGAAAAGATGCTGCCATGAAAAAAGAACCATCAAGTTCAGATGCTGCCTCCAAAGAGAGTGAAGATAACCTTCGTTCCCCAATTTGCTGCATCATGGGCCATGTTGATACTGGTAAAACCAAGCTGCTGGATTGTATCAGAGGTACTAATGTTCAGGAGGGTGAAGCTGGAGGTATCACTCAACAGATTGGTGCAACATATTTTCCTGCTGAGAACATTCGTGACAGAACCAAGGAACTGAAAGCTGATGCTAAATTGAAGGTCCCAGGTTTATTGGTTATTGATACCCCTGGGCACGAATCATTTACTAATTTAAGGACTCGGGGTTCGGGTTTATGTGATATTGCAATTTTGGTTGTGGACATTATGCATGGCTTGGAGCCACAAACAATAGAATCACTTAATCTTTTAAAAATGAGGAACACAGAATTCATTGTGGCATTGAATAAGGTGAGGTTCATCATCTAATTTGTCTTTGGTGAAGCCCTCCCCCCCTTCGCCCCTCCCACCTCCTCTTTCCCCTTATTATTTATTTTCTTGTTTTGAAATTCTGTAGGTGGACAGACTCTATGGGTGGAAAACATGTCGCAATGCACCAATTGTGAAGGCCATGAAGGAACAATCTAAGGATGTACAAAATGAATTCAATATGAGGCTCACTCAGGTTTTATAAACCCCTCCTTTTCCTCATTCTTGTCATTTCACTCCTGGTTATTTCTCATTCATTTTTTTTTTGTTGGTTGTCAGATTGTCACTCAGTTCAAGGAGCAGGGGTTAAATACTGAATTGTACTATAAAAATAAGGAAATGGGTGAAACTTTTAGCATTGTACCTACAAGTGCTATCAGGTACAACTTTTGGACTTCAGTCTTGTATTTATAGAACTTGTTTAGGCTCTTCAGCTGCAAACACGTAATGCTACAATTTTGATATTTTTTGGTTTGTGGATAATACAGTGGTGAAGGCATCCCGGATTTGTTGTTATTATTGGTTCAATGGACTCAAAAAACTATGGTTGAGAAACTTACTTACAGCAATGAAATACAGGTTTTCAATCTTTCACATTATTTTCATTTGGCTGAGTGCTTCAGGATAGTGGAATGGAAACCTAATTGTGGGTAAATTGTGCTCCAGTGTACTGTGTTGGAGGTCAAGGTTATTGAAGGCCATGGGACAACAATTGATGTTGTACTAGTCAATGGTGTTCTTCATGAAGGAGATCAAATAGTTGTTTGTGGCATGCAGGTCAGCATCTAAAGCATGTTTTCACTTGATGTCATGCTTGCATTAAAATTCTGACAAATGATTTTCACATTGTAGGGACCTATTGTTACTTCAATTCGAGCTTTATTGACACCCCATCCAATGAAGGAACTCCGAGTTAAGGTACGTTTTTTCTTTTAATAATTTCCTTTATTTGGTTGTTCTTGGGTAGGAAAACTAGAACTTGGTATACTGCTGGTGAAATAATTGGTGAAGAAGTGGTAGTTGAGCTCTACATACAGAAGAGGCTTTCTTTAATTAAAGCTTCATATTGTGTAAGGAGATTTGTTGATCTCTCTTAAATTAAACAACTTGGAGTTAAGAAATAGCAACTGGAGTTCACACTAATATCATTGAAGGCTGAGGTCTTGAAGGTAGTGGGCAATAGTAGTGCATCAAATAGTTTTATTTTTTGATAAGTAGTAGGTGCATCAAATAGTTGGAATCTCAAAAGGAGTTGCTACTTACCTCCTATTGATGAATGTGGGAATTATTTGGTACTTGTAGACTTCTGAGGTACATTGGAGGACATTAGTTCATAGCAAAGAAGGGGTTAAAGAAAACGTGGACATAATTAAATTTGCAAAGTTCTGGTTTGTCCTGCATCAAGTAGAGTTTGGGGAGGCAATGGTGTTAGGTAGTCAGTCTGTGGCCACGTCTGCTAGTGGCTTGGATGATCGTAGTGTCTTGGAGAATTGGTGGTCATAGTGAGAGGCTTGCTGAGTATCAGTTAAGTGGTGGTCTAAGGCAGCATGGGAGGTTTTCAAGTTAGCTGGGATTTGGTTGTGTTCAGTGGTGCCTGCATTGTTGTGACGGGTGGATCTTCAGTGCTAATGGGGATAGGATTATTTTTTATTTTTCATTGTGTGTGCGGGTGTCACGGTTTGGGATTATTGAAGGTGATGGGTTTGTCTAAGGCATTTTTTGGCTCTGTCATTGACTGTGGACAGCATATATTTTGGTTGTTATTGATGATGATGATGTTTGCAGTTCTTGTTTGAGACTGTCAGTTTGGGCTAGTTGTGATAGGATGATGTTGACATGGTGTTCTTGATATAGTTTAAGTGGTGGTGAGGGCTGGTGCTGGCTGACTGCTATCAGTTTTGCTGGGAAGTTGGATTAAGTCAAATGCTCTGATACCAAGTTGATGCAGGACAAATATTCAATGGAAAAATTGGATAAAACAATTGAACAGTAAAGAAAGAGTAGACCATATGAATGAACACCAAGCAAGAAGATCTAGAAATCATTATTCATCGCCAAACTATTGGAAAACTTCAATATCAAATTTTATTCATCAAATCATGTGTCACTTATCAGAAAAGAAAAAAGTTCATTCATCAAATCACGTCCCTTGCATTTCAGGAGAGTTGTTTTTAAGTAGTTTTCCACAAAAATTAAATAGGGAAAATAATGCAACCCCTAATCATTATAAAATTACATTATTTGATATTCAAATTCAAATTTGTTCTAAATATGGAAATTGAAATTCCAGTTAGCACTAATTTTGGTATCCACATCAGAACGCATGTACCAGGGATTAAAGTTGATATGCCATGTACATGTCTATTTTTGAAGTTCATATAAAGTTGTAAACAATCTTAGATGGTACACCTGGCAATATCTGGGGGTTAAGTCACCTCCCTTCTTGCATAAAGTTTATGTTATTGACTGAAATAGGTTCAAAAAGGTTCTTTCTTGTTCAGATAATTTGTATGAAAAATTTAAGTTTAAGTTATGACCTATACGTATCAAAAAAAATTGAAGTTATGACCTATGTTTTTTTAGCAAGAGGTCTGTTATGTAATGCTTTAGATGATGATTTGGTGGTGGTCCACTTTCAGGGGACTTATATACACCATAAGGAAATCAAGGCTGCAATGGGTATCAAGATCACAGCACAGGTATTTTTTTGCCCATACTGAAGTTACGGTTAATCCATTCTAATTTTTAACTTTATCTACAGTTTAAATAATGCACTTACACAGTTAAAGTGAGATTTGTTAGTTTTTTTGAAAGAAGTTCCTGAATTCTTGTGGTTTTTTATTTTTATTTTTATTGCAGGGCCTTGAGCATGCTATTGCTGGAACTGGTCTTTATGTTGTTGGGCCTGACGATGATTTAGATGATGTTAAGGAAGAAGCTATGGAAGATATGAATTCAGTCATGAACAGGATTGATAAGAGTGGCGAGGGAGTTTATGTACAGGCATCTACCTTAGGCTCTTTGGAAGCGTTGCTGGAGTTTTTGAAGTCCCCAGCAGTAAAAATACCTGTTAGTGGTATAGGCATAGGCCCTGTACATAAAAAGGATGTCATGAAGGCCAGTGTAATGCTTGAAAAGAGAAAGGAATATGCTGTCATCTTGGCATTTGATGTCAAAGTTACACCAGAGGCTCGGGAACTTTCAAATGAGTTGGGTGTGAAGATTTATGATGCTGATATCATTTATCACTTATTTGATCAATTTACAGCCCATATTAACGCTTTCAAAGAGGAAAAGAAGAAGGAAGCTGCTGATGATGCAGTCTTTCCATGTGTTCTGAAAATTTTACCAAATTGCATTTTCAACAAGAAGGATCCAATAGTATTGGGAGTAGATGTCCTTGAGGGCATTTTGAAGGTAATTATTTTCCAGCTTATTTGGCTTATTTTCTCTTGCTTAAGGAACACTGTAATGTTTGTAGAGTATCATTTTTTGTTGGCACATGATATCTTCATAGGTTCTGGAGAAGTCCAACATTTTAGCGTAAGACTTGTTCTCAGCCTACGTTGGTGAGAAATAAGTATATTTAGTCTGCATGAGCTCCTTTTGAATATTGTTAAAGCTGAGAAAAAGTGAAGGGAAATTGCAAGTGGATTTTTTTTTTTTGAATGCATGAAGCTAACATCTTAAGTAATTTAATGATATGCCTTTTATTTAACTCAAGTCTCCTGAGATCAAAACTGATTATAGAGTTTCCTTGGAGTATCCACTCAATTTGTTACTTGATTTGCTCAGGCCTCCCTGGAAATAAATGGAAATATGGATATGTGCATGATTTAGCCCTGTCACTGTTCAATTAACTGTGGGCCATATGGTGACCCCTAGAACGAATTACACCAATAAAGTTTCTAAGCTGATTGCTATGTCTCTGTTAGTTATGTGCCCCAATTTGGCTGTCTTTTGTCCTTTCAAGCGGAATGAGCCAGGAGAGCTATCAACTGCTACTGTGAAATTTTCTGTGACTACACTGGCACTGATTTGCATAGTTCCCCTCTGGGGACACTTACAACATCATGTTTGATAGTAGGGAGAGGAGGAGAGGGAAGTGAGGAGTTTATCTCCCCTTATGTTGTTTGGTAGGAAGGAAGGAAAAGGATGGAGATGGTAAAATTTAAATTTGACAGTTACACCTTATCTAATTTGTTTAGAACTAGGATAAAAATGTAATTTCAAAAAATTTGTTAACAAAACTCTCTCCATCTCCAATTTTGGCCACAATGTTTCTTTGTTTTTTAATTTGCTCAGTTAGAAGGGTTGACTTTAGGCCATTACAAATTGATGGCCTTACTATTATAATATGCTTCTGCAAGGCGTAGGTTATAGATTTTGTGGTTCAAGTAGCATAATTTTCAAGAAGTCTTCTGCATTTTATGCATTGCCATTTATGTTGATATTGTGGGATAAAGTGTTTGAAACTCATGAGGTTCAAGTTATACATGGTGTAGTACTTGTCAATGTTGCACCTAGCTTTCTATTGGATGTGATGTTTGAAAAAGCTACTGTTTGATTACATTATCTCTTCATACCTTTCATGAGGTTCAAGTTTTTTGTATTTCAGAATTTTATGTAAAACATGAGTTAATGGATCAAATTGTAAATAACATCTGATTGTTACATTAATAAAGAGTTATACCAGGTGTTTCTTGCTCCTTATATATAGATACGAAATAATACTTCTTTTTGGAGACTAAGGGCTATTTGGTGGGCTTGGATAATGCTTATTTTGAAATGGCACTAGAGAGATTGTATCCTATATAAAGTACTTGTTTATATATTTGTACACATCTAACACAATCTGCTCTCTCCACAGATTGGGACTCCACTCTGTATTCCTCAGAGGGATTTTATAGATATTGGGCGAGTTGCGTCTATTGAAAATAACCATAAAGCTGTTGATTTTGCAAAGAGAGGGCTGAAAGTTGCAATTAAGGTATGTGTTTGAAACTCTGATGCTGTACTAAAATGGCATTAGTGATAATGTATTATTAGTGTCATTAAAATGATACATGAAAAAAGTGCTGTTTATTAGTATTATTAAACGAAAGCTCATTGGCCAAAATTATCCAAATATAGGCTGACATAAAATGGTATTATTGATAATTTTTTTACTCGATAGTCACTCCTTTGCTTGGTATTGTTGTCATTTTTCCTTACTGAGATTACTCAATATTCATGATCCCTTATCTATTTTCCTGGTTTTGCATACTGTTATTTCTCCATGAGCTTTCCTCCCACCCAATCCCCCACCCCCCCCACCCCCCCAGGGCAGAATACGCCTCCACGTGTTTGATGTAATGATGAGTTTGGAGTTTTTCTTTTTAGATTTTAAAAGGTTTTTGCTGTCAACTCCTTGAGCACCTGTTCAGGTGCTGATATATGGGTGACTCTATTGATTGGTTCTGGGTGACATTTAATAAATGGATTAGAACAATTATACACATTTATGAAGAAATGAATTATTACCAGGAATATGCTATCAATTATCAAAGAATGAAATGGGTAAACTGATTAGCATATCCTTTAGGTTGCATTTGGAGTTTGGATTTCAGGATTTAAAATCAAGGGATTTCAATAATAATTACTAGTATAAATTGCTTGATATTAATTTAACAACACATGATGATGCTTATTTGAATAAAATTTACATTACTTATATGGGGAAAAAAAATAAATACATGATGAAATGGCTTTGGGGATTTTGCTCAAACAAAATGTTTGTGACATTATGGGATTGAAATGGCATTTTACACTAGTTACTTTAAATCCACGTATTAATAAAAATAAAATCCATCCATAAATTTCATACAAAAAAAATTGTCATTTCATACATTTTTATTGGGTAGAATTAAGGCATTTAAACTTAAAACTTAAGATCCATATTGTTGTAAATATGTCTATCCAAATGGACCATTAGGTTATTCTGCATTTAACATACTGTCTTAAGGTTTGGACAATATATGTTGTCTTTAAAAATTGCTTGAGTCATGACTTATGTAGATAATCCTCTACAGATTACTTGAATGGTATAATTCATGAATTTTCACTTTTAGTAATGTTATTGGTATATTTTTTCTAACCAACTTTTTGTTTTTCACTCTTCTTAGACCTCCTCCTCTTTTTTCTGCGGGTGCTATTGCTGATTGCAGCCAAATTTAGCTGTCTTTATGTATCTTATGGATAATATTATATATTTGTAAATCCCTGTGATTCTACCTGTTGTAGTATGTCAAATAACAACTTTTTTTTTGACAAATTTTCGAAGACATTTCCTTTATCTCAATATAATGAAAATATTAAGGTTGGACCTAGTTGGTACTAAAATGTATAGGTTAATTTTTGGAGATAGATGATAAGATTTGAAGGAAATGGCATTGGCAATGATCCTTCTCAACTGAAAAATTGAATTTAACTTTGCTCTGGTTTTCTAATCATGGCTTCCAATCTAATTTGATGCTTATTGTTTTTGCTGTGCATTTTCCTTAACACATGTAAGTGTTGCAATTTTGTTGTTATTGTTTATATTCTCACCAAGCACATGCTGTTTGTCATGCCATTTTACACATTAACTAGCATGCAACATGTGCAATGCTTGTATTCTATTTTGTTAGACATATAAATTTTGAAAGTTATTATTATTTTTTTTTTATGCCAATAGCTAAGAAAAAATTATTTTCCATTGCTTTCATCAAAATAAGATAATGTGAAGTATTTAAACATGACCCAAGAATTTCCAAATAAAGAGAACCATACTTCCATAGACATGCTTCCCCCCTCCCTTTCCCACCCCCTTCCCCCACCCCTCCCTCAACCTGTCCACCCTCCTCCACCTCACCTCCACCCTCTCCCTCAACCATCACCATCTTTTTTTCCTTTTTTACCGCCTTTCCATATTCCTCCTCCTCCCCTTCCTTGCTTCCCTCCACAGTTTGGGATTTTCTCTTACCCCTACCCCCCTCCTCCATCATCGCCTCCCTCTTTCCCATCAACCCAGGGGCCTAACCATGTTTTGCTTAAACAGCCTATTCTTGCACCTGCACCTTTAGCCAAACCAGATATCCCACCATTGAAACTTCACAATGTACCCCTCCTAACCCTCTTTCCTTTGCTCATGGGGGCAGTAAGAGGTCATTTCGCATTGATGCCAAACTTTTTTCTTTCTCTTTTGACGGGGGAAGGTCTGATTCGTATGTTATTCATGAGACATGTCGGGATATTAAGAGCTCTATTCATGTTGGGCATAGGGGTATTGAGTGGATTCTTACTTGTCTTGCGGATTTACGAGATTGGGTGCCTGGTCGAGCTGTACTCTGTAAGAGATTTAGGGAAAATGGGAAGTTGTTAGAGTTCTGTGGGAGATCTAACAGAGCTGGTCTTTTTGTAGTTATTGCAGAATATTTTGGAGGGTCTAGGAGAGGATGTATTATGATACCAGCAAGCTCTAATCGTGCTGGTTGGTCCTTGTTTCAGAGAGAGATGAGGAATTTTTTCTCTGGTGCAAAACAGGTTTTTTTGGCTGAAATATCTTCCATTAAAGGTGGTGGAGGAGGTCAGTCTGCTGGTGGTAGCCGGTGTGGGAAACTATTATCTGACTTTGGTAATCAGCAGAAAAGCAGGAATTTTGGAACTATATCGGGGTTGAACGTGATGCATGGAGACCGTTCAGAAAATGTTTCAGTTATTAATGGTAATATTTCAGTCAAAAATGGCAGACCCACGCGGGCTTTTATGTTTAAGTTGACTCCAGCTGTTTTGGCTTTGAAAGTGTGCAAGCCTGAGGGTGAGAGATGGGTGGTGACTTGTCTGGGTGCTAATGGAGTCAGATGGCCCAAGGCTTTTAGTGGTGGGCCTGATAATACAGAACTTTTTGGTGGGCTGGTTAAAGCCCAACCTGAGGCTACAGTATCCTCATTAAGTGAGGATATTTTGGTCAAACCCACGTCTGTTAAAGGACTTCTGGTCAAACCCATGTCTTTTAAAGCACTTCCAGTTGGTCAGACTGAGTGGGTAAGGGGCGAATGTTCAAGAGGAAGAATGAGGGGCCATTCTGTGTCACCGGCCAGTGCAGCGGTGCCGGAATCTGAAGCTTTTGTTCAAGTTGCCTCGGTAAACCTTGGTTTTCTCGGCGAGGGGGTGACCAATTGGAGGATGTGGGATGAGACCCATATTCCGATGGCTGGCGTTTTGGGTGTAGAGTCGACGGCAAGGCCGATGGGACTTGGTTTGGATGCTTTTTTTGCTTTTCGGCATCAGGGTGAGTTTTTTAATCAATTTTCTCCTCTGTCGGACTTGGGTAGTGAGATGGGCCTCTGTTTTGGAGAGAGTGATAACTCCACGGAGGTTCCAGGCGAGAAGGGAGAAAAATGGAGCAATCCTGGTGTTGAGCCAATGTCGCCAAGCTGCTTGGATGGGGTTGAGCTGTTAAAGGAAGGGTCTGAGCAACTTATGCTTCAGTGGAAGCATAGTGAAGAAAATCCCAGTGGTTTTATCCACGGAGAGGAAGATAGTGGATTTTTGGAGTGCTCACCTCTATCTAAATGGGATCCTAATGAACAAAAGGAGTTGGAGGTGATCCAAGAAGTTGTTGAGGGTGATTTTCAGGGATCAACGATGAAAAATTTGAAAGGGGTATGTAGCCTGATGAAAAATTTCTGTAGAATTGTGGGTTTCCCTATTGTCAAGCACGAAGCTCAATGTCTAGCTTTGTTTCGTCTTCTTGAACAAGACTGTATTGATGTCTTGGGTGTTGGGACTTCTAATGGAATTGTGAACTCAAAGCAAAAAGGGCTTAGGGAACTTTAATGTTTGTTTTCTTCAATTAATTATGATGGGGTAGCTTCTAAGGGGAGGAACAAAGATTTCTCCGTAGGCTTGGGGGCAATTACTAGTTTTAAATGAGTTTACGGTTGCTATCTTGGAATGTTAGGGGATTAAACAATCCTCAGAAGCGAGAGGTTTGTAGAAATCTTCTCAAGGAGTGGAAGTGTGATATTGTTTGCTTTCAAGAAACTAAGCTGTCTTCTTTAGACTCTCTAGTTGTTCAAAGCCTTTGGGGTAGTCTGTACCTAGATTGGGTTGCTCTAAATGCAGTTAATACTACAAGAGGTGGGGGGGGTGCTTTTGGTCTGGGACGAGAGCTTTTGAAAATGTTGATTGTGCTATGGGTCTTTTTTCTGTTAATGTTTTATTGAAGGGGGTTGTAGATGATTTTGTTTGGGCTTGTTCAGGAGTGTATGGGCCTAATGATGATAGTTTGCAGGGTGCTCTATGGGAGGAGCTCACAAGGATGCACTCCAGGTGGAATATGGCATGGTGTGTGTTTGGGGACTTCAATACTATTCGGTTTCCGATTGAGAGATTTGGTTGTGAGGCTTTTAGTCCGGCTATATTTGCTTTTTCAGACTTCATTGAGGCTAATTCCCTTGTGGACTTACCTCTTGAAGGGGCTTCGTTTACTTGGTTTAGGGATTTGGGAAGGGATTGTATGTCAAGAATAGATAGAACCTTGGCATCGGTGGATTGGGTTGATCACTTTGGAATCGTGTCTTAAAGGGTACTCCCTCGTGTTGTTTCTGATCATTGCCCTCTTCTAGTGGTGGCCGGTAGTGTTAATAAAGGTCGGAGCATAAGTTTGAGAATATGTGGTTGAAAGAAAAAGGTTTTGTAGAGAGGGTTCGGCAATGGAGGAATGGGTATTGCTTTTCGGGTTCTCTAAACTTTATTCTGGCTCGTAAACTAGAAGCCCTTAAAGTTGACTTGAAAAAGTGGAATAAGGAGGAATTTGGGGATTTGGCCTTTAGGAAGAAATACCTTTTATTTGAATTGTTGGGTTTGGATGCTAGGGAGGACTTGTTAGGTCTTTCACAGGAGGATCAAACTTGTCGTATTCAGATTAGAGGTGAGATTGCACATTTTGCCTCTTTGGAGGAGATTTCTTGGAGAGAAAATTCCCGAACCTTATTTGTGAAGGAGGGGGACAATAATACTCGCTTCTTCCATCGAGTAGCTAACTCCCATAGAAGAACTAATCATATTCGGGGTATAGAGGTGGATGGTGTCCCCTATGAGGATGAGGAAGAGGTGCGAGCTAAGGTGGTCCATTTTTATCAGAGATTTTACACTGAGTCTGATACTTGGCGCCCATCTATGGATGGATTAGAGTTTGCCAGTATTGAGGAGGATGAGCGGCTTGATTTAGAGAGGGATTTTTCCAAGGAGAAAGTGGTCAAGGTTCTCCAAGAGATGGAAGGTGATAAAGCTCCGAGTCCTGATGAATACATTATGGCATTTTTTCAAAAATGCTGGAGTGTAGTGGAAAAAGATGTCATGGCCTTTTTTGATCATTTCCATAGAAGCTCAGAGTTTGAACGGTTTTTGAATGCTTCTTTTCTATCTTTGATTCCAAAGAAAAATCATGCATTGAACATTAAAGATTTTAGGCCTATCAGCTTAGTGGGCAGTGTGTATAAGCTTTTGTTTAAGGTTTTGGCAAACAGATTGAGGCAGGTACTGGATAAACTTATTTCGGAGTCACAAAATTCTTTTGTTGGTGGTAGATAGATTTTGGATTCAGTGCTTATTGCGAAAGAATTTTTAAATAGTAGACTGAAATGTCGTACACCGGGGGTGGTGTGTAAGTTAGACATTGAGAAAGCATATGATCATGTGAATTGGGACACTTTGTTTTATCTGTTGGAGAGGATGGGCTTTGGGGGTAGATGGAGGAGTTGGCTTAAGACTTGTGTCACTACCGTTCGTTTCTTAGTTTTGGTTAATGGATCTAGAGGTCTTAGACAAGGTGATCCTTTGTCTCCTCTTCTCTTTCTTTTGATCATGGAGGTTTTAAGTCGTATCTTGAAGAAAACTGTGGAAGGAGGTTTCATTCAAGGTTTTCATGTGGGTCCTGGTATTTCTACTGGTATCCATATTTCTCACCTTTTATTTGTTGATGATACCATTCTTTTTTGTGATGCCTCTAGAGAACAGATTCTTTTTATTAGGCTGGTTTTGACATGTTTTCAAGCTTTTACTGGTTTGAAGGTGAATGTGGGGAAAAGTGAAATTGTCCCTATTGGGAAGGTGAGCAACATTCAGACTTTGGCTAATATTCTTCAATTTAGGGTGGGCAGTTTGCCTATGCTTTACTTGGGTATGCCATTGGGAACCTTGTATAAAACAGCTTCTATATGGAATCCGATCCTTGAGAGGATGGAAAAAAAGCTTTTAGGATGGAAGCGGCTGTATTTGTCAAAGAGTGGTAGACTCACTTTGCTAAAAATACCCTTTCAAGCCTTCCGACTTATTACCTTTCCCTTTTTACTATCCCTAAAGCTGTGGCTACTAGATTGGAACGCATTTAGAGGAACTTCTTGTGGGGTTCGTTAGTTGAGTGTTTCAAATATCCTTTGGTGGCTTGGGAGAAGGTTTGCGTACCGCGCGAGTTGGGTGGGTTGGGAGTTCGGAATTGGCGTCTTTTAATCAGGCTCTACTTGGGAAATGGCTCTGGAGGTATGGCCATGAAACCACTCATCTGTGGTGAAGAGTCATAGCCATGAAATATAGGAAGGGAAAAGGGGGTTGTTGCACTAGAGCTAGTAGAAGGGCTCATGGTTGTGGCTTATGGCGGAGTATTAGTGAAGGGTGGGATACTTTTGCTAAGCATTTCTCTTTTGTGGTGGGGGATGGTTCTCGTATTCTTTTTTGGCATGATAAGTGGACTGGGGATGTTCCCCTTAAAATTCTTTATCCTCGGTTATTTTTGTGCTCAACTAATAAGGAGGCCTGTATTTCTGAAGTGTTAAGCCCTCCAGTGGGTGATAATGACAGAGTGTGGAGTTTAAGCTTTTATAGGGAATTCAATGATTGGAAGTTAGTGGCTTCCTACTCCCTTCTTCATTTCATCCAAACCCAAATTCCTAGGGGTAGAGGGTGTGACAGGCTTTGTTGGGATCTTAATGATAGTGAGAAGTTCAATATTCGGTCTTTTTATCATAAGATTCGGAATGCAGCTCCTTCCACTTTCCCTTGGAAGGGCATTTGGAAAGCTAAGGTTCCTAAAAGGGTGGCTTTTTTCACATGGACAGCAGCTCATGATCAGATTCTTACCTTGGATAACCTTATGCTTCGTGATTGCTCTTTGGCGAATCGTTGTTGTATGTGCTGTTGTAATGTGGAATCTGTGGATCACCTGTTACTTTTTTGACTGATAGCTCATTCTTTGTGGATGTATATGCTTCGGTTGTTTAGGATCGATTGGGTTATGCTAGGTTCTATTGTGGACTTATTATTTTGTTGGTATAATTGGCTTGGGAAGCATAGTTGGCTTGGGAAGCATAGTTCTGATATTTGGAATTTGGTTCCAGGTTGTTTATTGTGGACCATTTGGATCGAACGGAATCGGCGGTCTTTTGAGAATGAGGGCAAACTGTGGTTCAGTTATTAGAGCTTTGTCCAACGGACACTCTTTGATTGGTCTCGTTGTTGGGGTTTCTTGGATTGTTCTACCCTTATAGATTTTCTATCGTCTATTAGAATAGATTTGGGGCTGCTTCTGTCTTTATGTTCCTTTTTCCTTCGTTCACTACTGTGAACTCCTTGTATTTTTCTTGCTTTTCTTTTATTAATAATATTATCTTCTTACTTATCAAAAAAAGTGAAGTATTTAAACAATTCTTGAGCGATGTTGCTATACATTATCAGATAATTCTCATGTCTGCATATCTTTAACATCTCTCATCTATAATATTACCACTCTTAACCTAACCAATCAAAGTTAACGACAGTAACCATAGTCGTTTGTTTCTAATGTCAACTAACCCCATCATTACAGGCTCAGTACCACTAAGCATGGTCATCTCTCATGTTTTTACAGCAGCATGGCAATACCACCAATATTAAAAACAACCTATCACCAAATAACACCTATCAATTTTGAGCCTTGAAAAGTATAATAAACTTGACCTTATACTTCAGCACTTCACTGTACTCAATATTATCAAATGGTTCTGTGTTTGGCTGCTGTGAGAGTTTGAATCCTAATTACAGCTAACTTGAACACCAAATTTAGAAAGATAACAGATTGATTATTTGGTAAAAGAAACGTATCTGACATGTGGTGGAACCTCGTATCTTTCTAGCCTAAGGTTTCCATTTTTATTATTTATAATAATAATAATGAAAATAATATAGTTTAGATACCATGGTATCTTCCATCTTAGGACTCGAAGAGCATCCTGCTTGACCCCTATTCAACATATTTGTCTGTGCTGCTGTTTCTTCCTATAGGGGAGGGATATTTTCAGTCTTCAAACTATAGTTGGCAATCTAGTCCTCAAGGAAATTTGTCATTCAATTTTACCTCATTGGATACTGGCTTATTGTTACCTATTGTTTGTGCTTGTACAGATAGTTGGCACCAATTCTGAGGAGCAGCAAAAAATGTTTGGTAGGCATTTTGAGATTGAAGATGAGCTTGTCAGCCACATCTCTAGGATGTCAATTGATGTACTTAAAGCTAACTACAGGGTGAGTGATTGAATCCCTCACAATTTCCTGTTCTTAATGGATCACATTGCAATTTGTTCCGTATTGTGACTTTTAATATGCAGGAAGAACTGAACATTGAAGAATGGAAGCTGGTTGTGAAATTGAAGAATCTTTTCAAGATACAATGAGGATGCATCAGTTAGGGCAGAAATGCTAGGTGGAATCTTCGGCAGTTCTTGTATTGGATGAATTCTGAAACGAATGGTCTCTGGTCAATGGCCGATACAGGTTGGAACACTCAGGAATTTTAACTGGTATGTTTCAAGGGTTTTATGCATACTGGTTCGGTGACTGGTACAAAATTTTCGACAATACTGGCCAATACAGTACGATTTTGATGACTTCAGAGGAAAGGCCATGGAGAGGGTTGTGCTTCCCGTGGTTTGGTTGTAGTTTTTAAGCAAGTGAGATATACTTAAGAGGGATTTTAATGGAAGTTGGGGTATTTTAATAATAAAAATATGATATGTTAAATTTTATTCATTAATTGAAAAGTGAAAATTGACTACGATATCTTCTCATCCTCCTATTCAATATAGTCATGAAAAGACGTAATTGAGTTTATAAGTTGGAGTTATAAAGATTTGTTTTTTTTTGTATAAGTTGCAAAATAAATTTGAAGTCCAGGACTTTGAGATCACAAAAGAAGCGTTTTAACTGGTTTCAAGTCTTTGTATAACTTGGACTAGAGGTTGTGTTTTCCTCTTTGAGGATGCAGTGACGCAAAATTTTTTATGTAGATTTTTAGGGAATTGGTACCAAAGTCTTTATGTAAGATTGTAAATTCCTTTCTAAACAATTCTTAAGGGTCACGATATGGAAATTCAAAAAATATAGAAATAGAGACATATATATGAAAAGAAAAAGTTTTAGGTATTTTGGTTGAGATGAATCTAAGCACATTTTAGGAATAGAGATAGATATGGAAATTTAAAAAATAAGGGATAATAAATGATATGGTAATTGACATTAATGAGTTTATATTTTTTACCGTTAGATTTACTTAAATTTAACGGTGTAGAAATAATGTAATTCTAAAGAGTTATATCAGATGTAACTTGAATATATATATATATATATATAATTTATTTACTTTTTGTGTATTCAAGCACCTTAACTCAAGTCACATTTGTGTTTTCTTTACCAGTAGAACTAAGATTTGAGTATCTCTTCTCGGTGATTGTAATTATCAATTCCCCCCACCCCCTCCCCACAAAAAAAAAAAAAAAAAAAATCACTGAACTTATAAGTACTTTTTCTTTCATCACCAATATATATATATATATATATATATATAAAAAAGAGGATTTTCATCTTTCAACAGGACTTTTATATAGTTCAAAAATATCATCATTGATGAAGGGTAACTTCATTTAAAAATAGGGTCATAAATGTCAAATAAAAAATTTCATTTTTAATTCAAAAATAGAACTCTTAAAATTTAGGATTTTTTTCCCTTCACATTAAAAAAAAAAATTACAGTTTAATGCTTATCTTTAAAGTTTATCATTTTTATTTGTTTGAAAAGTAAAAAAAAAAATTTTCTAAATTATAATAAATGCAAATTATTAACCTTTACCCAAAAAAATAGAAGAGTCTCTATTGTGCTTAGAGGCTACTGTGTGTGTGTATGTATGTATATATATCACTGAAGTTATAAATACTCTTTCTTTCATCCCAAGTACATTAGGTCAATCAAGAAGTTTATATTTCGGGATAATAGTATATTAGTTTAATTGGTTGACTCCTCCAAAGGGGGTTTTAGTAAATAACTAAATATAACGTTTGAGCTAAGGGTCAAGCTGGTAATTTTTCTTACATCTCATTCTCTTGGGGGCTAGGTATCATATACGCCTCCAAAATAAATAGTTTTGAATACCAGAAGAAAAGCACCTATACCTAACAAACTTAAGTGAATATCCAAAATTGTAGTAATTTTATTTCTGTCTTTCCATACAAACCGAAAAATGGAAAAGACTCTTCAAGAGTCTCGGGTGACACCTCTTGTCTAGTGAGAGTTAAATTGAGTTTTTAAGTGATGTTTCGATAAGTTGATTATGCCTACAAATAGTTTGAAAAGAGCCCTATGCTTCTCCTCTATTTTCTTTTTCTTTTCTTTTCTTTTCTTTTTTAAATATTTTTTTGAATTATAATTGATGGGCAACTAAAAATAGGTAAGTCATCGTTCATAAGAGTCGTCGAAGAACATAAAGGTTGTCCAAGAAAGGATGAGGAAGAAAAGATCCAAGAGTGGAAATAAAGATTATTGTCTAGAGAGAAACAAGGAAGAAGCACCAAAAGGAAAAGGTGGGTTCGTCTAAGAAGAAGGCAAGTTGTCTAAGGCAAGAGATCACAGATGATGGATAAACACTTTGTAAATTCTAAGAACTTCTACGAGCCAAGAAGTTAGTAACACATCAACTATTCTGAGATGTGGGGTGAATTCTCCGAAATTTGCTCCATTCTCCCCACTAAGTCCACACATCTCCCACGATGGAAGTGGCACCTAACAAGTAAACCCACTCCAAATTCTTTATATAAAGGACTAGACCTTATCAAACAAAGGTATGCATAAATATTGATCCAATTTTTATACTTGAGTCATTGAGAGAAATACTGACTTAACTGTTAGAGGGTTCTTGGCTAGCATCACACTAGTGCACTCCGATAGTCTTTTCTTCTCTTTTCAAGTTGTTGATTTACCATTGTGTTTGGAGCATACGGGCTACGGCCTACTAATATCGTACCTCATCAATAATGCTATGCTTTTTGTGAGGTTCTATATATTAAGAAAGTCTTTTCATTGGATTATTTTCCTAGTTTCTTTCTCTCATCTCTTATCTTATCCCCCAATCTTTTTCTTTGACCTCACCCACCACCTCTTGTGATCTTTGGCACCTTGCTTCTTGTAGTCGGCCATTCTCACATATCAAATCAATCAAATAGCCATTGGCTACATTTCTTCCATTTTGGTTTTTTTCCGACTTTGTGTTGGATTGTTGAAAGACATTGTTAGTAATGCTTCCAAGCACCTAATATCCTTTATAAATATAAAGAACAAATATGAAAGATGATAGTTTTAAGATGACATAGAGGGGTTATGAATGCTGAAATGCCCTAAGAAGTTGAAAGTACTCTTAGGATGTAGCACATTTATTTTCTTCAATGAAATTTAAAAGATATTCTTAAATAGTTATAAGGGGACATTTAGAGAAAAAAAAAATTTAACATTAGTTTTGGAGAAGGCCCATGAGTCATGAGGAAAAAAGAAAAAGAAATTTCTAGATTGATTTGAAGTTAATTAGAAGATACCCAAATTAGAAAATCTAAATATTTGGTAAGAAGTATAACCAAGTTAAACGCAATGGTTAACCGTTGATTCATTTTCTGATCCTTGTAATGTTATATGCTTCCCCCAACCACCTCCCTCCCCCTTGTTGCGTAACTTATGTTTATTTCATATTTCCTGATTTAATAAATCTAGATTGGTAAGGCTTTTCATTTTCAAAGGAAAAAAAAAACTAATTGTATTTCTTCCATGGTTTTGAGATTAGCTGAATAGGGACTAAGGAAACCGCAATTAAAAAAAAAAAGAAAAAGAAAAAGAAAAAGAAATGGGAAGCTTTGAAAAGAGGAGAGATAAAAGGCTAAACTTTAGGATTTAAAAAATAAGTAGTTTTAGGTGGGAGTTAACAATATATTTTTACTTGTTTGTTCTCAAGTTTTGTTTTTATCTAAGCAGAGAGTGTAGAAATATTTTTGAACCACAAAAATGAAAATCCTAAACAGGAGAAACCTTTTAAATAGTAGTAAAGAAAAAATAGATTTAAGACTTCTTTATTGGCCAACAACTTCACCTCTTGAACCAGAAAAAAAAAGATCCCCACCCTTTTTCAAATTCGGCAAATACATGTGCTATATTGCCTCTTCAATCCTTTCCTTCTCCTCTGCCTTCGCTGATTCAAAATCTCCATAATTTGCAACACTGTTCGCCTCCTTAGCTCAAAAGCATCGGTCTTGGGTTGATTTGGGTTTGGGTCGTAGAGTGTAGACTTGACTGCGACATGGGTTAAAGTGGCGGAGATTTGGATTGATGTTGGGTTGATAATTCACAGTAGCATAAGCAGTAAGTCATTGGTGTGAGGAAAGCTCGAGGTTTACGATTTAGGCCACTAGTGGTCATAATCTATGCTATCTAGTGGTGGTGACAAGTGGTTTAGGGTTTCAGTTTATGCTGTAAAATATTTCTAGTTTGGTTCAAGAGATGGTGGTGATGTTGCAGAGTAAAAAGAGAGGCAGAGAGATGAGAAAATTAGAAAAAATGTTGGGTTTTTTTTTTTTCCTAACCATTGGATCAATTTTTTTTTCCACGTGTCACTCATCAACTTAAAAATTTAAAAATGAGAGATAATAGGCAAAGGCTGTCAATGGGGCAAGGTGGGGCCGAAGGATGGAGTATTCGTTTCCATCCTACACGATTTTGCCATGCCTCATTCCCGCCTTTGTCCCGTATGATGAGAAATATTTTCTTGTCTTATTCCCACCCCATTCCGTAAAATTCTACTCCTTTTTTATTTGCCCTACAACTATTACAATTTTTTAAAATATAAAACATGTTTCATTAATAAAAATATACTTGAAATTAAAACTAAATTTATCTCATAAAATCAAATTAATTTTTAGCAAAAATTGAATAGTATTAATCAAGTTGAAAGCTCGAATTTGTTTGAAAACACAAGAGCTGTTTAGATCCTAAATTAAAATTACGGCTCGGTTGATTTTACTCTGACTTAAACTAAGTGCGGAATAGAGTAAATGCGAGCGGATAAACAATATACATACTCTAAGCCATATTCATTAAATCACAGCAGTAAAATGAAAGCTAAAAGAGTAGAGAAGAAGAATGCAAACACAAGATAACACGCTAATGTGTTATCAAAGAGGAAACAGAAGAATTTGGCGAAAAACCTCTCTGCCACCCTCCAAGCGGTAAATCGATCCACTAGAGAATAAGTTGGAGTACACGAATAACAAAAGACCCTCCAAGCCTAGTCTACCCCATGTACTCAAACCCTCCAAGCTCTTGCCACCAATTGACTTAACGAAGTCTTGTCTTTTCTAGCTCTCCGGGTCACGCAATTTAGCCCGATTGCATCCACCAAACAAATGGCTTCTTCCAATGCTTCCCAGCAGCACCAAAGCCTCACTTTACACTCAGAATGAGTGTGGTAAGTGTTTGGCCTATCAACCTTTCAAGGATTTGGAAATGGAGAGGCAGGAGCTGAGGAAAACCATAATGGATTGTGTAGAGAATTATGGGTACGACAATCTTTCACTCTCAAGGGTAATGACTTGGGTTTTCTCTTTGAAAAACACTCTTCAACATATGTGGGTATTGTGGGTATCTATAGTGTGGGTAGAGACCTAGTGTATCAAATATGACAAATTGGCAAAACAGAATGTTTTGCGGGTATCTCGCGGGAAGGCCTTACCTGCGAGACACTTGCGAAAACCTGCCATCACCATCTGTCATGGCTTTTCGCATTTCAATCATGCGCTGAGCACATGCTTCACTTCGTGGGAAGGCTTTTCGCGAGCTACCCGCGAAAACTTCTTTGGTCTTCAATTTGCCTTGAGTCTTCACACACTCTCTCACACACGACACTTACAATGAAATCCCACATAAAATACAAGGTACAAAAGATTGAACATTACAATCAAATTTGGCACGGAATTAAAGCCAACACAAAATAGTTGTAAATCACAACTTTACAATCTCCCTCTTTGGCTATTCCATGACAAAACCCTTAAAACAGACTCTAGACTTAAACGTGAGTTTGGGAACCGTGGTAAAACTCACTCATAGCTAATCTAGAAGCTATGAAGCACTTGCATGTATATACCTGTAACCTAAAATGCTCACACACAAACAAAACTTTTAAGCTTATGACAAGTTGAATACACACTACATATATGAGCAAGTAAAGTGCGATCAAGGTAATAAACACTATATAAACAATTAAGCATATCTTGGTCAGACAAGAACAATCATTAAAGAATGACTGCAATGAACATTTAACTAGTAAATGATCATCCGAACACGCAATGCAATTAAGAGCAATGTAAAAATCAATTGCATGTCCAACACACAACCAATGTGAAATACAAGAAGTATTTGCATCAAGGATACAAGATCCAACAAGGGTACAAGTGTGTAGTACTCAAGATAATGCAACAAAATTTAAAAGTGCTTGAAAAAAATGCTACAAAGCAAGGATATAAAAATATTAACTGAAAGTTTTTAACCAAAGTATTTAAAGATGTAAAAGAAAGCAATGTAAATATCCAAGAGTTATAAAAAAAAACTATAAAGGTAAAAACAAAATTAAACCACTAAACCACCAAAATGAACCAATATCTATGATTTGCTGATTTACTCTGCTCTCCCTCAAACTATGCATCTCCCTTCAAAATTTTTCTCCCCCTTTTTGATCGGAATGGCCAAAGAGGCTAAAACTGCTCAGATTCTGAGTCGAATCCCTACTTCATCGTCATGTCTTCAATCTATGATGATAGTGCCATAATCAAGCCTTGGATATAAGCATGCCATACATCTGCTCTACACTTGTAATGAGGCGATCAAGACAATCTGGTCCTCGTGCCTGAGCTTGGGAAGATGGTTGTACAAAGCCCTCCGGAGCTGAGGTGAACCTATCAATTTCTTTCTCCGTATCCCGCCCTTCATCCTCAACATCATCCCTTGGGATTTGAGAAACACCGGTTCTTGATCTGGTGATGTGGGCTTTACTTCGGGTCACGGTATGAGCACCAATGGTATAATCTCTTTGCACGATGGTAAGACTGCTTGGAATCTTCAACTTTGTCTTTGCTATGAGACCCATAATGAGACTTGGGAATGGCAATATTGTCCTTGAGTTCCTCTTGGTGATGCTCTTGGTCATGAGGTGGTATATATGACTGGATATGTCGATCTCCTTATGTGTGAAGGGATTATATAGGAAAATGGTTCTTGGTCTGAATAATGTTATCAAGTTTGTCACCGGGTAGAGGTTGTGGATCATGACATAGGCCAATGTCATAATCTTCATTGAAAGGGATGGTGTTCATTGACTTCTTCTTGAGAGAACCACCAAGGAGCTTCGCCATTGGCTCAAGAGAGTCCAATTTGTCATCATATTGTACGGAGATTGGCTGAGATGGTGGACGAACTTCTAAGAACTCTTGAATGGAATCCCTTGTGATAATGAATTCCTTTTGTCGCACCTAACAGTTAATGTGGTCTCCTTCCATAGTGGCAATGGCAAAGAACTCCCTTATGAGTTCAGCATATACATTTCCACTTGGATTCAGCAACTTTGTCCAAGTTCTCTCCTTGAACACTTCAGGGATGGAAGTGTTTTCAAGGGTCTCCAATTGCACTACCCTTTCCATGATTATTGTTGCACTTTTATAGCAGTCATTGTAGGCCATGTCTGCCTCAATGGTTCTGAAGTTCTCTGAGTTCGTGCGTGGACGCTTTGAGGATTACTTGAAAGTAGAGTGCTTAGTGGGAGACATCTACACAAATAGACACAAAGCAGAGAAACAAGTGCAAAAACACAAACTAAGAGCACAAACTTGATTAGTACCAACTTAGTCCTTAAAATAAGCACAAAGTCCTAAAAGGAACAAAGACAATGTCACACAATCATGTTATAAGTGCTAAAACATGTAATATCAATGAAATGCAAAACAATTGACAATTGTGCAAGTGTGTGCTTCAAGTGTGCATGTGGTGTGCATATGCGATGCATATGCAAGGCATAACTAAGCACATTTGGGTTAAAGTGTGTAAAACACACATCGAATGATCAAAACATGATAAACAAATCCAATCATGGTAATCCCCAAAGTTTGGAGCTCATTGGAGTCCAAAATAGCACCAAAATGTAATTTGGGCATTTTATTAAACACTTGGAATGCACCTATAAAACTAACATGTGGGCAATGCATGAACATGAATGAAACTTGCCTAAATACATGTTAAAATTGCCAAAATTGGCCAACACAAACACACACAGATCAAATGGGACAGAGCCCAATCAAGAAATTGAAAATTTTTTCACAAAAACTAAAGTTCCTAACCCTTTTTCAAAAATACCCCAATTCAAGTAAAACTGAAAATTTTCTGCATAATTTAAGGAAATAAAGAGAAGAGATTGTATAAACATACCTTAGAAATGATTTTGTAACGATTTGCACTTGAAATTTGTTGAGTTTTTGAGAGAAATTAATTTTTGGGTTGTTTGGGGCTTGAAGGAGATGAAGTGAGGGAAAACAAGTAAGTTTGAAAAACTGTCTATTTCAACCTTTTAAAACTGAAAACACGCATTTTTCGCGGGTTAGCTTCTTGCGAAGTTACTCGCGAAAAATGCCTCTGAAGTACAAAACTTTTCGTGGGAAGACTTTACTCGCGAAACAGTAGCAAGACAGTCGTGAAAGTTTCTGTCTAAATTTTGTGTTTTCATGTTTTGCCTTAACCCGTTTTAGTGGGAAGAGTTTAGTCGCGAGCTTCTCGCGAAAATGCCTCTGAAGGAGTTTTTGATGAAAAATATAAAAATGCAATTTAAACAAAAACTCAAAACATGAAAGTATAAAAACACTTTCAAAAACATATAAAATACTCAAAAATATTTTTGGATTTGATCGACAAGCAATTGAGTATACACATCACATTTGAACATGTACAATCACACAAATGAAATAAGTATTCATTGAACAAGTCTTGTGTGTTGTGTGTGAGTATCAAAAGTGGAATAGTCCTTAGTCCATAGTGAAACTTCAATGATCAATTTAATCAAGTCATACACAACTGATACTAAGTCAAGTGGTCTATCTCAATTATAGAAATGAACATATATGACCTCCCACAAGAGAATGATTACATAACTTTGAAACTTTTCATTTGGCTTCTTTACAATTTATAACATTTGATCAATTTTGAACAATGCATCTCATTTTGAGATCGGTGTCTGAAATTTTTGATATTTCAATATTGAGAATAAGCCTTTAGCTTTTTGGGCACCATACATTTCAATACAAGTCACTTTCCCTTTTTCCTAGTCAAATACTAGTATGTACGCCGGCTTTTGCAGCTCATTTTCTCTTTCGAGATTTGACATTTGTTGAGCTATAAGGCAGAAACATAAAAAGTGTGGGAAGATATATAGGCATAAGTCTATGCATGTATCAAAACCATCAAGACTATTGACCAATCATTCATGACAAGCTTGAAGATCGATTTACAACAGTCACAAATAGATTTTAAGATTTTTCTCACAAAGATAGATGTGCATACGTAACAAGCTAAGCTCGTAAATGCACTACACCATTAGTACGAAGGTACTAGGCCAAACTCACATGTGATGTACACAACATAAGCGATCAAACTTTTAGAAAATTTTCAATTTTTATGGGTTTTTGAATTTTTCACACACACAAGCACAAAACAAACTTGAACAGAAACATAATCTAACTAAATAAGTGAGACCTATAAAGCAAGTATGTAACACTGAGTAGAGTAACATCACACAAGAGATAGAAGTCAAGGGATGATACTGACACCAATAGTCTTACGCAGAGACTCAAACCGTGGACTATTAAGAGGTTTGGTAAATATGTCTGCCTTCTGGTTGTCGGTGTTTATAAACTTTAAGCACACAATCTTCTCCTTCACCAAGTCTCGAATGAAGTGGTACCGGATCTCAATATGCTTCGATTTTGAATGTTAAACTAGATTTTTTGACAAGTTTATGGCGCTCGTGTTATTACAAAACACACACATAGTGTCTTAAGTGATTCCATAAT
Source organism: Quercus ilex subsp. ballota (assembly GCA_032727855.1). Classification (NCBI taxonomy): domain Eukaryota; kingdom Viridiplantae; phylum Streptophyta; class Magnoliopsida; order Fagales; family Fagaceae; genus Quercus; species Quercus ilex. The sequence continues at coordinate 81,513,553 of CM064911.1, forward strand.
CATGTAAGAGCTTCTTCATCCATAATAGTTGTGCACAACAACTCCCTGCTGCATTGTATTAAGCTTCAGCAGTTGATAGAGAGACCGAATTTTGCTTTTTGGTTATCCATGACACCAAGTTATTTCCAAGATAAAAACAACCACCTAAGGTGCTCTTCTTATTATCAACACATCCAGCCCAGTCAGAATCTGAATATCCAACTAAACACTCATTTGAGTCTCTAGAATACCAAATTTCATAGTCGGATGTGCCATTGATATTAGGGGTGTCAATGTTCGATCCAACCCGCGAACACGACACGAACCCAACACGGGTTTTTTCAGGTTAGGGTTGGGTCTTAATGGGTTTGGGTCATAAACGGGTCGACCCGAGAGCGACACGATAAGAAACGTGTCATAAGCGAGTCAACTCGCATAACCCGCAATAGACATGTTTGACACACTAATTTATTTGTATCAACCTGAAATATTCCACTTAACACAACCCGTTTAATTTGTATAACAAATAAATATTTATTTTATTTTAGATTTGTCAAATACCTTTTATATCCAACATATATTTTAAATTTAAAAAGAAAAGTGAGTAATTACAGAAATTTACAAGAGATATAATTGGAAATTGAAACTTTACAGACCCTAGAACTACTAATATATATATATATATATATATATATTTTTGGCATAGAACTTATACAAATGAAATTGGATGAGCTTGTGGAAGATGTTATGAATTTGGACATCAACAAAGAATCTATAGATGATAATCGTGGTCATAGTCAGGATTAGTCTATTGTTTGCTCAAATTCTTTCAATATTGATACTTAGCATTTGGCGAGTTCCAAAAATATTATATTTTTGTTGAACTATGTTATTTTATTTTTGTTAAACTTTGTTATTTTGAATTTGAATTGAAGTATATGCACTTCTTTTGGAGTGTAAAGAACTTATTTCTAGATGACTGTTATATTTTTGAAGAACTATATTATTTTGAATGTGGGTTGAAGACTTGAAGTGTATGCACTGCTTTTTGGGATGTAAAAAAATTATTTCTAGATGAATGTTATATTTAATATTATGCAGGTTGAAATGGGTTGTGTTACATTCATGTCAACCCAACATGACTCGTTTATTAAGCGTGTCAAATGGGTTGGGTCAGGTCAACCCGCTTTATTAACAGGTTGGGTTAGGGTTGAAGGATCATGACACGATTATTAAATGGGTCGGGTTAGGGTTGAGTCATTTAGTCGAATACCCCTACCTCAACACGACACTAACCCGACACGCTAACCCGAATTGACACCCCTAATTGATATAACAGATAATTCGTTTGACTACTGTCAAGTGGGATTCTTTGGGTATTGACTAAAATCGGGCACATACCCCTACATTAAAGGTGATGTCCAGTTTACTTGCAGTAAGGTAGAGAAGACTGCCAATCATGCTTCGATAGAGTGTTGGATCTACTTCCACACCGGCTGCATCAAAGCTTAGTTTTACCGAGGAACTCATAGGAGTGGAAGTATGTTTCTTGGAGTCTAGGTAGAATCGCTTGACAAGATTTTTGGCATATTTCACTTGAGATATAAATATCCCATCTTTCCGTTATTTCACTTGAAGCCCTAGAAAGTAGTTCAACTCCCCCATCATGCTTATCTTAAACTCCTTTTTCATCTCTTCCGAAAATTCTTGAGCAAGGTGATCGATTGTGGATCCAAAGACAATGTCATCCACGAATTCTTGAGCAACAAGGAAAGACTTCCCATCTCTTTTAACAAAAAGGGTTCGATCGGCTTGACCTTTCTTGAAACCATGATCCAAAAGGTATGTGGTGAGGCAATCATACCAAGCTCTTGGCACTTGCTTCAGCCTATATAATGCCTTCTTTAGTCTTAGCACATGGTTTGGAAAGTGAGGGTCTTGAAACCCCTTTGGTTGCTCAATGAACACTTCTTCGTTCAAAAATCCGTTCAAGAAGGCACTCTTCACATCCATTTGGTATAACTTGAACTTCATGATACACGCTATGGAGAGAAGAATTCGGATTGACTCTAGTCTTGCTACCGGAGCAAATGGCTCATCAAAGTCAATGCCTTCAACTTGAGTATATCCTTGAGCCACTAATATAGACTTGTTTCGGACAACTTCACCATCTTCATCGGTCTTGTTCTTGAAGATCCACTTGGTGCCGATTACATGTGTATCCTTGGGTCTAGGTACCAACTCCCATACATCATTTCTAACAAATTGGTGCAACTCTTGATGTATGGACTCTTCCCAATTCTCATCTTTCAAAGCTTTTTCCACTTTCTTGGGTTCAAATTGAGCAAGATAATAGTTGTATGTCACATGATTCACACTATAGCCCGGTCCTTTTCTCAAGCGAAGTCCCTCATCTAAATCACCAATGATGTTACTTGTGGGATGATTGAGAGTTACTCTTAATGATAGTTTCTTGGAAGTTGAGGGTTCCCCATCACGAGAGATTGAAGGTTGAACTTTCGGAGGGGTGAGAGGGCTTGGAGATCCTTGTGTTGATCTAGTCTCCCTTCTTGATGTAGGAGGTGTAGACTCCTTTTCGGTGATTCTCTCTCACCATCATCACCTTGAGATATGTTGTCATCACCCTCATTCTTCTTAAGGTTTGGTCCTTCACCATCCTCATCAACATCCTTTTCTGAGATGCTGTCATCTATGACCACATTTATCGATTCCATCACCGTCTTAGTGTGCTTATTGTACACTTTATATGCTCGGCTGTTTGTGGAGTATCCTAGGAAGATTCCTTCATCACTTTTAGCATCAAATTTCCCAAGATTCTCCCTATCATTAAGAATGTAGCATTTGCTTCCAAATACTTGGAAGTATTGTTGGTAAGTCTGGTCTTGTATCTCATACAAGACATATAGCAGAAGCAATAAACATGGATCTATTTCATTCATGATTGATAACACGCACTATGTAAATTTCAGAATTTAAGAATAAGATAGCGTACCTTGGTGCGGTTAAATTCAAAACAAAAGATTATAAGTATTTGGGAACACTTTTAATCTTCACTCCAATTCCACTTTACGCCCAAGAAGTGTGGTCTCTCAATCAGTTTCTAAGGGAGAATAATTGAGTGGTTTCACTCACACATACACACCATTTCACAATGATGTTTCTCTTTTCTTTTTCTTTTTTTTTTTTTTAATTTTTCTCTAATGAAAAAATTCTGTATGTCTCTCATTTTATATATAACTGATTATTTAATTGGGCTGGCCTATTGGGCCTTTCCAATTGGGTTTTAGTGTGTGGTTTGGAGTGGGACCAAAATGGACCAATAAGACACTAACTTCAATGGGTCTTGGGCTTTTCTATCAACTCTTGACAAGTCCAAAATTACCATTAATTATATTTAATACTATTATATAAATATAATTGCATTCTAGGCCTTATTAATAAATTATATCCAAAAACTTTATTATACATGCAACCCCTTCATAAAATATTTGTAGTAATTCAAAGTCATAAATATAGATTGTCACTTTGAAGATTACTACATCTTAATCCTTGGGTACCCAATTTAATCCTTTAAATTTATTCATAATATATTTATGAAATCTAATTTCATAAATATATACTTTAATAATTTCTTACCAAAGTGGTTAGACCTAACTTTCTGAATAACTGAACCCATTAAATTTATCTCAAGGGAATATTTTATATTTCCGTTAAGAAATTATGAATTTCAACTTGAGAATATGTGTTCCATCAACACTAAATGTGGCTGCCCAACATACTGAGGTTTTGATCGTGATTTTAGATCTCACTCCTGATATATCAAAGCAACCTACACTTCATGATCATGTCCATTATTCTCTCAGGATTAAGAGTTCACGTAAATAGAAGTCGTGAGATTTATTATTCATTTGATAGTCGTTAGGAGAATAATAAATCTCATAGCGGTCTAGTTCAATATGTCTTAACTCTTAAAACATATTAACACATCAACTAGAAGTCTCCACTTCCATGATCAAGACAAATCATCTTAGTTGATATGTTATAGTCTTCGCAGATGAAATGCCCAATTTCACCACTGACTACGAACTAAAATTCTGAGTTTACAAAGAACTTGTGACTTATATCTTCTGTGACTAAATCACATAAATCACATACTATGCATCTCATGGACTATATGATAATGTCCAAATATTCATGTTATTATTATTTTAGATAATAATAAAACAAATTTATTAATCACAACATTAAGTCATACATAATGTCATACATAGCATCATACAATAGGATTTAAGGGCACTAATCCTAACAAATATTTCACCTTCGGCTTCTTTTCTCTCCAAATTTCATATGATGTCTTCTTTGTTCCTGCTCGCTCGGAAGAAAATCCTATTCCCATTGTGTCGTGAAGTATTCACCACTTTAGCCCAAAACTTCTGTGGAAGGTTTTTGTTGAGAAGCATTACTCTCGCCATCTCTTGGATCACCGTTTCTTTCTTTCAACCACTCCATTTTGTTGTGGAGTCTTTGGGCTAAGAATTCCTTTTTGATACCATACTCATTGCAAAACGCTTCAAATTTTGCATTTTCAAACTCCTTCCCATGATCACTTCTAATTTTGACTATAGGAACTCCCTTTTCAATTTGGAGCCTCTTGCATAGCCTTTCCATATTGTCGCATGCCTCTGACTTCTTTCTAAGAAATTCAACCCAATAGTACCTTGAGAAATCGTCAACTACCACCATGATGTAACGTTTTCAACTCATGCTTTCCATTCTCGTTGGACCCATTAGATCCACATGCAGTAACTCCAAAGGACGAGAAGTAGCAACTACATTTACTTTAGGATGGTTTGACTTTGTTTGCTTTCCCAATTGACATGGACCACAAACATTCTTCTCAATTTTTCCAAACTTTGGCAAACCAACCACTGCTTCAAGCTTTGAGACTTTTGCCACTTGTTTGTAATTTGCATGCCCAAACCGTTGATGTCATAACTCTAAGAGATTCATTCGAGCACTCCGACATGATATGCTTGGTTTGGGAATAACACCATAGCAATTGCCAGTGGTCCTAAGTCCTTTCAATACTTGAACCCCTTCTTCATTGAGGATTAGACAACCTTTCTTTGAAAATTGAACGAGGAAGTCTTCATCGCATATGTGGGTGATACTTAGCAGGTTCACTTTTAATCCTTTGATGTACAGAACATCAGTCAATAAGGGAAGTCCCAGAATAACAACGGTTCCCTTTCCAAGAACTTATGAGTGACTACCATCTCCAAATGTTACATAGTCGTCTTCCTTCTCCTTAAGAGTTTTGAATAATGATTTATCTCCTGTCATATGCCTAGAACATCCACTGTCAAGATACCATAGACACGAATTAAACACTTTCAATGCAGTATGTACGAAAATACAAGCATAAGATAGGCATTCTTGACCATTAAAGCAGGACTCATCTTTATTTTGTTCATAGATAAGTGAAGCTTTCTTTTCAAACAATCAAGTTTATCACACAATTGTCTATTCCTTCTCTTATAGTTAGCAATTAATGAATTCGACTCACACAAGCTATTATGAACATCATGATTCCTATGTTCTAAGGATTTCAACATGTGTACAAAAATTCTAGGATGTTTCTTTGATTTGAATAACTCTAAAAGCTCATTGCTAGGACAATCTCCAAAAATGCTCATAGATTTATTATCACAAACACATGAACTATGCTTCATGATAGCCTTTGCCATAGCATTATTCATAGCAAGCCAAGGGGTCTAGGATCACACTTAGGTAATGAAACCATAGCAAGTGTACTCGCTTTGATACCAATTGAAAGCTCAAATTTGTGTGAAAACACAAGAGCTGTTTAGACCCCAAATTAAAATTACGGCTCGGTTGATTTTACTCTAACTTAAACTAAGTCCGGAATAGAGAAAATGCGAGCAGATAATCAATACTACTCTAAGCCATATTCATTAAATCACAGCAGTAAAATGAAAGCTAAAAGAGTAGGGAAGAAGAATGCAAACACAAGATAACACGCTAATGTGTTATCGAAGAGGAAATCAAAGAACTCGGTGAAAAACCTTTCCGCCACCCTTCAAGCAGTAAATTGATTCATTAGAGAATTAGTTGGAGTACACGAATAACAAAAGACCCTCCAAGCCTAGTCTACCTCATGTACTCGAGCCCTCCAAGCTCCTCCTACCAATTGACTTAACAAAACCTTGTCTTCTCTAGCTCTTTGGATCACGCAATTCAGCCCAATTGCATTCACCAAACAAATGGCTTCTTCCAATGCTTCCCAATAGCACCAAAACCTCACTTTACACTCAGAATGGGTGTGGTAAGTGTTTGGGCTATCAACCTCTCAAGGATTTGGAAATGGAGAGGTAGGAGTTGAGGAAAACCACAATGGATTGTGTAGAGAATTATGGGTATGACAATCTCTCACTATTAAGGGTAATGTCTAAGATTTTCTCTCTGAAAAACACTCCTCAACATATGTGGGTAATGTGGGTATATATAGTGTGGGTAGAGACCTGGTGTATCAGATATGACAAATTGGCAAAACAAAATGTTTTGCGAGTATCTCCCGGGAAAGCCTTACCCGCGAGACACTCGTGAAAACCAATTGTCACCATATGTTATGACTTTTCGCATTCTAATCATGTGCTGAGCACATGCTTCACTTCGTGGATAGGCTTCTTGCAAGTTACCTGCAAAAACTTCTTTGGTCTTCAATTTGCCTTCAGACTTCACACTATCTCTCACACGCAACCCTTACAATGAAATCTCACATAAAATATGGGGTACAAAAACAAAATTACAATTAAATTTAACATGGAATTAAAGCCAACACAAAATAGTTGTAAATCACAACTTTACACAAGTGTTTAACAAGATAATATCAAAAAAAAATATCGTAGTATAACATATAACAAATTAAAGACAGAGAGCCATGTTAGTAGAATAAAATAAGCTAATATTGATATGTTTGTTTAAATAGTAGGGTTTTGGGGTATGAAAAATTTACAATTATAACCTTTATTAATGCAGGACGAGGCGGAGTGGGTCTAAAAAGTCTAAACTATCCTCGTCCCATCTTGTAGAGCAGGGCTAAAATCTCGCCCCATTCCAGTCACCCACCACTTTTGCAAGGCTGAAAAAACCCGCATAAGATGAAACGGTAAATAAATGATCAAGCGGGACGGGACAAAATTGCCACTAAAGTCAGCTCAGAAACTTTGTAATATGCATAAGTAAAGCCTTATTTTATACATAAAATTTAGAAAAAATAGAATTATATGGATTGAGATCAGGGGTATTACACCTGATGCAATTCACCAATTTTCTCTCACAAAATTTTTAACATTTTTTACTTTTTAACTTAAAATGTTTAACTTTCTTTTAATATATTTTATTTAATGGTTAAGATTAAAAGTTGATTTTTTAACTTTCAATTTCAGTTATTGATTAGGTATTGCACCTGATCTGAATCCGAATTATATCACACTATTTCACAATCACACAACACGCAAGAGAGGTCAGTGATGAAATTGATTTATTAGACATTTTTCGGATCAAAGGGTGAACTACAACAAATCTTCATTCTCTACTGCCAACAGGCCCAACACAATTCGGGAATAACAAAAATAGTGGTTTCCACTTTTTTAATATTTTGCCTGTTTCAACGACTGATTGAATTAAAATATATGCCAATCCATCACCAACACTGTTTGGGAATAACAACAATAATGGGTCCCAATTATTTTTATAATTTTTGTTTGTTCCAATAATAGCCAATTAAAAAAAATATACAGGAACCATTTGAGTAATTTGCAGATATTCTGCCAAAATCTGGGAAAGATTTAAAATATTTCACCCAAAATGCATAAAAGCATTCGCTTCCAGTTTGTAAAAAATATTTCATTTTACCATCTCAAAAGTTATTTTATCAATTATATCATACAATTTTACAATACACTCAACATTCTATATTTTATTTTTACATACAATACATTAAAATAATATAAATTATACAATAAAATAATATAAAAAATCTCTCTCTCTTCTCTCTTCATCTCTGTTCTCCGTCTCTCCGTTTTTCTCTCTTTCTCATCCACCCACCACCAACCCAAATCTAGAACAACAACCCACTAATATACGCCTTGCTGCAACTTGAAAAAAGCCTTGATTTTTTTTCCCTCTTTAATGCCGATTCAGCCATACTCACAAAGAAAGAAAGAGTAGAGATAAAATTCAGCCACACTCACAAAGAAAGAAAGAGTAGAGATAAAATTCAGCCACCATCCATATCAAACCCATACCCAATTTAGCCATACCCACCTCTTTCTTTAGGCACCGGTCACAATAGGAAAAAAAAAAACCACAGAACCCAGAACTCCAAACCCACCATTAAATAACCAAGAGAAACCCACCAATCTTCACACTACAACCCACCTGACCCAGAACTCCAAACCCACCACTTGACCCATGACCTACACAACAGATCCAAACCCATCACTTGACCGACCAGATTCGACTCACGGCCCAGGTTGCAATCACCACTAGATTCGACTCAAGGCCCAAATCGCAACCCATGGCCTCTGCTTCTTATTGGCATAGAGGTCCAACCACTAGCACAAAGAGAGAGAGAGAGTGAAAGACGAGAGCAAGTCACAAAGAGAGAGGGAGATGAAATACCGAGATGAGGAAAGAGAGAGTTGAGAAAGAAAATGAGTCTGACATAGAGGAGAGAGAAAGAATAGAAGGGATTAAAAGCCAAATACAATAGTCTACAGTGACTTCTAAATGTAAGAGAGCACTGTAGCGAACTTGTAAAATTTTTTAGCTTTACAAGTTCGGGTAATGCATCATTTTAATGGTTAGATGCTAAATATTAGCAACATATGAAATTTACAAGACCCAATGTGAATGCTCTGAGATGGCTAGGTTTGATAAGAATTTTTTTCTTAAAAAAATTTTAATTTAATTCTTCTACCATCGCCAATCTCTACTCTCCATTACCAAACAGCCACGATACTACGATAGTAAGCTCCACCCATTTTAATATATTTTTAGTACAATTATATAACACAATAAGAAATAATACACAATCACTCTTTCCCTTGAAAAATCCTAATCTACATACACAAAATTACAGTTTTCTTTACCACTTATTGAAATGGATGTTTATTAACACAATCTTCTTGCCAATAGTATTGTAATTCAATTGGTACCTTTTAGTGTTCCTAGTTGAGAGGTCCAGGGTCTAAAAGTATAATATCATCTTCTTATCTCTTGATCACTAAGAATTTAAAAAAAAAAAAATAGTAAATGAGAAACTTAAATTATACAAAATTTGATAATGAGATAATTTAAATATATCAATGTTACCCAAAAAAAAAAAAAAAAACACGCAAATACACAAAGTATTACAATTTTTTTTACTAACAAAGAGAAAAAGAAAGAAAAAAAAAAAGACTGATAGGAGATAAAATGAGAATTGAAAATGCTAAGATGCAAGTAATAAAGTGAGAGAGAGTTGAAATGTTAAGAGAGAGAGAGAGAGAGAGAGAGAGAGAGAGTATTGTGACTGCAAAGCCAATGGGAGCATAATTACCGATACTTCTAAGTAGAACTCATGACCACAATATTTCTCTTAATACATTTTTTAAAGAAAAATGAAATTACAAATTATTTTTATGTAATGGGTTAAACGAGTTACAAATTTGAATTATTAGAGATTTTTAATTTTATTTTTTGTTTTTGAATAGGCTTTTTGTTGAATAACTTGTTCACTTGTTGTTTGGTCTAATCTTGTTTTTGTTTGTGTTATTTTTGTTGTTATTTGGGCTAATTTTTATTATTGTTATTTACGGTCTTCTAAAATTTTATTTATTTATTTATGTTTAGAGAGTTAAGGATTATGTTTGATGGTTTTTGGAATAATGTTATGTCTACAACATTTTCACAACAAATTTTATGTGACAATTTATTATTGGTGGGTTAAAAAGTGATGTCAATATTGAGCCCAAATTAAAATTAGTAACAATTTATCACAAAGTATTTGTTGTGCAATTATTGTAAAAAAGTTATGAATGTAGCATTTCTCTTATTTTTGTTGAACCTAAATTCTTGTGATTCTCGAGTCAAGGTATTCAACATTTTTATTAGGGTAGTCAAAATACGTATATATACACAATTTTCATATGAACTTGAGACCTCCCTAAATTGTGAAAAATGTTATGAATTTGTATGTATTTACAAATTTATTGTAAAAATATATTTTATATTAAATGATATTTATTTACCTCTATAATTAATATTTATTAAAAAATTTAATTTTTTTAATAATCTGCAAAAATTAAAAACATTTATTGAGAGGGAACACATAATTACAAAGGAGGGCTCAGGACATGAGCTTGCTCCTGGTTAATTACATTTGAAGATACTTTTGGGGAAGAGCCCAACACAAAACAATTAACTATAGAGCGACCAAGATGCTAAAACATGGCCTGCTCTGTTAGCTTCTCTTGGAACCTATTTTAAATTGGATTGATTGCACTTTGGAAGATTGGAGAGAAGCTTGGCATCGCTTTCAACTATAGCCTAGTGAACAGGGCATAGCTAGAAATACATACATCTGTACACATATAACTTAGTATCCTTCATAGTGAATCTTTTAAAGTTCTCATTTTTAATATAAGTTACCAAATTGTCTACCAAAGTGAGTAAAAAAAATTCAATTGAACTAATGAAGTATTCAAAGACATGAATGATCTAAAACTTTAACAGACACATGAACACATTTTACAATAAAAAATGAATGTGAGAAAAAAAAAAAAAAAACATTCTCTATAAGTACTAGATCAATTGGACAATTTTTTAAGAGCATAATTGGACTAGCTCAAATATTTGGGGGCCGAAATATTGGTGGACAACCTAGTTGATTGCTTTAGCTTTTACTTGGACATATTGGTTTCTACTCTTTTCGACAAAGCAAAAGCCAATGTCCCTTTCCATTCTTTTGCAACTATCACAACATAGGATCTATCTTGGCCAATTGCTACATCGCAGTTAATCTTGATGGTACCCTCTTGAACTAGACCATTTCTCAATTCTTAGCCAAGGTTGTGCCAAAGAAGTTTCTGGGATAGCCATTGATTGTTCCTACATTCGTTTTCTAATCTGCCAAAGGCCTTTTGGAATGTTCATCTCTACTTTTTCAAAGATAGTAGCATTTCTAGATCTCCATAAGCACTTTTGGACTAAAGACCCTAATCGTAAGTTCGTATCAAACTATTGTTTCTTAGAGAGGGAGGTTCGGCCAATAGGATTGAGGGATAATAGTAGTTCAATAAGATGTTTGGTGGAAGTGAGATTCAGTTCATGTTGTCTGAATCCCCAATCACTGCTATACCACAGGGCTTTAGTTGTCTAACAATACAAAAAAAATGTGAATTGCAGATTCAGAGGATTGTTAGGCAGCTGAAGCCCTGTGGTATTGTTAGGCAACAAAAGTCCTGTGATGTTGCCTATGTGGCTTTCTCTATTGATTTGCCTTGCCCAGATTTTACTTTGCAAAATAAATAGATAGGGTAGGGAGATAGAGGATTTTCCTGTCTCAATTCTTTGGCTAGAATCCAATTTTAAGCCTACATAGCCTCTTTCTATCTTAGAGTTTTCAAATGTGTGCCCCACCACCTTTTTAGCCAAAAGAACATTTTTAGTGATGTTTTCTATTTGGAATGAATGCAAGTTAGGATGGACAAGATATGTCTAATTCTTACAACTAGAATTCTTGAAATCACCTTGTAATAGAAGTTGCATTGATAAGCCTGAATTGATGATTGGGCTTTTTAATTTTTAATTTTTTTTTATAATAATTATAAAGAAATTGCATGTGTCATCGAATTGCATTATAACGCGGAACATTCCAAACATTAATGAGTCTTGCCACTTTTCGAATTCACGACTCCTAGACTAACACGTGTAACAAGTCATAATAACTTTTCCACCACTAGGCCACCTTCCGTGTTGTTATCGCAATCTTGTGTTATTCCTTATTTTAATAAAATACATAATAGGGTAAAAAAAGTAGTTAAAAATTAGAATGTATTAAATAATAAAATTAATATATATTTGCCTATAATAAATAGAAAAATTTCAAGGAAATCTATTAAAATTAAAATTAAAATTAAAATGTATTCTTTCTCATGTTATTATTATTATTTTTTGTTCATAAAAAAGAAAAAGAAAAAGAAAAAAAGAGAGCTACTACGCCGCCTGTCATTATTCATTCATTCATAGCATCTCTCACAAACACACCGTCTGTAGATATTATTAATTTATTATTGGATACTCTCTCTCTCTCTATATATATAAACAAACAAACCCACGCTTCCCAAAGCAAAAACCCAAACCCGGTTCTCTCTCTCGCTCTGTTTGAGATTCAAGGAAAGAGAGAGAGACACTAAGAAGAAGAAGAAGAAGAAGATGCAGATCTTTGTGAAGACTCTCACTGGGAAAACCATCACTCTCGAGGTCGAGAGCAGTGACACCATCGACAATGTCAAAGCCAAGATCCAGGTCCCTTTTTTTTTTTTTTTTCCTTAAATATCTTTTATTCAAATTCGCTTTAGGGTTTGCGATTCTAAAATTGGAGGTATTTTTTTATTTTTAGGGTTTCTGGTTCTTGATTTGATTCTTTACCTGTGGTTCTTTTGTGTGATTGTCTTGCTTATAGCTTCAAGCTAGGGTTTTTTTTTTTTTTTTTAATTTGCGAATATTATTGTGCTTTTGGGTTTTTTCTTTTTTGATAATAATAATATGGATGCTTTTGGTTGCTGAGGAAACAGAGGGAAAAGTTGGGAATTTTGATTCTGAATAGTGAATATTTTGGGTTATTATCTTTCTGGGCATGGATTGCTTTTATTAGATTATTCATCCCCCCCAAAAAAAAGGGATTTTTTTTTTTTTTTTTTTATAGATTGAAATTAGTCTTGTGTGTGTATGTTTTGCTAATTTTCTAATCCAAAAGTTAGAAGAGCTATTGGTGAAAAGAGCAAATTGTTAAAGCCAATATTGAATTTAGTGTCTGCTTTGTAAGCATGGCATCTTGAAATGAATTTTTGAACATGGGGGAAGTTAAACTTTTCCTGCCCAGTAATTAAATAGAAAATTTAGTCAAATTTATGATATTAATGATTTTATTTTATTTTTTTATATCAGTTATTTAGTTTGTCTTTTTATTATAGAAAGAGAACTTTAACAAAAAGAAGACTGTATAGTGTATTTGGTAGCTAATTGGGCAATTGATGACCCTGCCTCTTTACAATAGTCCATAGCCTGGGTTTTTATTTTTATTACTATTATTTTTTTAAAGCGTGTGATTTATGGTTTTCTAATAAGAAAGGATGCTTATGCGGTCAGTGTTTACTGCTGGGCTTGAGGTGCACCTTTTGGATGAAAGTGCTATAAATAATGCCCTTTTTAATATTTCAGGGAAATTATCTTAAACTAGGTTTTTTAATTAATTAATAATTTTTTTTTGAAATAATTAGAAATCTATACTCTACTACTTGAACCCCTCCCCTTACCCTCAACTCCTGCCTAGGGAGGTGCCATCAGACCAATTGGGTCATCGGCAGATTCTTAATAATGAATAATAAACTTGGGAAAATTCCTTCTCCCTCTCTCTCTCTCTCTCTCAAAATAAAACTAGCAATATCTTGTTTAATTGGCTTCATCTCTTTGTGTGTGTGCACGCATGCGCATATGCATGCTTCCAGTCCTCTTTTTTTTTTGTCTCCCCTTAACCCAAAATCATAGCATTGGATTTGTTCTGGTTCACCAAAAGCATAGCCTAGTTTAGGGGTTTTCCTCCCTTTTTTTTTTCAAATCATAACAGATGAGTAGCTTTAGTTATACTGAATATTGTAATTATTTAAGAGTATGTAAATGACATCTAATTATTTCATACTTGCACAGCGCTCTTAACCATTTGAGAATTTTGATTTAAAATTTTTTTTTTTGAAGGGGGGGAGGGGATTATATGTTATGACTTAGGAGTCTTCTTCTTAGAAGCTATATATAATACTTAGAAATTATGTGCTTTACTTCAATCATGCCCATTTTTGTGCTTTGCACTTGTAGGCTTTAGGAGACCTTTGTGTTTAAGTGTATTTGGCGCATTTAACAATATTTATTCAGCTTTTGTGGGTAGACATGAATTTTATTTTGGTGTTATTATGTTGCTTTATAATTTTGTTTGATGTGATACTCACTTTTTTTTTTTTTTGTTTATAATATTATAATTTTTTTACAAATTATGGAGAGTATTAATTATGTGGTGGTGTCTAGAGTCTATTATCAATTACATACTAGTACAGAATATGTTTGATTTCTGCTTTTGGACACTTATTAATTTATTTACCCACTTCATCACATATTGCGAACTCTAGGTTTTGTTTAATTATGCCATCAGGCTCCCTATAGGCAGCCTAGATATTGACGTGTTATTGATTTATCAAGTCTATGATGCTGGAAAAATCTCAGAACCACAGAATTGATTGAGAAAGTGTAATGGGAATTAAACTGGAATTGAGAAAGATGTCTTTGCTTAATGATTGTGTGTTCTCTGGTTTTGCAAAAAATTAAAGATGGTTCAGTTAAAAATGCAACTTAGATATGAACACCAGAAACAGAACCATAGCAATTTTGTAGTGACCTGCTTTTCTTCTGTGCAACATTCTTCCCTTTTGCAATTATTTTAGCATGCTGTAGTGGGTGGAAATGATGGGATATAAAAAAAAAAAAAAAAAAAAAAAAAAAAAACACAATGTATCTTGATTTTCTCCAGTGAGTTGTGGCATTTATGTTTAACTAAACTTGGAATGTATGATTTTCAGGACAAGGAAGGTATCCCCCCAGACCAACAGAGGCTGATTTTTGCTGGTAAGCAATTGGAAGATGGTCGAACTCTTGCTGATTACAACATCCAAAAGGAGTCGACACTTCACCTGGTTTTGAGACTTCGGGGAGGAACTATGATTAAGGTGAAGACTTTGACAGGAAAAGAAATTGAGATTGATATTGAACCAACTGATACCATTGATCGGATCAAGGAACGGGTTGAGGAAAAAGAAGGAATTCCTCCTGTTCAGCAAAGGTTTTATTTTCTTTATCTTCAAATATTATTCTACTTGAGTGGACTATAATTATACATTTATTTATTGCAAGTTCTTCTGTAGTGACCTCCATGGTGTGGATGGGTTGGCCAAGGATCAAAGCTTCCTATTACAACCACCCTGTGATTAAACAGATATAGGCTATGGGTGGACCTTCAGTGTACAGGTTTTACCCATTCACCCAAAAGTGGGCATGGTTCCTCTTCATTTTAAAAGAAATATGCTTTATTTAGTAACTAATCATAGCTGTAAGGTTCAAAAAGGATGTAAATACTTGGCATTCACTCCATCGCACTTTATAGTTTTGGTTTGAAATGACACTTATCAGTCGGGTGGTAAAAATATGGTGCTTTGAAAATGTCCTTCACTTTATATTACTGTTAGCATGACTTTGTATTAGAATATTGTTGCTTTTTCAAAAAAGTAATGGTAGCATGGGAAATTGACAAAGAACTCCAAGCATGTATCTTGGGGTTGTCCAAAATTGAAAGCAAGACCATTTACAATAGGACAGACGGAGTATATTTATTCTTTTGATACATGTTTCTTTTTCACATAAATTTAAAATATATACTTTTTGTTTTTGTTTTTGTTTTTTTTTCTCTATAATCAGAATTTCATTTTAGACAATGAAAATGTGGGTGTTAATTTTGCAAATTATTACTTGTTTTCTTTTTGATTGGATGGCATCATTTCTGTTCTTTTGGGGTTATGGATAAATTGCTTTCTTGTTAGGATTTGAATCTTGCTTTTGTAGCATTCATGGGTCTTTTTATCTGACTGTATATGAGATTGGAAATTACATTGTTTGCATGCTTTTGAATTGCTATTAGGCACAAATTTCTTTCATTTGTTGTTAACTGTTGCTTGATTTTCTGCAAAGAAAAATTTTCATCTTTAGCAGTTGCTTCCAAATTTGTTTTCCATCAATGTCTAATTTAACCTGTTGCTGCTCATATAAATCAATTTCATTCAATTGGTTCTTAGTGAAAATAATGTGAATTCTGAATATGGTGTGTGTCTGTGCCTTTGTTTGAGTGCTAGCCAATGCCAAATATGGTCAGTGCCTATGTCTTATATGATTTGAAACTATTATCTCATTAGAACTTTTACTGATTGCAGGCTTATCTACGCTGGTAAGCAGCTTGGAGATGACAAAACAGCTAAAGACTACAATATTGAGGGTGGTTCTGTCCTTCATCTGGTGCTTGCACTGAGAGGTGGCAGTTGTTAAGTGGTACTATCATAGGAAACCAGTTGAGGTACCATGTGTACCGATACTTTTATGAACGTGTAAGTTGCATGCGTGTGGATAAAACCAAAATGTGGCAGTAAACTTGTTCTAAGGAACCATTCTGGTACCAAATGCTGTTAATTCGCTTTATTTTCTACATCTAGTCATCTCCTGTTAACTTTTTGTGCATGTACAATATTTTGAATTTTGATATGCATATCTAATTTTAGATGGCCGTAGGCCATCAATTTTATGGAATCGAGATTTTTCTGTTGAATTCATGTTGGAGCTCATTTTTATGGATGGCATGTAATGTGAGTCCAAAATAAAGGTGTACCAGGCAAAGCCAAGGTGACTTTGGTTATTGGAATAAACTTTCCCAAATTTATTCGTTGGTATCTGGTGATGGAGATTATTGATTGAAACAGTGGCTTGTCAATAGAGAAGGTGGATAAGAAGGAATGTTTATGGGTTCACTCACAAAAAGGAGATTGTAAGGATAAAAAAGTATATGCATGTAGGGACGCCATGGCTTCTTTGGAGTTCCACTAAGAACTAGGTCAATGATCATCAAGAGGAGATTCTTATGCCCAACGTCTGCTTCAAATGTATGCCAGGCTGCTAGCTGTGCAAAAGGACTAAGTGCTCGGAAAAGAGATTGTTATATACTCTATTGTTGATAAAAATGTGACTTTTAGGTTTTTTACTGTGAGTGATATACAACCAAATCCTTAAACTAATGAGCATGTCCCTCCCCCCGCGCGCGCGCGCGCACACACACATATATATATATATATATATATGCATATGCAAGTTGGGTTGGGGTCTTATTGGTTTAAAGAAAACTCAACTCGACATCTCAACCAACCAGTTGAACTTTGGTCAATTGGCATGGAAATCAATATCATATTTGTGAGAGTCGGTGTGGGTCGTACTGTTTGGGAAAATTAGGCGAATTGATGCATAAACTTGGCTCTTTTGTAAATAAAGGAGTGACCCTTTTGTTAAATAAAGAGGTCTCTTTAGCAAAATTTGCTGATACTCAGGTCTTCCTTCTGCTGTAATAAGGTTACAGTTTTTTTATTATTTAGCTTATTTTTGTTACTATTTATAGGTCTTATTACACTTCTTGGTATTATTCATGAGTCCTATTATACTATTTTAGTTAACTTTTAGTTTTATCTACTGTACTTTCAACAATAAAATTTTTAGTTTCAGCAAAATAAGCTATTTCTAAACATACTCTTAAGTAGCTTCTTCCTGCAACAGTTGTGATCGCTTGTAGGAAGAATACTTCTTTTGTTTCTCTTTTTGAATAATAATGTGGCATATTAGCAAAAAAAAAGAAAAATAAAAAAAAGGACTATAATGTTAAATAAACGGCATAAAAGGTTTTTACCACCCAGGTTATTTACAACCTTCGCATGGAACAAAATTCTCCGTTTCCCATTATAGATGCCTCTCAAGTCTCTCTGACACAATCCTTTTCCCGCCACTTGGTTGAACAGGTGAATTTGCTGCCGTGAAAAACAAATCAACTCCATCCCCAACATTCATGAAATCCTAGAGAAAATTGAAGCAGGCACGTACCCCTGCTTATTTTTAATAACTACTAAAATCGCAAGGCAAATCTAACTGAATATGGAGGAGCATGAACATTGAGTAATTATCCAATATTCCAAGAATAATATAGTGATGTGTTATTCCATTTTTTTCCACATAAAAATAGGTTTTATTAATTAATTTCACAGTGAGATTCACCATTTATGTGAGGATAATAGTTTTTATATAAACATCTTGGTAGTCTTTATGATGTTAAAAATTATAACACAAATCATGTGCCGTTATTATGATACACTACTTGTAAATCAATGCTACTTTGCCACATCAAGCACAGACCACACTCAAAGCCCTTACCCAAAGCCTCAATACAAAATCTCCTTATCAAAATTCAACATTCTTCTTACTTTTTCCATTTGTGGGTTCCTTTCTCGGAAAGTACCCAAGTCCATTGATGACAAGGGATCTTGGGCCTCCAAGGTTGGATGGTTGGACTGGGTCCGGTTCTCTGCGGCCTATTGGGTTGTTATATGAATCGATTTGTGCGTAAGTCACATAAAGCTCCTCAAGGCAAAAGTGCGATTCCTCCTAAATAATAAAATACCATTATAAGTGTGCGTTTGCGTACTGCGGTTTCAGCGTTTGCGTTTGGTTGGTCCTATGGCATTGTTCATGGACCAGCCAACTTGCACAAAACTCGTAAACAGAGTTTTGGTCTTTTAGAAAATATTTTGCTAAAGTGTTTTCAACAATAAGTTTTTAATTTTTAGCAAATAAGCGGTATCCAAATAGACCAGCCAACTTGCACAAAACACGTGAACATCGTTTTGGCATTTTAAAAAATATTTTACTAGTGTTTTCAGCAAATAAGCGGTATCTAAATAGACCCTTAGTGTTTTAGTGTCATAAAATGACCATTTACTCTTACGAAATAAGTAAAATAATATTCATAATGAGAAGAAGATTGAAATAGAATATTTAAGGCTTATTTTTTATTGTGTGAATATTTAAAAGAGTTTCTTCACTTGGTTCCCCGAGCATGATGTCATGGTACCTCGAACGTGATGTCGTGGTTCCCAGGGGTACTAGGACTGTAATCCATGGAATCTAGAATGTTGATTCATTGAACTATAAGATCTTTCTCCATGCTTATTATGCAATGGAGTTTTGCCCTTTCCCTTTACCTCTATAGGTCCTACATAAGAACACACTATACAATACACATATCTTCAAATAATTGTTAGTTTCTTAGATTAGGATATACATTTTAATACATATACATATATGTAAATAAATTTCATGAGAATGAGTCAGTCACGAGGATCTTGGCACCCAATTCTCATAGATTTAGTGCTTTTACACAAGACTTGTGGGATTTGGAACTCAAGTCCAAGTAGCTTTGCTTTGGCATTGCCTTCCATGATAGTTAGGTGAGGAGGATTCTGTGGGAGAGAGTAATATATGATATGTGCATGTTTTGGCATATGTTTCATTGAAGGCTAAGTGATATTTTGAATGATCTCAAGGATATAGAATGAATTCCTCCACCTTGGCTCTCTTATTATGTTCCTTTTCTCTCCTCTCTCCCTTGCTGGGCTCTTAAAACTCTAATAATTAAACCTCTAAACTCTCCTCTTTTTCCTCCATCGGAATCCCCTCTTCCCCCCTCCCCCCCCCCTCTCTCTTCTGCTATGCCTTAGTGTTTCTTTTATAGTGGACATGGTCTGGTACCCTAGGCAAGGACATCCCTGGTCTGCTGGGTAAAACCATGCCCTCTAGAACCTGAAAAAATGTATTGGGCAGAGGTTTAGCTTAATTAATCAATTATAGCTCAAAATGGGTATTTGTCTTTAGCTACAAATGGAAGATTCCTGCTTGGAATGTCAAAAGAGTGGGCGGGCTGCTCAATGCAATGGACGATAGCTTTGATTGAAAACGACAATTGAGAGGAAATTGTGGGAAGATGTCATGCACATGGAGGAACTTAGTTTTCCAGTGGTTCAAACATTCCAAGCAAATATATGAACTAAGGAAAATCTTCGGGATCCTCCTTTCACAAGAAATCACTCCCCTATCGGCTAAACTACTTCTCCCTTACTATTAACTCGGGATCCCATGGGTTTGGACCATGGGTTACAAAGATAATATCTGATTTTGCTTGATTTTTTAATGGTTTTTGCTAGAAATCTGAACATATACCTTGGCTTTCCCATATGTCAGCCAAGGTCCTCTTCTCAAGGCTTCAAAAGGACACATTAAGGTCCTAGGGCCTTGATGTTGATTCTTCTTGCTGCATATCCTCTGGCCTGATCGAGATCCTTCTTCTTGCTGCGTGTTCTCTAGCCTGACCAAGTCTGGGTCCTCTTCTTTTTTATATTTAATTTTATTATTATTTCTTTTTTTTTCCCCTTCTTTTTGGGACTTTGGGTCATCATGATCCTTCTTAACTTCATGAGTTGAGCCTTCTTTTGTTAAGGCCCATGGTCTTTCTTTACTTTTCATAGAACGAGCTTTCTTGTCAAATTTTGGTCCTCAATACCATTCTAATAGAACCAGTATTTGTTACACCAATTAAGAGAATTAAAGAACAGAAGAAAGGGAAGATCTCATAGAGCTGTAGCTATAGACACATATAAAGAGATGGCCATGGACTGAGTTTGGGTCGGGTATACGGTATACCTGACCCTGACCCCAACCCTTTATCCATGTATATCCAGATTTCGATATTAGTTATGCACTTGTACCTAATTTTTATGTGGATTTTTACCCATTGATACCTAGCCTTGATCCTTTTTATTTATTTATTTAAATTTATAAAATTCAAATGAAAAATTCGATTAAACTATATGTTTCAATGACTCACTCTTATTATTGGAAAGTTTTTAAAATCCTAGGTAAGTGTTTGTAAATGTTGGTAACTATAACTGCATGAACATGTTAAAGTCATCAACAAAAGATTTACATCTCAGAAAACCATAAATGATTTGAATTGTGTCACACAAATTAATTGGTGACAATAACTATTATATGCTTACATAATAAGAATCTATATCGGATTTTAGTACCTTGAATTATTGTTTCTCCTTGCAGCTCAATGTCTTATTCATCTGTTTCAGCTTTTATTTGACATCACGGTGAACAAAAATTTTCTTCAGCTCTGCATCACATTGTTTTTCAGTTTCTGATACCGGTTGGTATTCATAGGATTGGATGATCTAAAGTTAAAAATGTGATTTTGCATCCAAACCTTCAAACTAAAGCCAATTTCTCTCTCTCTCTCTCTCTCTCTCTCTCTCTCTCTCTCTCTTTAAAAAAAACAAAATAGAATTTCAACGTATATATAAGTTCATAATCCATTTCAGGTTCAAAGGTTTATGACTCTTCCAAAGCTAATTAACCAGATAGGATACTTAGACTTGACCCAAAACCCCCTTTTTTGTGCTTTTTTATATCTTACTTTTTATAATAAATAAACTAAAATAGACTGATTTTATATCACATTTCAATTCGAATTAGCAAAAGTAATGTCTCCTTGCAAAGATTTATCCCCAGATATCCAAACCATTGGTGATTCTTTTGGACTATTATGCCAAATTTGGAAAGAAAAATTACAGTATGTGTGCGATTATTGCTCAATATGTTCTAATTACAGAACCTTCAATAATTGCAACTCGCCACTAGATTCGGGCATGTGACAAAACCTGCCCCAATACTCGAATTCCCTATGGGGTTGGGTAAAATCCACACTAATCGGGTTGGGCCAGGATGGGTACTCATTGCCCAATGGATTTTGGCCATTTTTATATAAAGCATTGTCCTTAAAGGCTAATTTTCTGCCACCTATAATAATTAATTTTGGGAAACTGGATTTTCGGCACATATATGATATATTCTTAAGATTAGGTTATGGCATTAAGGATGCACTACCAAGGTGAAGATTCAAACAACCCTTATCTTGAATGTTTTCTTCCCATCGAGAGAGTGAAAGAGCTTAGAAAATTGGAGGGGTCAAGATTCAAGAGAGAAGTGTAGATGGGCCAAAGGTATTGAGATAGACTAATGGAGAGAGATTCCTTCCATTTTGGTCTATTTTTTTTTTTTTAAACAAAATAGTTAGTCATGTACCAGCCCAATGACAAATTTAATTCAGACCGCAACAACTTTCCAAAAGGGGAAAAAAGAAGAAGAATGGTTGGAAACTTGGAGTAAAAAGTGGTTCAATTGGGTGTCGAGTGATAATACAATGGTTATAACATTTTTTATGGTGTCTCAAGTTTGTTGTTTGAATCCCACCTCCTACTTCAACCCACAGCAACTTCTAAGGAAAAAGAAAAATAAAAGAATGGTTTGAGTAAAATGTGGTTTAGGATTCAAGTGATAGTCCAGTAGTAATGATATCTTTATTGATACCTCAAGTTCATGGTTCAAACCTACTTCCCTCTCCATTATCAACCTTTTTAATTATCTCAAAAAGGTGGTTCGATTCATTTTGAGAATATTTGAGTGTTAGCATGTAATTTAAACAATAATTATGTTATATATATATATATATATATATAGAGAGAGAGAGAGAGAGAGAGAGATGGATTTTGGTGTAACTCTAAAGGGTTACACATTTTTTAAACTATTTGATTTAAGTAGATCCAACTGTTAAAAAAAGATATTCATTAATGCTAATATTCTGATTAATATGTTTTTTTTTTATAGGAATATCTCATTAATTATCCATTATTTATTGCATTCTATAACTATCTTTAAACCTAAAAAAACACAAAAAAGTATATGTATCTCTCTAATTTTTTTTCCCACTGTTTCTAAAATATATATAAAAAAAAAATCTCACACCTCTCTGTCTCTCTGTCTATTTGAGTTAGTTTTTGAGTTTATTGGTGTTCTAGTTTTGCTTTAAGTGTTGTTACTTGAACTTTGTACTCTATTCATTTGATGCAATGCAATCTTCTCGTTCATCAAAAAAAAGAATAAAGTCATACAAGTATCTTTCAAGACCACCACAACACCGCCCCCCACCCCCCCCCCCCCCAAAAAAAAAAAAAGGGTCACAGGCCTTGTGGAGGCACCGCTCCGGTTTATCTAGAATCTAAGTTAAAAATTTTTTTTCTCACTTGCTATAATAAAAAAAAAATTTTGATTACAATTTCTTGTCACGACCATGGAATTAAATGATATAGTCTGCGAGATTTTCCTTTCATCGGAATAAGAATCTACTTAAGCTGATTCCTAAACATAAATTTGTCCAGAGTTTGCAACATGCATATGAAACTAAAGACGGTTTGATACTTTGCCATTAATGATGATTGTTTTTGGGTTTACCATCGAACGTAATGAAAATAAAACTTAGTCTATGATTTTTTATTATTTATCTATACTATTATTTAAGGAGCTTTTCCTGTTTTGATTCCTCAATTTTGATGTCCAAAATACTCTCAAATTTACCAGTTTGTAAAGCTTAAATAGTAGGATTAGACATGTAAAATTACCAATTTAAAAAATCCTAAAATTTAGGTAAATTTAAAAAAACATTGCTTGTAAAATAGGAACATTCCCACTAACCTACTAATTCTAACACACGTTTCTAATATTTTATTCTAAAAGAAAAAACTCACGTTCAGATAAAAAAAAACATAAACACAACTAATGAAATACCCTTTTTTTAATATAAACTTATCTTTATTTCTAAATCATAAGAAATGGTTTAAAATCTTAAATTGATAAAAATTAAAAACAAAAAACCTAATGAAAAAAGCCACGTTGTGTCAAAAAAATTATCTACCACATTCCTAATTTGGAAAAAAAAAAATCCTACGTTTTATAGAAAAAAAAAATACCTCAGCCACTTTTTTTTTTTTTTTTCAAACTCAAAGTTTAAAAATAGTACAAGTTTTA
Organism: Quercus ilex subsp. ballota; assembly: GCA_032727855.1. NCBI lineage: Eukaryota > Viridiplantae > Streptophyta > Magnoliopsida > Fagales > Fagaceae > Quercus > Quercus ilex. The sequence goes on from CM064911.1 coordinate 81,537,445, forward strand.
GATAACTTCACATTTAAAAACTCAAGTAAAATATGCTGAAATTTCGGATAAAACTACCACTCTTCCACAATCACAAGTTAACAAAAAAAAATTAATTGTATTATAGATTAAAAAAAAAAAAATTGTTCAAAATTCTTTCTTATTCCTTAATTAACCACCGATATTGCCAGCAAAAAAAAAAAGGAAAAAAAGAAAAAAGAAGAAGTTAACAATTGGATAAGATAAACTATGATGAACTATCGCTTTAAAAAAAATCCACCTACAAATTCTCACAAACACAACTTCAAACTTCAACCCATTATCATTAAGCAGTTATAATGTTCTCACTCCATCCCTATCCTCCATAGCAACAACTATTTTTGTATGTAGCCTTTGTAATGAACATTGTTTTATGTTTTCAAGATAAAAGTTTGCAATCAATGGGTAGGGGACGTGAAGTCTATGCTATAAATGATATGCCACCATTTTGAAGTGCCTTCATGTTGACAACCTGGCTGCTAAAGTTCATTATGGAGTCTAAATTCCTAATAGGGCAACATCATCTCTAGAGGTAATTATTTCATGCTGTCTGGATCTAAATATATGTTAGAATGTATTGTGGGAGTTGGATTTGGGAAGTGCCTTCCTAAGTTTAGTGAACCCAGAGTCACATGTTTAATTTTTTAGTGCATTCTGTCTAAGAGATAAAAAAATTTATTAGAATTTATCCAAAAAATAGAAGAGCCTCTGAGCATGTGCGCGTGCTCAGAGGCTAGTTTTAAATTTAATAGGATATGAATCTATAGCGTCCATTTAATGATAACTATTCTTTATCATTAGTTTAAGAAACCAATTACTTTTTTTTTAATGTAAACGCAATTTGAAGTCAAATTCTTTATTGGAATATGTTGAGCTAACAGCTAGCTGAAAACCTATATAAACATCTTTAACTTAATTCTTGATACTTCTTTAGATTATGGATTTGTTGTATTTTCGGAAAAATCCAATAATGATTGTTGAAAAACATTGTTGCTTTGTAATAAATATTTAAATACAACACGTGTCAAGAGTTCATAAAATATGTACACGCAAAGACAAATGAATTTGTTCTTCTCAATCGATCAAATAAAAAATGAACTACTATTTCCAATTAAGCAATTAGCTGAAGTTACTTGACCATTCTATTTCTCACTGATTATCTATCTCAGATATTTTTCTTGTATATTTTATTTTTTTTCAAGTATAGAAATTAAAGTTGTTAAAAATGGTAGTATGCCCTTTAATCAAGCAAAAAACAATAAATAAGGAGAGAGAGAAAATACTACTATTAATTATGAATGAGATATAAAGTAATAGTATTTAATGATATTTTTTTAGCCATTAGATCATTTACAAATCTACGGTGTCAAAAAAGTATAACTTTACAAGAATTACATCAGGTATAACTCTTAAAGAGTTACACATTTTTTGTGCCGTAGGTTTCTAGTAGATCCAACAGTTGAAAAAATAGCATTAAATAATTAAGAATTTTCACCTTATTTACCTAATTAATTTCCATAGTAGATTGGCAGTTTCAATAGCAAAACTGACTTTTGTGGCCTCTCCCCTTTGAGATCCGGGCCAAAGTAAGTACTCATGATGAAGTACAAGAGGAAAAGCTGATTATCATCTAGTATATGACTTTGTACATTGTTAGATTCTAATCCCCCAGAAGTAATAGGTTCGGTAACCTGAGATGAGCCATCCATTGCCACTAGTGATGTATTAAATCAGAGGTCTGCATAAAAATGCCACAAAGATAATTAGAATTGAACAAGACAACAAGACACAATGATTATAGTTATAAAAAGAGTTTAACAAAAAGCATGGCATCAATAGATGAGATGAAATACATGCAAGTAAAGTTACTAGAAAGAGTTTAGCATTGAGGCTCCTGTGTTCTTCACTAAATTCTTTGTCCTATATAGTAAACTCTGCAACATTTGAGGGCACGTAATGCACAATACCATGACTTAAGGGTACTATATTTTATGGAATCTATAAAAATCCCTTTCAAATGATTAATATCTTCAAAAATTCAATCTTTGTTAGAAAGAGCATGCTGCATTGTCCAATACCATAAAGAATGGAAACCAAATTTATATTTTCATAGGTCATCAGAGAAAAAGGGGAAGAAGGTGCAGCTGATCTTAGAGAATCATTTTAAGATCTTGACACAGGCCAGTAGTCCAAACACTGTTAAAGAAAAGAACAGCTACTAGGGGAGTGAATTTTAGCTCTTAACCAACACATATCAACATCCACACTCTAAACAAAGTTCTAAAAGCCATGCCCTTTGTAGAACCACTCCAGAAATACACTGAGATGTTCCCAAAGAAGGTTTCAAAACACAGATGTGATATGTTGGATAGCACCTAGAATATATGGTCTAATTATCCTTGAAGCACCCTTTTAAGTGAAGATTTGCCACAAAATTGACATATTAAAATCCATTAGTTATATTCTTGAAATAATTACAATCAAGAAATTACACTATGGTTATCACAAATGGCTTGAAAGAATCTGGATAACACTATCAGTTATATTCTTGAGGATATTGGCTGTACGCCAGCAATAGCATCTTTGTACGCCATTTTTTTTTTTTTTTTTTTTTCTGCCGGTGGCCGGTGGAGGTGGTGGAGGAGAGAGAGAGAGAGAGAGAGAGAGAGAGAGAGAGAGTCAGAAGTCAAACTTTTTTCACTATTATTGAAGTGATTGAATGTAAGTGGTGAGAATTAAAAGTGATGGATTAATGTAAAAAATTGTCCACTACTCATAATTGACAACTTCAACAATTGTGAAAGATATTGTGTAAAAATTTGCATATGTACTATTACAATTTAAACAAAACCTAACATGGAAAGTAGCAATTTTTCTTTTTATGTCATGGTGACGAATCTCTCTCAAGAGATTTGATATATCCATGAAAGAGATTTGATATATCAATGTGATACTAAATACCTTCTCCTAAAGTAAGCTTCAAAGGAAAGAGTCTTTGGCTAGCTAACAAGAATATACGTAAGACTAAATAAATTTATTTTCACCAATGTGAGACTCAAACGAAAGGTCGGAACACCACCAATGAGTCCTACACAATAAATTAATAACTGGACTGGCTCTCTCTCACATCAAGGTCAGTGTGTGAACTCTGTTCTATTATTTATGACCCATGTATTTTCACCATCCAAAACTAAACTTTATGTTGAGGGCACCTAACGTTTTCCTTGGGAATTGTCACAACAGTTTTAGGTAAAGCAATGACCCATCAGGAGATCTTAATTTAAAGGAAAAGAACAAAAAAAATTAGATTTATGGTAAGCAGTATCTATAGATTGCATTTATTGCTTTGCTTATTTACAAAATCAGCCAGGAAATAAATTTATCATTTATGTGTTTTCTATTTTATTTTGCTAATCAGAATCAAAGTGGGCCATGTTTTTTCTTACTAATGGCCCAAACCACAAAGTGATCCAAATTAGGTAAATTGAAATCTGAGCGATTCTATCGTTTATCTCAAAAAAAAAAAAAAATCTGAGCGATTTTAAATTCCTGTTTGAAGATTTCATCTTGGACCAGCTCCTCAAGTATCACTCATATCTTTAATGGAGAATGTTAACCAGCACCAAGCGGTGCTGGTTAAGTGCAGAAAAGACAAAATAAATTTGTCAAAAAAATTAAAAAAAATCTGAAATTGTACTTACAGAATAAAAAAAAATAACAAAAATAAGAGAAAGAGACAAAAAATATGTCAGAAAAAGTTATGCTTAACGGGCACCGCACGGTGCCCGTTAACACAACCCATCTTTAATTTGTTTCACTTTCTTTGAGTAAACAAGTAATTTAATGAGTCAAACTCTATGCTTTAATTAGTAACTGCTTTACGATCAAACCAAAAAGTAGATGAGGATTCCCTATAAAAAAAAAAAAAAAGTAGATGAGGAGACATGATTGAATAAGAAATTAAGACTATAAAAAAAAAAAAAAAGCACCTAAAGAAGTTCAATAGGAATTTGATACTAATAAGAGGAAGAATATAAGGAGCTTTGCTGTTTAGCTAACTACCAAATTGGGTCAATGTTGATTAAAAAAGTAGGCTATAAATTAATTCATTTTGGAAAAATTTTGTAACTTGTTGAAGTGGTTCTTTATATTTTATTTCTACATCTTGAAATAGTATAAAATGTTCCTATAAAAAAAAAAAAAAAAAAACTAAACATGATTACCGTGCAGATTAAACAACCCAACTATAATTTAAAATTTGTTTCCTGTTGAATTTTAATTTAAGGGACACATTAGGTCCCTAAAATTTGGTACAAGTTCAATTTTAATCCCACAAATTTGGAAAGTTCAATTTTAGTCCATTAAATGTTTAAAATCGAACAATTTAGACTTTTCCATAATTTTTCACCCATTTTGTTTTCTTAACAACATGTTGGATAAATTGATGATGCAACAATTTTAATTGGAAAAATATAGAGACACAATTTTTATGCCAGAACTTTGAAGTGATTGACTATGAATAACGAAAAAAAAAGTGGTGAATTCATATGAAAATGATTGTCTACCACTATAATCCACCACATTATTAAGTTGTGGCGAATTGTGTGGTGACATGACTTTCTTTAGTGAAGATGCATGTATTAAATACATTTCTTTTTCCAATGAGAGGACCTATTAGAGATAGAAGGAGTGGGTTTAGTTAACTCAACTGACTGGTAATGTCTTTTGTTATTGAATAAGCAATATGGACTTTAACCCTGCCTACACAAAAGCTAATTAATATCTTAACAAAATGATAAAGAGTAATCGTCATGAAACAGACGTCATAGATTGAAATACTATCGTATATATATAAAAAATTGATGGAAAATTAGAGGCTAATCATTGATTTTTAAACATTTGAGGGACTAAAATCGAATTTTTCAAATTTGAGAAACAAATATTAAACTTGCACCAAATTTTTAGGACCAAATGTGCAATTCATCCTTAATTTATTATAGTATTAGTAAAGAACCAAAGTGAACCAAATATGTGGTTTAAACAATGACTACTTCATGCAAGTGCAAAAGGGCTAATGGGGTTCCTTATGGCAGGTTCAGTCAATTCTAGTAGAAAGTTCTCCAACCTGGGTTTTGTCTATTTATTAATGAAATTGTTGTTAAAGTTGACTTGATGTTTTCCGAATTAAAAGAATCTTTGCCAAAGTTGCTTTGAAGTACAAGTTTGCATGACCAGGTTTAGTTAATCTAAATCTACCAAGTTGTATTGGGTTGCTGTCACTCCCATCTTTGGCTCCACCGTTTGACAACAGTAGGTCGAGGATTGAATTTGATAATGCATGCTTACTTGATAGATTTTGCCACCAGACCAAATACATCTGACCATTCAAATTTGAGTAAGATTTTTATTATAGAAAAACAATGTGGAATTTTTTTTATACAATAAAATTCAACATATATATGACGTTAGTTTCATGATGATTGCTCTTATTATCTAGTTAAGACATTGATCAGTTTTTGGTGTAGACTAAAATAGAATACAAGATCTCTTATTTGACAAAAAAATAACTTTACTAGTTGAACTAATTAGACTCCAACCCAATAAATGCATGTGGAATTAGAATAATCTTTTAAATAATAATTCAAACCGGTTAAATAATTGTTTATATGGGTAATTTTTTTGGTTGAAATGTATAAAACTATGTCTAGTTTAAATTATAATATTCTTGAATTGGATATAAGTTTATAATGATTACCCCCCAAGGGCACGTGGAATCAGAATTTAAACTTGGAGAGACCAAAATAGTTGTTAGAAATTCTTAGAATAGAATTAAGATTGTCAAAGACCTCTTGGATCTATCTAGGTTTATCTAATGGCACCTCCAACTTCTTTCAAAAGGGTGATTCGGGATTCTATATGGTGGTGAGCTTGACATCCCCTAACAATATATACCAGGGAAGCCAATACCGTACCGTACCGGCTGGTATTTACCGTTCCGGCCAGTGCACCGGTACAGGTAGACTCCCTGTTTCATACCGGAAAAAATACCAGCCGTACCGGCCGTACCGGAAAAATCCGACTGTTTCGGCCGGTAAATGGATACCGGGCCGAAACATGATAAGTCTCATTTGTAAGGAAAGAAAAAAGAGAAGAAGGAGAAAAGGAAGAAGACAATGACGAAGCAAGGGAGGCGCCACGAAGCAAAATCAGATCCACACCAATCCAGCAATATTACTGAAATCAAAACCAAACAAATCTCACAAATGAACAACAAAACCCCCACACCAATCCAACAATATAACTGAAATTGGCACCAAAGAAAACCCACAAATGACTAACAAAACCCAGCAAAAGAAGGACCCACCCCAATCCAGCAACATCACCAAAATCGGAACCAAATCGGAACTACTGAAATCAGAACCAAATTGGAACCAAATCGGAACCACCCAAATCAGAACCAAAATCAGACCCACGCCACCGCGCCTCCATCACAGGACCCACCAAATTGCGCCCCTAGAGAAACACAACAACCTCACCACGCCATCGAATCGCCGATCTGTCTTCCCGTTCTCGTTCTCGATCTGTCTTCCCCCTCTCTCGACATCCCTCTATCTCGATTTCGATCTTGCTTTCTCTCTCTGTCTCGATCTCGCTTTCTCTCTCTGTCTCAAACTCTCTTTCTCCCACGGTCCGATCTTGCAGTCTCTCACTCTCCCTCTAACGATCTCTAAGTCTCTCTCTTTCCCCATCTTTCTTTCTCCCCAAAGGCCAAAACACTTAGATGCTCGGGTGGTTAGGGACTTAGGGTATTAGATATATCTGATTTCAAGGGGAAGGGGAACGACGTCGTTCCCTTTTTTTTTTTTTTTTTTTTTTTTTTTTTGGGGTTTACTCATGTTGCGTTTGGTAATTGGTATTGGCTAGCTTATTTTCCTTGTTTGGCAGGCTTAAAAAACTAACTATTTTTACTGTTTGGCATTGGCTTAAAAAACTAATTTTTTATTATTATTTAGTTTATTTTTACTATTAATTGGGTGGGTGTATTTGTATATCTTTGTGTTGATTTATTTGTGTGGATGTGTTTGTGTGGGTGTGTGTGTGTGTGTATATACATATATTAAATATATAAATTAGCGGTAAACCCGAAACGGTACACCGGTATTGACCGGTATCCGAAATATATCGTACCGGTGGCCAAACCTGTACAGCCTCCGGTACGGTATTGACTTCCTTGATATATATACACACACACACACACCTACACACAAAAAAAAAAAAAAAAAAAAAAAGGAAAAAAAAAAAGATTGATAGGGTTATAGAAGAAATAAGAGAAAAATGGAGTGCCGTCTTGCTATAAGGTCTCCCTAAAAAAAAAAAACAATAATAATAATAAATAAATAAATAAATCTAATCTAAACTAATGGGTATGATGTTGAAAATAGACTAGAAAAAACTTTGATATTATATTGTATTAAAATAAGAAAAGAACAAAGTTTGACCCCAAACATATTACACTTATCTTTTCCAACTCATTACATGACAATATTTTTGATAGATCTATTTATTATTTAAAGCTTTCTTTTTCAACCCATTAAGTAGCAATATTTCTGATAGATATGATAGAATTTCAATTTATGACATCTACATCATAATTATTACCTTTTATTATCAGATCAAGATTCTAATTGGTTTTTAGTGTAGATGAGGTTCAAAACCCAAATATATTGCTTGTTGATAAGGAATTTTATTCGTTGAACTAATTGGAATCCACACATTATATAGTAATTTATAAGACTATCCATATATATCATATAAACAAGTTGATGACCTAATAAAAATAGTTAAGTAACTAAAACTATACAATGATGATCCCTTTAATAACCACATTATGGGGGCAAAATTGCTTTTTGCCCCTTTCTGAAAAAAAAATCCAGCATTTTGCCATATTTCTCAAACTAATTAGGGAAATGCCCCTCTTTTGAAAATCGAGTTTCTGAAAATCGATTTAGGCTCTATAGCGGCGTTTTTAAAGACCCTATAGTGACGTTTTAAGGATTTATAGTGACGTTTTAAGGATCTATAGTGCCGTTTTGTAACTCGATTTTCATAAAGTCGAGTTATAGGTAAAAAAAAAAAAAAAATTGCATGTAACTCGACTTTATGAAAATCGAGTTACAAAACGTCACTATAGGGTCCTTAAAAACGCCGCTATAGGGCCTAAATCGATTTTTAGAAACTCAATTTTCAAAAGAGGGGCATTTCCCTAATTAGTTTGAGAAAGAGGGCAAAATACTGGATTTTTTTTTTCAGAAAGGGGCAAAAAGCAATTTTCTCCCACATTATGGACAAGAACAAGATAGTTTCAAATGAGTTTGGAGTCAAGTTTTTTCCAAAAGAAAATATTCTAAACAAGGTTATTTTACTTTATTCTTTAGAAACATATTTTAAATAAGTTGAGAGAGAATTGACACCTCTCCATGCACAAAGTGCTTGTAAGTTTATGAGATAAATGGTTCGAGTTGCGAAATTAACAACCTAGGCAGCTATATAATTTACTATGAAAGTTTTTATTACAACGAATCAATTAAAGGGTTTATATAAGAATACAATGTATATAATACGGTAATTAGAATATAAAATATTCCCTCCAAATTGGAAGGAATCTTCTCCAACCATTACATGGTGATTAGATATGATCATCGATCTGTTATGTGGCAATTAAATAGGATATGTTATGTGGCTTACTAAGTGACTTACTAAGTGATATGTTATGTGGCAATTAAATAGGATATGTTATTTAATATACACATGGATGATTATTTGAATTACTACGTAGTGGGTTCAACTAGGAAGAATATTCCATTGAACTAGTTTCAATTAAAATTTGATCCTCTAATATATATAGGAATATAATAGGCCTAATCTTGTAACCCAAAATCATGGTAGCTCATGATATTATACAAAATCAATCCATGGTATTCATGATGTAACCATTGTTATCAAAATATGAATCATATCGTAAATTGATTTAAAATTTTTCCCCCCCTTTTTAGTACTATCATAAGATACACAAACTCTTAACAAAACTTAGAAAAAAAAAGAATTGTAGATATATATATATATATATATATATATAAAGATTTTTATATTATAAATTCATAATATATTTAAATAATGAATAATTTAATAATCACCTATATATTAATATTTAACAAAACTAACTAAATGAACCAAATTAAAATGTCTTTATAACAATCATACTCAAATTGATCAAATGCATAAGTGATAATACATTATATATACATCAAATGAATAAATATTTTTCTTACATATTCATCATGTTGCTTAATGTACTTCGTATAAGTCGATGTTATCATCATTTTTATCATCTTATGAAATTACTTTCTTCACTGACATTTTCTTCATCATCATCAACATTTACTATTGCATTATTATTTTTCTATTTTATTAACTTTTCCTTTCTATTTTTTTCTACACATTCTAGTTTCAACGAAGAATAGGTCAAGACAAGTTTGAGGATGGAATAGAATTTTTGTGATTTCATATTGATGGAAACCCTTGATCTAACTAAACTAAGCTTTGAAGAGTTGTAAACGACAATGGTAAGGACACCTAACACTAACACCACACTAGAAAAGGCAAGACATAGCTCTCATATCATGTTAGAACAAGAAAACACTATATATATATATATATATATATATATATGAGAAAGGTTAACCTTTATTTATTTTTTGGTAAAAATAAGTATTGAATTTATAATTTTCACTTAATTATCCGTGGCATGTATGAGATGCTTATATTATGGGGTAATTACACTTTACTAGCCTAAATTATACCCAAAATTACATTTTGCAGCATAAACTAATAAAATGCATGGTTAGCACCCTAAACTATAACATGTGCCATACTTTGTACCCCGCCATTAATTTTGCTGCTATTTTGGATGGAAAACCAAAGTTTATAAGGTGCAAAGTGTAATTAAGAGTATAGTTTAAGGTGGTAAAATGTAATTTCGCATTTATTTTTAAATGGTTGAAAAGAGGACAATTGAGTCTTTTAACATGATTCTATCAAATAACGGTATAATTGATGGTATAGTGCAAAGTGTAACATGAGTTATAGTTTAGGGTGTTAATCGTGCATTCTAAAAGTTTAAAATATAAAATATAATTTGAGATATAGTTTAGAATGATAAAGTGTAATTTTTCCTTAAAATTAATAAATATTTACTGTCATATAGAAAATGGTGTGATTTATAGGATGTCACATCTTATTATAGGTTGACTATCACACATGCGTGCACACACACTCACGTTAGGCTTCATATGATAACTCTAAAATCATAATAGTATTACAAAACTACAAAGGCCCATAGTATTATACAAAACCTTTGTTCAAAATATTTATGATATACTCTATATGATTATAATTTCAATGATATTATACAAAACCAACTACTGCAATATTTTATGATGAGTGATTATAGATGTGGGGGTAAAAGCCCAACATTGTGCATTTGGCCTGGGGCCTCGTTTTTGGGCTAAGTTATGTTAGAAGAGAAGAAAATAATTGGGAAGGGTTCCACATGGGAAATATACTTGGAAGTGATTGTGGAGTGTAGTCCGAAGAGATCATGAAACTGCTGAAGAGCTTATTCCCCTCAGATACAGAGAGTTTCAATCAAACAAGCACCTGAGAGGTTCAAGCGACCTTCCTAGCAACTTCCGTGATAAGGACAAACTCTAGGCATGCCTGGAGATGATAAGAACAGAGAAATATCTAAAGGAAAAGCTGCTACCACCGTGTTTAATGCACTGTAGCAACTTTTCTGGCCGCATTTATGTAGAGAAGACTCCTGAACAGTGTAACTTCAACTACCAACACTCCTGGGGGACTAAAGAGGATACCTGATGTGACATGTACTCAAGTGAATGATTAGATGAAGAACAAGTGTACGATGAAGATGATGGAGAAGAGGGCTATATAAATGAAAGAAGCCTCTGATGAATGGGGATCGGAAAAAAGATAATAAGAGAGAAAGAAAGGTTTTACTGTAGCTCTAAAATGTATTCACTGTTCAATCAATAATAAACCTCTTCGGACGTCACTTTATTTAGCTTCTTAGTACATTTTTACATTGATTCATTCGTAGATATCACAGTTAACCGTTGCTAACTTCACAACTACCCCAGCTCTTTCACCCACTCTCAACAAATTCATTGTTTTGGGCTTGGGTTACAAATCCTAACCCTACAATTGGCGCCGTCTATGGGAAGAGCTTGAGCTAAAGTGGAAGCAACAGCTGATAATGGCTGAACCAGGACAACAACCAGCAGAATCTAGGGCATCTCAACACGTAGACCATTTTCTTAACTTGGAGCGGAGACAAGATTGTGAAGGTAGCGTGCACACTGAACATCCTGATCGAAGCCAGCCACATGGTGGAAGTCACGTGTCTCATGCAGAGAAGAACCAGAATTTACAACTAGAAATTGAAAAGCTAAAAAGGGAGTTGCGCCATGCAAAGAGGAAGCAGATTTCTTTGTATTCTGATGAAGATTCCGATGACGAACAAGACGTCACTTACCAGTAGAGATCTTGAACACCAGTCAACGAATCCTATTCCTATGAAAAAGAGCCTCATCATAAGAGGCAACCTAGAAGCCCATCACGTGGAGGCATAGGGAATGATGCTATGAGCAGGGCTTTGAATCAAATTTCTAGGTCACCTTTTACATGCAGGACTGAAGAAGCGATACTTACTCGGCGTTTGAACCAGTCGACGTTCACCATCTATAATGGTAAAACGGACCCTGTGGAACATGTGAGCCACTTTAATCAAAGGATGGCTGTCTACACCAGAGATGAAGCTCTGATGTGCAAGGTCTTCCCCTCCAGTCTTGGACCGGTCGCAATGAGGTGGTTTGGCTCCCGTTTTGTCACATGCCGAAGAGTGGCCAAGCCCTTGTCCTCACTACTATCCTTGAGCATGCAAGAGGGCGAGACCTTGAAGACGTATTCAGATAGGTATTGGGAGATGTTTAATGATATGAAGGACAATTTTGATGGAATTGCCCTTAGCACTTTTAAGCTCGGTCTCCCAACTGATTATGGTTTAAGGAAGTCCTTAACTGGTAAGCCAGTTACTAACATGCGTCAGCTCATGGACCGCATCGAAAAGTATAAAAGAGTTGAGGAGGATCAACAGCAAGGGAAGGGAAAGGATAAGGTTATCCCCTAAGAGAGGGGGGATTTCAGGTCGGACCGTCACAATAACAATAGGCCTCGGAGAGATTTTGCTGGGCAATCAGGATCAACAAATCTTTAAGCAGTCAATACTGTATTCAAAGAGCCAGTACACCAAGTTTTGGAGAAGATCAAGAATGAACCATTCTTCAGGTGGCCGAATAAGATGGTGGGGAACCTTGAGAGGCGTAATCATAATCTCTACTGCCAGTACCATCAAGACCATGGGCATACCACAGAGGATTGCAGGAGCCTGTGGGATCACTTGGACCAACTGGTCCGCGAGGGTAAATTGAGACACCTCTTGCACCATTCCAGTGGCCGAGGAGGTCAGATGAACTCAGAGCCCCGAAGAGATGACCCTTCAAAGCCTTCATTGGGAACTATCAATGTCATCTTTGCCGCACCGAGGAGAACAGGATCCTGGCCATCCAAGGTTATGTCGGTAGCCCGGTTACCTGCAGGGGACTTTGGCCAAGGTCCGAAGAAAGCTAGACCAGATGCTCAGCCGATTTTAGGGTTCTTGGACGAGGACAAGATTGGAACTGATGATACCGAAAAAATCACCAGTGAGCCACACGGTTCCAACTCGCTCGATACCAGACCTGCCCAACACAGAAAAAGAAGAAGACCTTACAGAGAGTACCGGTATGGTACCGGCCAAAGACCCTCCAAAGGTTGAGTCAGAAGAGAGCTCCAACAATGCTAGAGAGTATGAGTTTTAGAGAAATTGTGCGTACCTTTTTCTTGAGGGTCTTTGGGTTTTTATAGTAGCGTAGGGCCAGACTCTTTTGTTTGTGGAACAAGTCTTTTCCTTATAGGGAAGATACTCATTAATGCGTGTATATTCTAGAATTCTACTCATGTTAGGACTCTACAAACCAGGGCAAGTATTTTATATTTAAGGTTCCTTGGAGACCACATAATAATGGGCTGGATACCACGTGGCTGTTCGATTCGTACATGCCACGTCTATTCGTGCCACCTCCGTCCAGATAGCTTTGTCATGCATAATTTTTCCTCTTCAGTTGCCCCCTTCACCCTATGGGTCCGTGATCTCGGAGTGAAAGGACCCGTGGGGTGACGGTTTGACTTGGATCCTGAGAGACTTGTTAGTTTTTGACAGGCTGGCCCGAAATTATTTATGGCACAGGGGACCTAAATTTTGACCAAGGCACTTTTGGGTGACATGGTTCATCTATCCTCCCGTAGGTAAGAAAACTTAGGATTTTCACCAAGGCATTTGCGGGTGACTTGGTTCGTCCTTTCACACGTAGGTAGTAAAACTTAAAATTTGTACCAAGGCACTTGTGAGTGACTTGGTCTGTCCTTTCACCCGTAGGTAGTAGGTCTAAAATTTTGTACCAAGGCACTTGTGAGTGACTTGGTTCGTCATTCCATCCGTAGGTAGTAGGACTCAAATTTTGTACCAAGGCACTTGTGAGTGACTTGGTTCGTCCTTCCACCTGTAGGTAGTAGGACTTAAATGTTGTACCAAGACACTCGTGAGTGACCTGGTCTGTCCCTCCACCTGTAGGTAGAAGGTCTTAAATGTTGTACCAAGACACTCGTGAGTGACTTGGTTCGTCCTTCCACCCGTAGGTAGTAGGACTTAAATGTTGTACCAAGACACTCGTGAGTGGCTTGGTTCGTCCTTCCACCCGTAGGAAGACTTAGAATTTTCTACCAAGACACTCGTTGGTGGCGTGGTTCATCCTTCCACCCGTAGGTCGGAAGACTTAGATTTTTTACCAAGACACTTGTGGGTGGCTTGGTTCGTCCTCCCATCGGTAGGTAGGAAAACTTAGAATTTTCTACTAAGACACTCGTTGGTGGCGTGGTTCATCCTTCCACCTGTAGGTAGGAAGACTTAGATTTTTTACCAAGGCACTTGTGGGTGGCTTAGTTCGTCATTCCACCCGTAGGTAGTAGGACTTAAATTTTGAATGAGAATCAGGTGCCGTTGGCATCCTTGATCGTCGGTATCCTTGGTTGTCGATCCATCCCATCGGGATGAGGATTAGGTGTCCGTCGGTTTCCTTTTGTAGTATTTAGCCCTAAGGTCTTGCTAAAGCGTTGGCATTTGTCTTATGCTTATACGTAGGATTTGGCATCCTTCTGCACGGTAGGCCATTGATACACTGCCCTCGGGACGCGTGTTGAAATTTTCAACCTTCGGGACGCGTTGTAGTCCTTTATTAGCATCCCATTCTTAAGGTATTTTATCCATCTACTTTTAGTCATGGACTTGCCGATGTGACTGAGTGTTACCTCGTCATCAAAACTGTTTTTTTTTTTTCATGGACATGCATCCGTCCACTTTTATTCATTTTTTTTGCATGGACTTGCATCCGTCCACTTTTATGTATCCGTACCCTTTTTTATTTTGGTGTCCGTCCCCTTTTTACATGGACATGCACTTCATGCGTCCGTCCTCTTCCCTTTTTTTTTTTCTTTGGATGTCCGTCCACTTTCTTCATGGACATGCATCCGTCCTTTTTTTTTTTTTTTTTTGTTAATGGACATGCATCCGTCTATTTTTTTTTTTTTTTGGGTTGTCATTTTTTGGTCGCGGACTTGTTGAGGTGACTAAGTGTTACCTTGTCACCTTGTTGGTCGTCCTCTTAGGGTCGTAGACTTATTGAGGTGACCAAGTGTTTCATCGTCACTTTGTTGGTCGTCCATTTGGCGTGGACTTGTGACTAAGTGTTTCATCGTCACTTTGTTGGTTGTCCACTTGGGGTCGTGGACTTGTTGAGGTGACTAAGTGTTACCTCGTCACCTTGTGTTACCTCCTCACCTTGATGGTCGTCCACTTAGGGTCGTGGACTTGTTGAGGTGACTAAGTATTACCTCATCACCTTGTTAGTCGTCCACTTGGGGGCGTGGACTTGTTGAGGTGACTAAGTGTTACCTCGTCACCTTATTAGTTGTCTACTTGGGGTCGTGGAGTTGTTGAGGTGACTAAGTGTTTCATCGTCACTTTATTGGTCGTCCACTTGGGGTCGTGGACTTGTTGAGGTGACTAAGTGTTACCTCGTCACCTTGTTAGTCGTCCACTTGGGATCATGGACTTGTTGAGATGACTAAGTGTTACCTCGTCACTTTGATGGTCATCCACTTGGGGTCGTGGACTTGTTGAGGTGAATAAGTGTTACCTCGTCACCTTGTTAGTCGTCCACTTGGGGTTGTGGACTTGTAATTTTCATCCTCTTGGGATGATCTGTCCACTTTGTGGACTTATAATTTTCATCCTCTTGGGATGATCCGTCCGCTTTGTGGGAGTGTTTACCCTCTTTAGGTGATCCGTCCATCTTGTGGACTTTGTAGAAATGCAGGTAGAAAAACATAGTTGTGTCTGAATATTCCTCTTATTAATTAGAAAATCATGCATTTGTAGAAAAGTACTTGCCCCCTTGGGCTTAAAAACATATTGTAGCAAAAAATTGACTAAGTGAAACTAAAAAACTAAATAAACTGGGAAATTAGGGATCGCCGTTGTTCTTCATATTATCTCTACTGGTAGTGTTTCTGTAGGTGCTCCGTGTTCCATGGGTGCTGCAGCTTTTGCCCGTCCAGCGTTTCGAGGTGGTAGGTCCCTTCCTCGGCCATGGTCCGTTGCTCTTCTATGCATATGGTCTGCTGATGATCTTCCAACTCCATCATGGCAATGTAGCACTCGCGTGCGGTCATCTGATTTCCTCGTAGCTCTCCAACCCCGTACTCTGTAGGAAACTTGATCATTAGGTGGTATGTTGACGTTACCGCCTTCCATGAATTAAGGGTGGGTCGTCTGATGATAGCATTATAAGCAGATGAGCAGTCAACCACAAGGAAAGTCACATCCTTAGTGATTTACTGAGGATAATCACCTAATGTTACCGAAAGCGTGACTGTGCCTAATGGGAATACCCTCGTACTTCCAAAACCAACCAGCGGAGCATTTTTCGGTATTAACCGTTCTCCATCAATCCTCATTTGCTGGAATGCCGGGTAGTATAGGATGTCTGCTGAGCTACCATTGTCGACCAGCACCCGGTGCATGTTGAAGTCCCCCATTCGTAAGGTGACGACAAGTGCATCATCATGAGGGTGGTGAAGATGTTGGGTATCCTCTTCTGAGAATCCTACGATCGGGCTCTCTATCCGTGCTGTCTTTGGTACGGAGCCCGTTCGCTGGACGTTATGAACCATCCTGAGGTATGTCTTTTTGGCCTTCTTGGACGACCCCATAGTTGTCATGCCCCCTACGATCATTCTTATATCCTCTATAGGTGGTCTAGGGTGCTCATTTTCTCGTCGAGGTGGCTGCTCTTGATGTTGCTGATCCGTCTTTTCCTTACTAACAAACTTCTGCAATTTTCCCTGTCTAATAAGGGCTTCGATTTGCTGTTTTAAGTCGTAGCAGTCAGCCGTATCATGTCCGTGATCACGGTGGAAACGACAATACTTGTCCCTAGATCGCTTATTGGGATCTCCCTTTAACTTTTCAGGAAAGGTCAGGGATCCTTTGTCCTTGATCTGCATTAGTACCTGGTCTGTTGGGGCAGTCAACGGGGTGAAATTCTTGAATTTCCTTGCAGGGGGCTTGGAGCGTTTTTCATCCTTTCGATCTCAGTCCTATCGAGCATCTTCTTGTCGCTCCCTTTTTCTAGGCTTTTCCTCCCGAGCCAGCAATGCGTTTTCAGCATTCATGTATTTGGTTACCTTGTAGAGTACTTCTGACATGGTCTTTAGGTCGTTCTTGTATAAAGAGAACAAGAACTTAGCCTTTCGCAACCCGTTTGTGAAAGCTGCCACCAATATCCTGTCGTCGGCTTCGTCAATCGAGAGTGCTTCTTTATTGAAGCACGTTATGTAGGATTTCAGCGTCTCGTCTTCTCGTTGCTTGATACTCATCAAGCATGCCGTGGACTTCTTGTACTTGTGCCTTCCAATGAAGTGTGCAGTGAACTGAGCGCTTAGCTTCTTGAAAGTGCTGATGGAGTTTGGCGTCAATCGGCTAAACCATACCCGTGCGGGGCCCTTGAGCGTTGTAGGGAAGGCCCTACACATTATCTTGTTTGCAACCCCTTGAAGGTACATTAGGGTCTTGAAGGTCTCTAGATGGTCCAGAAGATCCTTTACCCCGTTGTAACTGTCTATATGCGGCATGTGAAACTTATGGGGTAAGGGGAAGGAGTTGACAGCCACGGTGGAAGGCGAGTCGGTGCAGTTGACTAAGTCGTCAAGGTCACTGGACACTTGCCCATTGAGCGCGTTCATCATAACCTCCATTTGCTCTTTCATCGCCTGCATCTCTGTGACAATATGTGGCGGAGTTGCATCCGTGAGGGACGGCATGCTAAAATTCTGCCTCTGCAGTCTGATTGGGGCGTGGCTACCCCCAGGTTTCTCCTGGTTTTTTCTTTCTGCGCTGGTCCCTTGATCTTCTTGTCAGTCATTCGATGCTGCATTCTTCTGGCGCGGCTGTTCTTCCAAGCCGTGGTTTTGTTTGGTGAGGCGTTCCACGGCAGCAGCGAGAGTTTGAACTTGTCTCTCGAGGGCAGTCGTGGATGGTTCCTCTCCTTGAACGTTGTTAGTGGTTGCCATCGAGCGAGTGAGTACCATGCAACCCTTTTGTCCGAGAAAAGACAATATTGCTTACGAATCTCTACTAAGTTTCCCACAGAAGGCGCCAACTGATGATGCCGAAAAAATCACTAGTGAGCCACACGGTTCCAACTCGCTCAATACCAGACCTGCCCAACACAGAAAAAGAAGAAGACCTTACAGAGAGTACCGGTATGGTACCGGCCAAAGACCCTCCAAAAGTTGAGTTAGAAGAGAGCTCCAACAATGCTAGAGAGTATGAGCTTTAGAGAAATTGTGCGTACCTTTTTCTTGAGGGTCTTTGGGTTTTTATAGTAGCGTAGGGCCAGACTCCTTTGTTTGCGGAACGAGTCTTTTCCTTATAGGGAAGATACTCATTAATGCGTGTATATTCTAGAATTCTACTCATGTTAGGACTTTACAAACCAGGGCTAATCGTGTGTCGTAAGTATTTTATATTTAAGGTTCCTTGGAGACCACATAATAATGGGCCGGATACCACGTGGCCGTTCGGTTCATACATGCCACGTCTGTTCGTGCCACCTCCGTCCAGATAGCTTTGTCATGCATAATTTTTCCACTTCAGGAACCATCCAACCCCATGATGACGCTTTAGTAATCACCCTCAGAATTGGAGGGTACGATGTAAAGAGGGTAATGGTTGACTAGGGCAGCGCGGTAAAGGTAATGTATTCTGATCTCTACAAGGGGCTGAACCTAAAACCTCAAGACCTAATACTATACAGCTCCCCCCTGGTGAGTTTTGAAGGAAGAATTGTCACCCCGAAGGGCCAAATACGACCACCTGTGCAGACCGGCTCAGAGGTGGTAGAGGTGAATTTCATAGTGGTAGATGTGTGTTCGCCCTATACGGCAATCGTAGCCAGACCTTGGCTTCATATGCTAGGGGCTGTTTCCTCCACTTTGCATTAAAAATTAAATACCCATCTGAAGGACAAGTTTGTGAAATCCGAGGAGATTAGTCTGCGGCCAGACAGTGCTTGGTGGCTGCCGTCCAACATAAGCCTGAAACTGAGTCCTCAGCCAAAACCGAAAGGGGCTTATAGCAGTTAAAATATCAGGCATCGCTTGCCGAAGATCCAGGCGAGGGTGCTAGATGCGAAGATTTGGTAAAAATTATCATCGGAGGTAACCCCGAAAAGTTTTTTCAAGTTGGATCTTAGCTACTTCTGCAAGAGAGGGAAGAGCTAGTAGAGTTCCTTAAGCGAAACCTTGATGTATTCGCCTGGAACACTTACGAAGCCCCAGGGGTGGATCCAGAATTCATATGTCACCATCTGAGGGTTAACCCATTGATTATCCCTAAGAAGCAGCCTCCTCGGAGTCCATCTAAGAAACATGCTGATGCAGTAAGAGAAGAAGTAGCAAAGCTCAAATAAGCTGGAGCTATTAAAGAAGTTTTTTATCCGGAGTGGCTAGCGAATATTGAGGTGGTGAAGAAGAAGAATGGGAAATGGCGAGTATGTGTAGACTTCACCGACTTAAATAAGGCTTGTCCTAAGGATCCATTCCCTATGCCAAAAATCGATCAGCTAGTGGATGCCACTGTTGGCCATCCTCGGATGAGTTTTCTGGATGCTTTCCAAGGTTACCACTAGATACCACTAGCCCTGGAGGATCAAGAGAAGACTGCTTTTGTCACCCCTATCGGTAATTACCACTATAAGGTGATGCCATTTGGTCTGAGAATTACAAGATCTACCTATCAAAGAATGATGACAAGGATGTTTGAGCCACAACTGGGTAAAAATATTGAAATTTACATAGATGACATGGTGGTGAAGAGCAAGATTGTTGCTGAACATGTGAAGGACCTTGAAAGTACCTTTGAAGTTCTAAGAAGGTACAAGCTGCTCCTAAACGCTTCCAAATGCTCATTTGGAGTGGGGTCAGGCAAATTCTTGGGGTACATGGTAACTCACAGCAGAATTGAAGTTAACCCCGACCAGATAAAGGCCATCCACAATCTACAAGCTTCTCGGAATCCCAAAGAAGTTTAGAAATTGACTGGAATGACCGCTGCCTTGAACCGATTCATCTCTCGATCAGCAGATAGGTGTAAACCTTTCTTCTCGTTGATCAACAAATGGAAAGGATTTGAGTGGACTAAAGAGTGTTCTTTGGCCTTCCAACAACTTAAGGACTATTTGGCTCGGCCACCAATAATGTCCAGTCCTGAGTCAGATGAAGTCTTGTTTGCCTACATCGTCGTAGCTCCTTATGCTGTAAGCTTGGTGTTAATACGAGCAGATTGTGGTGTGCAAAGGCCAGTTTATTATGTAAGTAAGTCACTACATGAAGCCGAGATCTGTTATTTGCCACTGGAGAAGGCTATCCTGGCAGTGGTGCTTGGTACACAGAAGCTACCTCATTATTTCTAAGCCCATACAGTCATTGTTCTTAACCAGCTCCCACTCAAGGCTATACTCCGAAGTGCTGACTACATGGGAAGAATAGCTAAATGGGGCACTATCCTAGGGGCTTTTGACATCAAATACATGCCCCGTACTTCAGTCAAAGGCCAGGTTCTCGCAGATTTGGTGGCTAAGTTCGCTGAGCCTAGTTTAGAAGAGGTAACGGTGGAGAAGGACATGGATGAAAAATCGGTTGGCATGATTTCTAAACAAGGCTCATCACCCTGGGAGGTATATGTAGACGGTGCGGCAAACCAGAAGGGTTCTGGTGTAGGACTGGTGCTAATATCTCCAGAAAAGATCGTTATCGAAAAGTCAATAAGACTAAACTTCACGGCCACAAATAATGAAGCCGAGTATGAGGCCCTACTAATGGGAATGGCTATGGTGCAGAGAATGGGAGGAAAGTCATTGGAAGTGTTCTCGGACTCGAGGTTAGTCGTTGGTCAAGTACAAGGTGAGTTTGGGGCGAAGGATGAAAGAATGCAGGGATACTTGAGCCGAGTTAAATGTCTGCAATCGAAATTCGAATCTTTCAATTTGCTGCACATCCCCAGAAATAGTAATACACATGCTGATTCTTTGGCCACGCTCGCCACCTCTTTGGCGCAAGATTTGCCGAGAGTTATCCTCGTAGAGGACCTGCATGGGCCTATAGAGGCAAGAAGAGAAGTAGTCCAAGTTCACCAAATCAGGGCTGGACTCAGCTGGATGGATCCTATAATTAAATTCTTGAAAAAGGATATTTTGCCTGAGGACAAGGGGGAAGCTGACAAAGTTCAGAGGAAGGCGACCAGATTCTGGCTATCCAAGGACCAGAAGCTATATAAACGCTCCTATTCAGGACCGTACTTATTGTGCATGCATCCTGAAGCGGTTGAGTTACTACTAGAAGAACTACATGAAAGAATCTGTGGGAGCCACACTGGAGGTAGATCCTTGGCTCACTGAGCCATTACTCAAGGTTATTGGTGGCTGAATATGCAAAAAGAAGCCCACGAGTATGTTAAGAAGTGCGATCAATGTCAACGATTTTCCCCAAACATTCATCAACCAAGGGGAACTCTCAACCCATTGTCCAGCCCATGGCCTTTTGCTCAATGGGGCTTAGATATCGTGGGTCCATTCCCTAAAGCTGTAGGAAACAGGAAATACCTTCTGGTCAGCACAGACTATTTCACCAAATAGGTCGAAGCTGAACCTCTGGCCAACATCAGAGACGTAGATGTGCAGAAATTTGTGTGGAAGAATATTGTCACTCGGTTTGGGGTCCCTCATACTCTCATCTCAGACAATGGCCTGCAGTTCGATAACAAAGCATTCAAGAATTATTGTAGCGAATTGGGAATCATAAACAGATACTCCACGCCTGCCTATCCCCAGGGGAATGGGTAAGCAGAAGCGGCTAACAAGGTCATAATTAATGGATTAAAAAAGAGACTAGACGATGCAAAGGGCAAATGGGTGGAAGAACTGCCACATTTACTTTGGACATACAGAACTACACCTCGTAGGTCTACTAGTGAGATCCCCCTTTTCAATGACCTATAGGGCTGAAGCTGTCATACCTTTGGAGATTGGGTTCCCAATATTGAGAACTAGCTCGTTCAGTCCAACCGACAACAATGAGCAGTTAGAGAAGAGTTTGGACCTGATTGAGGAAATGAGATAAAATGCAATGGTTCGATTAACACATTACCAACAAAAGGCCTCTAGAACTTGGTGATTTGGTACTCATGAAAGTTGTGGGCATTGCGAAGAATCCAGCTTGGGAAAAATTAGGACCCAATTGGGAAGGGCCATATCGTATTACCTCAGGGGCTGGCATTGAGGCGTATTTCTTGGAAAATTTGGATAGTCATATAATACCACGCCCCTGGAATGTAAACAACCTTAAAAGGTACTATTATTGATCAAATCTTTACTTCAATCAACGTGCCAGCTTATTATGTAAAGTTTTTAGGCTTCCTTTAAATGTTTAAACTTAAATCCAATCATGCCTGAAGTCCTCGGACCAGATGATTTGGGGTAGTTAACACTAGTTACAGTTCCTTTAAGTGTTTAAACTTAAATCCAATCATGCCTGAAGTCCTCAGACCAGATGATTTGGGTTAGTTAACACTCGTTTACAGTTCCTTTAAGTGTTTAAACTTAAATCCAATCTTACCTGAAGTCCCCGGACTAGATGATTTGGGTTAGTTAACACTCGTTTATAGTTCCTTTAAGTGTTTAAACTTAAATCCAATCATGCCTAAAGTCCTCGGACCAGATAATTTGGGTTAGTTAACACTCGTTTACAGTTCCTTTAAGTGTTTAAACTTAAATCCAATCATGTCTGAAGTCCTCGGACCAGATGATTTGGGTTAGTTAACACTCGTTTACAGTTCTTTTAATTGTTTAAACTTAAATCCAATCATGATTGAAGTCCCCGGACTAGATGATTTGGGTTAGTTAACACTCGTTTACAGTTCCTTTAAGTGTTTAAACTTAAATCCAATCATGCCTAAAGTTCTCGGACCAGATGATTTGGGTTAGTTAACACTCGTTTACAATTCATTTAAGTGTTTAAACTTAAATCCAATCATGCCTGAAGTCCTCGGACCAGATGATTTGGGTTAGTTAACACTCGTTCACGGCTCTCATAAGTGTTTAAACTTAAATCCAATCGTGCCTATAGTCCTCGGACCAAATGATTTGGGTTAGTTAACACTCGCTCACAGCTCTCTAAAATGTTTAAACTTAAATCCAATCATGCCTGAAGTTTTCGGACTAGATGATTTGGGTTAGTTAACACTTCGTTACATTTCTCTAAAGTGTTTAAACTTAAATCCAATCATACCTGAAGTCCTCGGACCAGATGATTTGGGTTAGTTAATACTCTCTTATGATTCTCCTAAGTATTTAAACTTATCTGAATAAATGCTAACTTATGATGAATCTCTTTGGCCACACAGTTAAAACAGTTGGTGCTTAGAAGTATTCTTCGTAAATATTCGAGAAAAACTGCGAGTTTTTCATATCATTCGTTGCTTTTAATGTTTGTTAATAATTCTTACATAATCAGTTTCTTCCCGTGTTGAAACAAATTGTTTGCATCATTAACATGACATCATTGTGAAGTTTAGCTATGTTATATCAACTACAAGTCAGTCGTTTGCAATAATAGTAAATTTTACGACATGTACGACGAAGACAGAAAATAAAAGAACAATTCCATTGATCAAAAGAAAGTAGTTCATAATTCCTTACATACAAGAAAACCCAATACAAGTATGAAATAAAATAAAATAAAATAAGATAAAATAAAATAAAAAACTCCTAGGCATCTAAGTCTTCATTTGAGGGGCCAAAGGGTTAGCAACCTGACTGGACTGAGTAGCAGCAATTTCTGGGGCTTGTTCCTTAGACTCTGAAAGGGATTTCTTTTTTCCCAAGTCTTTGCCCTTATCCTGCGGAGCCTTAGCTTGCTTGCCCTGGTCATCAGGCTGACCAGACTCCTTGGAATCCTTAGCTGGCTTGCCTGATCACTAGGTTGACCAGACTCCTTGGGGACCTCAAGGTTGGTAGGAGGGACTTGGCTGATCAGGGATTGCTCTAAAGCCTCTTGGAGTTGTATGGGAGGAGAGGAATCAGGCCCTGGGAGTTCGCGAATATCAGGATCGTAGTATATACTTCTAGGTAGTCTCAAGTCAGATTCCGCAGAGACTCCAGCAGCATCCAACGCCTTTCCCCAAGTTACATCGCAGTACTCTCGGCTAACCGCGGCAAATTGCTCAGTAAGGTTGACTTGGGTCTCCTCTACTCCCAGCTTATATGCTACCTGCCTTTCAGCCTCGATTGCCTTCTTGGCCAACTGAGCATTCTTCTCTGCCAATCGGGCGGTCTCCTTGGCTTTTTAAAGCTCAGCCCGAAGACCCTTCACCAACTCTTTTTCTGTCGCCAAGTTAATCTCCGTCACATTCAGCAGCTAGCGTTGGTTTTCGGCCTGCTTCTTGGCATTCTTAAGGCCAGCATCTAGACTATTCCTCTGCTTGACCACCTCTTTTAACTGCTCAGACAGATGAGCATATTCTTCCTTCAGGCCGCCCAGCGATTTTTCTGCCTCAGACCGAGAGTGGGCCTCTGCTTGGGCTTCAAGATAGGACTTCTTGTTCCACTCCTCGGCCACATAAACTTGTTGAGTAATCTACATAACGAAAAATTTTAATATAGAGCAAAGAAAAGGGGTAACTAAAAGAGACCAGCACCTTAATTAAGCGGATCAGTTCACTTACCATGGCTAAATCCCTCTTAAGGGATAGGAAGAGCTCGTATTGGTTGAAGCGCCTATAAGACTCCATGTCCTTTGGGAGGAGAAGTGGCTGCCCTAAGGCCTTGGCAACGAGACCTGCCTTCCCCCCATTGTAATTTCTGAGGGAGGTCTTCTAGGGGATTGGAGCACCATCCAACTCCAGCCTTAGGGACCAGGTGCAAGGTCCTCGACGCACATCAGCCACGAGGGTTTCATCTTTGCTCTTTGTAAACGAAGCCCTCTTACTCCGGTGATCTTTAGCCACCTTTTGTTGCTTAGTTCCTTTTGGAGGCGCCACCTCCCTTTCTTCATTATTCGTGAGGGGTTTCTTCTTCTTTGGATCTGGCAATTGCTTGGTGCCGAGATCTAGAGGAACCTGAGGAGGTGGTGGAGGAAGACTCACAGTCGGTTGGGACGAACCGGTCCCTTTGGGCATAGCTTTTTTGCCTCTATTCTTCATTAAGCTCCTTAAATTCGCTATATCTTCTTCCTCCAAAGAGTCTTCTGGAATAGCGGTTATTAAAATAGGAGGGCGAGCACTAGACTGCCTGTCAGGTTCCTCCTCGGTTCTTGAAACTTGTATCACTGACCTCCTTTTTGAAGCCTCTTCTTCAAATCTGAACCTGTCTATCTGCTCTTCAAGTGAAGAGGTCGAAGAAGCAACTCCTTCACCTGCTACTACTGGTTCAGGGGGAGCCTGCTGGACCAGTTGGACGAGCAGTGGTATACCCTGTGGATTTGAATGTGGCACGGGGGCAAGATCGAATGGTACTAGAAAGTGACGCCGAGAGACGTCTATTCAGTTGATTCGGTAGTCTCCTTGCGTTATGGCGTTGTCGACTGGCTGACAGTCACTCGGTTTTAGTGTATAATCGAGAATGAAGGGAATGGCACGAAGTTGCCCGTCTTCACTTACAAAAATTTCTGATCTTAGCAAGTAGTTGAGCGTGGCAACGTTCGTAAGGCTGAGCTGAGGAGAAACGTGTGCTTTATCTGTGAACACCACAACAAAATTCAATCAGAAACTTGAAAATATTGATACAAAGAGAAGAAAAATTGTTAAAAAGCAAAGGTCCTAAATCTACTGTTAGGAAACCTAAAGCTAGGATGTCCCACCTAGCTCTCTTGGCTGGGTTGGGCAATGAAGACCATCATGCCACGCTCCCGAGACGATCAGATAGTCGTCTTTCATCCCTTTGTTAGATTTGGGAAGGCAGCAGACGAGCCGAACGACATCAGATCGGGATTTAAGATAATATCCCGCACCCTTTTGGCTATGACACTCATACAAATGTACCATGTCAAGCCAAGTGAGTCCTAATCCTAAATGACGGTTCAAAACGTCAATCGCTCCCAAGATCCTAAAGACATTGGGTGCGCATTGATCAGGTGAAAGCCTATGGTTTCGAAGATAACCTTGGGTGATAGAGCCCATAGGGAGAGTCATTCCTCCTTCTATGAATGCTATCATAGGAATTACGACTTCTCCCTCTCTTCGGTCGGTTAATACCTTTTCTGGGGGACAATACCTCAGGTTTACTCCTTGTGGTATGCCGTAAGTTTCCTTAAATGCCTCTATTAGGGCAGGACTATCGACAAGATATTGAAATCTACCCATCCTGTTTAACTAGAAGAAGACACCGAATAACAACTGGGAAATGATAGTGCGAAGACTGAGAACACAGGCCGAAGAGAAGATGAAAGGTTCGAATAAGGGAAACTTACACAAACTAAATCGAAGAATGATCGTTAGCCCGTAAAGAGGTTCTTACAGGTTCTTGGTAGAAATAGGATTGACGATTGGAAGTGCTTGGTGGATTGGAATGCTCGAGTGCACTAGAGAATCTGAGAATGTGTAAAGTAAAAGAGAAGTAACCTTATATGAGGCTTTATATAGGGACAAACGAAGTGATAGAAGTTAACCCGCCCAAATGCTAAGGAAAAAGCTCACCCGTTGGATCGATAGCCCACTGTTGGATCCAAGAGACAAAATGCCGCCTGGAGTAATTAATAGAGGTTTGGGAATACAGAAATGACAGTAACAATGATGAAGAGCGTAAATCTATGCTTATACGTGTGTGAACTCAGAGATTTTTTGTGCCTTCAGCTTTTATTTAGTGACAAATCAAAATCCTAATTTTTCTCCTCGAATGCGAGGGAAAAATTAAAATTTTGAGGGGCTGTTGTGGGGGTAAAAGCCCAACATTGTGCATTGGGCTTGGGGCCTCGTTTTTAGGCTAAGTTATGTCCGAAGAGAAGAAAATAATTGGGAAGGGTTCCACATGGGAAATATACCTGGAAGTGATTGTGGAGTGCAGTCTGAAGAGATCATGAAACTGCCGAAGAGCTTATTCCCCTCGGATACAGAGAGTTTCGATCAAACAAGCACCTGAGAGGTTCAAGCGACCTTCCTAGCAACTTCCGTGATAAGGACAAACTCTGCGCATGCCTGGAGATGATAAGAACAGAGAAATATCTAAAGGAAAAGCTGCTACCACCGTGTTTAATGCACTGCAGCAACTTTTCTGGCCGCATTTATATGGAGAAGACTCCTGAACAGTGTAACTTCAACCACCAACACTCTTGGGGGACTAAAGAGGATACCTGATGTGACATGTACTCAAGTGAATGCTTAGATGAAGAACAAGTGTACGATGAAGATGATGGAGAAGAGGGCTATAAAAATGAAAGAAGCCTCTAATGAATGGGGATCGGAAAAAAGATAATAAGAGAGAAAGAAAGGTTTTACTGTAGCTCTGAAATGTATTCACAGTTCAATCAATAATAAACCTCTTTGGGCGTCACTTTATTTAGCTTCTTAGTACATTTTTACGTTGATTTATTCCTAGATATCACAGTTAACCGTTGCTAACTTCACAACTAGCCCAGCTCTTTCACCCACTCTCTACAAATTCATTGTTTTGGGCTTGGGTTACAAATCCTAACCTTACAATAGATATCCTATATTCTATTATATAAGCCTTACAAATTGCCTGTGTCTAAAAGTTGACATATAGGTTGATAAGATCTTTATAATATAATTGGTAGCAACTTTCAAAATTTTCTTTTCATTTTGTTTCTAAAAGTTGACAAATAAATTTATAAAAATTATATCGTAAAATTTGTTATATCCCTAACATCACTTTTCTATTATATTAAATTGGGAGATTAAGGACATAAAAAAAGAAAAGAAAAGATGGTTCTCTTTATTTAAGTCAAATGAAAAGAGTTCATTTCGTAGTTCAAAATTAGTTTTCTTGAATCTAAGAGTGTATATGGTTTCATATTATTTAAAATTCCATTATACAAAATAGTAAATAGAAATTGATTTTAAATAACATAGTATTATATTCACTTTTAAATTTATTAACTACTAAATCTTAATCATAGAATGCATTCTCTCCGTTTCCAAGCAAATAGAGAGGATGCCTTTGGAATTGAAAAGAAAGATTGATGATTGCTCTAATTTTTAGAACTAAGTTGGTAACAAAAGATTCTCGGGAAAGCTTAGGAGGTCAAAATTCTTTAAAGATGATAATAATTTTTTGTCAAGGTGTCAACACTCTTTTTAAGTTCAGCAAAAGAAAAGACCAAAAAAGAAAAGAAAAAAACTCTTTGATTGAACCAATGGCATAACCTTTTTCCTTGAACAATGTTTGAAATAAAAATGGGTATGTGGGGCTACAGGTACATGAATCACATACAATTGCGTGGATTTGGTTTCCAATATGTATATGAAGAATTTTTTTTTTTTTTTGGTTAAGGTGGTGCTAACTAAATGCAAAGGCACACTGGGATAAGTTAGGGTTGCGCAATTGATAGTAGGGACACCCTCCATATGACTGGTTTATATGTATCAAATTAAACTTGCTACATCTTATTGGATTTGGCTCGAGTCTAATGCTCCTGCCTAATCTTGACGTATCATAGTCTTTACAGATTCAATGCATAGGAGCATTGGACTCAATCTGTGCTCCATCTTACTTAATCTTCCCAAGTTTGAATTTGTTTATTTGATTTTCTTTTTTAAAACTTGTTTGAGTTGTTATTTGCTAAATTTGAAAATATTATTAGCGAGAACCCATTAAATTTTGGAAAATCCAATTTCAGCATGCTTTTTGTTACATGGTTCTGCCAATTGTATTTGTCCTTGTTATATCAAGTTTAGGCTCACCAAATATGATTTCTTAATAAGGTATACCCAATTAAAGTAGTGTGCTGTGAATTAAAGTAGTGTGCTGTGAATGTGGTAGGCCATGAATTAGCTAAAAGGGAAAAGTCTATTTTGGAGTTTCAAGTCTGATCAGAAGAAGTGCCAGCTGATGTTTCTCCTATTGTAACCTGGGACATTTTTATTAGCTTTTCAACAATAAGATTAGCCTTGTTTATCAAAAATAAAAAAGAAGAAGAATATGATAAATAAATTTCATAATTACTTTTTTGTTGTGTGTATAAAAATTGACACATCAATTTATAAAATCTATATATAATAAAATTATAATATCCTAACATCACTTTTTTTATTAAAAAAAATCCTTTTAAATCACTAAATACCAATAATAACCAAATTAATTGCCAAACTCCCAAACCTAGTAATCTTGGAGAATAATTGAAAAAATAAATTAGGCGATTGAAAAAAAAATTTTGATAAACACCAACTAATCTTGGATATTTTTTTAATACTAAAATAGAGTAATCTTGGAGTTTATATAATACCACTTGGAGCCGACTTATCTTGAAGAATATTAGTTATTTACTACTTGGATAATCTTCTTTTTTTTTGGAACTGAAAAGGCTTTCTGCATGTCATTAACTAGGAAACA
Source organism: Quercus ilex subsp. ballota (assembly GCA_032727855.1). Classification (NCBI taxonomy): domain Eukaryota; kingdom Viridiplantae; phylum Streptophyta; class Magnoliopsida; order Fagales; family Fagaceae; genus Quercus; species Quercus ilex. The sequence continues at coordinate 81,566,874 of CM064911.1, forward strand.
ATTTATGTTGATCATCCAATTTAAAAAAAAAAATTACGTCGGTCATACTTTTTGTAGGGATTTGAAGTGCATGTAAAAGATTATCAAAAAAAAAAAAAAGATTTTTTTTCAATGAGCTGTTATAAAAATATCTATTTATCACCTTGAAGGCTTGAAAGCTCTCTGTTCAACAATTCACACTCCAATTTCACATCTTACCAAGTTATGGACTTATAATGAATGCAACATATCGTTTCACATAGGCGCATTACTAACATTCAATTTATTATGTATCAAGCACAATTTGACATATTAATTAGGTATGAATTTACATGTCTATAGGCTTATTATTGTGCCTTTTTTTTAGAGAGTTTCAATATATGATTTCCGTTCTTGATGATAGCTCTTTATCATTAGATTAAAACACCAATTGGGCATATTATTGTGCCTAAACGCATAAGATGGTTCAAATTTAGATCACTGTGAACTAGCAGATGAGAAAGCAAAATTACAAGTCTATCTAAGCGGCCATTGAAGAAACTAAAATCTTGAAGTGTAGCATCATTGATGAATTGACTAGATTTCATAATCACTCAACATGTCAAATGCCATGTTATTGGTGATTTCTTGCCATTGGTGATTTCTTACACAAGTTCTTTTTATACATTAGGTCATGCAACATGCTGTCATGCTTTTTACTATTGAGACTTTGAGAGTGTCCTATATATATTAAATACCCATACGTGTCTATTTTAAAACCTCATCAAATGAAGTTTTAAATTCAAGGCAAAGTTTAAACGGTACCAATGTCAACATATACATGTCTCACAAATTCAGAATATTAAGTCATTTCATTTGAAAATAAAAGGCATGGATTTGTCTCTGTTTTTAAACTGAAATGACTTCAAAAATACCCCGGCATGGGTTTGTTTTACTCTTTGAGAGCAACCATTACATTAAACTCTTGGTTAGCAGCTTGTCAAACTCAAACACTCGTGTATATAGGGGCAAATAGCCAGATAGGCACTTTTTCTCGTGTTCACAATAACGTTGCTGTTTGTCAAACCCGTATGCATCAATCTTTGTTATGGGTCTAACACATGGCTCCACAAGCCTAGCACACATAAGATGTTCGTCATGCATATGTTATTATTTTAAACATTAAATATTTTTTCTGGTTATAATTTCTCTCTCTTTCACTCTCTGTCCTTGGACTTATCTAGGTAGGTAGTCATGAAAAGTCTTCAATGGTTAGTGAAACTCTACTAACCCAAAACAAAGATGTCAAGATTAGGTGCCAAATGGTAAAAGCCTTATAATGTTAGTTTCCCTAACAAAAGACTTAAGAGGTGGGGGATTAATCAATGCTTTATTTTAGTCATTGTCAAATGGGTAGACTTGTTACACTAATTTAGCCTATTTAGGATTGCATGAGGCAGGTTTTTTTGTCATGAAATAAATATTTAAAATGTTAATTATATTATATTCAAGAGGCACTATATTGAGCGGGTGACCTAAATCATAAGACTTGTGGCTTTATCACCAATTACCATGTAGTTTGATTGACATGCACACCACGAATCTCACAACATTCCACTTGCTTTAATCAAAAAAAATTTGGTGAGAGTAATCAGCAAAAGAGATAAGATCTTCTGGTTTGTTGCGTAGGGATGAGTATGTTTTATAGCCTTCTTTGACCTATTATACCTAGTCGGTGAATTTGACTGATTTTTGTTTCATAATGAAGTAAAACTCGGTATTAATTACAACTAAACTTACACTAATCTTAACAAGACAAAGTGAGATGACACCATCGCACCCCCTTGGGTGCAGTGGTCACTCTAAAAGTATAAGTACTTGTAGGGTGTGTGGGGTAGGGGCCGGGGCTCAAATCTCTAAGAGGAAATTTCACACATATATATTTAGATTAAGATAGAGTAGAAATTCTATCTTGTTAAAAAAAAAAAAAAAAAAAAAAAAGTGAGATGACAATATAATTAGTGTCATATTAACTACTTAATAAATAAATTTGTAAATCGTGTTTGGAAACAGGAAACGAACCTAGGATCTATTGTTGGGGACAAATAATTAATCAAGTAGCGGAACATGTGAGTAGGGATTAACCATGTAACAAGTAGAGAAGATGTGGATGCCCAAGTGGAAAATAATTAAACCAAAGATTAAAGCTCATAAGGGCAACAAGTGGCGTTAATCTAAGGTAGTTACCCCGAGGAAAATATGGAAAGTTATCTCGAATGGTTAATGAAAATAGTCAGACATTAAGACACATGCTAATTAAACGAAGATAAAAAACAAAGATAGAAAGGAAGTAGTTTCCTCAAGGTGGGTTATAAGAGGTTATCAAGTTCTACTAATAACAAGACACTTGCTAATGAGTGTTAATTAAGGAGATACACGTAGAGAAAGGAATCAAGCATAAATGTAGGCTTAGAGCCTCAAGTATAAATAGGGTATGATTCTACCAGAAAAGGACATCATGTATAATTGAGAACACACCAAAACACTTTTTTGAGATCACATGTAGTTCAATTCTTAGGAGGTCTAGTAGTTCTTAGGCTTTGTAGAAGGCTTTATTCTTGTAAGTTCATTTCCTTTGTACTTGTAGTGTTTTCTAATAAATTATTTATCAAGTTTTGATGAGACATTTAGTTGTTTCCTTATATTTGATCTTAAATTCGTGCTTACTCTGAATCAATTTAGAATTAGAAAAATTTAGGCTTTAATTTGTTAAATTTCCTGCAATTTACTTTACTTCGAGATGATTTATGTTAACTTGGAGATGATTTACTTTAAATTAGTTTGGTCCAATTAAACTTGTTAACTTAGACTCAATAATTTAACTTGGTCATTTAGGAACTTAGTCACTTAGGACTTTTTATTCTCATTGTTAACATTGGTTTCTACTAAAGAATGTACTGGATGCAAACAACATAAAAGAAAGAGTAACAATAACATGATGATATATTGGTAGAGACAGAAAGATGAAAAATAATTTTATAAATTGTTTAATTATTAGGGAGAACAAATTATCTCCAATAAATTTTAAAGAATAAATTATATATTATATCATAATTACAAAATAATTATTTATTCACATGCATCTCGTAAGTTTGTGACTAGTTAATAATAATATATAAAGCCGTCTTCAAACTAAAATTTGTTGTATCAATTCTTCCACTACAATTAGTATGCTTTTGTGAATCTGCGAAATCCTTTCTGGGCTTTAATGATTTACAACAAATTGACTACTAATGATAATTGTATAATTCTAAAAATTACAAATAAAATTAATTAACTATTAAGGTGGCGTTTGGTATGGGGTAATCTTTTAGGATACTTGGGAATGTTAAAATATTTTCACATTTGGCTGCAAATCACACAACGGAATCACATGCCTAGGGGAATTTGAATTCCCACTCAAACCCCTTTTTGTAGGAATGTGGTAACCCTTTATAAAAGATAGATATCCATATTCCCATGCTTGGAAAAATTTACATTTTTTAAAAACTGATAATTTTACCCATTTCTTTTTGGCCTTTAACCAATAAAGAAAATTAAAAAAATTATAATTATTATAAATTGAAAATTTAAATAATTATTTTTGGATTATACATATCATTTAGAAAATGTTGTACTATAATATTATTGATTTTTTCATGATTTATAGTTTATATTTATTCTTTTTAGAATTTATTTGGAGGAAGATTAAAAAAAAAAGGTTTCGTAAATAATTATAAATTGACAAATCAAAGAATATTTTGGAAAAAATAAATAATTCTTATAAGATTCCTAGAAATGAATTAAATATAAGCATCTCATATTCCTAGGATTCTTATTAGATTTCCAATCAAACCAAATATAGAATAATTACATTCCCAAATATCTAAATTGCTAGACATCACATTGACTGAAATCTAGATGCAGGAGTAATATAGATTTTCCCAAACCAAATGCCACCTAATAGTTGATTTCATTCATTATTGCTTTATAAGACATTAATTGTTCCTATTAAAGAGAAAAAGTGTAAGATTTTTTAGTTTGTGTGTGAGTAGCATCCATACTTTTAATCACCATATGTTAATTGATTGAACTTTCATCGAATTCTTATATCATTCGTATTATTCTTATCAGAAGTTCACACCTTTATGAATTTATCATGAAAAAATTACTCTTAGATAATTATGTTGGTTTACAATTTATTATTATTATATGGTAATAAATTGAACTTTTACTTATTTCTTATATTATTCGCATTGGAGTCAAAAACACTTGATAGAGGTCCTAAACAAGAATTCTTGACTAGCACAACTAATTTCTAACAAATGGGAGAGAAGAGTCTATAATGGAAAGACTAAGTAGTTAATCAAAGACATAAAATAGTTGGATCATGTGTTTATTTATGAAGAAATGATATTCCTGTGGTACAAAGATGGGTTCTAAGTGATAAATACAAATAAAAAGTTCTAACTATCTTTCTCTCTCTTGTTCTTGCTCAAGTTCTTTCTTTTTTCTCAATCCCCCTTCTCGGTATTCTCCCCCTCATTTTATTGCCATTTCCCCCTCATCCGCTAGCTATCTTGCTTTTAGCTGGATTTGAGGAATACTTAACCCATCACTTTCTTGCCCTGTGTCGAGGGCGGTTTTTTGCGCGTAGCCATGTGTCTTTCGTTGAAAGTGTGACTTTGTTAGGCCCAAATTTGTTTTAGGGAGGTCAACCCGGAACTCGACATTGGGCCACATAGACCAACGGCTTCCGGTATATTTTAAGCCTACAAAATAGATAAAACCCAAAGTTTTAGAATCATGATAATGGTTGAAATAAATAAATAATATACTTAGCATGATAGTTTTGATTAAATGGTGAGTTGATATGTTATTATTATGTTTATTAAGTGATGTCCAATATTAGAAAGTGGTTAATTAGGTGTCCAATGTCCAACAATGGGAAGAGTCCAATAGTCCATGTCTAGTTGCGGTTCATGGTTCATGTTCAACATAATAAGGTATGTCTAGCAATGGTCCATGTCTAAATAATATATGTCCAATGGTAGTTCATTCCAAAAATTATGTGTCCAAGGGTGGTTCATGTCCAAGTAATGCATGTCCATCAATAGTTTATGTCCAAATAATACATGTCCGGGAGTGATATGGATTCAATTTATTAATACATATGTTTATTAATGAAGCATTAGTGAATTCATGTTTATTAAATGGTGAGATAATATTATAGTAACTTGCATCGAGTGGTAAAATGATAATGAGCTAGCATATACTTAATAATGTAAGTTTAAAGGTAAAATATAATGACTTATCTTCATAGTTTGGGGCTCCAGCCATAGAACAGCAGTGGACTTAGATGTTTCAGTAGCGTTGTGTATTTTTGACTCCAGTTGCATAGCATCACTTTGTTCTTTGAATGATTTGTGGCTCTAGCCATATAACAACAATGAGCTAATGACATTCTAGCAGTATAATAACATTAGTTGAGTGATATAATAATAATGAATAAAATATACTTAATAGTATAAATTTGAAGACAAAAATATAATGACTTATCTTCATATTTTGTAGCTCCAGCCGTACAACATCAGTGTGCTTTAAAATTTTAGCAACCTTCATATTTGAAAGGGAAAAAATGAGTGCAACTGGAGGGAGAGAGAGCATGTCTAGCCGTGTGCATCGGTTGGTTAAGTTTGTCCCCTTAATCATGCACTTAAATGATTTTCCCCATATAATGCTCTTTTAGTTTTTAGTCAAGTATGAATGATGTTGCCTCCCATGAGAATGACTTTTAGAATTTTGCCTTCCATAAGAATGGCTTTTGGCATTGTAAATATATATCTTCTATGAGGAAAGGCTTTTAGTAATAAGTTATTGGAAGAGTGTTTGATATGTTTTAAGATATATAGGGATGATAAAAAATATATATATTGTGAGATATGGTGTTTGTAATATGTATAGGAATTATATATAGATACTTTGTTAGACATGGATCTTGTATATGTACACTTTGTGAGACATGGAGTTTAAAGATACATAATGAGTGTGTATGGGTATTTTGTAAGGAATGTGTTTGTAAAATATATGGAAGCGTAAGATAGATGATATGAAAGTTAAATATAATAAATAGATGAGATTATAGCAGTTGCTGGAGTGGTTTTTGTGTTATGTCATGGGTTATGTTTGTAACGACCTAAGGAAAAGCGCTAGCCATATCTGTACTATACCTCAAAAGGACTAGTCACAATTGAGGCTCATTGCAGTTGTTAATAAAGCCCAGTTCAATCCAGTAAATACTCGATGTGGGATTCATCACACACTCACACACATTACACAATCAATCAAATTGGGGCATCACAATCTTCCCCACTTAAATCCCTAACGTCCTCGTTAGGGCCCACTTTGTGGAGTAGTGTCTCTGAGCCCACAAGGGATTATCGGGCTAGCTCTGATACCATATTTAATGACTCAAGGAAAAGAGCTAACCACATCTACGTTATACCTCAAAAGGACTAGTCACAATTGAGACTCCTTGCAGTTGTTAATAAAGCCCAGTTCAACCCAGTAAATACTCGGTGTGGGACTCATCACACACTCACACACATTACACAATCAATAAAATTGGGTCATCACAATCAATCAAATTGTAGTGACCCAAAAAGGGGGGTCTTGCATTCCATGGAATCCCACATCGCCTAGGGAAGCACATGGGAATGTGTTTATAAGGAATGACCTCCCTTCAATGTGTAGAGGCCTTTTCCCTAGTACAACCTTGGGAAGAACAAAACCGTGAGAGGTATAGGTCCCAAAGCGAACAATATCTACACAGTTGGGGCAGGGTCATTACAGATGGTATCAGAGCCATGCCCTAACTAGAAGTGTGGGTCCCACACTTGAGGATGCGTGTGCTCGTAAGGGAGGTGGATTGTAGTGACCCAAAAAGGGGGGTCTTGCATTCCATGGAATCCCACATCGCCTAGAGAAGCACATGAGAATGTGTTTATAAGGAATGACCTCCCTTCAATGTGTAGAGGCCTTTCCCCCACTGTTGTGTACTTTGGGGGAGAACAAAACCATAAGGGGTATGAGACCTCAAAGCGGACAATATCTACACAAGTGGGGTGGGGTCGTTACAATATTGCTTTCTAAGAAATGAGATTTTGTATGAGAAATAAAGAATGAGATGGAGATGTGTTTTTGGGCAGCAAAATGATGAAGTTTCAGAGTATTGAAGTGTGCGAAAGATGGATAGTGTGTAATGGTGTTAACTAGGAAAAGATATTTTTGTAAGGGAGATGGAGAAGTATAGAAGAGTTTAGAGACATATGCCGTAAAATGAAGTTTCAAAATCTTGAGGATCAGAGAGAGAGAGAGAGAGAGAGAGAGCCCCCTGGTGTGTGGCTTGGTCCTCTTTATATAGAGCCAAGTTATGTAACTAGATCAGGACTTAGTTGAAGGGAAAAATAGAAAATGAGGAAAAGCCCTTGACAAAGCAAGTGGTTTCATAAGAGGGATTTTGTTTTTTAGCCAAAAGAAGAAAGTTAGGGACCTTAAGGCTGATGGAGCTGCTGTCACAGTTGGCTATTGACATCTTTTGCTTGGAGGACAATACTTGGCATTAAATTCATGATTTGGCTAAAGATGGTAAGATAATATTTATGAGATCCTCTTGTTTCTGGTACCACAACTGCTGGGATTGGGCATTAATGGGCGAATGACATCATTTTAAGATATGTGTCAACCTGCTGGATCTTCTGCAGATTCTACTGGGACTGTTATAGCTTCTGCATCTTCTTTTGGGGCTGTTATAGCTTCTACAAAAGCTGTTTACAGCTTCTGCTGGAGTTGTTTTAGCTTCTGCAGAAGCTGTTGTAGCTTCCGCTGGAGTCGTTTTTGGTGTTTTCAACTAAGTTTCCTCTCTTGGAAAAATTATATGTTTAGTCCATATATAATTTTGGTAAGTAAAAGACTAGTTGGTTGACATTTGATGAAGTTTTAGAGATATAATTATGGTCTTTTTGTATTTTAACCAAATCTTGGAGAGTAAGGAGAGAATTTTAATGCTAGATATGAAATACTAATATATATTTAGCCATGTGCTTGGAATTGATTTATATGAAAATAATAATATAATTAATATGGAATGATATAATTATATTTTAAAACTTATATTATATGATGGACATTAATTTTGTAAAAAGCATGAGGAGTTTTATCATTTTAATTGTTATGTGATATGAGAGGCTTACCAAATGTTACCTATTGCACACGGACCCGTCTGAGTTCAAGGAATTGGGGAAGACATGCCAAGCAACATGTTTTCCTTAATCAACTTTGAACTATTGGAGTTTTACTGAACATACTTCTTGGCCCTCTAAACCACAACTCCCAAAATTCTCCCGATGAGACTCATGAGCTTGGATCATGGGCCAAAAATGAGATGATGTGCTATGAGCTTGAACCATGGGCTTTGACGCTTTTTTGTGTAAATATGGGCTCTTTTGGGCTTTAGAAGAGATTTTTCCAAAATCCATGATAGTGTTGACGTGATGCGGGTTGACAATGAAATGAAGCCATGTGGTGTGAAAAATTTGTTCTCAACACCTTGCTATTTCTTAATCATGAAGGAAGACTTTTTGAGGTGTTTCTACTATTCAGGCCAATCATTCAACATTTAATGTGGCTGATATTAGGTGGGGGATCTCATTAATGCGGAGGTGACTGTTACATCAGGCTTTGCATTTTCTTCTTCATGTTCCTTAGGGGGAGTGTGGGTGATGGGTGGTCTCGGCCGAGGGAGAAAGGTGTTCCTAGGCGATCTTTGTGTACTCAGGAAAGATGATTTAAGGGATTACCTTGGTAATGGGACTTGGAAATAGTAGGTATCATAGATTACCTCGGTTGTGGGCCCAGATGGCCTCTTTCTACTAGCAGACCCTTTTATCCCTCATTGGACTCTAAGCTTGGTCCACTCCTCGGATTAACCTCTCGGGCTTTTGTCCTCGGGCCATGTTTAGGTCCACCCTCCCTAAAATTCATATCAACTGACATTTTTTAGTATTTTCAATAAAGCTATATAAAGTTCAAATCGCGTTACTCCTAACTATTCATGTATAAAAAAATCACATTAATAATGTTGAATAGAGAGATTGCTTTTTATTAAATGTTAATATACTTTTGCATAAGAAAGTAAAGGTACAATAAGTTTACAAAATTTTACAATATTTTCACATTTGTTTGTGATATATTTTGTTATTGGTGCTGATACAAACAGTGACACAGTTGTGGAAAGTGATGTACTCTTATTCTCAAGGGAAAAAGAAGTTACTTTTTGTCTCATTAGAAGTGTGATTGAATGAATTTATTTATTTTTAATTTAGACATGCATTTAAATGAATTTATTTTTATTTAAGAAATAATTATATAGATATATAATTGTACATTTGTACTGATGATATAACACTTTGAAAGATTATATTAATAAACAGAGAATTAAACTAAACCAACATACTCTCATTTTCAGATTTAGAAGCATTTTTTTAAACTACAAATAGAGTTTAATTGATTTTTCTTCCATGGGCCCCCATAGGTTTTTTTTTTTTTTTTGGTCTCACACTCACCAAATAGGTACAATTGGGGAGGATTCTAAAAAAAAAAAAGAAGGTACAATTTGGAAGGGAAGTTATAAAGTTTCAATCATCGATTTCTGTTGGCATTTTTTTTTTTTTTTTGGTAAATTGTTTCATCTGGTATTTTATTCAACCGATTGTCATTGAATTAAGTTCAAAGTACTATTAACTCAGAAGAAGAAAGAAGAAAATGACTAATGAGACAGGGGTTTTTTTCTTTTTCTTTTTTCTTTTTTCTATAATCAGAGTCTGAATTTGATAAGGTAGGGTGTAAAACTCATATTTCATACTCTCCAATAAAAGATTGTCATGTCAGCATTTATTTAAAATTTAATACATCCTATCATACTTAATCAGCATTTTACTTTTTTTTTTTTAAATAATTACAATATTTTGCTAATCTAACTTGAACTCTTTCCCTTCATGAAATATGGTATTTATTGAATGTTATTATGTGCGTTCAGATGTATTTATATTTTTAGTAATATGATGATATGACATGTCCTTATTAGATTTTGTAAATCAAAAGATTTACAAAAAATACAAATAAGCAAGGTATAAAAAAAAAAAAACCAAAAAGAAAAGGAAATTGGTTTCTTTTATTTATTTTTTATTTTTGTAAATGTTAACAAACATCGGTGTGATATTGTTAAGGTTAAAATAATATAAATTCCACTTAATAAGAAATGAATAAATAAGAGAAATTGAATAAAGCTAACTCTACAATGTATAAAAATAATCTTAAAGTATAGAAATAAAGCTGAAAAAATACTGACATAAAGGCAAAATTTTTGACACAAAGTTTAACGTTAACAAGCACGTAAGCAAGTTAAAAAGAAGAGTACATAAGGAAATTGGTTTCTTTTTTTCTTTCCTTTTTTTGTAAATGTTAACAGGCGTAGTTTTATTAAAATTAAAATAATATAAATTCTACTTAATAAAAAAATAAAAAAAAAATAGAAAAGTGATATAAAACTGACTCTAAAGCGTATAAAACTTTATAAAACTAATTCTACATGTGTATAAGGCGGACAAAACACTGATATATAGACAAAATGTTAACAATTTTTTTATAAAATTTTAAAATTTTATTGTTATTCTTATTATTATTATTATTATTATTATTATTACTTTTACCTTGTCGGTTTTGTGGTCTCTGTACTTTACAAGAATCCTGCTAATTAAGGTGAAACAGCGTTTTGTACTTTTGCATCAGGAGTCATGACTGGCCAGAGCAACACGTGCACTATACGTGCTCTGTTTTTGGGTAAAGGCGATTAAAGCCTCCTTCTCTTTTTTTTTTTTTTTTTCCCTTTTTGGGAGTAAGCATCTCGATTCTCGAGTCCACTTATTTTCATAAATCTATGCAATTTGGAGTGTTTGTTTTGTTTTTGTTTTTTTGTTTTTTTTTTTTAATCTGCTTTTTTTTTTTGGCTAAAATTAAAATTTTTTTGTTGAAAGTATTATTGATAAAGGTAAAAGTTAGTTGAAATAGTATAGTGAGACACATGAATGGTATCAAAAAGTGCAGTGAGACTCATAAATAGTAGTAAAAATAAGTTAAAATGTAAAATAAGCGCACTTTTGGTACTATTCATAAGTCTCACTGTATTATATTAACTAACTTTTACTTTTATCTATAATATTTTCAGTAAAAAGTTTTTTATTTCAACAAAATAAACAGATCTCAAACAGACAATTAATTGAATCCACATGTTATGATTGACAATTTGATATACAATACATTTCATTAAAAGAATTACGTGAAAATGAAATCACATCACTCACAACTTCATATTTTAAGATGTAATAAAATAACCAAATAAGTTGTGAAAAAAGATTGTGTTATTGGTATTACTCAACCGTGTGGAGCAATGTTATGAATACTGTTTTGGAATTTGTTTTAGTTTGTCCATTAGAACAGAATGTTTCAGTATCAACCTATTTCAGCATACCGTTGCATATCATTTCGAAGCTTTGCTAATTTATAAATATATATTGATAAAAAAAAGCATATGAATTATTAAGGGTTTTAAAGGTATTTTTTTTCCTTTTTAGATAGAAAGAGTTTTAAAGTTATAAGTACATATTTGATTAAAATATACATTTTTTTTATAATTACTTCATTTAAATTATTTTCTTTCATTAAGCTACTAAACTCTTTTGATACAACACTCTGGAGACATGACTGCTCCCAAATCTTTATACACTATTCCATTCCAAGTTACTGAAAAGGTTGTCACTTGTCAATGGCTTTATAAAAATTTGCCTAGCACACTACCCAAGCCAACTGCATTTCCTAATTCCAACCTTTTTCTTATTATTTTTTCCTTTGCTTTTTACCGGTCATCCGTTTCACACTTGTATCTTTTTTACTTTTTCTCTAGTTGTCTTTGAGGAGTAATGGTAAAAGAATGTAATCATTTTTAATAATTTTTGCTCTGTATATTCTTTTTCTTGTATTTTCTCTTTCTTTTTATAAAAGAGGTGAGAATTTGTTATTTATTTTTGGAAAAATGCTAGAACTAGAAGTAATAAGACAATTTTACCGCAACTAGCTACGTGACAAGTTATAAGTGATGAAAAAAAGTGATTAGTTCATATGAGTCCACATAGGGGTGTTCGCGGTACGGTACGGTACTGTTTTGGGCCATTTTTAGCACTGCACTTTGTGGTGCAGTTTAGCCAAAACTATAATTGCATCGCACCTTGTTTTTGAGGTCACATGTGCGGAGTGGTGCTGTTTAGAGTTTAGCCAAAACCATAACCGCACCGCACCTCATTTTTGGGGTCACATGTGCGATATTATGTATAAGATGTGGTTTGACGTTAGTATATTTTTCAAATTTTAGACTTTTCCTACTCAGCACAAAACTAATTTTTCCCTTTTTTTTGGGCCAAGTTTTAAATTATTGAACTAATTTTTCTTTGTTTTGGGTTGTCTTTTTAGTCAAAACTTGCTAAGGTTATTAAACATTTTTTTTTTTTGAAAACTAGGGTTATTAAACTATTAATAATATATTTAATATTAAAAATAAATAAATATATTAATATATAGAGAGGGAGCGGTGCGGTGTGGTTTGTTCGGTTTTCTTATTATAAAACCGCAAACCGCACTGCACCATGCGGTGTGGTGCGGTGCACTATTACTTGCAGTGCGGTGCAGTTATGCCATTTTGCAGACAGTTTTGGTGCAGTTTTTGTGGTTTGAGCGGTTTATGTGGTTTGGTGAACACCTGTCCACACCTCAACCACTCATAAGTCGCCATATGGCGAGTTGTGAAAAAAGTTGTGTGATTGTTTGTGATCCTATCATTGATCTTATTTTTGGGTGAGAATTTTGTTCTTTTAATAATAAGTTTGTTTTGAACATAGTTCTTAAAAAAAAGAATTTTTTTTTTGGAACATTTGAGCTCCATTCAAGTTTTATTTCATGCCACGTTCCTATTTATAAATGGGAAGTACTACTTTCACAACATTTTTACAACACTTTCATAATAAATCATAAGTGGTAAGTTGCTATTGCCTTATTGGTTAAAATTTAAATCTACAACTTAAATTACTTTTTTGCCTATCCATAACAGCCAATAACAACCTACTACTTAGAATTTGTTGTGAAAATATTATGGACATAACATTTCTTATTTATAAATAGAAGTTTTAGGTTTTAACAAAAATACTTGGTATTAAGTAGAAAGACATTAATTTTTTTTTTTCCATTTAAAATTTTGACTATTTTATAAGGAAAGTTAAACAAATTCGTGACAAGTTGTGATTAGTGGAACATAAAGTGAAACACAAAAAATGGTACAGAGGATTTGTATTTGAGCATAATACAAATCTTCTTCATCATTTTTTGTATTCCACTTTATATTCCACCAATTACAAATTGTCATGTGTTTATTTTTTTTTTCCATTTAAACTTTGATTATTTTATAAGGAAAGTTAAATAAATATATGACAAGTTGTGATTGGTGGAAGATAAAGTGGAACACAAAAAATGGTACAGGAGATTTGTATTCGAGCAGAATACAAATCTTTTGTATCACTTTTTGTGTTCCACTTTATGTGCCATCAATTACAAGTTGTCATGTGTTTATTTTTTTCCATTTTAAACTTTGACAATTTTAAAAGGAAATTTAAACAAATACATGACAAGTTGTGATTGGAAGAATATAAAGTGGAACACAAAAAATGGTACAGAGGATTTGTATTCGAGCATAATACAAATTCTTTGTATCACTTTTTTATACGACCCAGTCAAACCTAGTCAGGACCGAATGGGTTTATACAACCCGGTTAGATTTGTAAAACTTGTAAAATTACATCTATGGTTTCACTTTATTGACTTTTTTAATGTTTAATGTGTTATAATATGGTAATTTAAAGAGGAGAAAACCTAAAGAATTTTTTTTTTTAAATGCACTTCTTTGTCTGTCTACCTACCTCCAAGTCTCACATCCTACAAAAGACTACTCTGTTATTGTGAAACTTGAATTTTGAATTATAATTGCAAAGATAATTTAGGCATATACCTATTATTTTAATTACATATTTATGTTGTGATTTCTCAAACTTATTTTTATGTATATTTATTTTTAAAATTTTCTTATTTGACCATGTAGTTCGACTGGTAACCACCAGTTGAAACAATGACCCGACTCATAGACCAGGTCAATGTTTGGGCCAGGCTTAATAACTATGCCAGAAATGCCGTTTTGATTGTGGTTGGCTGAGCCATCATTCCAGCTGCTGGTTTCTACTGTTCGGTCACCAGACCTTCGACTCGAGCGGCTCTAGTAGTTGGGCTATCTAATTTGGTAATTTGCTTGAAAAAATTTACATATCATACCAGACACTTGAAAATATTTTATTGGAAATTCTTTTTACATTTAAAAAAAATTTACTTTAGAACAAGCGGAAAGTTAATTACACTTAATAGAAAAGAAAATTCCAGCAGCACAACCCAAATCTAAATATGAGACAATATTTTTTTTTCATGTTATACAATTACTATATGGTCAGACCTAGTGTCCTTCGTCCCATTCTGTTGGAGTTAAATTCGTGGATTGAATTTCCTTATAAACTTTTGAAAAACAGAAGATCGGGGAGGCTTTCAACCTTAATGGATAGGGATCTTTTTTTTTATTTTTTATTTTTTATAATTTAAATTTATTTTATTTTAAATATGTTGGAGAAATTCTAGTGTAAATGGGTCCTAATGCATTCTGTGGAAGTTAAATTCGAGGGTCGAATTCCCTTCTTTGCAATAGCATGAATGTGTTCCAAGCTCGAACTCCTAATGCATAGTGAGTGCCTATAGATCATACTATAGTTGTTAAAAGCTCTTGATAATAGTTTTTTTATCATCAAACCAAGATACTAGTCGGTTTTTTATGTAGGTAGGAATTGAACCCTAAATTTCATATTCAACCATCATATATTTTACTAGTTGAGTTAACTGAAACTCACAAATCCATTAATGAACTTGAAAGAATGAGATAATCTTAAATCCTTTCATTTCTGGTTTAGGATATGTTCTAATATTCACCCTGACTTGGTAAGAAAATCCTATACTATTGACCCTACCAAAAGTGAAACCCACAAAATATTGACATTGGAAGAAGCACAAGTTTAAAAATGGCAAGGTTAGACTAAACTTTAAAAAAGATCCAAAAGTCTTGGATGTACATGCACTAGATAATTTACCAACAAATGTTTAAAGATCAATTAAGAAAACTCTATGTGATGTCATTTTTCAAATTGGATGGCTCTGATTTAGTCTCCTGTGGACTATTATAAGGCTCTGTACCATGCCAAAATTTTCTCACTAACTATAAATTCAAATTCCAAATTGGATAACTACAGGAGAGCTTAGCTTAGTGAAGTAAAGAAGACTATGTCATCATTTGAGCACAATATATATAATAAATGAATAATTAATTAATTTGTGGAATTATGGATTTCAATAATCTTCTTGGATCTCCCCTATTTATTGCAACATCGGGTATGCTACTTTATGGCATGACCCGTGTGGCCTATTTGGAAAGTCCTCTCTCCATTTCTATATATATCTCTAGCTGTGACCCCTCACCACATATACAGACAAAGTTGATGCAGTTGAATGAATCTGATTCATTTGCTAGACTTGAACAGAAGTGGTTCTCTCTTTGAGTAAAGTGGTGAGAGAGTTCAGGCCAAGAGAGAGAGAGAGTGTGAGAGAGAGATTATATCATGGGAAGAGGAAGAGCACCGTGTTGTGATAAGAGTCAAGTGAAGAGGGGTCCTTGGAGCCCTGCTGAGGACTTGAGGCTCATCACTTTCATTCAGAAGCATGGCCATGATAACTGGAGGGCCCTTCCTAAACTTGCTGGTAATTAAGCTCTCTCTCTCTCTCGCACAAACACATTTGTTTTGCTTAACTTGAGTATCTGACTATATTTAAAACTCCCGCTTTCTCTCTTTCTTACACATACACATTTTATTTGTTAACGCGACTGTTCAGGACTTGAAACAATGGTATGCATGCATATCGATCAATTTTTCACTTCATTTTTCTATGATACTCGAAACCTTGCATTTTCCTTGGTTTTTTCTGGGTTGGAAAACTGAACCCAAAGTTTGGTACCATTCAAATAATATCCCTTTTGCAACATACAAGTCCCAAATTGTTAGATTCTTTAGTCTTCTTATTGAAGGTTCAATAACAACGATTCTCTCAAAACTTTCATGGCCGAATTCAAAAGCCTTATTTCATATCACCCTATGGTCAATGACTCAATAGTGCTGAATAAAACTGACAAAACGTATGCAAGTTATTTTTACGTTTTTCAATGTAACAATAGGCTCAAGTTTTTGACAGTCAGGAATCTGTATTGACATTTGTTGGCTCATTAAAACCAATAGCATGAATGTGTCACAAGTGTACAAACTGAGTTGACCGTTGTCTTTCTTACAAGACAATTTTGAAACGTTCTTGCAACATCTTTTGTCTTTTTTTCCCACCAATAAAAATTGACACAAACCAAAACATGTATAGTATTTTTTATTTTTTGATGAAACATGGATAATATTTGAACAAACATGAAAACACAGTAAATTACATAAACGAAAACGAAATATTAGTTGTTAGTATTACATATATAGTATATACACAGACGGAATCTGTATTTGTTAATTTTAAAGCTATTTATTAAGCGTGCGTTTGGATTGAGCATTTTGCTCAATCCGTGCGTTCAGCGTTTTTTTAGTGAGTTCAATAGATATTGTTCAAGTACTACCAAACTCAGCAAAATACAGATTTCTAGGTAAATTTGGATCCTACAACACTATTCACACCTATAAAAATTATTTTGCTATATTGTTTTCAGCAATAAATTTTCAGTTTTTAGCAAATAAGTGATATCCAAACACACCCTAAATATAACAAAGCACTTAATCACGATTCCTCAAGTTTTGGAAATTGTATACACAAAATAGCTCATGAGTGAATTAGGTAAACCTGCATTTGGACCCAGTTTTTTCCTTTATGATCAGTGAAATCTTTATAGGAGTTAATTGTTTTTTCTAAATTTTAAATTTAAATTAAATTAAGCTTCCTTATTCTTACTTTAGTCCAATTGTGGGGCCCGTAAATCAAGTGTACATAATAATTTCTTGATTGGTTGGTCTTAAATAAAAGTTGTGGACATATCAAAAAAAAAAAAAAAAGATTGCCACATACAGCAAGTAAAGGAAATCTCACCTAAAAAAGGCCAAGTTAGGAATTGATAGCAACTTCTACTCGACCAAACTTATTGAATCAAATTTCACAATCTTGTACCTAAGTTAATGTTACTTTTTGTTTGATAGCGAAGTACAAAAAGTAGAATTTAGGAAGATAAATAGACAACAAAGAAAAAAGTGATAAGGTAAAACTTGTCAATGCACGTCAAATTTGGAACACTCGTAAATATAATAATGAAATAGAAAAAACAATTGTATATGCGACGGCTAAAACACTAGGTATCTTTTGACGCCCCCACTATCAAAGGTAAAGTCGTATATACATGATTATATATATAAAAAAAGTCATATTATACATAATACCTTTGGAAATATTAGCCATTTTCGAGTAATGATTTTGAAAACGCAACCATGTTTATTATATGATGAAGAAAAAAGAAAAAGCTGATAGTATCAAGGTGGTTGGAGAGTAGAAATTATTATTTATGAAGTCATTATATACTATATGTCAATTGTGAACAATATTTTCTCTCTTTTATTATTTATTTTGTAACTAAAAATGCGAACTGTATGTTCACATTAATTTCTTCTTTGATTTGTAGGATTGTTGCGATGCGGAAAGAGTTGCCGTTTGAGATGGATTAATTACCTCCGGCCAGATGTGAAGCGAGGGAACTTTACAAAAGAGGAAGAGGAGTCTATAGTAAAGTTACACGAAGCATGGGGGAACAAGTAAGATACTATGTACTATTTTTTTTGGCTGAATTTAAAATAGGTAGAGGGGGTGATCTTAGTTGACGTTTTCCACCTGAGCATGACCATAGTGACACTTTATCACTGGGCTCGAGCTTGCGGGGTATCTTGTGCAATACTTGTAGATAGTTGTATATTCTTCTTTTATTTTGGGCTTACTATTCTTTATGATGCTTAATATGATCACATTAATGTGCAGGTGGTCCAAAATTGCATCTCATTTACCGGGTAGAACGGATAATGAGATTAAAAATGTGTGGAACACTCATTTGAAGAAAAAATTGACTATGAAAGATGGTAATGTTCATGGAGATGAGTTATCATCCATAACCTCCTCATCCTCATCTTCATCTAGTTCATTTACATCGCGCGAGAAACAAAACATAGGTGGTGGAATTGAGCATCAATCTGAGCAAGTCCCTACGGACAAGAAACCTCATGAAGAATGCAACTTGACACATGATTTTGAGAAAATTCGAGGTTCACAAAAAGAAGACACCAATCAATTTAGCATTGGCAAGGACCTTATGGACCAATCAAGTTCTTCTTATTCATCTTATGATTCAAACGTTTCAAATTCTAGTCCGGTTGATGCGTTAAGGCCTGAAGAGCAAATGGTTTCGCTGTTCGATTATGGAGAACCTTTTGATGTTAGCAACATATTACAGGAGGTGAACAAACCAGATGTGGATAGTGTGAATGAAATCCCATTTGAGGCTGATGTGGACTTTTGGAACATGTTAGATAATTTAGATTCTGTCATGTCTAATGAAGTCCAACATAGCGAGGTGAATGCTTGCCAAAGCTCCAACTTTGAGGAGGAAGGTAGCAAAAAAGTTGATGAGAACAAGAAGTGGTTGCGTTACTTAGAAAATGAACTTGGATTAGATGCAATGGAGGAGGAGAACAAGGACATTTCAACAAAGGATGCAGCTCAGCCACTAGTCCCAGAAAATGTTTTAGTTTCAGATATTTTCAAGCCAGAAACCAATCCAGATATGGGTTATTTTGAAACGTGGCCCTCTTTGCCTCACAATTCTTCTGCTTTTTGAATAGGCCAGTAAAGTTGTGGTTCTAAAGAGTATGTCAAAATTGACTACTATAGTAGGATTCCTAACTTTGTGATTGTCCATTAGGTCCTGATATATTATGAATGTTATTAACACATTACACAGTTTTAAGTGTAGAATGAACAATAAGCATGTATTGTTTATGAGTAAAGATTTATCATTCACCCGTTATTGCACACTTCATACATATTCCTTCTGAAATCGTGTTTTGAAAACACGATTTCACAATTTTAACTGAAAAGACGAGTTCAAAAGGAGCGTGCTGTAACAAGATTTTCCCATTGTTCCTCGTCCGAAGTGGTGGCTGTCAAACGTCTGCTCAGTGGGTTGGTGCTATACTCCACTAATTGCCATTTCTTCATGTTCCTACACCTTGAAGGAATGATGACAAATATAATTTGGAAGTATATCCTCTAGCTTCACACATGAACTTGGAACTGCACATACTCTTAATGTCAAGTCAACCAACAACTTTGATTGACCTTGATTTGACACTATTTGCTCAACAACATATTTGAAATAAGATAGAAAACCTCGACGAAGAAAAAATAGGTTTTACTAGAGTTTTCCACTGAAAATTGGTTTGCAATTAATTGGTATGCCTGCATACAACTTTAAGCAAACACACCTTAAAAAGAAAGGACAACTTAGATATATTATACGTTTGGCTCTAAATTAAAAAGCTAGCTTGTTTTATTATTCAACTAACTTTTATCTTTATCTACAGTATCTTTAGCAAAAAAATTTCAGTTTCAGTTAAATAAGTAGATCCCAAACAGACCCATAGTTCCCTAAATTAAATTTAAATATATGATTAAACAACCGATAAAGCATAAACAATGTTATTTTTTTCAAGAACAATGAAATTTAATATATATATATATATATATAAAATAAAAATTAAAAAAAAAATAGCAACAAAGAGAGGGAGTAGTGATTCTACCTTTAAGAATACCAACAATATGAGGGTGTGATTTGATTGATTTTTTTTTTTTTTTTTGGTAAAGTTTAAAGTGTCTCGTATAAAAGTATGTGGTTTATTATATCCCTTAGGGGATATAATTATGAATTTCTTTTTTTAAATATATATTTTCTATTAATTTTGGTTATAGAGTCAGTTGATATAAAATTAGAATAGATTTATTGGTCAATTTTAGGCCAAAATGGGGTTTTACCCCTTTCTCACAAACTTTCCAGCAAAATGTCTTCCGTCTAAAACTATTTAGGAACATGCTTCTGTTTTGAAGCTCGATTTTTGGACAATCGAGTTATAGAGAAATTGAACTTAGAAAAAAAAAAATTTGGAACTCGAGTTCATGGAACTCAAGTTCCACTTGAATATTTTCAAGGAACTCGAGTTCCACAATTTTTTTATTTTATTTTAAATTTTCAGTTTGCTATAACTCAATTGTCCAAAAATCGAGTTTTAAATTGAAACTCGATTTTTAGAAAATCAAGTTTCAAAATAAGGGCATTTCTCTAAATAATTTCAAACAATGGGCATTTTGCTGGAAAGTTTTTGCGAAAGGGGCAAATGTCCATTTTGACCGTCAATTTTAAATACCTAACACAAAATTAAAATGGATTATCTTAACCTCTACGGACCATCTCGTACAAATAGATGCCTAAGCCAAAAAGAAAATAAAAAACAAAGGTTGAAAGTTGAAGTTCTACCTACCAAGTATTTATTTGAAGAAAATCTTAACAAACCAGAAGAAATGGTCTCAAATTTCGTTGCCAATTAATCATTTGAACAGAATCTCACCAAACTAGCTGAAGGTCTTATTTTGCTGCTTTGTTTGGAGCTAAGCTAGTGGCATCTTGTCAACGAAAGAAGGATACAAATTTCTGGAAAACGATATCATCAAATAAAATGTGATTTGGTAACGTCAATGACTAGTGTGTAAAACTTGGCTTTAAGAGATGTTAGAACAAAAACAATGAATATGTCCATAGACTGTTTAAGCACTACTGTTACCATACCACGATGACTGGGTTTTTGGTATTGCAGTATTGCACACTCAAAGTCCACAGTCCACACCTACTTTGATTTTCCATAAAGGCATGCATTATCAAATTGAAAACATAACTTGAGTTGTGTCGATCAATCATATATTATATGTAGTAGGGGTAAAATACTATTTTAGTCATAAATTTGATCAATATTTATTTTTCATTCTTAAATATTAAGAAGTTTGTTATTTATCCTTAAATTATTTAAAAGTTCGTCTTTAATCCCCAAACTATTAAAAATGTTTTATTTCTATCCTTAAACTATAAAAAAGTTATATATATATATATATATATATTTTCATCCATAAACTATTGAAGATTTTCTTTTTTTATCATTATTTTTGTCACTAAACTATTGAAAAATCTCTTTACAAAGCTTAAGGATGAAAAAAGAACTTTACAAAGTTTAAAGACGAAAAATATAATTTTGATAAAATTTAAAAACCAAAATAGTATTTTATCCTATGTAATATGTCATAATCCAAATATGACATTGGGGGTAAAAGAGAAATGTACTGGTATTCTTTAACCCCACTTCCCCCCACCCCCCCCCCCCCCCCAACCAAAAAAAAATTACTAGTCTTTGTATTGCTGGAAGCCTACACAATTTTTTTTTAGATATGATGAAATTCTTATTTTTCTATTGAGTTATTGAATTTGTTTCATATTAACCTGTCATTGGCTGAGTGATAATGTGCCTAATTTCCCTTAATTTGTCCATGAAATCCCAAAATTTTCATTGAGTTGTCATCTTTATCCTAATATAAGTAAAAAAGTGATGCTATTCTAAACAGAAAGAATGTATATGTATATGTATCTATATATTTTATGACGAGAAAGCTGTAAAATTTGTTAGTGTGAAATTCTTATTTTGCTATGGAATTAATTAATTTGTTTCATACTAACTTGTCATTGGCTAGTGATAACATTCTTGATTTGCCCATGATTTGTACATAGTTCTTACACAATTTTTCACAAGCTGTCATAAGCCCACCCAAGGAGAAGCCTAAAACATACGGACCCTATTAATAAGGTAAGGCCCAAGTCTTCAATTAAAAGCCACAAAGGGGCCACAATCATAAATTCTCGGCAGAAGCCCATAAAGGACTACACCTACAAAATGATCCAAGAATCCACTCAACAAGGCAATGAACTAACATCCGTAGAACAGTTGAAGCAAGCCCGTATAAGCCCAAGAAGGAGAAGCAAAGAAGATCAAGAGAGTATGATGAATTCAGCTTAGACCAGCAGAATAGAAATTAGTTCGCTCTAAAATATTTATCATCATCTCATCCCTAAAAAATTCCAAAGGACTGAAGTCCAATGAGTCAATAACATGCACCACTAAGTTAGTCCAATACATCTCCTCAAAAAAAAAAAAAAAAAAAAAAAATTCATCCTGTACAATTTGAATCGAGTTTACACTCTGAATTTGGGAGTTTGAGCTAAAGTATCTTGTATCTCAATTAACTCAAAGCGTCCAGTTTAGAATAGCTTATTTAGACTTTTGCTGAACTTTTTTTTGTTGAAAGTGTACTAAATTATACTAATACTTAAAATAAAAAAATAAAAAAAATAAAAAAGAGAAATTTTTTTTTTTTAAAAAAGTGAGAAAATGTTTAAAAAATAAAAGTGAGGTTTCAAAAAATTGTACATAAAAGCTAAAAGTTAAAAGCTAAAAACTTAGCTTATAAGTTCTAGCCAAATAGTCACTAATGACTACTTGATTATTATGGTCCCCAACTGTATACTTCGTGTATACTTGAATGAATCTTTTCACGATTTAAATAAATTTTTCATTACTTATAATTTTTTTTTGAAGTTTGTATATAAAGTGAGAAGTGTTGAAATTAAGGCTATGTTTGGTAACTGTTTTTATTTTCTATTTTCAAAAACTTGTTTTTGGGGGATACAAATAAAAAACAATTTTCTTGTATTTTTGAAATAAAAGACATATTTGGTTAGTTGAAATTAAAAAAAAAAATATATATATATATATATATATATTGTAGGGACTGGGTTTTTTGGTTGCCCAAGCCCAATGGACACGGATCAAAAGCCCAACGAACCCCGCAATGAATTTATAGAGAGTGGGTCGAAGGTCTAGGCGCCGGCCGGCGCTCGAGTGGCGTGAACTCCGGTCTCTTTTACTTAAGGAAATAGACTTAACACAGTTTACAACTGGGATTGGCTCCTCGGTCATGGGCCGAGGAGGCACTTGCCCTGTTCTCTCTCTTTTCCTTTCTTTCTTCAGAGTTTTCCTTTTTTTCTTTTCTTCCTCTCTCTCCCCTTTTTCTTTCCCTCCTCTTTCTTCAGGAAGGATTCCCTTACATTATATACCCTTGGCCCAACCAATCCTAGCCCTACACTTGTTGAGTGATCATGACCTTTGCTCAGGTGCTTGTCCCATCAGCCGCCTTCCCAGTCGCTTTGGGAGTCACGGTAACCAAGGCGACACTGGTGAAGGTCTTTTCCTCATTAATGCGGCCAGGGCGGTTGTCAGGTGCGTTTAGTGTGGAGATGATCGCTTGCTGCGAACATGTTCTTCAAACTCTCGGACGTCCGATGATGAGGTCATCCTCGGACTTGGATGTCTCCTCGGCTCGGGCCTTCGGCTCAGGAATGAAGTGGGCTGGGCCGTGGGATTATTTGGCCCCACATATATATATATATATATATATATATATATTAAGAAAAAATAGTTTTTTAAAGAAAAAAAATAGAAAATACTAAAATATGTTGTTACTAGGATTTGAACTTTAATGCTAACTCATTAAATAAGAAAGATTCATTAAATTATATGCATATTTTCATTGACTTTTGAAAATTAGAAACTGAAAACAGCTTTTTGCATATTTTCAGTTTCTTTCACAAATTAAGTTTTGAAAACAGTTTTTGTTTTCTGTACATTTTGGGTTGCTAAACAAGTTTTTTAGTCTCAAAAATAGAAAATTGTTTTTAGAAACAGAAAATAAGGGAAAAAAACATTTACCAAACATATCCTAAGTCTTTTAATATTTTACAGTTTCAAAGAATATGTTGGCAATGAAGTTGTGAGAAAACAAGAACAAGTAGTGGTCTTGTTGATTAGAGCTGTGAGAAAAGTTGAGGCCCCTCCCTTACGAATCCTCATTTTTGTCTAGTTTTGTTTTGTTTTAGGTTTTTTGTTTAACACTTTGGGCCGAAAATGTAAAATTTAGTTGGAATGACCAAAATAATATGGAAATTCCATAATCGATAGATATAGTCTGATACTTTCACTGTGACAGAATAGTTGGATGTTTGTATCGGTTTTGTGACCCAAATTTTTAGGACTAAGGGTTGATTGTTATTAAAATATTTTATGCTAAAGGAAGATGAATTCTTTTTGATATAAGTGTTTTTATTTGCCAAGAGTGTTGTAACGTGGTGGCATACCATGCTCTTCTTCATTACGGAAACCACGGTTCAAATCCTACTTCTCCCATATTTGTAACTATTAAATTATTAAAAAAAGAAGTTTCTTTATTTGTGTACACTCCATCACTTATGTCCTTACACGAAAACTAGCACTTCCTCTTCACATCATACTTTGATGGAAGCTGAGGTTCCGGGTTGATTCTCCACCGTGTGTGCATATTAAATTATTCGTGCCTTTCCATGGTATTGTACCCCCATGTGTAAAATTTTATTCCTTCTTAGTAATTGAAGGACTATCTCTATGTAGCCAAAATGACTAGCTTATGAGATCTTGGTATTCTGCTGAAAAATGAAGGTTGGCTAATATTTTATAGATATTGAGAATAAATAGCAATAGGAGAGCATTTTGTTCAACTTCAATAATTCCAAAAGATATATAAGAACAATTGGATCTATTTTTGGTTCAAGCATAATAGCTGCTACCCCTATATATTGCAATTTATTAACTGATGCATATTAATCAGCTACTCTTCATAATTTCCTTTGTGCCGTCTTTAGCGCCTATAAGATCGAGGCAGTCTAAAATTCATATTTGCTAGCATCTTGTGGTTTTGATAGATGATTGATCAAATAACCTGTATAAAAGAAGAAGTTCGAGATAACAAATGTTTACCTTTCCCTTTTCAAGATCCCTGCCTAATTTACATGGAAAAAAGCAAAGGTTAGTTCAGTGCTGTTGTAAATCAGCAGAAAACTTAGTGTTGTTCTAACATAATATTTTTTATTTCATAAATTCTAGAAGCATTTAGGGCTCATAGAAATAGTTATCGACATGAATAACAAGATCATAAACCAATTGGTAAGTAAGCAAACCTAACCCATGATCCAATGCATATTTATATAAATGAATAAAATCATAATCATTGAAATTAAAATGGTTTTCTCAAAAAAAAAAAAAAAAAAAATTAAAATGGTAGAAGTTCCACTATTTTGCATTAGAACATGAACATGATTCTCTGCAAGAGTCCATAACTCATGGTTGATGGAATTATATCTCCAAAGTGAAGTAAGCTGACTTAAGTTTTGTGGTATGTTAGAAAATGTACATAGTATCTTGTTTTAAGTATCACATTGCATTATGGATGAGTACTATTGCCTCTGCGAACCTATTATGAATGCTGTTTTGTTTTTGAAGAATGGCCTTATGCAATTGGCAAGAGAGGAGGAAGCCTATAATCACAATAAGTAAACTAAAGAGGCAACAGAAGAGGTGATTTGATTGTGCTCACTATATATCAACTTCAAGATACCCTGGATGCTGTTGAGAAAGGGACTCGTGAGGACACATTGCTTTTGGCAGTGAATAAAATATAGCCTTTCTTCGTTGTTTGTATTCAAAACAAAACCCGGTGGTGCATGATCATTCCTTTTTCTTACTAGTTAGCTTAAAGTAACATATTCATGGTATTTTCTCTATTATTCAAATGATTAGTTGTGAGCATGAAATTTGCTGATCTGATCATTTGACTAGTTCCATTTTATTCTACTGTTCTTTTAAGATTTTGACTATGTTATGTTGTAGGCTATCAGGAGATGTGTGAGAGTCATAAGCATGTGGTACAAATCTGTAGTCAGGAAATCTATTCATGCTGGTTCAATGCTGAAGGGAATGACATCCGAAACCTTCCAAGGAGGTTCCCTTCCAAAGAAAGACCAATCCAAATGAAAAAAGAACTCTGTTACAACTTCCCTATAGAACCACACTCATTTCCACATAGGTCTCCATGGCAAAAGCAATTTGTAAATCTAATTTAGTCCAAAAAAATAGCTAAAGTCCCTTAGAGCGCTTCTACAATTTTCCCATAATAGTTAACAAATGAACAGTGTTTCCGCCAATTTTAAACTCATCTCTCTTCCTCACTGACACTTTCTCCCTCAACTAGACCAAGCTCTCTCTCTCTCTCTCTCTCTCTCTCTCTCTCTCTCTTCCTTTGAATAAAACATCTATGGCCAATTAAGTTCCTCCTTGAACATATCTCCATTCTTCATCATTGTCATCACGCTTTACTGATTTTGTTGGCAGATGGGTGATGCTCCGTTCATCGTAATTTACTGATTTTGATTGAAAAATTGTTGATTTTGTTGTGAAGGTTTACTGATTTTATTGATTTGGTAGATGGGTTTACCGATTTTATAGATTTGATGGATGAGTTTGATAGTGAATTTGGTGTTTAAAGGCCTGGGTTTTCAACGGCAGGGGATGCTTGGTGGTGTGAGTGTGTGGGGTTGTTACGTGTGGCTGTGAAATACGATGGGGAAGAGAGGAAAAAAAAAAAAATTTCGTAAGAGTAAAAAAATAAATATTGGGTTGATGCAGGTGTATACTTGTTAAAATAGTAACAGTAGCCTTTTTGGTGTTAGTTTAGCTAAATTGTGTAGACTAAGGTAAATGCTCCAAGGCCCCAATTAAAATTAATACATTATGAGCCCCCCAAATATTAGTTAGCTTTTGGTAACATTCCAAACATTGGAATTCTATATTTCTAAAGAACTAACAGCCATAACATATTTCTACTCTATGCCATTGCTATTATATACAGACTCAAATTAGTACACGCAAGAAATGTAGAAGTCACTACATCTACAATCAAACATTGAACTTAAAAGAGAAGTTTATATGAAAAACTAAAGATGTCAAGAGTTCACTATGGTTAAGATTATCACTTAGAAACTGACCATAGGCAAGGAGCAGTTCCATCAGACCGGACCTGGATATCCAGTCAGAACATTAAGCCCTAACATCTTCATCATTGCCCAAGCAAAGTCCATTCAAGAGGTTGATCCGTCATCTGAAGCATACGCCCTTATAAGTCTTGCAGTCTTCTCATTAGCAAGAAACTGCTGATCAGAAAAAAGGAGTCCTCCCCCCTTTAATGATTACTTGTGAATTCATGTAGACTCGCTCATTTCCAATGATTCCATGGGTTAAGAGGAAGGCTGAGACTCTGAGTGGTGGTGCTATTACTGTCTTGGCACCTTATTCTTATCTCAGTCAGGCTGTCCTGTCCCCTTGTAGTCAGAGAGGAGTTTCTGTATGATCTCAAGCAATCTTCCCAATGTTGTGTGCACCTTCAGATGATCAAGAAACTGATGCAAACCAAAGAGCATTTCAAACCTTTTTCAACTGCAAAAAACAAGTTCGTAAAATGAGTAAAAGGCCTAGATAGCAAGTACCTAGAAGAGTAAGTTTTGCTCTTCATCAAAACCTCCAAAGGGTAAAAAGGTGTAGTGTCTGTGTTATATTATAACTCGGTCATGGAATATCAGCCAGTCCTTCATTGAAATATGAATAAGTGCTGTCCCTCCAGCCTGTTGACACTGGATAGAAAGAGCCACCAGCCTGTGATGTCAAGTATAATAGTTTACATCAGAGAATTCCAATAACAAGAGCAGCTAGATATTACAAAATAAATAATATATATATATATATATATATATATATAAATAAAAGAAAACAGACAAAAGCACAAAATAGCTATGCTCAGCTTGGCTGCTAAGAAGTGGAGGTAAAGGATTTGGAAACCATAGAAAAAATAGAGGAAAAAAAATCAACTCAACCAAGTGTATTGTAATTATTGACTACAATAAGTTGAGTCTCTTGATTTCCTAGGTTAAAAATAGGAAAATCAAATTTGTGTGTTTAACTTTTCTCCTTCATTGTTCTCTATAAAAATAAAAAAGAGGGATATAAAGAAACTAGCATAATGTGGACAGGGAAGAAGCAATCTATAACGAAAGAGATAATGGAAGTACAAAAGAAGAAAAGATATAAATAGGTTATGAGGGAGAGAAAGAGAGGGAATGGATTGTAGACAATGTTTTAATTCCGTTCTGTTCCAGTCGATATATTGCATTCTGGTCCATATATTGATTTATTAAACCCTTACCAAAATTGATTTTGCGGCTTCCTTAAAAATCTTTTTAAAAAGAAAACCCCACTTTTAGGAGATTTTATGAACTTTTTTATTAGTTTAATTATGTATGATATTTTTTTTTCCAAAAAAGAAAAAATATATATACATGTGTATTTATAAATATATGAGATTTTATGAAATTTTAGTTTATTTAATTATGTAAGAGATTTTTATGAGCCTTTGGTTTGTTTAATTAAATGTGATATTTTATGATCCTTAGTATTTTTTTTTATAAGATTTAAACTTCAAGCTATTCAATTTTTTTCATTTGTTTTAGCGACCAAAACTTAAGTGGTCTATTGAGGTATATGTACAAACACTCAAAGATGCAGCTATTTTGACCTTTTGATTAACTGTGGACAGACTACTAGCGCCTAAGCATAAATTAGTTCAATATCTGGAGTGAGAAAAAGAAATGATCATTGAAAGGAAACTGCCAAATCAGGATGTTTACTTAATATAAGAACACAAAGAACAAACATAGGAGATGAAAACTACGTATCCGGGGAGAAGATAAATTATGGACACAAACGCGGAATAGGCATTGCTAAAAGACAGAAGTCACTATTTTAGAACAAATCAAAATGGTAAGAACTAATAGAGAAAAACTTCAAATCTATATTCTATATCTATATATATCTAAAGGCTGAAGCGTAGCATTTATTGTTGCTATGCTCCAATTAAGCCACATCAGCTCCATATCATCATTTCTTTTCTTTCCTTCATTTTTACATTTTGATTTATTGGTTGACATTTATTGAACATCTTTTTAGATTTAGGTATTACTCCATCTCCAACTCTACCATGTGTCTCTCTATTAATCCGAACTCTTTAGATGCTGCTATTATATGAAATTTTGATAGTCATCAATAGATTGCAATCTCTTCACCTCCTCACCTCTCACTTTTTTCTTTATAAATTTCCAATTGTTCTCTCTCCACAAATTGATTGGCATGGCCTTCAATGGGATAGTTTCTTGAGCAACTCTTTAGATTTAGGTGTTACTCTATCTCTAACTCTACCATGTGTCTCTCCATTAACCCAAACTCTTTAGATGCCGCTATTATATGGAATTTCGACAGGCATCGATAGGTTGCAATCTCTTCATTTCCTCACCTCTCATTTTTTTTTTTCTTTATAAATTTCCAATTGTTCTCTCTCCACAAATTGATTGGCATGGCCTTCAATGGGATAGTTTCTTGAGTGTTTTAGCCGTTCTTTTGGTCATGACTGAAGTTCGTCTACCAAAACCCAATCAAATGAGTGCAAGACAAAGAGTGACTCTAGAGCTTGTAGACAAAACTGAAGCACATGAGAGGCTAACATTAGTTACCCAAGTCCAAAGGGTATGAACTAAAAATGAGTTTTGTTATTTGTATTATTCTTATTTTTTATTTATTTATTTTCCATCTTATTACTAGAAAAAAAAAATATAATTCAATTTTGAGTTTTCATAGTCTCAAAACTATTCACATATATTTTTGCTTTTTCAAAATTGATTTGAGTTGGGCATTTGATTATGTTTGTTGTAAATTGCTTTATGGTTGCCCTTTGCTAGACTATAGGAGAGTTACTCTCAATATGTTTGCTATAATGTTTTTCAGTTTGAAAATTAGCTTCAATGTAATGTTTTTGTTTTGGTCTTTGTTTTATAGTAAGAGTGTCATTCATTTTCATCAAAGAGAAATTGCTATTGTCTCTTTTTCCTATCGTTTTACATGATGAACTAAATTTCATTTTTATCTCTACTCTATTTGTCAACTCATCGACAGATGTCAACAATCAAGCCTCACAATCATTGAAAGCTTTCTATTCTTTTGAAGGTCATACCAATCAATTGATAACCATTTTTTCTTGGAACCTTTTGAAGCAAAGGGGAATAAATTTGTTGTTTTTCTTGGTGGTGCTTGATAATTTGCTTTTTATGGTTTAATACACAATAGCTATATTAGATTTCTCTTTCCTTATATTAATAATTTGTTGTTTATTGTTTAATTGGACCATTTGGTGTCCTAGAAATTGTGGGAAAATGGAAGAGAAAAGAGAGTAGCGTTTGAATCTTATTTATTATTATTATTATTTTTTTTTTTGGGTATGGAACTTGGGGTGTTATAGTTTAATTTTTTTTTTTTTTTAAATCTTAGTTTTTTAAAGGAAACATAAATTCTTCAAAGTACTTCAGCTTAAGTAGGCTATTGTGTTGTGGCTGGAATTTTTGTGTTTTGAACCTTAGTTGGCCTGTTTGGTTTTGGTGAACAACTTTGTGGATTGTTTAGCTTTTGAGAAATTGTTTGGGATTCTAGGAGTGAGAAAATTCAAAGAACTGAATTCTTTTTAAATTCCATTAGTATCTAGCTTTAAGCTAATTATTGTGCAAATGGAAAAACTAATTGGTTCTTGATTCTTGAATACCTATATATTATATTGTGCACATGAACAATAGTTGGGTTTTTAGTTTTAGATTTTGGATTATGCTATTTTTTTCAACAACTTGATTTTCATTTTAGAATTTTCTCCCCTTGAATATCTAAAATATTGTGTACATGACTATTAGACAAACTTAACAATACTACCATACCACGAGTTAAAAATTTTGGATTTTGCTATTTTTTTTTCCTTAGTAAACACATTATGATATAGCTAATGTGATCCAATGAAGACAAAAACAACTACTATTTTTGGGGCATAGCAGCTAATACAATCTAATAATTTCTCGTAGCTAGCCATTTAAAGTTCATGAGCTAGAATGCTAATAGTCATCTTCTCCGAGACAATAACAATTAGCCGAGTTCAGCAAGTTTGCCACCAACTTTGACCACAACGTATTGGACAATTTTTATAAAATTATTATTATTGATTAAATAGTCATTTAAGTGGAAAGATCAAATTAATTTATTTTTCATATCCTTTTCATCGGTTCTCTTTTACCAAATTTTAAGCTTTGTAAATTGCTTTCTATTTAACAATTAATCCCATATAGTATATAACATATGGTTTAATTGTTTTGACCACAAACTTAAAGGCTTTGTGTTGAAGCTTTTCACATCATAGGATTGATTGTCATGCGTTAACTATTTTTATGACAAACGTTTTGAATTCATAAACATTACCTATACTACCATGAACCAATAGGGAGAAAAAGCTTGAATGCAATTAAAATATGGACTTAATGTGGGAAGGCTATGTCTGACCACAAACATATATATCTATGTGTGTGTGTGGTCCGGTTAGGTTAGTAAGATATAATATATATACCTATGTTCTTAACTCACTCACTTACAATTTGTATACACACTATTTTTATTCTTTGTGAGAATTCAGAACATTGATAAAATGAATGTAATGACAAGTGGGTAATTTGTATATGGACACATTGATGAATGTGTGTGATGGACATGGGTGGAATCAATGACACAATACTGTTTAAAAATTTGGTCTTTGATGGAAATTTGTATAAGTGAGGATCTATTAAATTTGATCATTTTACTGAAGTAAGGTTTGTTTAAAACTTATTTTATTTATTTACCTTATTGTAGATAAATTTTTGTATATGATGATTCTAACCGGTTAAGCCCTACTTTTGTTTGTTTGTTTGTTTTTTTTTTTTTTTTTTTTTGGGTGGTTTTATCATTTTCTATTGGCAACTAACTAGACATCATTTTTAGAAATTTAGAATCCATGTAGCTGGTAAGAAGAGTGCACTTGAAAATTCAGAAGAATTAAAATATGATACAATCTTATCACATGAAGAAAAAAAGGAAATCTAATGTTATGTTGGCATGTCCTTCGATTATTGGGTTACAAATATCAGATTACAAAAAAAAAAAATATATATATATATATATATAATGATATATTTGTATAGATAGAGATTTGGAAAATACTTTTAGAAAATTTTAATTTTTGAGGTGAACATATTATGTTCAATAAATTTTGGAGAATAAATTATAAATTATAGTATATTACAAAATAATTATATATTCTCACGCATCGCGTGGGTTTGTGACTAGTTACATTTAAAAGACAAGATAATGATAAAATCTCTAAGCAGAGTTACTAACTGAAAAGTTTTCTAGGAACAAACCATCTTCATGACACATAAAAAAGATTAGCAATTTAATTTCACTAAATAGCTACCAGAGTCAAGGATATGTAGCCATACCAGTTCCTACGATAGGGAAAATATTCTGTGAGCTACTGATAAATTGAAACAAGCACATAGTCTACATATCCAAAACTAAGTCCCAACCTTTAAAATTGTTTTTTTGACAACAGTCATAAATCTCAAAATCTTTGGAAATTTGAGTTTGCATCAAACAATCTCTCTCTCAGAAAATCAGAGGTTGCAGAAATGACACTTTTGACAGCATCAGCAGCACTCCTAACCTTCAAAATTGAAGAAATTAGATTCTCAAGTAACAGATGAAGAGATGAATAATGACATTCATAACAAGAAAAATCTCCTTCTAGGCATAAATTAAAAATGCCATTCCCTGAACAATAACCAATTTGAGGAAAACATAACTATAATCAGTACCACCTAAAGCCATTAAGGAGAACCTGCTAAATTGATGCAAGATTCACTAAATGAAATAAGGTGAAGGAAAATGTAAATTCAAGTTGCAGCATAGCAGTGTCAGAGAAGAAGTTTAACCTGTCGATTGAAGATGATGGGTTAGATTCGGGTGAATGGATCCACAACTATAGCATTGTCTTCAAATGTGCATAACAAAAAGCAAACCAAAACCTTCTGCAGGCATGAAAAGTGTCATTGAGTACAAATTGATGACAATAAAACATAATGGCATCTGATTAAAAGCTATTCCTATGAGCAAATTTTGAATTCTAATTGATGGTCAAAGCAATAAAGAAAATTATAGACAGGTCAATTTCTTTGTTTCAAGGCACACAGAATTGTAGACTTTCCTAGTTCTGAAGTTCAAACCCAAAATGAATCAACTAACGTCTCCTTCAGATGATGAATAATCAGCCAAAATGCGTTAGTAACATGAACACCCAATTGAAATTAATTTGGATATTATTATCGCAACATACATTATGAGCTCCCCCATATTACTGAACTTATGGTAACATTCAAACCATTAGAATTCTATATTTCTAATGAACTCAACAACCAAAACATATTTACATGCAGTTTTAACTAGCTACTTCATCATTTTGACCATGACCAATGATGCCATTGCCTTTATATATAGGCTCAAATTAGCAAAAGCAAGAAATGTAGAAGTCACAGCATCTACATTCAAACATAGAACATTAGAGAAAGTAATATGAAAGAATAAAGATCTCATGAGGTCACTATGGTCAAGACCGTCACTTAGACACTGACCAAAAGCAAGGAGCGGTTCCATCGGGCTTGACCTTGAGATCCAGTAAGAACATTAAGCCCTGACATCTTCATCCTTGCCCGAGCAAAGTGACATCCCCTGTAACAACCCCATCCCCATTGTGTTGATATAAGCAAAGTTAGATGTAACAAATGCATACATTGCCCTTTTCAGGATCCTTGCCTAATTTACCTAGGAAAAAGTTAGGAGAGCTTAGTACTTAGTGCTGTTGTTAATTATCAAAAAATCTAGTGTTGTTGTAAGGTAATATTTTTGGATGTCAAATATTCAAGAAGCATATGGATCTCATTGAAAGAGTTATCAACATGAATTACAAGATCATTATTATAATGATTAGGCAAGCGAGATTAAAATGGTATAAGCTCTATTGTGTTGCATTTGAACATGAACATGATTCTCTACATAGTTATGGCGATGGTATTCATTTTCACCATAATTCATTGGTTGATGGAATTATATCCCCAAATGAAGAAAACTGGAATCAACTTCCGTGGTATGTTGGAAAATGTACATAGGATCATGTTTAAGTATTGCATTGCATAATTGATGAGTCCTCTTGCCTCTACCAACCTATGATGAATGCTTTTTTTTTTTTTTTTTTTGGAGAATGGCATTGTACAATTGGCAACAGTGGAGGAAGACTAAAAGCACAAGAAGGAAACTAAAGAAACAATAGAAGAAGTGATTTGGTTGTGCTCACTGTTTAAGATACCCTGGAAGCTGTTGATGAAGGGACAGATGGGTATTCTTTGCTCCTGGCAGTGAATAAAATATAGCCCTTCTTCATTGTTTATATTCAAACAAAAACCCAGGGGTGTATGGTCATTCTCTTTTTCCTTATTAGCTTAAAGTAACATAGTGATGGGTATTTTACCAAGTTTAATTTGAATAATAAATTGGACATTTCTTTTTTCATTTCCTCTATTTTTCAAATAATTTTTCATTTTTAGTTGTGAGCATGGATTTTGACAACCATGTTCATGCGTATCCTTTCCTTCATTCGTCCATGTTCATGTGTATCATTTCGTAATTTCCTAGATTATATGCTTTGCCCAAAATAAATGATGAATTGAAAATAATTTCAGCGATTAAAAGTTTCAACAAGTGGGTTTTTTTATAATATGGGACAGTACTGATCTTTGTAGTTGATTCATAAGACCTTGGAGTTAAATTATTTATTCGATTTTTATGTTTTGTCCAATTGTGTCTCAATAAAGAAATCTATCAAGAAAAGTCCATACGATCTAGCAAACATTCCAACGCTCCTGACTGTCACTGCCCATTGGTGGATGGGATACACACAAGTCACACAACTGATCTAGACTGAGAAGCAGTATGAGGAAGAGAAAAAAAAAATTAAATAGCCTAGGGAAATAAAATATTTAGGCTAATGTAGGTGTATTCTTGTTAAAATAGTAAAAGTATAATTTTTTTGGGTTAATTTCGCTAAAACTGTGTAGATGCCAAGGTGAATGCTCTAAGGCTTCAATTGGATTGTGGACCTTGTTATAAACCGATTTTTAGAGAACAACTCTAGCGCATGGTTTGGAGTGAACTGACGTTGGAGGAGGGGTGTTATGCGTGAAGCACAAAGGAACATATAATAATGCTAGCCAGATTAACTAATATATCAAACCTAAATTGAGATAGCACATGTAGAAGGAAAGACTAGTTGTCAATGGATTCTCTGGATCAGACCACCAATGGCATCGATATTTTGTCCAAATTATGAAACTAACTGATGGGCAAGGAAGCTGTAACTATGACATTGAGCTTTAGTCATGCCTCGAGTAGATAAAGAAGAACTTCACTACTTGCACATTGGGCTTGTGGGAAATTTGTCGCGAAAATGCGTATCAACACGTGGATTGAGCCACTCATGACTTCGGATGTGCATAACTAAAAGCATACCAAAACCTTCTGCAGGCATGATAAGTGTAATTGATTACTAACTGATGACAATAAAACATAATGGAATCTGATTAAAAGCTATGCCTATGAGCCACTTTTTAATTCTACTTGGTGATTAAAGCAATAAATAAATTTATAGACAAATCTATTTCTTTGTTTCACAACGCAGAATTGTAGACTTTTGTACTTCTGAAATTCAAACTCAAAAATGAATTAACTAACATCTCCTTCCGATGACGAATAATCAGCCAAAACTTGTTAGAAATACTAACACCCAATTAAAATAATTTGGATGTTGCAGCATAGATTATGATCTCCCCAAATATTAGTTAGCTTTTGGTAACATTCCAAACATTGTAATTCTATATTTCTAAAGAACTCAACAACCACAACATATTTCATCATTGAGTCTAATGTCTATTCTATGCCATTGCCTCTATATATATACACTCAAATTAGCACAGGCAAGAAGTTTAGAAGTCACTACATCTACAATCAAACATTGAACTTAAAGAGAAGTTCATATGAAAAAAATATCGATGTCAAGAGTCCATTATGGTCAAGACTATCACTTAGAACTGACCAAAGACAAGGAGCAGTTCTGTCGGATCTGACCTTGAGATCCAGCCAAAACATTAATCCCTGACATCTTCATCATTGCCCAAGCAAAGTCCAGTCTTGCGGTCTTCTCATTAGCTAGCTACTACTGATCAGCAAAAGGAGTCCTCTCCCCTTTTTAATGATTGGCTGTGAAGTCATGCAGATTCACTCATTGCCAATGATTCCATGGGTTAAGAAGAAGGCTGAGTGGTGGTCCTATTACTATCTTGGCACCTCATTCTCATGTCAGTGAGGAAATCAGAAGCTCTGGTTGGGTCAGGCTGTCCTATCCCCTTGAAGTCATAGAGGTGTTTCTGTATGAACTCATAGCCAATCTTCCCAATTTTGAGTGCAACTTCAGATGATCAAGAAACCAATGCAAACCAAAGCAACATTTTAAACCTTTTTCAATTCCATAAAACAAGGGCATAAAATGAGAGAAGGCAGAGAACTAGTAAGTACCTAAAAGATACACTATTTCTCTTCCATCAAAACCTCTTAAGGCCAAAAAGGGGAAGTGCCTGTATAATATTATCATCCAGTCATGGAATCTCGGCCAGTGCTTTGTTGAAGTATGAATAAATGTTGTCCCTTCGGCCTGTTAACACTGGATAGAAAGGGCCACGAGCCTGCGATGTCAAGTAAAACAGTTTACATCAGAGAACGCCAATAAAAAGAACAGCTAAATATTGCAAAATAATTAAATAAAGAGAAAACAGAGAGAAGCATAAAATAGCTATCCTCAGCTTGGCTGCTGAGAAGTGGAGGTGCAGGGTTTGGTCCCCCAATAAAGGAGAAAAGATTCAACTAAACCAAGTGTAATGTAATTACTTGGCTGCAAGAAGTTGAAGAATCAACCAAGAACATCAAATTTGTTTATCTTTTCACCTTCAAAGAAACGGGTATAATGTGGACAGAGAAGAATCAAGTGGGGACAAAAGATATATTGGGAAGCACAATACACACACACACACACACAAGTCGAGAGAGAAAGAGAGAGGAATGGATTGTAAATCATAAAAAGAAAATTATTAACAATAGAATCATGAATCAATATCAAAATGTTATGTGAAAGAGTTATCAAAATAGAAGTGTCCATCATTATTAGTTTTGCCAACAAAATAATATGTACAAGATATTTGAAGAGGGAATAAAAAAATTTTGAAGAAGGAAGAAATGAAATTTTGGTTACTTCGAGGAAACCGATACCTCCAAATTTGATAAAATGGACTTTTTCAAGGGAGTCCACCTCTTACACAACATGTGTTTTAATTGAAATAATGTCTGATCATGTTTTCAAAAACCCCCTGCTGAATTTATCAAATTGGAGACTTGGGTTGCCACAAAGCAAATATAATTCTATTCATCCTTCTCTAAATCGTTTACTTTCTCAAAATATTTGCATGTATCAACTTACCTGATCTAGATGTCAGTTAATAAACTGAATCCGCTCCTCCCAAATTCATCTCGTACAATTTGATTTGAATGGTTAGTAAGCTATTAGACCTGGCAGGCAACCAATTCCAGCTGCCTTCCCATATAACCGATATTAAACTAATTGGGAAGTAAAGTTAACAATGCAATAGTTTTCTCTTCAACAAAATCGAATTCATTAATATACTAGAAGACCAAATAACTACATGCAACAGAACATCTTAATAAGATGGGACAAAAAAAGTAGACTCTAAATTTAACCAGCATGTTTATCGGTGTTCATGTGTATCCTTTCATTCATTCCTCCATGTGCAAATTCATGTATAGCTAAGTTAGCTAAAAACTTTTGTGCTAACCTATTGCTATTTGTGCCAAGTGCTCAATAACTTGGGGAATTCATAATTTCCTAATATAACATGTTTTGTTCAAAATAAAGGATGATTTGAAAACAACCTCAGTGATTAAAAGTTTCGATGAGGGGATTTCTAAAAGAGCGCATGTGAGACTGTATTTGTTTCTATAGTAGATTAATCAGACTTTGGAATTAAATTATTTATTTGTTGAATTGCATTTCAATCAAGAAATGAAAAACCAAAAGAAAATTGACCTACACGAACTATAAGGGTAATGAAAAATCCTGAAAGTAATCCAGTTAGGTCATGTTTTGTACACCTTTTGAAGTTAGTCAATAATTAACATAGGTGGTATGAGTTGTCCTTGAAGAGCCCCTTATAGTGATTTGATTTAGTCCAAGAAATGAGTAACGTGCCCAGTTTTGGTAAGGTTTTCCAATTATATATGCCACATTTGTAGTACAGATGCTCCCTCCACCCGTGTAATGATGGAGGTAAACAGTATGTGTTTTGACCATATGAGCACCTTTCCTCTTGACATGAGAGATTAGTGTCACACCATCTGTAAAGAAATAGGTGCATATTCTGAACTGTTTCAAAAGTGTATCTAGTCATACCAAATTTGGTTACCGGTCCAATGGCTTGTTGGAGATTTGGAAATACCTAGATTATATTGCTCTACTATTAATTGTGTTTGGATTAACTTTTCGCTCATTTGCTGATTGTTGAAAATGTGCAAAACGCACAGTTGTACCTATAAATGTAAGTTTTTAAAAACTATACAAGAGGAGAACCAGGTGATACACTAGAGCAGATAACAACTTCCATAAGGCTTTGGATATTAATTTCTAACTTTTGTCTGAAATTAATATTTCTGGAAAATTTACTGTTGAAAATACCATGTTTACTTGAATAAATTTTTTGCGGATGAATAATAGAATTTCATTTTAAACCAGTATGAAAGTACAAAAGTAAAATTCTAGGGCTATTAACTAGCCAAAAACAAAATGATATTGTTAGACAACAATGGGGCTATTAACTAGACTACTATTAAAAGCATCTGAAATAACTTTAGGAATGTTAACTCCAGATATTCGATGAATCCAACAAACACTATCTCGTATATTCTTTATTGCACATTGTTTAACTAATAATCATAAGGATCACAACAACAAAAATACAAATACAAATACAAATACAAATGACAATATTGTAAACTTACAATATGCCCAAAGTATTTACTACTTCATGCAAACAATAGAGCCACCCCATTTAAAATGTTCAACCATGACAAAGTAGTGGGGTAGAGAAATGTGTTCTTACACTATAGCATAAACCAGGGCTAGACCAAAACGTGCAGTTCTGCAATAGTGAGCGAGTTTATTTTGTTGTGTAGCTATTACTAGCATAAAAGCTTATCCGCCTGTAAGCAAAGGTTTTTCATCATTAACACAAGTACAAACATTTTTGGCCAATGGAAAGTAAATTAAAAATGAACAATCTGTTTGACAATATAAAAAGAAATTTTTTTAAGGAAACAATATTATGAAATAGAGTATTTTCTAATATATTAGTGTTGAAGTCCTAAAGAATATACCTTAAATCACTATTTGTTTCCACCAAACTCTTCTTGGACTAATTCCTTTGTGAGCATTCTTCTTGGATCTTCGTACCTTGTGTTGTTCTTTGCCAACCACATTTACCAGCCATTTTGGATGTTTACTTGAGAATTCAAGGTAACCTATAGTCAATCCGAACATGAACCCTCATCCGTACCCCAACAATACAACTTTCCAATGAAACCAATTTCCAAACTTGAAATCATCGCCTTGAATGGTTAATGATGGCATGGTTGTTGTCCCTCAACATTGTCACAAAGTTTTATTAATGGAAATCCACATAACCCCAACCCCAAGTTTCCAAAGTAAGAAACATTTGCAAATGTATTGAACTGATTACCTACATGTATTGCCCCACAAGACGATTTTCCGATAGATTTAAAACTTCAAGTGAAATAATATCTGCTAACTATCTTGGAATGTTCCCTATGAGCATGTTTGAGGAGAGATTTAACCATTCAAGATTGGTCAAATTTCCCAATGATGGAGGCATGTGACCTATAAGATTATTGTATGAGAAGTTAAGCCCCTTGAGAGACTTAAGCTTTCAAATTGACTGTGGAATCTCACCCCTAAAACTATTGTTTGAGCAACCAATGGTTGTAAAGAGATTTTGGATTTTCACCATTTTAATATAAAATCCTTTCATGGTGACCATCACAGAATTGTGATAATAGCTTTCACCCATATATTTCAATTTACCATTATTTGCATTCTTGCCCATCATGGCTTTGAAATGATTGAAATATTTTGTTGGCAAAAGACCATGGAAATCATTGTGAGAGAGGTCTATGATTCACAAATTAGGGAAAGAGAATTTGGTTGTGGGATTGGCTATGGCACCATGAAATTTGTTTGATTGCAAAATAAGAACCCATAACTCTGGAAGACTTTCCAACCAATGAGGGAAGGTGCCACTTGTTGTTACCAAGATCTAGAACTTCCAACATTCGGCAATTGATCAACAATCTTGGCAATGACCCTACCAATCGATTGTCATTGAGGTTAAGACTTTCCAAGTAATTTCCCTCTGTAAAACTTGTTGGAATGGTGCCATTAATTCTGTTACTTCTCAAATCTAAGACTGAGAGAATCACTAAAGTTTCCCAAATAGAGAGGAACCATGTTACTCAAGTGATTATGAGACAAATCAAGGACATTAAGGAAAGTCATATTACAAATCAAGGAAGGATTTTTTACAAAAGAGAGAGAGAGAGAGACGAGATGAGAGAAACGAGAAAGAATGTTCAATTCAAAATGAACACTTACAAGCATTTATCTCGCTCATAGCCTTCTTCACACGTTCATCAAGTTCAGTCTCCACAATGAGTGTTTGAACAATCTCAAATCCATAATCTGTCATGGCCTATGCATGTGAAATTCAAAGATATTATAAAGAAATAGACTTACCTGGTAACTTGACTATACTAAACCAAATTAGCATACCGAGAAATACCTTTTCGAGTTCCTCTTCCACGGCTTTCACAATCTCATTTTCAAATGTATTGAACTGATTACCTCGTGGTATCATCCCTAGAAGACGATTTTCTGATAGATTTAAAACTTCAAGATATGTAATATCTGCTAACTGTCCTGGAATTTCTCCTATGAGGATGTTTGAGGAGAGATCTAACCATTCAAGATTGCTCAAATTTCCCTATGTTGGAGGCATATGACCTCTAAGGTTATTGTGTGAAAAGTTAAGCCCCTTGAGTGACTTAAGCATTCCAATTGACTTTGGAATCTCCCCCTTGAAACTATTGTTTGAGAAATCAATGGTTGTAAAGAGATTTTGGATTTTCACCATTTCAATATAAAATCCTTTCACGGTGACCATCACTGAATCGTGATAATAGCTTTCACCCATATATTTCAATTTACCATTATTTGCATTCATGCCCATCATGGCTTTGAAATGATTGAAATATTTTGTTAGCAAAAGACCATGAAATTTATTGTGAGAGAGGTCTATGATTTGCAAATTAGGGAAAGAGAATTTGGTTTTGGGATTGGCTATGGCACCATGAAACTTGTTTGATCGCAAAACAAGAACCCGTAACTTTGGAAGACTCTCCAACCAATGAGGGAAGGTGCCACTAATCTTGTTACCAAGATCTAGAACTTCCAACCTTCGGCAATTGATCAATGATCTTGGCAATGACCCTTCCAATTGATTGTCATTGAGGTTAAGACTTCTCAAGTAGTTTCCCTTTGCAAAAGTTGCTAGAATGGTGCCATTAAGTTTGTTACTTCTCAAATCTAAGACTGTGAGAGAATGACTAAAGTTTCCCAAACACAGAGAAACCGTGTTACTCAAGTGATTATGAGACAAATCAAGGACGTTGAGGGAAGTGATATTACAAATCAAGGAAGGTATATTTCCAATTAAAGTATTCCTTGAGACTGAAAAGAAATAAGTGCCCAACAGAGGTACTGGAA
The DNA here is from genome assembly GCA_032727855.1 of Quercus ilex subsp. ballota. Taxonomy (NCBI): domain Eukaryota; kingdom Viridiplantae; phylum Streptophyta; class Magnoliopsida; order Fagales; family Fagaceae; genus Quercus; species Quercus ilex. Next base: position 81,609,162 of record CM064911.1, read on the forward strand.
GGGGTCCTTGAAGCAAGTTGGAACTAAGATCAAGAATATACAAATTCTTCCAAGGAAGTTGTCTAATACTTGTCAAGGAGTTGTATGAAAGATTCAAGGAATACAAAGAATCCTTCCCCACCTCCAACAACCACATCGGAATATTGCCTTTGATTTGGTTATTGGAAAGGTCTAACTCTTCTAAACTTTCCATGGATTTTATAAAATCCGGAAAGTCACTTATGTTGCAAGATGACAAATGCAAATCACAAAGTTTGGACAAAGTATAGTCTACAATGCTATAGTTGCTGAATGATAACAAAGGATTATGTGAAAGATCAATTGTATGGAGAGTTTTGAGCTTTGAGAACATGCTTGACTCTAGAGGACCACTAATATTATTGAGGAAATATTTAGATGGTAAAGCCTCACAAGTTTAGCAATCCAGATTGGAATGTGGCCATGTAGGTAGTTATTACTCAAATCAAGATAATTTAAAGAATTATGCTGGAATTCATCAATCTGTCTAGTGAATCGGTTATTGCCTAGAGATAATTCAAGCAAAGATGGTATTGTATACACCCAAGATGGTGTTGTCCCATTCAATAAGTTACCAAATAATTTGAGAGATTCTAGATTGGAAGGAATCTTGTTGACTAGTTGACTATTAGAAGAATTACTTGAAGAGAAAATTTGGTTCAAGTTTGTCGTAACTTCCGGAAGCTACCCTATGAAATTGTTGTATGAGAGATTTAAGTAAGTAATAACTTCAAAGCTTAGGAGGGACCATGGAAACTGACCACCAAAGTTATTATCTAAGAGGGCCAAAGGAGTGATTTGTGTGAGATTAGGAAGAAATGTTGGATATGATCCTATGAAATTGCATCCTCAGAGGTACAATTCTTTTAAGGACTTAAGATTGCTGATTAAATTAGGTAAGTCGATTGGGAATTCGGTTATAGAGAGATCCAAGGACTTGATAAGAGTACTCCAGTTATACGTTGGAAGGACTTGTTCCTCTTCTCTCTCTTTTAATTCATCAATGCCACTTTGCCATTCACACCAATCCTCTGCTTTGCTCCATTTCAGAAACTCTGTGATTTGTACTCTAATCCTCCAAAGAATTCATGGAAAATGGGTACAGATTGTTGTGGGTGGGATGGGGTCACCAGTGATACGATGACAGGTCGTGTCATTGGTGTCGACCTCAGTTGCAGTCGCCTTGAAGGTCCCATCCATCCCAATACCACCCTTCTCTCTTCACCATCTCCAGAGGCTCAACCTCGCTTACAACTATTTCAGTGACTCTGCAATTTCATCTGAGTTTGGTGGCTTTGCAAACATGACGCATCTCAACCTCACTTGGTCCTCTTTCGCTGGTAATTTCCCATCCGAAATCTCCCACTTATCCAAACTAGTTTCACTTGATCTCACTTGGAATTTTGGCATGAGAATAGAAACGCCTAGTTTGAAAAGGCTTATTCAAAACTTAACCCATCTAACAGAACTTGTTTTGGATTGAGTTAACATGTCTTTTGTTTCACCTAATTCTTTCGTGAATTTGTCTTCCTCTTTGACATCTCTGTCTTTCTGACTGTGGATTGAAAGGGAGATTCCCAGATAATATATTCAACCTCCCAAACCTCCAGCTGCTTAATGTACATTACAACAATCTCACCGGTTCCCTTCCAACGTATAACTGGAGTACTCTTCTCAAGTCCTTGGATCTCTCTATAACCGAATTCCCAATCGACTTACCTAATTTAATCAGCAATCTCAAGTCCTTAAAAGAATTGTACCTCGGAGGATGCAATTTCATAGGATCATATCCAACATTTCTTCCTAATCTCACACAAATCACTTCTTTGGCCCTCTTAGATATAACTTTGGTGGTCAGTTTCCATGGTCCCTCCTAAACTTTGAAGTTCTTACTTACTTGAATCTCTCATACAACAATTTCATAGGGCAGCTTCCGGAAGTTATGACAAACTTGACCCAAATTTTCTCTTCAAATAATTCTTCTAATAGTCAACTAGTCAACAAGATTCCTTCCAATCTAGAATCTCTCATATTATTTGGTAACTTATTGAATGGGACAATACCATCTTGGGTGTATACAATACCATCTTTGCTTGAATTATCTCTAGGCAATAACTGATTCACTAGACAGATTGATGAATTCCAACATAATTCTTTAAATTATCTTGATTTGATTAATAACAACCTACATGGCCACATTCCAATCTCGATTGCTAAACTTGTGAGCCTTTACCATCTAAATATTTCCTCAATAATATTAGTGGTCCTCTGGAGTCAAGCATGTTCTCAAAGCTCAAAACTTTCCATACAATTGATCTTTCACATAATCCTCTGTTATCATTCAGCAACTATAGCATTGTAGACTATACTTTGTCCAAACTTTGGGATTTGCATTTGTCATCTTGCAACATAAGTGACTTTCCGGATTTTATAAAATCCATGGAAAGTTTAGAAGAGTTGGACCTTTCCAATAACCAAATCAAAGGCAATATTCCGATTTGGTTGTTGGAGGTGGGGAAGGATTCTTTGTATTCCTTGAATCTTTCATACAACTCCTTGACAAGTATTAGACAACTTCCTTGGAAGAATTTGTATATTCTTGATCTTGGTTCCAACTTGCTTCAAGGACCCCTTCCAATACCTCTGTTGGGCACTTATTTCTTTTCAGTCTCAAGGAATACTTTAATTGGAAACATACCTTCCTTGATTTGTAATATCACTTCCCTCAACGTCCTTGATTTGTCTCATAATCACTTGAGTAACACGGTTCCTCTATGTTTGGGAAACTTTAGTCATTCTCTCACAGTCATAGATTTGAGAAGTAACAAACTTAATGGCACCATTCTAGCAACTTTTGCAAAGGGAAACTACTTGAGAAGTCTTAACCTCAATGACAATCAATTGGAATGGTCATTGCCAAGATCGTTGATCAATTGTCAAAGGTTGGATGTTCTAGATCTTGGTAACAACAAGATAAGTGGCACCTTCCCTCATTGGTTGGAGAGTCTTCCAAAGTTACGGGTTCTTGTTTTGCGATCAAACAAGTTTCATGGTGCCATAGCCAATCCCAAAACCAAATTCTCTTTCCCTAATTTGCAAATCATAGACCTCTCTCACAATGAATTTCATGGTCTTTTGCCAACAAAATATTTCAATCATTTCAAAGCCATGATGAGCATGAATGCAAATAATGGTAAATTGAAATATATGGGTAAATGCTATTATCACGATTCTGTGATGGTCACCATGAAAGGATTTTATATTGAAATGGTGAAAATCCAAAATCTCTTTACAACCATTGATTTCTCAAACAATAGTTTCAAGGGGGAGATTCCAAAGTCAATTGGAATGCTTAAGTCACTCAAGGGGCTTAACTTTTCACACAATAACCTTATAGGTCATATGCCTCCAACATAGGGAAATTTGAGCAATCTTGAATGGTTAGATCTCTCCTCAAACATGCTCATAGGAGAAATTCCAGGACAGTTAGCAGATATTACGGGCCTGTTTGGTTTAGGCCTGTTTTGAGTGATATCACTAGAAACTGATAACTCAGTGATGAAAAAACGTGGGACCCACACAGTTTTTTTTGTTTGGTTTGATTTCCTAATCTTGTTTTCATCACTCAAACTCAAAAATTTTGAGTAAGAGTGATGAAAACCGAAAACTCCAAATTGGCGTTTTCAGATTCTGAGTTACATAACTCAGTGGCATTGCTGTAAATATTCAAACTCTGTGGGACCCAGCGCTTCTGTGTTGTCTCGTCAGTTCAGAGCTGTTTAATATTACCATTGCAAACAATCACAGCACCACCAAAACAAAACCAGCGCCACCATAACACCACCACAACAAACCCAGCGCCGATCCACACCACCGAAACACCAACCTAGCGCCGATCCACACCACTGAAACACCAACCCAGCGCCAATCCACAACAAACCGATTCAAGCCACACTGTGACCCATAACCCGATCTCCACCGTAACCCAGCCCCAACCGATTCAAGCCACGCCGTGACCCATAACCCGATCTCCACCGTAACCCAGCCCCAAAAACCCAATCTCAAACCTGATCTCCACTGTGAAACCCAGCCAACACCCAAACGACCACCACCGAAACCCACCATCACCAATCCGAACCTAGCAACCACTGAAACAACCCACCACTTTAAACCCAATAACCACCGATTCAAACCAACCAAAAACAGCTGAGAAAGAAACAGAGGAGAGAAAAAAAAAATCAAATACTGATTGAAGAGGGGAGAGACAGAGAAAGCTGGGAAAGAAACAGAGAAGAGTGGGAAAAAAAAAATCAAATATAGAGTGAAGAGGGAAGAGAGAGAAAGAGAGATAGACAAAAAAATTTGATAGAAAAGAGAGTTAGAGAAATGAAAGGTAAGAGGATGCGTGGGAGAAGTAAAGGAGGAAGATTTTTTTTGTTAATAAGACGCGGGTAGCAATAGTGTTGCACTGGGCAGTGTCAGTGGGTGGGGTCCACGGTTTTGAAGAAAAGTTGTTGAGATATGTAACTGAGTTATGATTCCAAACAGGCGTTTTGTAATTTTTGAGTGAAGGTGAGGTTTGAGTAATGAGTTATAAGTTTTGGATTTAAGTAATGAGTTATGAAAACTGAGACACCTCTAAACCAAACGGGCCCTACATATCTTGAAGTTTTAAATCTATCAAAAAATCGTCTTGTGGGGATGATACCACCTCAGATGCAACTGTTCCCTTACTCTCCTTATATTTTAAGAGTAACATTCTCTTTTTTTTTTTTTGGAATAGGGAAAGGGGAAACCTAGACTCAATGCTTAGCAGAATGGAATAAGGACTTAAACTCATACGCCAACTCCAAAACCGCATGCGGCAGTTGGAGTCGCGAAGCGAGTTATAAGTCCCTCTCCTAACACAGTTGTAGTCAGCAAGGGAGAGATTAGATAACACCTCAGATGCAACTGTTCCCTCACTCTCCTTTTTTGTTAGTCTACCTGTGAAGAAGTATGATGCTGACTCTATCACTATCCCGATCTAATTGTCAAAAGACCAAAAGGTGTATGAATTAGCCAAGCCTAAATAACAAAATGTATACCACCCAAAGGAGAATAAACAAGAGTCCCACTTACAGCTCCAAGATATCACATACTATACTATTATTCTAGAAATTACAAATAGACTTACCTGGAAATACATGGGCAAAGTTTTGGATTTTGAATCACCCTTCTTGTAGTGCCTCTACAGATCAATGGCACTTCTCAACTGTAATCATGAACACGAAGAAATTCAAAAATCAAGATGGAACTTTCTTTTATAAGAATTTAGAATATAATTAAGTTACGAAATCTAAACACCTAGCAAGCAAATGAACCACCAAAGTCAATAAAAAGTGTCCTATTAACTAGATAAAGCCATAAACCACTACATGCATATCCAAGCTTCACAACAACTTATCGCCCCCAACCCTCAAAATCGAAATCCAAAAAAAAAAAAAAAAAAAACCGAAGCTTCACAATAAGTTATTATATATGATTATTTAATTGTAATTATTTAGTACACCAGGAGCCCATTTCTTCCCCTCACATAATAATAAGTCTCACGAATTAAATTCATGGTAGGTCTTGTCATTCATGTGAGAGGAGAGAGCATTGCTCAAGGAGTATTGTATAACTTTCCATTATTTAGATAGATATAAAATGACTTAAAATCTAAATGAGTTTCAGCATAATTCAAAAGTAAATGGGAGATTGTTTGAGTCAAACTTATTCAACTCCAAAGAAATCCTAAGATGAATTAAGTCTAATCTTATATCTGGAACATGTTATCATAAGATAGCGCTCACTTTGGTCAAAGTAAGAGCACATCATAATTTAAAAGCACATCTTAAATTATGATATGTTCGATTGATTCTTGATGTGAATTTCATGTAAGAGAATAGAATCATGTGCATTCAGGTCAATGTAATGCAAACACAACTTTTTGAGTGAAGTTGAGTTTTTGAATCATCCTTTTGAAATTGAAACTATAAACATCCTAGATAGAGCAACAAATCAAAGATTCCAAGATACTACCATCATAATTACTTCAAGTCCAGCCCAAGTTTTACGCTTAACTATGCCGATGCCATTTTACAAGAAACGTAGTTGGCAGAATATGACTAAAAGATATCACTTATATCCCTGGAAAATCATCTTTTTAGGGTGTAGGGTAAACCCCTCTCACCAAGAATGCTGCTTGAAAGTTACAGAAAGGCATGAATCAGCAACCCCGTCAAAGTCATTGGTAGAAAAACAACTACTCGTGCCATACTGACGTATATCAATTCCAGTTCATGGAAAATCAACCAGCTTTCAGTTTCAGTTTGTTATTTTACCCATTTAGAGTCAAATTATACACAAATTATTTTTTGGTAAGTAAAAACTTTTTACATTCCATACACAGGAAACAATTTTCGAAAGCTCAACATGGATCCAACCAAAGGCTAATGACTACACATACATTATTGAACATATAAAATGCATTAATAGGAAATACCCTACCTTCTACTTCATTTCTAATTTTCTAGATTGTGAATTATCTAAATCCAAACAATCTCTTAAGTAGAAGCGTAAGATCTAATTAAACTTTAAGCTATAATTTTAATTACAAAGAGACAGACATTTAAATATTTCCCTAGTTCCATTGCTGCATGACTGTGACCCAAGTTGCATAATGGCATATTCCTTAACCACATAAATTTGAAAATTGAAATAATAAGAAAATTCACAAAAATGAAACAAATTTGAAGCAATTAAAATGTTACATAGAGAATAATTTGAGTATAATTGAAAAGTAGTGCCACATAAACAAATTACATAGACAAAAATAGAGTTCACCACACCTTCAGTAAATGCAGATCTTTCTCAATCTCTGGGGTGATGGTTTGTGCAGGCAAGTCAAACCTATGTACATTTTACCAACAAAAAAAAATGTAATTATTGATAGCAGAAAAAAGATTTATAAATGAACAAATCTTGTTTAGTTGAGACCCAAAAAAAAACTAAATTCCTCCAGCCATTTACACCTAAGACTATTTGAGGAGAGATTTAGTGATTAAGTTGAAACTGAAATATGCTAAATACACCCTAACACAATATTTAGAACCCTTAACACAAAGTTTTATGGCTAAGTTGATTTTAACACTAAACTAAACAATATAGTCCAAGTGTGAGTTACTTAGCAAATTTCTAGCTATTAGCTAACACTTAACTAATAGTTCATAAGCACTACCCAACACTTATGAGCTCGAGAATGTGAAGCACAAAATTTATACATTATAAATAAATTGAAATTAATTAAAACTCACCAATATTCTACTTTTTCATACTAGAAACCCTATCTACATCAGCCACTACAGTTGGCTTTGATGCTCCAACAACCATTATATGGCCCCAGATATCATTCCAAATTCAGAGGTTAGAGCAAATGGCTAATTATTTACAAAGGGGCAGAACAATCTCTTCAAGTCACAACAATAAATTAAAGAAATAAAAAGCCTACCTATTATTATTATTGATCACTCATCTAGCCTGGAAGAAGAACGGCATCAAATCTGTCTGCTCCAAACATCCCCAAAATTGGATAGAGTGGAAGTCCCTGCAAATAATTCAAACATAACTTAGTGCTATTTGTTCTAAAAAACATTTAAGCATAAATCAACTTCAAATTCTAATGGATGTGGCTAAAGCTTATGACCCACAGCCTCATTCTCCCTTTCTCTTTTTTTTTCTTTATTTTCTTGGAAAATATTACTCTTCGAAGAAGTCAACAATAAGCAAAATTAGACACAGCAAGCAAGGAAAAAAAAATTTTAAAACATGAGTAGGAAGTGCAAAGAAAGCAAGAAAGAAATTAAACCTATAAACAATACACGCACACAAAATTTGTTGTATATCAAAGAAAATGACATATTAGTCAGTTCATGGAGTCATACAAGTAGTTAAGTTGTCTACAATCACAGAATAATTTAATTATGTCATATGTAAAGGAAGAATCATGCTCTATAGACTATAATTATGAAATTATATACTAATTTAAGTCATCAAGAATATGTCAATCAGTTCGTTCATATTGAAGACTAATTGTGCAAGTATCACCAGAATTTGATAATTTCAATTATTGGGGGCATTGCTCTCTCTTTCCTATTTCAATAATTCAATCAAAACTACATCTCCTAACCTTATTTTTTTTTCAAGAATATAACCAGAATAACTCGTAAATTGTTCCATAAATATTTGATTTTAAATAGCCATAGTATAACTACTCAGATTTATGATCATATATCAAATTTAAAAGGAATTTCATCGAACATATATCATGCAACACCAAAAGAACATGTAATTTTAGATTTAAATAAATATTATCAGAAAATTTTCTGTTATAACTAAATTAATAATTTCCATTAAAAAATTAATTTTTTACAACCATAGTATAGCTACTCAGATTTATCACAACATAAGGGGGGAAAAAAGGTTGAGTGAAAAGATCTCACATCAAATTTAATAGTAATTTCATCAAGCATATGTCATGCAACACCAAACGAACACCTATAGAATAAGTTAATTCAAAGCAACCCAAAAAGATGATGATTCAGAAAAAGCACTTACCATTTCATCCCATCTAGCAATCAAGTTCCCAACAGATAAGCCCATGAGCACAGAATATTGGCCAACAGCTTTGACGACCCTGAAACTGAAATTCTGCATTTTGATTGAACAATGAGAAAAATAGTATGAGACCCAAGATAAAAATAAATAAATAAATAAAAACCAAATTTCAACCACAAATTTAAAACTATCTTAACGTTAAAAATAAATAAATAAATAAATAAAAAGAAAAACCCACCACCAAATTTCAACCACAAATTTAAAACTATCTTAGGAGACAGAGTTTTGATTAAATTGACAAAACCCACCACAGGCTCCAAACCCATCAGACTATGCTGATCGTTCAAAAGAAAAACACTCCCAAACATAACCCCGAATCATATTTAACGGGAAAATTTATAAAACAAAATTAAAAAAATTACCGGTGATGTTTTCGGAGGAAAACTGGTCTGACGGTGGGGAGGCGGACGAGGCGCTGCTGCTTGATCTCCGCCGGCTTTGTCCTTCCGGCGATACTTGATCTCCACCGGCCTTCTCCCTCTCTCTTTGTGATGCGTTCTTTCTCCCTCTCTCTCTCTTCTATTTTCTCTGATGTGATAAATGTGTAAGAGCATCCACATCAGTATGTGAAAAAATATACACATTTATTCAAATAAAATATTCATTTCTTTAACAGTATCATCTCTCTCACTGACCCAACACAACCCACAGACGGTCATCTCTCACAGACCCGAAACAACCACACAGCCACCATCGGAACAACCAGAACCCACACAAGATCGATAGATCGGCGATGGGAAAAGGACGTGTTGGCCTACAACAGCAGCGATTCCATCAAGAACAGGAGGAATTTCCATTTCCGTTTCGGGTTTGGCTTCATGGTTGTTAATTTCACAAAGAGAAAGGTTAGCCGAAATATCGGCCGAAATGGTAAGTGGGTTCAGGAATTTGAGGTGATTTGAGGCCGAAACTGAAGGAATTGAGAATTGGGTATCCCAGAAAGACCCATAAAAGCATGAAGTTTCGGTGAGAAACATGAACGTATCGGGCGAGAAAATCGGTTCGGACTTAGGGAAGAACGGAACGGTTTGGAATTGCTGTTGTAGGCCAACAGATCGGCGGCGTGGGTCGGCGAGAGAGTTGATCGGTGAGAGTGAGGTGAGAAAGGAAATGAGAAAAAGAGAGTGAGGTGAGTCAGAGGTTGAGATGGGAGAGAGAAAAAAATGAATAAAAAAATATTTGCGCGGTAAACAGTAACCGCTATATGCACAATTACTGTTTATTTAGAGCATCTCGGACCATGTTCTATCTCTATTTTTTCTCCAAAAAAGTCATTGTTTACACCCAAAAAACACCCTCTAATAGCCTCTCTATCTCCAATTTTTTTTTTTTAGATTTGCTATAGTAGTTCTCAGGCCTGGAGAGCACTGTAGCAAATTTCGTAGCTGCTCTAAACAATATCCTCCCTTAAAATAATATCCGGTTGAATAAAAAAATAATTCTTTCTCTCTCGTTCCTTTTCTCTTTCGTTCTTCACTCTCTCTTGCTTCTCTATCTCAACGGTTACAAACTAAAACATACCACAATCAAAACAAAAACACAAAACCCAATCGAAAGATTTGAAACACAAAAACAATATTTCTCATAAGTCTAATGAAATTTGAATAATAAAATAAAACTAATCAAACTAGAACAAAAAAAAAAAAACATGTAGAACGCCGATCTCCACTTCTCTATCGGTGATCTATGTGTGTGTGTGAGAGAGAATTTGTTTGTGTGAGAGAGAGAAAGAAAGAGAGAGCTTCTTGAATGCTCTAGAGTAGAAGAAGAGAAGAAAAGAAAAAAGAAAAAAGAAAAGTGAAGAGAGCTCCAGTGGAGTAGACAAAGAGAAGAAAAGAAAAAAAGTAAAGTGAAGAGAGCTTAGATGAAGTACCAGAGAACAAAAGAAAAAAGAAAAGTGAAGATAGAGATAAGGGAAAGGTGTGGAGGAGAAAAAAAAAGAGGAAAAAAAGAAGAAGAAAAGAACAAAAAGGTAAGAGAAAAATAAAATAAAGAATAAGAAATTAAAAATGAGAAATGTCACTGCAATATTTTCACAATACTTTCACAATAAATCTTAAGTAGTGGGTTGTTACTAACTAATATTGATTGAAAAAATATATATATTTAAGTGATGTGTTCAAATTAAAATAAGTAATAACTTACCACATATGATTTATTGTGAAAATATTGTAAAATATTAAGGACGTAGCACTTTTTATTAAAATTGGATGAATGAAAGAAGATTGAAAAAGAAATATTAAAGAAAGAATGAATAAATAATATTTAAATGGGATAGAGAAAATGATAGAGAGTCTATTGGAAAGTGTATATGAAAAAGTAGGTAGGCAAAAGGTAAAATGAACTGTTCACACTCCAAACAGTACAAAAATTTGAAAAGCCTGCTGGAGATGCTCTTATACTGCCATAGTGTATATTTGCATATTTTTACAAAGATTGATGTGGGTGTTTTTTGGATTAAAATGTGCAAAATTGAGGACTTTTTGCATTTTACACATTTTTATAACCACTGATGTGGTTGCCCTAACTAAGAATAACGTGTCTCAATTTTTTCTTGTTCCTTTTTTTTTTTTTTTTTTTTTTGATAAAAAGAACGGTTGAAGTTGAGTAATCAATTGGGTGTGAAAATGTGTGGTCTTTAAAATTTTGGATTTTTTTTTTTTTTTTTGGTATGTAATTGTGTGATATTGAATTTAATATTAGATAGGTTTCCTTTTTTGAGAAAAAATAGAAAGAGATAATTAATTAATTAATTGTAAGTTATTTAATTATTAAATAACAATAATAATAATAATCTAAAAAAATAAGTTGTAAAAAATTTAATGCATAAATTCATTCCAAATTTCATAGATTTGATAAATTTCAAGACTCATATAGATTTGATAAATGAAAAATAATGCAAGCATGAAAAATATGATCACTAAAAAAAAACCATTGGAAAATATGATTGTTGAAAAATTTTAAAATGTTACCATTGGGAGATTTAAAAATATAGTTATTGGCAATTAGAAAAATATAATAGTTGGGAATGCATAAAGAAATATTAAAAAAAGAATAAATGAAAATTAAAGAAAGAATGAAAAAATAATATTTAAATGGGATACAGAGTTTGTTGGAATGTATATTTAAAAAAGTAAATAGGTAAAAGGTAAATGCAACTATTCACTCTTCAAATAGTATAAAAATTTAAAGAAACTATTGGAAATACTCTTAGACTGTTTGTTTTAGTGGAAGGGAAGGGAAAGGAAGAGAAGAGAAAAGAAAAGTAAGGAAAAGAAAAAAGAGTGGGGGAAATAAAGTATTTCCTTTAGTGTGTTTGGATACGAAGAGAAACAGAAAGGAAAGATGTGAGGTATAAATGTCATTTCACAAAAATAGACAAGACCTTTTGAGGGTATAAGGGTAATTTTAAGGGAAAAATAATGGAATCTACAAAATCCTTTTTCCCTCCCATTCTTCCTTCTTTTTGTTTTCTTTTCTAACCAAACAAAGGAAAGTCATTTCTTTCTTCTTCTTCTTTTTTCCTTCCTCTTTCATCAAACCAAACAAAGCCTTAATCCACAAAACGAAAAGGCACGTGTTTTTCGTGTTTTTAAAAGTAACCACAAGATAAATTTGTATAGTTACATCAATTAGTAAACGAAAAGCTTGACATTTCGCTTTTATATTATTATATATGAGAAATGTTAACTCCACAACATTTTCATAATATGTTCACAACAAATTCTATGTGGCAAGTTGTTATTGGTGGGGTAGAAAAGTAATTTCAGTGGTAGGTTCAAATTAGAACAAATAACAACTAACCACCTACGATTTATTGTGAAAATGTTGTGGACGTAGCACATCTCTTATTATATAGATTTAGATATAGATATAGATATAGATTATTGTAATTTGGGGTTAGTGGAAGTGCATTCACTTGAACAAGAAAAATAAAACATTCCCAAGAGACAACAATATTTAATGTGGTTGGTCGATTTCACGCATACATCCACGAGGAACACCAACCAAAATATCCGCTATGAATGATATGGAATGTATCAAAATAAAAGAGAGTTTTTTTTTAAAACAACCTTATATTTTAAGAGTATATAACATTAGTTACAATTCTTCTTTCTTATAATAACTAAATCTTATATTAATTACTTTCTAAAAAAAAAAATCTTATATTGATTACATTTTTTTTTTTCATAATTAAATAATTTTCAAATAGCACACATATTGTTCAACAACAAAATCTCTAATATCAATTATTGTGATACCTACATTCACAGGCAACACTAATTACAATATTCACTATCAATGATATGAATTAGAACGACATTAATTAATACTCACAACTCACACGAAAATACTCACAAAGCCTCACCAACATAAACAAAACCTCTCACAAACACAAACTCATAATCCTAAAGCCCTAGTACACCCAATAACTCTCTCACGCCCACAAAACAACAAATTCTCAATACATAACAACGGGTAATCTTTCAATCCCAAATAATTGACCAACTATTATTCGAAGAAACCTAATTCATATTCTTTTAGGAACTTTCTCCTCTTCCCATGTGGGAGGAATTGTTGGCAAAAACCACCGAACCCTTTTCAACAAGGAAAATGCTAGAGATACATAACTTTTTACCAAAAAAAAGAAGAAGAAAAAAGGTACAAACTACTAATGTTTTGAATATATATATATATATATATATAACTTAAATGACTAATTTGAAAATAAGTTAAAGTTGGAGGATGTAATTTGGAGTTTAAACTTAAATAAATATGTTTTATATAAATAAAAAAATTTGTGATCATTACATAGGATGTGGATGAGTAGATAACTAGATATGTAATTCTTGTCCATTTTTATTTTTATTTTATTTGAGGAAAAAGGAATGGATGACGTAAAATTGATCCGGATATCATGATTGTTACACGTTTGATAAATGCAATCTGCATCAAACAATTATTCTATAGTTCAACACTTAAAGATTATAACTTTCCAAGTCTTTGAAAGTTTCATACAATGACCAAAAGACTTTGGAAGTTTTGAACAATGACCAAAGATACAGCGAGATGTTAACAAGGTTAAAGACTTCTAATGGTGTCACTTGTTTTTATGATTAAAAGTATTTGACATATCAATGACTTAAAAAGAGTCACGATTATTTTCTCCCACACAAAATTTAGGAGATGAAGCTACTAATTAAACTTTTCTTATCTGTTATTTTGGAAGACTGTGGAAGGCTCATACAATTGCTTAACTCTAGTAACAAAGTTCAAGTAGAGATAGACTATATGTTAGATAAGTTTTCAATGGACGTTGCATTCAGATTTATTTTTCTTTTATTTTGAGAACTCATGAAGACTTTAGGTGTGACAAATAGTTGATTTTGGTTCTTCCATTAGCTACGGAGATGATAGGCAAATTAAATGAAAAGAACTTATGGAGGAAGCTGCAAAGAAAATCTAACTGAAGAGTTCCTTTAGCTCCAAAATGTTAAAATTAAATCTGAGGAATTTTTCTTTTGCTGAAATCTTTAACCCTAAATATGTTTGTGAATTTTAATTTTCGTAAAGTCTTAGAATATGTTTGGTAACTGTTTTTTTCCCTTATTTTCTGTTTTCAAAAACAATTTTCTATTTTTGAAACTAAATAACTTGTTTGGCAACCCAAATGGATAGAAAACAAAAACTGTTCTCAAAACTCAATTTGTGAAGGAAACTGAAAATATGTAAAATGTTGTTTTCAGTTTCTAATTTTCAAAAGTCAATGAAAATACGCATTTAATTTAATAAATCTATCTCATTTAATTTGTTAGCATTAAAGTTCAAATCCTAATAACAACATATTTTAGTATTTTCTATTTTTTCTTCAAAAAACTATTTTTTTAATTTCAACTAACCAAACATGTTTTTGATTTAAAAAATACCAAAAAAAAAAAAAAACTGTTTTTTCTTTATATCCCCAAAAACAAGTTTTTGAAAATAGAAAACAAAACGGTTACCAAATATAACCTTAACTTTTTTGGTTATATTTTTCAAAAAATTTCATGTGGCAACTTATTTGACATAAAAATAATATTTTAATATCATCGTTATATAAAATAACTGATTTTTACTAAGCACATGCCAATAAGTAAATTAAAACAATACTGGTTTTGGAATACACAAGTCTCACCAATTTCCTTAGCACAACAGACGAAACATAACATCAAAATTGAATTTGACGCTTTGTTTTTTGTATATTCTTAACACAATATAAGTTCACAGCTATGCGAAACCAGATCATTTTGCATTTTTTCCATAACAAATAGAAAGAGGAAAAAGAAAACAATGAAATTATTTTTTTTATTATTATTTTTTAAGTGTATTTCATTGAATCATATTGAAAATAGTCAGTCATAAGAAATCCCCCCTCCCTTTTTTTTCTACCAAAAAGAAATTGAGTATGATGTTGGCTCCGCCATTGTATACATGAAATTGAAAATGCAACACCAAATTGGACCTTCCAGATTTTTTTGATGAACAGAAAGGCTACTAAAATCTAAAACACAAACAGCAAAATTACAAGGCATTAGACAGAATCGTTATCTTGACTGTCCAGCAAGATAGAATCAGAGATGGTGTTTCGATCCTCCAATGGGTGTGTTTCTCAAAAAAAAAAAAAAAAAAAAGGATTCTCCAATGGGTGTTTTCCGAAGTGCTTATATTTCAGCCAATTTATACCTCAAATTCATACCTTAAGAGGATGCCTTATTTCTTATTTGCTGGGTGGGTCCTTTACAATGTGCTAAATGTCTAGCATTTTTTACCCCAAAAAAAAAAAAAAAAGTCTAGCGTAAATGTCATAGGTTAATTATTTTTATAAGCTGATGGTCCTAAATAGACAGTGACAAATATATCCACTCTGGGTACCAATATGAGTGAATCTAGATCTAAAGTATATGGGATTATTATGATACTTGTTTATAAGGAGTTTTTAGTTTTTAAAATCTAAGCCGGATAATCTGATTTTTTTCATTTTCAAGACTAGTTCTTATAAATAAATAAAAAAAATAAAGTAACCCATCAAGTCAAAATAATAATAATAATAATAATAATAATACTGTAACCCACAAGAGATTAAATTTTCCATACCTTTGACAAGTGACAACAGTTCCACAAACCACAATTCACGCTAGTTAATAGAGTGACCCACAAGACCTTAATTTTGTCTTTTTGAGGAGACATGAGACCTTAATTTTCCATGTCATGGGCCAAAGACTTTTTGACACATTTTACTGGCTTGAAGTCTTTTCTAAAAGATAATGAGAGATGAGAAGGTAAAGAAAAACCCAACCCATAAAATACGCTAACACTAGGGATTAGAATTTAATTATGGCTGATAATAGTGGTTTTGGACCTCATGGTCTCCCGCTAGGTGCCTGTAGGCCAAAAACCTTTAAAGCTTAGGTTACATACCCATAGTCATAAAATTCACTTTCTATTTTTTTTCAATTTTTCATCACCCTTTCACAGCGTACACAAACCACTTTAAGTCTGTATATATAGAAATCATTCATAGACACCAACCCAAGTAGTTTTAGGATTTATTACATCCATCAACACCATCATTAGTGCGAAGATTAGTGATACTTTCCTCTCTTCTAAGAAAGTATAGGGCCTGACAACTTTTTGGAGTTTTAATTTGAACAAATTATAATTCATGGGTCTTTTTTTTTTTTTTTTTTTTTTTTTTTTTTTTTTTTTTGAGATAATGCAACAATACACAAAACATAGTGTATATAGTTTGGATTAACTTAGTTTTGATTTTCTCTAAATAAATTTTAATTAAATTAGGTTTATCCGTCTCTATAAATTATCTAATTGGTTTATTGAATAAAACTCATTAAATATAGGCTAAATTACAAATTTTACTCAAATTTTGCATTGTTCTCAACTTGGTGTTTTTTTTCACTGTTTTTTTTTTTTTGTTTTAATTTTTTTTTTTTATTTGAGTCCTTTTATTTTCATTCATTTTCAATTTAGCTCTTCCATTTGATCCACTTCATAGGTTTCACTAAAACAACATCGTTATATAAAGTGAAAAATCTAAAAATTATGGTGAGATTGGACAAAATTGCTAGAATGACTAAATTGATAATAGATTTCAGTTGAAAGACTAAAATGGGGGGAAAATCAAATTTAAATGTCAAATTTGAAAACATATTAAAGTTATGTATTTTGTAATTTAAACTTGAATAAACATGTATAAAAACAACTTTTATTGATTTTTCTTGATTATTGCAAAGGACCATTAATTACACGTAGATCTGAACTTATAAATTAGTCTTTTTTTTTTTTTTTCTAATTTATTTTGAGAAAAAATAAATAGATGATGTAAAATGGACCTAGACTACATGATTTCTACATATTCATTTTGGCTTGGTTTAACAAAGGGACCCAAATAACATTATTGTTACATGTTCAATGTCCACACGTTTAGTTTGCAATTCTGCCATTTGCATCATAAGAATTTATATAGTCCAAAATTCTAAGACTACAACTTTTCTAGTCTTTGGAAGTTTTGAACAATGACATGACTTGGTGAAAGAACAAAAGATAAGTTATAAATTATAGGATGCCTTAACCAATCATATATATATATATATAGAGAGAGAGAGAGAGAGAGAGAGAGAGAATTTAATTGTAAATTTAATCTTAAATAATATCGTTATAAACAAATAATTTTGTTGAACTTTCTTGATAATTGTAAGCATACCAATTTTTTTTAATAATAAAATATTTGAGGAAAGAAAAACAAATGACATAAAAGTAAAAATGGCCCAAAAACTTGATTGCTACACTCTCAATCTAGCATGAATAATAGAGGGACCCGGATAACATAATATCTACGCAGTATATGTCATCCCTTTCTTTTTTCTTAAATTAATTGAAAATAATAATTTATGATTAGATATACTCATTTTTCCTGTGTAATAATCTAGAAAATTCATTTTAACATAATACATTTAATTACAAATGGTACTTGGAAGCTGAATCTTTGGAAGGAAGACAAACAAGATCAAAATAAGGATAAAAGACTTATCAAACGACGTCACTCAACTTAAATGAATCCTCATTGAACCAAAACATTACCGTTTACATTAACTATACGGTACCGTTTTGTTGTTGAGCTGGAATATGACCGTTAGAAACATAGCCGTTAGAATCTCCTTTTCCCCATTCGTTTGAGAGGGGATGTTGAATTAGAGGAGCTCGTGCTGGTTAGACAAAGACTAGGTGAAATGCACGCTGGTTAAATGAAATATATCTGTTAATTTGTATGCCAGAAAACAAAATACAACTATTCTTACTATAATGCATAATGAAAGAGATTTGTCATCAATTTGTGTGGAAGAAAATAAAATACAATTATTTTTACTAAAAGCCATTGAAAACATGTGGTATAGGTTAGATTTCCAGTTAATGCGTCTTAAGTTTTTGGTCATTGTTTGGAACTCGCAAAGACTTTGAAAAATTGTAGTCATGGAATTTTGGACTGTATAAGAATTGTTTGATACTGATTGTGGAGTTGCGGAGATAATGTGTAGATATTATGTTATCCGAGTCCCTCTATTATTCATGCTAGATTGAGAGTGTAGCAATCAAGTTTTTGGGTCAGTTTTACTTTTATATCTTTTGTTTTCCTTTCCTCAAATATTTTATTATTAAAAAAAATTGGTATACTTACAATTATCGAGAAAGTTCAACAAAATTATTTATTTATAACGATATTATTTAAGATTAAATTTACAATTAAACTCTCTCTCTCTCTCTCTCTCTCTCTCTCTCTATATATATATATATATGATTGGTTAAGGCGTCCTATAATTTATAACTTATCTTTTGTTCTTTCACCAAGTCATGTCATTGTTCAAAACTTCCATAGACTAAAAAAGTTGTAGTATTAGAATTTTGTATTATATGAATTCTTATGATGCAAATGGCAGAATTGCAAACGAAACATGTGGACATTGAACATGTAACAATAATGTTATTTGGGTCCCTTTGTTGAACCAAGCCAAAATGAATATGTAGAAATCATGTAGTCTAGGTCCATTTTACGTCATCTATTTATTTTTTCTCAAAATAAATTAGAAAAAAAGAAAAAGAAAGACTAATTTATAAGTTCAAATCTACGTGCAATGATCCTTGGCAATAATCAAGAAAAATCAATAAAAGTTGTTTTTATACATATTTATTCAAGATTAAATTACAAAAAACATAACTTTAATATGTTTTCAAATTTGACATTTAAATTTGATTTCCCCCCATTTTAGTCTTTCAACTGAAATCTATTATCAATTTAGTCATTCTAGCAATTTTGTCCAATCTCACCATAAGTTTTAGATTTTTCACTTTATATAACGATGTTGTTTTAGTGAAACCTATGAAGTGGATCAAATGGAAGAGCTAAATTGAAAATGAATGAAAATTAAAGGACACAAATAAAAAAATAAAAAAAAAACAGTGAAAAAAAACACCAAGTTGAGAACAATGCAAAATTTGTAATTTAGCCAATATTTAATGAGTTTTATTCAATAAATCAATTAGATAATTTATAGAGAAGGATAAACCTAATTTAATTAAAATTTATTTAGAGAAAATCAAACCTAAGTTAATCCAAACTATATACACTATGTTTTGTGTATTGTTGCATTATCTTAAAAAAAAAAAACAAAAACAAAAAACCATGTTATAATTTGTTCAAATTAAAACTACAAAAAGTTGTTAGGCCCTATACTTTCTTGGAAGAGAGGAAAGTATCACTAATCTTCGCACTAGTGATGGTGTTGATGGATGTAATAAATCCTAAAACTACTTGGGTTGGTGTCTATGAATGATTTCTATATATACAGACTTAAAGTGGTTTGTGTACGCTGTGAAAGGGTGATGAAAAATTAAAAAAAAATAGAAAGCGAATTTTATGGCTATGGGTATGTAACCTAAGCTTTAAAGGTTTTCGGCCTACAGGCACCTAGCGGGAGACCATAAGGTCCAAAACCACGATTATCAGCCACAATTAAATTCTAATCCCTAGTTTTAGCGTATTTTATGAGTTGGGTTTTTCTTTACCTTCTCAGCTCTCATTATCTTTTAGAAAAGACTTTAAGCCAGTAAAATGTGTTAAAAGGTCTTTGGCCCATGACATGGAAAATTAAGGTCTCATGTCTCCTCAAAAAGACAAAATTAAGGTCTTGTGGGTCACTCTATTAACTAGCGTGAATTGTGGTATGTGGAACTGTTGTCACTTGTCAAAGGCATGGAAAATTTAATCTCTTGTCGGTTACAGTATTATTATTATTATTATTTTTTTTTTTTTTGACTAGATGGGTTACTTTATTTTATTTATTTATTTATAAGAACTAGTTTTGAAAGTGAAAAAAATCAGATTATCCGGCTTAGATTTTAAAAACTAAAAACTCCTTATAAACAAGTATCATAATAATCCCATATACTTTAGATCTAGATTCACTCATATTGGTACCCATAGTGGATATATTTGTCACTGTCTATTTAGGACCATCAGCTTATAAAAATAATTGACCTATGACATTTACGCTAGACATTTTTTTTTTTTGGGTAAAAAATGCTAGACATTTAGCACATTGTAAAGGACCCACCCAGCAAATAAGAAATAAGGCATCCTCTTAAGGTATGAATTTGAGGTATAAATTGGCTGAAATATAAGCACTTCGGAAAACACCCATTGGAGAATCCTTTTTTTTTTTTTTTTTTTTTTTGAGAAACACACCCATTGGAGGATCGAAACACCATCTCTGATTCTATCTTGCTGGACAGTCAAGATAACGATTCTGTCTAATACCTTATAATCTTGCTGTTTGTGTTTTAGATTTTAGTAGTCTTTCTGTTCATCAAAAAAATCTGGAAGGTCCAATTGGGTTGCATTTTCAATTTCATGTATACAATGGCGGAGCCAACATCATACTCAATTTTTTTTTTGGTAGAAAAAAAGGGGAGGGGGGATTTCTTATGACTGACTATTTTCAATATGATTCAATGAAATACACTTAAAAAAGAATTAAAAAAAAAAATTTCATTGTTTTCTTTTTCCTCTTTCTATTTGTTATGGAAAAAATGCAAAATGATCTGGTTTCGCATAGCTGTGAACTTATATTGTGTTGAGAATATACAAAAAACAAAGCGTCAATTTCAATTTTGATTTTATTTTTCGTCTGTTGTGCTAAGGAAATTGGTGAGACTTGTGTATTCCAAAACCAGTATCATTTAATTTACTTATTGGCATGTGCTTAGTAAAAATCAGTTATTTTATATAACGATGATATTAAAATATTTTTTTTATGTCAAATAAGTTGCCACATGAAATTTTTTGAAAAATATAATAAAAAAAGCTAAAGACTTTACGAAAATTAAAATCACAAACATATTTAGGGTTTAAGATTTCAGCAAAAGAAAAATTCTTCAGATTTAATTTTAACATTTTGGAGCTAAAGGAACTCTTCAGTTAGATTTTCTTTGCAACTTCCTCCATAAGTTCTTTTCATTTAATTTGCCTATCATCTCCGTAGCTAATGGAAGAACCAAAATCAACTATTTGTCACACCTAAAGTCTTCATGAGTTCTCAAAATAAAAGAAAAATAAATCTGAATGCAACGTCCATTGAAAACTCATCTAACATATAGTCTATCTCTACTTGAACTTTGTTACTAGAGTTAAGCAATTGTATGAGCCTTCCAAAATATGTGTACATTTTATAATATTTTAATAAGTTATTTTTTTTTGGGGGGGGGGGGGGGTAGTGGACTTATGGGGAAAACAATCTTCCAAAATAACAGATAAGAAAAGTTTAATTAGTAGCTTCATCTCCTAAATTTTGTGTGGGAGAAAATAATCGTGACTCTTTTTAAGTCATTGATATGTCAAATACTTTTAATCATAAAAACGAGTGATACCATTAGAAGTCTTTAATCTTGTTAACGTCTCGCTGTATCTTTGGTCATTGTTCAAAACTTCCAAAGTCTTTTGGTCATTGTATGAAACTTTCAAAGACTTGGAAAGTTATAATCTTTAAGTTTTGAACTATAGAATAATTGTTTGATGCAGATTGCATTTATCAAACGTGTAACAATCATGATATCCGGATCAATTTTACGTCATCCATTCCTTTTTCCTTAAATAAAATAAAAATAAAAATGGACAAGAATTACATATCTAGTTATCTACTCATCCACATCCTATGTAATGATCACAAATTTTTTTATTTATATAAAACATATTTATTTAAGTTTAAACTCCAAATTACATCCTCCAACTTTAACTTATTTTCAAATTAGTCATTTAAGTTTTATATATATATATATATATATATATATTTTTTTTTTCAATCTTTAACTTAAATATGTTATCAATTTAGTAACTCTGTCAATATTGTCCAATATGGTTTGGATGGAAGGAATACAATGAAAACAAATGAAAGTTAAAGGAATGAAATGAAAAATAGTAAAATTTAAAGAACCGAATTAAAAACAAGTCATAGTTGGAGGTGTAATTTGTAGTTTAGCCTTCGTTTAATAAGTATTAATAAGTATTAATAAATTAAAATTCAATTAGAGACCTTTTAGAGTAGAAAATACCTATTAATTTTAATTTTTTGGGGGAAATTTAATCAAACCTAAAATAAAACATATCCCTTCATTGTGAAGTTTGAAGCCGATGAAGCATATATGAATTGAACAAACGTCAGACTTGACCGGGCTGCTTTTCATATGGCTATAAAAAGTCCAACATCTACGCAAAATTTTCCATGCACAAACACAATAATCCTGTTGACGAAAATTGTTAACTAATGTTTAACAATAATTGTCAACTTATGTTTAACAAACGTTGTCAACTTATGTTTAACAAACATTGTCAAATTAGTCAAATTCGTCAAATATAATTTCACTCATAGGCCTTTTGGCGTATGAGTTTTATTGATGTGAGTAGTGCCCATTCAAGATAATGTATCTCTTAATTACAATCCCTTGTTTCAAAGGAAGACCTTTTTCAAGGGAACACCTTTTGATTCCAACCATGTTGTCTTTGTACATAGGTTTATTTTAAGGGAATATGTGTTTTTATTTATTTGTGACTGCACCTAATAATTTATTTAGGTTGCCTACGTACCCTTGGCGGGGATCAAGCCACTTCGTAGTTCTTTATTTGAGGTTTTAGATTTAAAGTCTCAAATATAGTTTTGTCCCATTTTAAATGATGGATCTTTAAGTCAATACTTGGCTTTTAATTAAGTATTGGCATAATTTTGTATTTGGGTGAGATAATTGGTTTTAATCTCAAGGGTATGTCAAGGACTATGTTTTTATGGAAATTGAATCAAGGATTCTCTTTTTGAGAAGTTAAAATTCCAAGCAATTTTCCCTTTCTTTCATTTGCTTCTTTGTAGGAATTTTAATGATATTTGGATTGAGGTTCCTTTGAAGCAACTTTATTCTTTATGAACATGTTTTAGGAATTGGGAATTGGAAAATTTCCTCAAATCAATTTTTATATGGTCAATAATCCCAAGGAATTAGTCACAATTAATTTGGTAGAGTTAATGCCTCCATTAATTTAATGGTGGAATCAAGGACTCCATTAAAATGGTAGAGTCAAGGACTCCATTGATGGGGTAGAGTCAAGGACTCCAATAATGGAGGTAGAGTCAAGAACTCCATTGATGGGGTAAAGTCGAGGACTCCATTGATGGGGTAGAGTCGAGGACTCCAATAATGGGGTGGAGTAGGGTAGGGTTAAGGACTCCAATTATGAAGTAGAGTCAAGGACTCCAATTATTGGGGTAGAGTCAAGGACTCCATTGATGGGGTAGAGTCAAGGACTCCAATTAAAATGAACATTACACCACAACTTGAAAGAATTTTTATTTGGTAATTTTCAAATAGGATTTAAGAGTCAGGAACTCTTGTATAAAGCTTCATTAAAGAGTTAGGAACTCCTAATGAAAACCAACCCTATTTGTTTTACCAAGCAAAAATTCAGATTTGAGAATGAGGGAGAGAGAGATTTTGAGAAGAAAAGGACTGATGAAATCCTATGTACAAACCTATGTTCTCTGCTTGATCTTACCCTCTCTGTCCGTGCTCTTTTTTTTTTTTTCTCTCTTCTCTCTATCTCTCTACTGTGTGCGTAATTGCTCTTTAACGGTTTTAGACCCCTTAAAACAACCAGATTAACCTAGTTAGTTAGCCAAGTGATTAACTTAGTCAATTTATGCAATTCTAGGTTATCACAAGCATACAATTATATCAAGAATATAAAGCAGCGGAATAATAAAGAACACAATGATATGATCACCCAGGAAACCACACGGTAAAAACTTGGGGAGGATTTGACCCACTGATCCTCAAGGCAAACTTGAATCCACTATGAAAGAATCGAAGTTCATACAAAAGGACTTACAAGCTCCCCGCTCGACTTCCTAATGCTACCTACCAGTAGAACTTACTGACATGACCACGTGCAAGCTTCGAATCCACGGACTCCTTCTTTCTTGGATTCTCCAATCAGCTACAAGCACCCACGCTTGTTATTCTTTAAGCTCCAATGGCAGCAACCGAGTTGATCATCAAGATGTTGAAGTAATCTCTACCTTGAAAACCCTAAGCTTTATGTAAAGGAAAGCTCCTCTAGATCTCACAAGAGATTTACACAAAACAGCAATGTATTAGCAACAATACAACAGGAGCAACTTTGAAAACGTGGCTAGGGTTTTGCCTTATATACCTAGGGCAAAAATATAAAACTCTAAACGTTTAATGAGTTAGGGCTGAGTTGGAAATTCTACAGAAAACACATCTAACCCGAGATTCGATCGATCGAGCCTAAGCTTCGATCGATCGAGCCAGGCCGAAATGCACCAATGCATTCTGCAGCCACTCAATTCCAACTTTACAATAATTAATCAACTTTGAGCAAGTCTAAATAAGAATAAACATATTGTTTTGATCATGGTTTGCCAATATTACAAATTAGAGTTCTAAATACATAAATTCCTAAACCTTTAGAACCTAACAAACTCCCTATTTGGCAATCCGTGACAAAACACAAATTAAAAGCTCAAAGTTTACAAGTACAAAGCTCTTTACAAAAGTAATGCTCATAAACTCAAATTCAATCCTAACTACTATCCATCAGTTGCAAGTGTAGACAGCAGCTCAATTGAATCAACCTGTATATTCCTGAAATACTCAACAAACGCATAAACACATGTGTGACAGAAAAGAGTAAAACAACAGGAATAACATTCTTGTATGATTCACACAACACAGAATAAAGACATATATCAATGAACAACTCATAAATATAAACCAATAAGCAGTGAATCACAAAGCAACAAGAATCAAGTATATATCATGTATATCAAAAACAATGTTACTCTCTCTAACATGAATATCCCCAAAAATGATATACAAAGTGAAGCACCTAGATACAATTTATAAACTCCACTAACTCCTCAAAAACAAAAAGTATACTCCCCCTAACTACAAAAACTCCTCTACAAAATCAAAACTCTACTCCCCCTTTTTGTGACGGAATGCCAAAGTGCAATCACAAGCCATCATCAAAAGGAGGTGGTGAAGGCGAACGCAGATGCGCCAGATCAGCACGCAAAGCACGAATCTCGTCAAATAAGTCCACCAAAAGCTGACCATGAGCCGCCTGAACGGTCATGACAGTCTCCAAGGTACGACGTATATCAAAGTCGTCCGAAGGAGGTGGAGGAACAGCAGCAACAGCAGCAGCATTAGGATCAGGAATAGCCTCACTAGCAGGACTTGTAGAAGAAGAAGGAGGAGGTGCGCTACTAGAAGGTGCAGACCTAGGGTGTTTAGAGCCAGCTTTAAGATAAGCGGCCCTTTGTCTAAGGAAAGACGCACCTATGGGCAATCACATGAACAGGCTCAGAGGAAGGGAAACCACTAAGATCAAAATAAAGCAAAATCCTATGAATGAAAATAGGATGAACAAGGGCATGAGAAGTAGATGAACTCCTATAAACTTCGTTCAAAGAACGAAGAAACAAATGGGGAAAACTGATAGGAGCATCAGTGACAAGAGCGTACAAAAATACACACCGCTCGAGAGGAATGGTGTGAAGATGAGAAATGGACTAGAAAGAGTGACACGCTATCCTAAAGAAGAGATAGTGTAACTCAGAAAGTTCAGCAGTGGTGATCCTAGGATCAGAACCCCACTGGATAGATGACCAAGTGATGTAAGACATGACATCACTCAAAATGGGAGACTCATCATATGGGTAGACAGGATGCTGTACCAAAGGTACCCCTAGAGCATCAGCCACTACCTTAGGAGTAATGATGTACTCTACGCCTCGTATCCAACTCTTTACTAAAGTGTTGGAATCATAGACGCGAATAGAGATGTTCGAAAAGAACTCTCTAATCAAGGTAGCAGGTGGAGGAGGATCAGAAATATCCACTAAGGGTAACCAGCCCCTACGCTTAAAGTTTGCCCTAATGGTAGGATCAAGCTTGTCTAAGATGACAGAACGCTCAGACCATATCTTCCTCTTAAGGTTCAGTGTATCAAAAATCTCTTGGTTTTTCTCACTAGGAAACCTCTCTCGGTCAAAGGGAGGAGGGGAAGGAGTAGGTGAGGAAATAGTCCTACAAGCCCTAGTCTTCCTAGACATAGTGCTAAGGAAAGGACAAAGATACAAGAGAAAACTAAAAGAACAAAATAAAAAACAAAATCAAGGGCAGACTGCAAGTTAGCACAAAAAAAAAATATAGAACAAAAATCTATATGATGCATGAACAATAACAATGTTGTGATGCATGAACTAATGCAGTAAACACAGTTCAAATTAAGTTCAATTACACAAAATTGGCTCGAGCATAGAGTTTCTAAAAAAAACTCCAAAAATTTGAAAACCACTTGA
Organism: Quercus ilex subsp. ballota; assembly: GCA_032727855.1. Lineage (NCBI taxonomy): Eukaryota > Viridiplantae > Streptophyta > Magnoliopsida > Fagales > Fagaceae > Quercus > Quercus ilex. The sequence continues at coordinate 81,635,858 of CM064911.1, forward strand.
AAAATTTTGAAGCACATTGATGAATTAAACATTACAAAACACAATACATAGATTATAATGCCTAATTACATCCAATCAACAAGCTAATTTCATCAATTTCAACCTAATTGAACAAAATCCCCAATTCGAAATAATTATAAACCCTAGAAATTTCAATTCTCTACAAAACCCAAAATTGATCAAATTAAACTATCAAGATCATGTTTATAGCATGTCCTCACAAAAACCCATTGATCGCTTGAATCAACAAAAATCCCAAAAAGAAAAAGGTTCGAAAATTTGAGGATAAATGCATGAAAAATGCATGAAATATGTAAATAAACTCAAAAAGGAAGGGCAAAAGAGAATTACCGGCTTGAGGAAAGAGTTTCTTTGCAAAAAATCCGGAGGAAAATGACAAAAAATGAACTGTGGAGCCTTGCCTAGTCGGAGAGAGAAGAAAAGTTTGAAAAAACTTTTTGAAAAAGTGTTTGAATCAGTCAAGAATAGTGTTTTGAAAAACCTGATTCGCGACTTTCGATTGATCGAAAATTATTTTCGATCGATCGAATTACTCCAAAATTTTTAAAGAGATTTTAAGTATTTTCGATCGATCGAAAAACAGAATAGATCGATCGAAACAGGCAGCGGCTCACAGTATTTTGAGAAAAATTACAGTTTTGAAAAACTCAAACCAATTTTTGAAAAATAACTCCTCAAAGCATTGAAATCAATGAAACAAAATGCATGAGTATGAGATGAAATGGAAAGATTTTTCAAAAACCCAAATTTTCATCTCAATTTCCCAAAAGAAAGGTTCAGCCAATTCTCCCTTTTAATTCTCAAGCAAAAAAAATGTTTTGCATAATTCTTAACGTATTTTCAAACTTGGTTGGTCAGACCAAAAACATACACAATAACATGTACAGTGTTTAGCAAAGAGTAACTCGTGTAGTGTGTGCAACTAGCAAAAACTTGAGATACATGTGAGGTGATATGTGAATAGAAATTAATCACAAAGTCTACAAAATTCATCACATAGAAATCAAAAGAGACTATCACCTAAAGAGTTACATCATATAACTCCCACATCTCCTAGAACATAAGCTTGCAATCATGTAAGTTTCTTGAATTTAGCCTCTTAATTATGTGAATTGGCATCAAGCCTAATAGTACATACCAGTTTTAAGCATTAAGCAATTAAGCCAAGGCTACACCTTATATTCTTTTTTTTTTGTGCATGTGCTACACTTTCTCGAGCACAAAATCTTATGATATGCACTAAGGTGTTCATAATTGGCTAGTGAACAGTGGTGAGATGGTTATTTATACCTTTCTCAAAAGGATCAAGTCCGACAGTCAAATAACATGTGACTTCAAAATTAAGACAAAGTGATAAACACCATAAACATCTTTCCCACACAACATACACTACAAAGTTTCAACTAGTCAAGTGTAATAAATAAGCTCATCAAAGCTAAACAAGGTACATAAGACATGTTATGTGTAAATAAATTGACCAACCTTGTTTTCAAAGACCAAGAAAAATAGTGCCAAACACAATTTGCTTTTCTCCTTTTTTTAAAAAAGAAAAAAGAAAAAGAGAAAACAAATAAATCCTAGAATGAAATGCATGAATGTTATGCAATGCAAATCCTAGAAACAAAATAAAAAAAAAACACAGAAACCAAAGAACAATGGTCACAAAAGAATGAGTAATGAAGCACAAGGACCATGTCAGAAAGACTCAATTAGGTCGAGTCTTTTGCATCCAAAACCTTTTAGATGCACCACGAGCATTGGAGTTCTTATTCACATTCGAGTGATTTCCAACTCCAGGATTGGAATAAAGGTTCAACGCCTTTACCAATTCGCCAATAAGTGCCATAGGATCTTGTGCTTGAGGCACATACACTTTTGGTTTGTTTGCTCTCTTAGTAGCTTGAAGCTTGTAACAGTTAGGACGAATGTGTCCAGACTTTCCACAAAAATGACAAACCCAAGCAAGTTTACCATGCATCTTGTCCTTGGAAAGGGTAGAATCCTTAGGTTTAGTCTCTTTCAGATCAACCCTAATCTTCTTAGGAGGTGAAACTTTTACAGGTTTGACAACCTCACTCACAGGTGGTTTGATAGTTTCACTCACAACCTCACTCACAGTAGGTTCAGAAGAAGATGAAGGAACAAAGTTTGTGGAATTAGGAGCAGACACAGAGATGCTTTCAACATAACCTAACCTAGATTTATCAGAAGGATACTTTTAAACATTCAGCATGTGATCAAGTTTAGAATTAGCAGATCTAGCAACAGATAAATCATGTTCCAAAGTTTTAACTTTATCAAGTAAAAGCATGTTCTCAGATTTCACATGGTTCAAAAGATCATTAGCATCAAAAAGTTTAACAAGCAAATTCTTGTTTTCAAGCTCAAGAGAATCAATTTTCTTCAGGCCAAGTTCAACATTCATAGCATCCTTTGCAGCAACTTTGCAAAGTTTATTATAGGTCTCTTGAAGATCTGCATCCTTAGAGAGTTCCCCATCAGAAGGGTTCTCTTTAGCAGACACACTTTCATTGACTACAGCTGTAGCAATGAAAGTAATGAAGTTTCCATCCTCGTCACATCCAGACTCATTATCAGAAACCTCATTATCACTAAGGGTTACAGCAATAGCTTTATCCTTAGTCCTCAAGAATGTAGGACATTCAGATTTAACATGACCATACCCTTGACAACCAAAACACTAAGCACCCAAAGAATTGTTTGAAGATTGACCTACTTTTTCTCTAGGTTTTTAAAAGTTATTAACCTTAGTGAGATCATTCTTCCTAAAGTTTCTAGATTCAGCAGTGTTTGTATTTCTTGCCCTTCTGTTAGTGTTCCTCAGAAAGTTTCGAAAATTCTTGGCAAGGTAAGCTATCTCTGTAGCAGAGAGCTTATCATCAAATCCATCATCAACAGACTTAAGAGCCATTGATTTGGATTTAATTGCTTTGGGTAGGTCAGACTCATAGGACTGAAGAAATCCTACAAGCTCATCAACTGGGATGGAGTCCACATCCTTACTTTCAGTAATGGCAGTCACTTTGGGTCTAAAGTCTTCAGTTAGAGATCTAAGTATCTTCCTAACAATTTTAGGTTGATCATAAATTTCACCCAAATTAAAAGCAGAATTAATAATGTCATTCAGTTTGGCATAAAATTCATCAAAGGATTCATCATCAGACATCCTAATACTCTTAAATCTAGAAGTTAATTATTGCAGTTTGTTTATCTTAACTGCCTTTGTGCCTTCATGCACAGTTTGGAGGATTTTCCAAGCAGTATGAGCAACCTCAACATTAGCGATTCTCTTAAATTCCTCCATGAAAACAGCATTAAAGATGGCATTCATAGCTTTGCTATTGAATCAAGTTGCTTCTTTTTGAGAAGTTTGCCACTCACTCATAGGAGTAGTGGGCTTCTCCCATTCGTATTCAACGGAATTCCAAACTCTCTCATCAATGGATTTCAGGAATGCTTTCATCCTTACTTTCCAATAAGCATAGTTATTCCCATCAAAGTGAGGAGGAACAACAAGAGAGTGACCGTGTTCCATGACAACAGGGGTCAAGGATCAGCTCAGAGATCAAAAGATCTACAAGAAAAGAGCTATCTGCTCTGATACCACTTGAACGGTTTTAGACCCCTTAAAACAACTAGATTAACCTAGTTAATTAGCCAAATGATTAACTTAGTCAATTTATGCAATTCTAGGTTATCACAAGCATACAATCATATCAAGAATATAAAGCAGCGGAATAATAAAGAACACAATGATATGATCACCCAGGAAACCACACGGTAAAAACTTGGGGAGGATTTGACCTACCGATTCTCAAGGTAAACCTGAATCCACTATGAAAGAATCGAAGTTCATACAAAAGGACTTACAAGCTCCCCACTCGACTTCCTAATGCTACCTACCAGTAGAACTTACTGACACGATCACGTGCAAGCTCCGAATCCATGGACTCCTTCTTTCTTGGATTCTCTAATCAGCTACAAGCACCCACGCTTGTTATTCTTTAAGCTCCAATGGAAAAAATTGAGTTGATCATCAAGATGTTGAAGTAATCTCTACCTTGAAAACCCTAAGCTTTGTGTAAAGGAAAGCTCCTCTAGATCTCACAAGAGATTTACACAAAACAGCAATGTATGAGCAACAATACAACAGGAGCAACTCTGAAAACGTGGCTATGGTTTTGCCTTATATACCTAGGGCAAAAATATAAAACCCTAAACGTTTAATGAGTTAGAGCTGAGTTAGAAATTCTGCAGAAAACACATCTGACCCGAGATTCGATCGATCGAGCCTAAGTTTCGATCGATCGAGCCAGGCCGAAATGCACCAATGCATTCTGCAGCCACTCGATTCCAACTTTACAATAATTAATCAACTTTGAGCAAGCCTAAACAAGACTAAACATATTGTTTTGATCATGGTTTGCCAATATTACAAATTAGAGTTCTAAATACATAAATTCCTAATTAGAGTTCTAAATACATAAATTCCTAAACCTTTAGAACCTAATAGCTCTCTTTTTGTGTTTTCCGGATTTTTCCTCTTCCTCCCTTCCTTTTTTTTTTTTTGCTTGCTGAAGGCTTTTTATTTATAGAGAAGTTTGAGAAACTGTTCCCACCTTTTTTGGTTCCTCAACTGACTCGTTAATGGGCAATTTCATGGACCATTATCTTTTTTACGTGCTCATGCCATCACCCACTTTTCAGCCTCAGCCCTTATCTCCCTTTTTTTTTTTTGGATAATGGCAGACTAGCTTTCCTTTAGCTCCTTATTTTTCTCTTTTCAATCCTTTCTTATAGGTAATGGCAGGTTAGGTGGCTTTTTAGCCTCACGTGGACTCCTTTTTTTTTTTTTTTTATACATATAAATATATATATATATATATATATTAAATACTTTTTGGTCTCATCCTATTATTTAGTCCACAACAGTGTCACTTCTATTTGTATTGTTTGTGTAGGTGTATGTACCTATAACACTTTTTATGGCACATTTTTTTTAGTTTCAACAAATCCTACCTTCTCTCCTTGGGAAATATTGGGGGATATGGGTTTCCTCGAGACTCTCATACAAATCACTTGCGTTGGTGTGATTTTATCTGAATTTGTAGTCGCAGTTGTAAGATTTCCTTATCCTATGACAAACTGCTCTGACATGTGTGGAAAATATGGAAATTCCATATCCATTTGGCCTAAGAGAAGGTTGTTACCTAGATCATAATTTTTTCGTCAATGATAGGTCACAATCTGAATGACCCCTTGTGATAAACCCTAATTAATTAATTAATTAGCCAAGTTGTTAATTAACCAATTAAGCATGCAATTTTGTGGAAGCACAAACAAATCACCAAATACTAAATATGCAGCGGAAAATAAATAACACGGTGATTTGTTTACGAATGGGGAAAACCCTAACGGCAAAAACTCCACCGGGTGATTTTCAGGTCACCACTCCCGAAACTCCACTATTATCAAATCAAGCGGTTACAAGAAAGGAATCCCAAGTACCTTACCAACCTACAGTTGAACCTTTACCCCAATACCCAATTGGACTTGATCTGTAGTGACAATTTCCACCTTTGATACACGGCTTCCAAGTACGTGACTAACCAATGCGCGGATCCCAGTATGCGATTTCAGAAACACCAACTTGAGGAAGAAAGGTTGGCTGCAAAGTTCTTCAATTCATCCACGTGATGAATAGTAGGAAGATGCTTGGTTACAAAACCCTATGGTGCAAAGACACAGCAACTTCTTGATGGAAGATGAACTAGGTCAAGAACTTCGTCTGTTGAGCACAATTTGCATAAACAGAGATTGCTCAATGATAATACAACTTGTGTCACCCAAAACGGCTCTTAAAATAATCCTTTTATATGTTTAGGGTTAGAAGAAAAGAAGTCCCAAAAACATATTCACGGATCCCAAGAAAATCAGATTTGGAATTCTGACTTTTTAAATCTCGACAGATAGCAGGTGTCGAGGAAGCTATCGAGAGGTGTCGAGCTTTAAAAATTCTGCACTTCAACTTGTGTTCTCTTGGACAGACTTGATGACTTCAATACTTGACCTTGAAACATTGTTTCTTAAAGTATTAAAAACACCTAGATCTACCCAATTACAAGTAGAGTGCGTTTTGTCAAAGGATTAGCCAATTTACATAAATAAGTAAGACATATGTTCTTAGTATGTGAAACACATATGTCCTAACAATCTCCCCCTTTGGCAATCCGTGACAAAACCACAACAAACAAATGAGTATATGAGAGAAGTCATAAATCACTCAACTCATATTCACTTGTTGAATACAATAAAATCTATCCTAACACAAACTCTTGAAAAACTTTGCAAGAAGAGAGCTTATGATAAGTAGACTTTGACAACCTGTATTTCTGAAACACTTTAAACAAAACTTATCAAGGCATCTTGTGTGAAACAGAAATAAATAGATTGCATACAAGTAAAGAACATGTGTATAAAGATAGAAAAGAAACAACACACGAAGAGAGAGGTGAAAGAAACATACATCCACATAAATAAAGAATAAGTACCATGTATGTAAAACTGGTCACAAGACCTCATATACAAGAACAATGTATCTAAAAAGATAAGAAAAGAAAAAGATACATCAAACCTCACTACATCCCTCAAAAGTATCAACACTCCCCCTATCAAAAATGTCCCAAAAATGTCTTATACTAACTCTCCCCCTAAGATGACTACTCTCATAACCCAAAACTACTCCCCCTTTTTGTCACGAGTGACAAAGGGTAGAGTGTCATGTAGACATCTCATCGGCAGAGCTAGCATCTCCATCATCATCATCATCAACATCATCATCATCATCATCAGAATCTGAAGCTACTGGAGTAGGTGGTGAAGGAGTAGCCTCTGGAGCAAAACCACCCATGGTCGCCTGCCGTCGTGCAATACGACCCACACGAACATTCACTTGATACAACTCAGCAGAGAGTGTATCAAGACGAGTGTCCATGCGCTGCAGCTACGCCATGATATCACCAAGGGATACATCGCTCGAAGAGGAAGAAGGAGCAGATGTAGATGGAGCTGATCTGGATGGTGCTGAACGAGAGGGAGGAGTGGCACCAGGCTGTCTCGACCTAAACTGTGCCTCACTACGTTTTACGGTAGTGGCATCTATGGCAGATATGTGTGTGAAGTGGTCGGACACAGGAAAGGGAACGGAAAAATGGCGTAGAATCCGCGTGATAGCAGAAGGAAAGATGAGCTTATCACGGGACGCCGAATCAAGATAAACCTCTAAGATAGACCGGATGAAGTGAGAAGGGAAGTCTATGGTCAAGTGCTCAAGAAGAGAAAGCAAAAATCGAGCACGAGGCTTTGTGATAAAGTTATAGTGAGACAAAGGATGGAGAACAAAAGTCATCACCATGTTCATGAATCTAGGACCTTTAGCAAAAGGCCTACATGATGTGAACTGATGCTCACCCCAATCAGCAGGGCGCTCACAAAAAGCAGAAATGAGCTCTCCTTTGGACACAGTCCTCAGACGCTCACAAGAGGGGTAATCTGGAAACTCTATCCTAGGTACCCTAAGCACATCCGCAACAAGTTGCGGTGTGACAGGAATGCGCATACCTCGAACGCGAGTGGAAAACTGAGGTACTGAAAGATCAATCCCGTGGATGTTGGAGTAGAACTCCTGTATCAGCACGAGAGGGCAAGTGACCGGGATGTCACACAGTGACCCCCATCCCCTACTGTGAATGACAGAAGGAAGGTCAGTGTCGGCGAAGTCCGCCAGAATGACTTGGCGTTCCGAATGAACACCTCGTCTAGAAAAGTTCTCAGTAAATGCCTTTTGGGCATCTCCATCACGGAACCGAATGTTAAAAGGAGCAGAATCAGAAGAAGTAGAAGCTCCAGAACGCAGAGGGTTCCGAGCAGGAGTAGATTTACGTTTGGGTGCCATAGACACTACTCACGTAAAAGAATGAGAAAGAGATAGAGAGGGAGACAAACAGAAAAGTTCCAAATCAGTTCAAATATGACAGATATATGAACAAAGAGTACGTATGCATGGGAATGCATGAACATGTGACATGCAAAACAGAAATATTATCATGGGCTCAGCCCAATCCATTTCTAACAGCATATAAACAAAGTACTCACTTCCAAATGCATGAAAATACCATTATAATGCACATGAAATGCAATGTATGATATTTTGAAATCATTTAAGTCCAAACCCAACCCAAAATTTCAATAAAAACTCAACAATTTTGAAAAACCCCAAATTTTATGAAAAATCCCAAAAACTAGGTTTTCAAAACATGAAATGCATGAAAAAGGAAGAGAAAAGAGATCTTACCAAGTGATTTGAGCAAGAAATGAGCAAGATCCAAGTGGGTTGAAGGATTTGAGTGAAAGGAGAGTGAAAGGGATACGAACAGCCACGGAGAGATCGAGTGAAATGAAGAAAAATCGCGATCTGCACTTAAATAGGCACCTCAGTAATTCTCGACAGCTGAGGTGTCGAGAGGTATCGCGGTATCTGTCGAGAAAGGTATCGAGGAATAAGCCTTAGACAGATGCAGGTATCGAGAGGTATCGAGATGCAAGGAGAATTTCAGATACGCGAAGCTCGATCGATCGCGAAGGTGTCGAGAAGGTATCGAGAAGACAGAAGAAATCTCGATCGATCCACAAGGTATCAAGACAGGTGTCGAGAAGGAAGACACAAACAGCACAATTGAATCTCGATCGATCCAACAGGTGTCGAGAATCTATCGAGAGGACAGAGACTTTCTCGATCGATCCACAAGGTGTCGAGGATGTGTCGAGACTGCGATAAGAAAAACTTGAGAAGCTCGACAGATGACCAGGTATCGAGGAGGTGTCGAGGACGGTGTCGAGACACAGTAAAAGGAGTTTTTCGAGAAGTGAAAAATATAGACATGAATGCAATCCAACACACATCTCTACCAACAAATCCACTCAACATATAAACCTCTCAAAACATCTCTCAACAAGAAATTAAGCACAAAGATCATGCAAAACACACACACACACTAAACAAGTCTAACCAATTTTATATTTCAAAAACAAGTTATGACAGTTTAGTGAGCATACATTAGCATATGTAAACACTTGTGATGGCCAAATCACATTGTACCTGCACATGTATCAAAAGTAGCAAAGAATATTGCGTGTTGTGTGTGAAAAACATCGCAAGATTGCATATGTGTATACATGTTATGATGATCTGAGATATGAGTAAATAACTTTTAACTCACACACAATCATAACTGTTTGATGGGGACTATCACCTACGAGGTACATCCTATAACTCTCACATCTCCTAGAAAACACGCTTGCAATCATATTTAAAGCATCTTTAATCTTTTTGCTTTATATTTTCTTTGCATATTTTTTTTTTTTTTTTAAGCATATCATGCATGGGCATAAAAAGAGAGAAAAGAAATACCCAAGATGTTAAGCATTTGACATCGCACTTTTGCTATGCCGAAGCATACGAATGTCTTTGACACTGCACTTTTGCTATGCCGAAGCATACAGGTGTCTATGACACTGCACTTTTGCTATGCCGAAGCATACATGTGTCATACTATGATTGGCGGGCAACAGTGGTGAGATGGTCATTAATGCCTTTCTCTTAGGATTTTCTAGTCCTACCCGTCAAAAAGAGTGATATGAGTGTTAAGTTTTAAGAGATAACCTAATCTTACTCATCACAAACAAGAGCCACAAAGCTCACTTGCTTAGTTGTGCATAAAGATGCTCATCTAAGCTACAAGAGATACAAAGTTTAGAGAAACTTTGTTTCATTGGCCATCCAAGGTACACAAATACCAAAGTACACATAACACACACTGTTTTTGTATTTTTCTGATTTTTCAATTTTTTTTTTTTAATTTTAAAAACAAAATGAACAAAACTGAAAAATAAACAAACAAAAACATGTTAAACAAAGCAAAGCAAAAACTAGACTGACTCAACAGAAAAGTAAAACACATAAGCAATGCAACACACAAAAGAAAAACAAGAAGGGAGAAGAAAGTGATAAAATCACTTAGAGTCCTTTTTCTTCCACTCCTTGGAAGAACCTTTCCTTTGATAGAATCCTTGAACAGGTGGTGAGGGGGAAGAATTTAAACCGTTCAAGTTCGAAAGGAACATGAGGGCTTTCAGAAGATCTCCAAGAGGAGCAAGAGAGGATTGAAGCTGAGATTGACTTCCAGATGCAATCATGCCATTGCTCTGTTGAGTGGCTAACCACTTATAGCAATTTGGTCGAGTGTGACCGGCAGCTCCACAATAATGACAGAGATGCTGCTTCTTTTGTTTAGGCTTTTGAGAGTTAGCCTTCTTAGCCCTAGGGTTCTTGGCATCTTTCTTGTCTAGCTTAGGGGGTGCTCCTAAGATAGATTTTCCTTTGTCTAAGTTCTCACTAGCTAATTCAGTTTTAAAATTAGGGTTCTCAATTTCAATGTTATTAGCAGCAGGAACAAAAATAGTATTGCTAGTAGAAGCAGTATTAGAGAAAGAAATACCATACCCCAAACCAGTTCGATCCGAAGCAGGTTTTTAATTGCTAAGCATCTCATCAAGATTTGCACTTGAGGTCCTCTCCAGTTGAGCTCTGACTTGAAACAGCTCCACTTCAAGCTTCTTGGTCTTCTCAGCCAAAAAATTGTTCTCAAATCTCAGTGCTCCAATAGTTTGATTCGCCTCATCAAACTTTGTGGACAGCTCTTCACGATCGAGTTCCACTTCACTGAGCTTCTTGGTGGCCAGCCTATATAATTTCTCATGCTTTTCAGAGAGCTTGTAAAGCTTCTCATAGGCTGAATGGATATCATCTTGATCATCCATCTTCTCAAATTTGGACTCCAATAACTCTTCTTCTTCATCCACTTCTTCAACAATCCCTTCAGTAGGATTGACTGTGGCAGTGAAGGCATTTAGGATTCCGTCATCCTTATTGTCGGAATCGTCTTCAGGCTCAGTGTCACTTAGGGTCACAGCAAGGGCCTTGCTTTTCCCAATGCTTTTCAGATATGTAGGACACTCATGTTTCATGTGTCCGAACCCATGACAACCAAAGCACTTTGGTCCTGCGGGAACAGTATACTGACCGGCCTCCCTAGCATCCTTCTTCCCTTTGTCTTGGCTTTTGAACTGAGAAGAACTGAACTGCCTGCGGTCCTTGTCGAAGCTCCTTCCATTGGCATTCTTCATGAACTTTTTGAACTGCTGAGTAATATAGGACTTCATCTTAGAATCTTCATCATCGGAAGATTCATCTGTATCACTGCTCTTCGCCTTCAAGGCCATGCTTTTGCCTTTATTGGTCTTGCCGATCCTAGATAAACCTATCTCATAGGTCTGCAAGTTTCCAACCAGCTCAGTCAAAGGAATCTTGTCTATATCCTTTGATTCCTCAATTGCCGTAATCTTGGCATGAAATCTCTCAGGTAGAGATCTGAGCACTTTTCTTACAATCTTGGGTTCAGGGATGGTTTCCCCAAGATTGAAGGCTGAGTTCACTATGTCCTTGAGCTTGGCATAGAACTCATCAAACGACTCATCCTCCTCCATTTTAATTTCTTCAAAGCTTGTAGTGAGCCTCTGAAGCTTTGAGTCTTTGACAGCCTTTGTCCCTTCATAGGTTGTCTGGAGGATGGTCCAAGCCTCCTTAGCAGTTTCAGTTGAGGATATCTTCTTGAACTCCTCATTGGTAACTGCGCTAAAAAGAGCATTCAGCGCTCTGCTGTTGAAGTTGGCCGCCTTGATCTTAGCATCATCCCACTCGGCCGGTTCTTCTTTTGGCTTAGTCCAGCCAATCTCTACAACTTGCCACACCTTCTCATCTAAAGACTGCAAGAAAGCTCTCATGCGTACTTTCCAGTATGCATAGTTAGTGCCATCAAATAAAGGAGGTATGATTAAGGATTGTCCTCTATCCATGACAAACAGGGGTCAATGGATCAACACAGCTAAGATTAAATCCTAATCAGAGTGTGCCTGCTCTGATACCACTTGATAGGTCACAATCTGAATGACCCCTTGTGATAAACCCTAATTAATTAATTAATTAGCCAAGTTGTTAATTAACCAATTAAGCATGCAATTTTGTGGAAGCACAAACAAATCACCAAATACTAAATATGCAGCAGAAAATAAATAACACGGTGATTTGTTTACGAATGGGGAAAACCCTAACGGCAAAAACCCCACCGGGTGATTTTCAGGTCACCACTCCCGAAACTCCACTATTATCAAATCAAGCGGTTACAAGAAAGGAATCCCAAGTACCTTACCAACCTACAGTTGAACCCTTACCCCAATACCCAATTGGACTTGATCTGTAGTGACAATTTCCACCTTTGATGCACGGCTCCCAAGTACGTGACTAACCAATGCGCGGATCCCAGTACGCGACTTCAGAAACACCAACTTGAGGAAGAAAGGTTGACTGCAAAGTTCTTCAGTTCATCCACGTGATGAATAGCAGGAAGATGCTTGGTTACAAAACCCTATGGTGCAAAGACACAGCAACTTCTTGATGGAAGATGAACTAGGTCAAGAACTTCGTCTGTTGAGCACAATTTGCATAAACAGAGATTGCTCAATGATAATACAACTTGTGTCACCCAAAACGGCTCTTAAAATAATCCTTTTATATGTTTAGGGTTAGAAGAAAAGAAGTCCCAAAAACATATTCACGGATCCCAAGAAAATCAGATTTGGAATTCTGACTTTTTAAATCTCGACAGATAGCAGGTGTCGAGGAAGCTATCGAGAGGTGTCGAGCTTTAAAAATTCTGCACTTCAACTTGTGTTCTCTTGGACAGACTTGATGACTTCAATACTTGACCTTGAAACATTGTTTCTTAAAGTATTAAAAACACCTAGATCTACCCAATTACAAGTAGAGTGCGTTTTGTCAAAGGATTAGCCAATTTACATAAATAAGTAAGACATATGTTCTTAGTATGTGAAACACATATGTCCTAACAGTCAATTGTACCAACTCCTCCGAACCATTCATCCCTAAACACATAATTGTTAAAAACATTTCCCTCCATGGTCGGATTGACACCCTGATGAATATAGCCTATGATTGTTATAAAAAGGGTGCGATGGTTGCCTCGAACCATCTATGGCTCAAGTCGCCCTTCAATTTCACCGTCTCTAGCACCCAAAACAAGTTTGTGGTCGTTGGTTGCGACACTTATGCAAACCTTAACGGTTACCAGCAAAATGAAAGATTCACCACCGGCTGCAGGTCCATGTGTGAAGGGTTCATGGTCAATGGGTCTTGCACTGGTGTTGGGTGTTGTAAGGTAGATATTCCCAAAGGGTTGAAAAACGTTACTATGAAATCCCATAGTTCTCACAATCACACAATAGTAGAGAATTTCAATCCTTGTGGGTATGCGTTTATCAGCAAACAAGACACGTTCAATTTCTCCATTGATTCCCTTCGCACTCTACGGGACCAACAAATGATGCCAATGGTTCTTGATTGGGCCATCCGCCATCGGTAATGAGACATGTAATGATGTAGAGAACAAATCGAATTACATATGTGGAGATAATAGCTCATGTCAAAATTTCGAAGATAGTTCTGGGTATTGTTGCAAGTGCAAGGACGGTTACGATGGGAACCCATACCTCCCTAATGGTTGCCAAGGTATTAATTTATGCATCTACTATCTACCATCCCCTATCTAAATTAATTTTTCAAAAATAATAATTATTATAATGAGGTAAAATTTATAATAATTTTGTTTTTTGTTTTTTTGTTTTCCGGTACTTGAAACTTGAAAAATATTAAAACCATTGACATGATTGGATAGAGCCATAGTTTTAAAAAAATCAGATCGGATAGGCTGGTTCAACTGAAAATCAAGACCAAAAATGGTTCTTTGACTATATTGCTTTTTAAAACCTAGGATAGAATTTGACAAAATGATTAAATTAAAAATAGATTATTGTGCAGGGGTTGAAATGGTTGTTTTTTTTTTTTTTTTTTTTTTTTTTTATAAATTTAGTGTCCTCAGTTGAAAGTAGATCAAGAGTTAGAGTGTATAACTTATAAACTATAAAACACAAAAATAGGAACTCTTTTAAACTTATTATGTGCAATAGTTTTCCATTTCATTTCAATAATGTCACTGCTTTTCAATGTGCTAATAGCTTGTTTGGATGAATGAAGAGTAGAAGGGAGTAGAGTAGAGAGACAGAGAAAATTAAATTACCTTGTTTGGATATTTTTTAAGGGATGAGGGGGAGGGATTTGGAAAAGTTTAAAGGTGTTCTAATACTTCTAACCCCTAATTTTTAATTCTCTTAAATTAGAGAGATTTAAAGGGAAAGTAAAGCACAGAAATGCTTGACCAAATGAATTATTAAATTTATCCTTACCATATTAACAAAATTACAAATTATGAAAATACTAATTATTCCTCTCCCCCTTACTTAATTTTAGAAACATCCAAATAAAGTGGAGGATAATCATTCCCCTCTACTCTCCTCTCCCTCCAAACTTCCAAACATAGCATAAAAGAATAATTTTACTTTTTGTTTAAGAAAAAAAAATCATGATCTTGAATATGCCATTGCTTTTGATTAATTATAGTGCTTTCAAGTTACTTAGGCTGTGTTTGTTTCAGTGTAAAATATTTTCCGAGTGTAAAATATTTTCAAGTAAAAATATTTTTGGGAAAAGAAAATATTTTCAAGTGTTTAGCTGCATTATGAAAATTATTTTAGAAAATATTTTCAAGTGTTTGGTTGCACCCTGAAAATGCTATTTTTCTACTAGTTTCTCACATTTTCTCTGCGATTTTCTTAGCTTCCAAACAAATTTCATAATAGAAAACAAAACAAACATTAGAACAAAACATTTGTTAAACTCAAAAATTCGGTCAAACGGAGAGAGGGAGGAAGAGAGAGTGATCGACAATTGAGGGAAAGGGAGAGGTATATTGAGAAAGAGAGAGATCGGGCATGGGTGGGTCATGGGTGCGATCTCGCTGGTGTTGGGGTGCGATCTTGGTGGTGCTTCAGGCAGCGTGATCTTGGCGATGCTTCAGGTGGCGTAATCTCACAAGTGCTGGGGTGCGATATCGGTGGTGCTTCAGGTGGTGCGATCTCGCAAGTGCTGGGGTGCGATCTAGCCGATGCTGGGGTGCGACAAGACCGGTGCGATCTAGGGTTGGGGGCGGTGGTGCGATTTGGGGTTGTGTGTTCTTCTAGCTCACTCGCTCTACTCTCTCTTCTTGCTCTTTCTTTCTCTCTTCTATTTTCCAAGTCTGGAAATCATTTGAAGGTAAAATAAAAACTGAAATGCTTTTACGGGTGAGAAGGCTTATTTTACAGTCAACGGATAAAATAATTTCTGTTTGACCTAATTTTCTGTAGGTACCAAACACACAGGCTAGTGTAAAATAATTTCCTGAAATCATTTTCAGGCAAAACAAACACAGTCTTAGCGATGGGCTTTTACATCTACAGACATTGATGAATGTGAAAACCCCAATAACTGCAACCACTTGGGACAAGAGTGGAGGATAACCATTCCCCTTTACTTTCTTCTCCTCTACTCTCCTCTCCCTCCAAACTTCCAAACATAGCATAAAAGAATAATTTTACTTTTTGTTTAAGAGAAAAAAATCATGATCTTGAATATGCCATTGCTTTTGATTAATTATAGTGCTTTCAAGTTACTTAACGATGGACTTTTACATCTACAGACATAGACGAATGTGAAAACCCCAATAACTGCAACCACCTGGGACAAGAGTGTATTAACGAACCAGGAAAATTTACGTGTGTTTGTATCAAGGGGTACCATTTGGACCAAAAGTGCAGGAGTCTGTGTTGCCAATCAATCATCACTACAAGTTTAACTTTTGGTTGGTAAGTATACCTACTGTATTGCGCCCTCGCACATTTGGATTGCTATGCTTCAAGAATTTGCACTAGATTGTGAGTTAAGCTTCTCCTTCTTTTTTGGTACAGATTTTGTTTTTGTTTTTGTTTTTTGTTTTTTGTTTTTGTTTTTGTTTTTGTTTTTGTTTTTGTTTTGGGGTCCAAACTTCTCTATTTGGTAGCAGAGAATGTTGCGAAGAGGAACGATCCTTTTATAAGGGTTTAAAATATTTTAAACAGCAAAATATAGAAACAATAAATTAGTACAGCACATTAGGTTTCTCAATTAAATTCAAACAATTAGGTATTTGCAATTTTGCATGGTGCAATAACTACGGCTATTACATCAAATCCAAATCCGATGATGAGTCTCTTAGTCTCTTATGTTGGCCAAGGCGGAAATGCATTTACCACATGCTCTTGAACATTTCCGCCTTGGCCTGAGTGAAATGCATTTACCACATGCTCTTGAACATTTCCGCCTTGGCCTGAGTCCATGACATTTACCACCTCCGGTTATTTTAGGACTACATCATTTCCCACAACTATGATTAGCTGTTTTTCACTTTCGCATAAATCTATTAGTTTTTTTCCATCACTTATAGTAAGTTAAATAGAATAGTTGTGGAAAATAGTACAACAAAGACTATTGTCATTGATTTTTTGTTACCACCTCTGGTACCTTCTTTCTTGGTATTCTCACCGAGTTGCGACGTTTGTACACTCCTGGCTAAAATTATCTTCCAAACGTCGCCGTTTTCGCTTTGGTGAGTGGCAACATTGGAGGATCTAATATTGAGCCCAATCGTTCAACGTTGAATGTTAACGTTTAGATTATGTACTTTTCCCTTTTTTTATTTTTATTTTTAAGAATATGTATCCTTTTTTTATGAAAATAAGTATCCATGTAAAACTAACTAATCAATGATTTTTTTTTAAAGGGAAAAACTATGCCAGATTAACTAATGCGAAATGGTCAATAAATAATGACTCGTTGCAAAATTGTAATCTATCTGCCCATGGGGCCTCTAAGAATGGTATAGATTATAGAGTCCATTAATAATGTTTTATTTCTTTCAAATGTACTTGATTTCATAAGCTTCATCATTTTGATTCTCAGTTGCTCGAAGTTGTACTCGATATATAAGCAAAAAATACTAATATTCTATTTCTTTCAAGTGTAGGTGTTGGCATAAGCTTCATAGTTATGCTTGTCTGTAGCTCTTGGCTTTACTTGATGGTTAAGCAAAGAAAGTTAATCAAGCTTAGACAAAGGTTCTTTGAACAAAATGGGGGTTTAATTTTACAACAAAAACTCTCCAAACCAGAAAATTCAACTGCAACAGCCAAAATCTTCACTGCAGAAGAATTGAAAAAGGCTACCAACAATTACGATGAAACTTTAATTATTGGCCGAGGAGGGTTTGGTACAGTTTATAAGGGACTTTTGCCAAATAATAGGATTGTGGCCATCAAGAAGTCCAAAACAGTCGATGAAAGCCAAATTGAGCAATTCATTAATGAGGTAGTTGTACTTTCCCAAATTAACCATAAGAATGTAGTTAAACTATTAGGTTGTTGTTTGGAGACACAAGTTCCTTTACTAGTCTACGAATTCATACCCAATGATACTCTTTTTGAGTACATTCATCACAAAAACAAGGCATCCACTGTATCATGGGAAATGCGTCTTAGGATAGCTGTAGAAATTGCAGAAGCATTATCACATTTGCACTTTGCAGCTTCTCCACCAATAATCCATAGAGATGTTAAGTCTTTAAACATATTGTTGGATAGTACTCACACAGCAAATGTATCAGATTTTGGAGCTTCAAGATTAGTTCCACGAGATCAAACACAATTAGCTACAATGATGCAAGGAACTTTGGGATATTTAGATCATGAATACATGCAAACAAGTCAATTGACAGAGAAAAGTGATGTTTATAGCTTTGGAGTGGTCCTCATAGAGTTATTAACGGGAAAAAATGCTCTTTCATTTGATAAGCCAGAGGAGGAAAGAAGTCTAGCTATACATTTTCTATCTTTTTTGAAGAATAATAGATTGTTTGAAATTCTTGAAAAACATATAGCGAAAGAAGGAAAGGCCGAGCAATTAAAGGAAGTGGCAAATCTTGCAAAGAGGTGCTTACGATTGAAAGGGGAAGATCGGCCTACTATGAAGGAAGTAGCAACCGAATTGGAGGGTTTAAGAAAGATGGAGATGCATTCATGGGTCAATGTTGATTCCAACTCATAAGAAACTGAATTCTTACTCGGGGAGACATCAGATTCTTACAAATATAATGCTAGTAATAAAAGTACTAATGTGTACGATAGCGTGAGAGACCATGTAATATTTGACTTAGATGATAGGAGATGATCTTAGCTTGATAGTGTATCTTTAATAAATTTCGAATTGTATTATGTACTTTCTTGTGTCCATTTTTCCTTCTTTTTTATCATTCTCTTTTTCTTTTTTTCAGAGCTTTTTCCTAAAATATTGTTTTTGTCCCTAATAATAATACTACTTTCTATAGATATTGATGTCCATAAGTGATGTCCATTTTTTTTTCTTTTCATCTTTATTTGTACAACTTTTTGGAAATAATAATAAATAATTAAAATAAAATAAAAATCTTTTCTTTTTTAACTTTTTTTCTCCAAACATAATGATAAGTAATTAAGTACTACTCTTTAATATTTATATTTTGGTGAAACTACACTATTAGTCCCTAAAGTTTACATTGTGAGTGCAATTAGTTCCTCAAGTTTCAAGTGGGCATTACTGGTCCCTCAAGTTTCAAAATTGAGCATTATTAGTTTTTTTTTTTAAACTACTGTTAGTATTATTGTTTAGGTAGCTAACGGAATAGTGACAACTTAAGTGTCAAATACCACATCAACTATTTAATTATGAGAAATGCTAATGAGTGCCCTTAGGGCATTGGCTAAGAATCCAGTTATGGAAAGTTTTTATGGGAAAAGAAAAAAAAAAAAAAAACAATTAATGTTTTGACAACTTTTTTCATTTCCCATAAAAGTGATGTCAAAACTTTCCTAAAATAGATTGTTAACGAGTGCCCTAAGGGCACTCGTTAACATGACCCTATAAGTAAGAGAAATGATATGTCTACAATATTTTTACAACAAATCCTAAGTGGCAGGTTATTACTGGTTGTTATTGTTGGAGCAAAAAAGTAATCTTAGTGTTAGTTTCAAATTTGAACCAATAACAACTAACCACCTATGATTTGTTGTAAAAATGTTGTAGACGTAGCATCTCTCTATAAGTAAATAAGTGATACTATTCTAAACAAAAAGAATGTCTATGTTTTTTTTTTTTTTTTTTTACTAGGAAAAAAATGTATTAGTCATTTTATGACGAGAAAGTGTAATTTTATTTTTATTTTTTATAGACACTATGAAATTCTTATTTTGCCATAGAATTATTTAATCTGTTTCATACTAACTTGTAATTGGCCAGTGATAACATTCTTGATTTGTCTTTGACTTATACATTGTTCTAACACAATTTTTCACAAGCTGTCACAAGCCCACCCAAGGAGAAGCCTAAAACATTCGGACCCTATTAATAAGGTAAGGCCCAAGGCTTCAATTAAAAGTGAACAAAAGAGCCACAATCATAAATTCTAGGCGGAAGCCCATAAAAGGACTACAACTAAAAAATGATCCAAGAATCCACTCATGGTAATGTACTAACATCCTTAGACAAGTCGACGCAAGCCCATATAAGGCCCAAGAAGGAAAAGCAAACAGATTAAGAGAGTATGATGAATTCGGCTTAAGACCAGCAGAATAGAAATTAGTTTGCTCTAAAATGTTTATCATGATCTCATCCCTAAAAAATCCAAAGGACTGAAAGTCCAATGAGTCAATGACATGCACCACTAAGTTCATCCAATACATCTTCTCAAAAAAAAAAAAAAAAAAAGTTCGTCCAGTACAATTTGAATTGGGTTCACACTGAATTTGGGCTGAAACACCTTATATCTCTACTCATATATTTAATTTTTTGTTAAAAGTGTGCTAAAGTATACTTGTACTTATAAAAAAAAAAAAATAAGTAAAAAAAAAAAATTGAGGTTTTAGAAAATTATACATAAAAGCTAAAAATCTAAGCTTATAAACTCTAGCCAAATAGACACTTAAGTCTTTTATAAATGTGCAAACCCACAGATGTCACTAATGACTACTTGATTGTTATGATCCCCCAGTTGTATTCTTCTTGTATACTTAGGTGATTCTTTTCACAATTTGAATAAAATTTCCATTACTTATTTTCTAAAAAAACTTTGAAGTGTGTACATAAAGTGAGAAATGTTGAAGTCTTTTACTATTTTATATTTTCAAAGTGCATTCTGGCAATGAAGCAATGAGAAAAGAAGAACAAGTAGTAGTCTTGTTAATGAGAGCGATGAGAAAAGTTGAGGCCTTTCATGAGTCACACCTTGGCAGTTTTAATGTTAGGTGATGATGCCAAAAATCGTCAGTAACCCGCACGATACTCACGTGCTCGAAATGATGCCTGCAAAACAACAACAAAGAAAACCCTAGGAAAGTACTGGTGTGGTACCGGCCAAAGACCCTCCGAAGGTAGGGGTGTCCAGCGGGTTAAAGACCCGACCAACCCGCCTGAATCCGACCGACCTGAGGCCCAACGGGTGGACCCGAAGTCCAGGGTGGGTCGGTTGCGAGTCTCTCTCTAGTAAAACCCGATTAATTGGTTCGGGTGGCGGGTTAATGAGTTAAAAACCCGTAGTACCCGACCCGACTGATTACTTAAGATTAAAATATATATATATATATATATATATATACCAAATTGCAAAACCAGAACACGTGAAGTCTGAAGGAGGAGAGTCTACTGATTGGACTTTGGTCACTGCTCCACGCTACTTCAGGTCTGCCATGGTGATGGGACTAAAAGTAAGAGAATACCACTCATATTTCTCAATTTTCACACAAAAAAAATCTCTTCTGAAGATATGGAATGGGCTGAACGGCTATACTTCAAATCAGATGGAAAATTTTCACCACTTCCCCATGCCCATGGTCAGCAATCTGAAGATATGGAACGGCTACCCCTATCAAAATCCAAATCAGAATTTTCCCACTCCTCTCTACTCGGCTACACTTCAAGACTCAACTCTCAAGTCTCAAACCTCATCTCTCTCTCTCTCTTATAAATGGGTATTTTCTCTGAGCTTTTATTTTTCTCTCTGCTCTCTAGTTTCTCTATAGATTTCTAACTCTCTTTTTTATTTTGAAACAAACCAAGTATTTTGCTCACACCACCGGGTTGCTGTTGCCGCCGCCTCACAGCCCACCTGACTCCGCCGTTTTCACTCCACGGATCTTCTCAGTCTCGGCTTCCTAGTCTTAGATTAGGTAAAAAAAATTTCCCTTTTCATCCCTTTCTCTCTCTTTTATAAATGGGTATTCTCTCTGAGTTCTTACTTTTCTCTCTGCTCTCTACTCTCTCTACTGATTTCTAACTCTCTTTTTTATTTTGAAACAAACCAAGCCTTTTACTCACTCCACTGGGTTGCTGGTTGTTGTTGCCGCCACCTCACAGCCCACCTGACGCCGCCGTCTTCACTCCACGGGTCTTCTCAGTCTCGGCTTCCTAGTCTCAGATCAGGTAATTTTTTTTTCCCCTTTTCATCCCTCTTTTTCTGTATTTTGTGATTGTGTATTTGTGATATGGGTTTATCATTTTGTTCAAATGATTTATTTTTTGATATGTAATAAGAATGATATGAAAAGCAACTTAAGGGATCTTGTTCAAATGATTTAAAACTTTAAGATTAGGGACCAAAACTGAACAATAGATTGGATTCAATCATTCAAAGATGAAACCCTAATTTTTCTTTATTTGATTTGTTGGTCTAAGACTTGATTTATCTCTTTTTAAAGATGGAACCCCTAATTTGAGTGTGTTTGTTTCTGTTATCATTTTTCGGAGACTTGAGTTATCACTTTTCTAAGTGTGCTTTGTGTTTATTTTCATGTTTACTCTTTATAGACAGACATTATAGTTAGTTTGATTTATTATTTTAGCTTGCTCTGAGTGTGATTTGTATCTGCCCTGTTTTATTTCTTGTTTTGTTTTTGTTTTTGTTTGTTTGTTTTTATTTTTTATGATCAATGTACTTGTATCTTCACTGTAAAAGAAGAATATGAACCCCTGTTTTAAAAAGATAAAATCCAAACACATTTTTATTATCTTATCTGCCTGTTTTATTCCTTGTTTTGTTTTTTTTTTTCCCATGATCAATGTACTTGTATTTTCTTAGGATTAGTTTTTTTTGGTTGTTTGCTAATGCATACTTTTGATTCTTTAGGTTATGGAACCCTTTAGTGATGCACCCCCTTCCCAAACAACACCTACTGCCCAAACTGAACCTGTTGCCCAAGCTGTACCCCCTTCCCAAACAACCCCTATTGCCCCTCCAACTAATGCTGAGGTTCCACTTCCACCTAGAGGTAAAGACAAGGTGTGTAGTAATAGGAAAAAGTCTGTTGCTTGGGACCATTTTGAGAAAATAGATATTGGTGAGGGTCATTTTAAGGCTGTTTGTAATTACTGTCAAAAAACTTATCTAGCTGATAGTAAGGGGCATGGTACTGCTAATTTATTGAATCATACTCCAGTTTGTGTTAAGAACCCTAATAGAGATACACTTAAAGGGCAACAAACCTTAGTGTTTGAACCCAAAAAGGATGGGGAGGAAGGGTTTCAGCTTGTGCCAACAGCCTTTATTGTTGAGGCTTCTAGAAAGGCAATTGCTGAAATGGTTATAATAGATGAGTTGCCTTTTAGGTTTGTTGAAGGGTATGGGTTTCAAAGATATTTGACAACCTTACAACCTAAGTTGCGAATTAGGGATATTCCATCTCGTCAAACTGTGGCTAGGGATGTGATTGGCATTTATGGTGTTGAGAGAGAGAAACTAAGGGGGGCCTTGAAGGGTCGTAGGGTGTGTCTTACTACGGACACATGGACTAGTATTCAAAATCTGTGTTATATGTCCCTTACAGGTCATTTTATTGATGATGATTGGAAGTTGCATAAGAGAATTTTGAATTTTTGTCAAGTGGAAGACCATAAGGGGGAGACTATAGGTAAAAAGATTGAGATGTGTTTGCGTGAGTGGGGTATCAATGGCATATTCACTTTAACAGTGGACAATGCTAGCTCAAATGGTGCCACCATTAAGTTTTTGGAAAATGTAACTAAAGATTGGGATGGGACTATTTTAGGACATGAGTTCTTACACATGAGGTGTTGTGCACATATCCTAAATCTGATTGTGGGGGATGGTATGAGTGAAATTGATGCATCCATTGCCAAGGTGCGTGAAGCTGTGAGGTATGTCAAGTCCTCACCAAATAGGAATCAAACTTTTGTGGGTTTTGTTGAGAGATTAGGTATTGAGTCTAAGTCTCTTCTTTGTCTAGATGTACCAACTAGGTGGAACTCTACCTACCTCATGTTAGAAACCGCACAAAAATTTGAGAAAGTATTCATACGAATGGGCTTTGAGGATGATAGTTATTCTTCATACTTTATGAACAAGGAGAATAGTGGTGGTATGGGATCTCCTAGTGGTTTTGATTTCCAAAATTGTAGGACATTTGTGGGTTTTTTGAAGCTTTTTTACAATGCCACAAAAAAATTTTCAGGTTCTTTGTATGTTACTGCAAACACCTTTTTTGATGAGATGTTTGTCATTCAAGAGAATATTTCCCATTTAAGTAAATCTCAAAACCACCTCTTGAAAAACATGGCAACTAAAATGAAATCTAAGTTTGATAAGTATTGGGGGAAAGGGGATAAAATGAATCATCTCTTGTATGTGGCTGTGATTCTTGATCCAAGAAAGAAGTTGAGGTTTTTAAAGTTTTGTTTTTCTGAAATTCATGGGAATGAAGTGGCTGATGTGATGGTTGAATTGGTGAGGGGTTCCTTGGTCAAGTTGTATGATTATTACTGTCGTGTTGATTCACCAAATGTACAAGTACCAAGTGGGAGTGAGAGGACACACATAGAAGGTGAGTCAATTGGTTGTAGTGATCCATATGCAATGGTTAATTCTAGGTTTGACCGTTTCTTGGAGGCTGAGCAGTCCATAGGGTGTAGCAATGAGATTGACAAATATTTGGCCGAAAATTGTGAAAATAGAAGGGGGGATGTTAAGTTTGAGATATTGGGGTGGTGGAAGGCAAATTCAGATAGGTATCAAGTGCTGTCCAAAATAGCTAGGGATGTGCTGGCTGTACCTGTGTCTATTGTTGCTTCTGAGTCAGCCTTCAGTACCGGAGGATGCATACTTGATCCATTTCAGAGTTCACTTTCTCCACTCATGGTTCAAAATCTTGTTTGTGCACAAGATTGGCTTCAAGCCTCGGTTCCAATATCTTTTCGTAAGTCAAAGGATGAGGTAGAGGCCTTGGAAGATGAATTTCATGATTTAGGTAAAATGTTAACTTCCAAAGTTTTTGTCTATTAAGTGCTATTAAATGTGTCTTATGCAAATGAAATTTAATCTAATAGCTTTCATTTCTTTCTCTTTTCTAGTTATACGTCAAGCAGCAGCAGGTGGTGGAAGTTCAAGCTCAAGCGGTATCTCAATTACTATTGATGACTAATCACGAACTGGGTAAGTTTTTGCACTTACTTTTTGGTTATTGCTATTCTGTATTTTTTGGTCTTGTCTTTATATTTTCTATTGATAAATATCTTTTTGCCCATTTTCTTGTAGGAGGGACACATTTTGTATAGGAGGCAGATTTTTGGATACAGATTAGAAGTTCTTTTGGACGTATAGTGCTTTTCTAGCTTATAACTTATAGATCAACTCTTGCTTATAGGAAAGAAAACTTATTAGGTTTATATGCTTTCTTTCCTATTAGTAATGGACTAAACTATAGAGTAGTTGTTCTTTAATGCTTTAGAAAAGCTATTTTTTGGAAATACTTAGGTATTTCATAATATTGTAACTAATTATAACTAGCTACTGCCTTGGTAGTTTACTGCCTTACACACTTGCAGTAACTATCTTTCTACCTTCTTTGATTCTTATGGAAATATTGCAAGATGCTCATATTGCTATACTTGTGGTGTGGCTCACTGGCTGTGATTGAATTATTTGTTAGAATTTGTTTTGCTGGCTTGTGTAAAAGTTGTGTTACATGTATGGAATGGTTGGCACAACTTGGCAGGTTTAATAGGTTGAGATGTGCTTTTGTGCCTATTAGACTTTTTTGATTTGTTTTTGGATTTTAAAGGTACTGCCCAGGTTTTAATTCTTAGGCATTATGAAAAAAATTCTTTCTTGTATTGTGTGTGTTTTTATGTACTGCCCAGTGCCCAGGTCTTAAGGGTGTGGCATTTTGAAAATGTCTTTTTTTGTATTGTGTGGTTTTAACAGGTGGTTAGAATGTGATATTATTAGACTTTTTTGATTTGTTTTTGGATTTTAAGGGTACTGCCTAGGTCTTAATTCCTAGGCATTTTGAAAAAAATTCTTTCTTGTATTGTGTGTTTTTATGTACTGCCCAGTGCCCAGGTATTAAGGCTGTGGCATTTTGAAAAATGTCTCTTTTTGTACTGTGTGGTTTTAACAGGTGGTTAGAATGTGATATTAGGTGTTTTTATGTGCTTGCTAATTGTCCAGTTGTTATCAGTGATGTACTGTTTTTATGTGCTTGCAAATGTTTTTATATCAAACATTAAATTTGTACTGATAAAAATTTGTACTTAAAAAGGCCTGTAGGCCCGATAGATTTAAAGTTGTGGAATGGCATACAACTTGAAAGCCCAATTTGAAATGAAGGATGAGCCCGTACCATATATTTACATGAGTCAAAGTATCTAAATCTTTGTTAAAACGAAGCCCATTAATTTGGGCCCAAAGGCCTATCAAAAATTAGGTTAAAATTAAAAAAATTTATGCAAATTCACAAGTTCAGCCCAATTCGAAGCCCAAGCCCAATTCGAAGCCCAAACCCGCCAAACCGATGAATCCGACCCGTTAAACCGTTGACCCGAACCGCCGGGTCTGACCTATATATTGGGTCGGTTACGGGTCACAATTTTGCTAACCCGATCCAGTGGGTCGAGTTCGGGTCAGGCCCAGACCCGAGCCGACCCGACCCGTGGACAGCCCTATCCGAAGGTTAAGTTAGAGAACTTTTTCACAACCCTAGAGTGCCAGAGTTGGGGTGAATTATGCGTACCTTGTTTCTTAAGAGCCTTTGGGTTTTCATAGTAGTGCAGAACCGACCTCTGTTTCTTGCGTAGGAAGGCATTTCCTTATAGGGAAGATTATTATTAATGAGTGTATATTCTAGAATCCTCTTCATGTTAGAATTCCATTCATATCGAGACTCTATGAGCTAGGGCTAACTGTGGGACGCAAGTCGTTTCCACTTAGGATTCCTTGGAGACTACTTAAACTAGGTGGATGCCACGTGGCCCTTTAGACTTGTCCACCTTGTGTCCGTGCACACTGGATTCGTCCACCATCAACCCACTGCTCCAGAACCATCAGGCTTATTAAAATGGATTCGTCATCCATATTTTTCCCCTTTTCAGTTGCCCCTTTACTCTACGGGTCCGTGATCTCTGAGCCGACGGACCTGTGGAGTGACGGTTCAGTACGTCTCCTGAGAAACATACCTAGCTTGACAGGCTGGCTTAGGGTCATTAATGTCGTAGGAATACGTGGCACCTACTTAGTGGTCAGTCTCTTGGAATGAAGCGTCCCTTCGTCTTCCGTGCCGTTCCCTCTATATAAACCTGCCTTCTCCTCACTCATTTTTCACTTTCCTCATAAATTTTACGATCAGAGCGCTACTGTCACCCTTGCCAGACAAACATACCGTTCACCTGGTGCATCCGTCATCTACACCTTTTTGCTGCTCATCTCCAACTGGTAAGTACCTTTCTCCTTCCATTCAAATTTCTTATTTTTTAGACTTCATACTGTCGTCATCTATTTTAGATTCGTCAGTGTCTTAGGGTTTACTGTCACGTGTAGGTGACAGATGTCTAGTATGTCGAGTAACCAATCGTTTATTCGTGACGGGGCAGGCTATGATGAAGTGTTCCCGTCAGGTCAAAAAGATCCTGACATTTCAAGTGAAGAGAGGAGTCCGTCTGCCACTTCTCCTTCCTCAGGAGATGAGGATTTGGAGATGGATAGGCCAGAGGGTGTTTCTAGTGACAGCCTAGATGATGCAGAACCCCCAATCCAATCCATCATAGGTCCTGATGGACTCAGGGAGTTCATCATGCTACCCTTGTGAAAGGTTAATGATTTTAGGTCCACAATCAAAGAATCTCACTTCAAAACACTTAGGTCTAAGTACCAAATACCCAACAACATACCTCTCCGTCTACCCTACAAGTCAGAGAAATGTTACTATGAGGGTGTTGAGGGCATCGGGGTTTATAAGCAGATGCTGAAGGCAGGGCTCTGATTCCCTCTAAGTTCGCTCCACTATCGCCTTCTCCAATACTTAGGTTTAGCCGTCACCCAGATTTCCCCCAACGCCTAAAAGGTATTCCTCAGCATAGAGGTCTTGTATGGGGCTATGTCCAATGGAGCCAGAAGGTTGATGGTGAAGGAATTCTTTCACTGTTACCGTCCAGTCAGTCAAAGGGCAAGTATAGCTTTGTGCCCAGGAGCCCAATGTTAAGGCTCGTGTGTGAGACCCCCGACTCCAACAGGAACTGGAAGAGTCGGTATTTCTTTATGGAAGGAGACGAATGGATGCTTGGTCCTGGTGACACTAAACATATGCCTATCGACGCAACATGGGTCATAATGACCCTGCCTGGTATGCATCCGTCTATATTCAGTCTAGTTTTTTACTTAACATGTTACTAACCGTCTTCTTTTACAGTTTAGGACCATCCACAAGTCTTACTTAAGCAGTGCAGTTTTTTAGAGAAAATATTCAGCAAATCCAAGCTAGAAGAGAGGATGTGGGCAAAGGTGGTCACCCTAGACACTCTCTATTGGTATTGTGACGGGCTAGAGCCAACTACAACCGCTCGTCGTTACGACGCTTAAGTTCGTCAACGTAAGTCCATCGTCTACACTTTGGTTTCCTTGTTTTTGATTTTAATATTATTAACATCCTGATATTCGTCCTCTTTGTGTAGAAATGGATGCTGCCAAGAGAAGGGCTTACATTAAGTAGCAAGCTACTTTGCAAAAACATCAGGGGGGGTTAGACCTCCAAGGGGACGGGTTCAGCCAACCTATCCACCAAAAGGAAGCAGCCAGAGAAGTCTGATCGTCAACCCAATAAGCCCAAGATAGTCAATGAACCCGTTGTCGGGTTGAAGGCCGAAACCAAGAAGACAGTCACTCCCCTTGGCCAGGGAAAGGGCAAGAGTTTAATGAAGGGCCCCTCCGTTACTGAAAAGCCACCCGTCCTCCTCCGTAAGGATACAAAGTGTGAATTGAAGCAGCTTTCGTTCATTATTACACCCGACGACTATGAGGACTTGAGCAACCATGCTACTAAAGCCATGGGGGAGACGGGGCTTTTTTACATTGCTCAGGTAATCGTGTCCGTCCTCTTTATTATTCTTTTTTATATTTCTTCCCTTCAACGTGCCTTGTTACTACTAACCCCTTTTGTTTCTAGGCGATGTTAATGATGAAGGGGTTAATGAGTCCTTGCTTGAACCATGAGACAACATTGGACCATATAAGGGCTAAGGCAAGGTTGACGGAGGATGAGTTGAATGAGCTGAGGGTCTGGAAGGTGGTCCAGGAAAAGAAGCTTGCCTTGTCGGAGCAAGCTAGGGATGAGTTTGAGAAGCAGACGGAGCAACTGAAGCAGGTCTTGGAAGATAAGGAGAAGGAAATCCGTGATGCCAAGGACTAGCTCCGTCAGGTGAAAGAAGAAGCGGTATGAGAGTACCATGATTCTGACGCTCTTTTGGCAGAGCTTGGAAGCTCATCATTCGCTGAAGGCTTTGATGACGCTCTCTGCCAAGTCAAGACTGCTTATCTTGACCTAGGCGTGTCTCATGTCAATATCAATGCCCAGGACTAGACCTTAGTTCAGCTCGTCCACTCCGAGAGTATGGATGATCTTTTTACTGATGATGCCCCTGCCAACGACTCTCTTGGTGACGGAGGAAATGTTGAAAGTCAAGCTAAAGCAGATGGTGATCAGGCTCGTCACCCTAAAGATTTAATTGTTGAAGAGAAGAATGAAACTCCTGTTAAAATTGTGTAGTCTTTTTTTTTTTTTTTTTTTGGCTAATCTGTAAGGATTTTGGAGAACAGTTTATTTTAACCGTCATTAAACACCTCCCTTTCAGGGCTTTAAGTAATATTTAATTTACTCTATTATCCGTCCACTTTTATGACTATTTTTGAATCTGTTCTGTTTATATCTATGTATGAATGTAGCCCGTCTATGTGACGAATCCGTCTTCTTTCAAACTTACAATTTTAATTCAGTGTGTTGTCGGACTGGACTACTGGTCGACCCTTGTAACTATTGTTGAATCCGTCCACTTTGTGGATGCCCACTTGTGGATGGACTTAATCAAGAATCCATCCTCTCGTGGATTCTAAACCCATCCACTTGTGGATTTGATAACATAAGCTCGTCCACTTATGGACTTGTAATGTAGACTCAGCTTTATGTTGAATCCGTCCTACTACTTGGACTTTATAATTTACGTTGTTTAGGATGAGCTTGTTCACTTATGGACTTGTAATGTTAATTCAACTTTACGTTGAACTCGTCCACTATGAGGACTTTATTTTTAACATCCTTAGGGTGAGCCTGTCCACTTACGGACTTGTAATGTTTATTCAACTTTATGTTGAACCCGTCTACTATGTGGAGTATTTTTAACATCCTTTAGTATGAGCTGGTCTACTTATGGACTTGTAATGTTTATTCAACTTTATGCTGAACCCGTCCACTATGTGGACTTGTAATGATAACTAAACATACTTGATAGGCCAAAAACGAATTGACCCTTAGTGATGAATTAATTGATTAATTAGTCAAGTTTATTAATTAATCAAATTAACATGCAATAAGCGTGGTAGCACAAACAAATCACTAATTAAACTAAGTGCAGCAGAAATTAAATTGACACGGTAATTTGTTTACGAATGGGGAAAACCAACACGGCAAAAACCTCATCGGGTGATTTTAAGGTCACCATTCCCAAGAATCCACTATTATCACAACAAGCGGTTACAAGTAAAGGAATCCCAGTACCTTATACCAACCTACAGTTGAACCCTTACCCTAATCCCCAATTGGACTTGTTCTGTAGTGACAATCTCTCCTTTCAATGCATGGCTCCCAGTACGTGACTAACCAAATGTGCGGATCCCAGTACGCGACTTCAATCACTAACTAGAGAAAGTTGTTGGCTACAAAGTTCTTTAGTTCATCCAGACGATGAAAATCAAGAAGATGCTTGGTCACAAAATCCTATGGTGCACAATCACAACAACTTCTTCACAAGAATGATGAACTAGGGCAAAACTCTGTCTCTGGTCACAATTTGCTTGAACAAACTTTGCTCAACACTTGTGCAACTTGTATTCGCTTTGACGGCCTTTAAAATAATCCTTTTATATGTCTAGGATTGTGAGAAAAGATAGCCCAAACACATAATCACGAATTAGAGTCAAAACAGAACTGAAAATCTGTTTTTCAAAAACCTCAACAGATAGCCATCTGTCGAGCAGCTGTCGAGCCACAGGGCTGGAACAGCTCTTCAAGCTCGATAGATACTAGCTATCGAGCTTTAATGAACTTGCACTTTTCAGCTTGAATCTTGGACAGACTTGCATGGCTTCAATACTTGATCTTGAAACAAAGTTTCTTGAAATATTAAACACATCCTAGATCTACCCAAATATAAGTAAAGTGCGTTTTGTCAAAGGATTAGCCAATTACATAAAATAATAACACATGTTCCTAACAAGTGAATCACATATGTCCTAACAATATTATTGAACCCGTCCACTTTATGGACTAGACTTTAATTCAACGTGATGTTGAACCTGTACACTTTGTGGACTTTGAAGATCGAATTTGTCCACTTTGTGGGCATCATCTGTAGGAATATAGATATAAATATGTGGTGATTATGAATAACTCCTCTTATTATAATGGCAATTCATGCGTAGAATTTATTTTTGTTCAAAGGATTAGCTAATTATATAAAATAATGACATATGTTCCTAACAAGTGAGTCACATATGTCCTAACAATATTATTGAACTCGTCCACTTTATGGACTAGACTTTAATTCAACGTGATGTTGAACCCGTCCACTTTGTGGACTTTAAAGATCGAATCCATCCACTTTGTGGGCTTCATCTGTAGGAATATAGATATAAATATGTGGTGATTCTGAATAACTCCTCTTATTATAATGGCAATTCATGCGTAGAAATTATTTTTGTTCAAAAAATAAAAACTTGCCCTTGGGCTTAAATGGATCTGTAGATAATTTAAACTAAAAATAGAAAGAAATAAACTGGAAATGAGGAGTGTCGTTGCTCGTCTACTGCGAGTAGCCTATTGGTAGTATTTCTTCAGGTGCTCCGTGTTCCATGGGTGGTGTAGCTTTTGCCTGTCCAACGTCTCCAGGTGGTAGGTTCCCTTCCTATGCCATGATGCAATTCTGTATGGTCCTTCCCAGCTAGGTCCTAATTTTCCTTGGGAGGCATCTCTTGCAGTGCCCATTACCCTACTTAGGACAAGATCTCCAACCTGGAAGTCCCTGTGTCTGACCTTGGAGTTGTTGTGGTTTTGTTTGGCGAGGTGTTCCACGATGGCAGCGAGAGTTTGAACATATCTCTCGAGGGCAGTCCTGCATGGTTCGTCCCTTTGAATGCCATTGGTGGTTGCCATCGAGCGAGTGAGCACCATGCAACTTTTTGTCTAAGAGGTGATAGGATGGCTTACAAAATGCAATTCCCACAGAAGGCGCCAACTGATGATGCCAAAAATCATCAATAAGCCACACGATACTCACGTGCTCGAAATGATGCCTGTAAAATAACAACAAAGAAAACCCTAGGAGAGTACCGGTGTGGTACAGGCCAAAGACCCTCTGAAGGTTAAGTTAGAGAACTTTTTCATAACCCTAGAGTGCCAGAGTTGGGGTGACCATAGGATGCAAGTCGTTTCCATTTAGGATTCCTTGGAGACTACTTAAACCAGGTGGATGCCACGTGGCCCTTTAGACCCATCTACCTTGTGTCCATGCACACTGGATCCGTCCACCATCAACTCACTGCTCCAGAACCATCAGGCTTATTAAAATGGATCTGTCATCCATATTTTTCCCCTCTTCATTAGGTGAATTTGGGAAGACTTCATTGATGGGAGGACACCTTCAAGATGACAGTGTCCTCCTCCCTTACAAAGCCTTTTTTGTTTCTTTGTTTTTTGTTTTTAACACTAACCAAAATGTAAAATTCAGCAAGAATGACCAAAATACTATGAAATCAATTGATATAGTCTGGTATTTTTGACTATGACAGAATAGTGAGGTTGTTTGTATTTGTTAGGTCACAATCTGAATGACCCCTTGTGATTGACCCTAATTAATTAATTTAGCCAAGTAATTAATTAATTAATTAATCATTTAATTTTATGGAAGCACAAACAAATCACCAATCAACTAAATATGCAGCGGAAAATAAATAACACGGTGATTTGTTTACGAATGGGGAAAACCCTAATGGCAAAAACCCCACCGGGTGATTTTCAGGTCACCACTCCCGAAACTCCACTATTATCAAATCAAGCGGTTACAAGTAAAGGAATCCCAAGTACCTTACCAACCTACAGTTGAACCCTTACCCCAATACCCAATTCGACTTGATCTGTAGTGACAGTTTCCACCTTTGATGCACGACTCCCAAGTACGTGACTAACCAATGCACGGATCCAAGTACGCGACTTCAGAACACCAACTGAGGAAGAATGGTTGGCTGCAAAGTTCTTCAGTTCATCCACTTGATGAATAGCAGGAAGATGCTTGGTTACAAAACCCTATGGTGCAAATACACAGCAACTTCTTGATGGAAGATGAACTAGGTCAAGGACTTCGTCTGTTGATCACAATTTGCTTAAACAGAGATTGCTCAATGATAATGCAACTTGTGTCATCCAAAACGGCTCTTAAAATAATCCTTTTATATGTTTAGGGTTAGAAGAAAAGAAGGCCCAAAAACATATTCACGGATCCCAAGAAAATCAGATTGGAATTCTGACTTTTTAAATCTTGACAGATAGCAGGTGTCGAGGTAGGTATCGAGAGGTGTCGAGCTTTAAAAACTTTGCACTTCAGCTTGCTTTTTCTTGGACAGATTTGATGACTTCAACACTTGACCTTGAAACATTGTTTCTTGAAGTATTAAAAACACCTAGAACTACCCAATTACAAGCAGAGTGCATTTTGTCAAAGGATTAGCTAATTTACATAACTAAGTGACATATGTTCTTAAACAAGTTAAAACATATATGTCCTAACAATCCCCCCCTTTGGCAATCCGTGACAAAACCACAACAAACAAATGAGCATATGAGAGAAGTCATAAATCACTCAACTCATATTCACTTGTTGAATACAATAAAATCTATCCTAACACAAACTCTTGAAAAATTTTGCAAGAAGAGAGCTTATGATAAGTAGACTTTGACAACCTGTATTTCTGAAACACTTTAAACAAAACTCATCAAGGCATCTTGTGTGAAATAGAAATAAATAGATTGCATACAAGTATAAAGAACATGTGTATAAAGATAGAAAAGAAACAACACATGAAGAGAGAGGTGAAAGAAACATACATCAACATATATAAGAGAAAAGATAAGTACAATGTATGTAAAAATAGTCAAAGGACCTCATATACAAGACCAATGTATCTAAGAGATAAGAAAAAATACATATAGCCTCACTACATCCCTAAAAAAAAAATGACAACACTCCCCCTATCAAAAATGTCCTATACTAACTCTCTCCCTAAGATGACTACTCTCATAGCCTAAAACTACTTCCCCTTTTTGTCACGAGTGACAAAGGGTAGAGTGTCATGTAGACATCTCATCAGCAGAGCTAGCATCCCCATCATCATCATCATCATCATCCTCAGAATCTGACGCTGCTGGAGTAGATGGTGAAGGAGTAGCCTCTGGAGCAAATCTACCCATGATCGCCTACCGTCGTACAATACGACCCACACGAACATTCACCTGATACAACTCAGCAGAGAGTGTATCAAGACGAGTGTCCATGTGCTGCAGCTGCGCCATGATATCACCAAGGGATACATTGCTCGAAGAGGAAGAAGGAGCAGATGTAGATGGAGCCGATCTGGATGGCGCTGAACGGGAAGGAGGAGTGGCACCTGGCTGTCTCGACCTGAACTGCGCCTCACTACATTTTATGGTAGCGGCATCTATGGCAGATATGTGTGTGAAGTGGTCGGACACAGGAAAGGGAACGGAAAAATGGCGTAGAATCCGCGTGATAGCAGAAGGAAAGATGAGCTTATCACGGGACGCCGAATCAAGATAAACCTCTATGATAGACCGGATGAAGTGAGAAGGGAAGTCTATGGTCAGATGCTCAAGTAGAGAAAGCAAAAATCGAGCACGAGGCTCTGTGATAGAGTTATAGTGAGACAGAGGATGGAGAACAAAAGTCATCACCATGTTAATGAATCTAGGACCTTTAGCAAAAGGCCTACATGATGTGAACTGATGCTCACCCCAATCAGCTGGGCACTCACAAAAAGCAGAAATGAGCTCATCTTTGGACACAGTCCTCAGACGCTCACAAGAGGGGTAATCAGGAAACTCTATCCTAGGTACCCTAAGCACATCCGCAACAAGTTGCGGTGTGACAGGAATGTGCATACCTCAAACGCGAGTGACAAAATGAGGTACTGAAAGATCAATCCCGTGCATGTTGGAGTAGAACTCCTGTATCAGCACGAGAGGGCAAGTGACCGGGATGTCACACAGTGACCCCCATCCCCTACTGTGAATGACAGAGGAAAGGTCAGTATCGGCGAAGTCTGCCAGAATGACTTGGCGTTCCGAATGAACACCTCGTCGAGAAAAGTTCTCCGAAAATGCCTTATGAGCATCTCCATCACGGAACCGAATGTTAAAGGGAGTAGTATCTGAAGAAGTAGAAGCTCCAGAACACAGAGGGTTTCGAGCCGGAGTGGATTTACGTTTGGGTGCCATAGACACTACTAACGTAAAAGAATGAGAAAGAGATAGAGAGGGAGACAATCAGAAAAGTCCCAACACAGTTCAAATATATCAAATATGTTGAACAACAAGTACGTATGCATGGGAATGCATGAGCATGTGACATGCAAAGAAAAAAAATCATGGGCTCAACCCAATCCAATCCTAGCAGCACACAAACATAAAGCACACATCTAAATGCATGTAAATATCATTATAATGCAAATGAAATGCAATGTATGACATTTTGAAATCATCTAAGTACAAACCCAACCCAAAATTTCAATAAAAACTCAACAATTTTGAAAAACCCCAAATTTTTATGAAGAATCCCAAAAACTAGGTTTTCAAAACATGAAATGCATGAAAAAGGAAGAGAATAGAGATCTTACCAAGTGATTTGAGCAAGAAATGAGCAAGATTCAAGTGGGTTGGAGGATTTGAGTGAAAGAAGAGTGAAAGGGAGATGAATAGGCACGGAGAGATCGAGAGAAATCGAGTGAGAAATGAAGAAAATCGCGATCTGCACTTAAATAGGCACCTCAGTAATTCTCGACAGCTGAGGTGTCGAGAGGTATCGAGGAAGCTGTCGAGGGAGGTATCGAGAATTTGGTCGTCGACAGATGGAGGTATCGAGAGGTATCAAGATATAAGAAGAATTTCAGATACGTGAAACTCGATCGATCCACAAGGTGTCTAGAAGGTATCGAGGAGACAGAAGAAATCTCCAAGGATCGATACAGGTGTCGAGAAAGAAGACACAAACAGCATAAGTGAATCTCGATCGATCCAACAGGTGTCGAGAATCTATCGAGAAGACAGAAGAAATCTCGATCGATCCATCAAGTGTCGAGGAGGTGTCGAGATTGCGATAAGAAACAACTTGAGAAGCTCGACAGATGACCAGGTATCGAGGAGGTGTCGAGGAAGGTGTTGAGCCTGCTGAAAAAGGCAGTTTTTCGAGAAGGGAAAAATACAGACATGAATGCAATCCAACACACATCTCTACCAAGATCCACTCAACATATAAACCTCTCAAAAACATCTCTCAACAAGAAAATAATCACAAGGATCATGCAAAACACACACATACACTAAACAAGTCTAACCAATTTTATATTTCAAAACAAGTTATGATAGTTTAGTGAGCATACATTAGCACATGTAAAACCTTTGTGATGGCCAAATCACATTGTACCTGCACATGTATCAAAAGTAGTAAAGAATATTGCGTGTTGTGTGTGAAAAACATCGCAAGATTGCATATGTGTATAGATGTTATGACGATCTGAGATATGAGAAAATAACTTTTAACTCACACACAATCATAACTGTTTGATGGGGACTATCACCTTCAAGGTACATCCTATGACTCCCACATCTCCTAGAAAACACGCTTGCAATCATGTTTAAAGCATTTTTAATCTTTTTGCTTTTTATTTTCTTTGCATATTTTCTTTTATTTTTGCATATCATACATGGGTATATAAAAGAGAGAAAAGAAATACCCAAGATGTTAAGCATTGACATTGCACTTTTGCTATGCCGAAGCATACGGATGTCTTTGACACTGCACTTTTGCTATGCCGAAGCATACAGGTGTCTAAGACACTGCACTTTTGCTATGCCGAAGCATACAGGTGTCATTACAATGATTGAAGGGCAACAGTGGTGAGATGGTCATTTATGCATTTCTCTTAGGATTTTCTAGTCCTACCCGTCAAAAAGAGTGATATGAGTGTTAAGTTTTAAGAGATAACCTAATCTTACTCATCACAAACAAAAGTCACAAAGCTCACTTGCTTAGTTGTGCATAGAGATGCTTATCTAAGTTACAAGAGATACAAAGTTTAGAAAATTTTGTTTCATTGGCCATCCAAGGTACACAAGTACCAAAGTACACAAAACACACACTGTTTTTGTATTTTTTCAATTTTTCAAAATTTTTTTTATATTTTTATATCAAAAACAAAATAAGCAAAACTGAAAATAAACAAACAAAAACATGTTATCAAAGTAAAGCAAAAACTAGACTGACTCAGTAGAAAAGAAAAACACACAAGCAATGCAACAAACAAGAAAAACAAGAAGGGAGAAGAAAGTGATGAAATCACTTGGAATCCTTTTTCTTCCACTCCTTGGAAGAACCTTTCCTTTGATAGAATCCTTGAACAGGCGGTGAGGGGGAAGAATTTAAACCGTTCAAGTTCGAAAGGAACATGAGGGCTTTCAGAAGATCTCCAAGAGGAGCAAGAGAGGATTGAAGCTGATTTTAGCTTCCAGATGCTGTCATGCCATTGCTCTGTTGAGTGGCTAACCACTTATAGCAATTTGGTCGAGTGTGACCGGCAGCTCCACAATAATGACAGAGATGCTGCTTCTTTTGTTTAGGCTTTTGAGAGTTAGCCTTCTTAGCCCTAGGGTTTTTAGCATCTTTCTTATCTAGCTTAGGGGGTGCTCCTAAGATAGATTTTCCCTTGTCTAAGTTCTCACTAGCTAATTTAGTCTTAACATCAATGTTCTCAATTTCAATGTTATTAGCAGGAGGAACAAAAACAGTATTGCTAGTAGAAGCAGTATTAGAGAAAGAAATACCATACCCCAAACCAGTTCGATCCGAAGCAGGTTTCTGATTGCTAAGCATCTCATCAAGTTTTGCACTTGAAGTCCTCTCCAGTTGAGCTCTAACTTGAAACAGCTCCGCTTCAAGCTTCTTGGTCTTCTCAGCTAAAAAGTTGTTCTCAAATCTCAGTGCTCCAATAGTTTGATTCGCCTCATCAAACTTCGTGGACAGCTCTTCACGATTGAGTTCCACTTCACTGAGCTTCTTGGTGGCCAGCCTATATAATTTCTCATGCTTTTCAGAGAGCTTGTAAAGCTTCTCATAGGCTGAATGGATGTCATCTTGATCATCCATCTTCTCAAATTTGGACTCCACCAATTCTTCTTCATCCACTTCTTCAACAATCCCTTCAGTAGGATTGACTGTGGCAGTGAAGGCATTTAAAATTCCGTCATCTTCATTGTCGGAATCATCTTCAGGCTCAGTGTCACTTAGGGTTATAGCAAGGGCCTTGCTTTTCCCAATGCTCTGCAGATATGTAGGACACTTATGTTTCATGTGTCCGAACCCATGACACCCAAAGCACTTTGGTCCTGCTGGAACAGTATATTGACCGCCCTCCTTAGCATCCTTCTTCCCTTTGTCTTGGCTTTTAAACTGAGAAGAACTGAACTGCCTGCGGTCCTTGTCGAAATTTCTTCCATTGGCATTCTTCATAAACTTTTTGAACTGCCGAGTGATGTAGGACTTCATCTTGGAATCTTCATCATCAGAAGACTCATCTATATCACTGCTCTTCGCCTTCAAGGCCATGCTTTTGCCTTTGTTGGACTTGCCAATCCTAGATAACCCTATTTCATAGGTCTGCAAGTTTCCAACTAGCTCAGTCAAAGGAATCTTATCTATATCCTTTGATTCCTCAATTGCCGTAATCTTGGCATGAAATCTCTCAGGTAGAGATCTGAGCACCTTCCTTACAATCTTGGGTTCAGGGATGGTTTCCCCAAGATTGAAGGCTGAGTTCACTATGTCCTTGAGCTTGGCATAGAACTCATCAAACGACTCATCCTCCTCCATCTTAATTTCTTCAAAGCTTGTAGTGAGCCTCTGAAGCTTTGAGTCTTTGACAGCCTTTGTGCCTTCATAGGTTGTCTGGAGGATGGTCCAAGCCTCCTTAGCAGTTTCAGTTGAGGATATCTTCTTGAACTCCTCATTGGTGACTGTGCTAAAAAGGGCATTCAGCGCTCTGCTGTTGAAGTTGGCCGCCTTGATCTTAGCATCATCCCAATCGGCCGGTTCTTCTTTTGGCTTAGTCCAGCCAATCTCTACAGCTTGCCACACCTTCTCATCTAAAGACTGCAAGAAAGCTCTCATGCGTACTTTCCAGTATGCATAGTTAGTGCCATCAAATAAAGGAGGTATGATTAAAGATTGTCCTCTATCCATGACAAACCGGGGTCAATGGATCAACACAGCAAAGATTAAACTCTAATCAGAGTGTGCCTGCTCTGATACCACTTGTTAGGTCACAATCTGAATGACCCCTTGTGATTAACCCTAATTAATTAATTTAGCCAAGTAATTAATTAATCAATTAATCATGCAATTTTATGGAAGCACAAACAAATCACCAATCAACTAAATATGCAGCGGAAAATAAATAACACAACCCTAATGGCAAAAACCCTACCGGGTGATTTTCAGGTCACCACTCCCGAAACTCCACTATTATCAAATCAAGCGGTTACAAGTAAAGGAATCCCAAGTACCTTACCAACCTACAGTTGAACCCTTACCCCAATACCCAATTCGACTTGATCTGTAGTAACAGTCTCCACCTTTGATGCACGGCTCCCAAGTACGTGACTAACCAATGCGCGGATCCAAGTACGCGACTTCAGAACACCAACTGAGGAAGAATGGTTGGCTGCAAAGTTCTTCAGTTCATCCACTTGATGAATAGCAGGAAGATGCTTGGTTACAAAACCCTATGGTGCAAATACACAGCAACTTCTTGATGGAAGATGAACTAGGTCAAGAACTTCGTCTGTTGATCACAATTTGCTTAAACAGAGATTGCTCAATGATAATGCAACTTGTGTCACCCAAAACGGCTCTTAAAATAATCCTTTTATATGTTTAGGGTTAGAAGAAAAGAAGGCCCAAAAACATATTCACGGATCCCAAGAAAATCAGATTGGAATTCTGACTTTTTAAATCTCGACAGATAGCAGGTGTCGAGGTAGGTATCGAGAGGTGTCGAGCTTTAAAAACTTTGCACTTCAGCTTGCTTTTTCTTGGACAGACTTGATGACTTCAACACTTGACCTTGAAACATTGTTTCTTGAAGTATTAAAAACACCTAGAACTACCCAATTACAAGCAGAGTGCGTTTTGTCAAAGGATTAGCTAATTTACATAACTAAGTGACATATGTTCTTAAACAAGTTAAAACATATATGTCCTAACAGTATTGGTTTTGTAACCATTACAAAAAAGTCTAGCCATAGTGATATGTACCATGTCTTTAAAACATTTCTTTAGATACAATAAAATGGAAAAAAATAAAAATAAAAATACATGCGGCGTACCATGTCTAATCTTTTGAAGTGATCCAAATTTTTAGGATTAAGCCTTGTTTGTTATTATAATATTTTTGCTAAAGAAAGATAAATTATTTTCAATATTTGTGTCTTTATTTGCCAAGATTGTTGAAACTTGGTGGCATATTCAGCCCTCCTTCGTTAGGAAAACTAAAGTTCATATCCCACCGCTCTCATATCTGTAATTATCAAATTATTAAAAAAAGTTCTTTTATTTGTGTACATTTCATTACTTTGGGTTCGTTTGGTTGGAGAGATAGAAAAGTAGGAAAATAGAAAAAGGTGAAAAGATGGAAAAGTAAGAGGATAGAAAAGATTAAATTTTCCCTCATTTGTATTTGATTGAAGGGATGAAAAACTTTTTTGTTTGATTAGAGCGAAAATTGAGAAGATAGAAAAAGTATTTTATATAAATTTACCTTTATGTGCTTATTTCATTATATATAGGAAGTAATTTTTTTTTGTAATAAAATATTATTTATTTATTAGTTAAAATTAATAAAATAACATTTTATAAAAATTATAACATTAAACATATTTTCTCTCTCTTTGTTATCACATTTTCATATATAAAATAATGGGGAAAAACAAAAAATAAACAACCAAAAAATAAACAAGAAAATAAATGAGAGAGAGAGAGAGAGAGAGAATGGTTGAGCAAATTTATCTTAGTTTTTTTGGAAAAAACATTTTGGTCGGCCCGGAGAGAAAACATTTGGGCGCCATCAATTTTCTCTCCTAAAATTACTCCAACCAAACACTCCCAAAAATAATTTTCTCTCTACATTTCTCTCCCCCTTTTTCATCCCCTAAAATCCACCCAACCAAACAAACTCTTAGGTTCTTAGTTGAAAATAACTTAACCGGCACTTCCTCTTCGCATTATACTTGGATGGAAACTGAGGTTGTGGGTTAATGCTCCACTGTTTGTGCATATTAAATTATCCAAACCTTTCCATGGTCTTGTACCCCATGTGTAAATTTTTTATTCCTTCTTAGTATTGGAAGCACTATCTCTATGTAGCCAAAATGATTGGCTTATGAGATCTTGGTATTCATTTGAAAATTCAAGTCTGACTAATATTTTATAGATATTGTGAATATATAGCAATGGGGGAGCATTTTGTTCAAGGTTAATGATTTCAAAAGATATATAAGCACAGTTGGATCTATTGTTGGTTCAAGCATAATAGCTGCTTCCCCTATATAGTGCAATTATTAACTTATGCATATTAATCAACTACTCTATAGAAGTTCCTTTGTGCTGTCTTTAGGGCCTAAAGATGGAGGCAATATGAAATTCATATTTTTAGCATCTTGTGTTTTTGACAGATGTTTGATCAAATCTATATATCTATTTGATCAATTGAATTAATAGACTACTAAAATCAAAGAGTCTAAAATCAATGAACCTCTAATTTCAAAAAAAAAAAAAAAATCATCAATGTCCTCTATGTTCATAACCCACATCTTTGCTCCCATAATATTTTAAAAAAACCTTAGCTTCTGGAGCTCCAAGATCCAGAGACTCTACCCCAAAGTCCAATCAAAACTCAATCACTTAGAGAAAGTAAAGAAGGAGGAACAAATTGAGATGAAGTAAAGCAAAGAGAATAACAAACAGGTTGTATGCAAGTTTCTGATGACGATCTCCTCACAGGTACCTTCTCTTCACTCTCTCTCGGATTTTCCATCATCAATATTTTCCTTTCAGGTCAATTTTTTTCCTTTGGGTTTTTCAATTCCTCTAAAAGTATTCGAAGAAATCCTTAAACCGACTTTTTTTGTCATCGATTGCTTCTCAATTTTAATTTTGGTGTAGGTGTGTGGAAGAACAAAGGATTTTATTCATATGGAGAATTTCTATTTTGGCTCATTAGAGAAAATTTTCATTTGTAAATTTCATAAATTAGTTTAGTTGCTGTTTGTTTTTTTTTTTTTTTTTTGTTTTTGTTTTTTTTTTTTCTCTACTAATTTCCTCATTTTGTGTTACAAATTCTCATTCTTAGGTTGTACGACAAAATTATAAGATTTGGGGAGAAATAAAGATAAGCAGCTTATTATTATTTCGGAAATTTAATTTAGTTTTTTAATTTTTGGTGCGTATGTAGGTTGGGAATGGCATTGATGGGTGTGATGAGGCTTGAGTTGGAGATGAAAGTCATTGTTCAAGTTATGGCTGGAGTGTTGTTATTTACTATTTATAGTCTCACTATTGCTGTTATCATTTGTACATGATTTAACCCAAAGGTCATGTAAAAGTACATTTTTGATGGTTATGCACATATATCTTTTGGTCTTGCTCGTGATTTTGGAGGGCTCGCTGCTGGTATGGCAATTGGTTGTGTTGGTGATGCAGGTGTTAGGTATATTACTATATTTCTAATCTCTTATATATCTATTAATATTTGCATGTATAGATTGGCTCCCGTTATCATATTAGCAATTGTTATCTACTATATTGTGGATTGAGTTTTTGGGTTAGTTTTGAAGTTATTATTGCTAGATTTGTGCTTCAAATTTAGACTTCCTATTAATTCATTTGCTTAAGTTACTAGTTGGTCCATTAGCATTTGTGGTTTATATTAGTCTGCATAGGTAGTTCATATTAGTCCTAGAGTTCACTTTTGGCATTAAGTCCACTTGTCCTAACTCTATCCATTGAGTTTGGATCCAATATAGAGCTAACAATTTGAAGTTTCTCTACTTGGATGAGCTTGGTTCACATAAGTGTTGGTGTGACAAGGTCGACATTTTTAATTTGGAAAAACAACACAACTTGTCATTGGAAATTGAAGGGTGAAAAGAATGCAGTGCTTGCTCAACATCTATTGAAAGTTAGACTATATTTTGTTTATAAACCCAAGGCTTAAAAAACTTCACAAGCCCAACATGAAAGCCTTTAATTTGCAACTAATCTACTTTGGGTGGGTGCCTTTGGGTGTTTTGAACCACATATGATGAACATCATTACAAAATATGATGATTTACTTCATAAATGCGATTAAAAAAAAAAATAGAGTCTATTTTGTAAGCAGTAGGTATTTGGCTTCTTGGTAGACGTAATTAACCATTTCAACAAACAATTTTAGTTCTAAAATAGCATTACATTATTGGGCATAATCTTTTCATGATAAATATTTAATTAGATGCTTTTTGAAGATAATATTCTATTAACCTTAATCACATGATATGAGGGTCATTAGCTTTGTCAGTAAAATTTGGATTATTAAACGTCAACAGTAGAATTTCTTTCCCTTTTTCTT
The DNA here is from genome assembly GCA_032727855.1 of Quercus ilex subsp. ballota. Classification (NCBI taxonomy): domain Eukaryota; kingdom Viridiplantae; phylum Streptophyta; class Magnoliopsida; order Fagales; family Fagaceae; genus Quercus; species Quercus ilex. The sequence continues at coordinate 81,679,585 of CM064911.1, forward strand.
TGAGCTTTTGCACTAGAAATTATTGCAGTATCAAAGTTTTGTTTAAATGTTTGCACTAGAGTTTGTTTTAGATATTCAGTACATTTACTTGAAAGTAATTAAAACTTTGCACCTTAAGGTGTTTTCTCCTTTTTTGTTCATAGAAATTTAATATTTTAGTTTAGATTCAAATGTAGGTTATAAAATACAGATTTTTTGGAGCTATTTAGACGATAATACTGGAAAAACAAGAGGTCAATTGATCACACAGGAGATGTGTTTGCCTTATTTGTTTGTGATAGAACATAATATTATAATACTCTTAAAGTTTGTATAGATCCATTTTTAGTAATTAGTTATGATGAGTTATAATATCATTCACATATTGTGACTATCATGATTATCATTAAAATTATTATCTCAACTTTGTGTGAAAAATTAAAGAACATTAAAGCTTAGGAATAGTAGATCATAGGGTAGTTTGATAGATGGGAAAGCATTAAAGTGTAAAAAGCACACCTTTGTTTGTGTAAAAATTCTTTTTCAGAATTTTTGTCAAATAAAAAGATCGTGACATTTTTATTATTATTTAAATTACATCTCCCCCCTCCCCCTCCAAACAAAGGGGGAAAATAAAACTTTTTTTTTTTTTTTTGGAAAAAAAAAGGGGGAAAATAAAACTTAAAAGAGATATTGTAGGAAAAATTAATTAATATTGTTTTCCCTTGGATTGTTGACACTAATTCATTCATTACATATTAATATGGATGTTCGGCATTTAATGAGATAGTAAAGTTCTAGACTCAAGCTAGCAAATTATAGATGTTAGGATTGCGAACAATAATTCATTCATTACATAATTCATTTGTTGCATACTAATATTATAGATATTATGAGATTGGAAGAAATTTTTTGAAGAAAGCAATTTGTTTTTCCAGTATTTTAAGTTTAATTCTTTTTTTTCCACCATAATCTTCAATGACCAAGGATCATTTTGCAAATCTAATACTGCAAATGTGAGATTACGTCTCATTAATGGTTGTATCTATTAATCTCCACAATACAATATAGACATGCTTAATATAAAAATATTAACATTAATAATAGCAATCAAAAAATGTTTTTCACTACTATTCAATGTTTCCGTGTGTAAGCACAAGTTATATGCTAGTAACTTATATAAACTAGTAACCTATATAAAAGAAGAAGTTAGATGTAACAAATGCATACCTTTCCCTTTCAGGATCCCTATCAAATTTACATGGGAAAAGAAAGCAAAGGTGAGTTTAGTGCTCCTGTAAATTAGCGGAAAACTTAGGGTATGTTTGGTAACTGTTTTTTCACCTTATTTTTTGTTTCCAAAAACAATTTTCTATTTTTGAGACTAAAAAACTTCTTTGGCAACCCAAAATAGACAGAAAATAAAAACTGTTCTCAAAACTCAATTTATGAAGGAAACTGAAAACATGCAAAATGTTGTTTTTAGTTTCTAATTTTTAAAAGTCAATAAAAAAACGTATTTAATTTAATAAATCTGTCTCATTTAATGAGTTAGCATTAGAGTTCAAATCCTAGTAACAACATATTTTAGTATTTTCTATTTTACTCTTCAAAAAACTATCTTTTTAATTTCAACTAACCAAACATGTTTTTGATTTAAAAAATACATGAAAATTGTTTTTTCTTTATATTCCCAAAAACAAGTTTTTGAAAATAGAAAACAAAAACTGTTACCAAACATAACTTTAGTGTTATTCTAGCATAATATTTTTGATTTCATAAATTCAAGAGGCATTTAAGGCTCATAGAAGGAGTTATCAACATGAATAACAAGATCATAAACCAATTGGTAGGCAAGCTAACCTAACCCATGATCCAATACAGATTTTTATAAATGAAAAAAATCATAATCGTTGAAATTAAAATGGTAGAAGTTCCACTATTTTGCATTTGAACATGAACATGATTCTCAGCAAGAGTCTATAACTCATGGTTGTCTACTTTGAGGTCTATACCCCTCATGGTTTTGTTTTCCCCCCAAAGCACATAGTAGTGGGGAAAAGGCCTCTACAAATTAAAGGGAGGTCACTCCTTATAAGAACATCTCCATGTACTTCCCTATGCGATGTGAGATTCCATGGATTGTAAGACTCCCTTTTTGGATCCCTACATCCCCATTGCAAACTCACTCATTTCCAATGATGAGTGGATGAAGAAGAAGGCAGAGCGGTGGTCCCATTACTATCTTGGAACCTCATTCTCATCTCAGTGAGAAAATAATAAACTATTGTTGGGGCAAAAAGGTGAAGTGCTTTTGTTATGTTATCATCTAGACGTGGAATCTCGGTCAGTGTTGCCACTACCGCTTGGCACCATTTAGTAGATTTCCTTTTTTGTTGATTTGGGAGAGAAGAAAGAGAAAGAAATAAGATCATTCAAAGAATGTCAAGCTGTGCAAATGGCAAGGAATGCTGAAATCAAAGAGGCCAAGACGCCCAAGATTAGGCGTCTGTTGATATATGAAAGAATGTTGTCAAGCCTATGATGTCAAGTATAGTAGTCTACATTAGAGAACTCCAATAAAATGAGTTATCAATACAGAGATGTTCTTTATTGTCAGTTTAACAAAAATTGGAAAAAGAAAAGTATTTCATTTTATTTATTTTTGAATTTTTTGACATTTTAGACTTGAAAAACCATAACCAAAAAGTGCCTGAAACAACTAGTTGGTGAGTAAAAGTGACTGTAACAATTTGTGGAAACCAAAACAGCAAAAATCACTAGAAACATACTCTCAATTCATTAATTTTCTAAGTTTTCCACATAATCAATATGTACTTTAGAAACTTATTGATAGACTCCTCAACATATAAAAATGTAAAGAGATACCAACTCTTTTAAAGTCTGTTTCTTACATTTTTACCAAGTTTAATTTATGCATCTTTATCCACAAACAATCATAAGATCCTAAACCGTCAACTGTTGCTAAAACCCTTAGGTGAATTGACCCGCATTATTAACAAAAAATATCTTAAAAAGAGAGAACATATGAAAATTCAGGATCTCAAAAAAAAGAATGGGTAATTGTCTCACATCGCTTAAGAGAGTGTGTTGTGTGTAGTATAACTTGCCCCACCCTCCCTTAAAAGTTATCATGGCTTTTGAGTGGAGTTATGATTTGCCTTTGTGTAGAGAGGGAAAATTCCCGACCTATCACAAGCTGACACGTCACACTACCTAGTCCACAAAATACAGCCAATTACAAAGCGCCACGTATTGCTGCTAGGTTTTGCTATCACTACTCAGAAACCAATAGAAATTTGCCAAGTGTCATGCAAAGACCAACCATACATCAGCAGGTGTAAGCGATGACATAAACAACCTCGCACGTGTAAGCGATGACATAATCGGCCTCGCACGTGTAAACGATGACATAAGCGAACCAATCAGGCTGTGACATGTGTCACCAATCAGACTCCGCCACATGTTGCTCACCCACCTCCAAACTCCTATAAATAGAAGCCTTCCTAAGACATTTGAGAGGGCAGCAAGCCATCTGAAGCACAAGCAGCATCAGAGAAGATGCAGAAGTCCAGAAGCTCTGCTGGAATCAAGCCTTGAAGCCTTCAACAACTTCAAGAACTTCAACCCTCAAACACGAAGAACATTCGAAGCAGAATCATCCAAACTACCTGCCTAGATCTCAAAGTTCACAGGAATCAAGCTCAAAAGCCTCCAGAAATCTCAATAAACACAAATCAGTGAAGCTCTACGGATTCAAGCCTCTAAAGCACCGAAGAACTTCCAACACAAACCTTCAAATACGAAGAACATTCAAAGAGGAATCATCCAAATCATATTCCTAGATCTCAAAGTTCACTGGAATCAAGCTCAAAGCCTCCAGAAACCTCACAAACCACAAATCAGTGAAGCTCTACGGATTCAAGCCTCTAAAGCTCCGAAAAACTTCCACCACAAATCTTCAAAGACGAAGAATGCACCAAGAACACGAAGAACGTCTGAAGAACACGAAGAACAAAGAATTTCTAACAAGCTCATAGCCAGAGATTCATTATAATTCTGTTTCAAAGGTCTTCGATCCATTCTTCAGCCAAATTAAAGTATATTTGGTGTTCAAATCAAAATCACATTACCACAACTCCAATTAACAAATCTTTCAAGGAGATCGAATCAGAGAATCACTCTTTTGTAATCACAGAGAATTGTACCACACATTCATCAATATAAAATCGCATTTGTGAAACTATTTTACTTGTTTGACTCATTTCGAACCGAGAAATTTAGTTGTCCACACTTTGTATTAGAACTCCTTTTCCTCTCTCCTCTGTGTGTGTGTGTGTTTGTTTCTGAAAAAAAAAAATAAACAAAAAAAGAGAACACACCAGCATAATGCCATCTCTGGTGGCAATAGAAACAATATTAGCACTTGAAACTACCCCTGGATAAGCCTTTTCAAACTCCTCCTTCATGGAATCAATTTTATCAAAACCCCTCAAGGGCAGAATGGGTATGGCCTGCCTCTCGGTGGAATGGTTTTTGCAACTTCTTTTGTCTTTTTTTCCCACCAATAAAAATTGACACAAACCAAACCATGGATAGTATTTGAACAAACTTGGAAATCACAGTAAATTACATAAACGAAAACGAAATATTAGTTGTTAGTGTTACATATATAGTATATACACAGAAGAAATCTGTATTTGTTAATTTTAAAGCTATTTATTAAGTATAACAAAGCACTTAATCACGGTTCCTCAAGTTTTGGAAATTGTATACACAAAACAGCTCATGAGTGAATTAGGTAAACCTGCATTTGGACCCAGTTTTTTCCTCTATGATTAGTGAAATCTTTATAGGTGTTAATTGTTTTTTCTAAATTTTAAATTTAAATTAAATTAAGCTTCCTTATTCTTACTTTAGTCCAATTTTGGGTCCCGTAAATCAAGTGTACATAATAATTTATTGATTGGTTGGTCTTAAAAAGAAAAAAAAAAAAGAAAAAAAAAAAAGAAAGAAAGATTGCCACTATAAATGCTTGTGAGGTGTGGGGGGCAAGAGCTAGAGTTCAAGTTTTTAGGAAGAAACTTTACACACATATATACTTAGATTAAGCTAGAATAGAAATTCTATCTTGTAAAAAAAAAAAAAAAAAAAAAAAAAGGGAAATCTTACCTAAAAAAGGCCAAGTTAGGAATTTACAGTAACTTCTACTCGACCAAAATTTTGAATCAAATTTCACAATCTTGTACCTAAGTTAATGTTACTTTTTGCTTGATAGCGAAGTGCAAAAAGTAGAATTTAGGAAGATAAATAGACAACAAAGAAAAATGTGATTAGGTAAAAATTGTCAATGCACGTCAAATTTGAACACTCGTAAATATAATAATGAAATAGAAAATGAATTGTATATGTGACGGCTAAAACACTAGGTATCTTTTGACGCCCCCACTATCAAATGTAAAGTCGTATATACATGATTATATATATATATATATATATATATATAAAATCATATTATACATAAAACCTTTGGAAATATTAACCATTTTCGAGTAATGATTTTGAAAATGCAACCATGTTTATTATATGATGAAGAAAAAAAAAAAAAAAAAAAAAAACAATAAGCTGTTAGTCTCAACTCTCAAGGTGGTTGGAGAGTAGAAATTATATTTTTATGAAGTCATTATATACTAACAATAAGCTGTCAATTGTGAACAATATTTTCTCTCTTTTATTATTTATTTTGTTACAAAAAATGTGAAGTTTATGTTCACATTAATTTCTTGTTTGATTTGTAGGATTGTTGCGATGCGGAAAAAGTTGCCGTTTGAGATGGATTAATTACCTCCGGCCAGATGTGAAGCGAGGGAACTTCACAAAAGAGGAAGAGGGGTCCATAGTGAAGTTACATGAAGCTTGGGGGAACAAGTAAGAAACTATGGACTCTTTTTTTTTGGCTGAATTTAAAATAGGTAGAGTTGGTAATCTGAGTTGACGTTTTCCACTTGAGTGTGATCATAGTGAAACTTTTCCACTAGGTTCGGGCCTGCGGGATATCTTTTGTAATACTTGTAGATAGTTGTATATTCTTTTATTTTGGGCTTATTATTCTTTATGATGCTTAATATGATCACATTAATGTGCAGGTGGTCCAAAATTGCATCTCGTTTACCAGGAAGAATGGATAATGAGATTAAAAATGTGTGGAACACTCATTTGAAGAAAAAATTGATTATGAAAGAAGGTAATGTTCATGGAGATGAGTTATCATCCATAACCTCCTCATCGTCATCTTCATCTAGTTCGTTTACATCGCGTGAGAAACAAAACATAGGTGGTGGAATTAAGCATCAATCTGAGCAAGTCCCTGTGGACAAGAAACCTCATGAACAGTGCAACTTGACACATGATTTTGAGAAAATTCAAGGTTCACAAACAGAAGACACCAATCAATTTAACATTGGCAAGGACCTTATAGACCAATCAAGTTCTTATTCATCTTATGATTCAAACGTTTCAAATTCTAGTCCGGTTGATGCGTTAAGGCCTGAAGAGCAAATGGTTTCGCTGTTCGATTATGGAGAGCCTTTTGATGTTAGCAACATATTACAGGAGGTGAACAAACCAGATGTGGATAGTGTGAATGAAATCCCATTTGTGACTGATGTGGACTTTTGGAACATGTTAGATAATTTAGATTCTGTCATGTCTAATGAAGTCCAACATAGTGAGGTGAATGCTTGCCAAAGCTCCAACTTTGAGGAGGAAGGTAGCAAAAAAGTTGATGAGAACAAGAAGTGGTTGCGTTACTTAGAAAATGAACTTGGATTAGATGCAATGGAGGAGGAGAACAAGGACATTTCAACAAAGGATGCAGCTCGGCCACTAGTCCCAGAAAATGTTTTAGTTTCAGATATTTTCAAGCCAGAAACCAATCCAGACATGGGTTATTTTGAAACGTGGCCCTCTTTGCCACACAGTTCTGCTTTTTGAATAGACCAGTAAAGTTGTGGTTCTAAGAGCATGTCAAAATTGACTACTATAGTAGGATTCCTAACTTTGTGATTGTCCATTAGGTCCTGATATATTATGAATGTTATTAACACATTACACAGTTTAAGTGTAGAATGAACAATAAGCATATATTGTTTATGAGTAAAGACTTATCATTCACCCGTTATTACACACTTCGTACACATTTCTTTTGAAATCGTGTTTTGTAAAAACGATTTCACAATTTTAACCGAAAAGACGAGTCTAAAAGGAGCGTGCTGTAACAAGATTTTCCCATTGTTCCTCGTCCGAAGTAGTGGCTGTCAACGTCTGCTCAGTGGGTTGGTATACTCCACTAATTGCCATTTCTTCATGTTCCTACACCTTGAAGGAATGATGACAGATATAATTTGGAAGTATACCCTCTAGTTTCACACATAAATTTGTACTGCATACACTCTTAATGTCAAGTCAACCAACAACTGTGATTGACCTTGATTTGACACTATCTGCTTAACAACATATTTGAAATAAGACAGAGAACCTCGACGAAGAAAAAACTGGTTTTGCTAGAGTTTTCCACTGAAAAATTGGCTTGTAATTAATTGGTATGTCCGCATACAACTTTAAGCGCACACACCTTAAAAAGTAAGGACAACTTAGATATAGTTCCCTAAATTAAATTTAAATATATGATTAAATGACCTATAAAGCATAAACAACATTATTTTTACCCAAAAAAAAAAAACAGCAACAAAGAGAGGGAGTAGTGATTCTACCTTTAAGAATACCAACAGTATGAGGGTGAGATTTGATTATTATTATTATTATTATTATTATTTTGGTGAAGTTTAAAGTGTCCCGTATAAAAGTATGCGGTTTATTATGTTCCAAGAATAAAATTATGAATTTCTTTTCTTAAATATATTTTCTATTAATTTTGGTTATAGAGACAGTTGACATAAAATTAGAATAGATTTATCGGTCAATTTTAAATACCTGACACAAAATTAAAATGGATTATCTTAACCTCTATGGACCATCTAGTACAAATAGATGCCTAAACCAAAAAGAAAGTAAAAAACAAAGGTTGAAAGTTGAAGTTCTACCTGCCAAGTATTTATTTGAAGAAAATCTTAACAAACCAGAAGAAATGGTCTCAAATTTCGCTGCCAATTAATGATTTGAACAGAATCTCACCAAACTAGCTGAAGGTCTTATTTTGCTGCTTTGTTTGGAGCTAAGCTAGTGGCATCTTGTCAACGAAAAAGGGATAAAAATTTCTGGAAAACGATATCATCAAATAAAATGTGATTTGGTAACGTCAATGACTAGTGTGTAAAACTTGGCTTTAAGAGATGTTAGAACAAAAACAATGAATATATCCATAGACTGTTTAAGCACTACTATTACCATACCACAATGACTGGGTTTTTGGTACTGCACACTCAAAAGTCCACAGTCCACACCTACCTTGATTTTCCATAAAGGCATGAATTATCAATTTGAAAACATAACTCGAGTTGTGTCAATTAATCATTTATCCTATGTAATAGGGGTTAAATACTATTTTAGTTCTTAAATTTTATCAAAAGTTTATTTTTTCATTCTTAAATTTTAAAAGGTTTGTTTTTTGCCTTTAAACTATTGAAAAGTTCATTTCATCCCTAAACTATTAAAAATGTTTTATTTCTACCTTTAAACTATAAAAAAGATATCTATTTTTTTATTCTTAGACTATCGAAAAAGTTCTATTTTCATCCTTGTTTTTGTCTCTAAAGTCTAAACTATTGATGAAATTCTTTACAAAATTTTATGATGAAAAATAAATTTTTGGCAAAATTTAAGGACCTAAATAGTATTTTACCAAATGTAATATGTTAGAATCCAAATATGCCATAGGGGTAAAGAGAAATGCACCGGTATTTTAACCCTCCCAAAAAATTGCCAGTCTTTGTATTGCTGGAAGCTTGCACAAATTATTTATTTATTTTTTTTAGACAGGATGAAATTCTTATTTTGCTATTGAGTTATTGAATTTGTTTCATATTAACCAGTTGCCTGTCGTTGGCTGAGTGTTAATGTACCTAATTTGCCGTTAATTTATCTATGAAATCCCAGTCTTCTTTATCCTAATATAAACAAATAAGTGATGCTATTCTAAACAGAAAGAAATGTTATATTTATTTCTTTTTTTTTACCAGAAAAAAAATGTATTAGTCTTTTTATAACGAGAAAGCTGTAAATTTGTTTATAGACACAATGAACTTCTTATTTTGCTATGGAGTTTTTAAATTTTTTTTTTCATACTAAATTGTCATTAGTTAGTAATAACATTCTTGATTTGTCCTTGATTTATACAATGTTCTAACACATTTTTTCACAAGCTGTCATGAGCCCACCCAAGGAGAAGCCTACATCATACGGGCCCTATTAAGTATTAATAAGATAAGGCACAAGTTTTCAATTAGAAGCCGACAAAGGGGCCACAATCATAAATTCTCGGCAAAAGCCCATAAAAGGACTAACTACAAAATGATCCAAGAATCCACTCAAGGCAATGTACTAACATCCTTAGACAGGTTGAAGAAAGCCCATATAAGGCCCAAGAAGGAAAGCAAACAGATCAAGAGAGTATGATGAATTCAACTTAGACCAGCAGAATAGAAATTAGTTTGCTCTAAAATTTTTAGCATCATCTCTTCCCTTAAAAAACCAATGGACTGAAAGTCCAATGAGTCAACGACATGCACCACTAACTTCATCCAGTACACTTTGAATCGAGTTCCAAGCCTCACACTCTATGTTTGGGAGTGGGAGTTGAGCTGAAGCTTGGGGAGATAAATATCTTAGGCATTTTTTTGAATAATTAATATAACACATAGAAACACTTTAATCCAAAAGACCTAAGCCAATGGGTATATGCTCAATTATGTTATATTAACTTCTCATTGTTTTCATCATTATTCAATGTGAAACTTTAATCATTATTCAATGTGAAACTTCAATGACACGTGTATACCCAACGTATACTTGGGTGACTTTTTTCACCATCTGAATAAAATTTCCATTACTTATAAAAAAATACTTTAAAGTGAATACATAAAAGTGAGAAGTGTTGAAGTTAAGTCTTTTACTATTTTACATTTTCAAAGAATATGCTGGCGGTGAAGCAATGAGAAAACAAGAACAAAGAGTGGCCTTGTTGATCAGAGCAATTAGAAATGTTAAGGCCCCTCACAAGTCACGCCTTGGCAGCTTTAATATTGGGTGAATTTGGGAAGACTTCATTGATGGCATGACACCTTCAAGATGACAGTGTTCCCCTCCCTCCCTTACAAAGCCTCATTTTTGTTTTGTTTTGTTTTGTTTTTTTTTTGTTTTTTTGTTTTTTTTTGTTTTTGTTTTTTACTTTACTTTGGACTGAAATGTAAAATTAAGCAAGAATGACCAAAATAATTCAGAAATTCTAGAATTAATCGATATAGTCTACAACTTTGACTGTGACGGAATAGTATGGTTGTTTGTACTGGTTTTGTGACCTGTACAAAAAACTCTAGCCATAGTGATATGTACTGTATGTTTTTAAAACATTGCTTTAAATACAATAAAATGGGGGGAAAAAAAGATTACATGCGGCAAACTATGTTTTGAAGATTCACTGCCAATATGGATTTTTAGGATTAAGCCTTATTATAATATTTCTGGTTAAGGAAGATAAATTTTTTTTGATAACCGTGAATGTTCAAATAGCGTGTAAAACATTACGAACGTTTAGACCCCAAATTACAAATTACCAATTCAAACTTATTATCAAACAATAAATGTACAGAACATGAACATAAGCTAATAACAGAATTGATAGAAAATCTAAACCAATTAAAATCACATCCACAGCAGAAATTAAATGACAAAGATTAAGGGAAGAGAGATGTAAACATAAGGACAATACAGCGATGTGTTATCGAAGAGGAAACTTAAGCCCTCGGCGTAAAACCTCTCCGCCGCCCTCCAAGCGGTCAATAATCAACTGAAGAATGAAGTTGGGATACATGAACATCAGAAGACTTAGTGTATCTAAGCCCTCCAAGCTTTTTGCTCCAACGAGGTTGCGCTGAATTTTTGTCTTCTTTAACTTACCGGATTCCGCTATAGCCCATAGCATCAACTAATATCCATTGGTCCATTCCTAACTGCTTCCCAAAGCACCAAAAAGTCTTCTCACAAATGTGGGTATGGTGATAAAAGAATTTGGGTAAAAACCTCTCAAGGATGTAACAATGGAGAGGGTGAGAGTAGAGGAATTTGAAGAGTCTCCATGTAAAAATTGTGGATGAATCAATTTTATTTTTCTCTAGGGTTTCTCTCTCAAAATTCTCTCTAGCACCTCTCCACATTTCATAGGTATAAGGGATATTTATATTAGGGTGAGAAAGGAATGTGAAGAGTCAGTTTTTCCAAAACAGAGTTGGCTGGCGACTTGGCCTCGCGACTTGACTGAGTCGCGAGTTCAAGCCGCGAGCTAACTGAATGGCCAGTTTGGACTTTTTGTCATATAGTGCAATAGTTGGCATGACGGTTCAGCTTCTCTGCATGCTTCGCTCGTGTGCATCATCTGGCAGCTTACCAGTCGCGAGCCACCCGCGAGATCCAGTCGCGAGTCCTTGCTTCACTGCACATTCTTAAGCATTTCTTCACACTCTCTCCCACACTACCTTTACATGATTCCCACCTAAATACAGGGTTTCTAAGTGCTGAATTACAAGCAAATTGGCACGGAATAAAGCCAACAAGATAATTAATTAAATTCAACCTTGCAAACCATGTCTTTATTTGCCAAGGGTGTTGTAACTTGGTGGAGTATCTGACTCTCCTTTATTAGGAAAATCAAGGTTCAAATCTCACTTCTTCCATATTTGTGACTATCAAATTATTTAAAAAAAAAAAAAAAAAGAAGTTTCTTTTGTTTGTGTACACTCCATCACTTTGGGTTCATTTGATTGGGGAAATAGAAAATTTGGATGATAGAAAAAAAGGTGCGAGGATGGAAAAATAAGAGGATAGTAAATATTAAGTTTTTCTTCATGTGTGTTTGGTTGGAGGGATGGAAAACTTATTTATTTGGTTAGGGTGAAAGGTGAGAGGATGGAATAAGTATTTTATATTAATTTACTTTTCTGTCCTTATTTCATTATATATAAGAAGTAATTTATTTGTAATAAAATATTATTTATTTATTAGTTAATAAAATAACATTTTATAAAAATTAAAATATTAAAGATATATATATTTTTCTCTTTGTTATTATATTTATCACATTTTTTTATTATTATAAAACAATGGTGAAAAAAAGAGCACTAAGATTGATACTCAGAGAGAGAGAGAGAGAGAGAGAGGAACAAACCAACAAAGAAAGAAAATGACTAATAGAAAGAGAGATGCATGTTCAATGACTTCAATATTTTAACTGAGGGCAAAGAAAAAAGGAACTAGAATGGTTAAGCAAATTCACTTGAGTTTCCTCTCTAAATTAGGGAAAAAACGCTTTGGTGGGTCTAGAGAGAAAACAGTGGGCCTAGAGAGAAAAATCATTTTCTCCCCCTTTTCCATACCCCCTAAAATCCACTCAACCAAACAAACTCTTAGGTTCTTAGTTGAAATAACTCAACTGGCACTTCCTCTTTACATTATACTTGAATGGAAGCTAAGGTTGTGGGTTAATGCTCCACTGTGTGTGCATATTAAATTATCCATGCCTTTCTATGGTCTTGTACCTCCATGTGTAAAATTTTTATTCCTTCTTAGTATTTGAAGCACTATCTCTATGTAGCCAAAATGATTGGCTTATAAGATCTTGGTATTCTATTGAAAAATGAAGTTTGGCTAATATTTTACTAATATTGTGAATATATAGCAATGGGAGAGCATTTTGTTCAAGGTTAATGATTCCAAAAGATATATAAGAACAATTGGATCTATTGTTGGTTCAAGCATAATAGCTGCTTCCCCTATAGACTGCAATTATTAACTGATGCATATTAATAAGCTATTCTTCAGAAGTACCTTTGTGTTGTGTTTGGGGTTTATAAGATGGAGGCAGTCTGAAATTCATATTTGTTAGCATCTTGTGGTTTTGATAGATGTTTGATCAAATAACCTATATAAAAGAAGAAGTTAGATGTACCAAAAGCATACCTTTCCCTTTTCAGGATCCCTACCTAATTTACTTGGAAAAAAAGCAAAGGTGAGTTTAGTGTTGTTGTAAATTAGCAGAAAACCTAGTGTTGTCCTAACATAATATTTTTTATTTCATAAATTCAAGAGGCATTTAGGGCTCATAGAAAGAGTTATCAACATGAATAACAAGATCATAAATCAATTGGTAGGCAAGCAAACCTAGCCCATGATTCAATGCAGGTTTTTATAAATGAATAAAATCATAATTGAATGTTCAAATAGCGTTGAAAACACTATGAATGTTTAGACCTCCAATAACAAATTACCAATTCAAGCTTATTATCAAACAATAAATGTGCGGAACATGAACATAAGCTAATAATAGAATTGATAAACAATCTAAACCAAATAAAATCACATCCACAGTAGAAATTAAATGGCAAAGATAAAGGAAGAGAGATGCAAACACAAGGACAACACAACGATGTGTTATCGAAGAGGAAATCGAAGCCCTTAACGTAAAACCTCTCTGCCGCCCTCCAAGCGGTAAATAATCCATTAAAGAATGTAGTTGGGATACATGAACAGCAGAAGACCCTCCAAGCCTAATCTACCCAGTGTACCTAAGCCCTCCAAGCTTATTGCTCCAACGAGGTTGCGCCGAACCTATTTCTTCTTTAGCTTACTGGATTCCGCTATAGCCCATAGCATTAACCAATAACCATTGGTCCCTTCCTAACTGCTTCCCAAAGCACCAAATAGCCTTCTCACAGATGTGGGTATGGTGAGAAAAGGATTTGAGTAAGAACCTCTCAAAGATGTAACAATGGAGAGGGTGAGATTAGAGGAATTTGAAGAGTCTTTATGTAAAGATTGTGGATGAATCAATCTTGTTTTTCTCTAGAGTTTCTCTCTTAAAATTCTTTCTAGAGCTCTCTACATTTCGTGGGTATAAGGGGTATTTATACTAGGGTGAGAATGGAATGCGAAAAGTTAGGTTTTTCAAAACAAAGCTGGTTGGTGGCTTGGCTTCGCGACTTGACTGAGTCGTGAGATAACAGAATGGCCAGGCTAGGCTTTTTATCCTGTAGTGCTCCAGTTGGCTCGACTGTTCATCTCCTCGCACGCTTCACTCATGTACTGCAGTTGACGGCTTGCCAGTCGTGAGTCACCCGCGAGTCCCAGCCACGAATCTCTGCATCCTTGCACAATCTTGAGCATTTCTTCACACTCTTTCACTCACTACCCTTATATGATTCCCACCTAAATACAGGGTTACTAATTGCTAAATTACAAGCAAATTTGGCATAAAATAAAGCCAACAAGATGGTTGATTAAATTCAACCTTACAATAATCATTGAAATTAAAATGGCAGAAGTTCCACTATTTTGCATTAGAACATGAACATGATTCTTAGCAAGAGTCCATAACTCATGGTTGATGGAATTATATTTTCAAAGTGAAGTAAATTGACTCAAGTTTTGTGGTCTGTTGGAAAATGTACATAGTATCTTGTTTTAAGTATCACATTGCATTATGGATGAGTACTGTTCTCTCTACGAAACTATAATGAATGCTGTTTTGTTTTTGAAGAATGGCTTTATGCAATTGGCAAGAGAGGAGGAAGCCTATAAGCATAAGAAGTAAACTAAAAAGGCAATAGAAGAGGTGATCTGGTTGTGCTCACTATACTGATGAGTGTTAGGACATATGTGTGTTCACTTGTTAAGAACATATGTCACTTATTTATGTAAATTGGCTAATCCTTTTGACAAAACGCACTCTACTTGTAATTGGGTAGTTCTAGGTATTTTTAATACTTCAAGAAATAAGGTTTCAAGATCAAGTGTTGAAGTCATCAAGTCTGTCCAAGAAAAAGCAAGTTGAAGTGCAAGTTCATTAATTCTCGACACCTGCTCGATAGCTACCTTGACACCTGCTATCTGTCGAGAATTACAAAATCAGTTTTTCTGATTTGATTTCCTTGGGATCTGTGAATATGCTTTTGGGCTTTCTATTCTTCTAACCCTAAACATATAAAAGGATTGTTTTAAGAGCCGTCAAATTGTACATAAGTTGCAAAAGTATTGAGCAATCTCTGTTCAAGCAAATTGTGATCAAAAGCCGAAATTCTTGACCTAGTTCATCTTCTCTCAAGAAGTTGCTGTGTATTTGCATCATAGGGTTTTGTAACCAAGCATCTTTCTGATCTTCATTGCGTATGATGAACTGAAGAACTTTGCAGCCAACCTTTCCTTCTTAGTTCGTGTTTGAAGTCGCATATTGGGATCCGCGCATTGGTTAGTCACGTACTTGGGAGCCGTGCATCAAAGGTGAAAATTGTCACTACAGATCAAGTCCAATTGGGTATTGGGGTAAGGGTTCAACTGTAGGTTGGTAAGGTACTTGAGATTCCTTTACATATAACCGCTTGATTTGATAATAGTGGAGTTTCGGGAGTGGTGACCAAAAAATCACCCGGTGGGGTTTTTGCCGTTAGGGTTTTCCCCATTCGTAAACAAATCACCGTGTTATTTAATTTTCGCTACATATTTAGTTTTTGGTGATTTGTTTGTGCTTCCACGCAATTGCATGATAAATTGATTAATTAATAACTTGACTAATTAATTAATTGGTTTAATCACAAGGGGTCATTCAGATTGTGGCCTATCAAGTGGTATCAGAGCAGGCACACTCTGATTAGGTTTAATCTTTGCTGTGTTGATCCATTGACCCCTGTTTGTAATGGATAGAGGACAGTCGTTAATTATACCTCCTTTATTTGATGAGACTAACTATGCATACTAGAAAGTGCGCATGAGAGCTTTTTTGCAGTCCTTAGATGAAAAGGTGTGGCAAGCTGTTGAGATTGGCTGGACTAAGCCAAAAGAAGCGCCGACCGATTGGGATGAAGCAAAGATCAAGGCGGTTAACTTCAACAGTAGAGCATTAAATGCCCTATTTAGTGTAGTCACCAATGAGGAGTTCAAGAAGATATCCTCAACTGAAACTGCTAAGGAGGCTTGGACCATCCTCCAGACAACCTATGAAGGAACAAAGGCTGTCAAAGATTCAAAACTTCAGAGGCTCACTACAAGCTTTGAAGAAATTAAGATGGAGGAGGATGAGTCGTTTGATGAGTTCTATGCTAAGCTCAAGGACATAGTGAACTCAGCCTTCAATCTTGGGGAAACCATCCCTGAACCCAAGATTGTAAGGAAGGTGCTCAGATCTCTACCTAAGAGATTCCACGCCAAGATTACGGCAATAGAGGAATCAAAGGATATAGACAAGATTCCTTTGACTGAGCTGGTTGGAAACTTGCAAACCTATGAGATAGGGTTATCTAGGATTGGCAAGTCAAATAAAGGCAAAAGCATGGTCTTGAAGGCAAAGAGCAGTGATACAGATGAGTCTTTCGATGATGAAGATTCCAAGATGAAGTCCTACATCACCCGGCAGTTCAAGAAGTTTATGAAGAATGCCAATGGAAGGAGCTTCGACAAGGACCGCAGGCAGTCCAGTTCTTCTCAGTTTAAAAGCCAAGACAATGGGAAGAAGGATGCTAAGGAGTGTCTTACATATCTCAAGAGTATTGGGAAAAGCAAGGCACTTGTTGCAACTCTAAATGACATTGAGCCTGAAGATAATTCCGACAATGAGGATGACAGAATCTTAAATGCCTTCACTGCCACAGTCAATCCTACTGAAGGGATTGTTGAAGAAGTGGATGAAGAAGATGAATTGGTGGAGTCCAAATTTGAGAAGATGGATGATCAAGATGATATCCATTCAGCCTATGAGAAGCTTTACAAGCTCTCTGAAAAGCATGAGAAATTATATAGGCTGGCCACCAAGAAGCTCAGTGATGTGGAACTTGATCGTGAAGAGTTGTCCATAAAGTTTGATAAGGCGAATCAAACTATTGGAGCACTGAGATTTGAGAACAACTTTCTGGCTGAGAAGACCAAGAAGCTTGAAGCGGAGCTGTTTCAAGTCAGAGCTCAATTGGAGAGGACTTCAAGTGCAAAGCTTGATGAGATGCTTAGCAATCAGAAATCTGCTTCGGATCGAACTGGTTTGGGGTATGGTCTTTCTTTCTCTAATACTGCTTCTACTAGCAATACTGTTTTTGTTCCTCCTGCTAATAACATTGAAATTGAGAACATTGATGTTAAAACTGAATTAGCTAATGAGAACTTAGACAAGGATAAATCTATCTTAGGAGCACCCCCTAAGCAAGATAAGAAAGATGCTAAAAACCCTAGGGCTAAGAAGGCTAACTCTCAAAAGCCTAAACAAAAGAAGCAGCATCTCTGTCATCATTGTGGAGCTATCAGTCATACTCGACCAAATTGCTATAAGTGGTTAGCCACTCAACAGAGCAATGGCATGATAGCATCTGGAAGCCAAAATCAGCTTCAATCCTCTCTTGCTCCTCTTGGAGATCTTTTGAAAGCCCTCATATTTCTTTCGAACTTGAACGGTTTAAATTCTTCCCCCTCACCATCGGTTCAAGGATTCAATCAAAGGAAAGGTTCTTCCAAGGTGTGGAAGAAAAAGGACTCTAAGTGATTTCATCACTTTCTTTCCTCTCTTGCTTTTCTTGTTTGTTGCATTGCTTGTGTGTTTTGTTTTTTCTGCTGAGTCAGTCTAGTTTTTGCTTTGCCTTGATAACATGTTTTTATTTGTTTATTTTCAGTTTTGTTTATTTTGTTTTTGATATAAAAAAAAAATTGAAAAATCAAAAAAATACAAAAACAGTGTATGTTTTGTGTACTTTGGTACTTGTGTACCTTGGATAGCCAATGAAACAGAGTTTTCTAAAACTTTGTATCTTTTGTAGCTTAGATGAGCATCTTTATGCACAACTAAGCAAGTGAGTTTTGTGACTCTTGTTTGTGATGAGTAAGATTAAGTTATCTTTTGAACTTAACACTCATATCACTCTCTTTGACGGGTAGGACTAGAAAAATCATAAGAGAAAGGTATAAATGACCATCTCACCACTGTTGCCCGCCAATCATAGTAAGACACATGTATGCTTCGGCATAGCAAAAGTGCAGTGTCAAAGACATCTGTATGCTTCGGCATAGTAAAAGTGCAATGTCTATGCTTAACATGTTGGGTATTTCTTCTCTCTCTTTATATACCCATGCATGATATGCTTAAAAGAAAATATGCAAAGAAAAATAAAAAGCAAAAAAATTAAAATGATTTAAATATGATTGCAAGCGTGTTTTCTAGGAGATGTGGGAGTCATAGGATGTACCTCAAAGGTGATAGTCCCCATCAAACAGTTATGATTGTGTGTGAGTTAAAGTTATTTTCTCATATCTCAGATCGTCATAACATGTATACACTTATGCAATCTTGCGATGTTTTTCACACACAACACGCAATATTCTTTGCTACTTTTGATACATGTGCAGGTACAATGTAATTTGGCCATCACAAGTATTTTACATGTGCTAATGTATGCTCACTAAACTGTCTTGACTTGTTTTTGAAATATAAAATTGGTTAGACTTGTTTAGTGTGTGTGTGTGTGTTTTTGAGGATCCATGTGCTAAATTTCTTGATCGAGAGATGATTTTGAGAGCTTAAAATGTTGATTGGATCTATAGTTGAGGTGTATGTTGAATTGCATTCATGTCTTTGTTTTTCTCTTCTCGAAAAACTGCTTTTCACTGATGGCTCGACACCTCCTCGACACCTCCTCGATACCTGGTCATCTGTCGAGCTTCTCAAGCCTTTTCTAATCGCAATCTTGACACCTGTCTCGACACCTGGTGGATCGATTGAGAAATCTTCTGTCTTCTCGATACCTTCTCGATACCTTGTCAATCGATCGAGCTTCTGATCTTTGAAATTGGTCTTGTACCTCGATACCTCTCTACACCTGAAGCTATCGAAGGCCAAATTCTCGACACCTTCCTCGACAGCTTCCTCGATACCTCTCGACACCTCAGCTGTCGAGATTTATTGAGGTGTCTATATAAAGCCTTACCGCGATTTTTTTTCATTCTCTCGATCTCTCTCGATCTGTCTGAAGGCTTTTCATCTCCCAACCACTTTTCTCTCACTCAAATCTTCTAATCCTCATCTTTTTCGATCTTCCCTTGCTTCAATCACTTGGTAAGATCATTTTTCCCTTCCTTTTTCATGCATTTCATGTTTTGAAACCTAGGTTTTGGGATTTTTTGAAATTTTTGGGGTTTTTCAAAATTGATGAGTTTTTCTTCAAATTTTGGGTTGGTTTTTCACTAAAATGTGTTCAAAATGTCATACATTGCATTTCATGTGCATTATAATGGTATTTACATGCATTTAGATGTGTGTTCTATATTTGTGTGCTGCTAGAATTAGATTGGGTTGAGCCCATGATGTTTTTTTCCTTTGTATGTCATATGTTCATGCATTCCCATGCATACGTACTTGTTGTTCAATATATCTCATATATATGAACTGTTTTGGAACTTTTCTGATTGTCTCCCTCTCTATCTCTTTCTCATTCTTTTACGTTAGTAGTGTCTATAGCACCCAAACGTAAATCCACTTCGGCTCGGAACCCTCTGCGTTTTGGAGCTTCATCTTCTTCTGATTCTGCTCCTCTTAACCTTCAGTTTCGTGATGGAGATGCCCACAAGGCATTTTCTGAGAACTTTTCTAGACGAGATGTTCATTCGGAACGCCAAGTCATTTTGGCGGACTTTGCCGACACTGACCTTCCCTCTGTCATTCACAGTAGGGGATGGGAGTCACTGTGTGACGTCCCGATCACTTGTCCTCTCGTGCTCATTCTGGAGTTCTACTCCAACATGCACGGGATTGATCGTTCAGTACCTCTTTTTTTTACTCGCGTTCGAGGTACGCGCATCCCCGTTACACCGCAGCTAGTTGCGGATGTACTTAGGGTTCATAGGATAGATTTTCCTGACTATCCTTCCTGTGAGCATCTGCGGACTGTGTCTAAAGATGAGCTCATCTCTGCCTTTTGTCAGCGTCCTGCTGATTGGGGTGAGCATCAATACACATCATGTAGGCCTTTTGCTAAAGGTCCTAGATTCTTAAACATGGTGATGACCTTTGTACTCCATCCACTCTCTCACTACAACTCTATCACAGAGCCTCGTGCTCGATTTTTGTTATCACTTCTAGAGCATCTTACTATAGATTTTCCTTCACATTTCATCTTTTCTATCATAGATGTCCATCTAGATTTAGCGTCCCGTGATAAGCTCATCTTTCCTTCCGCTATCACGAGGATCTTACGCCATTTTTCTATCCCTTTTCCTGTGTCCGACCACTTCACTCACATCTGTGCCATAGATGCCGCTACTGTAAAACGTAGTGAGGCTCAGTTTAGGTCGCGATAGACGGATTCCACTCCTCCCTCCCGTTCAGCTCCGTCCAGATCAGCTCCATCTACATCTGCTCCCTCTTCCTCTACAGGTGATGTATCTCTAGGAGACATTATGGCGTAGCTGCAGCGCATGGACACTCGCCTTGATACACTCTCCGCTGAGTTGTATCAGGTGAATGTTCGTGTTGGTCATATTGCACGACGGCAGGCGACCATGGGTGGTTTTGCTCTAGAGGCTACTCTTTCACCACCTTCTCTAGCGGTTTCAGACTTTGAGGATAATGATGATGATGATGATGCTTCGGATGATGATGATGGAGATGCTAGCTCTACTGATGAGATGTCTACATGACACTCTACCCTTTGTCACTCGTGACAAAAAGGGGGAGTAGTTTTGGGTTATGAGAGTAGTCATCTTAGGGGGAGAGTTAGTATAGGACATTTTGATAGGGGGAGTGTTGATATTTTTGAGGGATGTAGTGAGGTTTTGATGTATCTTTTCTTTTCTATTCTTTATAGATACATTGATCTTGTATATGAGGTCTTTTGACCAGTTTTACATACATTGTACTTATTTTCTATATATGTGGATGTATGTTTCTTTCACCTCTCTCTTCATGTGTTGTTTCTTCTCTATCTTTATACACATGTTCTTTATACTTGTATGCAATCTATTTATTTCTGTTTCACACAAGATGCCTTGATGAGTTTTGTTTAAAGTGTTTTAGAAATACAGGTTGTCAAAGTCTACTTGCCATAAACTCTCTTTTTGCAAAGTTTTTTAAGAGTTTGTGTTAGGATAGATTTTATTGTATTCAACAAGTGAATATGAGTTGAGTGATTTATGACTTCTCTCATATGTTCATTTGTTTGTTGTGGTTTTGTCACGGATTGCCAAAGGGGGAGATTGTTAGGACATATGTGTGTTCATTTGTTAAGAACATATGTCACTTATTTATGTAAATTGGCTAATCCTTTTGACAAAACGCACTCTACTTGTAATTGGGTAGTTCTAGGCGTTTTTAATACTTTAAGAAATAAGGTTTCAAGATCAAGTGTTGAAGTCATCAAGTCTGTCCAAGAAAAAGCAAGCTGAAATGCAAGTTCATTAATTCTCGACACCTGCTCGATAGCTACCTCGACACCTGCTATCTGTCGAGAATTACAAAATCAGTTTTTCTGATTTGATTTCCTTGGGATCCGTGAATGTGCTTTTGGGCATTCTTTTCTTCTAACCCTAAACATATAAAAGGATTGTTTTAAGAGCCGTCAAATTGTACACAAGTTGCAAAAGTATTGAGCAATCTCTGTTCAAGCAAATTGTGATCAAAAGATGAAGTTCTTGACCTAGTTCATCTTCTCTCAAGAAGTTGCTGTGTATTTGCACCATAGAGTTTTGTAACCAAGCATCTTCCTGATCTTCATTGCGTATGATGAACTGAAGAACTTTGCAGCCAACCTCTCCTTCTTAGTTGGTGTTTGAAATCGCGTACTGGGATCTGCGCATTGGTTAGTCATGTACTTGGGAGCCGTGCATCAAAGGTGGAAATTGTCACTACAGATCAAGTCCAATTGGGTATTGGGGTAAGGGTTCAACTGTAGGTTGGTCAGGTACTTGGGATTCCTTTACAACCGCTTGATTTGATAATAGTGGAGTTTCGAGAGTGGTGACCTGAAAATCACCCAGTGGGGTTTTTGCCGTTAGGGTTTTTCCCATTCGTAAACAAATCACCGTGTAATTTAATTTCTGCTGCATATTTAGTTTTTGGTGATTTGTTTGTGCTTCCACGCAATTGCATAATAAATTGATTAATTAATAACTTGGCTAATTAATTAATTGGTTTAATCATAAGGGACCATTCAGATTGTGGTCTATCTGAGAACACATTGCTTTTGGCTGTGAGTAAAATATAGCCCTTCTTCGTTGTTTGTATTCAAAACAAAAACCCGGCGGTGCATAATCATTTCTTTTTCCTGACTTATTATTAGCTTAAAGTAGCATATTCAAGGTATTTTATTAAGTTGAATTTGAATAATAAATTGGACATTTATTTTTAATTTTTTCTATTCTTCAAATGATTTTAGATTTTTAGTTGTGAGCATGAAATTTGCTAATCTATTCATTTGACTAGTTCCATTTTGACTAAGTTATGTTGTAGGCTATCAGAAGATGTGTAAGAGTCATAAGCATGTGCTGGTTCGATACATTCTAAGGATGTTCCCTTTCAAAGAAGGACTCATCCAGAAGAAGAAAGAACTCTGTTGCAATTTCCCTATAGAACCACATCCATTTCCACATAGGTCTCCATGGCAAAAGCAATTTGTAAATCCAATTTAGTCTAAACAACTTTTGGTTAACAAAAAATTGCTAAAAGTCCCTTAAAAGTTAAAACGCCTCTATAATATTTCCCAAATAGCTAACAAATGAACAATGTTTCAATACATTTATTGAGCACTGCTTATCAACAATCCAATGTCAGCCAATTTTTAATTCATTTCTCTTTTCCTCACTGACACTCTCTTCCTCAACTAGACCAAGCTCTCTCTCTCTCTCTCTTCCTTTGAATAAAACCTCCATAGCCAATCAATAAATATTGAGGTTGATGAAGGCGTATGCTTGTTAAAATAGTAAAAGTAGAGTTTTTAGAGTTAGTTTAGCTAAAATTGTGTAGAGTCTAATGTGAATGCTCCAAGGCCCCAATTTAAATTGATACATTATGAGCTCCCCAAATAATAGTTAACTTTTGGTAACATTCCAAACATTAGAATTCTATATTTCTCAAGAACTCAACAGCCATAATATATTTCTACACTACGCCATTGCCATTATATAGAGACTCAAATTAGTACACGCAAGAACTATAGAAATCGCTTTGTCTACAGTCAAACATTGAACTTAAAGAGAAGCTTATATGAAAAAATAAAGATGTCAAGAGTTCATTATCGTCAAGATTGTCACTTAGTAACTGACCATAGGCAAGGAGCAGTTCCGTCGGACCTGACCTGGAAATCCAGTTAGAACATTAAGCTCTGACATCTTCATCATTGTCCAAGAAAAGTCCATTCAGAAGGTTGATCCATCATTTGAAGCATAAGCCCTTACCAGTCTTGCGATATTCTCATTAGCCAGAAACTGCTGATCAGCTAAAAGGAGTCCTCTCCCCTTTAATGATTGGCTGTGAATTCATGCAGACTCACTCATTTCCAATGATTCCACGGGTTAAGAAGAAGGTTGAGTGTTGGTCCTATTACTGTCTTGGCACCTTATTCTCATCTCAGTGAGTAAATCAGAAGCTACAGTTGGTTTAGGCTGCCCTGTCTCCTTGAAGTTAGAGAGGCGTTTCAGTATGAACTCACAGCCAATCTTCCCAATGTTGCGTGCACCTTTAGATGATAAAAAACTGATGCAAACCAAAGAACATTTCAAACTCTTTTCAACTGCAAAAAACAAGTTTGTAAAATGAGAAAAGGCCTAGCTAGTAAGTACCTAGAAGATTGACTATTGCTCTTCTATCAAAACCTCTAAGGGCAAAAAGGTCAAGTGTCTGTGTTATATTATCACCTAGTCATGGAATCTCAGCCAGTCCATTGAAATATGAATGAGTGCTGTCCCTCCGGCCTGTTAACACTGGATAGAAAGGGCCACCAGCCTGTGATGTCAAATGTAATAGTTTTCACCAGAGAATTCCAATAAAAAGAGCAGCTAGATATTGCAAAATAAATAATATACATAAGAGAAAACAGACAAAAGCACAAAATAGCTATGCTCAGCTTGGCTGGTAAGAAGTGGAGGTAAAGGATTTGGAAACCATAGAAAAAATAAAGGAAAAAAAAAATCAACTCAACCAAGTGTATTGTAATTAGTTGACTGCAATAAGTTGAGTCTCTTGATTTCCAAGGCTAAAAACTGGAAAAAGAAAATCAAATTTGTTAATTATGTATGAGATGTTTTTTCAAAAAAGAGAAAAAATATATATGCGTGTAATATATGTATGAGATTTTATGAAATATTAGTATATTTAATTATGTAAGAGATTTTTATGAGCCTTTGATTTGTTTAATTAAGTATGATAATTTATGATCCTTTGTATTTTTTATATTTTATTTTATATCTTTCATAGGTTTCAAAATTCAAGGTATTCAATTATTTTCATTTGTTTTAGTGACCAAAGGTTAAGTGGTCTATTGAAGTATATGTACAAACACAGACACTCAAAGACACAGCTGTTTTGAACTTTTAATTAACTATGTACAAAGAGTGCCAGTGCCTAAGCATAACTTAGATCAATATCTAGACTGGAAGGAGAAAAATAAATGATCATTGAAAGGGAACTGCCAAATGAGGAGATTTACTTAATATAAGGATACAAAGAACAAACATAAAAAATGAAAACTATGTATCTGGGGAGAAGATAAATTATGGACACAAACGCAGTTTAGACATTGCTAAAAGACAGAAGTCGCTATTTCAAAACAAATCAAAATTGTAAGAATTAATAGAGAAAAACTTCAAACTGCATTTAAAAGACAATATTATGATAAAATCTCTAAGCAGAGCTACTAACTGAAAAGTTTTCCAGGAATAAACCATCTTCAAGACACATAAAAAATACAAGCAATTTAATTTTGCTAAATAGCTACCATCAAGGATATGTAGTCATACCAGTTCCTACGATAGGGAAAATATTCTGTGAGCTACTGATAAATGGAATCAATCACAGTCTACATATCCAAAACTAAGTCCCAACCTCTAAAATTGGTTTTTTGACAACAGCCGTGCATCTCAAAACTTTTGGAAATTTGAGTTTGCATCATACAAGCTCTCTCTCAGACAACCAGAGGTAGCAGAAATGACACTTTTGATGGCATCATCAGCCCTTCTAACCTTCAAATTTGAAGAAATTAGATTCTCAAGTAACAGATGATGAGATGAATGAAGACATCCATAACAAGAAAAATCTTCTCCTGCGCATAAACTAAAGATGCCTATTCCTTTGAACTATAACCAATTTGACGAAAAATAACTATAATCAGTACCACCCAAAGCCATTAAGGAGAACCTGATAAATTGAAGCAAGATTCACTAAAAGAAATAAGGAGAAGGATAAAGTAAATTCAAGTTGTAGCATAGCAGTCATAGAAGAAGTGTAACATGTCGATTGAAGATAATGGTTTAGATTTGGGTGAATGGATCCCAACCATAGCATTGTTAAATGTGCATAACAAATAGCATACCAAAACCATCAGCAGGCATGAAAAGTGTAATTGAATACTAATTGATAACAATAAAACATAATGGCATCTGATTAAAAGCAATTCCTATGAGCAACTTTTGAATTCTACTTAGTGATAAAAGCAATAAAGACAATTATAGACAAATCAATTTCTTTGTTTTGAGACACAGAATTGTAGAGTTTCCTAGTTCTGAAGTTCAAACTCAAAATGAATCAACTAACGTCTCCTTGAATAATCCGCCAAAACTTGTTAGACCGCAAACACCTAATTGGAATTAATTTGGATATTATTGTCACAGCATACATTATGAGCTCCCCCAATATTACTGAACTTTTGATAACATTCGAAACATTAAAATTCTAAATTTCTGATGAACTCGACAACCAAAACATATTTGCATGCAATTTTAACTAGCTATTTCATCATTGTGACCATGACCAATGATGTCATAGCCTTTATATATAGACTAAAATTAGCATAGGCAATAAATGTAGAAGTCACAGCATCTACAATCAAACATAGAACATAAGAGAAATTAATATGAAAGAACAAAAATATCAAGAGTTCATTATGGTCAAGACTGCCACATAGAAACTGACCAAAAGCAAGGAGCATAAGGCTTACCAATCTGACGGTCTTCTCATTAGCCATCAATTGCTGATCGGCAAAAAGGAGTCATCTCCCCTTTTGCAAGCTCTGATAGTAATGAGTGTCCAAACTTGCCCCAGATGATATCTGGGATGACAATGCCTGCAAAAATGACATCCCCACTGCAGACACACTCATTCCAATGATGCCATGGATGAAGAAGAAAAATAAGTTGTGGTCCTATTACTGCCTTGGCACCTCATTCTCATCTCAGCGAGAAAAGTCAAAAACTATAGTTGGGTCAAGCTGCTTGGTCCCCTTGAAGTTAGAGAGGTGTTTCTGTACGAATTCACAGTCAATCTTCCCAATGTTGTTTGCACCTTCAGATGATCAAGAATCCAATTGATGGCTTCCTGACAAGTGGAAAGGAACCTTTATTTTTTATTTTTAAAAATCAAGTGGAAAGAAACTTAAAAATTAAAATTTGTCTTTTACAATTTAAAAAGAAATTATAAAGGAACCAAAATTATGAAACAATGTTTTTTCTAATATATTTGTATATAAGAATATACCTAACACCAGTGTTTGCATCCACCAAATTCTTCATCAATGAGTTTCTCCACGAGCATTCTTCTTGGATCTTCGTATCTTGTTATGTCATTCTCCGAAAACAATATTCAAAAGCCATTTCGGTTTTTCACTTGAGAACACAAGATAACCCAAAACCAATCCATAGTCGTACCCCAATAATACAACTTTCCAATGAAACCCATTTTCAAATTTGAAATCATCTTCTTGAATGGTGGATGGTGGTGGTGGTGATCCTTCGTCATTGCCACAAGCTTTTGTCATTGGAAATCCACATAACCCCAAGTTACCATTGTAAGAATCATTCGTAAATGTATTGAACTGTTTACCTTGAGGTATCTGACCAAAAAGATAGTTTTCTGATAGGTTTAAAATTGCTAGTGATTTGATATCTACTAATTGTATAGGAATTTCACTTGTGAGCTTGTTTGAGGAGAGATCTAACCATTCAAGATTGGTTAAATTTCCCAACGATGGAGGCACATGACCTGAAAGATTATTGTGTGAAAAATTAAGCCCCTTTAGTGACCAAAGCTCTCCAATTGCCTTTGGAATTTCTCCTTTGAAATTATTTTTGGAGAAATCGATGGTTGTGAATAGACTTTGGATTTTTACCAATTCAATGAAAAACCCTTTCATCGTCACTGTCATAGAATCTTGATAATAATCATCACCCATATATTTCAATTCACCTTTGTTCACACTCGCATTCATCATGGCTTTTAAATACTTAAAAAGGTTTGTCGGCAAATGCCCATGGAACTCATTTTGAGAGTGATCTATGATTCGCAAATTTGGGAATGAGAATTTGGTCTTGGGTTTGCCTAAGGCACCATGAAAGTTGTTTGATCTCAAGATAAGAACTTGCAACTCAGGAAGAGTTTCCAACCAACGACGGAAGGTGCTATTAATCTTCTTGTTACCAAAATCTAGAACTTCCAACTTTCTACAATGGACCAATGATTGGGGCAATGACCCTTCAAATTATTTGCCATTGAGTTTAAGACTTCTCAAGCGACATCCCTTTGCAAATTTCATTGGGAGGGTGCCATTAAGATTGTCATTTTGTGAATCCAGATCTATGAGATTGTAACTGAAGTTTCCAAAACATGGAGGAATCATGTTACTCAAGTGATTATAAGACAAATCAAGGTACTCAATAGAACTGAGATTGCAAATTGAGGAAGAGATCTGTCCAGTTATATTATTCCTTGAGATTGAAAAGAAAGATATGCCTAGTGGAGGAAATGGAAGTGGTCCTTGAATCAAGTTAGAACAAAAATCAAGATATCTCAAGTTCTTCCATGGAAGGTGTCCTACACTTGTCAATGAGTTGTATGAAAGATTCAAGTAATACAGTGAATCCTTCCCCACCTCCAATAACCACGTTGGAATATTTCCTTCGATTTGGTTGTTGGAAAGGTCTAAGTGGTCAATATATTTTGCAGTTTGTAAAAAGTGTGGAATTTCAGTTATGTTGGAAGAAGACAACAGTAATGAAACAATTTTGGGTAAGATATTGGTGGCAAAGGTGAAAGAGCTTAGTGATAGGAGAGGATTATTTGACATTAAAAGATTTTCAAGATTTTTGAGCTTAAAGAATATGTTTGACTCCACATTGCCACTTAAATTATTGAAGGAGACACTTAGATAACGAAGGCTCACCAATTTAGAGATTGACAATGGAAAGGGACCATGTAGGTTGTTATTATTCAACCAAAGAAAAACCAATGAGTTATGCTGGAATTCACCAATATGCCCAATGAATTGGTCATTATCAAGAAGTAAGTAACGCAAAGATGGTATTGTATACACCCAAGATGGTATTGTCCCATTCAATAAGTTACCAGATAAGCGGAGATATTCTAGATTGGAAGGAATCTTGTTGACTAGTTGACTATTAGAAGAATTATTTGAAGTGAAAATTTAGGTCAAGTTTGTCTTAACTTTTGGAAGCTGCCCTATGAAGTTGTTGTATGAAAGATCTAAGTAAGTAAGAACTTCAAAGTTTAGGAGGGACCATGGAAACTGACCACCAAAGTTATTATGTGAGAGGGCAAAAGAAGTGATTTGTGTGAGATTAGGAAGAAATGTTGGATATGATCCTATGAAATTGCATTCACTGAGGTACAATTCTTTTAAGGACTTGAGATTGCTTATTAAATTACGTAAGTCGATTGGGAATTCGGTTCTAGAGAGCTCCAAGGTCTTGAGAGGAGTACTCCAGTTATATGTTGGAAGGGAACCCGGTGAGATTGTAGTTGTTACCTACTTTGAGCAGCTGGAGGTTTGGGAGGTGGAATATACTATCTAGGAATCTCTCTTTCAATTCACAATAAAAAAGACTTAAGAGAAGTCAAAGAGGAAGACAAATTCATGAAAGAATTAGGTGAAACAGAAGACATGTCAACATCATCCAAAAAAAGTTTAGTTAGATGGGTTACGTTTTGAACAAGTCTTTTCAAAGTAGGCGTTTCAATTCTCATGCCAAAATTAAAAGAGAGATCAAGTGAAACCAGTTTGGATAAGTGGGAGATTTTGGATGGGACATTACCAGCAAAGGAGGACTTAGTGAGGTTGAGATGCGTCATGTTCACAAAGCCACCAAACTTAGATGAAATTGCGGAGAAATAGAACTCGTTGTAAGCGAGGTTGGGCCTCATGGCAAAGAGAGAAAAGGGTTCTATTAGGATGGAAAGGACCTTGAAGGCGACTACAACTGAGGTTGACAGCAATGACATGACCTGTCATCGTATGACAAGTGACCCCATCCCACCCATAACAATCTGTACCCATTTTCCACGAATTCTTCGGAGGATAAGAATAATAATCACAACTATAACTAGAATAACCGACAGAAAAAGAGTTTCTAAAATGGAGCAAAGTAGAGCTTTGGTTAGAAAGGCAAAGAGGCGTAGATGAATTAAAAGAAAAAGAAGAGAGAGATGAATTAGGCAGAGAAAGGAAGAGGAAGAAAATGAGAAAGAAGGGTACCCACCCTGTATTTGCTTTGGCTTTGAGAGAAATTAGAAGGAAGAAGGATATATATGTATTTTGGGTGTTTCGGAATTGAGATGTTACAGATACATGTATCTATATTTATAGGCGGCCACGATTATCAGAAGGGACCATAATTAGGATTATCAGGCACATGTAGACAATTCTAATCCTTAGTGTTAGCGTATTTTATGGGTTGGGCGCTTTAACCATTTTCTTTACTTCTGAGTTCTCATTATCTTAAAAGACGTTAATTAACCCTGTAAAATTTTACAAAATGTCTTTGGCCAATGACATTTTACAAAATGTATCCTCAAAAAAAGAAAAAGAAAATCAAGGTCTTTTGGATCACTCTATTAATTATTGTGATCAGTCAAAAACTGGAAATGTTCTCTTGTGATTTACTGTTTTTTTTTTTTTTTTTTTGACTGGATGGATTACTCTATTTTTTATATATTTATTTATAAGAACTAGTTTTGAAAGTGAAAAAAATCAGATTATCCAGCTCAGATTTTAAATTTTTTTTAAAAATCCTTATAAACAAGTATCATAATAATCTCATATACTTTAGATCTAGATTCACTCATATTGATACCTTTAGTGGATATATTTGTAATTTTTTATTATCAACAGCTTATAAAAGTAATTATCCTATGACATTTATGCTAGACATTTAGCAGATTGTAAAGCACCCACCAAGCAAATAAAAAATAAGGCATAATTGTTGAATTGCACAGTTCTCATTTGCTATAGAAAAGAGTCAAAAGACCTGTCAGTGTTTCTACCCAAAGTGCTTGGTCATTGGAAAACGTACATGCGTATAATATTTTAATGCCCAAATGTTCATTGGAAAATGCACATGCATATAATATTCGAGTTTTATAAATTCAAGTTCTTTCAAAAAATAACTTTTAAATTTGTCGAAAATTTTTTGATAAAACTTAAATACCATTAAAAATTTTCAAAACTTTTATGTGAAACTAGAGTATCAAAGAAAACTCGAATACCCTAAAAATAGTAGATCTCTAAATATTTATGAAACAATGGTATATTGATATATATACTTAATAAACAGTGCTATATTGTGCCATTTTGACCATATTTTAATAACTAAGCGGGCCGGGAAGGCAGCAAAGAGTCTTTCAAAATATATTAGCAGGAAAAAAAAAAAAAAAAAAAAGGTCTTCCAAAGTAGCAACTAAAGAAATGTTTAATCAGTAACTTTGCTTTTATCTCTTAAAATTTGTATGGGACAAAATAATGTCACTGCTGTTTTAAAGTCATTGATCTGCTAGATTTTTTCATCTTTGGAAAACGTGTTTCACCATTACAAAACTTTTTAAACAAGTCTGATTTTCGATTATAATTTGTTCACGTTTAACTTGCAAAGACTTGGGTAGTCTTTTTTTTTTTTTTGCAGGGTCAGTTTATTATTACCTACCCTGAATATTGAACTATAGAATTGTTTGTTCAGATTTTTGAGTCATTGCAGATTGAACATGTTGCAAGCAATCATTAAACACGTACCAATCATATTGCTTGGGTGTCTGAATTAACCATACTAGATAGAACGTGTAGAAATGGTATTCTTAGGGACTGTTTAATGTCATCTATTTCTTTTTGCTCAAATTATTTCTATTTTTAACAAAAACAAAAACAAAATTGAAAATTACATTAAAAATTATATATATTACAAATTATATCCTCTAGTTCTATTTCATTTGTTTCTTTAATTTTAATATATATATATATATATATATTATTTTTTTTCATTAGTCATTTCATCAGTACTGTGTCCAATTTTAACTTTATTTATTTATTTATGTTTTCACTTTCCAAAACAATGTTGTCTTAATGAATTTGACTATGAGGATTGGATGTCAAGAGCCTTGTAATTCAATTGGTTGAAAGTAACTTTCCAAAATAATGTTGTTTTAATGAATTTGACTAAGAGAATTGGATGCCAAGAATTTTGTAATTCAATTGGTTGACACTTCCAAATATTTTTAAGACATCCAAAGTTCAAATCCCTTCACCCGCGACTATCTTTTGCTTATGCTAAGTAGATATATTAATTATTACCAAAATATTAATTTGCTTATTAATTGTTGAGATGTTTATTCCATTTAAAACTCTATTACCTAAGCTTTAATAAATCTAATATTCTATTACACCCAAGTTCATTTATTAAAAAATATATATATATATATATATATATACTTATTTTGTGATCATCTATTATAGTTTTGTGTTTTAAATATTTTAGTTTAAATGAAACTCTAGTGCCAAAATATTAAGTTGCTTATTAATGGTTAATATGTTTATTTTACGTAAACTCTAGTGACAAAAGCAACGTCTGTATTTGTGACAAATCTAATATCCCTTATTTATGCTTACTTGGATTGGACGCTTTACATTTTTTTACATGGACAAAACTTAAGTACAATACCTTAGCTGCTGTTCCTTAAGTTCTCCACTTAAGATTGAGCCATGTGGCTACTTAACTAAAAAAATATACTTACATCCCATGAGAAAAAATTTACATGGCAGAATCTTAATAGGGGAATCTAAAGAACAACACCTAAGTACTGTACCTAAGTCTTGCTATTTTTACATTATCATCTAAAGGCTCTAGTCCTCCAGGACCTCCACTAATATGTGAACAAAACTTTTTTAAAAAATGTTTCATGTTTGGAAGACTAAAATTTCTGTTAAAGTTTCAGTCTTCCGCTAACTTTAAATCATGTTAAACGTTTCACTGACTTTGGTAACAGATTTGGATATTCTAAAGACTTTGAAAATTATGGTCTTATGGGTCGCACCATTTAATTAAAAATTACTGAATTCAGAATTCTTTGTTGCGCACTCAGACTAGTATAATATATGTCGTCAACATTTGTTTGTTTGTGCGTTTTTTCTTGTTCTTCCCTTTTCTTTAACTTTTCTTTTAACAAATGGATTTTCCAATAAACCTCTCGTATAGTGGCATTTGGATCCTGTAATCCCATATCAAATTCTCTCAACTTTCACTTTACCATATAAAACATGAATTAATATCTTTTGAAATGGTCAAAAATCAAGATCACAGCTTGCTCCGCACTTTCCCTTGGGTAAAATCCCTCATGTTATTGTATTGAGAAAATAAAAGTGAAAAAAAAAAAAAAAAAAAAAAAAAAAAAAAAAAACCTCTATCATCTCCACTCTTCAAGTCAATAATTTGTCTTACATTCAAATTCCTCATCTATTTTACCTTGGAAATGCTCATATTATATTTTTATGGCAGAGAGGGGAGTCTTTTTATTTATTTTTTTTCCCAAAAAACTTATTGTGTCAGCAGAGAAAAATTAGAAACAATACCAATCTAAATTCAGTTGAGAAAAACCCTTATGATCTAGCAAACATTCCAGTGCTCTCCAAGAAAACTAATATAATCTGGCAAACATTTCTATACTCTCCAAGAAGAACATACAATCTGACCCACCCCAAAGACACCAAAACCAAATATGTAAGGTTGAATTTAGTCAACCATTTTGTTGGCTTTATTCCGTGCCAAATTTGCTTGTATTTTAGCAATTAGTAACCCTGTATTTAGGTGGGAATCATGTAAGAGTAGTGTGTGAGAGAGTGTGAAAAAGTGCTCAAGACTGTGTAGTGAAGCAAAGAATTGCGGTTGGATCTCACGGGTGGCTCGCGGCTTGCAAGTCGCCAAAGCTGGCACATGTGTGAAGCACGCAGGGGAGCTGAAGAGTCATGCTAGAAGTTGCACTATAGGACAAAAGTCCTAGGCTGGCCAGGCCATTAGCTCACGACTTGAACTCGCAACTCAGTCCAGTTGCAAGGCCAAGTCGCCAGACCACCTTATTTGGGAAAAACTGACTCTTCACACTCCTTTCTCACCCTAGTATAAATACCCCTTATACCCACGAAATGTAGAGAGTTTCTAGAAAGAATTTTGAGAGAGAAATCCTAGAAAAAAACAAGATTGATTCATCCACAATATTTACACAAAGATTCTTTGAATTTCTCTACTCTCACCCTCTCCATTGTTACATCCTTGAGAGGTTTTTACCCAAATCCTTTTCTCATCATACCCACATTTGTGAGAAGGCTATTTGGTGCTTTGGGAAGCAGTTAGGAAGGGACCAATGGTTATTGGTTGATGCTATGGGCTATAGTGGAATCCGGTAAGCTAAAGAAGACAAATGTTCGGCGCAACCTCGTTGGAGCAAGAAGCTTGGAGGGCTTAGGTACACTGTGTAGATTAGGCTTGGAGAGTCTTCTGCTATTCATGTATCCCAACTTCATTCTTTAGTGGATTATTAACGGCTTGGAGCGCGGCGAAAATGTTTTACGTCGAGGGCTTCGGTTTCTTATTCGATAACACATCGTTGTGTTGTCCTTGTGTTTGCATCTCTCTTCCCTTAATTTTTGCCATTTAATTTCTGTTGTGGATATGATTTTATTTGGTTTAGATTGTTTTTCAATTCTGTTATAAGTTTATGTTCATTTTCCGCACATATGTTGTTTGATATTAAGCGTGAATTGGTAATTTGTAAATTTGGGGTCTAAACATTCATAGTGTTTTACACGCTATTTGAACATTCAAAATCTATAAGAGAAATCCCACTCTACTATGAAGATAATAAGGCTTGATGCCAAGAGAAGGAAAACAACTAGCACTAGAGAACCCATGCAATGATCCAATTAAAATATCTTTTTTATCTTTAAGAGTATTATTTAAGTCCAAAATATTAGTAAATAGATAAAAAAGTCTTAGTTAAATGTTTTGTTTTTTTTATTGAAATGAACAAAAATGTCATTTGAGGGGCATTTAAATCTAAGGATGTGTATAAAAATGAATCCATTTCATAGTTTAAATTAAGTATTAGAACTATAAAAATTTATTTAATGCCATGCAATTTAAAATTTAAAATGGTGTGATACTTTGTACACTATTAGATTTAAGAAATAAATTCTCAAATAGAGAGATTTTATTTTATTTTTTGATAGAAAGGAAACTTCATTCAACCAACACAAATAGAAACAATGAAATTAGAGTTTCTTGCTGCTTTGAGAGCTGCTCAATTAGTCCATGAGATCGGTCTACATCAATCCACATTTGAGGGTGATTTAGAGGTTGTCATTAATGCCTTTCCGCAAGTGGACGAACATACCTAGGCCGTCACCTTGTCAAAGACATGCACTATGATTGTTGTTGGTTTTCTTTGAAACTGTGAGGTTGAATTTAATCAACCATTCTGTTAGCTTTATTCTGTGCCAAATTTGCTTGTATTTTAGCAATTAGTAACCTTGTATTTAGGTGAGAATCCTGTAAGGATAGCGTGTGAGAGAGTGTGAAGAAATGCTCAAGACTATGCAGTGAAGCAGAAACTCGTGGCTTGATCTCTCTAGTGGCTCGCGGCTTGCAAGTCGTTGAAGCTGGCACACGTGTGAAGCATGCAGGGAGCTGAAGAGTCATGCCAGCTATTGCACTATAGGACAAAAGTCCCAGGCTGGCCAGGCTGTTAACTCGCGACTTGAACTCGCAACTCGGTCCAGTCGCGAGGCCAAGTTGCTAGACCACCTTGTTTGGGAAAAATTGACTCTTCGCATTCCTTTCTCACCTCAGTACAAATACCCCTTATACCCACAAAATGTAGAGAGGTTTCAGAAAGAATTTTGAGAGAGAAACCTTAGAGAAAACCAAGATTGACTCATTCACAATCTTTTCATAAAGACTCTTCAAATTCCTTTACTCTCACCCTCTCCATTGTTACATCCTTGAGAGGTTCTTACCTAAATTATTTTCTCATCATATCCACATATGTGAGAAGACTATTTGGTGCTTTGGGAAGTAGTTAGGAAGGGACCAATGGTTATTGGTTGATGCTATGGGCTATAGCGGAATCCGATAAGCTAAATAAGACAAAGGTTCGGTGCAACCTCGTTGGAGCAAGAAGTTTTGAGGTCTTGGGTACACTGGGTAGATTAGGCTTGGAGGGTCTTCTGCTGTTCATGTATCCCAACTTCATTCTTTAGTGGATTATTGATCGCTTGGACGGCGACGGAGAGGTTTTAGGCCGAGGGCTTCGGTTTCCTCTTCAATAACACATCGTTGTGTTGTCCTTGTGTTTGCATCTCTCTTCCCTTAATCTTTACAATTTAATTTTTGTTGTGGATGTGATTTTAATTGGTTTAGATTGTTTATCAATTCTATTATTAGCTTATGTTCATGTTCCGCACACTTATTGTTTGATAATAAGTTTGAATTTGTAATTTGTAATTGAGGGTCTAAACGTTCATAGTGTTTTACACGCTATTTGAACATTCAATTGGTATCAGAGTGGGTACACTTGTTATGGTTTAAATACCTATGTGTGATCCTTGACCCTTTGTGTTATTAGCCATTGATTGTGCTTTGTATGTCTCTTTTTATGATTTGGTTAATGATGAATGTAATATGGCACATGTTTGTGAAAATGCCTTTATGAGTGTTAATCTTCATGATTGTGATACTATGTTACATGAATCTTTGGGTGTTGTTGATATTCCAAATGACAAACACTTGAAGAAAAAGGCTAAGAAGTTTCAAAAGAATTTGAGCAAGTTATTTTATGAAAAGGATGATTTGATTGCTAAGCTCAATGAATCCAACAAATTGGTTGAGAAATATAAGAAACTTGCTGAAAATTCTCTTGAAAAGCTAAAAGAGTTTGAATGTTTGAGTATGGACTTGGATGCTAAACTTGTTGATGAGTTAAAATGTGAAAATGAATCTCTTAAGATGCATGCCAAATGTTTGATTGCCGAACCTATTGCTAAAAAGGATGAAAATATTTGTTGCAATCATGTTGTGGTATTCGATTTTATGCCTATCATGTGTTCTACTTCAAAGGACAAATCGGTATACATTCCTCCACATAAAAGAAATCAAAAGGTGGAGAGAAAAGCTGTTAAGTTAAAGCCTCTGTTTAGGTCTCAACCTAAAACTTTGGATGGATCTAAGTTTGTTCCAACTTACCACCATTGTGGTATGATTGGTCATATAAGACCTCAATGTTATAAGTTGAAGAGAGAACAAAACCATGTTGCTAGATCCCTTCCCAAAAAGCCTAGTGGACCTAAACACATTGTTTGTCACCATTGTGGTGCCTTTGGTCATCTAAGGCCTCAATGCTCTAAGTTTCATGCATTTAAAAGAATCAAAATAAAAGAGAAACTTGAGCTTTTTGGAAGTTGTGCTAAAAAGGGTAAACCGGTTTTGAGTGAAAATAACATGTTGTTAAAGAAAGTGTTTAATGCTCTTAACTCTTTGTCTATGTGCATCTTCGGTTCTCATTCTTCCAACTCTCGTCTCACTTCTTATGAGACACTCAATCCAAATAATCGTTCCGTTTGGATGAGGAAGGGTTCCTATAGTTGAGCTTGCGCTCTTTTGGTCCTTGATCTAATTCTTTTGATCTTTGTAGGACCCTTCATGCATTAAATGTCATATCTTCATGCATTTTGTGTATTTTGCATTTATTTGTATGCATTGCTTTTGTTTTAATCTTACTTTTATGTTTTAGTTTTGTGTGAGTAAAAATCCAAAACTACATAAAAAGTAAAAAAATCAAAAAGTTTGATCGTGTATGTTTGAGCATATATCACATGTGAGTTTTGCCTTGTACCTCTGTACAAATGGCTTTGTGCATTTACGAGCTTAGTTTGTTCTTTATGCACTTATATCTTTGTGGGAAAAATCTTGACATCTATGTGTGATTGTTGTAAATCGATCTTCTAGCTTGTCATGAATGATTAGTCAATAGTCTTGTTGGTTTTGATACATGCATAGACTTGTGCCTATATCTCTTCCCACTTTTTTTTTTTTTTTTTTGCTTAGATAGCTCAATCAATGTAAATCTCAAAATGAAAAGAGATAATGGGCTGCAAAAGCCGTCGCACATACTAGTATTTGACTAAGAAAAAAGGAAAGCGACTTTTATGAAAATGTATGATGCCCAAAAAGCTAAACGCTTACTCATTACATTAAAATATTAAAAATTTCAGGTATCGATCTCAAAATGAGATGTATTGATTCAAAAAGATCAAATAATATGATGTATATGGAGTCAAATGTAAAGCTTCAGAGTTATGTTATCAAGTTTTATGTGGGAGGTCATATATGCATATTTCTATAAGTGAGATAGACCACTTGATTTAGTACTAGTTGTGTATGACTTGATTGAATTGATCATTGAATTTTCATTCTAGACTAAGGACTATTCCACACTTGATACACACACACAACACACATGCCTAATGTGTTGAAAATATACATGTACGCAGTAGAAAATTAATGGATCTACTTCATTCAGAATTGATAACATGCATTAAGTAAGTTTCAGAATATAGAACAAGATAGTGTACCTTGGTGTAGTGAATTTCAAAAACAAAGATCAGAAGTTCTCAGGAACACTTTTAATCTTTACTCCAATTCCACTATCGCCCAAGATGTGTGGTCTCTCAATCAGTTTCTAAGGGAGAGTAATTGAGTGGCTTTACTCACACATACACACCATTTCACAAACTTGTTGTGTGTTCTTAAAAATTTTGTATGTTTCTCTCCTAATAACAGATTGTCTAATTGGTCTAGCCTTTTGGGTCTTTCCAATTGGGCTTTAGTATGTGGCTTGGAGTGGGACCAAAATGGACCAATAAGACACTAGCTCCAATGGGCCTTGGCTTTTCTGTCAACTCTTGACAAGTCCAAAGTTACCATTAATTATATTTAATACTACTATATAAATATAATTGCACTTTAGGCCTTATTATTAAATTATATCACAAGATTTTATTATACATGCAACCCATTCATAAAATATTCGTAGTAATACAAAGTTATGAAAGTAGACTACCACTTTGTAAAGTACTACATCTTAATCCTTGAGTACCCGGTTTAATTCTTTCAAGTTATTCACTATATATTTATGAAATCCAATATCATAAATATATATACTTTAGTAATTTCTTACTAAAGTGGTTAGACCCAACTCTCTGAATAACTGAACCCATTAAACTTATCTCAAGGGAATGCTTTATATATCCATTAAGAGATTATGAATTCCATCTTGAGGATATATATTCCATCAACACTAAATGTGGTTACCCAACATACTGAGATTTTGACCGTAACTTTAGATCTCACTCCTGATATACCAAAGTAACCTACACTTCATGATCCGGTTCATTATTCTCTTAGGATTAAGAGTTCATGCAAATATAAGTCGTGAGATTTATTATTCAGTTGACAGTCATTAGGAGAATAATAAATCTCATAGTGATCCAGTTCAATATGTGTTAACTCTTAAAACATATCAACATATCAACTAGAAGTCATCATTTCCATGATCAAGACAAATCATCTTAGTTGACATATTATAGTTTTCGCAGATGAAATGCCCAATTTTATCACCGACTACGAACTAACTTTCTGAGTTTATAAAGAACCTGTGATTTATATCTTCTGTGACTTTTCACATAAATTACATACTATGCATCTCATGCATTATATGATAATGTCCGAATATTCATATTACTAATACTTCAGATAATAATAAAACGACTTTATTAATTACAATATTAAGTCATACGTCATGTCAAATATAATGTCATACATAATATCATACATAACATCATACAATAAGATTCTAGGGCATTAATCCCAACATAATGTTCAATGAACGCCTTATTCATTTGTTCGATTGCACTTGTTTAAATGTGATGTGTGTGTGCCCAACTATATATGGATCAATCCAAAATTTTTTTTGATCATTTTATATGTTTTTGGAAGTGATTTTTATCACTCATTGTATTCATGTTTAGTACTTACATTTTTTTTTTATTGTTTAAACATGTTCTGTGTTATTAAACAGGTGTCAGAGTTTTTCGTGACTCATCTCGCAACTCACCAGTCGCGAAACCCCAGCGCAAGTTCAAACCAGAAGCTTTGGCGACTCACTCGCGACTCACGAACATTTTGGCGACTCGCTTCGCAACTCACCCAGTCACGAAATGCCTAGAAACAGCTTTTTAAAGGGCTTTTCGTGGGAAACTTGTTTTTAACCTCTCCCATCCTCTTTTAAACCCCTCTTTCAATATTTTTACATCAAAACCCAATCAATTTGAATGATTTTTCATTCCATTAACATCTCAAAGGTAATTTTAAACTCTTTTCATTGATTTGGATCCTTAGATTATGTTTTGGTGAGTTTTGTGCTCTTGGTTGAGATTTTCACCATAGGGGTTGGGAAAACTTAATTTTTGTCAATTTTTTGTATGAGATTGGTTTCTTTTGATGATTTGCTTTGGATGTTGGCCCCTTGTGGCAAAAAGAGCATATATTACGGGTGGGTTTCATGATGTTCATGCATTGTTTCACTTTGTTGTTCATAGTGTGCATGCTAGGTGTTTGATAAAATGTCTTTTAGGCATTTTCTCTCTTGTTTGGACTCTGATGAGTACCAAAATTTGGGGTTTTTCATGTTTCCTTATTATGAACATGTTTGGTTTTTTGGTTGTGTATTTAACACACCTTGCCCCACATGTGCATTTTTCATGCATTAGTCATGCATTGCATATAGCCACCTCTTGCACACACTTTTGCTACCCTTGTCATGCATTGGTCTATACCTCGTTTCTTCATCCTAGCATGTCATATTTACCTTATACTTTGTAGCATTTTGTTTTATCTTATGTTTGAGCTTCTTTTTCTCATTCATCTTGCACCCCTCATGCATCATTATCCTTGTTTATTCCTTCATCTCTTGCCTGTTTTTCTCCTTGGCCCTTTTTCTATTCGTGTCAAAAAGGGGGAGAGTATACTCTAAAGTAGTATATCGGAGAGTTTTGTCATTTCTATATGACTCTTGTGCACATTTGTAGGGGGAGAGATATTCCATAGGAGAGATGCATATACCAAGGGAGAGAAGACATTATGTTAACAAGAAAACTTTGTTTTGTTTATGTGTTGAACATACATACATCATTTTGCTATTGTGCTTCATTGAATGCATGTTTGGATGATCATTTGCTTTGCTATGTGATCGTTGTAGTCATCTCTTTATGACTATTTTGGTGTATGATCAAGTTGTTCACATGTTTCATATCATGTTTACTTGATCGCAATTTACTTGTTACATTATACTTGTCTGCTTATTACTTGCTTTACCTTGGGGGTCTAATGTGTTTTGTGCAAGTGTTTTAGGTTACAAGTATATATGTTCCAAATTCATCACAACTCCTATGATTCATGATAGAGGGAGTGATATGATAAGAGAAGTACTTTATAGTTTGTACATGTTGCTTTTGTAAGCTTTTAAGGTTTCTGTACCCATGCTTTGTAGCTTATGTACTTGATGTTAAATGTCATGCATTTTCTTTTAGTACATCACTCTTGTACCCTTTATTGGATTTTTATATCCTTAATGCAATTTCCTATTGTTGTTGCATTGGTCGAGTGTTGGACATGCAAATGATACTTTGCAATTGAGTTTATTAGCTTGAATGTCCGGATGTTCATTCCTTGTGTGAATGAGCATTATGATCACTATTTATAGTGATTGTTCATTTTTGGTCAAGCCTTGGTTTATTACTTATTTCCATTTTGCTTGATCGCATTGTACTTGCTACATATGCATTATAAGTTTTCTGCATACAATGATCATATTGTGTTGTTGGGTTTCAGGAGATACTTGTTCTTATGATTCAAGAGCTTCACAGATTCTAGAGTTAGGTGTGAGTGAGTTTTGATCAATTGTTCCCAACTCATGCGTTAAGTCTAGAGTTTGTTGTAGGGTTTTGTCACGAAATAACCAAAGAGGGAGATTGTAAGGTTGAATTTAATCAACCATTCTGTTGGCTTTATTCTATACTAAATTTGCTTGTATTTTAGCAATTAGTAACCCTGTATTTAGGTGGGAATCATGTAAGGGTAGTGTGTGAGAGAGTGTGAAGAAATGCTCAAGAGTGTGCAGTGAAGCAGAGACTCGTGGCTGGATCTCGTGGGTGGCTCGCGACTTGCAAGTCGTCAAAGCTGGCACACGTGTGAAGCATGCAAGGAGCTGAAGAGTTACGCCAGCTGTTGCACTACAGGACAAAAGTCCCAAGCTAGCCAGGCCGTTAGCTTGCGACTTGAACTCGTGACTCAGTCCAGTTACGAGGCCAAGTCGCCAGACCACCCTGTTTGGGAAAAATTGACTCTTCGCATTCCTTTCTCACCCAGTATAAATATCCCTTATACTCACAAAATGTAGAGAGCTTCCAGAGAGAATTTTGAGAGAGAAACCCTAGAGAAAAACAAGATTGACTCATCCACAATCTTTTCATAGAGACTCTTTAAATTCCTATACTCTCACCCTCTCCATTGTTACATCATTGAGAGGTTCTTACCTAAATCCTTTTCTCACCATATCCACATATGTGAGAAGGCTATTTGGTGCTTTGGGAAGCAGTTAGGAAGGGACCAATGGTTATTGGTTGATGTTATGGGCTATTGCGGAATCCGGTAAGCTAAAGAAGACAAATGTTCGGCGCAATCTCGTTAGAGCAAGAAGTTTCGAGGGCTTAGGTACATTGGGTAGATTAGGCTTGGAGGGTTTTCTGCTATTCATGTATCCCAACTTCATTATTTAGTGGATTATTGACTGCTTGAAGGGCGGCGGAGAGGTTTTACGCT
This sequence comes from Quercus ilex subsp. ballota, assembly GCA_032727855.1. Classification (NCBI taxonomy): domain Eukaryota; kingdom Viridiplantae; phylum Streptophyta; class Magnoliopsida; order Fagales; family Fagaceae; genus Quercus; species Quercus ilex. Next base: position 81,722,245 of record CM064911.1, read on the forward strand.
GAGGGCTTCGGTCTCCTCTTCGATAACACATCGTTGTGTTGTCCTTGTGTTTTTATCTCTCTTCCCTTAATCTTTACCATTTAATTTCTGCTGTGGATGTGATTTTAATTAGTTTAGATTGTTTAACAATTCTGTTATTAGCTTATGTTCATGTTCCGCACACTTATTGTCTGATAATAAACTTGAATTGGTAATTTTTAATTGGGGGTTTAAACGTTCATAGTGTTTTACACGCTATTTGAACATTCAGGAACCATTCCTTCTCTCACATATCTAAGCAGGACAATGCTTTAGTGCATGCCTTAGTTCGGAGGACCCAGCAAATAAGAAAATTGAATCCTCTTGGCATTATATGTAGAAATGAATAGAAGACCCTCTAACACGGGTATCATGGTGGAGCATTAAAACCATAATCAGTCTCAACACCGATCTAATCCCTCATTTACGCTTACTTGGATTGGACGTTTAACATTTTTTTACATTATCATCTCTAGGCTTTAGCCCTCAACTATTATGTGAACAAAACTTTAAAAAAAATGTTTCTTGTTTGGAAGACTAGAAATTCAATTAAAGTTTCAGTCTTCCACTAATTTTAAATGTAATCCCACATCAAATTCTCTCGACTTAGACTAAACGATGTATAATAATCCCATATAATTTAGATTTAGATTCACTCATATTGATACCTATAATGGATATACTTTTAATTTTTTAAATATTATTTTTAAAATTTTTGTCACTGTCTATTTAGGACCATCAGCTTATAAATATAATTAACCGATGACATTTTGTAAAGGACCCACGCATCCACCCAGCAAATAAGAAATAAGGCATCCTCTTGGCATAATTGTTGAATTTCTCAGTTCTCATTTGCTATAGAAAAGTGTCAAAAAGACCTGTCCATGTTTCTACCCAAAGTGCTTGGTCATTTGATATATGGTGCAGCTTGTGGAGAACGTTCAAAAACAATGCCAACTCTTACTCACAGTGTAGACCAATATCATAGATACCCTTATTTCTATTTCTATTTCATACATATATCGTAGATACCCTTATTAATATTTCTTATATAATGGATGGGGCTTTTGTAGATGCATATGTAATGCAATATTTTAATAACTAATAAGTGGGGGAAGACTCCCTCAAAAAAAAAAAATAAATAAATAAAAAAAATAAATAAGTGGGGGAAGGCAAAGAGTCTTCCGAAGTATATTAAGAGGAAAAAAAAAAAATGGTCTTCGAAAGTAGCAACTAAAAAAATGTTTAATTAGTAACTTTGCCTTTAATTATGTCTTAAAATTTGCAAGGGACAAAATAATATCACTGTTCTGTTAAAGTCATTGATTTGCCAGATTCTTTCATTCTTTGAAATCGTGTTTCACAGCAAGCCTCATTATAATTTGTTGACGTTTAATTTGAAAAGACTTGGAAAGTCATATTTTTCTGCAAGGTTCGTCTATTATTACTTGCCCTGAATTTTGGACTATAGAATTGTTTGTTCAGATTGCTGAGTCGTTGCAGATTGAATGTGTTAGAAGCAATCATTAAACGCGTAGCAATCATATTGTCTAGGTGTCTGAATTAACCGTACTAGAAATGGTATTATCAAGGACTATTTAATGTCATCTATTTCATTTTGCTCAAATCATTTTTATTTTTAAAACAAAAACAAAATTGATAATTACATGAAGAAATTTTTAATAAAAAATTATATATATTACAAATTGTATCCTTTAATTTTATTTCATTTTCTTTCTTTAATTTTAATATATTTTTATTTCATTTTCATTTTTTTTATTTAGTCATTTCATCAGTGTCCAATTTTAACTTTATTTATTATTTGTATTTTTCACTTTTCAAAACAATGTTGTTTTAATGGACTCGACAAATGGGGATTAGATTTCAAGAGTCTTATAGTTTAATTGGTTGACTAGCTCTTGGTATTTTTAAGACATCAAAAGTTCAAATCCCCTTACCCGAATGACTATCTTTTGCTTATGCTAAGTAGGTATATTAATTATTACCAAAATATTAAGTTGCTTATTAATTGTTAAGATGTTTATTCCATGTAAACTCTATTTCCTAAGCTTTAATAAATTTAATATTCTATTACACCTAAAGTTCATTTATTAAAAATTAAAAGACAAAATAAAATAAAATTTAATACTTATTTTTCGATCATCTATTATAGTTTTGTGTTTTAAATAATTTAGTTTAAATGAAACTATATTACCAAAATATCAAATTCTTATTAATTTTTAAGATGTTTATTCCTCAGAACTCTATTACCTAAGCTTTAATAAATTTAATATTCTATTACACCTAAAGTTCATTTATTAAAAATTAAAAATTAAAAAAAATTAATACTTATTTTTTTCTATACAAAATAAAAATTCTACTCTACTTATTTTTTTGATCTTCTATTATAGTTTTTTTGTTTTAATGCAGTAAACTACATGTTACATGTCCTTCTCCAGCCGAGTGACTCAAGATATATTGCACGTAAAATTAAAAAGTTTTGTCATGTGACTAACTAATTATTAATTAAGATAGTTAATTTACTCATGACTCACTAATTATGAAAACGGTTTCAATAGTATTAGTAAAATGTTTTCTTTCTTTTACATAAAATTTTAATTTATTGCACAAGATTTCTACTAGTATACATAAAATTAAATAATACTATAATGGAGAGAGAGAGAGAGAGAGGGAGAGAGTATTTAGGGGATAAGAAAACAAATATGCAAGATAATCAATAAATATGATATTATACATTAGATAACTTAAATATATATGTACATTTTATGCAAGATACGGTGGGACGAGCAAAATCTGTCACATCCATTTGCCTATTTGTAATGGAAAAAATTTGCATAGATTAGAACACACAAAACAGATCAAACAAGGCTCAGATTGTCAAAGTAATAGCTAAGAAAAGTTTGAGAATATATATATATAACCATTGTTTTTTAGTCTTTGATCTGGTAGATTCCTTTAATCTTAAAAACGTGTGGTACAGAAGTATAAAATCATGAAAAACGTTTCACCATGTCTTTTGTAATAATTGTTTGGAATTCCAAAGACTTGGAAAGTTTTTTTTTTCATTTGTTTTTTTTTTTTTTTCCTAGAAGTGTTAGGACATATGTGGTTCACTTGTTAAAAACATATATCATTCTTTTATGTAATTGGCTAATCCTTTGACAAAACGCACTTTACTTGTAATTGGGTAGATTTAAGATGTGTTGAAATACTTCAAGAAACCATGTTTCAAGATCAAGTGTTGAAGCCTTCAAATTTGTCCAAGAAAATAAGCTGAAAGTGCAAGGTTACTAAAGCTCGATAGCTAGCATGTGTCGAGGTTTAAGGAAGTTGTTCAGCCCGTGTGCTCGACCGCTTCTATTTGTCGAGGTTTACAAAAATCAGAATTTCTAATCTGATTTCTTGGGATCCGTGTTTATGTGTTTGGGCATTCTTTTCTCTTAACCCTAGACATATAAAAGGATTGTTTTAAGGGCTGTCAAAGTGTACACAAGTTGCACAAGCATTGAGCAAAGTCTATTCAAGCATTTGTGACCGAAGACAAAGTTTTGCCCTAGTTCATCTCTTTTGAAGAAGTTGCTGTGTATGTGCACCTTTGGGTTTTGTGACCGAGCATCTTCTTGATCTTCATCGTGGATGAACTGAAGAACTTTATAACCAACAAATCTCTCTATAGTTGGTGATTGAAGTCACATACTGAGATTTGCGCATTAGTTAGTCACGTACTTGGGAGCCATGCATTAAAAGGGAAAATTGTCACTACAGAATAAGTCCAATTCGGTATTGGGGTAAGGGTTCAATTATAGGTTGATAAGGTACTTGAGATTCTTTTACTTGTAACTGCTTGTTGTGATAATAGTGAAATTTCGGGAGTGGTGACCTGAAAATCATCCGGTGGGGTTTTTGCCATCAGGTTTTCCCCATTCGTAAACAAATCACCGTATTATTTATTTTTCGCTGCATAATTAGTTTATCGGTGATTTGTTTGTGCTACCATGTGTTTGCAAGTTAATTTGATTAATTAATAACTTGGCTAATTAATTAATTAATTTACATCACAAGGGGTCAATACGTTTTTGGCCTATGAAGAAATAAAGACTTGAAAAGTTAAGTGTTATAGTCTTCCTTTCTTCCTTTTGCCTATTTGTAATGGAAAAAATTTGCATAGAATAGAACACACAAAATGGATCAAACAAGGCCGAGATTGTCAAAGTAATAGCGAAGAAAAGTTTGAGAATATATATATATATTTATTTATTTATCACCACTTTTTTTTTTTTAGTCTTTGATTTGCTAGATTCCTTCAATTTTGAAAACGTGTAGTACATAAGTATATAAAATCATGAAAAACGTTTCACCATGTCTTTTGTAATAATTGTTTGGAATTTCGAAGAATTGGAAAGTTTTTTTTTTCATTTTTTTCCCCTGGAAGTAAAGACTTGGAAAGTTAAGTGTTATAGTCTTCCTTTTGTAATATAATAGTTTTTTTAAATTTGCAAAGTTGCAAACTGCAAATGCAGGAATCATGTTATATGGGTCCCTATATTGACCCAACAATCATGTTATCAATTTATCATGTTCATGTGGCAATCATGTTGGACAAAATGGGCTTCTGCCCTTTTCGGGAAAATTATATAGGAAAATGCCCCCCTTTCCAAACTAAATAGGGAAATGCTCCTCTTTTAAAACTCGATTTTTGAAAAATCGAGTTAGACCCTATAGTGGCGTTTTTAAGGAGCCTATAGTAACGTTTTAAGGACCTATAGTGATGTTTTTTAACTCGACTTCATTGAAATCGAGTTATAGGCAATGAAATCGACCTATAGCGGCCTTTTTTTTATCTATAACTCGATTTCTTTGAAGTCGAGTTAAAAAACGTCACTATAGGTCCTTAAAACGTCACTATAGGCTCCTTAAAACGCCACTGTAGGGCTTCAAAATTTTTTTTTTCTAACTCGATTTATCAAAAATTGAGTTTTAAAAGATGAGCATTTCCCTATTTAGTTTGGGAAGGGAGGCATTTCCCTATATAATTTGCCCGAAAAGGGCAGAAGCCCATTTTGTCCCAATCATGTTATCACATGGTAATCGTGTTATACAGATCTCTATTTCTTTTCTTTTTACTCAAATATTTTTTTAAGAACTCATTTATAATTACATATATACTCAAATTTACTCATAAGTAAGTCGAACAAAAATGCTGAAATCATGAAAAAGAGCCACCAAAGTATACACATCGTGTACAATTAGAGATCATATCAATCAAGTAGTCATTAGTGACATCAGTGACTTTGCACATTTATAAAGACTCAGAGCATTCGCATCCGAGTATCTACAAAAATACACATTTTACATTTTAAAACTCTACTTTATCTATTTTACCATACCATTTTACAACTCACTCACATCCTTGTTTTTATATTTACATTCAACACATTAAAATAATAATAAGCCATTTCACAAAAGTTTTGATACCACTTTTATAGGAAATAAAAAATGCTATCAAAACATTAATTATTTTCTTTATTTTTTCATAAAAAAATTCCTAAAATAGTGCATTAAAAAATACCCTTAGTGTACGTTTAGTACACTGAATGAGGATTACGACAGGAATTGTAATATTTATTACTAGGAATAAAATTTGTTGTAATGTAATAACTAAACCTATTCATAAGTTTTGACGAATATCTACATAAAAGTCGTCTAGATGAAAGACGACCTTAGCTATGTTCGTGACAAAAGCTAGGAACAAGATTCCATCAACATGCGTCACCTTCATGGACGAAGCAGACCAACACTCATTAAAGTACGGATAAACGCCTTCAGGATAGCTATGAATCAATAACTACGCCGGAATAGTTACTAGCATAATGATTGTCCAACGGCTGTCAGTTACACCATTAAGGAAATCATCAATGTCAATCAATGCTGCATTACTCTCAAGAGAAAAATGTCCGGTAACAGCATTAACAAGCATAATTATGCCCATCCGTGGCAAGCTATAAAAGGGAAAGAAGAACTCAGGTAAAAGCCATGTTAGAATTTCCAGATATTGCTTTGTATCAGATTTCCTTTATAGGTGAATTTCTGTTAGAATTTCCAGATATTGCTTTGTATCAGATTTCCTTTATAGGTGAATTTCGCTAACTTAAGCATTAGAGTATTGTCGATCGACCTCACGCCGAGGAGACCTCCATTGTTTTCTTTTCTTATCAACAGGTAATGGAGATCGTCCATTGGTATCGACGAGGAACATACTGACGAGGTCCATTTTCGGCTTCATCAGTTTGGCTTCGTCTTTGGGAAAGTGTGCAATGAGTTGATTCTTACTTAGGCCATTGGGCTCCTACTGACAAAGTTCCTGTCTCCAAATGGACAACGCAGTAGCAACAGTGCCTCCAGATCCTGTGGTGATGGCTCAACAGATCCAGGCCCTGACAGCGAATGTACAAGAGCTAATGAGACAAAACGAAGAGCTGAAGCAACGAGCCCATCCAGAGGGCAGTAACGCTTCACATCATCGGCGAAGTCGTAGCAGACATGATGAGGAAGCCAGTAGCCCTGCGAATAGCAAGGGAAAAGATACGACAGAATACAATGGACAATCTGCACCTGACAACGACCATTTGATGAAGAATCTGCAGAAGGAGCTTGATGAAGTGAAAAATGCCATGAAGGGAAAGATAGCAATGAACCTGGATGGCATGCTTAAACGGACAGATTCACCCTTCACAGCCAGTGTTTTGGAGTACTCCTTGCCCCCAAAGTTTTGTCTATCGTAATTAGAGTTCTACGATGGTACGAAGGACCCCCTTGACCATATAGGAGCCTTTAAGACCATTCTGAACCTGTAGCAGACCTTAGATGAAGTTATTTGTAGATCATTCCCTGCCACTCTCAGAGGGGCTACAAGGTTTGGTTTGCAAGTTGCCAGCGTCTTCCATAGCAAATTTTGAAGAACTTAGTGGCTCATTCGTTCGCCATTTCATTGGAGGGTAGCGTCACAAGAGGCCAACCTCTTACTTGTTGACAGTAAGGCAACAAGAAGGGGAGAGCTTAAGGGATTATGTGAAACGATTCAACAAGGCAGTATTGGAGATTGACGAAGCAGATGATCAAGTCATCATGACGACCTTCCAAGCAGGGCTTAATAACCTCGACCTTATTTTTTCCTTAGGAAAGACGCCGCCGACTTCCATGACAGATCTGCTGTTGAAAGCCTAGAAATATATGAATGGAGAGGACGCCCTCATGGCCAAAGGGCTAATGGGAAAACGGAAGAAGGAAGAAACCGGGGAGTCTTATGGTAAGAAGAAAGATCGTAAGGATTTGTACTCGAAGGCTAAGACTAGCAAGAGTAGCTCTGACGCCCCAAAGAAAAAGATGAATTTCACCCCATTAGTTATGCCTGCGGACAAAATACTGATGCAGATAAATGAGGAACCGGGGTTAAAATGGCCCAAGTCGTTGAGTATGTCCTCAAGGAAACGTGACCCAAAGAAGTACTACTGTTTTCATAAGGATCACGGCCATTATACTGATGAGTGTCGTGATTTGAAAGAGCAGATAGAAGAGTTGATCCAACGGGGAAAACTCCAAAAGTTCATCAAGAGGGATCACCAACCTCGATCAAGGGCTAAAGATAAAACCCATGACGAAGCTAAGGATGATGGACAAGACCATCCAAAGCAAGCGGTGGGGGAGATACAGACGATAGCAGGAGGGCCTGTATCAGGAGGGTCGTTCAAGTCTTTGAAGAAGACGTATTACCGGCAGATCAATAATGTCCATACCAAGCATTCGCCCCTGAAGCATCGATGGTCAGAGAATGACGACATCATGTTTTCTGAACGAGATGCAAATGGGATTAAGTAACCCCATGATGACCCACTCGTCATTACATTAGGAATAGAAGGGTTTACCACCAAGAGAGTGTTAGTCGACAATGGAAGCTCCGCGGATATAATGTACATGACAGCCTATCAACAGCTGAGGGTAGATCCTAAGAAACTTAGACCCTTCAATTCTCCACCGGTTAGTTTCAGCGGAGATAAGATCCACCCAAAAGGGATTGTCATATTGTTCGTCACGATTGGGATGCACCCTGCACAAATGACAACCTAAGTCGACTTCTTGATTGTTGATTGCCCATCTTCCTACAATGTCATCTTGGGATGACCTACTCTGAACAGACTCAAGGCTGTCACGTCGACTTACTGTTTGAAAATGAAGTTTCCAACTCTAAACGGGGTAGGTCAAGTGTGTGGAGATCAGCTTTTGGCCAGGGAATGTTATCAAGCGGTATTGGCTTCTAGAGAAAACCACACATGGGTTGTGGAAGAAGAACCAAAAGAGTCATCCCAAGAGTTGGAGGAGGTAAATCTTGTAGAAGGAGACACGACCAAGGTAACAAAAGTAGGGATGGGACTTGACCCCGTCTGAAGAGCAAGATTGTGGAGTTCCTTAAGCAAAACATGTATGTCTTTGCATGGACTCACGAAGATATGCCAAGGATAGACAATGAAGTGATAGAGCATAAGTTGAATGTCAACCCCACCAAGAAGCCCGTCTAGCAGAAACGACGAGTTTTCGCTCCTGAAAGAAACAAGGCTATTATGGAAGAGGTAGAAAAGCTTTTGGCTGTTGTATTCATCCGAGAAGTTTACTATCTTGAATGGTTGGCCAACATCGTCATGGTCAAGAAGTCCAATGGAAAATGGCGCATGTGTGTAGATTTCACAGATCTCAATCGCGCCTGTCCTAAGGACAGTTTCCACTTCCCAAGATCGATCAGTTGGTGGATTCAATGGTTGGCCATAAGTTGTTGACGTTCATGGACGCCTTTTCAGGCTATAACCAAATCCGCATGAATAAGGAGGACCAAGAGAAGACTGCCTTCGTCACTAGTTAGGGGCTATACTGCTACAAAGTTATGCCATTTGGCCTGAAGAATGTAGGAGCCACTTACCAGAGATTAGTAAACAAGATGTTCTGTAAACATATTGGAAGGATCATGGAGGTCTATGTGGACGACATGCTCATGAAGAGCAAGAGAGCAGAGCTGCATCTAGACGAACTCAGGGAGACTTTCGATACACTGAGGAAGTATCAAATGAGGTTGAACTCAGCGAAGTGTGTGTTCGGAGTTTCATCTGGTAAATTTTTAGGGTTCATGGTCTTGCAGTGGGCATAGAAGCTAACCCCGAGAAAGTTAAAGCCATACTGGATATGACGTCCCCAAGGAGTGTGAAAGAATTTCAGAGACTGACGAGGCACATAGCAACCTTGAACAGGTTTGTGTCTAGAGCCACAGACAATGCCTCCTATTCTTCAAAACATTGAAGCAGGCTTTCTAGTGGACGGATGAATACGAAGCCGCTTTCCAAGCACTCAAAGATTACTTGTCCAAACCACCATTGTTGAGTCTGTCTGTCAAAGGGGAGGATCTGTTCCTATACTTAGCCGTCTCTCAAACAGCGGTAAGCTCGGCATTGATTCGAGAAAAACTACAGGTTCAAAGGCTCGTCTATTACACGAGCCAAGCTTTCTAGGGCGTGGAAGCAAGATACCCAAGGATAGAAAAGATGGTTTTTGCCTTGATCATCGCATCAAGGAAGCTCCATCCCTACTTCCAGGCATACACGATACTAGTCATGACAGACCAACCGTTGTGAAAAGCTATGGGTAGGCTAGACGCAGCAGGAAGAATGGTACAACGGGTGGTAGAATTGAGCTAGTTCGATGTTGACTACAAGCCCAGGACGACAATCAAGGCCCAAGCACTGGCAGAATTTGTCGCTAAATTCACTACAACAGAGCAAGATCCAGAAGCAGATTACTGGATGATGTACATGGACGGCTCAGCGGCATTAGGCATGGGTGGAGTAGGAGTGATTCTCTACTCCCCTATGAAGGACATGCTCAAGTACAGAGTTTAACTTCAATTCCAAGTGACGAATAATGAAGTAGAGTACGAAGCAGTTTTGACGGGCTTGTGGGTGGTAAAGGCCCTGGGAGTGAGAAACCTGAAGTTGAACTCTGATTCAAAACTTGTGACTGGGCAAATGAACAATGAATACGAGGCTAAAAAAGATAGGATAAGGAGGTACTTAGCACTGACTAATCAGTTAATTTTTAACTTTGATGATGTCAAGATTACCCAGGTACCCCAAGAAGAAAATTCTGAAGCAGAAGAGGTTGCTAGACTAGCATCATCAGAGACCAGCGAAAGACGACTTGATTTGCTCATGGAGGTGTAATATCTTCCTAACATCAAAGGAATCGAAGTTAATTGTGTATGATCGGGAGAAAGCTGGATGGACCTAATAATCACTTACATCAAGACTGGCAATCTTCCGACAGATACAACTGAAGCAAGGAAAGTCAAAGTCAGGTTGTCATGATTTAGGATCCTAAATGATAAGCTTTACAAAAGGGGGTTCTCTCAACCTTACCTGAAGTGCCTCGATCCAAGAGATGTTGAATATGTTCTAAGGGAGATCCATGAAGGAGTATGTGGAAATCATTTCGGACCACGTTCACTAGTTGGCCAGGTCATTTACGCAGGGTACTTCTAGCCAACAATGCAGAAAGACGCAGCTTAGGTTGTCCAGAAGTGTGACAAATGCCAACGATTTGGGAATGTGCAACATGTCTCGATGGAGCATTTGACGAACATAACCTCACCTTGGCCATTCTCTACATGGGGAATAGACATAATGGGCCCTCTACCCTGTGGTAAGAAGCAAGTAAAATTCTTGGTTGTCGCTATTGATTATTTCACGAAGTGGGTGGAAGTAGAACCTCTTGCAGTCATAACGGAGGCCAAGATACAGCACTTTGTGTGGAAGAATCTTGTTTGCCGATTCGAGATTCCACGAATCATTATCTCTGACAATGGACGACAATTCGAAAATCAAAAGTTCAGGGATTTCTGTACATAATTGGGAATAAGGAACCACTATTCTTCGCCTGGTCATCTACAGGCCAATGGCCAAACAAAGGTCACAAATCGGACTTTGCTCAAGCTAATCAAAACCTGACTTAAGGGGGTAAAAGGGGCATGGCCTGACGAGCTCCCAAGAGTACTGTGGGCTTATAGAATGACGGTGAGAACCTCGACAATTGAAACACCATTCAAAATGGTGTTTGGGACAGAAGCAATAATTCCTGTGGAGATTAGCGTGTCTAGTATTAGAAGGGCATGGTATGATGAGCAACGTAATGACGAGGGCCTCAAGCTAGCCTTAAACTGTTTAACTGAAGTTAGAGATGATGCGGCCCAAAGGATGGTCCTTTACCAGGAGAGGATGGCGAGGTATTACAACCAGAGTGTCAAGCTAAAGTGCTTCAATCCTGGAGATATGGTTCTGCAAAAGGTCTCACAAGCCACCAAAGATCCGAATGAAGGAAAGCTAGGCCCCAACTGGGAAGGCCCGTATAAGGCCGTCTGTCATTTAGGGAGGGGAAGCTACTACTTGGAAGACTCAGGGGGCAAGCCTTTACCTCGTCCATGGAATGCAGAGCATCTTAAGAAGTATTATCAATAAGGGAGCAAAGCCTCAGCTTTAATAAGTTCCAAGGTTTGGAACATCTCGTTTATTTACTCACAGATAAGCGATACCTCAATTTTTATTATGCATTTGTTTCATTTCCCATTCAGTATTTTATTTTTAGCACTTTTTGTGTTTTCATAAGTTTATATCCTTGTAATCCCTTTTCGTAAGCAAGGACGAATAAAACAGGGCAAGCATTTGCAGAGCCATTTCTTTTCAAATGATTGAAACAACAAACATTCCGTGGTGAAAGAGCTCCTTTAAAATAAATCAGGACAAAAATCTCGTCAAAACGAATGACGAGGTTAAAAGTCCATAAGTGATAAAAACTATAAGTTTAAATCACGAGGGCAAAGATCTCGTCAATAAAAAGACGAGATTAAAGTCCAATATAAGTGATAAAAACTATAAGTTTAAATCACGAGGGCAAAGATCTTTTCAATGAAAAGACGAGATTAAAGTCCAACATAAGTGATAAAAACTATAAGTTTAAATCACGAGGGCAAAGATCTCGTCAATAAAAAAGATGAGATTAAAAACCAACATAAGCGATAAAGAATAAGTTTAAATCACAAGGATAAGGATCTCGTCAATATGAATGGCCTAACCAAAGTCCAAAGCAAACAACAAAAATACTAAGTCCAAAACGCAGGGGCAAATACTTCGTCAACATAAATGACGAGAACCAGAGACTAGGAAATGATGGGATCAAACTCAAGGGCATCAATAACGTCATCAACAAGACAAAAAATTCAGCAAGTAAAGTTATGGCATATAGTTATCTAAGCAAGGTAATAAGTAGTTTGTTAGATGACCCCAAAACCAAGGGGAAACCCATCAAAAAGGGGGCCTCAAAACAGAAGCCAACCAATGTTTGTTTAAAAAAAAAAAAAAACCTTAACACAAACGGGGAAACCATTGTTCTCAAAATAAGAAAATAGAGAAATCATGAAGGTGAGGCGGTAGACTCATCAACATCCTTTCCTTTAAAGGCTTTGTCTTTTTCCATGGCACCGGACTCAGCTCCCTCTTGCTCTTTTGCTTCGTCTTCAAGAACCTCGGTATCAATCTTTTCAAAATCCAAGCTAGAAAAATCTATAGCCAGATTGTGGTGTTTCATCGTCATTGGCACAGAAGCTTAAACCCTTTGAAGTATTGCATGAATTGAAGGTTGGAGAACTCCTCTAACTGCTTGAACTTTTGGATGACTTTATCTCTCTCTTCATCAGTCTTCAAAAGAGCAGCCTAAATCTTTTCGTCCTTCTGGACGACCAAAGCCTTCTCCACACGCAAGGCCTCAGTAAGCTCTTTTATTTTTTCGTTCGCTTCATTCCTCTCATTCATAACAGCAATCAAATTCTTCTTCAATTGAGAACATTCAACTTCTACAGATTCCACTTTTGACATGGCCATTATGACTCTCTCTTCCACATTCAAGTAATTAGTGGTGATACGCAACGACTCCCCGAGAACCTAGTTGGGGCAAGTAGATCAGAAAAGAAATTATGCACATCCACATAGACAAAATCCAAAAGTGATGTCAAAAAGTAACAAAGTTATTTACTTGCACTAATTTATGGATGTGCCAACTAACGAGTTCATGAGACGAAATGGACGACAAACCCTTCAGTTCGTCACTGGTAATCACATTATGTGCACGACCCAAGGCTGTAGCGTGGTCGTCCCATACACTCATTCCCACTTTGGTTTTGCCTCTTGCATGGGTTAATGGAGGGGTAGCGGTAGTAACTTCCACTGACGGGGATGGAAAAGAAGGAGCAGTTTGGACAGGAGGGAGAACAGAAGTGTTAGCCTTCTCTTCACTTAGCTTCCTTTTCTTCGAATCCGAAGTCAAATTAGCCAAAGGCTCGTTTTTCAAGTTTTTGATATTGGCATACTTATCCTTGCTAAATCTAGTGGCCATTTCTGTTTAAAAAAAAAAAAAAAAAGAAAAGAAAAGAAAAGGGAGAAGGGTGAAAAGAGAAGGAGCCACCCATTGTCAGACAATAGACGGAATTGAGAAAAATGAAGCAAGGGATAGATGAACTTACTTTTTTCTTCTCGACAAATTTTTTCCAGAACGTATTTTGAGGGTTCAGGGCCTAAGCAACAATCATATAAATGATGAGGATCAACTAGGTCGTTGAAATCCTCTATTTCACGAGCATAAGCGAGGGCAACTCGAACTCGGTGGCGATATTGATCTTCGAGATCAGGACGATCAAGAGCTATATAGAATCAAAACAAGAACGTCATCAAACAAGTAATCAAGGCATGGAAAAAGAACAGAAGGAGATCACAGAAACACGCACCAAGCGCCAAAACTTCCCATTTTCGTAGCAATCTTGGGACTTCCCCCCAAAAATCATCAGACAAGGTTTCCCAACTTGATTTGGAAATAAAAAAGTACCGTGATTTCTAATCACAGAAGGACGAGGGGAAACCTCTCACATTCCTGGATTTTCTATCCTAGGGCAGGAACTCAAAATACCCATAATGGGTAGAAGCCTTTAAACGATACAAAAACAAAAGCTAGTTTACAGTGATCATCTCTCTATCACAAGCGGACACCTAAATAGCCATACAACTTATTACCGTCCTCTAAGCATTAGGGACGAGCTGACTAGGGAAAATTTGAAGTTCGTTCAGGAGATGTAAGATGAATGGATGAACAGGAAATCGAAGGCCGCACAAAAAGTGAGCCTCATAGAAACAGACTTCCCCGTGAGCGAAGTTGCAGGCTTTCTCACCCAGGCGAGGCAACTTAACGGAGGTGTTTGTGGGAAATTGAAATCTCTTTCTAAAACCCTTTAAATGCCTCTCTTTTAGGGAACAAGACTCGGAAAGGGCATGTAAAGGACGTGAGGAAGAGGATGAAGGCAACTTGGAAATTGCAGTATCAACCATTTGATTCAGAGACTTAGTGTTGGAAGACAACCTAGTCTCCAACTCACTAGACCTAATGTCATTTGTCCTATACTTAACCGGGTCCATTGCAAAGTGACACCTAACCAAAGACTGGTGGATTAAAGGGTAAAGGGTGAATAGAACAAGCCTAAGCACTGAACAATGAGACACGAATAGATCAACTTGGGGACGGCGACCTGAGGAATACTCTAAGAAAACCTCTAACCGAGCGAAGAAAAAAGAGACCCAGGGGCACTCTTGACTAAGAAGATTAAAACCAACCATGAAAATGCAAAGAAAAGAAACCTTACCAGGAAAATTTTGAAGATGAAGATCACTTGGCGCTTCAAAAAATAGACCAAATAGGGCGGATGAAGGGGAACAGTTTTCTCTAAAAAGGAAAACCCAAAATTAAAACACGCCAAAATCTAGGAAGCCTTGCACTCACCACAAACAGGGAACCAGCACGTGTCCTTTCCTTGAAGAGCAGTCGCTTCGCATTTAAAGCGAGATGCCAAATTTCAAAAATTGCAAAAGAGTGGAGCATCACGACCATTCACATTCCAAAGATTGTCCAAAATATGGACGACCATGGAACGAGGGGGCAACTAACGAATATCTACATAAAAGTCATCTAGATAAAAGACGACCTTAGCTATGTTCGTGACAAAAGCTGGGAACAAGATCCGTCAACATGCGTCACCTTCATGGACGAAGCAGACCACCACTCATTAAAGTACGGATAAACGCCCGCAGGATAGCTAAGGAATAGAGAGATATATGTTATTTTTTATGATTTTTATTTTTATAATTGTTAGATGTATATGGAAAGTTTATTTATTTAGAAATATATTAGGTTTATTGTACTTACTAAGAAATAGCTAATACAACCATTTTAATTAGAAATAGTTATTCTTTATTTTGAAGAGTAGAAACATAATCAAACTAAAGAATAATTAAACCATAAGAATAATTATTACATTATAATACCTATTACAGTCTAGCTACCAAACATGCCCTTACATCACCCATTAACGTTTTCCTAATAAAATTTCCATTATTTATATAAAAAATAAAAAATAAAAACCTTTAGAGTGTGTATATAAAAGTGAAAAGTGTTCCTAAAAAAAAAGTGAAAAGTGTTGAAATAAAGTCTTTTACAGTAAACTATTTTACATTTTCAAAGAATATGTTGGCAGTGAAGCAATGAGAAAACAAGAACAAGTAATGGTACTGTCGATGAGAGAGATGAGAAAAGTTGAGGCTAGGCCTCACGACTTGTGGCAGAGAACTTATTAAAGATATTGTCGGGTTGTATAGAATGTGAGTACTGAGCATTGCCTGTGAAGACTAAGCACTAGAGAGAACTCACATGAAAGAACCTGTGAAGACTAAGCACTAGAGAGAACTCACATGAAAGAACAACTTTCTTTCCTGTCACAAATTGAATGACGCATATTCATCAAATTTGATTTGTGGAAAGAAAAGTTAATGGGGAACATCCGTATTAAGTAGTAGCTAAAGAAATGTTTAATCAGTAACTTTGCAAAATAATATCACTGCTCTTTTGAATGTCATTGATGTTGGGATTAATGCCCTATAATCCAATTGTATGATGTTATGTATGATATTATGTACGACATTGTGTTTAACATGATGTATGACTTAATATTGTAATTAATAAAGTTGTTTTAGTATTATCTGAAGTATTAGTAACATGAATATTCGGACATTATCATATAGTCCATGAGATGCATAGTATGTGATTTATGTGAAAAGTCACAGAAGATATAAATCACAGGTTCTTTGTAAACTCAGAAAGTTAGTTCGTAGTCGGTGATGAAATTGGACATTTCATCTGCGAAGACTATAACATGTCAACTAAGATGATTTGTCTTGATCATGGAAGTGGTGACTTCTAGTTGATATGTTGATATGTTTTAAGAGTTAAAACATATTGAACTGGACCGCTATGAGATTTATTATTCTCATAATGACTGTCAATTGAATAATAAATCTCACGACTTATAGTTGCATGAACTCTTAATCCTGAGAGAATAATGGATCTGATCATGAAGTGTAGGTTGCTTTGATATATCAGGAGTGAGATCTAAAGTTACGGTCAAAACCTCAGTATGTTGGGTAGTCACATTTAGTGTTGATGAAACATATATTCTCAAGATGAAATTCATAGTCTCTTAACGGAGATATAAAATATTCTCTTGAGATAAGTTTAATGGGTTCAGTTATTCAGAGAGTTAGGCCTAACCACTTTAGTATGAAATTACTAAAGTATATATATTTATGAAATTGGATTTCATAAATATATGGTGAATAACTTAAAAGAATTAAACCGGGTACTCAAGAATTAAGATGTAGTAATTTACAAAGTGGCAGTTTACTTTCATAACTTTGTATTACTATGAATATTTTATGAAGGGGTTGCATGTATAATAAAGTCTTGAGATATAATTTAATAATAAGGCCTAGAGTACAATTATATTTATATAGTGATATTAAATATAATTAATGGTAACTTTGGACTTGTCAAGAGTTGACAGAAAAGCCCAAGGCCCATTGGAGTTAGTGTCTTATTGGTTCCTTTTGGTCCCATTCCAAGCCACATACTAAACCCCAATTGGAAAGGCCCAAAAGGCTAGCCCAATTAGACAATCAGTTATTAGGAGAGAAACATACAGAATTTTTAAGAACACACAAGAAGTTTGTGAAATGGTGTGTATGTGTGAGTGAAACTACTCAATTACTCTCCCTTGGAAACTGATTGAGAGATCACACATCTTGGGCAATAGTGGAATTGAAGTGAAGATTAAAAGTGTTCCTGAAAACTTCTAATCTTTGTTTTTGAAATTCATTACACCAAGGTACACTCTCTTGTTCTATATTCTGAAACTTACTTAATGCATGTTATCAATTCTGAATGAAGTAGATCCGTTAATTTTCCGCTGTATGTATATTTCCAACAATTGATTTGCCAGATTCTTTCATCCTTTGGAAACGTGTTTCACCATTAGGAGACTTGCAAAGACATAGGAAGTCATAAATTTTTGCAGGGTCCGTCTATTACTACCTACCCTGAATCTTGGACTATATAATTGTTTATTTAGATTGCTAAGTCATTGTAGATTGAACATATAGCAAGCAATCATTAAATGCGTAGCAATCATATTGTCTCGGTGTCTAAATTAACCATGCTAGAAATGGTATTATCAGAGACTGTTTAATGTCTTTTATTTCTTTTTTCTCAAATCATTTTTATTTTTAACCAAAAAAAAATGATAATTAATGGAAAAAATTTTAATAAAAAATTATATATATTACAAATGATATTCTCTAATTTTATTTCATTTTGTTTCTTTAATTTTAATATATATATATATATATATATTTTAAATTTAGTCATCTCATTTGTTTTGTGTCCAATTTTAACTTTATTTATTTATTTATATTTTTCACACGAGTTTAAAATATACGAGGACATTTTGCTAAGTAATTTCAAAATAGAGGCATTTTTCTGCATAGTTTGTAAATTAGGGGCAAATGCCCAGTTTCCTGTTAATATTGTCACTAAGGTTTTAAAAGGCCTAACCGGGGGAGCATGCAGCAAAATTGGGCCTCGTTCGTATGATATTGTCCTCTTTGGCATGCCTCCACACATGAGTACACCTTCATGGTTTGTTTCTAGAACACAAGTCTTATACCAATTAGACTCCAAGGCCTCCATATAAGTGCAAGACTCCGCCCCTACTTAGGCAATGTGAGACTTACTAGTTAGGATTTGATACTCGCTCCATAAAAGGCACAAGACTTCCCCCTACCAAGGCACATGTGTTCACCTTAATTCAAGCCACCGATCATAACAAGGGTCCATTGGGCCTTTAATTCAAATATCTCAGTATTGGGGCTCTGGTCATTAGCCTGTTGGCTCAAGGAGGACACAAACTACTCCCTTGCCAATTGTGTTAAGTAGGCCTTCATAATCATCCCTCATGGAAGTCACAGCCCAGGCCCCGAGTTGTTCAGCCTATGCGAAAGAAACTCATCTTCAGAGACTAGTGTGGGGAAACTCCTTACAGGAATTGTTTCATCTTCTTCATATATGTCTCCCATGAGGAGTACTCTCTCTATCCCTTACGGATAGACAATCATTGGTTGCTAGTATTCTGTGTTCCAGTTCAAAATAATATAGCTTGCCATGTTGGCCCCTCAAACAATAATTCCTGGCTCCTCCCCTTGTTGCCAGCCTTCGCATTGTATGTGTTCAAGATTATTGATGTGCTCAACTTGGAAAATGTAAAATCTTTGTTGTTTGCCTAACACTAACCATTTCTTATTGGTGCCAAGCTTCACGATCGAATTAAGTTTTGCGTGGGGCAAACTAAGAAATAGCCTGCATCTAATAGAAATCACACTATGAAATATCTCGAGAAGTTTCTATTACACTAAGAAATGGCTTCCTTATTCAGTTTAGCAACATGTACTCATTGAAAGGTGGTGTTTATTAATACATCAACACTGTATGGGAGTATGGGACCAACGGGTCAACCATGTAGTCATCAACATCACAGGCCTCCAACTCACTACAATCACTCCAACCTATTTCTCTTCTATTAGAGCTAGGCTCCCTGAAGAAAAACTTTGGGTCCGAACACAAAAATCCTTGTTCAACAAAAAAGAAAAGTGGCTAAAAAGGGAAGAAAAAAAGGGGGGAGACCAATAATTGGTTATTCATTTTGTTCAGACTCTTAGAAAAGTGGGTTTGGGTCAAAAAAGGGGAAGAAGACTTGGCCGTTAGGGTTAACAAAAGTTTGAGACAAGGAAGAAGCTAAACAGGTTGTTATAAAAGTTTAAGGCAAAGAAGATGATAACAAGAAGCTCTAAACAGTCAATTCAAAATGTAGATGACTGAAGGTGACTGTACTCAGGTGGCGTTGTCACAAGAGAGGTTTTATTTTATTTTATTTTATTTTTTTGATAATTGGAACACATTTGATCATTGCACATATGTACTAATTACTTGAAAGTTAAAGTGAAAACGTTTCATTTTCCTTTTTTATATAGAAATTAATTAGAAGTTAACACTAATTTAGACTTTAGGAAAAAGTGGAACATAATTTGGAAGAATTAGTAACTTCTACTAAAAAAAAGTAGGGTACTTCTTATCAAACTCTAGTTTAGAAAATCATGTTTTATATATAAAAAATATTGATATTTCAAAAAAAAAAAAAAAAATTTGTTTGACTTATGCAGGTCTTGGTACAAGCTTTGGAGCATTATTTCTAATAACCATTACATTGGTTTTATTCAATGCGATAAAGAAGAGAAGTGAAACCAAGCTTAATAAAAAATTCTTCAAAAAGAATGGTGGTTTATTGTTACAACAACAATTATCTTCAAATGAAAACAATGTTCAAAATAAAAAACTATTCAATTTGAAGGAGTTGGAAAAGGCAATAGACCATTTTAGTGATAATATATAGAATAGTTAGTAAGGGTGGTCATGGTACAGTTTTCAAAGGAATGTTAAGTGATGAAAGCATTATAGCAATTAAAAAGTGCAACACAATGCAAGAGGGAAATATCGAACAATTCAAAAGTTAGCCATAGAAATGTGGTTAAGCTAATTGGGTGTTGTTTGGAGACAGAAGTTCCTTTATTGGTTTATGAATTCATTCCAAATGGGACACTCTTCCTATATCTCCACGATGAAAACGAAGAGTTTCCATTAACTTGGAATATGTGTTTAAGGATCTCCATAGAAATTGCAGGAGCTCTTTTCTACTTACACTCAGCAGCTGCCTCACCAATTTTTCACAGAGACATAAAGTCAACAAACATATTCTTAGATGAAAAGTACATAGCAAAAGTAGCAGACTTTGGGACATCAAAGTCAATAGTGATTGACTAAACTCATGTAACCACCCTAGTTTAAGGAACTTTTGGATACTTGGACCCAAAATACTTCCAAACAAGCCAGTTCACAGAAAAGAGTGATGTGTATAGTTTTGGAGTAGTCCTTGTTGAACTCTTAACTGGAGAAAAACCTGTTTCTTCAACAAGGTCAGTAACAGATAGAAGTTTATCCACATATTTCCTTCATTCAATGAAGGAGAACCATCTATTTGATATTCTTGATGACCGAGTAAAGAAGGAAAGTGATAAGGAAGAGGTTATTATAGTTGCTAACCTTGCAAAAAGATGTTTGCACTTGAATGGAAGGAAACATCCTACAATGAGGGAGGTTGCAATTGAGTTGCAAGGAATTCGAAAAACTTCTGATGGTCAAAAAATTATGAAGAACTTCAATTTTCTAGATGTGAGGAAATTGAGCAGTCAGATGTTAGTGTTACATCAACAGGATCATTTTTTGAAATCACTTCAACTTCATCATCCACCGTTCTACCATTGTTGTGAAGTATTAAGACTTCTCTTAATATATTCAAAAAAAAATTAAAGAATCTCTGATGAATATTTATGTAGCAATGGGAGAGTATGAAGTCTTGCCATGTGACGATCTAAATTATATCAAATCAAACCAAACCTTATGAAAAGCCCAAGCCCACTTATTTCCTTACATATTATGACCCAAGCATGATCATTTCCCATGTGTAGATGAAACCCAAGACTCTAGCCCACTTACAAACTCTCTTTCTCCTACCCCACGTGTAGATGAAACTTGAAAGTGAAGACACTGACTCACTTAGAAACTCTCTTCCTCCATACAAGCTTCCCTTTGGACTACACACACTATTCAACTTCTTTGCAAACAACAGTTTTGCAGTCTTAATTTAGTGATTCCATCCAACCAAACCAACTTTCCTACTCATTTTTCAAGTCTTAATTTAGCTCTTTTGTGTAAACATATAAAATTACTCTAATTTTTTTTTTAAAGAAGAAATGTATTGCAAAAATATTTTCGGTATCCCATATAGTAGAAACTAGAGAGGACTATAGAAACTTTTAGTTAGATGCACACCAATATATATATATATATATATATTTAATTTCTTCACGTCATGTTTATTGTTTTAGTTTGAGATTAATATAATTTAATTATACTTTCTATGCAAAGCTTGAGACCAACATACTTTTAGGCAAAAATTTTCCGTGCAACGCACGGATTTTTGACTAGTATATTTAAAAGTTAAAGCATAACATTTATTGTTGTTACGTTTTAGTTGAGACACATCAGCGGCTATATTATTATCCATTTTCTTTTCAATTTTTCATATATATTTTTTAACATTTAATCATTTAAGGTGAATTAGAAACTCTATTATTTAACAATCAAACTAACATCTCTCTTTTATTTCTAACTATTCTTCTTATTATTAATTTCTCCACTTATTGTTACACTTTTTAAAAGATTTCTCATTCCCTTTTACCTTTTCAATTCTCCACTATTCTCTACCTTAATATCACTCTTTCTCTATCCCTTTATCTTCCTTTATTTTGGCTATTCTCATTCTCATCCTATTACTATGATTTTGTTATTTTATCTCTCTCATTCTATGTATAGTTTTCCCACACACAAAATGTGAATTCTCTCTTTCTCTCTCTCTCTCTCAACTTTTTTTTTCATTTTTGGTGGATTTATTTTTATTTATTTTTCTTGCATCTCTACTTTAGATTGGTGATTTTTTATGTTCTCTACTTTGCGTTGATGCAATTTAATTTTGGATTTTGAGTTGTTACTATTTGGGTTTTTTTTATATATTTTTTTTATGGTTAAATATTATCCTATTGCATTGTGTGAGAGACCCATGCAAGGAAACTCTCAAAAGAGGATACTTGGAACCTCTTTGGGTTAATTAATTGTGGAGTCGCTACATATTTTTTAAATTGAAAAAAAAAAAAAATCTAAAAGTGTAAAATTGAAAGATTGAATTGTATTGAATGTTCATTATATCAAGAATATCACAATTGGTAGAAATTACATCGCTTTGGTCCCAATTACAATCTAAGTAAAAATTACAAAGTTTTGGTCCTAATACTAGATTTAGGGGCTAGGTTATAGAGTGGGAAGTTGTTAGACACCCACTCTACTCGGAAAAATCCAGTCTTCTAGGCTATGAATGAACATCTATGTACCCACACAATTTTTGACATATGATACAGTAAACTTTAAAATGTAATATGCAATTGTTAGTTTTCGTAAATCTAAAATTAAATGTAAGCTTAGATCTATAGATCTATTTCTTACTCCATGCAAAAGAATTAAATTTCATAAAACGAAATGAGTTTTATAAGAAAGTACTCATTTCGTTTTTCTTTCAGACCTGATTTTTTATCAAAGAAAAAGAATCATATTTTTGAAAATAAATTCAGATCCAATTTTTATTATGAAAAAAAATGTCATTTTTATGGGAAAGATTTAGATTAATTTTTATAACATGAAAAAATCAATGCTTTGATGAAAAATATTCAGATCTAATTTTTATTATGTGAAAAACAACGAGTTAATGAAAAATATTCAGATCTGGTTTTTATTATGTGAAAAACAAGGAATCAGATCTTCGAAATTTCTTAGGGTATTCTACCAAATAGATTTCCTTAAATTTTAATAATTTTTTAATGATTTAATTGTCTAGATTTTGCCATGTCAGCATTTCACTAACAATAATCTTAATTGTTTTGTTTGCAACATTATTTTATTATCTTAAGAGTATTGTTAGTGGAATGCTGACATGGCAAAATCTAAACCCTTAAATCATAAAATGGTGGTTAGGATTTAAGAAAATGTTTTGGTAGAGTACCCTAAAAAATCTAGAAAATCTGAATCCGAAAAACAATGAGTTTATGAAAAATATTCAGATCTGGTTTTTATTATGAAACTGGAAACATTTTTGCATAATGAAAAGCTTTTCATACAGTATATTAATTGTTACTCACGTAACCCTCATGCTTTTCAAGAGTACTGGGGCAAGTTTGAGCAATTCAGGGAGCATGAGAATTGCATGCATGCGTGGCTCTAACGAACTTGCTCTCTTTGGTTCCATTGGCAACAGAATTTATTAAATTCTTATATAATACCACCTTTAATAAATATCGATAACATTATACATATTTGCTAATTATGCTTTTATATGTACAAAAAAAAAAGAAAAAAAATTCAGCAATGACTCGACCGATTGTGTTTTTAATATTATTGCTCGTAGTTTCTAGGCTAGACATGTCTCATCAGTCAAATCTGGCTCAATACCCTGTTTGTGAGCCTGTGTTTGAGTATTTCCCTGACTGCTTGGCCTTCCTCGTTGGGTTCTACTACGTACCAACAAAGATATGTTGTCGACACGTAGAGAAGCTAAATAAATTAGCAAAGCACGGACTTGGGCCTCAGACAATCTGCTTTTGCATTCAGGCTAGTGTAAACGGAACACAACCTCGCTTGCTTGCCTCACGTATCAATTCTCTTCCTGTCATGTGCCACACCCATCTCAGCTTCCCCATTTCTGATAGCATGGACTGCAACAAGTAAATTTATATCTCTCTCTCTCTCTCTCTCTCAAGAACTCACACAAATACAAATAGATGGAGAAAAAAAGGATAAAATGAGCTAAGGCCGCCTAAACTTTTATGTAATTGCAGACTTTAAGTCCCTCTTGACTTTTTATTTTTCACAAATTTAATACATACTGAAACTGTAGTAGAATAGTAGATGGACCCCTTCTGTCCATTTCCGTCTATTTTAACATTTTTTGCACTGAATCATCTAATGTGCAGCAAATGGACCCCTTCCATCGTTTGGGTTTTTAATAATTTGAAAAAAAAAAAAAAATTACTACAGTATCAAGGTTTATGAACTAAATTGGGGAAAAAAGAAAAGCTAAAGGAGTCTTACTACAAAATCATAAAAGTTCAACGATTCTTAGCGTATTTTACCCTAAAATGAATAATAAAAAGCTAAAATAGTAAAGACAAAGAGAGAAGGTGATCCCACTTGACTAATTGTTCTTCTTGCTTTGATGCAGGGTTCATTAAAAAGTTGGACTATGAGGAAGTTGTTCTTAATTGACTGACTTTAGTGGAGTATTATACGTACAACAAAAATTAATAAAGCCTTAATCCCAATAATTTGGGGTTGGCCATAAATCATAGTGGATTATTATATGTATTGTTTCATTAAAAAATACTTCATAAATATTAGTAGACTGATTACAAATAATTACAATAAGGATACTTTTAGATGAGTACAAAAATATACTTATATTTGATATTGTTTTTTCTTAGTGGTTCTTCATATATTATGTGCTTATTCACTCCATTAAGTTCTTTACTAGCTAAAAATGCCTTGTCGCTCAGTTATCATTTTTTTTAATATTCACTTAAGTAATTGTTAGTGATAGTAGCATTTCCAGAACAAAGAGCAAGGATAAGAAGCTTAAGGATGATAATGGTCGATTTCAGAACAGAGGGCTCAAGGTTGAAGAAGACTGAATTAAATTTGGGAGTTACCGTTGGTTTTCAAATATGGAGGAAACGCACCGTTTCAATAAAGGTTGTTTAATAAAACGCTCCGTTCGTATGTGCTGTTACTTAAGTATTGGTTAAGCAAAAACGGTGTCGTATGGTATGCTAGAAATGCAGTTGGTTTTGGTGTGAAGATCAGTTAGTTTAGTTTGTTTCTCTTTTCCTATTTTCACGGATTAGATCCGTATAATGTGGATTTATTTGTTATTCAGTTATAGACAGATTGTACTATAAATATCTCTGTACGCTTCAGTTTATCATTAAGCAAGAATTTCAGTTTTCTTAATCAAACAGTTTCTCTCTCTTTCTTTCACTTTCGTTCTCTTTCTCTCAATCTTTGATTTGTTCTTGCTTCAACACTAGGATTGTTTTTCACTGTTCTATAAGAAATTCTTCAGTAATTAATTCGTAAAGAAGAAAAGAAGAAGAATAAAAGACACAAATCTTAGATACTTGTGCCAATCATTTCATATACCATTAGAAAAGCCACTCGTGCAACATATATGCTGGGATAAAGTCACTCATTCTGAGCGGTATTTACTTGAAGGAGGCCATCTCTAATCTGTGAAGCAATCTTTCACAGCGCCTGATCCGGGTGTGATGAAAATAGAGTTGGACACTGACAATGCGCCAATTTCTTTCATTGCGTTGAAATATTGAGTCACCAGACATCCTTTGACGTAGTTCCAGGTACATTCACAGACAAAGCAAGCACACTGTCCCTCAGCCGATCCCTTCACATGTTCATCAAGTTCAGTTTCCACGAGAAGTATTTGAACAACCTCAAACCCATAAGCTGACATGGGCTACGCATGCAAAATTGAAAGATATTAAAAAGAAACAGATTTACCTTGTAGCTTGACTAATACTAAACCAGATTGGAAGACAGAGAAATACCTTTCCAAGTTCCTCTTCCACAGATTTCGCGATCTCATTCTTTTGTTCAAAAACAGAATCCAGCACCAACTTCTGTCACTAGGCACCATTTGTCCTCATAATATTCACATCAGATGCCTTACCTCCATGGTTCTATCCACATGAACATTATTGTTAAAATAATCACTTTTCCAAGTCCAAGAAAGCATATCATGTACATGGTAAATCATGATGCATTAAGCATATTATAAAGAACTTTAAAACATTAAACAATTATCCTATATAGCTGCTTCACTAAGAATAGACATTTCAATTGTTTTTGCATAAACTTTTAAAAAATCAACATCAAGCTAGAAAAGAAGTCCACACTTCTCAGCCTAAACTTCAAAAATCCATATCAAGTTAGAAAAGCCCAGACTTCTTAGAATTTATTTATTTTCCTAACAAATACGGACCCATGGGACATTATTTAATAGTAAAGGACATGACTCTTTTAATTTCATTATTAAGACTAACATGGTGACTTTCAACTTCAAGGTCCAGTTACACATCCATATCATCAAAGGCATAGGATTGGATCTGTGCTTTGGTGTCGCTGAGTTTGTAGAAAGCATCGACAGCTTTGTCTGACAAGGCCCTGTATTGTATAGAATAATAGAAGTAACAACAGTAACAAACACATTATCCTTAAAAAAAATATATATATATATATATATATATTTATATATTGCTTTATTACTTTTAACTTAAAAAAAAAAAATTCCAGACCAATTATGCTGTCACTCATGATTTGACAACAATTATATAAGCAAAACACATCTCCAGGCAAAATTTCTTGCAAATCTGTATGATGCTAAATTCTTTCCAAGTAATGACATTTATACTGAGACAAATTGATTGTTTTACTCTCTCTGATTGCTACAAAACAGAAAAATTATTGTAAAATGCAAATTTAAAATATTACCTTTGTCTTCCCATATAATTTCCAAAGTATATGATTCTTTTTTTCACACTATTACATATTCGAAAAAAAAAAAATTAAATCCCACTAGGACTCAATGATACAAGCATGTTCCAGCTAAATTCCTAAGATGAAAAAAAAAAAGAGAAATTAAGGCAAAAAAAAAAAAAAAAGCAACAAACCTTTTGTCCTTGTTTCACATCAAATAGTGGCATGCGGGCTCAAGCACATCATCAAACTTCCCAAGAGCTCTTCTTTATTGTCAATTAACCTGAAAAACCCTTATAAAAAGTGCCTGAAACAACTAGTTGACTGATCCGAGGTGAATTACAATTTGTGTAAACTGGAAACCAAAGCAGCAAAACTCACTAGGAACACATTTGAAAGTTCAAATAGCGTTGAAAACACTATGAACGTTTAGACCCCCAAACAACAAAATACCAATTCAAGCTTTATATCAAACAATGTATGTGCGGAAAATAATAACAAGCTTATATCAGAATTGATAAGCAATCCAAACCAATTAAAATCACATCCACAACAGAAATTAAATGATAAAAATTAAGGAAAGAGAGATGCAAACACAAGGACAACACAACGATGTGTTATCGAAGAGAAAACCGAAGCTCTCGGCGTAAAACCTCTCCGCCGCCCTCCAAGCAGTCAATAATCCACTAGAAAATGTAGTTGGGATACATGAACAACAATAGACCCTCCAAGCCTAATCTACCCAGGTACCTAAGCCCTCCAAGCTTCTTGCTCCAACGAGGTTACGCCGACCTTTGTCTTTTCTAGCTTGTCGGATTCCGCTATATACTATAGCATCAACCAATAACCATTGGTCTCTTCCAAACTGCTTCCCTTAGCACCAAAAGACCTTCTCACAGACGTGGGTATGGTGAGAAAATGATTTGGTCAAGAACCTCTCAAGGATGTATCAATGGAGAGGGTGAGAGTAGAGGAATTTGAAGAGTCTCTATGTGAAGATTGTGGATGAATTAATCTTGTTTTTCTCTAGGGTTTCTCTCTCAAAATTCTTTTTGGAAGCTCTCTACATTTCGTGGGTATAAGGGGTATTTATACTAGGGTGAGATAGGAATGCGAAGAGTCAGGTTTTTCAAAATGGAGCTAGTTGGCAGCTTGGCCTCGCAACTTGGCTGAGTCGCGAGTTCAAGCCGCGAGATAACAGAATGGCCAGGCTGGACTTTTTGTCCTGTAGTGCTCCAGCTGGCGTGACTGTTCATCTTCTTGCACGCTTCACTCGTGTGCTGCATTTGGCGGCTTGCCAGTCGTGAGTCACCCGCGAGTCCCAGCCACGAAGCCCTGCATCCTTGCACAATCTTGAGCATTTCTTCACACTCTCTCACTCACTACCCTTACATGAATCCCACCTAAATATAGGGTTTCTAAGTACTGAAATACAAGCAAATTGGCAAGGAATAAAGCCAACAAGATGGTTGATTAAATTCAACCTTACAACATTATCAATTCATTAACTTTCTAAGCTTTCCCCACCGCTAATATGTACTTTAGAATCTTATTGATAGACACCTCTCAAATATATAAAAATGTAAAGAGGTACGAGCTTTTTTAAAGTCTGCTTCTTATATTTTACCCAAGTTTCATTCAAGAATAATAATACACAAACAATCATCAAATCCTAAACCGTAAACTGTTGCTAAAACCCCTAGGTGAAAAGACTCTTGATAATAACAAAAATATCTTAAAAGAGAGAGAATAGGAACATTAAGGATCAAGAACAGACCAGCATAAGGAAGATGAATAGCAATATAAAATATTTGTAGAAGAAAAAATAATTATTCAAGCATCTAGGAACATCATATAACAACGATGTAATAATTTGCTGCTAATTTGTTAAACAAAATATTTACAAACAGTGAAATGAAATTGCAGAAAAACCATCTTCTTTAACAGCTCAAACGGTTCTTCATCATATTTCCCAAATTATCTTGTTGTTTTTCAAATAAACTAAAACTTGAGAAAATACAAAATAGGGCATATTATAATATGATTTTCCCTCAAATCAAGTCAACAACAAACACCATTCATTAAATGCATTTAGTGTTGTAAATAAAAGGATAAAAAAAATATACTTGTATCAAGGAACATATATAAATTAGTCAATAATAGGACAATGTGATTACAAGCCTCTAGTAGGAGATCTATAACATGCTTGATTTGGACTCCTCCTATTGAGTAGTTGTCAGATTTCAACTTTTCAATCATGAAAGATTAAGCAAGAGTTGAAAATACATTTTTATAGATAATTTTGTTTTTATGACTCTTCATTGATTTCAATTTTTCAGTTATAAGTATTGATCTAAATTAAAATAGATGAACATGTAAAGTCAAAATTATATATAAGGTTAAAACAGTTTAAAGTGAATATGTATAGAAAATATTTTTGTTTTAATTTCTCATTATTTTAATATTTAGTTATAGCATTAAAATCAGAGCACATGAATATGTAAAGTTAAAACCTCCTAATTTGTAAAGTCAATATACTTATATATTTAATATTGTCAAAAATTTATAGATTAAAAATAAATAAAAAATAATTATGATATAGCTAATGATGTGGTAGGTGAGATGATTTAACAGAACTAGTGTAGTAATGATAAATACTATGCTTCAGGTTTTAGATATATATAAATATAGATTGTTGTTATTCAAAAGTACTGAAGCATCACAGCCATAATCAAGAAAATCCCACAAAACATTAAGGCCAACAAATTAATACCTAAAATAGATGGCAAGAAATTGCAATAGAGTAGAGAAATTTCTTCTCACACTAAAGCATAAAGCAGGCTCATTAAATGAAGTCTAACCTAAATAAAGCATTAAAATGTGGTGGGTATAAGTATTAGCCTATGTACTCTCCTGTATGGCTATACATTAAATATATGAGCTTTTTTTTAAAGGAAGCATAGAACCTTATGCACCCAATAACACTAGTAATAAGCCTCACAACAACACAAGCACAACCATTCCTGACATAAAGGAAATTAAAAAAAAAAAAAAAAATCTTCTTAACAATATAAAGACAGTTTTAAGGAACCAAAAAACAATTATGAAATTTATTAGTATATAAGAATATACCTAGAATTAGAATTTGCATCCACCAAATTCTTCTTCATTGAGTTCGCCCATGAGCATTCTTCTTGGATTTTCATATCTTGTAATGTCTTTTTCCTTAAATAATATTCACTAGCCATTTTGGTTTCCCACTTGAGAACACAAGATAACCCAAACCCAATCCAAAAATGAATCCACAACTGTACCCCAACAATACAACTTTCCAATGAAACCCATTTTCAAATTTGAAATCATCTTCTTGAGTGATTAAAGACGGATTGAAAGTTCAAAATGTGTATAAAACACCCTTGAACGTTTAGACCCCCCAAATACAAAGTTACCAATTCAAGCCTTATATCAAACAACTAATGTGCGGAACATGATAACAAGCTCATAATAGAATTGATAAACAATCTAAGCCAAATATAAACACATCCATAATAGTAAATATAAGGCAAAGATAAAGGGAAAGAAGATGCAAATACACGGACAACACACGATGTGTTATCGAAGAGGAAACCGAAGTCCTCGGCGTAAAACCTCTCCGCCGCCCTCTAAGTGGTAAATAATCCACTAAAGAATGTAGTTGGGATACATGAACAGCAGAAGACCCTCCAAGCCTAATCTACCCAAGTACCTAAGCCCTCCAAGCTTCTTGCTCCAACGAGGTTACGCCGAACCTATTTCTTCTTTAGCTTCCCGAATTCCGCTACTATACCATAGCATCAACCAATGTATATTGGTTCCTTCCAAACTGCTTCCCTTAGCACCAAATGAACCTTCTCACAGACGTGGGTGTGGTGAGATAAGGATTTGGTCAATAGCCTCTCAAGGATGTGACAACGGAGAGGAAGAGAGTAGAGGAATTTGTAGAGTCTCTAAGGTAAAGATTGGGGATGAGGCAATCTTGTTTTTCTCTAGGGTTTCTCTCACAAAATTCTCTCTGGAAGCTCTCTCAATTTAGTGGGTATAAGGGTCTATATATAGTGGGGTGAGAAAGGAATACGAAGAGACAGTTTTTGCCAAACAGGGCTGATTGGCGGCTTGGTCTCGCGGCTTGTCCAAGTCGCGACGTAACGGCCTATTTAGCCTGGGACTTTTGTCTTGTAGTGCGACAGCTGGCGCGACCCTTCAGCTCCCCTGTGTGCATCTCATGTGCCAGCATTTGGCGACTTGCAGCCGCGAGCCACCCGCGAGTCCTAGCTGCGAAACTCTGCTTCTTTGCACATACTTGAGTTTTTCTTCACATCTTCTCACACACTACCCTTACAATAATCCCACCTAAATATAGGGTTACTAAGTGCTAAAATACAAGCAAATTGACACGGAATAAAGCCAACAAGATGGTTGATAAATTTCAACCTTACAGTGGTGGTGGTTGTTCCTCATCATTGCCACAAGATTTTGTCATTGGAAATCCACATAACCCCAAGTTCCCACTGTAAGAATCATTCATAAAGGTATTGAACTGTTTACCTTGAGGTATCTGCCCATAAAGATAAATTTTTGATAGGTTTAAAATTCTAGTGATGTGACATCAGCCAATTGAATAGGAATTTCACCTGTGAGCTTGTTTGAAGAGAGATCTAACCATTCAAGATTGGTTAAATTTCCCAACGATGGAGGCATATGACCTATAAGATTACTGTGTGAAAAATTAAGCCCCTTCAGTGATCGAAGCTCTCCAATTGCTTTTGGAATTTCTCCTTTGAAATTATTGTTGGAGAAATCAATGGTTGTGAATAGACTTTGGATTTTGAGCATTTCAATAGAAAAAAGCCTTTCATCACCACTGTCACAAAATCTTGATAATACTCATTACCCATATATTTCAATTGACCTTTGTCCGCATTCGCTTTCATCATGGCTTTTAAATATTTGAAAAAGTTAGTTGGCAAAATCCCATGGAAATCATTGTGAGAGAGGTCTATGATTCACATGAATTTGGTCTTGGGATTTCCTATAGCACTATGAAAGCTATTTGATTGCAAGATAAGAACTTGCAACTCTGGAAGAGTTCCCAGCCAACTAGGGAAGGTGATATTAATCTTGTTGTTACCAAAATCTAGAACTTCCAACTTTCTACAATGGACCAATGATTGTGGCTATGATCCTTCCAATTGGTTGCCATTGAATTTAAGGCTTTTCAAGTAATAGTCATTTGCAAATGTTTTAGGGATAGTGCCATGAAGATTATTGCTTTGAAATCCAAATCTATGAGATGGCCACTTAAGTTTCCCAAACAAAGAGGAATCATGTTATTCAAGTGATTAAATGACAAATCAAGACAATGGAGGGAACTGAGATTGCAAATCAAGGAAGGGATCTCTCCAGTTAAATTATTCCTTAAGACTGAAAAGAAGAAGTATACAATGAAGATACTGGAAGTGGTCCTTGAAGCATGTTAGAACGAAGATCAAGAATTTCCATGGAAGGTGTTCTATACTTAAATATGTTTTTAGTTTAGTAATTCCATCAATATTGTCCAAATTTGCTATTAGCTTAATATTCTCCAAAGTGGAATGGATGGAAGGAATACAATGAAAACAAATGAAAGTTAAGATACTGAAATGAAAAAGAGTAAAACCTAAAGATTGAATTAAAAACATGTAAAAGTTAGAGGTGTAATTTGTAATTTAGCATTCGTTTAATAAGTATTAGTAAATAAAAAGTCAATTAGAGAACTTTTAGAGTAGAATCAAGGCCGACCCTAGACATTTTGGGGCCTTAGGTGAGAACTAAAAATGTGGCCTTTTTTATACTTATATATTAATTAAATTAATGTTTATTTAATATTTTTATATTATAATATATTTCATTTAAAATCTATTTTTCTTTCATTTTGAGATGCAAATTGACTAATTAAATTTTTGTATTCAAGTTCTTCTAATATCTCTTTTTCAATCGATAATATAGTTAATCCACTTAATCTTTATTGGGACATTGTCTATCTTAGATATGATTTTATTAATTTTAATTTTGAAAAACTTCTTTTTGTAGAAGCTACTGTAACAGGTATTGTTAGTAAAATCCTATAAGCAATGCATGTATTTGGAAATAAATCTAATCTTTTTATATAATTTAGTATGTCAATTGAAGTATAATCTTTTATTTGTAAAATTTCTTTTAAAGCGTTTAACTCTGAAAATAAATCTAAACATTTATCCATTGATCATTTTTTAGACTCAATTAATTTTTCTGCTTTTTTTCTTTTTTTAAGTTTTTCATTCCAGATGCATATTTTCTAGTAGACATTTCTAATCAAAAAATATATTTATAAAGACTAAAATAAAAAATAACTTTCAAGTATAGAGCAAATGAGAAATAGAACCTAATTTATATAAAAATTTGTTCAAGGAAATTTGTTCAAGGAAATTTAATCAAACCTAAATTAAAATTTATTTACTATTAGGTTACTTTATTTGAAAAGATATTGTATTCTAATTAGATATAACTATCAATGGAGACATCAAGGATTCCAATATTCCCTCCTCTGTTATAACTATTAAATTAAAAAAACAAAAAACAAAACAAACTTCAAAATGGTGGTACCATTAGAAGACTTTAATCCTAATATTGTTGCAATGAGTCTTTGGTTATTGTTCATAAAATAAATTTAAACTTTGAAAGTAATGGCCACATGGTCCCCCTATTGACTAGCGTAACTTTTGAACTATATAATTGTTTATTGATATACAACTACTCTTTTTAAGTCATTGATTCTCTAAATTCAGTTATACTTGAAAACCCATACTGTGGGAGAATATACTTCAAAATTTGTGCCAAAATTTTTGTAGAGTTGACACCTCTTGGAGTCTTCGTGATTCAAATCCTCCCTCATTTGTTATAACTATCAAATTATCCAAAAGACTTCAAAGCATGTGGTTCTGTTAAAAGACTTTAATCCTAATTACATTAAATGAGTCTTTGGTTAGTGTTCAAAAATTCAATTTAGACTTGGAAAGTAATGGCATCATGGTCTAGCTATTAACTAGCATGACTTTTGGACTATATAAATGTTTGCTAAAGATTCATGCTAGATTGAACTAGGAGAAATCGTGTTAATTATCCTAGTAAGTTTCAAATTAGTATTTTAATAAGATATATATGGTGGGCTAGACACAATATTCTCTTTGAAAAGAGGAAACTAACACTAATCTCATTCTGCTTTCACTACAAAAAAAACTAGGTTTGGGCGGCGTTTTGTCTTTGCAGCATATCCAAAACCGCCGCTATAAGATACTAATCTCTCTCTCGCTCTCTCTCTCTCTCTCTCTCTATATATATATATATATATATTAGAGACTATAAGATTACTGTTGAAACTTATTGTTGAATATAGCTTGTAACTGAGATTCATAATACCAACAATGACATTGTCATAACATGAAATGATATGTTGTGACTGTCAAAGATGACAAACAAGTTGAAGAGGATAAATCCAAACTTCGTTGCTATCACCCCACATTCTTCGTTAAATCTAAAGCCAACAACCCCTCATCACCAACATCTTTTTCACCCTCATTTAACTCCTCCTTAGATGCTTATTTTAAATGCATTTCAGAACCTTTGTTAAAGACTTTAGTTTAGAGCTACAACTCCATCAAATACTCATAATTTTTTTTTCTAAAATTGTGTATATATATGTGCATGAGAGAGAGAGAGAGAGAGAGAGAGAGAGAGAGAGAGAGAGAGGAGGAGGAGGAGGAGGAGGAGGAGGAGGAGGATTGAAGCTCAAGTTGTGAACAAATACAAACCCATGACTTCATAATCCAAATTTGTCATTGGAGTAAAAGAGAAAAGTAATGGTAGTCTTAACAAAAAAAAATTGTACCAATTTTTATTTATTTATTTATTTATTGCAAGAGACCTGTATATTATTTTTTAGACACAATGAATTTCTTAATATTACGCTATTGATCACTTATTTTATTTGTTTCACACTAGCATGTCCTTTTTTTTGGTGGTAAATACACTAGTATGTCATTGGTCAAGAGTGATAATGTTCCTTTATAATTTATTCATGGGATCCCTATTTTTGTCAGAGTTTTTTGATTTATCCTAAATTTAGGAATATTGATACTATCACTTAAATTTATTACCCACAAAAAGGGACATGATAAGCACAAAATAGAGTCAAAATATAGATTTGTATTTTTTTTTTTTTTTTGAGAAGGATATAGATTTGTATTTTGTTTCATAGTAAAAGAATAATTTTTTTTTTTAAAACAATCTTGTTTTTTAAAACTATATTAATATTGGCTATAGTTTTTCTATCTTATACTAATTAAATGTTATAAGAATTACATGTTTTTCCTAAAATAAATAATAATGTTCAAATAACACAAAAGTGTAATTCGATTTATTTATAGCACACTAATGTAATTCAATTTATTTATAAAACAAATAAAAGGAAAGAAAATATTATCCTTAAATCATATTTACATTTAATTTAATTTTTTAGATATAAATATAAGTTAGTTATTACTATGAAAAAAATAAATGAGAATTACCATTTCTGTAATACTTATTTCACTTATCTTAAGAGGAACTTTGTTTACCCTTCCTCAGGGGTTTCTTTTGATAGGGGATGTAAAACTTTTTGCAGAGGTTTTTCCTGTTGTATTTTTTTATTTTTATTTTTATTTTTTATTTTTTATTTTTATTTTTTTTCATGTTAAGGATGGAAATTCTATAACTCATAGCCAGTAAACAACTTTATTAGGCATATTTGTCATGTCACAATTCACAAGTTCTCTTGTGTTGTTTGATAGAAAGAAAAAGTATAGGATCACAAAATTTATGACAATTTCTTGCCACTGTTACATGATAGAGTATAATTGGTGATAAAAAAATAGTGAGTTCATACCGCTTTCTGTTTCATAATAACATTGTAGGGGCCTTTTCACTGTGTGTTGGGCTGGGCTGCCTCTCGCGGTAGTAGGCCCAAGTATCCTGAGTAAGGGAGTTGAGACCGGTCCAACTGCAACTCAATTTGGTCTGGCTTGTGCGCAAACGTTGAGTCCAAGTCCAAGGGAAGACACTGCAAAGTGGGCTTATCCTCTGTTTCTGCCGCAGAAAGAACTTTTCTCCAGTTTCTACCGCAAGATTGACTTTTTTGCTTCTGCCGCAGGATTGATGTTTCTGCCACAGAAGGAACTTTTCTCTGGTTTTTGCCATAGGTCTGACTTTTTTGCTGTGCAGCAAAACTTTCTGCCGTGTAGTAAAATCGTCTGCCGTGCAGTAAAACTTTATGCTATGCAGTGAAGCCGTCTGCTGTGCAATAAAGCTTTCTGCTGTGCAGTAAAGCTTCCTGCTGTAAAGCCTTCTGCTGTGCAATAGAGCTGTCTGCTGTGCATTAAAGTTTTCTGCTGTGCTTTAAAGCCTTCTGTCGTGTGAATGACTACTCTTCATTTCTACTGCAGAAATACTTTTCCACTTCCTGCACATAAACAAATCTAAAACCCAAAAAAAATACCCATCAAACAAATGTTAGTTTAAATGGGTTAATATATTCTCAAATATGTACACATATTCGTAAATAAAGATATATGTATATATATGATAGTTATAAAGATAAATGCAGCGGAAAATAAGTTTTAAAACGGATCTACTTCATTCGATATTGATAACATGCACAAAGTAAATTTCAGAATTAGAGAACAAGAGATCGTACCTTAAAGCGGTGAATTTCAAAACAAAGATTGAAGCACTTGGGACTACTTTTAATCTTCACTCCAATTCCACTAACGCCCAAGATGTGTGGTCTCTCGATTGGTAACAAAGGGATGACTTGTGAGTGACAAAAACTCACATGCACACCATTTTTTTTGATGTTTTTCTCACACCTCTATTTCTGTACGTTTTTCCCTTTGTATCTAACCAATTTATCTAATTGGGCTAGCCTTTTGGGCCTTACCAATTGGGCTTAAGTGTGTGGCTTGGAGTGGGACCAAAAGGGACCAATAAGACACTAGCTCCAATGGGCCTTGGGCTTTTCTGTCAACTCTTGACAAGTCCAAGGTTACCATTAACTATTTTTAATACCACTATATAAAAATAGTTGCACTCTAGGTCTTATCTATAAATTATATCCCAAGACTTTATTATACATGCAACCCCTTCATAAAACATTCGTAGTAATACAAAGTCATTAATGTAGACTGCCACTTTGTAAATTACTACATCTTAATCCTTGAGTATCCGGTTTAATCCTTTAATGTTATTCATTATATATTTATGAAATCCAATTCCATAAATATATGCTTTAGTCTCACTAAAGTGGTTAGGTCTAACTCTCTGAATAACAAACCCATTAAACTTATCTCAAGGGAATATTTTATATCTCCGTTAAGAGACTATGAATTCCATCTTGAGAATACATGTTCCATCAACACTAAATGTGGCTGCTCAACATACTGAGGTTTTGACCATAACTATAGATCTCACTCCTGATATATCAAAGCAACCTACACCTCATGATTAGGTTCATTATTCTCTCAGGATTAAGAGTTCATGCTAATACAAGTCGTGAGATTTATTATTCATTTGACAGTCTTTAGGAGAATAATAAATCTCACAGCGGTCCAGTTCAATATGTCTTAACTCTTAAAACATATTAACACATCATCTAGAAGTCTCCACTTCCATGATCAAGACAAATCATCGTAGTTGATATGTTATAGTCTTCGCAGATGAAATGCCCAATTTCATCACCGACTACGACCTATAATTCTGAGTTTACAAAGAACTTGTGATTTATATCTTCTGTGACTCTTCACATAAATCACATACTATGCATCTCATGGACTATATGATAATGTCTGAATATTCATGTTACCATTATTTCAGATAATAATAAAACAAATTTATTAAACATAATATTAAGTCATACATAATGTCAAACACAATGTCACACTTAATATCATACATAGCATCTTACAATAGGATTTAAGGGCACAAATCCTAACAATATATACTTATGGCAAGATAATGATTAGTTTGTGTCAAAAGTAAAACACATAATAACAAATAAAGAAGAAAGCTTCGGCATGAAAGGTTTAGCTTGTATAATAGCTAACACGGTAAATATAATAAAAAAGGTGATTCAGCAGAATAACTAGTATAGCAAGTAAAGACACCACAGCAGGACAACTGATGCGGCAGACGTGATAAAAAAATGTGTTACAGCAGGATGACTAAATACGGCAAATATAAGTTATAATGAGAGAAATCAAATATATTTGTAATCAAAAATTAAGTATTGAATCTATCCATAAAATAAGTAAACTAAGAAGGAACCCAAACTCCAATTTGAACAACCTTGTCATAGGCACTTGCCATAAAAGTTGTACATTTTGGAGAATAGGCCTAAATGGCTACTAGCTATTACTTTTGGAGACTTCAAAGAGTGAGTTTGCTAAGAGAGAGGGAAAAAATGGTCTATTGATGCATACCCCTATTCCTGCCGCGTTTCCTCTCTTCTTTTTTTCTTTCTCTTCGTTCTTTTTTTTTTACCCTTAATTTCTTACTACTCTCCTACCGTGAGTTGTTTTTATCACTTGGGTCTTTTCTTTTCTTGGGTCCCTCTCTCTGGGTGACTCTTTCTTTCTAAGTGCAGGTTTCCCCTTCCCCCTCCAGGTCCCCTTTCATCCATGGCTAACTCCTCCTTTTATAGTGAGCTAATTCAATGTGATTTCTCCCTTTTACCCCTAGGACTTCACCAACTATTTTTGGTT
Source organism: Quercus ilex subsp. ballota (assembly GCA_032727855.1). Taxonomy (NCBI): domain Eukaryota; kingdom Viridiplantae; phylum Streptophyta; class Magnoliopsida; order Fagales; family Fagaceae; genus Quercus; species Quercus ilex. Next base: position 81,760,905 of record CM064911.1, read on the forward strand.
TGTTGTGAGCATCCTTTCAAGACTACCCACCAGTCCATTGGTTGCCCCGACCACTGCCATTGCTCCAGTACGTGTTTGCTGCACCATTACTTATTTCACGACAAAATTCCCTTTTGTTTGTTCTTGCTGTATACCTCTACCTTTGGGCTATCTCACTACCTAATTCTATGGCATGCATCAGATGGTCCCAACCATCTATTACTTCTTTTGGCTAAGATACCATCCCATCAGGATATATTCCCAAAAGAAGTTATGGTAGGAAACCAAATATAGACCTCCTTTTCCCTCCACCACAAAACCACGCCCTTTGAATCCCTTTGACCGTGGGCCCACCTCCCTTGTATTGGCTGGGTACAGGTTAGTGGTGCTCCGGCCCTTCTGTTTTTTTATTCTTTCGTTCCCACGCCGTTTTTGCCATAGCAGATTTGTTTTGTTATGCTGCGTGGCTCTGTCTTATTTCTTCACACGTTTCTTGCTGTGTTTGTCATTTCTTTTAGCTTAGCTTTTCTTTCCTTTACGAGTTTTCTGCTGTTGACACTTCCTGCCATTCCTTGTTTCTTTTCACCGTACTTCTTCATATCAGTTTTCATGTCTATCTTTTTTATACAAAAGGATTTGGGCATTTGTGGGCCAAATAATGTTGACTGGATCAAAAAGGGTCTTGAGCCTAATTTATCTTTATCTGCCGAAGTCATTCTGCCAAAGAACTGTATTATGTGGCAGATCTGTATTCTGCGGCAGATTTGTATTCTGCTACAAATTTGCGGGCCAAATAATGTTGATTGGTCAAAAGGGTCTTGGGCCCAATTTATCTTCATCTGTCGAAGCCATTCTGCCAGAGAACTGTATTCTGCGGTAAAGCTATATTCCGCGGCAAATTTGTATTCTGCAACAGATTTGTGTTTTGCTGTAGATTACTTTCACTTGCACTTCTTTCTTTGGAAATTTCTTACTTTTCAGTCTTCTTGGTGGGTCTTTGGGCCTTGCTTCTCATTGGGCTTTCTTCCTCATGGGCCTTTGGGTACAGGTTTTCAAAAATGGGTCTCAACAAACATTTACAAATTACAGCTTCATTCTAAAAAAAAATTTTTTTTTTTTGTTTTTTTTTTTCGGTAATAAATTAATTTCTAACCCGTTCAGCCCAGTGGGTTAGACCCGGTTCAGCTGACGCATTCGTTTGGTTCCCATTTCACTTCTTCAGTTCCGTCCATGTTGGCGGTTTTCTTATTCTCTATCTATCTCTCACGGATGAAAAAGAAGAAGAAGCAGTTGAACAATGTGAAGGAGAAGACGCAAGAAGAAGCAACGTGTTTTCGCCTCTAATACCCTAAGAAGCATTCTTCATCATTCCCAGGTTTTTGCTTCAATTCCTTCCCATTTTTCAAGTATTGCCATTTCTCACTTACCTTTTTAGATTCGAATTTTATGTTCGAATTAAGACAAATTTCGAAGACCCATTTTAGATAACATCAATATTTTTAATTTATTTTTGTTTGTATATTATTGTTATGAAGTTGTTGATGATAACTTACTTTGGGAACATGGGTATTAGCTAATTGGTGGGAGAACAAGGTGGTTCTTCTATAATGAATGTGGTATATAATTAATAAGTGCACTTATTTTTTATAATTATGATTTATTGTGAAAGGTGGTTTGTTCACTGAAAGGAATATTAGATGCAGTTGAATTATGAATTTTGCTTGGAGGCCTGACTATATAATTGAAACATAATTAAACTATAGACATTTGTACATATATGCTTTTGTCGAATAAAAATATCGGGTCCCATTTTGAGTGTTTCACTTTATGTTTCACCGATTAGGATAAAGTGGAACACTAAGAGTGGGACAAAGGATTTCCATTTGCTCTGTCTTTTTATCAATGTTGGTATTTCTTCAAACCAAACTTTCATAGTTTCTAAATGTTGTACACGACATGCCAACCTGTGAGCTGCCATGTTCTCTGTTCTTTCATCTAGTGTGATATATCACCTCTGAAAACTTTTTAAGAGCTTGACGTGCACCATCTGTCAAACACACCACGTTTGAGCCCGTATCTTCCTTGGACTTCAAAGCTTTTGCAACTATTAGGGAGTCATCTCCAGACTTGTATCTTGTAACCCCGCGTCATTCACAATCTCAAGTGCTATCTCTGCTGCAAAAACATTTATTTCCTCTATGTTGGTCACCATCTTCTCACTTTAACTCATAGCTGCTATCAGAAAACGCATGTCATCTCTGTCCCCCCACCCTCATTCCTGCTTTTTTTTTCAAATTTTCAGAAATTTACCCATTCACAATGACTTTGTACACCCTCAATGGAGTAGGCATCAGTGTGCCTCAGGTATTTCACCTTTTGTCTGCTCCATAATGCTAGGCTGCTAGCTTGACAAAACTTCCACTTGTATTCCACTGCATTCGTCATTATCAATACGGTTGTATTTCTTTTTGAGGTTGCAGCTGTACAAGCATAATTCACTTACACCTACCTTACTCCCTCTTGATGTGGATGATCAGCTCTCACCTGAGCCATTAGCTATTCTGCAAGAGAGGTCGAAACAGCTGTAAGTAAAGATTGAGCTACCTTGACTAGCCTAGCCACAACAGAGGGGACTGGAGCTGTACTGGAGGAAGTAAAAGAGTCATAGTGCACTGTAACTTTAACTGCTGTGTAATTGGCACTTTAGTGATATTGTGGCGTTGGAGTGTATTGCATTAGATTGTATTGGTAGTTCAATTAGTACTATTATGTGCTGTATGTATTGCAATAGAAAGTAGTTAGATGGCAGTCAGGGAGTTATAGTCAGTCACTCTTGGTAGAGATTAGTTAGTCACTCTTGTTAGAGATTAGTTAGTCTTGTAATTTAGTTAGAGTGGCCTGCATATAAGGCACTACTCCTTTGAGAATTGTAATCAAGCAATACGAATCAACTTGTTCCTTTTGGTCTCTTTCCTCTCATCTCCTTTCTTTTGGAGGTTACCTGTCCTTGCACTCAGCCACCTCTCCATCCATCACCAAATTCCATAAGTTTCCCATTTAGCACACTAATTGGAGCAGATTTCTTGGATATGAAATTTTCATGTTTACATTTTTTTTGAGGCAAAAAATGTCTTTGAAGGTGTGCAGAGCCTATGTAAAGAAGCTACTATATTTGTTTGTGTGCGCTTCTTAAATAATCAATTCCTTTCACAATGTCTTGTCCCCCATGTAACAAATATGATTGGCTTATGAGATCTTGTTATTCTACTGAAAAGTGGAGGCTGGCTAATACTTGATTGATATTGTAAATATATTTCAATGGGGTCACATTTTGTTCAAGTTTGTTGATTCCAAAAGATATAGAAAGAACAGTGGGGGGTGGGTTTGATGGTGGTTGGAAAGCTCATGTATAACAGCTGCAGCCCCTATACTAAGTCCGATAAAGCAAACAGCATGCTTGCTGGTGCTAGATATAGTTGACGTAATTTACTGCCTGAATAGATTTTATCAACTACTTTCCACGTGAAGTAATATGTTATTGTTATGTCTTAGAAGTAATAACATGTAATTATTATTTACTTTCCAGAAAATCTTGAAAATAATTCTCAGTATCATTATAATTATTTAATTTTGAAGCACTAATTGATTACTGACCTATCACAATTTACTAAAATTATTAATTGATGCAAATTAATCAGCTGCTTTCCAGAAGTTCCTTTGTGCTCTATTTTGGACCTATTAGATGGATGCAGCCTGAAAGTCATAATTATTTGCATTTTGTGGTTTTGTTAGATGTTTGATCAAATAACCTATATAAAAGAAAAAGTTAGATGTAACATCAAATGCATACCTAGCCGCTTTCAGGATCTTGTCTAATTTTTACTTGGGAAAAAGAGCTAAGCTAATTTGATGAGGTTAGTGCTTTCTAACTTACGAGAAAATTTATTGTTATTGTAACATAATAGTTTTGGATTATATATATTCAAGAGGCATATGGGGCTCAACATGAATTACAAGATCATAAACCAATTTATTAGGCAAGCCATGAATTATAGGCATATGGGGCTCCAATGCAGATTTTTGTAAAGTTATAATATCATAATCAATGAAATTAAAATAGTGGAAACTCCAATTTTTTGCATTGGAACGTGAAAATGATGCTTAGAATAGTTATAGTGTTGGTTTTCATTTTTCTCCATAACTCCTAGGCTGATGGAATTGTATCTCCAAAGTGAAGCAAATTGTAATTAGGTTCTGTGGTATGTTCGAAAATGAACATAGGATCATTTTTAAGTATTGCATTGCATGATGAACAAGAACTCTTGCCTCTGCCAACCGATGAATGCTATTCTGTTTTGAAGAATGGTATTTTGGCATTTGCAAAAGTGGAGGAAGCCTATAAGCACAAGAAGTACTCTAAAGAAGCAATAGAAAAGGTGATTGGCTGTGCTCACTATATCAACTTCTAGATACCCTGGATCAGGGGCGACTTAATGTATTTAGGGGTTTAGGGCAAAAATTGAAATTGAGGCCTTATATATGTATATATTTATTTAAATATGACTTTAAAAAAAATTAAATATTAATTAAACTCTATTATCTTAATTTAGGTGCAAAATTTTTACTAATTAACATGAATCAAGCAGAATTTTTATTTTTAGAAAGTCTATAGACACAAAAAAATTGACAAAACTTTTCACACCTATTGATGTAGTAGATTGATTAAAGTAAGTTTGTCAACTCAACTATTGTGAAAATTGTTGTGAATTTTTTTTTTTTTTTTTGGGGTGTATTGTTGTTGTTGTTGTTGTTGTTTTTTTTTTTTTTTTTTTTTTGAGAAGTATTACTTTCACAATATTTTTCACAATAAATCCTAGGTATTAAGTTGTTATCGGTTAAGTTGTTGCAAAAAATGTTGTGAACGTAACATTTCTCTCTCTCTCTCTTTTTTTCTTGTTTTTCATTTGATAAAAAAATTATTTTATTTATTGGCTAATATTTGGGCTTAATTAAATTAAAATTTGGGATCATTTTTCTACTTGGGCCCTTAAGCCATCAATTACTTCTATAGTGGAGCCGGCACTGCTGGATGCTGCTGATGAAGGGACTGATTAGAAAAAGTAGCTTCTGGCAATGAATAATATTTATTCTTCTTGGTTGTTTGTATTCAAAACAAAAACCCAGTGATGCATCATCATTCTTTTTTCCTTATTAGCTTAAAGTAATATAGTAATGATCTTACATTGTTTCTTTTAGTTGATGTTTACTACTCTTTGCAGTGGAAAGGTATGTCTTCACCGTCCATTTCAATTTTACCTTTGATCTTAAATTCTTCCCTGGCCCTTATCTCCTAAAGAATTCCTTCATATCCTGTAGGGTAAACTCTTGATTCCTACATTGAATTTTCTAATGTGGAAATAGTTTCCAAGAAACTGCATTCCCCAGTTTCTATTGATCAAATATGTAGAGTTAGTGGCTCATTATTGTGTGTGGTTATTTTGTACTTAATAAAATATAAAATACTCATTCGTTGTTCATTTTTGGTAAATGTATTTCAATCATAAAAAAATTTTGTTGCGAGTCCCATGGGTTGTTGGATATGGACGTGCCTACATTATGTTACTCCATTGCTCAGTTTGGAGGATCAGGTGATATATTTAAGAGGAAACACTAATTAAACAACTTTCATAGGGGTCTTAAATTGTAAATTCCACTTTAGAAAAAGAAAAAAAAAACTTTTTAAACTTTAGGGAAGAAAAACGAATTAGTGCAAAGTTAAGTTGAAAGTTGAAGGACGAAAATAATATTTAGCCTTCAATATTTCTAGCAAATTTTTGTGAAGATAAATTAAACTAGAATGAAATTGCAAATTAAACTAAAGGCTGCTCCAGCCAAATGGTACACGCTAAGTGTCCATAACAAATAGTTGATAGAAAATAACTGCAAATAATCAACTCAATAGGCAAAGAGAAAAAGAAAAGAAGACAAATGGTACACTGTACACGGTTACACGCTAAAGTATTCTATTGCCAACCAAGTCTACATATACCATACAAAATGTTTTTGGGTTTTTCACTTTTTCATTGTTTTTCAATATTTAATAAAAACAAAAATGCAGAGTGCAAAAGTAAATAGAATACCTAAAATGTAATGCATGACAATATGAAACAGTGCAGAAAAAATCTTGAGATAAATGATACAAAATGATATCCAGTAGGAGGAGTCAAAAAATTATGTCCGACAACAGATAGGAAGTATCAAAGAAGAGGACATGAATATCAACACTTGAATCACGCAGTAAGAGTCTTGGGCTATACGAAGATGGGCAGACATATAGGTCTTAGAGCATTTACAGGCAGAGTGAGAGGAATTGGTATTCCCTTTGAGATTGAGTCAAAAGCTCCAAGTCTTTTTTAACAACTCACAAATAAGAGGCACAAGGTCTTGGACCTTAAGCTGAGACAGACTGCACTGATAATTTAAAACAATAACAAGGAGTGTGTCCAGTAAAATTATATACTGTTTTATCAAGGCAACTAAATTTTAATATTCATTATCATTTGAAAGTAATTTACTTTCTTTGAAAAATGCTTAAGAACCCTTCTTTCTCTCCCTAATTCATCAAACACAGGATTAATTACTCTCAAATTAATTAAACTTACTCATTTTGTTAACATTTAAGTATCAGCAACATTACAATATATATATATATATATATATATATATATATATGTGGAGTCAATTTTTTTCATTATGTTGGTAGAATCTTAGGAGAGTATCTTTCCCCTGTAGTGCGGGATCTTCTAGTAATACATAAATAATGTCATGGTGAACATGAAGATTTTAGTTTACACTTCTTCTGTGACACTGCTATGCTACAAAAGGAAATTTACATTATTCAACTTATATGGTTTAGAGAATCTTGCACCAATTTCGCAGGTTCTCTCCTTAGTGGATTTAGGTAGTATGGTAATAGCACTTTTGTCTTCCTCAAACAGGTTATAGTTTAGGGAATGGGAATCTTTAATTTATGCCTTCGGAGGTTATTTTCTTGTTTTGGATTTCTTAATCCATCTATTAATCTGTTGCCTGAGAATTAGATTTCTCCAAATTTGAAGGTAAGGAGTGTTACTCATGCTTTCTGAAGTGTCCTTTCTGATTAAAGGCAAACTCAATTTTCCTAGGATTTTGTGATGCATGACTGTTGTATTAAGGAAAAAAAAAAAAAAACCCATATTTATAGGTTGGAAACTTAATTTTGTATATTCAGACTATATGATTGCTTCCATTCATGGGCAATTATACCAGTTGGATCTTAATCCTCATGTGCCAAATGTGCTTGGTACTGTGCTTTCTTTTGGAGTAGCTCACAGAATATTGCCTCTATAAGAGGAACCAGTATGACTAACATATTGTTGACCCTTGGCTATCAAGGGAAATTAAATTAATCATTTTTCTAATTTTTCATGAAGGTGTATGTTCCTGTACTAATCCTGTAAAAAATTCCAGCTAGTATTCTCTGCTTATTTCATCCACTCTGACTGTTCCATACAGTAGTAAGGGGATTCATGCATGGCTAGTTAAGGGTATATCACTAATTAGTAACTTGTCGGACTAACATCTACAACAATTATCAACATCCCTAAAATCATTTAACCACATGACTTATAAGAAGCCCTCTGCAGAATAGCTGATTAAAGTTGGCCCTTCATAAGCCTTCCATTACTTTGAAAAACACAGCCATCATCTGTATTTTGGGTTGTGTACCCTGATGATAAATTTTTGGCCTTCTCTTATGTAGACCTTCCCATTATTCCAAATATAGTTGAAGTTCTTCAAGCCAATCATGGTTTTCCAATGGGCTTCTCTATTGACTAGCTCCTTTTATAGAGCTTAAAGGCGTCCCATTATGAGGACATTTGTACGGCATGGATAAAGATACCAAATTTTCACAAACAAATAAGAGTTCAGGTATTTACATAATGGATTTTTGGATTGCATTTATAGGTTTTATACCACTGAAGTGGTGTATTCCTTGCAAGCATATGGCAATGGGACATTCTTTTGAATTTTTATTTGTTAAGAATGGGTTTCAGACACCAGTTGACCACTGTTCACTGTTTTGTTCTTTTTTTTTTTATTTTTTTATTTTTTTTTTTTGGATGAATTCACTTTTTGTTCATTGCTTGGCCACGGTTTAGAAATATACTTGCTTATATATCGTGCATCAAGGCCTTTTTAGTTTACAATTATTGTTATTATTAAGAGGCAAAAAAAAGTCGTAATTGTTCTATACAGGAAAATGAAAATATTCAGAGAGCTCTCTAGTAAGGAGGTCTTAACTCTCATTATGCTCATTTTAGCAAGTTAGTATTTTCAGTAGGTGATATTACTCATTACTTATTATTTCCTTCCGTCAATGAAATAAGCAATTTGTCCACATTTGACAGTTTTTCAATCCATACGGCAGGCTTTAGTAATATAAATGGTCCAATTGCCCAAGTAATGATGCAGTTCTCTACTTGACTGAAAATATTAGTGTCACTAGGTGTATGTTCTGAATTGTTTCTCCTAGAAAAATGAGTTGTAGACTGTATATAAAGAAAAAAGAAACGCTGTATATAAAATTAAAACGTACAATTGAATATAAAATTGTTTCTCCTAAATTGTATAAAATTAAAATATACAATTAAAATGTTCTGAATTTGTTTCTCCTAGAAAAAAAGAAACACTTTATATAAAATTAAAATATGAAAAGAATAAAATAAATTTTAAAGTGTACAATGATAGAATCTAAATTAGTAAAGGCACTAAAGTAACTTCAATTAACAATACAATCACTCAAAAGTATCAAGCTTCTTAATCAAAGGCGGGTCAATACCTAAGTTGAAGAATTAATATTAACCAACCAAAAATTAATTTCATCCAAAAAATAAAAATTACAGTTTAGGCATAAATTGTAATAAAAAAGAAATGTTTTCAGTTTTAAATAACTAGATTTGTGTTGGCAAGTACGCACATGAATCAAATCTAGCCTTGTTATAGTCTATAGGAATGTCAAGATAAATGCTCAAAGTTCTGGATTTCAGTGTGCAAGAACAAAATTTCTATGGATCTTAGAGCTAAGTATGGTAACTTTAGTTAAGTTTACGACGAATATAGTTATTCAATCTATGAACTTTTATTTAATAGTGGATTTGTTTATCTAGGGATTGATAAGGTCAAGTCCTCCGGTCCTCCCACATTTATCTTGAGAAAATAGTTTGTTTTATTAGTTTCTTGGGTCATCATATCATCCGTTATTTACTATATTGCTCTTGTATGATATTGATGTTTATCTAATTAATCTAAGTTTTCTCATAATAAATCTAAGGGGTAATTACAATAAACCCACTTGTGGTTTTACCCAAATTCACATTACCTACCCGTAGTTTGAAAAGTATCACTTTACCCACCTGAGGTTCACTCCGTTTGTCTCCTATAACCCACCTCTGTTAAAAATTAGGGTAAATATGTATTTTTGCTCCCATTTTATGTTTCTCTCCTCCCAAAACAAAAAACACAAAAAGCTACAAGAGAAAAAAAGATCAAAAAGTTATGTTTTGGTAAAAATTAATAACAAACACTTGACTCTCCCTCTCCTCTTCCACTGTGTCTTTCTCTCTACTCTTCATCTCTCTCTTCTAGCACAATGGTAACAACAAAGAATCACTATTAATGCAAATCATAATCATCCACCAACTATCAATGATTCAAATGGAAGCTTCACCTACGATGGACCAGCAGGGCTCGTGAGACAACAAAGGACCTTCGTTGCTCTGATAAGCCAACAAGATTGACGTCTCTCACTGTGTGAAGTAAGTGGGAAGCCCCCAATCTAATACACACCTTTAACATCGCACCCCTGGTGTGGCATGCCCATAATGCCACAACACCCCGCAAATCTGTTGGCCAAATCGGAGGAGCTCTAGAGCCTAGTCCTTCCAAAACCAATATTATATCTCTAACCACCAAATACTAGCTTAAGAATAGTGGAAGAAAAACTTAATTAATTTTGCTTTTAGTCAATGATTAGTTTTTGCAATTATACTAACTAGTGACTAAGGTTATTTGGATTTCATGTATACAACTCTGGGTTCGAAATGATAAACCTATTCTGAATCAACTTAAGCTAGATTGAACACATATAGCTTAACTTCAAACTCCAGGTAAGGTAAGCAGCAAATAATCAAATGTTAGCAAATAATCACAGAGAGAGAGACACGGTGAAAAGGTAAGAAAGAGTCAGATTTAATTAATTTTTACAAACCCTAACTTTTTTATCTTGTTTTCTCTTGTTTTTGTATGTGTTTTTTGTTTTGGAGGAGAGAGATATAAAATGGGGGTAAAAATACATATTTACCCTCATTTTTAACGGAGGTGGGTTACGGGAGAAAAACAAAGCAAACCTCAAGTGGGTAAAGTGACACTTTTCAAACCACGGGTAGGCAATTTGAATTTGGGTCAAACCACAGGTGAGTTTCTTGCAATTACCCCTAAATCTAATAATCAACTTGGCCTTAAAATTGGTTAATAATCAGATTTGATAGGGTCTACATCCAACAATATGAAAAGTTGTTAATTAAAAAGAGAGAGCTATGCTTTACATTGGGTAAAGTAATGCATTTTGAAAGAAACTTAATACTTGCTAATTTTGATTTTAGTTTTAAGGAAGAGAGAGGTTGTGTTCATCAAAAAAAAAAAAAAAAAAAACCCGGAAGGGAGAGGTTGTTTAGTATGTGACGTGTGACGACAATGTGTACCATATGGAAGATTGGTCTAAAGAAATTGAAGTTAAGGTAAATTGGCCATCAATAATGATTTGACATAGTTAAGAACAATTTTGTTTTTGAAATTAGCAAAAGAACAATTAGGTTGGATTTCTATTGACTTACAATTTTAGGACCTTCTGGAGGATAGAAGGAAAGTGCACAGCCTACCTACGGCTTTTTTTTTTTCTCCCTGGCAAAACCAATTATTGCCCATAATTTTAGGGTATTGTTTAGTAGTGTTTTAAATAATTACCTAAAAATGATTTAAGCTATAGAGCAAACCTGACGTCCAAAGTAAAAACTAAGAACTAGGAACAGATTAATATGGTAGCTTTATCTCTTTAAATTTGTGTGGGAGAGAAAATTACCATAGCATTTTTCAAGTCATTGATTTGTTCGATTTATTCATCCTTGAAAACGAGTGGCATGGAGGAATAAAACTTAGATTCATTCCACCTTGAAAACGTAGTACGGAGGAAAAGATTTATTCAACAGGGAAAAAAACATTTTCAACCTTGAGAGCGTGGCATGATTTTTTTTTTACTAATACAAAAAAGTGTGGTCAGCTATAAAACTAGAATTTTGGACACTGTTAGAAGACTTCTATCCAGTAATTTTACCAAGTCCTTAATTGGGTAAGTGTTACTGCCATTTTATTCAAAGAAGAAAAAATAAAAAAAGAAAGGTCTTTGTTCATTGTAATGTCTTGTGCATGCCGCTGTTAATTAACCTGAAATTTGGACTGTATAATTGTTTGTGTAGAATTATATATTTATATGTATATATATAGTCTATATTTGAAAAATGCTTATTGAGTTATGCAAACTCATGTTACATTAAATATGTAAAGAGTCTTATAACTCAATTGGTATTTCTTAGTATTTTCAATGGATAATTCTAAGATTCAAATCTTTTCTCCCTTTATGTAATTAATAAATTAAAAAAAAAAAAGATTAAACATGTATGTGATTATCATATTATTTGGGTCAGTTTTATGTTATCCAAATTTTTTTTCCTCAAATAGATTAAAAGGAAAACTTCTTTAAAGTTACATATCTACTTGTTAGTAACCTGTGCATGGAAAAAAAAAGTTTATATATATATATATATATGTGGGGGGGGGGTGAAAGCCTAAACCTTCTTAGTGGGCCTGGGGCGTCATGTCGAGGGGTATTTTATTTCTAAATAGTAATAGCTGGATGGGAGGGCCCATCTGAAGGCAGGGAAGCCGGAGACGAATGAGGGTTGTGGTCCGAAGAGGTTACCTTCATTCCGAGGAGCATATTATTGGTCCGAAGAGGTCTTCTCCCTCGGATACAAGTAGCTTTCGCCAATCAAATGTGTGGACTGTCCGAATGATTCTCCTAGCAAGCCCGGTGATAAGGATAAGCCCTAGGTATGTTTGGAGATGATAAGAACGAAGAAATATCTAAAGGAAAAGCTGTTACCACCGTATTTAATGCGCTGCAACAGCTTTTCTGGCCGCATTTATGTGGAGAAGACCCCTGAACAGTGTAACCTCAGCTACCGCCACTCACAAAGAACTAAAGTAGACACATGACGTGACAGGCACTTAAGTAAATACGCGGATGAAGAACAGGTGGACGATGAAGATGATGGAGACGGGTTCTATATAAAGAAGAAGGGTCCCTGATAAAAGGGAGGGAGGAAGAAAAGAGAAAAAAGGAAGAACAGCTCAACTGTAGCTCTGAATATTGTAACTATTGTTCATTCAATAAAACACCTCTTCGGATATTCAACTAAGAAGCTTCTTTGTCATTATTTTATGTTGTCTACGCCTCACGTAACCTAGCCAACCATTGTTTAATTCAGATTCAGCCCAGCTTTTTCACCCACTCTCTACAAATTCATTGTTCTGGGTTCGTTGGGCCTCTAACCCATACTTTCTGGGCTTGGGCCACAAAAACTGACCCTACAATATATATAAGAGTAAAAAATAAAGAGTCAATTAGAGAATTTGTAAAAAATAAAACACTCAATTTAATTAGCATTTGTTTAAAAAAAAAAAAAAATTCAAACTCTGTTTACTCAATTATTTTTTAGAATTTAGTTGCTTTATCTAAAAATTCTAATTAGTTTAAACAAATAGAATTTGACACAATTTACCATACTTCATTTGATGGGAGGAAATTATCTCTAATCTAGGAGTTCTTGATTCACTTTATTTATTCAAACCCATAATCCTAATATCCTATTTACATTGTGTTAAAAAATAGGTAAAAATATTTGTTCGTTTCTCGAAACTTTGTAAGACTATGAAAGTTAAAAGTCTTGTGGGTGCCGCTATCAACTAACCTGAATTTTGCATTACGTCAAGTTATGCTCACGACTATGGAGCAACTGAAATGGTCAAGTTTCAAATAAGAGAGGCATTGGAATCATTCTTATTATTTCTAAGCTCTCATTTGTATTTGAATAGATCTCCCCGTAATGGACTACCACCGCATGAGTTACTTCCCAGAATTTTCAGTATAAGCAGTGGGTTCTATCAATTTGAAAAGTAAATATTTGTCACGATTCGAAGGCAGTAGCCACATTTGTATTACTGGTCCAAATCGACCATACAAAATACTCATAATTTGATTTTTCATGATTGTTTGTATAACATAAATTAACTATGTCACGACCTAAACCCAATTTATAACATAAAAAAAGTCGTAATTTGACCTTTTGGGGCAAGACTGGTCGGTACTTATATTACCAACCTAAATAGGTGAACCGAGCACTCCAACCTTTTGAGGAAACGTCACTGTTACAAAAACATGGGGCCAAGACACTATAAATTGTACTACAAATTTTTATTTTATTTTATTTTATTTTTAGTTATTTATTTTATTTATTTTATTTTTTTGAGGAGGAAAAAAATGGAGTCTTTATGGTCATATTACACCCCCGGACAGGGAGCTAGTGGCCTCGGTCGGGGTAGCTCGATCTCAGGGGTGGGAGTCACCTCACATTTGTGAGTACACCTCACCACTAAGTTTACCCACCAACGGAAACCTGTAGGCAACGAGACTCGAACCTAGGTGTGTTGAGAGCAATAAAGTGTACTACAAAACGCTGATAAATTGGTGACAAGAATGTGATAAATGCAACTTAAAAAATAAAGTAAATGACTATTTGGATTGCTCTTTTGGAATATGGAAGGGCTTTTTCTAAACATGTATACGTACATGTAATATTTTAATAAGTTATTAGAGGAGGGGCTTAGGGACAAGGTAAAAAGTTTTACAGAGTAACAGGAAATAAAAGTTTAATTGGTAGCTTTATCTCTTAAAATTTGTGTGGGAGAAAATAATCATTTTTTAAGTTATTGATATGTCAGATCCCTTCAACTATGAAAACAAGTGACACCATTAGAAGACTTAAATCTTGTTAACGTTGATAAAACAAGAAATTGCCTTATCAGTATGTTCCTCGTCAATGCCGTTGAACGATGGGGGTTCCTATTTAAGAGAAAACACCAAGTAATGAAAGACACCAAGAGGTACCAGCCAAGGACCCTCCGATACTTAAATTAGATAATCTTTTTAGGAATCTATAGCATGTATTGCAATGTAATGTGTCTGTGTGTTACTTGCTTTTGTTGGTTTTATATAGCCAACTCATGAGTTATTGCATTTGTCTATTAATCTGCTCTAGCCGTTGCACCTGAGTTGGATCATTAATGGCAATGAAGTGCTCCTTAAAAGGAGATTTGTAACACATAGGAGGCGGCTTATGAAGGCACTTGAATGGTGGAGTTATATCTGACTTGAATGTACTTTAGGTCATCCTTTCAATGGACGACCATTTGATCACTACTCGTCCGTTGCCCCCTTTATTCCTTTGTCATTCAAATCTTGGACGAGTATAGGAATACAAACGGTTGTGACGGTTCGAGGTCTTCCTTGTTTCCTGAGATTCCTCTTCCATTACAATACATGTGAAGCGACTCCTTCGTCAGCTGATGGACACGTGTTCTTCTTCTATTCATGGTGTGTGCAAATTTCTCTAGTTTTTCCTTTTTAGAAAAAACCTTTCCCCTTCTTCTTCCTCATTTTCTTTGCGTTTGAAGCTCCGGAGATTTTCAAATTTCAAAATTCTCTTTCCTGATAAGGCTTCTTTACTTTATGCTCTCTTGATGGTTGATTTTGAGTTCATTAGACAAGAGTGTCCTTCTATCTCCTTCTTTGCTAGATCAGGAGTCTTTCTTGAATACTCCATTGGTCGACGCCCTCAAGCAGGTTTATTTATGTCTCGTTTCACTATTTTCAAGCCCATTTTGCTCACTCTTTACCCTTTGATTCTTCAATCTCTAATTAAACATTATGAGATGACCACCATAGAATATAGAGATGATGATTTTAGGTCGAGTGAATTAGAAACAGGGCTATCATCAAACGTCGAGTCCATGGGTAAGGAGGCTGATACTGCTGTGTCAAAGCCACCTCCATCCTCTTCTTCAATTCCTTTACATGCCCTTTTCCGGGTCTTGTTCTTTAAAAAGAAAACATTTGAAAGGCTTTAGAAAAAGGTTCCAATTTCCAAAAGGCACCATCATTCGCTTGCCTCGTTCCAATGAAAAGGCTTGCACTTTTGCCCACAACAAAGTGTGCTTCTACGAAGTTGTTTTTCTGTGTGGTCTTTGTTTCCTCGTCGATCCATTCATAATAGAATTTCTCTTCAATTTCAAAATTGCCCCTAGGCAACTTGTTCCTAATGCTTGGCGGACGATTATAAGTTGCATGTCGATGTGGATGTTCATCTATGAAGGGGACATGATAACTCTAAATGAATTTACGTATTTGTACCATCTAAAAACTTCTACCCATTATGTGTATTTTAAACTTTTACCATGTGTTAGAAAGTCTAGGATCGTCTCTGGGTTTCCTTCCTTCTATTGTGACTGGAAATCGCGATACTTTTTTGTTTCTAGAACTGGCTGGGAAACCATGTCTGACGACCTATGGGGTGAAGTCCCGAGGTTATTGCGGAAATGGGAAGTTCCATCGGTTGGTGCGTACTTTCATCCTTTTTCTTGATTTTGTCGTCTAAAGTTTGCTCGTGTTAACGATGTTCCACTCTCTAGTTTACAGTTTCTGAACGTCCTGAATTGGAGGGTTAATATCGTGACAGAATTCAAGCTGCCCTCACCTTTGTGAGAGAGATAGAGGATTTTGATAACCTTGTATATTCTTGTATGATTTCTCGTGCTGTACTCTTCCTTTCTCTGATTACTTACTTTTCTTTTTTTATTTGCAAAAATGTCTACCAGGTACAGTAAAGAAAAGTGTGTTCGTATCAAAGGAATGAAGAATGAACCGTTGTCCCAGCTTGTCGCGGGTTCGTAGAGATGAAAACTACATGAGGAGAAGGACAAAACAGTTGCTTCCTCATCTGTTTCGACTATCCTGTCATCTCCAACCCCTTCTCTTGAGATAGAGGATTTTGATAACCTTGTATATTCTTGTATGATTTCTCGTGCTGTACTCTTCCTTTCTCTGATTACTTACTTTTCTTTTTTTATTTGCAAAAATGTCTACCAGGTACAGTAAAGAAAAGTGTGTTCGTATCAAAGGAATGAAGAATGAACCGTTGTCCCAGCTTGTCGCGGGTTCGTAGAGATGAAAACTACATGAGGAGAAGGACAAAACAGTTGCTTCCTCATCTGTTTCGACTATCCTGTCATCTCCAACCCCTTCTCTTGAAGTTATGGCCATCACCCTTCCTACTACTCACTCGAAAGGAAAAAGAAAAATTAGGAAGAGTGTTTTGGACGACCCGGTAATTGCCCTTGGACCTGCTCACAACATGATCACAGATGATGAGCTCAAGTGCCTAACTTCCATTCCTTCTCACTAGGGGTGTGCAAAATATCCGCTTAACCCGCCGACCCATCCAACCCAAAGCCGACCTACCCACCCTGTGTAGGTCATTAAGTTGGCCATTTTGGGTTGGGCGGGTTAGACCCCTAAAATTGCGGATTGGATTGGGTTACAGATTGAAAAATTGCCAACCCGTTAAAACCCGATCTTCCCGCTTAATTAATAATTATACATACATAAAAAATATATATTAGTTCAGATTGTTAACTATTTAAAGTTAATCAATTCACCTAATAAATTTTTAAAGCTAATCAATCATCAATTCCCTAAACAAAACCGGCCTTCAAAAAATTCCTTAAACAAAATCTAAAAAGTCAACATTGAAACCCTAAACACCCCTACCTACCACCCACCCCATTTACTTCAGCCGTATATATAGTGTATTTATACAATTTGTATTTATATGCTCTAAGTCTCACTTTTTCTCTTCACTGTCTACACCTTCAGCTGCTGTTTTTGCCTTCCTGTTTCTTCTTTAAACGTTTTGAAACCTATTTTATATCCTTTCAATTCTTCACTGACAGCCACAATGGTAATTACTTATTTGCTTTCTTGTCTTGTATTGTTTAGTTTTTGTTTGTCTTTTTTGTTTCGGTTTCCGTCATTTGATCCATTTATATAATATAAAAAGTGTTAATATATTACATGTAAAACCATTCTATTTTGGTAGTTCATTGTATATTCAAGTTAATATGTTATATATTACAGATTCTTACAGTTCATCTTATTCTTTGTCTTTGTTTGAGTTTTTTAATAGGTGTTGGAGGGTGGAACATCTAGTGCCCACAATGACAAACCCAATGACAAACTTGAGTCTCCAATCACAAGTAATATCAATGCACTTCCTCCTAAGCATCCTAAAAAGAAAAAGAAAAAAAATCTGAAGTTTGGGATCACTTTTCAATGATGGGTGATTGTGATCTTAATAACCCTAGAGCATCATGTAATTATTGTGGCAAAGACTATGGGTGTCGTGGGAAAGGGATGGGACTAGTAATTTATGGAATCATCTTTATAATCAATGCCCTATGTCCCTTTATAAGGTCGTAGACAAAAAAATGAAAGACACTTTGTTTTCTTAAAAAAGAAGAAGCGCAATCTGCTCTCAAGGCAGTGGGGTTTAGTGAAAAAATGGCTAGGAATGCCTTAGCAAAGATGATAATTTTTTATGAGTTACCTTTTAGGCATGTAGAGAAGAAAAAATGATAATTTTTCACTATCCCTTGCTGCACCATTGTTGCTCATTATTGTATGAATCTTTATTATAAAGAGAAGAAAAAATTGAAAAAAACATTTCGAAAGCAATGAGCATACCTAACCACTGACACTTGGACATCAATTCAAAATCTTAACTATATGTGTCTTACTGCTCCTTGGATTGATAATGATTTGAACTTGCATAAAAGAATCTTAAACTTTTGTATTGTTCCTAATCACAAATGTGTCACAATTGGTAAGCATATTGGCAAGTGCTTGCAAGAGTGGGGGATAGATAAGATATTTACAATCACACACTTGATAATGCAAGTTCAAATGATACTGCCATAAAATATCTGAAAAGAAGAACTAAGGATTGGAAGACCACCATTTTGGATAATGAGTTTTTGCATATGAGGTGTTGTGCACATATTGTTAATCTTATTGTGTGTGAGGGCTTAAAAGATCAAAATGAATAAGTTGTTAAGATTAGAAATGCAGTGAGATATGTTAGGTCTTCTCCATCTAGGCTTCAAACTTTTAAAAATTGTGTAGTGAAAAAATTCCTAGTAAAAGTCTAGTATGCCTAGATCTTTTAACTAGGTGGAATTCAACCTATATGATGTTGGAGGCAGTTGTGAAGTTCCAAAATGCTTTTGAGTGGCTACAAGAGGAAGACTCACAATTTGACTCATATTTCAATGATGCTAATAATGATGAGAATGAGGTTGAGGATGATAATGGGAGAGGAAAAGGTAGCAGGAGAAAGAATATTGGGCCTCCTAATGTGCTTGATTGGGCAAAGGCTAGAATCTTTGTGCAATTTCTAAATCTTTTTTATAAGGTGACTTTGCGATTTTCAGGCTCTTTATATGTCACATCTAATGCATTTTTCCATGAACTTGTGTCAGTGCAATCTAAATTGTTGACTTTAAGTAGAAGTGAGGATAATATGTTGAAGAATATGGCTGCCAAATATGACAAATATTGGGAGAATATTAAAAATATCAATTTTTTGTTGTATGTTGCTATTGTGCTAGACCTTTGTTTTAAAATTGAGATATATCATGTTTTCCTTTAAACAAGTTTATGAGAATTCCAAGGCAAAAGAACTAACAACAATGGTGAAGGCAACATTAACAAAATTATATGAGTACTATCTTCAAAAGGATACTAGTGCTAATGTTGCGAAACCTAGTGTAAGTCAAACTTTTGAAGAGATGGATGTTGATGATGAGGAGAAAGATTCTAGCAAGTCATTTGCCATTCAATTAAGAAACACTTGGAGGAGGCAGAAAGTTTGGAGAATAAATTTGAAGTGGATAGGTTTCTAACAGAAAATTGTAAGGGTCTAGGCAATGCTGAATTTGATATTTTGGCATGGTGGAAGCTTAATAGCGATAAGTATTAAATTCTCTCTCAAATAGCACAAGATGTCTTGGCTGTTCTAGTCTCTATAGTGGCCTCTAAGTTAGCTTTTAGTACTGGTGGACGTGTACTTGATCCATTTCAAAATTCTTTAACTCCGAAGATGGTGGAGGCTCTTATTTGTGAACAAAATTGGTTGCGGTCTTCACCAATTCCAATCAACCTTCAGGTTATGGATGACATAGAAAAATATGAAGAAATTGAGTCAAGTAACATTTTTTTAAAATTATTTGTCGAAGTCGGTTCATGGATACTCTAATTTAGATAGTTTTGATTAATTGCAGTAACATGTTTATTATATGTAATATTTATTTTTTCAGAATTTGCTGCTTTAAATATAAAAGATGTAGAGAATTGATTTAGTTGATTTTGAGGAACTTGGCTTAGGCAGGTAACATCCTTTCTCTATCCTCATTTGCTTAAACTTGATTAGATTGATTACATTATAAATGATAACATGAACAATATAATAATAGTAACATTCATTTGATCTTATGTTGTGGATGATTGATTATGTTGGTACTTGCTTTGGAGGAGTTCAACTTAATTTTTGGAGTGGTCCCAAGCTTGAAGTTGATTGATGAAGTCTATATTGTGAAGAACTTTTGTTAGAATTGTATTTATTTTCAGTGGGTTTAATTTCATTACATTGTGGCTTTTGAGACCATGCATACTATTTTGAAGTTTATTTGTTATGTCGGTATGTTATTATTTTGAATCCTTGATGTGACTTTAGGAATGTTAAGACTTTGAGTTTGTTGATTTAATTTTCCTAAGTTGTAAGGCAGAGCCTACTTTTGTTAGAGATGATATATCTCTTTTTAATTGACCCTATGTTTGTGTTGGAATTGAGATTATTCAATGAAATCTACCTTTAGTTTTTTGTGTGCAATATTAGTTATATTTTGAGATTATTCAATGACAAATTGATAATTAAAAAAAAAAAAAAAAAAACACATTATTAATGCCAACCCGCTTAACCCGCTAAGTTGAAACCACCAAAATTTGTAACCAATCTGCCGGATTTAGGCTTTGGTGGGTTGGTGGCAGATTGGAATTTTCCCAACCCTCTAGTGGCGGATTGGATAGAAATATGGGCTTTTACCCGCAATTTGACCTGCGCACACCCCTACTTCTCATGAACTAGTTAGTCGCCATATCCATAAGCTAGTGTAGGTAATGTAGTCATTATTTTGATTTCCAACTCTTTTTTTTAGGTTCTTGGAGAATCTTTGCTCTTAAAAACCAACTATCTTAGCAATAAAGAGAAAGTTGTGATCGCCAACTCTAAGAATGAATCTGTTGAAGCTGAGAGTTCGAAGCTGAGGAAGGACCTGATTGAAGCTATGGACGAGACCAACAAGGTGAAGGTGAAAATCAGGAGCTTAATGAGGCACTAATAGTGGATAAGATGCTTGTCATTTAGAAGGACGAGGATATCTAGGTTGCTCTTCTGAGGACTGATTCTGAACGTGAGAAGATCATTCAATAGTTCATAAAATCTGAACACTTTTCTAATCTTCAGTTTATTCAGTACTACAAGGGTTTCAAGCTTCTTCATAGATGGACAATGAAGCATCACAACTAGGCAGTGGACTTCTCCATTCTTGATTTTGAAACTATTGATACTGAGATTCTTCCTGACGAGGCTAGAGAAAGTAGAAGCTTCTACTAGAGGAAAGGATGCTGCTAATGTTGGACGAGCAGATCCAGGCCAAGGGGATGAGGCCGTCGCTCCTTCTTAGTAAAATTTTCTTATTTGTTTAAGAACAATGGTTGCCTCCTTGTTTTGAGGCCTTTAAGAACAATGGAATATTCTACGAATCATAAGACTTCGTTATGGTTTAACTGAAAGAGTAACCGTATGAGGTATTTGCTTGGTTTTAAAATTTAGGGAGAATGAAACTGCCCAAAATGTGAAGGGGCCTTTTTTTTTTGGGGTGTGAAACTATGTGTTTTTTTCACTTTAAACCCTACATTAAAAATAAAAGAAAAAAAATAAACAAATAAAAAAAAATGCCAGCCTAAGAAAATTATGTGTGAAAGTTGAAACAATGAATTTTTTTCATTCCTAGGTAGCCTAACATATTGTTGTGTTCCTTGACTTCTTTTTTTAAAAAAGAAGTCAAGGAACACAACAATATGTTATAACATTTTCCCAATACCTTTATTTTCAGTTGTGGGGGATCCCTCTCTGATATTTTATTTTGACCTATAAGGAACTTACACCTTGGTAGTTGTGAAAATATTGTGATAAGAATAAAAAGTTACGACATTTTTATAATACAATACCTTTATTTTTAGTTGTAGTGGATTTTGGTATGATATTTTATTATTTTATTTTATTTTGAATTTTAAGGAATTGACACCTATGTCACAACATTTTTCACAATATATTTATTTTTAGTTGTAATTGAACCTAGTCTTGTATTTTATTATTTTATTTTATTTTGACGTCTAAGAAACTAACACCTCTACAATTATAAAAACTAGTGTTTAACCCGCGCAATGCGCGGGATTGTTTTACATATTAATGAACTTTGCATCCAACATAAACTTAGTTATCATACTTCTACTACATATATTCAAACTTAAATAACGTAGTATATTTAAGCATATAGTGTCCAATATCCCCTAAAATTTTTAAAAATTAGTTTCTTCAAATTACTCGTGTGTACTTCCCTGTTATGAGAGACTAAAAAAAAAAAAAGAATCTGACTTTAAGCAATTAAAACTTACATGACAATTTCAAATAGCAAATCTGCTATTCCTAGGAACCACAATGAATCACACCAAACTAAAACTTGCAAGACAATTTCAAATACCAAATCTACCATTCCTAGGAACCACAATGAAATAAACCTTGAGATTAGAGAATTTTACAACCAATAAGTTTAAAAGAGAAAAATGGCTACTGGTTTGTGAAATAGAAAGTTAGAAAAATATTAGTAAAAAAATAATGCATAATCAATGGTACATTGGAATCTCAAATTCTAAAACCAAACCAAAATATAACCCTTAAAAAGGACATTGAATCCAACTTTTTAATTGCAAAAGAAAAAAAAAGCTGTAGTGCATAATCAAGCCACAATATATAAACAAAACAGAATTCCACCTGCAACAAATAAAATGCATAATCAATAGTAGATGGGAATCTCAAATTCTAAAACGAAACCAATTCATAAATCATAACCCATAAAAACAACATTGAATCTTAATCTTGACCCTAAATTTCAATTGCAAAAAAAAAAAAGAAAAAAAAAAAAACTCAAAATCCCGAAAGCTGCAATGATACAGAGAAAATTTGTTAACAACAACCCTCGTAGTGATAAACAAAACAGATATATTAGATTATACACACACCCAAGTTATGGAATTCATGAAACTTTTCACCCATTATTATGTAATCATTTATTCATAAATGGATTTCTTTTATGTCCGCGTCCAATTAATTACATGACCCAGCCAGTAGCAAGAATTATTTCAAATAGTACTGAATAGACAATCACTTTTAAGTGAATGCATTAACACCACTCACAATTTTACATGAAATTTATATCAATACCTGTAAGCTGCTTCAGCAAAACCTAACATTGATCAAAATTCATCATCTACCACTATAAATTGATGCAAGAAGGTCACTCCTAAAAAAAAATGATTTTTAAACATTATAACATAATGAAAATGATAAATGTAAGTCTATAGAATTACATAGGAATGTAATGAAAACAATAGTGTGAACCGTGAATCAAATTTTAAAGTAAATTTACATATGGTTTATCATATTTGTGGTTTTCTTACTAAATACCCATTGAGAAGCTTCAAACAGGGCAAAAAAAAAAAAAAAAAAAAAAAAATCCTTTGACAAACCTTTTCTTTTAAAGATATATAGATAATAGGTCATACAGTATCAATTGATTTGTGGTAAATTATGATGAAATAAGCTTCAAGGCCCCAATATTTATAATTCACTTAAGTTAGAAAGGAAATTCCCAAAGTCATAATCTATTAATTCTAAAGACAACCACACAAAAATACATGTAAACGCTAACAGTTCTATATAAACAAAATTGAAAGCCCGAAAACGTGTTGAAAAACACAAGAGCTGTTTAGACCCCCCGATTAAAATTACAGCTCGATTGATTTTACACAGCTTTAATACAAAGTGTGGAATAGTGTAAAAGCAAGTGGATGAACAAGTAAGCTACTCTAATCCATAAACTAAGCAACACAGCAGTATAATAGAATTAAACAAGAGTAGGGAAGAAGGATGCAAACACAGAAAACACCGAGACGTGTTCTCGAAAAGGAAACCGAAGAACTCGGCGAAAAACCTCTCCGCCACCCTCCAAGCGGAAATCGATCTACTAGACAATCAGTTGGGATACATGAGTAAGCAAGAGACCCTCCAAGCCTAATCTACCCGATGTACCTAAGCCCTCCAAGCTCTTACTCCAACAAGGCTTCTTGGAACCGTGTCTTGTCTAGCACCCCAGATCCCGCAACAAGCTCCATGTTGCATCTGCTATTCCAGGCTTCTTCCAATGCTTCCCAGCAGCACCAAAACGTCACTCAACACTCTCAAAAGGTGTGGTAAGTGTTTGGGCTATCAACCTCTCAATGGTGTGGAAAATGGAGAGGGAAGGGTTGAGGAGATACCACAAGCAAGTGTATAGAGAAAGGTAGTGATGACAATCTCTAATTACAAATGTGTTTGGCTAGGGTTTTCTCTTTGAAGCATTCCTCAACATTTGTGGGTAATGAGGGTTTATATAGGATAGGTGCAAAATGTGTGAGTCAGTCAATACAGGCTGGCAGAACAGCATATCTCGCGGGAAGGCCTTACCCGTGAGATACTCGCGAGAGACAGCTGTCTCCACCTGTCCTGACTCTTCGCATTCCAGCATGTGCAGGGCACATGCTTCACTTCGCGGGAAGCTAAGTCGCGACATACCCGCGAGATTCCTTCAGCCTCCAATTTGCTTGAGTCTTCACACACTCTCTATCACACAACCCTTACATCAATTCCCACAACAAAATACATGGTATAAGCAATTGATAATAATTACAATCAAATTTGGCACGGAATAAAAGCCAACAGAACACATAGTTGTAAATCACAACTTTACAAAAATTAAAACTTAAAGAAATAAAAATTGAAAGAAGAAGAAGAAGAAATATTAGAAGAAATTCTTACCCCAAAATTCTCAGCCGCAAGTTCGTATTGTCTTTCCCACCATGCCTCTTGCTTTTGCACATCCTTTACAAAACTCACTCTAACTTGAAACACCTAAGCAATCCCAACCAAAATGAAAATATCACCAATTGAAAAGCCGTAAAAGAGTCAAACTTTACAAATATAAATAGAGAAAAAAGACAAACTTAACACACATACACATATACATGGAGAAAGACAGAGACCTTGCAGGTAGTGTAGATATCAATGGCTTGAACTGTTAATTGAAAGGGGCTGTACAAAGGTCTGAAATAGGTGGACAACCTAGGTGCTTTGGTTGGGATATTGAACAGTATTACCCTACAGTGGGAAGAATTAGCAAAAAAACATCAAGGAATAAGACTCATCATATTCTAATAATTACGAAAATCCTTGTAGTAAACAAAACAAATATCATGTTGTATTGGCATGAAAGAAAAAACAATAAATAATCCAGACGAAAATAGAGGATAGTTTCATAAAATAAACATAAAAAAAATTTCCAAGCTCTTTTTTTTTTTGTTTTTGACTTCACTCAGACAATTGTCGAGCACATCGAATGATGCTATGATAGGGTTGGCCTATCGTAAAAAATCTTTTGTCTCAATGAGTCTTATGTAAAGGTCTAGAATTTTGAAGAAAGGACACCATGCACTTCAGCTTGATCCAAAATCTACCAATTAAAAAGGGCAACTGATGATATAAACTATACAATATTTTCAAATAACAAATCACAACACAGATAGGAACATAAAAATTCAATGCGTCCAATAATTTGACTTATCTAAACCCTCTACATCTAAACCCATCAATCTATGAATTCAATTATAATTCACACATGATCCAATTCTACGCATCATGTATGAAAATAATAATAATAGCAAAGTCACGTAAATCCAGAACCAATAACCAAAAATTAAAGAAAGAATCTTCCACCTCTAGAGGAAGAAGCCCAAGTTTGAAAACCCACTAAAGTGTTCGACTTCTACCACAATAAGGTATAAAGCAGAAGAAACCATAGCCCCTAAAGTAAATACAATTAAATTTTTTTTGGAAAACCCTATTTAAGGCTGGCGAACTAAAGGCCAATCATTCAGCCATAGCAACCTAAAACACCCAAAGTAAATAATAACAGGGTAGGAAGGTTTTCAATTGAAAGCGAATCAGAATTCTTACCCGGGGTTCGGATTTTGCTCTTCCGAGAAGGTTGGCTTTAGTTGCAGATTCTTTGATTTTTACGGTGGCAAGGGAACTATATACGTACATAAAAACGTTACACATACAAAACAAAGAAAGATTTGGCAGTATTACAAACACAAAAGAAAGTTCTAAAAGATAAAGGTTTAGGATTTTGGTTTCAATTAGTCAAAATATAATCCAAGAACCAAGATAAAATCAATTACATCCTAATCTCTTCGTTCTCTTGTAGAACACAGAGAGCAAATAGTCAAAAAAAAAAAAAAAAAAAAACCCCTTTTCATATCAAACTTCACTTCAAGATTAGCTAAATTTTCTCATCTACGTGAATTGTAGACCACTGCATTAATCAACCAAATTTTGATTCACAATTTGCAAAATTTAGGCAAAAATTCATCGAAGATCATTGAATAAATGAAGAGTCATAACACATTGATGAATTTTCGCCTAAATTTTGCAAATTTTGAAAGGAACTGGGAAAAGTTTTTTTTTTTTTTTTCCTTAAACCAAAAGCAAATGTCTACAAACTTTTTGATAGAAACCCGTAAAACTCAGAACAAAAATGAATCAAATCTAAACCTATCCAACAAAAAAACTCAATTAAAAGTAAAATTTCATACCTAGATCTAAAAAATGGAAAAAAAAAAATTACCGGTGTTGGTTTTGGTGGTCTAAGTCTGGCCGGGGAACGAACAATCGCTGGCCTTGGATATTTCTCTCTTTCTCTTGGAGTCCGACGAACAACTCTGTTCTCTCTCTTTCTTCGTACACGGGCAAGAATCGATGCAAAGTTCTTCGCCTTTCTCTGTTTCTTTCTCTGTTTTTTCATATCGCCTCTCTGATTGCGCCTTCATTGCGTAGGCAAACTCACGCTTGTGACCCGTCCGAACCCAAGATAGCAACACGAACTCCTTCGAATCCGTACTGTTCGCCATACACACACACAAAGATCGATTCAAATCTGATTTTTCAAAAAAATTTAAAAATTTGAGGAATTCAATAATATAGAGAGCAAGAAACAAATACGTGAATCTTAAATTGGAAAAAGATTGAATTAAAGAGCAAACCTGTAGCCTAGATTTAAGGGATTGAATATTCTTGAAGAAAAAGATTAGGGTTCGTGAGAAGAGAGAGAGAGAGAGTTTGGGGGTATTGGAAGAGACTGTAAGGCTCTTCTTCATCTTGATTTGTGTATGATGTTTTGGGTTTCAGTTTTTGATCTCTCGATCTCTCTCTCCTTCTCCGTTCTCTGCCTCTCTATTTCTCTGTCTCTCTTTTCTCTTGGTCTCTCTTTCTCCTTTTTTTTTTTTTTTTCCTCCGTGTAGCACTCTTTCTTTTTTCTATCTTAAGCAGTTAATTTCCTTTTATACTAAGGGGCTCTAAACGGTGTTTTAACTTAATGAAAAATCATAATTTATCACTTTTAAATAGTGCTGTAGCATTACCAAACAATCTAATGTATCGCTTTTTAAAGTGAAACGTGTTTAAATTAAAATTTAGACAGTTATCCTATTTGTCACTACCTCCTTAATTGTAGGAATCCACTTTCTCTCAACTTCTGCTATTATATATATATATATATATATATATATAGATATTGTAACAATTAATTGTATTATTTATAACAACTCTTAAATCAAAATAAACATATACATATTAAAAAATCAAATGAAAAAAACAAGTTCAAACCAAACAGGCGTATTTGAAAAAAAGACAAAATATAAAAGATCAAAGATCAAAGAAGAAGCTAGCTAACCAAAATAATTGACCAAACAAAAGCCACTTTCGAAAGTATAGCATGCCTCTAAAAATTACTATTACTTAACCTCTTCCACATTTTATATATGATAGGCCAAAAACGAATTGAAACCCTTGTGATTAATAAGCCAAGTTTATTAATTAATCAAATTAACATGCAAACGCGTGGTAGCACAAACAAATCACCAACTAAGTTAAATGCAGCGGAAAATAAATTGACACGGTGATTTGTTTACGAATGAGGAAAACCTACACGGCAAAAACCCCACCCAGTGATTTTCAGGTCACCACTCTCGAAATTTCACTATTATCACAACAAGCGGTTACAAGTAAAGGAATCCCAGTACCTTATACCAACCTACAATTGAACCTTTATCCCAATACTCAATTGGACTTGTTCTGTAGTGACAATTTCCCCTTTCGATGCACGGCTCCCAAGTACGTGACTAACTAATTGCGTGGATCCTAGTATGCAACTTCAATCACCAACTAGAGAAGGTTGTTGGCTGCAAAGTTCTTTAGTTCATCCACGATGAAGATCAAGAAGATGCTTGGTTACAAAACCCTTTGGTGCACATACACAGCAACTTCTTCAGAAGAGATGAACTAGGGCAAAACTTTGTCTTCGGTCACAATTTGTTGAACAAACTCTGCTCAATACTTGTGTACTCTTTGACGGCCCTTAAAATAATCCTTTTATTTGTTTAGGGTTAAAAGAAAAGAAAGCCCAAACACATAATCACAGATTAGAGTCAAAACAGAACTGAAATTCTATTTTTCATAAAGCTCAACAGATACCTATCTGTCGAGATGCTGTCGAGCAGCTGTCGAGCCACGGGGTTGAAACAACTTCTTAAGCTCGATGGATAGCTAGCTGTCGAGCTTTAATGAATAGCACTTCTTCAGCTTGAATCTTGGACAGACTTGCATATCTTCAACACTTGATCTTGAAACACAGTTTCTTGAAGTATTAAACACATCCTAGATCTACCCAAATACAAGTAAAGTGTGTTTTGTCAAAGGATAATCCAATTACATAAAATAGTGACATATGTTCCTAACAAGTGAATCACATATGTCCTAACAATATAGTTGATAGAATTAGAAATAGATAAATAGATTTTAACAACCAACCGCAATTTGGTAAAGAGCTGTGCTTTAACTTGGGTTAAACGATGCATAGGGATTGTTTAGCATGTGGTGTGTGTGATGACAATGTACTTCATGGAAGATTGGCTTATAGAAATAACTTATGGTAATGACAATGTGATGATAATGGCATGTGATGACTTATGGTACGCGGTGTGATGGCAATGAATGTTAGGGTAAAGCGTCAATGATTCAAACATATTCATAACGTTTCAAAGTACACGTCAGGCAAGGATTAGGGCAACATGGGGAAAAAAACACAACCTATGGAAGGAGTAAACAAAATCGGGTTGGCAGGGAGAAGGCTGTAACCGAAGTGCAAATGGAAGGAAAACTTGGTGGAAAGAGAAGGGGTGTTGCTCACTTGGAGTTATCAAGCAAACATAAGCGGGTTTCTAAGGATGAAGGTGTGTCCTATTTCTTAATGGTGGAGGTTGGTGCCTAGCCCCACCAATCACCATGAGTTGTTTAATCTGGAACTGTCATGGGCTTGGGAAC
This sequence comes from Quercus ilex subsp. ballota, assembly GCA_032727855.1. Lineage (NCBI taxonomy): Eukaryota > Viridiplantae > Streptophyta > Magnoliopsida > Fagales > Fagaceae > Quercus > Quercus ilex. Next base: position 81,790,025 of record CM064911.1, read on the forward strand.
CCATGTACAGTGAACAAGCTTGCGGAATTGGTGCGTGTAAAAGATCCCTTTGCCGTGTTATTAGTTGAAACATGGGCAGATGAAGCAAGGCTAAAAGAGGTGATAAGGAAAATTTAGTGTGAAAACATGTTTGTTTACCCAAGAACTTTGAGAGGAGGTGGATTAATGTTTTTTAGGGGATCGACTATTGATGTAACTGTGGAGGTTTCAGGCACAAATTACATCAATGCATTGTTTCAAGAAGATGATACGGCAGAGATTGGATTGATTATTTGAGATTGCCAAGGAAGGGCTTGGCACAGGGTCAAAATCATCCCTCTTCCCTTAACTGTCGTGGGGTTTGAAACTTTGGCTACATTAAGGGCTCTACAGTTAGTTGTTGATCTGAGTTTAATTGTTGCTATCCCAGAAGCAGATTCTGACTCGTTCTCTTTGGTATCTTTTAGTTTATTTAGTCATAAGGTTAAATGTTTTGCAAATTTATCTCATTGTATTAGGTTTCCACATGTTCGTAGAGAAGGGAATAGTGTAGCTCACAACCTAGTTCGACATGCATGACATGTCATTGGTTTTCAAGTGTCGATGGAAGATGTCCCATTGCACACCATTGCTACTTATCTGGCAGTTTTGCTTACTACTTAATAAAGTTCAAAGTATTTATTCTCAAAAAAAAAAAAAAAAAAGTTAATATTTTGGGTTAGATTTCCATTAGCCTACAATTTTTGGACCTTCTTGAGGGAGGAGGAAAAACAATTATTGTCCATCATTTTGAAGTATTCTTTTAATAGATTTTTAGATAATTGCCTAATTATTTAATTTAGAAGCAACCCTTACTTCCATAAACCCGTTCAAACTTTTTTCCTAAAAATTAGTGTTAGGTTCAAATTTGAGCTGTAACATAAACCCGTTCAAAGGAGAAAATAGGTCCATTGAGTGAATAACTTTTAACTTGAGATTTTGGGTATCAATTGTGGCTCGCTCAACCAAGAAAATAAAGCTTGCCTGGTCTTGTCTTGCTTTTGCGAGTCAATAAACTTGCTTGAGTGTGTTAAAGTGTGAAATTTTTGTAAAGTTGTAATTTACAGCTATATTTTTGTTGGCTTTAATTCCATGCCAAATTTGATTGTAATTATGTTCAATCTTTTGTACCTTGTATTTCATATGGGTTTTATTTGTAAGGGTTGTGTGTGAGAGAGAGAGTGAGTGAAGACTCAAGAAAAATTGAAGACTGAAGTGTTTTCGCGGGTAGCTCGTGAGTAAGCATCCTGTGAAGTGATGCATGTGCCTTGCACATGACTGGAATGCGAAGAGTCAAGATAGGATGGAGACAATGTGTTTCGCGAGTGTCTCGCGGGTAAGGCCTTCCCGCGAAACATTCTGTTTTGCCAGACTGTCACACTATATATACCCCCATTACCCACAGATGTTGAGGTGTGCTTAAGAAAGAAAACCCTAGCCACAAACCTTGAGAGTTAGAGATTGTTATACCCACATTTCTCTACATAATTGCTTGTGGATTTTCCTCAACTCTTACCTCTCCATTTTCATACCATTGAGAGGTTGATAGCCCAAACACTTACCACACCCTTTCAGAGTGTTAAGTGAGGTTTTGGTGTTGTTGGGAAGCATTGGAAGAAGCTAGGCTTTGGCGGATGCAATTGGGCGTATTGCGGGATCTGTAGAGCTAGACAAGACACGATTCTGAGAAGCCTTGTTGAAGTAGGAGCTTGGAAGGCTTAGGTGCATCGGGTAGATTAGGCTTGGAGGGTCTCTTGCTAACCCATGTATCCCAACTGATTGTCTAATGGATCGATTACCGCTTGGAGGGCGGTGGAGAGGTTTTTCGCCGAGTTCTTCGGTTTCCTCTTTGATAACACATCGGCGTGTTATCTTGTGTTTGCATTATTCTTCCCTATTCTTTTATCTTTCATTTTACTGCTGTGTTATAATGATTATGGGTTAGAGTAGTTTATTTGTTTATCCACTCGCATTTACTCTATTCTGCACTTAGTATAAGTTAGAGTAAAATCAATCGAGCCGTAACTTTAATTTAGGGGTCTAAATAGCTCTTGTGTTTTCACACATTTTCGAGCTTTCAATTGGTATCAGAGCAGGTACACTCGTTGTGGTTTCATTACCTGAGTGTGATCCTTGACCCTTTTGTGATGGGCTGGTCACAATCTCTTAATGCCCCACCATTCTTTGGTGGGAGCAATTATGCCTTTTGGAAGGTCCGTATGAGGGCTTTCTTGTGTGCTATAGATGAGCTTGTATGGGATTCCGTTGAGAATGGGTATGTTAAACCCACAACAGCCAAGTCTAAATGGGACAAGGCAGCTCTTGCTTTGGCTAATACAAATAGTAAAGCCATTAATGCTATATTCTGTGGTGTGTCTATTGATGAATTTCACAGGATATTGCATGTGGAGACAGCCAAGGAAGCTTGGAAGATTCTTGAGATTACCTATGAGGGTACCAAGAAAGTCAAGGACACGAAGCTCCAAATGCTTTCCACCAGATTTGAAGAGCTTAAGATGGGTGATGATGAGGCTTTCGACTCATTCTATGGGAGCTTAACGAAATCGTAATTGCTAAGCTCAATCTCGGTGAGAAGATTGAGGATGCTAAGGTGGTGAGAAAGATTTTGAGGTCACTACCAGAAAGTTTACGAGCAAAAGTCATAGCCATAGAAGAGAGTAAAGATTTGGATGAGATCGAAATCCAAGAGCTCATTGGATCTCTCCAAACATATGAGCTGGGACTGCTTTCTAATAAGTCAAGCAAATCTCTTGCTCTCAAAACCATCATCGAGAGAATGGATGATTCCTCCAAAGAAGATGATGCAGAGAAGGAGGTAGCATTCCTTGCAAAGAACTTCTGAAAATTTATGAAGATGAAAAACAGTGGGAAGCCATTCAGCAAAGGAAAGTTTTCATCCTCCAAGGGTGATAGGAAGGAGTTTAAGAAGAAAGGTGGGAAGGAGTTTCAATCCCCTCAAGGAATTGTGTGTTACGAATGCAATGGCCATGGGCATCTCAAGAAGGAGTGTCCTAACTACTCGAGAGGGAAGGGCAAAGTGTTTGCCACTACTCTTAGTGATTCTGATAGTTCAAATTCAGACACTAAAGGAGAATGTGATAGTGAGGGGAACTACCAAGCCTTTATGACAATTGCCTCCATTGAGTCAAAGAATGATTTGAGCAAATTGGTTGATGAAATTGGTGATCTTTCCGAGGATAAGGAAATTAAAGAATCAGAAGATGAAGACGTGTGCCAAAATGAAGGGGAAATTAACCTACAAGAAGCATATGATTCTCTACTGGAAGATTGTGGAAAATACGCCAAAGTTGCAAATCTTGCTGTGAAAAAGATGAAAAAGGTTGAAGAAGAGCATAGGTGTATATTTGTGCAACTCAAGGAAGTAAAGTGTGAAGTACAAGGACTCAAGGGAAAGTTGGTTGAAGCTTACTCTAAGATCAAGTTTCTTGAACTTGAGGTTATCCAAGCTAATGTAAAGGTTGAGCACATCTCCACCAAGAAACTTGACAATGTGCTGTCCTCTCAAAAGTCTTCAAATGATAAGACTGGTTTGGGCTATACTGAAGAAGGAAGTTCTAACAGCGAACCCAAGAAGGAAGTAAGGCTCGTATCAACCAAGATTGAAGAGAAACTCAAAGAAGTAAAGCCTGAGATTGAGACCCCTGCTGTAGTAAAGAGAATCATTGGTGCAAGACCAAAAGAAAAAGGGAAGTCATTACCCAAAAATCAAAGGGGGCCTCACGTGAAGCATGTGTGTCATCATTGTGGCGTACAAGGGCATACAAGGCCAAATTGTTTCAAGTTTCATGCACTCAAGAGGGCTGAATCTATGCGTGGTCAAGAAAGTTCTAAGAGAAGACCAAGGGAAGCACAAGCTAAGGGAGATAGTGAAGGACTTCTCATTGGAGACGTTATGGAAATGCTGAAGAACATATCACTATGCCTTGCTAGCTTCACTCCGAGGTTTGAAATTTATATTGGTCATACCCCTCCATCTAAGGCTCTCACCCAAAACACTCGTAAAGTGTGGGTGCAGAAGGGTACTTATGCATGATCACTTCCTATGTCCATGCATTAATACTTCCAATGTTTAGGGTCATAGGTTCATGCATCATGACATGCATAATTCAATTTGTGTCTATTGCTTCTGGTTTATAACATGTTTCTTTTACAAGTTTTGTTTTGTACTTGTTTTTGTTGATCTTACTTTTCTTGTCATGTTTTTTAGTGTGTTCAAAAATTCAAAAACCCATAAAAATTGAAAAATCTTCAAAAAGTTTGATCGCTTGTGTTGTGTATATCACATGTGAGTTTGGCCTAGTACCTTCGTACTAATGGCATAGTGCATTTACGAGCTTAGCTTGTTATGTATGCACATATATATTTGTGGGAGAAATCTTGAAAACTATGTGTGATTGTTGTAAATAGATCTTCAAGCTTGTCATGAATGATTAGTCAATAGTCTTGATGGTCTTGATACTTGCATAGATTTGTGCCTATATATCTTCCCACTTTATTTTTTATGTTTTTGCAATAAAGCTCTCCAAATGTAAATCTCAAAATGAAAAAGAGATTATGAGCTGCAAAAGCCGTCGCACATACTAGTATTTGACTAGGAAAAAGGGAAAGCAACAGCTTTGCAAAGTTTATTATAGGCCTCTTGAAGATCTGCATCCTCAGAGAGTTCCCCATCAGAAGGGTTCTCTTCAACAGATACGCTTTCATTGACTACAGTAGTAGCAGTGAAAGTAATGAAGTTTCCATCCTTGTCACATCCAGACTCATCATCAGAAACCTCATTATCACTAAGGGTTACAGCCATAACTTTACCCTTAGACCTCAAGAATGTAGGACATTCAGATTTAACATGACCATACCCTTGACATCCAAAACATTGAGAACCCAAAGAATTATTGAAAGATTGACCTACTTTTTCTCTAGGTTTTTCAGTGTTGCTAACCTTTATGGGATCATTCTTCCTAAAATTTCTAAGTTCAGTAGTGTTTGAATTTCTTGCCTTTTTGTTATTGTTCCTAAGAAAATTTCTAAAGTTCTTGATAAGGTATGCAATCTCTATAGCAAAGAGTTCATCATCAAATCCACCACCCTTAACATCATCAGGAAACTTAAGAGCCAATGACTTGGATTTGCTAGCTTTGGGTAGGTCTAGCTCATAGGACTGCAAAGATCTTACAAGCTCATCAACAGGGATGGAGTCCACATCCTTACTTTCAGTAATAGCAGTCACTTTGGGCCTAAAGTCCTCAGTCAAGGATCTAAGAATCTTCCTAACAATTTTAGGTTGATCATAGATTTCACCCAGATTAAAAGCAGAATTAACAATATCATTCAGTTTAGCATAGAATTCATCAAAAGATTCATCATCAGACATCTTAATGCTTTCAAATCTAGAAGTTAATTGTTGCAATTTATTAATCTTCACTGCCTTTGTGCCTTCATGCACAGTCTGGAGGATTTTCCAAGCAGTATGAGCAATCTCAACATTAGAGATCCTCTTGAATTTCTCCACAGAAACAATGTTAAAGATGGCATTCATAGCTTTGCTATTGAACCCAGCTGCTTCTTTTTGAGAAGTTTGCCACTCACTCACAGGAGTAGTGGGCTTCTCCCACCCGTACTCAATGGAATTCCAAACCCTCTCATCAATAGATTTCAGGAATGCTTTTATCCTTACTTTCCAGTAAGCATAGTTATTCCCATCGAAATGAGGAGGAATAAACAAAGAGTGTCCATGTTCCATGACAACAGGGGTCAAGGATCAGCTCAGAGATCAAAAGATCTACAACAAGAGATCTACCTGCTCTGATACCACTTGAAAGGTTTTTAAACCCCTTAACCCAACCAGATTAACCTAGTTAATTAGCCAAGTGATTAACTTAGTCAAATTATTCAAATCTAGGTTAACAAATCAAACAATCATATCAAATATATAAAGCAGTGGAAAAGTAAATAACACAATGATATGATGACCCAGGAAACCACACAGTAAAAACCTGGGGAGGATTTGACGTAGCTATCCTCAAGGTAAACTTGAATCCATTATTTGGAAGAATCGAAGTTCATACAAGAGGACTTACAAGCTCCCCGCTTGACTACCTAATGCTACCCACCAGTAGAACTTACTGACACGACCATGTGCAAGCTCCGAATCCACTGACTCCTTCTTTCTTGGATTCTTCATAAGATACAAGCACTCCCACTTGTGTTTCTTTAAGCTCCAATGGCAGCAACTGAGTTGATCATCAAGATGTTGATATAATCTCTTGAAAACCCTAAGTTTATGTGAAGGAAAGCTCCTCAAGAATCTCACAAGAGATTCACACAAACAACAAAGTATGAGCAACAATACACCCAGAGCAACTCTAAAAAATGTGGCTAGGGTTTTGCCTTATATACCTAGAGCAAAAACATTAAACCCTAAACGTTTAATGAGGTAGGGCTGAGTTGGAAAATTCTGCAGAAAAACATTCTGGCCGACTTTCGATCGATCGAGGCAGGCTGAAATGCACCAATACATCAGCAGCCACTCGATTCCAACTTTACATGAATTACACAACTTTGAGCAAGCCTAAACAAGACTAAACATATTATTTTGATCATGGTTTGCCAACATTACACATTAGAGTTCTAAATACATCAAATCCTAAGTCTTTAGAACCTAACAAAGATAAAGGTTGCCGGTCTTGTGTAGCTTTAGCGAGTCAATAAACTTGCTGGAGTGTGTTAAAGTGTGAAATTTTCAACATCAAAAGAAAAAAAATAGTTGGTTATGTGATGAAAAGATAATATTAAAACTAGACTTACTAAATAACATAAGTTTTGGACAAATTTATAGGTAAGTCATTTGCAATCAAGTCAACTCTATATATTAAGTGGATTCAGAAAGTTAGTTATGATTTCAAAAATGTAAAAAATAATCCTAATCTAATTAGATAATCAATATTCCTAAAAAATAAAAAGTAGAGTTAATATTGTAATTCAACAAAAATCAAAAACAAAAAACTATCAGTAAAATCTTTTTCCAAAAAAATAGTGTTAGGTTCAAATTTGAGCTATAACACAAAACCCGTTCAAGGGAGAAAATAGGTCCATTGAGTGAATAACTTTTAACTTGAGATTTTAGGTATCAATTGTGGCCCTCTCAACCAAGAAAATAAAGCTTGCCTAGTCTTGTCTTCCTTTAGCGAGTTAGTAAACTTGCTTGAGTCTGTTAAGGTGTGAAATTTTCAACGACAAAAAAAAAAAAAAAAAAAGTTGGTCACGTGAAGAAAAGAAAATATTAAAGCTAGACTTACTAAAGAACATAAGTTTTGGACAAATTTATCGGTAAGTCATTTGCAATCAAGTAATCTCTATATATTAAGTGTATTTTGTTAGGTCATATGTGTTTTTCACTTGTTAAGAACATATGTCACCTTTTATGTAAATTGGCTAATCCTTATGACAAAACGCACTCTACTTGTAATTGGGTAGTTCTAGGTGTTTTTAATACTTCAAGAAACATTATTTCAAGATCAAGTGTTGAAGTCATCAAGTCTGTCCAAGAAAAAGCAAGCTGAAGTGCAATTTCATTAACTCTCGACACCTGCTCGATAGCTACTTCGACACCTGCTATCTGTCGAGAATTACGAAAATCAGTTTTCTGATTTGATTTTCTTGGGATCCGTGAATATGGTTTTGGGCTTTCTTTTCTTCTAACCCTAAACATATAAAAGGATTGTTTTAAGAGCCGTCAAATAAGACACAAGTTGCAAAAGCATTAAGCAAACCTTGTTCAAGCAAATTGTGATCAAAAGACGAAGTTCTTAACCTAGTTCATCTTCTCTCTTGAAGTTGCTGTGTATTTGCATCATAGGGTTTTGTAACCAAGCATCTTCCTGATCTTCATCGTGTATGATGAACTGAAGAACTTTGCAGCCAACCTCTCCTTCTAAAGTTGGTGTTTGAAGACGCATACTACGATCCGCGCATTGGTTAGTCACGTACTTGGGAGCCGTGTATCAAAGGTGAAAATTGTCACTACAGATCAAGTCCAGTTGGGTATTGGGGTAAGGGTTCAACTGTACGTTGGTAAGGTACTTGGGATTCTTTTACTTGTAACCGCTTGATTTGATAATAGTGGAGTTTCGGGAGTGGTGACCTGAAAATCACCCGGTGGGGTTTTTGCCGTTAGGGTTTTCCCCATTCGTAAACAAATCACCGTGTTATTTATTTTCCGCTGCATATTTAGTATTTGGTGATTTGTTTGTGCTTCCACGCAATTGCATGCTTAATTGATTAATTAACAACTTGTCTAATTAATGAATTAATTAGGGTTTATCACAAGGGGTCATTCAGATTGTGGCCTATCATATTCAGAAAGTTAGATATGATTTCAAAAATGTAAAAAATACCCTGAGTCTAATTAGATAATCAATATACTGAAAAAAAATAAAAGGTACGGTTAATATTGCAATTCAACAAAAATCAAAAATAAAAAACTGCCGAAGAAATCTTTTTCGAAAAAATTAGTAATAGGTTCGAATTTGAGCTGTAACATAAACCCGTTCAAGGAAGAAAATAGGTTCATTCAATGAATAACTTTTAACTTGAGATTTTGGGTACTAATTTTGACCCGATCAACCAAGAAAATAATGCTTGCCTAGTCTTTTGTTGCTTTAGCGAGTAAATAAACTTGCTTGAGTGTGTTAAAGTGCGAAATTCTCAACGTCAAAAGAAAAAAAAAATAGTTCGTTAGCTGATGAAAAGAAAATATTAAAGCTAGACTTACTAAAGAGCATAAGTTTTGGACAAATTTGTGGGTAAGTCACTCACAATCAAGTCAACTCAAAATATTAAGTGGATTCAGAAAGTTAGTTATGATTTCAAAAACGTAAAAAAATACCCCTAATCTAATAAGATAATCAATATTCCTAAAAAATGAAATGTAGGATTAATATTGTAATTCAACAAAAATCGAAAACAAAAAACTGCCAAAGAGATCTTTTTCCCAAAAATTAGTGTTAGGTACAAATTTGAGCTGTAACATAAACCCGTTCAATGGAGAAAATAGATCCATTGAGTGAATAACATTTAACTTCATATTGGGTATCAATTGTGGCCCCCTCAACCTAGAAAATAAAGCTTGCTTGGTCCTGTCTTGGTTTAGAGAGTCAGTAAACTTGCTTGAATGTGTTAAAGTGTGAAATTTTCAACGACAAAAAAAAAAAAAAAAAAAAAAGTTGGTCACGTGAAGAAAAGAAAATATTAAAGATAGGCTTACTAAAGAACATTAGTTTTGGACACATTTGTGGGCAAGTCATTTGTAATCAAGTCATCTATATATATTAAGTGGATTTAGAAAGTTAGTTATGATTTCAAAAATGTAAAAAATACCCCCAATCTAATTAGATAATCAATATTCCTAAAAAATGAAATGTAGGATTAATATTTTAATTCAACAAAAATCGAAAACAAAAAACCGCCAAAGAGATCTTTTTCCCAAATATTAGTGTTAGGTACAAATTTGAGCTGTAACATAAACCCGTTCAATGGAGAAAATAGATCCATTGAGTGAATAACATTTAACTTGATATTGGGTATCAATTGTGGCCCCCTCAACCCAGAAAATAAAGCTTGCCTAGTCTTGTCTTGGTTTAGAGAGTCAGTAAACTTGCTTGAATGTGTTAAAGTGCGAAATTTTCAATGACAAAAAAAACACAAAAAAAGTTGGTCACGTGAAGAAAGGAAAATATTAAAGATAGGCTTACTAAAGAACATTAGTTTTGGACAAATTTGTGGGTAAGTCATTTGTAATCAAGTCATCTATATATATTAAGTGGATTTAGAAAGTTAGTTATGATTTCAAAAATGTAAAAAATACCCCCAATCAAATTAGATAATCAATATTCCAAAAAAAATAAAAAAATAGGGTTGATATTGTAATTCAAAAAAAAAAAAATCAAAAACAAAAAACGACCAAAGAAGTTTTTTTCCTAAAAATTTGTGTTAGGTTCATATTTGAGTTGTAACATAAACCCGTTCAAGGAAGAAAATAGGTTCACCAAGTGAATAACTTTTAACTTGAGATTTTGGGTATCAATTGTAGCCCCCTCATCTAAGAAAATATATCTTGCCTGGCATTATCTTTTTTTAGCGAGTCAATAAACTTGCTTGAGTGTGTTAGCGTGTGAAATTTTTAACGACAAAAGGAAAAAAAAAAAAGTTGGTCACATGCAGAAAAGAAAATATTAATGCTAGACTTACTAAAGAACATAAGTTTTCAACAAATTTGTGGGTAAGTCATTTGCAATCAAGTCATCTCTATATATTAAGTGGATTCAAAAAGTTAGTTTTGATTTCAGAAATGTAAAAAATACCCCTAATCTAATTAGATAATCATTATTCCTAAAAATTAAAAAGTACTGTTAATATTGTAATTCAACAAAAATCAAAAATAGAAAACTGCCAAAAAAATCTTTCTCCAAAAAATTAGTGTTTGATTCAAATTTAAGATGTAACATAAACCCGTTCATGGGAGAAAATCGGTCCAGTGAGTGAATAACTTTTTACTTGACATTTTGGGTATCAATTGTGGCCCCCTCAACCAAGAAAATAAAGCTTGACTGGTCTTGTCTATTTTTTGCGAGTCAATAAACTTGCTTGAGTGTGTTAAAGTGTGAAATTTTCAACGTCAAAAGAAAAAAAATAGTTGGTTATATGATGAAAAGAAAATATTAAAACTAGACTTACTAAAGAACATAAGTTTTGGACAAATTTGTAAGTAAGTCATTTGCAATCAAGTCAACTCAATATATTAAGTGGACTCAGAAAGTTAGTTATGATTTCAAAATGTAAAAAATACTCCTAATCTAATTAGATAATCAATATTCCAAAAAAATAAAAAGTAGGGTTAATATTATAATTCAACAAAAAAAAAAAAAAAAAAACTATCAATAAAATCTTTTTCCAAACAAGTAGTGTTAGGTTCAAATTTGAAGAAAAGAAAATATTAAAGATAGGCTTACTAAAGAACATTAGTTTTGGACAAATTTGTGGGTAAGTCATTTGTAATCAAGTCATCTATATATATTAAGTGGATATAGAAAGTTAGTTATGATTTCAAAAATGTACAAAATACCCCTAATCAAATTAGATAATCAATATTCCAAAACAAAGAAAAAGTAGGGTTGATATTGTAATTCGAAAAAAAAATCAAAAACAAAAAACGACCAAAGAAGTTTTTTTCCAAAAAATTTTTGTTAAGTTCATATTTGAGCTGTAACATAAACCTGTTCAAGGAAGAAAATAGGTTCACCGAGTGAATAACTTTTAACTTGAGATTTTGGGTATCAATTGTAGCCCCCTCATCCAAGAAAATAAAGCTTGCCTGGTCTTGTCTATTTTTAGCGAGTCAATAAACTTGCTTGAGTGTGTTAGAGTGTGAAATTTTTAACGACAAAAGGAAAAAAAAAAAGTTGGTCACATGCAGAAAAGAAAATATTAATGCTAGACATACTAAAGAACATAAGTTTTCGACAAATATGTGGGTAAGTCATTTGCAATCAAGTCATCTCTATATATGAAGTGGATTCAGAAAGTTAGTTTTGATTTCAGAAATGTAAAAAATACCCCTAATCTAATTAGATAATCATTATTTCTAAAAATTAAAAAGTAGCGTTAATATTGTAATTTAACAAAAATCAAAAATAGAAAACTGCCAAAAAAACTTTCTCCAAAAAATTAGTGTTTGGCTCAAATTTTAGATGTAACATAAACCCGTTCATGGGAGAAAATCAGTCCACTGAGTGAATAACTTTTTAATTGACATTTTGGGTATCAATTGTGGCCCGCTCAACAAAGAAAATAAAGCTTGCCTGGTCTTGTCTATTTTTAGCGAGTCAATAAACTTGCTTCAGTGTGTTAAAGTGTGAAATTTTCAACATCAAAAGAAAAAAAATAGTTGGTTGTACGATGAAAAGAAAATATTAAAACTAGACTTACTAAAGAACATAAGTTTTGGACAAATTTGTAGGTAAGTCATTTGCAATCAAGTCAACTCAATATATTAAGTGGATTCAGAAAGTTAGTTATGATTTCAAAAATGTAAAAAATACTCCTAATCTAATTAGATAATCAATATTCCAAAAAAATAAACGGCAGGTTAATATTGTAATTCAACAAAAAAAAAAAAAAAAAAAACTATCAATAAAATCTTTTTCCAAACAAGTAGTGTTAGGTTCAAATTTGAGTTATAACACAAAACCCGTTCAAGGGAGAAAATAGGTCCATTGAGTGAATAACTTTTAACTTGAGATATTGGGTATCAATTGTGGCCCCCTCAACCAAGAAAATAACGCTTGCCTGGTTTTGTCTTGCTTTAGCGAGTCAATAATCTTGCTTGAGTGTGTTAAAGTGTGAAATCTTCAACGACAACAGAAAAAAAAGAAGTTGTTCATGTGAAGAAAACAAAATATTAAAGCTAGACTTACTGAAGAACATAAGTTTTGGACAAATTTGTCGAAGTCATTTGTGATCAAGTCATCTTTATATGTTAAGTGTATTCAGAAAGTTACATATGATTTCAAAATTGTGAAAAATACGCCTAATCTAATTAGATAATCAATATTCCTAAAAAAACAAAAAGTAAGGTTAATATTGTAATTCAACAAAAATCAAAAGCAAAAAACAGCATTGTAATCTTTTCCCAAAAATTTAGTGTTAGGTTCAAATTTGAGCTGTAACATAAACCCGTCCAAGGGAGAAAATAGGTCCATGAGTGAATAACTTTTAACTTGAGATATTGGATATCAGTTGTTGCCCCCTAAACCAGGAAAATAAAGCTTGCCCGGTGTTGTCTTGCTTTAGCGAGTCAATAAACTTGCTTGAGTTTGTTAAGTTGTGAAATTTTTAAAGGCAAAAGAAAAAAATAGTTGGTCACGTGAAGAAAAAAAAAATATTAAAGCTAGACTTACTAGAGAACATAAGTTTTGGACAAATTTGTGGGTAAGTCATTTGAAATCAAATCATCTCCATATATTAAGTGTATTCAGAAAGTTAGATATGATTTCAAAAATGTAAAAAATATCCCTAATCTAATTAGATAATCATTATTCCTAAAAATTAAAAAGTAGTGTTAATACTGTAATTCCACAAAAATCAAAAATAGAAAACTGCCAAAAAAATCTTTCTCCAAAAAATTAGTGTTTGGTTCAAATTTTAGACGTAACATAAGCCCGTTCATGGGAGAAAATAGGTCCATTGAGTGAATAAATTTTTACTTTACATTTTGGTTATCAATTGTGGCCCCCTCAACCAAGAAAACAAAGCTTGCCTGGTCCTGTCTATTTTTAGCGAGTCAATAAACTTGCTCGAGTGTGTTAAAGAGTGAAATTTTCAATGTCAAAAGAAAAAAAAAATAGTTGATAATATGAAGAAAAGAAAATATTAAAGGTAGACTTACTAAAGAACATAAGTTTTGGACAAATTTGTGGGTAAGTCACTCGCAATCATGTCATCTCAAAATATTAAGTGGATTCAGAAAGTTATTTATGATTTCAAAAATGTAAAAAATACTCCTAATCTAATTAGATAATCAATATTCCTAAAAAATGAAATGTAGGATTAATATTGTAATTCAACAAAAATCGAAAACAAAAAACTGCCAAAGAGATCTTTTTCCCAAATATTAGTGTTAGGTACAAATTTGAACTGTAACATAAACCCGTTCAATGTAGAAAATAGATCCATTGAGTGAATAAAATTTAACTTGGTATTGGGTATCAATTGTGGCCCCCTCAACCTAGAAAATAAAGCTTGCCTAGTCTTGTCATGGTTTAGAGAGTCAGTAAACTTGCTTGAATGTGTTAAAGTGTGAAATTTTCGACAACAAAAAAAAAAAAAAAAAAAAAAAAATTGGTCACGTGAAGAAAAGAAAATATTAAAGATAGGCTTACTAAAGAACATTAGTTTTGGAAAATTTGTGGGTAAGTTATTTGAAATCAAGTCATCTATATATATTTAGTAGATATAGAAAGCTAGTTATGATTTCAAAAATGTAAAAAATACCCCTAATCAAATTAGATAACCAATATTCCAAAACAAAGAAAAAGTGGGGTTGATATTGTAATTCGAAAAAAAAATCAAAAACAAAAAACGACCAAAGAAGTTTTTTTCCTAAAAATTTGTGTTAGGTTCATATTTGAGCTGTAACATAAACCCGTTCAAGGAAGAAAATAGGTTCACCGAGTGAATAACTTTTAACTTGAGATTTTGGGTATCAATTGGAGCCCCCTCATCCAAGAAAATAAAGCTTGCCTGGTCTTGTCTATTTTTAGCGAGTTAATAAACTTGCTTGAGTGTGTTAGAGTGTGAAATTTTTAACGACAAAAGGAAAAAAAAAAAAAGTTGGTCACAAGCAGAAAAGAAAATATTAATGCTAGACATACTAAAGAACATAAGTTTTCGACAAATATGTGGGTAAGTCATTTGCAATCAAGTCATCTCTATATATTAAGTGGATTCAGAAAGTTAGTTTTGATTTCAGAAATGTAAAAAATACCCCTAATCTAATTAGATAATCATTATTTCTAAAAATTAAAAAGTAGTGTTAATATTGTAATTTAACAAAAATCAAAAATAGAAAACTGCCAAAAAAACTTTCTCCAAAAAATTAGTTTTTGGCTCAAATTTTAGATGTAACATAAACCCGTTCATGGGAGAAAATCGGTCCACCGAGTGAATAACTTTTTAATTGACATTTTGGGTATCAATTGTGGCCTGCTCAACCAAGCAAATAAAGCTTGCCTGGTCTTGTCTATTTTTAGCGAGTCAATAAACTTGCTTCAGTGTGTTAAAGTGTGAAATTTTCAACATCAAAAGAAAAAAAATAGTTGGTTATACGATGAAAAGAAAATATTAAAACTAGACTTACTAAAGAACATAAGTTTTGGACAAATTTGTAGGTAAGTCATTTGCAATCAAGTCAACTCAATATATTAAGTGGATTCAGAAAGTTAGTTATGATTTCAAAAATGTAAAAAATACTCCTAATCTAATTAGATAATCAATATTCCAAAAAAATAAAAGGCAGGTTAATATTGTAATTCAACCAAAAAAAAAAAAAAAAAAAACTATCAATAAAATCTTTTTCCAAACAAATAGTGTTAGGTTCAAATTTGAGTTATAACACAAAACCCGTTCAAGGGAGAAAATAGGTCCATTGAGTGAATAACTTTTAACTTGAGATATTGGGTATCAATTGTGGCCCCCTCAACCAAGAAAATAACGCTTGCCTGGTTTTGTCTTGCTTTAGCGAGTCAATAACCTTGCTTGAGTGTGTTAGAGTGTGAAATTTTTAACGACAAAAGGAAAAAAAAAAGTTGGTCACATGCAGAAAAGAAAATATTAATGCTAGACATACTAAAGAACATAAGTTTTCGACAAATTTGGGGGTAAGTCATTTGCAATCAAGTCATCTCTATGTATTAAGTGGATTCAGAAAGTAAGTTTTGATTTCAGAAATGTAAAAAATACCCCTAATCTAATTAGATAATCATTATTCCTAAAAATTAAAAAGTAGTGTTAATATTGTAATTCGACAAAAATCAAAAATAGAAAACTGCCAAAAAAATCTTTCTCCAAAAAATTAGTGCTTGGTTCAAATTTTAGATGTAACATAAACCCGTTCATGGGAGAAAATCGGTCCATTGAGTGAATAACTTTTTACTTGACATTTTGGGTATCAATTGTGGCCCGCTCAACCAAGAAAATAAACCTTGCCCGGTCTTGTCTACTTTTAGCGAGTCAATAAACTTGCTTCGGTGTGCTAAAGTGTGAAATTTTCAACGTGAAAAGAAAAAAAATAGTTGGTTATATGATGAAAATAAAATATTAAACCTAGACTTACTAAAGAACATAAGTTTTGGACAAATTTGTAGGTAAGTTATTTGCAATCAAGTCAACTCAATATATTAAGTGGATTCAGAAAGTTAGTTATGATTTCAAAAATGTAAAAAATACTCCTAATCTAATTAGATAATCAATATTCGAAAAACATAAAAGGCAGGTTAATATTGTAATTCAAAAAAAAAAAAAAACTATCAATAAAATCTTTTTCCAAAAAAATAGTGTTAGGTTCAAATTTGAGCTATAACACAAAACCCGTTCAAGGGAGAAAATAGGTCCATTGAGTGAATAACTTTTAACTTGAGATATTGGGTATCAATTGTGTCCCCCTCAACCAAGAAAATAATGCTTTCCTGGTTTTGTCTTGCTTTAGCGAGTCAACAACCTTGCTTGAGTGTGTTAAAGTGTGACATTTTCAACGACAACAGAAAAAAAAACGTTGGTCATGTGAAGAAAACAAAATATTAAAGCTAGACTTACTGAAGAACATAAGTTTTGGACAAATTTGTCGAAGTCATTTGCGATCAAGTCATCTTTATATGTTAAGTGTATTCAGAAAGTTACATATGATTTCAAAATTGTAAAAAATACGCCTAATCTAATTAGATAATCAATATTCCTAAAAAAACAAAAAGTAAGGTTAATACTGTAATTCAACAAAAATCAAAAACAAAAAACAGCAATGTAATCTTTTCCCAAAAATTTAGTGTTAGGTTCAAATTTGAGCTGTAACATAAACCCGTCGAAGGGAGAAAATAGGTCCATGAGTGAATAACTTTTAACTTGAGATTTTGGATATCAATTGATGCCCCCTAAAGCAGGAAAATAAAGCTTGCCCGGTGTTGTCTTGCTTTAGCGAGTCAATAAACTTGCTTGAGTTTGTTAAGTTGTGAAATTTTTTAAGACAAAAGAAAAAAATAGTTGGTCACGTGAAGAAAAAAAAAATATTAAAGCTAGACTTACTAGAGAACCTAAGTTTTGGACAAATTTGTGGGTAAGTCATTTGAAATCAAATCATCTCCATATATTAAGTGTATTCAGAAAGTTAGATAAGATTTCAAAAATGTAAAAAATATCCCTAATCTAGTTAGATAATCATTATTCCTAAAAATTAAAAAGTAGTGTTAATACTGTAATTCCACAAAAATCAAAAATAGAAAACTGCCAAAAAAATCTTTCTCCAAAAAATTAGTGTTTGGTTCAAATTTTAGATGTAACATAAGCCCGTTCATGGGAGAAAATAGGTCCATTGAGTGAATAACTTTTTACTTTACATTTTGGGTATCAATTGTGGCCCCCTCAACCAAGAAAATAAAGCTTGCCTGGTCTTGTCTATTTTTAGCTAGTCAATAAACTTGCTTGAGTGTGTTAAAGAGTGAAATTTTCAATGTCAAAAGAAAAAAAAATAGTTGATAATATGAAGAAAAGAAAATATTAAAGGTAGACTTACTAAAGAACATAAGTTTTGGACAAATTTGTGGGTAAGTCACTCACAATCAAGTCAACTCTATATATTAAGTGGATTCATAAAGTTAGTTTTGATTTCGAAATTGTAAAAAGTACCCCTAATCTAATTTGATAATATTTTAATTCAACAAAAATGAAAAACAAAAAACTGCAAAGTAATCTTTTTCCAAAAAATTAGTGTTAGGTTCAAATTTGAGCTATAACATAAACTTGTTCAAGGGAGAGAGTAGGTTCATTGAGTGAATAACTTTTGACTTGAGATATTGGGTATCAATTGTGGCCCCCTCAACCAAGGAAATAACGCTTGCCTGGTTTTGTCTTGCTTTAGCGAGTCAATAACCTTGCTTGAGTGTGTTAAAGTGTGAAATTTTCAACGACAACAGAAAAAAAAAAAGTCTGTCACATGCAAAAAAGAAAATATTGAAGCTAGACTGACTAAAGAACAGAAGTTTTGGAAAAATTTGTGGGTAAGTCAGTCGCAATCAAGTCAACTCTATATATTAAGCGGACTCAGAAAGTTAGTTATGATTTCAAAAAGGTAAAAATACTCCTAATCTAATTAGATAATCAATATTCCTAAAAAATAAAAACTAGGGTTAATATTGTAATTCAACAAAAACAAAAAACAAAAAACTGACAAAGAAATCTTTTTCCAAAAAATTAGTGTTAGGTTCAAATTTGTGGCCCCCTCAACCAAGAAAATAAAGCTTGCCTGGTCTTGACTAGCTTTAGCGAGTCAATAAACTTTCCTGAGTGTGTTTAAGTGTGAAATTTTCAACCAAAAAAAAAAAAAAAAAAGTTGGTCATGTGAGGAAGAGAAAATATTAAAGATAGACCTACTAAAGAACGTTAATTCTGGGCAAATTTGTGCGGAACTCATTTGCATTCAAGTCATCTCTATATATTAAGTGGATTCAAAAAAAAAAAAAAGTGGGGTTGATATTGTAATTAAAAAAAAAATCTAAAACAAAAAACGACCAAAGAAGTTTTTTTCCTAAAAATTTGTGTTAGGTTCATATTAAAGCTAGACTTACGAAAGAACATAAGTTTTGGACAAATTTGTGGGGAAGTCATTTGCAATCAAGTCATCTCTATATATTAAGTGGATTCAGAAAGTTAGTTTTTATTTCAAAAATGAAAAAAAAAAAAAAAAAACCCTAATCTAATTAGATAATCATTATTCCCTAAAAATAAAAAGTAGTGTTAATATTGTAATTCAACAAATATCAAAAACAGAAAACTGCCAAAGAAATCTTTCCCCCAAAAATTAGTGTTTGGTTCAAGTTTTAGTTGTAACATAAACCTATTCAGGGAGAAAATTGGTCCATTGAGTGAATAACTTTTTACTTGAGATTTTGGGTATCAATTGTGGCCCCCTCAACCAAGAAAATAAAGCTTGCCTTGTCTTGTCTTGCTTTAGCGGGTCAATAAACTTGCTTGAGTGTGTTAAAGTGTGAAATTTTCAACAACAAAAGAAAAAAAAAGTTGGTCACGTGAAGAAAAGAAAATATTAAATCTATACTTACTAAAGAACATAAGTTTTGGACAAATTTGTAGGTAAGTCACTCGCAATCAAGTCAACTCTATATATTAAGTGGATTCATAAAGTTAGTTTTGATTTCGAAATTGTAAAAAGTACCCCTAATCTAATTTGATAATATTTTAATTCAACAAAAATGAAAAACAAAAAACTGCAAAGTAATCTTTTTCCAAAAAATTAGTGTTAGGTTCAAATTTGAGCTATAACATAAACTTGTTCAAGGGAGAGAGTAGGTTCATTGAGTGAATAACTTTTGACTTGAGATATTGGGTATCAATTGTGGCCCCCTCAACCAAGGAAATAACGCTTGCCTGGTTTTGTCTTGCTTTAGCGAGTCAATAACCTTGCTTGAGTGTGTTAAAGTGTGAAATTTTCAACGACAACAGAAAAAAAAAAAAAGTCTGTCACATGCAAAAAAGAAAATATTAAAGCTAGACTGACTAAAGAACAGAAGTTTTGGAAAAATTTGTGGGTAAGTCAGTCGCAATCAAGTCAACTCTATATATTAAGCGGATTCAGAAAGTTAGTTATGATTTCAAAAAGGTAAAAATACTCCTAATCAAATTAGATAATCAATATTCCTAAAAAATAAAAACTAGGGTTAATATTGTAATTCAACAAAAACAAAAAACAAAAAACTGACGAAGAAATCTTTTTCCAAAAAATTAGTGTTAGGTTCAAATTTGTGGCCCCCTCAACCAAGAAAATAAAGCTTGCCTGGTCTTGACTAGCTTTAGCGATTCAATAAACTTTCCTGAGTGTGTTTAAGTGTGAAATTTTCAACCAAAAAAAAAAAAAAAAGTTGGTCATGTGAGGAAAAGAAAATATTAAAGATAGACCTAGTAAAGAACGTTAATTCTGGGCAAATTTGTGCGGAACTCATTTGCATTCAAGTCATCTCTATATATTAAGTGGATTCAAAAAAAAAAAAAGTGGGGTTGATATTGTAATTAAAAAAAAAATCTAAAACAAAAAACGACCAAAGAAGTTTTTTTCCTAAAAATTTGTGTTAGGTTCATATTAAAGCTAGACTTACTAAAGAACATAAGTTTTGGACAAATTTGTGGGGAAGTCATTTGCAATCAAGTCATCTCTATATATTAAGTGGATTCAGAAAGTTAGTTTTTATTTCAAAAATGTAAAAAAAAAAAACCCTAATCTAATTAGATAATCATTATTCCCTAAAAATAAAAAGTAGTGTTAACATTGTAATTCAACAAAAATCAAAAACAGAAAACTGCCAAAGAAATCTTTCCCCCAAAAATTAGTGTTTGGTTCAAGTTTTAGTTTTAACATAAACCTATTCAGGGTGAAAATTGGTCCATTGAGTGAATAACTTTTTACTTGAGATTTTGGGTATCAATTGTGGCCCCCTCAACCAAGAAAATAAAGCTTGCCTTGTCTTGTCTTACTTTAGCGGGTCAATAAACTTGCTTGAGTGTGTTAAAGTGTGAAATTTTCAACAACAAAAGAAAAAAAAAGTTGGTCACGTGAAGAAAAGAAAATATTAAATCTATACTTACTAAAGAACATAAGTTTTGGACAAATTTGTAGGTAAGTCAATTGCAATCAAGTCAACTCTATATATTAAGTGGATTTAGAAAGTTAGTTATGATTTCGAAATTGTAAAAAATACTCCTAATCTAAATAGATAATCAATAATCCAAAAAAATAAAAAAGTGGGGTTAGTATTGTAGTTCAACAAAAATCAAAAACAAAAAACTGCAAAGTAATCTTTTTCCAAAAAATTAGTGTTAGGTTCAAATTTGAGCTGTAACATAGGCTTGTTCAAGGGAGAGAATAGGTTCATAGAGTGAATAACTTTTTACTTGAGATTTTCAGCATCAATTGTTGCCCCCCAAACCAAGAAAATAAAGCTTGCCCAGTCTTGCCTTGCTTTAGCGTGTGAATAAACTTGCTTGAGCATGTTAAAGTGTGAAATTTTTAACGACAAAAGAAAAAAAAAAGTTCGTCACATGCAGAAAAGAAAATATTAAAGCTAGACTGAATAAAGAACATAAGTTTTGAAAAAATTTGTGGGTAAGTCAGTCGCAATCAAGTCAACTCTATATATTAAGCGGATTCAGAAAGTTTGTTATGATTTCAAAAAGGTAAAAAATATTCCTAATCTAATTAGATAATCAATATTCCTAAAAAATAAAAAGTAGGGTTAATATTGTAATTCAACAAAAATAAAAAACAAAAAACTGACAAAGAAATCTTATTTCAAAAAATTAGTGTTAGGTTCAAATTTGTGGCCCCCTCAACCAAGAAAATAAAGCTTGCCTGGTCTTGACTAGCTTTAGCGAGTCCACAAATTTCCTGAGTGTGTTAAAGTGTGAAATTTTCAACAAAAAAAAAAAAAAAAAAAAAAAAATTGGTCACTTGAAGAAAAGAAAATATTAAAGATAGACCTACTAAAGAACGTTAGTTTTGGACAAATTTGTGGAGAAGTCATTTGCAATCAAGTCATCTCTATATATTAAGTGGATTCAGAAAGTTAGTTTTGATTTCAAAAATGAAAAAAAAAAACCCCTAATCTAATTAGATAATCATTATTCCCTAAAAATAAAAAGCAGTGTTAATATTGTAATTCAACAAAAATCAAAAACATAAAACTTCCAAAGAAATCTTTCCCCCAAAAATTAGTGTTTGGTTCAAATTTTAGTTGTAGCATAAACCTATTCAGGGAGAAAATTGGTCCATTGAGTGAATAACTTTTTACTTGAGATTTTGGGTATCAATTGTGGCCCCCTCAACCAAGAAAATAAAGCTTGCCTGGTCTTGTCTTGCTTTAGCGAGTCAATAAACTTGCTTGAGTGTGTTAAAGTGTGAAATTTTCAACAACAAAAGAAAAAAAAAGTTGGTCACGTGAAGAAAAGAAAATATTAAATCTATACTTACTAAAGAACATAAGTTTTGGACAAATTTGTAGGTAAGTCATTTGCAATCAAGTCAACTCTATATATTAAGTGGATTTGGAAAGTTAGTTATGATTTCAAAATTGTAAAAAATACTCCTAATCTAATTAGATAATCAATAATCCAAAACAATAAAAAAGTGGGGTTAGTATTGTAGTTCAACAAAAATCAAAAACAAAAAACTGGAACGTAATCTTTTTCCAAAAAATTAGTGTTAGGTTCAAATTTGAGCAGTAACATAAGCTTGTTCAAGGGAGAGAATAGGTTCATTGAGTGAATAACTTTTGACTTGAGATTTTCAGCATCAATTGTTGCCCCCTAAACCAAGAAAATAAAGCTTGCCCAGTCTTGCCTTGCTTTAGCGTGTGAATAAACTTGCTTGAGCATGTTAAAGTGTGAAATTTTTAACGACAACAGAAAAAAAAAAGTTCGTCACATGCAGAAAAGAAAATATTAAAGCTAGATTGAATAAAGAACATAAGTTTTGGAAAAATTTGTGGGTAAGTCAGTCGCAATCAAGTCAACTCTATATATTAAGCGGATTCAGAAAGTTTGTTATGATTTGAAAAAGGTAAAAAATATTCCTAATCTAATTGGATAATCAATATTCCTAAAAAATAAAAAATAGGGTTAATATTGTAATTCAAGAAAAATAAAAAACAAAAAACTGAGAAAGAAATCTTTTTCCAAAAAATTAGTGTTAGGTTCAAATTTGTGGGCCCCTCAACCAAGAAAATAAAGCTTGCCTGGTCTTGACTAGCTTTAGCGAGTCCATAAACTTTCCTGAGTGTGTTAAAGTGTGAAATTTTCAACCAAAAAAAAAAAAAAAAATTGGTCACTTGAAGAAAAGAAAATATTAAAGATAGACCTAGTAAAGAACGTTAGTTTTGGACAAATTTGTGGGGAAGTCATTTGCAATCAAGTCATCTTTATATATTAAGTGGATTCAGAAAAATAAAAAGTGGGGTTGATATTGTAATTCAAAAAAAAAAAATCAAAAACAAAAAACGACCAAAGAAGTTTTTTTCCTAAAAATTTGTGTTAGGTTCATATTAAAGCTAGACTTACTAAAGAACATAAGTTTTGGACAAATTTGTGGGGAAGTCATTTTCAATCAAGTCATCTCTATATATTAAGTGGATTCAGAAAGTTAGTTTTGATTTCAAAAATGTAAAAAAACCCCATAATCTAATTTGATAATCAGTATTCCTTAAAAATAAAAAGTAGTGTTAATATTGTAATTCAACAACAATCAAAAACAGAAAACTGCCAAAGAAATCTTTCCCCCAAAAATCAGTTTTTGGTTCAAATTTTAGCTGTAACATAAACCTATTCAGGGAGAAAATAGGTCCATTGAGTGAATAACTTTTTACTTGAGATTTTGGGCATCGATTGTGGCCCCCTCAACCAAGAAACTAAAGCTTGCCTGGTCTTGTCTCGCTTGAGCGAGTCAATAAACTTGCTTGAGTGTGTTAAAGTGTGAAATTTTCAACAACAAAAGAAAAAAAAAAAAGTTGGTCAAGTGAATAAAATAAAATATTAAATCTATACTTACTAAAGAACAAAAGTTTTGGACAAATTTGTAGGTAAGTCATTTGCAATCAAGTCAACTCTATATATTAAGAGGATTTAAAAAGTTAGTTATGATTTCGAAAATGTAAAAAATACTCCTAATCTAATTAGATAATCAATATTCCAAAAAAATAAAAAAGTGGGGTATTTATTGAAATTCAACAAAAAAAGAAAAAGAAAAAAAAAACTATCAATAAAATCTTTTTCCAAAAAAATAGTGTTAGGTTCAAATTTTAGCTGTAACACAAAACCCGTTCAAGGGAGAAAATGGGTCCATTGAGTGAATAACTTTTAACTTGAGATATTGGGTATCAATTGTGGCCCCCTCAACCCAGAAAATAATGCTTGCCTAGTTTTGTCGTGCTTTAGCAAGTCAATAACCTTACTTGAGTGTGTTAAAGTGTGAAATTTTCAACGGCAAAAGAAAAAAAAAAGTTGGTCATGTGAAGAAAAAAATTACTAAAGCTAGACTTACTGAAGAACATAAGTTTTGGACAAATTTGTCGAAGTCATCTTTATATATTAAGTGTATTCGGAAAGTTGCATAGGATTTCAAAATTGTAAAAAATTCGCCTAATCTAATTAGATAATCAATATTCCTAAAAAAAATTAAAAGTAAGGTTAATATTGTAATTCAACAAAAATCGAAAACAAAAAACTGCAATGTAATCTTTTTCCAAAAATTTAGTTTTAGGTTCAAATTTGAGCTGTAACATAAACCCATCCAAGGGAGAAAATAGGTCCATGAGTGAATAACTTTTGACTTGAGATTTTGGATATCAATTGTTGCCCCCTAAACGAGGAAAATAAAGCTTGTCCGATGTAGTCTTGCTTTAGCGAGTCAATAAACTTGCTTGAGTTTGTTAAATTGTGAAATTTTTAATGACAAAAGAAAAAAAATAGTTGGTCACGTGAAGGAAAAAAAAAAATTAGAGCTAGACTTACTAGAGAAAATAAGTTTTGGAGAAATTTGTGGGTAAGTCATTTGAAATGAAGTCATCTCTGTATATTGAGTGTATTCAGAAAGTTAGATATGACTTCAAAAGTAAAACATACTCCTAATCTAATTAGATAATCAATATTCTTAAAAAAATTATAGGCAGGGTTAATATTGTAATTCAACAAAAATCAAAAATCAAAACTGCCAAACAAATCTTTTTCCAAAAAATTAGTGTTAGGTTCAAATTTGAGTCGTAACATTAACCCGTTCAAGGAAGAAAATAGGTCCATTGAGTGAATAACTTTTAATTTGAGATTTTGTGTATTAATTATGGCCCGCTCAACCAAGAAAATAGCGCTTACCTGGTCTTGTGTTGCTTTAGCGAGTCAATAAACTTGCTTGAGTGTGTAAAATAGTGAAATTTTCGGTGTCAAAAGGAAAAAAAATAGATGATTATAGGAAGAAAAAAAAATATTAAAGGTAGACTTACTAAAGAACATAAGTTTCGGACAAATTTGTGGGTAAGTCACTCGCAATCAAGTCAACTCCATATATTTAGTGGATTCATAAAGTTAGTTTCGATTTCAAAAATGTAAAAAGGACCCCTAATCTAATTTGATAATCAATACTCCTAAAAAATAAAAAGTAAGGTTAATATTGTAATTCAACAAAAATCAAAAACAAAAAAAATCGAAAGTAATCTTCTTCCAAAAAATTAGTGTTAGGTTCAAATTTGAGCTGTAACATAAACTTGTTCAAGGGAGAGAATAGGTTCATTGAGTGAATAACTTTTGACTTGAGATTTTGGGTATCAATTATTGCCCCCTGAACCAAGAAAATAATGCTTGCCTAGTCTTGCCTTGCTTTAGCGTGTCAATAATCTTGCTTGAGCATCGTAAAGTGTAAAATTTTTAACGAGAAAAGAAAAAAAAAGTTCGTCACATGCTGAAAAGAAAATATTAAAGCTAGACTAACTAAAGAACATAAGTTTTGGAAAAATTTGTGGGTAAGTCAGTTGCAATCAAGTCAACTCTATATATTAAGTGGATTCAGAAAGTTAGTTATGATTTCAAAAATGTAAAAAATACTCCTAATCTAATTAGATTATCAATATTCCTAAAAAATAAAAAGTAGGGTTAATATTGTAATTCAACAAAAATCAAAAACAAAAAATTGACAAAGAAATCTTTTTCCAAAAAATTAGTGTTAGGTTCAAATTTTTGGGCCCCTCAACCAAGAAAATAAAGCTTACCTGGTCTGGACTAGCTTTAGCAAGTCTATAAACTTTCTTGAGTGTGTTTAATTGTGAAATTTTCAAAAAAAAAGTTGGTCACGTGAAGAAAAGAAAATATTAAAGATAGACCTACTAAAGAACGTTAGTTTTGGACAAATTTGTAGGGAAGTCATTTGCAATCAAGTCATCACTATATATTTAGTGGATTCAAAAAAATAAAAAGTGGGGTTGATATTGTAATTGAAAAAAACAAAAAAATCAAAAACATAAAACGACCAAAGAAGTTTTTTTCCTAAAAATTTGTGTTAGGTTCATATTAAACCTAGACTTACTAAAGAACATAAGTTTTGGACAAATTTGTGGGGAAGTCATTTGCAATCAAGTCATCTCTATATATTAAGTGGATTCAGAAAGTTAGTTTTGATTTCAAAAATGTAAAAAAAAAAAAACCCTAATCTAATTAGATAATCATTATTCCTTAAAAATAAAAAGTAGTGCTAATATTGTAATTCAACAAAAATCAAAAACAGAAAACTGCCAAAGAAATCTTTCCTCCAAAAATTAGTGTTTGGTTCAAATTTTAGCTGTAACATAAACCTATTTAGGGAGAAAATATGTCCATTGAGTGAATAACTTTTTACTTGAGATTTTGGGTATCAATTGTGGCCCCCTCAACCAAGAAAATAAAGCTTGCCTGGTCTTGTCTCGCTGTAGCGAGTCAATAAACTTGCTTGAGTGTGTTAAAGTGTGAAATTTTCAACAACAAAAGAAAAAAAAAAGTTGTTCACGTGAAGAAAAGAAAATATTAAATCTATACTTACTAAAGAACATAAGTTTTGGACAAATTTGTAGGTAAGTCATTTGCAATCAAGTCAACTATATATATTAAGTGGATTTAGAAAGTTAGTTATGATTTCAAAAATGTAAAAAATACTCCTAATCTAATTAGATTATCAATGTTCCTAAAAAATAAAAAGTAGGGTTAATATTGTAATTCAACAAAAATCAAAAACAAAAAACTGACAAAGAAATCTTTTTCCAAAAAATTAGTGTTAGGTTCAAATTTTTGGGCCCCTCAACCAAGAAAATAAAGCTTGCCTGGTCTGGACTAGCTTTAGCAAGTCAATAAACTTTCTTGAGTGTGTTTAATTGTGAAATTTTGAAGAAAAAAGTTGGTCACGTGAAGAAAAGAAAATATTAAAGATAGACATACTAAAGAACGTTAGCTTTCGACAAATTTGTAGGGAAGTCATTTGCAATCAAGTCATCTCTATATATTTACTGGATTCAAAAAAAATAAAAAGTGGGGTTGATATTGTAATTGAAAAAAACAAAAAAAAATCAGAAACAAAAAACGACCAAAGAAGTTTTTTTCCTAAAAATTTGTGTTAGGTTCATATTAAACCTAGACTTCCTAAAGAACATAAGTTTTGGACAAATTTGTGGGGAAGTCATTTGCAATCAAGTCATCTCTATATATTAAGTGGATTCAGAAAGTTAGTTTTTATTTCAAAAATGTAAAAAAAAAAAAAAACCCTAATCTAATTAGATAATCATTATTCCTTAAAAATAAAAAGTAGTGTTAATATTGTAATTCAACAAAAATCAAAAATAGAAAACTGCCAAATAAATCTTTCCTCCAAAAATTAGTGTTTGGTTCAAATTTTAGCTGTAACATAAACCTATTCAGGGAGAAAATAGGTCCATTGAGTGAATAACTTTTTACTTGAGATTTTGGGTATCAATTGTGGCCCCCTCAACCAAGAAAATAAAGCTTGCCTGGTCTTGTCTTGCTTTAGCGAGTCAATAAACTTGCTTGAGTGTGTTAAAGTGTGAAATTTTCAACAACAAAAGAAAAAAAAAAGTTGGTCACGTGAAGAAAAGAAAATATTAAATCTATACTTACTAAAGAACATAAGTTTTGGACAAATGTGTAGGTAAGTTGTTTGCAATCAAGTCAACTCTATATATTAAGTGGATTTAGAAAGTTTGTTATGATTTCAAAAATGTAAAAAATACTCCGAATCTAATTAGATAATCAATATTCCAAAAAAATAAAAAAGTGGGGTTAATATTGTAATTCAACAAAAAAGAAAAAGAAAAAAAAAACTATCAATAAAATCTTTTTCCAAAAAAATAGTGTTAGGTTCAAATTTTAGCTGTAACGCAAAACCTATTCAAGGGAGAAAATAGGTCCATTGAGTGAATAACTTTTAACTTGAGATATTGGGTATCAATTGTGGCCCCCTCAACCAAGAAAGTAATGCTTGCCTGGTTTTGTCTTGCTTTAGCAAGTCAATAACCTTGCTTGAGTGTGTTAAAGTGTGAAATTTTCAACGGCAAAAGAAAAAAAAATGTTGGTCACGTGAGGAAAAAGATTATTAAAGCTAGACTTACTGAAGAACATAAGTTTTGGACAAATTTGTCGAAGTCATTTGCAATCAATTCATCTTTATATATTAACTGTATTCAGAAAGTTGCATAGGATTTCAAAATTGTAAAAAATACGCCTAATCTAATTAGATAATCAATATTCCTAAAAAAATTAAAAGTAAGGTTAATATTGTAATTCAACAAAAATCAAAAACAAAAAACTGCGTTGTAATCTTTTTCCAAAAATTTAGTGTTAGGTTCAAATTTGAGCTGTAACATAAACCCGTCCAAGGGAGAAAATAGGTCCATGAGTGAATATCTTTTAACTTGAGATTTTGTATATCAATTGTTGCCCTCTAAACCAGGAAAATAAAGCTTGCCCGGTATAGTCTTGCTTTAGCGAGTCAATAAACTTGCTTGAGTTTGTTAAATTGTGAAATTTTAAATGACAAAAGAAAAAAATAGTTGGTCACGTGAAGGAAAAAAAAAATATTAGAGCTAGACTTACTAGAGAACATAAGTTTTGGACAAATTTGTGGGTAAGTGATTTGAAATGAAGTCATCTCTGTATATTGAGTGTATTCAGAAAGTTAGATATGATTTCAAAAGTAAAAAATACTCTTAATCTAATTAGATAATCAATATTCTTAAAAAAATTATAGGCAGGGTTAATATTGTAATTCAACAAAAATCAAAAATCAAAACTGCCAAACAAATCTTTTTCCAAAAAATTAGTGTTAGGTTCAAATTTGAGTCGTAACATAAACCCGTTCAAGGAAGAAAATAGGTCCATTGAGTGAATAACTTTTAATTTGAGATTTTGTGCATTAATTATGGCCCGCTCAACCAAGAAAATAGCGCTTGCCTGGTCTTGTGTTGCTTTAGCGAGTCAATAAACTTGCTTGAGTGTGTTAAATAGTGAAATTTTCAACGTCAGAAGAAAAAAAAAGATGATTATAGTAAGAAAAAAAATATTAAAGGTAGACTTACTAAAGAACATAAGTTTCGGACAAATTTGTGGGTAAGTCACTCGCAATCAAGTCAACTCCATATATTAAGTGGATTCATAAAGTTAGTTTTGATTTCAAAAATGTAAAAAGTACCCTTAATCTAATTTGATAATCAATACTCCTAAAAAATAAAAAGTAAGGTTAATATTGTAATTCAACTAAAATCAAAAACAAAAAACTCGAAAGTAATCTTCTTCCAGGTTCAAATTTGAGCTGTAACATAAACTTGTTCAAGGGAGAGAATAGGTTCATTGAGTGAATAACTTTTGACTTGAGATTTTGGTTACCAATTGTTGCCCCCTAAACCAAGAAAATAATGCTTGCCCAGTCTTGCCTTGCTTTAGTGTGTCAATAAACTTGCTTGAGCATCTTAAAGTGTAAAATTTTTAACGACAAAAGAAAAAAAAAAGTTCGTCACATGCTAAAAAGAAAATATTAAAGCTAGACTGACTAAAGAACATAAGTTTTGGAAAAATTTGTGGGTAAGTCAGTCACAATCAAGTTAACTGTATATATTAAGTGGATTCAAAAAGTTAGTTGTGATTTCAAAAATGTAAAAAATGCTCCTAATCTAATTAGATAATCAATATTCCTAAAAAATAAAAAGTAGGGATAATATTGTAATTCAACAAAAATCAAAAACAAAAAACTGACAAAGAAATCTTTTTCCAAAAAATTAGTGTTAGGTTCAAATTTGTGGCCCCCTCAACCAAGAAAATAAAGCTTGCATGGTCTTGACTAGCTTTAGCGAGTCAATAAACTTTCTTGAGTGTGTTAAAGTGTGAAATTTTCAACCAAAAAAAAAAAAAAAAGTTGGTCACGTGAAGAAAAGAAAATACTAAAGATAGACTTACTAAAGAACGTTAGTTTCAGACAAATTTGTGGGTAAGTCATTTGTAATCAAGTCATCTCTATATATGAAGTGGATTCAGAAAGTTAGTTATGATTTCAAAAATGTAAAAAAAAAAACCCTAATCAAATTAGATTATCAATATTCCTAAACAAATAAAAAGTGGGGTTGATATTGTAATTCAAAAAAAATCAAAAAATCAAAAACAAAAAACGACCCATGAAGTTTTTTTCCTAAAAATTTGTGTTAGGTTCATATTTGAGTTGTAACATTAACCCAATGACGGAACTATAGTTGGACTAGGGGGGGGGGGGGGGGGGGCAGTGGCCCCCCCTAAATTTTTTCAAATTTTTTTTAGTGTAGATATATATGTGTGTGTCTATTAATTTTAGCAATTTGTTTCAATTAATTTGCACTTTGCCCTCTCAACAATATTATTGATCTTTTTAAAGGCTATAAAAGATTTTATTGATCTAAAATTTGAAATAAATTTAACAAGCTTAACAACAAAATTTACCAATAATAAACTTAAGCCCAAACAACACCCCAAAACAAACTCACGCAAGACACAAACAAAAAATAAAATAAAATAGAATAAAAAATTCCTAAGCCAATTCTAACTAGTCTAAGTGAACACCCATACACATTTGACAACACACAAGACACCCAAAAAAAAAGCTTAACTTTCTAAATTCAGAAGTGCTACGTCCACAACATTTTCAAAACAAATCACATGCGGTAAGTTGTTATTGGTTCTAATTTGAATCAACAACTTAAATTACTTTTTTGCTCACTCATAACAACCAATAATAACCTACCACTTACGATTTGTTGTGAAAATGTAGTGAAAATATTGTGGACATAATATTTCTCTTCTAAATGAATGCTTACGTGGAGTTTCAAAAAAAAATTTGTTTATACTTTTGCCCCCCCTAAATCTAAGTCCTAGCTTCGTCCCTGCATTAACCCGTTCGGGGAAGAAACTAGGTCCACTGAGTGAATAACTTTTAACTGGAGATTTTGGGTATCAATTGTAGCCCCCTCAACCAAGAAAATAAAGCTTGCCTGGTCTTGTCTATTTTTAGGGAGTCAATAAACTTGCTTGAGTGTGTTAAAGTGTGAAATTTTTAACGACAAAAGAAAAAAAAAAAGTTGGTCACATGCAGAAAAGAAAATATTAAAGCTAGACTTACTAAAGAACATAACACTACAACAAAAGTGGGCTATAATGACAAAAACATTTCGTCACAATATGTCCTTATTTCGTTACGAATACATATGGTGACGAAATAGTGACGAAAAAACATTCGTCACCTAAGCTCCGTCACCTTATGTATTGGTGACGAAAATGTTTCGTCACCAAAAAAGAAAAGATAGGTGACGAAATTTTTTCGTCACCAATAAAAAATGATAGGTGACAAAAGTTTTTCGTCACCTAATGTTTTCGTCACTAAACCTTACTTTCAGTGACAAAATATTTCGTCACCAAATATATATTTTTTCCAATATCAATAGATTAGGTGACGAAGTTTTGCGTCACCGATTGTTTTTTTTTTTTTTTTTTTACTTCAATAGATCAGGTGACGAATTATTTCGTCACCAATTTTTGCTTATAGTCAGATATGGCGAAGAAAATTATCGTCACCAATTTTATTTTTTTATTAATATTCTTTACATTTACTTGCCATTATATTAACCTGTTCATTTCTAACCAAATCCATAAAAATAAAATAAAAACACATCCATTCATTTCAAACCAAATCCTTAAAAAAACATCCATACAATCTAAAAATGCAATAAAGATGTTCACAAAGTAATTACAACCATTTATATACAAATGATGTCTTAGCTTCCAAACTTTACAGAAAATTATTTGAGTTCAAGTAGTTCCACAAAAGCTATCTTTTTGCCACAAATCCCATATCTGCACAAGTATAAAGGAAAATACATCAATAACAAACTAGACTGCAAACCTATATCCTTGATCAAATGTACTACAAAAAATATATATATATATATATATTATTAGAAAGACAATGCAGAAAATGTCCACAGAATACCCAATAACAAACTAGAAAAATAATCATAATGCAACATCACATGAAGCCAAACTATCAAAGAAAGAAAATCCACAACATTCTCTAAAAAAAAAAAAAAAAAACAAACCCACATTACAAACCATG
Organism: Quercus ilex subsp. ballota; assembly: GCA_032727855.1. Classification (NCBI taxonomy): domain Eukaryota; kingdom Viridiplantae; phylum Streptophyta; class Magnoliopsida; order Fagales; family Fagaceae; genus Quercus; species Quercus ilex. Next base: position 81,822,060 of record CM064911.1, read on the forward strand.
GAAAAACCACAAAGAATGCAGAAAAATCTCAATTTAAAACAAAACAAATAAAGTGCAATCCAAAACAAAAACCCAGCCACCATCATAAACACAAACCCAACCACCATAAAGAATAAAAAAATCTAGCCAACACTATTAAAAAAAAAAAAAACTAGCCACCACTATTAAACAAAAACCACAGCCACCACTATAAACAAAAAACACAACACCACCATTAAACAAAAAACACAGCCACCACCATTAACACAAAAACCCAGCCACTAACATAAACAAAAAACTCAGCCACCACCATAAACAAAAAACCCAACCACCACCATTAAACAAAAAGCCCAGTCACCACCATTAACACAAAAATTCAGCCACTACTATAAACAAAAAACCCACCATCACCATTAAACAAAAAATATAGCCACCACCATTAACATAAAAACTTAGCCATTGTCATAAACAAAAAGCTCAACCATCACAATAAATATAAAAAATTTACCACCAACATTAAACAAAAAAACTCAGCCACTACCATTAAACAAAAAACATAGCCACCACCATTACCACAAAAACTCAGCCACTACCATAAACAAATAACCTAGCCATCACAATAAACAAAAAACCCACCACCACTATTAAACAAAAAATACAGCCACCATCATTAAACAAAAAACCCAGCCACTACCATAAACAAAAAACCCAACCACCACTATTAAACAAAAAACCCAACCACCACCATAAACAAAAAACCCAACCACCACCATTAAACAAAAATCACAGCCACCACCATTAACACAAAAACTCAGCCACTACCATAAACAAAAAACCCACCACCACCATTAAACAAAAAACACAGTCACCACCATTAACACAAAAACTCAGCACTGCCATAAACAAAAAACTCAACCATCACAATAAACAAAAAACTCACCACCAACCTTAAACTAAAAACTTAGCCACTACCATAAACAAAAAACCCACCACTACTATTAAACAAAAAACACAGCCACCACCATTAACACAAAAACCCAGCCACTATCATAAACAAAAAACCAAACCACCACCATTAAAAAAAGCATAGCTACCACCATTAACACAAAAACCCAGCCACTACCATAAACAAAAAACTCACCACCACCATTAAAAAAAAACACGGCCACCATCATTAACACAAAAATTTAGCCACTGCCATAAACAAAAAAACCCAACAATCACAATAAACAAAAAACTCAGCCACCACCATAAACAAAAAACTCACCACCACCATTAAACAAAAAACACAGTCACCACCATTAACACAAAAACACAATCACTACCATAAACAAAAAACCCAGCCATCACAATAAACAAATAACCCACCACCAACATTAAACAAAAAACCCAACCACCACCATAAACACAAAAACTTAACCACACAATAAACAAGCATATATAAGAAAACCCAAATCATAGACAAGATGAACTGAGCAACAAATCATATATTGGCAAAACTCACTTGTTTTTAATGGTCACAGCTTCTTCCAATTGCTTCCCCTTGATCCACTTAGAAGCTAAAAAATTAAGACAGAGAGCAATTAGAACAATCCCTTACAATAACAACGGCCATATTGCCATGAAAAATGGACAATAAGCTAAAGCAGAACACAAACTACAACTTCCAAAAACTTGACAAATCAGTTAAACTGACAAATATTTAATAGCAATTTCTAACTCTAGACCAAGTTTCAGATATTTTCTATAGCCACTTATCCTAAATAAAACAAAAGTGTGGAAGTATTTAAGGGGCAGTCTCATTGTGAGCCCTTGATGGTGCAGTTATATAAAGGAAGAGAAACTTTATTTCTGTCCGTTTTTAGTTTTTTATGAATGAATTTGCTAATAAATAAGCTCATGACAAGAAGGAAAGATCATACTAGGTACCAACAAACTAGGTAGAACCATGATATTTAACACAGACTGAACTTAAATCATTCTTCAGACTATGGGTACAGTACAACTCAAAAGTCTCAAAGGTCAGAAGTGAGAATTATCTTATACTAATACAACATAGCCTGGAGTTCAATAAGTTTTATTGAAGACATAAATTCAGAGAGATTACATTACATTCTAACACAAAGGCATGCTTGAACTTGAAAGCATAAAGAGCAATAGATGGACTCTAAAACCATCCAATGCAAATTCACCCCAATTCAACCCCTCTCGACAAGAAACCTACGTTACACACTGCCAATTGAACAATGTAACAAACACATGCAAGAAAGCCTCAGTCTTAACAACACAATGCCGACAAAATTAAAATTAAAAAAACGATTCTATTTCACTTCTAAAAAAAAAAAATGATTCTAAAAATAACAATTCTGAGAGAGAGGTGTGAGATTGGGGATTTAGGGTTAAAGAGGGAAAAAAATAATAATAAATAATCCACAAAGTCACCAAGTTTAATAGGGTTAAAAAGAGAGAGAAGAGTGATAAGAGAGAAAGGATCGATGAGAGAGAGAGCTTACCGGTCTTTTTGGGAGGCTAAGAGGCGTGGGTCAGTCTGTGGGAGGAGAAAGAGAGAGTAACAGTGTTTTGTTTACACAAAAAAAAAAAAATTTAGAACCCGCCTAAAAATTGAGCACCGCCCAAACAAAAATAAAAAAAAATTCAGCACGCGCTATTTTTTCTTTTTTCTTCAAAAAATTCAGTAAGCATAGTGAATAATTGAGAACCGTCCGGTTTAACCTTAAAAACCGAAAACCGGTATGATTGAACCGGTTATAGGCCGATTTGCTTAAAACACCAAAACGCAGCATTTTTTTTAATTTTTTTGTTAGGAAAGACACAGCAGTTTTATAGTAAAGATCTGAAAAATAAAACAGTCAACCAGGACTATCCTTTACCACTGAAGCTAATCAAAACATGAAAACTAAACAAGCAAATATAATTTCAAAAAAAAAAACCCAGAAAAAAAAAAAAATCATTGAGTGCTTACAGGGGTTTTGGAAGAATTAATTTGGAGAAGAATGTCCTTGAGGCTTTGATCACTGGAAGCACTTTTCAAGTTTCCATGGCGATTCAGTGGAAGATCCAAACCTGTGCCATCCAACCCTTTCTTTGCACTGTCTTCATTTCCATTCGTAGTAGCAGCAGACGCAGACTAGACATGGTAAAACGGGTCAGAATTTTCTGACCCGACTCGACCCGACCCCGAAAAAACCTGACCCGAACCCGATTTTTTTGACCCGAAGCAAATACAGGTTGACCTGTGACCCGACCCGTGTTTTTTGCGGGTCAACCCGACCCGACCCGCGACTCGACCCGAACCCGAACCATTTTTTTAAAACTTTTTTTTTTTTGGGTAAAAAAATAGTAAAACTAAGACAATATTGGTTTAATTGTTTATTGTAATTTTAAGGAAACAATTGATACATTTACATAACTATATGCAAATTAATTGAAAGATAAATGGTTGAACATTCTGTAATGAGTAAATATTTTTAGATATCAAATAGCAAAGTACATGCCAAGATAATTTGGTTACAGTAGAGTTAAAAACATAGATTTAAAATTGTAGACATGTGAGAAATATTCACAAGTATGAAAATAGTGAAGCTAAAGTATCAAATTAGCATAAATTATGAATACTTAGACCTATTTTTTAATAATTTATGTCCAAAATAAACGGCTTTTCAAAATAAATTATGATATTTCCTAGAGTGTGTGTTGCTTAACAATAATATGATATTCATAAAAGAGACCATGTATAAATAAGTAAGCAATCAAATTTTAAAGTATATCTCAAATTAAAATAGAGTGTCAGCCACAACTGATAATAGATTATAAAATTAATTTTCAAGATTGTAAATTTCTTATATATTTTTATTCTTTATCAAATGAGTTATCCAATAAGTCATTTGTAATTTTGTTTTATATTTGGAATGTTGATATTGTGTAGAAATAAAACTTGTGTATTTGTTTTACTTATCTTTGTGTTATTTTGTTTTAGATAGTAATGTTAGGATTTGTATAATTTTAAAATTGTTGAATAAGTATTAATAAGTTTAACTGAGTTCATTCTTGATATAAGTGGTGAATTCAAAATAATGCATTTTATATTAAGTAATTTGTTGCATAACTTTCCAAATGACAGATACATGTTGTTTTCTATATAAAAAAAAAAAAAAAAAAAATTCATGTGAAAAATACGGGTCAACCCGACCCGACTCGACCCGACCCGACCCGCAACCCGATTGACCCGACCCGAACCCGACCCGACCCGCCCGTTTTGCCATGTCTAAGCAGACCCACCTTCATTTTCCTTCTCTTTTTTCTTTCTTTTTTTTCTCCTTCAGTATACACTTTGAGTGGCTGAGAACTAAGAAGGTCTTGGTTTTGTCCTTTGACTGTGTGTATAGCTAGCTTGTTCTTTTTCCTTTTATTTTGTGTGGTTTTCATAATCTTATTTTGTGTGTCTGACACCACACGTAAAGGTAAAGCTGAAAATTTTGACATTTGAAATGTGTAAACAAATTCCTTAAAAAAAAATATGTGTAAACAAATTTAAAAAAATTATGCTAGTGGCATAATTTTTTTTACAATTTTGTACCACAACTTATCACATGGTGAGTTGTAATTAGTAAGAGTGTGTTTCCATATGACCCACTGACTTATTCTTACCAATCACAATTTACCATATAGTAAGTTGTGATATAAAATTGTGTCAAAGTTGTATCCCTAACATAATTCAATATAAAAATTTAAGTACACCTCTAAATTTAATTTTTAGTACACCCTTGTCAGTACTTTTTTTTTTAATATTATTCTCATCAATCTTATTATTCTTTTATTGAAAATATTATTGTTCAGTGGGGTAGGTGGATAGTTTTGGTCCTTTTTGACCTTTGGCACAAGTGCACAAGCAAGTTACAACTCATGAGAACAATTTTTTTTTTTTTTTTTTTAACGTTTGTTTGCTTTTCTTTTTTAAGAGGATTATTTTTGTTAATTAAATGAAATAACTAAAAACTTACTAAACTTTTCTTTAAAATGAATTCATAAAAAACTAACTATTATTTTCTTACATTAATAATTCTATAATATACTTTATGAGATCAACAACTACACTTTACCATCAAAAAATAAAAAACTACACTTTTATGTTTTTTTTTTAATCAACAATTACAATTTATGTCATAAAAAAATAAAGACTTCTATACAAGCTTTCAAGATGGATAGTTGAGCCCAACTTTTTTATAGTGATGGCCGTTTGTGCCACTAATTATTTTAATTAGTTTTAAGGATAATATTGTAATGTTAATACTTAATATGTTTAGTTACATTTTTTTTAATATAAAAGGTGAAAACTTACTTAAATTTTTTTATAAAAAATTTATTATATATTATAACAAGATATATTATTAGTCATAAACTTATTATATATTTTCAAAATTTTATAATTATTAATTAAATGTTTATGACATCACCAGTTCGACCACCGATTGAACCACAAAACGGGTAACCACTCCCTTTTTCGATTCTTTGACCTTACCGGTTTTTAAAATCATGGGCACTATTATAAAACCGGAACCGTTCATCATTCCAATTTTCTAACTTATTATAAAACCGGAAATTATACTTTTGTTGTGAACCTCTCAAACCGTGGTCAAACCACACGAATTTTCTAAACCGAAAGCGGGTTTTCCAGCTTCTTCTTCTCAGAAAATTTAACAATAAAAATGGCAAAAAGTAGTCTAGGTCTTCGTAAAGAGCAACTACCTGTTCACTAGATCTGTTCTTCAATTCAAAGAAGAAAGAGTGGGGAGGGGAGAGAAACTTGAATTTAGACAATTGATTGATGACATGGGAATTAATCTTTGATCACCTTGAAATTTTGTAATCATGAAAAATATATGAAGATAATGTAATCTAACAGCAGATTTGTCAAAATTCACAATGAATTAAGAAATATAGAATTGGGCTCAGGTTACACTTGATGTTACTCTACAAAATGATACACCACCCAATAACCTATTATTGGATGCATATTTTAAAAATCCAACCGTTGGATTACATGTTCTATATGTTCTTAACATGCAAGCCAATTTTCATGCCAATCGGATGTAATTTACCTTTTGATCTTTAAACTCACCTTTTATGCATTATTTTAAACTACAAAAACTTGAATTTAGAAAATTGATTGATGATATGCCTATTAATCTTTGATCACCTTGAAATTTTGTAATCATGAAAAATATATGAAGATAATGTAATCTAACGGTAGATTTGTCAAAATTCACAATGAATTAAGAAATATAGGATTGGGTTCAAGTTACACCTGATATAACTAAAAAAAATATTACACCATCCAATAACTTATTATTGAATCCATATTTTGAAAATCCAACCGTTGGATTACATGTTTTATATGTTCTTAATTGGCATGCCAATTTTCACGTCAATCGGATGTAATTTGCTATTTGATCTATAAACTCATATTTTATGCATTATTTTGAACTATTAAAACTTGAATCTGGACAATTGATTGATGACATGACAATTAATCTTTTATCACCTTAAAATTTTGTAAGCATGAAAAATATATGAAGATAATGTAATCTAACAGCAGATTTGTCAAAATTCACAATAAATTAAGAAATATAGAGTTTGGTTCAAGTTACACCTAGTGTAACTCAAAAAAAAAAAGTTACATCATCCAATAACTTATTATTGAATGCATATTTTGAAAATCCAGCCGTTGGATTACATGTTCTATATGTTCTTAACATGCATGCCAATTTTCATGCCAATCAGATGTAATTTATCATTTGATTTATAAACTTATGCATTATTTTAAACTACTAAAATTTGAATCTAAACAATTGATTGATGACATGACAATTAATCTTTGATTACTTTGAAATTTTGTAAGCATGAAAAATATATGAAGATAATGTAATCTAACGGTAAATTTGTCAAAATTCACATTGAATTAAGAAAGATAGGGTTGGGTTCAAGTTACACCAGACGTAACTCTAAAAAATGTTACACCACTCAATAACTTATTATTGAATGTATATTTTGAAAATTCAACTGTTGGATTACATGTTTTATATGTTCTTAACATGCATGCCAATTTGAATATCAATCGGATGTAATTTACCATTTGATCTTTAAACTCATCTTTTATGTGTTATTTTAAATTACAAAAACTTGAATTTAGACAATTGATTGATGACATGTCTATTAATTTTTGATCACCATGAAATTTTGTAAGTATAAAAAATATATGAAGATAATGTAATTTAACGGTGTATTTGTCAAAATTCACATTAAATTAAGAAATATAGGGTTGGGTTCAAATTACACCTGATGTAACTAAAAAAATGTTACACCACCCAATAACATATTATTAAATTCATATTTTGAAAATCCAACCGTTGGATTACATGTTCTATATGTTCTTAACATGCATGCCAATTTTCATACCAATTGGATGTAATTTACCATTTGATCTATAAACTCATATTTTATGCATTGTTTTAAACTACTAAAACTTGAATCTAGACAATTGTTTGATGACATGACAATTAATCTTTTATCACCTTGAAATTTTGTAATCATGAAAAATATATGAAGATAATGTAATCTAACAGTATATTTGTCAAAATTCGTATTGAATTAAGAAATATAAGATTAGATTCAAGTTACACCTGATGTAACTCAAAAAAATGTTACACCACCCAATAACTTATTATTGAATGCATATTTTGAAAATCCAACCGTTGGATTACATGTTCTATATGTTCTTAACATGCATGCCAATTTTCATGCCAATCAGATGTAATTTACCATTTGATATTTATACTCATATTTTATGTGTTTTTTTAAACTACAAAAACTTTAATTTAGATAATTGATTGATTACATGTCTATTAATCTTTGATCACCTTGAAATTTTGTAAGCATGAAAAATATATGAAGATAATGTAAGCGTGAAAAATACTAATATTTTAGTTCCCTCCAAAATATTAGTATTTGTGATGGTTATAACACATAATTGCAACAACTTTTCTTGTTGGTCACAAATATTTCACATTTTACCAAGTATTTGCGAGTATTTTATTTTGTCATCACAGATAAGATTTTTTTAGAGTGCTTTTTGGGTCCGTCAAAAATTCTTACCCATTTACCCATTATTAGGTGCAAACAGTTTGGATATTACCCATTTACCCATTATTACCCATTGAACTAATTAAATCTAACCCAAACCTAACTCAACCAAATTATTAAGGGTAAACCCCAACCCATCCAATTACCCAATAAAAAAAATTACCAAATTGCCCCTAAAACTTGCAAATAACCAAAGTACTCCGAAAATCCTCTAAAATTGTCGAAATGCACCCTAAACCTAAAAAGTGACCAAAATACCTCTAAAATCATAAAATTACTAAAATACCCATAAAACTTAAAACATTACCAAAATATCCCCGGAAACTAGTAAAATACCAAAATACCCCCTAAACCAAAAAATAACCGAAATACCCCCTAAAACTTAAAAATGACAAAAATACGTCATAAACCTAAGAAATTACTGAAATACTCCCCAAAACCTAAAAATGACCAAAATACACTCGAAATATGAAAATTACCAAAATAACCCCCTAAACCTAAAAAATAACCGAAAATACCCTCAAAACCTTAAAAAAAAAGACCAAAATACCCCTAAAACTTATAAAATAATCAAAATACCCCCTAAACCTAAAAAATAACCGAAAATACCCTCAAAACCTTTAAAAAATGACCAAAATACCCCTAAAACTTATAAAATAACCAAAATACCTCTAAACCTAAAAAATGACCAAAATAGCCCGAAATTATAAAAATGAATTTGGAATTTCATCACCTTCGGTTAGTCTTTGGTTAAACAATAGGTGACAAAAATTTATTTCGTCACCAAAAACACCTACATCCTAATATTGGGTGACGAATTTAGTATTTCGTCACCTCTGGTAAGTCTTTGGTGACACGAATATTTCGTCACCCTAGGTTTTCCTTTTTTTTCATGACCTATAGTGACGAAATAAATATTTCGTCACCAATTTGTACATCTTTGGTGACGAAATATTGATTTTGTCACCAATTGGTACATCTTTGGTGACGAAATATTGATTTCGTCACCAATTTTAAAATTTTTATAATATTTGGTGACGAATTCTTCTTTTCCTCACTAAATGTTATCATTCGGTGACGAAATTGTTTATCCTCACTAGATTTCGTCACCATAGTCCACTTTTGTTGTAGTGTAAGTTTTGGACAAATTTGTGGGTCAGTGATTTGCAATCAAGTCATCTCTAAATATTTAGTGGATTTAGAAAGTTAGTTTTGATTTAAAAAATGTAAAACATACCCCTAATCTAATTAGGCAATCATTATTCCTTAAAAATAAAAAGTAGTGTTAATATTGTAATTCAACAAAAATTAAATACAGAAAACTGCCAAAGAAATCTTTCTCCAAAAAATTAGTGTTTGGTTCAAATTTTAGCTGTAACATAAACCTATTCTGGGAGAAAATAAGTCCATTGAGTGAATAACTTTTTAGTTGAGATTTTGGGTATCAATTGTGGCCCCCTCAACCAAGAAAATAAAGCTTGCCTGGTCTTTTCTTGCTTTAGCGAGTCAATAAACTTGCTTAAGTGTGTTAAAGTGTGAAGTTTTCAACAACAAAAGAAAAAAAAAAGTTGGCCACGTGAAGAAAAGAAAATATTAAATCTATACTTACTAAAGAACATAAGTTTTGGACAAATTTGTAGGTAAGTCGTTTGCAATCAAGTCAACTCTATATATTAAATCGATTCAGAAAGTTAGTTACGATTTCAAAAATGTAAAAAATACTCCTAATCTAATTAGACAATCAATATTCCAAAAAAATAAAAAGTAGGGTTAAAAAGTAGGCATTTGCAATCAAATTTTGAATCATTTAGCCTACTGCATGTACCTAGAAGTGGAAACACACATACTGATTCCCTAGCCATGCTTGCAACCTCCTCGACGTAGAGTTTACCTCGGGTTATTCTTATATAGGACTTGTGCAAACCCACAGAGGTAAGGGGAAAGGCGGTCCATGTTCACCAGGCCAGAGTAGGGCCTAGCTAGATGGATCCTATAATACTATTCTTGAGAGAAGACATCGTACTGGAGGATAAATCGAAAACTGACAAAGTATGGAGAAAGGCACCTCGTTTTTGGCTATTCGAGGACTGAAAATTGTACAAACGCTCCATTTCTGGGCCATATCTACTCTGCATACACCCGGAGGCATCATAATTACTCCTTGAAGAATTGCATGAAGGGATTTTTGGAAGCTACACGAGAGGCAGATCTTTATCTCACAGAGCCATCACGTAGGGCTATTGGTGGCCAAATATGCAGAAGGAAGCACAAGAGTATGTAAAGAAATGTGATCAGTGCCAAAGATTCGCACCAAACATGCACCAACCAGGAGGAGTCCTTAACCCCTTGTCCAACCCATGGCCATTTGCTTAGTGGGGCTTAGATATTATTGGTCCTTTCCCCAAGTCAGCAGGAAAAAAGAGAGTTTTGCTGGTCGGTACGGACTACTTCACCAAGTGGGTTAAAGCTGAGCTTTTAGCAAATATAAGGGACGTGGATGCCAAGAAATATGTTTGGAAAAACATCGTCACATGATTCGGAGTTCCTCATACCCTCATCTCAGACAATGGCTTTCAGTTTGGCAACAAATCTTTCAGGAGATATTGTTGTGATCTTGGGATTACGAACAGGTATTCCACTCTAGCTTATCCCCAAGGAAATGGACAAGCCAAGACTGTAAACAAGGTCATAGTGAACGGATTCAAGAAAAGGCTGGACGACGCGAAGAGAAAATGGGTAGAAGAGTTGTTACATGTCTTCTGGACGTATAGAACTACACCTCGCAGCTCAACAAGAGAGACCCCATTTTTAATGACTTATGGAGCCGAAGTTGTCATTCCTTTAGAAACTGGCTTCCTAACATTAAGGACCAGCCCATTTAATTCGAGTAATAACAACGAGCTGCTAGAAAAGAGCTTAGATTTTACTGAAGAAAGAAGGGAAAGTGCAATGGTTCAATTGGCGTACTATCAACACAAACTCAAGCAAGGTTATGATGCCGATGTAAAGCTGAGACCATTAGTGCCCGATGACTTGGTGTAACCCAGCATAGGGAAAGCTAGGGCCTAATTGGGAAGGACCATATCGCATCACCTCGGTGGCTGGCATAGAAGCATATTTCTTGGAAGATTTGTATGAGCATGTAGTACCGCGCCCTTGGAATGTAAACAATCTGAAAATGTATTATTATTAATGGAAGTTTCCTTTGTCAATATGTTCGTTTGTTGTATAAAGGCATTCCATTTATTCATTCTTTCCAAGTATTAAGCAGAACCTTAGACATGCCTAGTTCCCCAAACCACATGCTTTGGCCAAATTAATACTTGATGACATCTTTATAAGTGTTAAACAGAACCTTAGTCATGCCTGGCTCCTTGGACCACGTGCTTTGGGGAAATAAACACTCTATGACATCTTACATAAGTGATTAAACAGAACCTTAGTCATGTCTAGCTCCTCGGACCACATGCTTTGGGAAAATTAACACTCTATGACATCTTATATAAGTGATTAAACAAAACCTTAGTCATGCCTGGCTCCTCGGACCACATGCTTTGGGAAAATTAACACTCTATGATATCTTATATAGCACTCTATGACATCTTATATAAGTGATTAAACAGAACCTTAATTATGCTGGCTTCTCAGACCACATGCTTTGGGGAAATTAACACTCAATGGCATCTTTACAAGTGATTAAATAGAACCTAAGTTATGTTAGGCTCCTCAAACCACATGCTTTGGGAAAATTAACACTCTATGACATCTTTATAAGTGTTGAACAGAACCTAAGTTATGTCAGGCTCCTCGGACCACATACTTGGGGGAAATTAACATTGGATAACATCTATTTGCTTTTCACTAAATGTCAAAATAGATTCAAGCCTATATCTAATTCCTTGGATGGCCGGCTTTAAGCAAGTTGAAGCCCTTAATTGTTTATCTAAGTGTTGTGTAGAATGAAGGATATCTGCCCCTTTTTATTCTTTACAAACTATATTACTTATCTTCCTTAGATCTAGTCTACATTGCAAAAAGGTCAATTCACAGTGCGAGTATGTGGTAAATTCCTATATTGCTGGTACTTAGTTAAATTGATCAAGTTGTTAGCAGTGTATCGTTATCTATTTTTATTAAGTATAAAGTAGCAACAGTTCAACGCTATTTATGATGGTGATAAGCTTCAAAGCATATAAAGTAAAAGTGCAAGAGATAATAATAAATAAATAAAAAGAAGCATTTTCATTAAATAAGAAGAGTACATTATATTCAATGACAAGATGCCACTACAACAAAAAAAAAAAAAAAAAAAAAAAAAGGAAAAAAGAAAAAAGAAAAAAAAATTACAGAAAAATCCTAAGTGCTAAGCCTTGGCATTGGAAGCAGGAGGGTCTTCTTTTCGGCTCGGCCGAGAGTTAGGAGCATCCTTGGCCTTAGGATCAGTTTCTTTATTCTCGGCCTCTGCTTCCTTTGTCTTAGTTGCAGCTTACTTATTCTTGGCAGTGTCTTTGGCTTCAGAAGAGGACTTTTTCTCCTTGCCCTTGCCCTTGTCTTTGGCCCCCTCAACCCTTTGGCCTTGATCACCAGCTTGGCTGGATTCCTTCGAAGCCATGGGAAGAGGGAGAGTAGCTTGAGTAATCAGGGGCTGCTCTAACGACTCAAGAGCAGTGGCAGAGGGAAATGGGAGGCCGCCTAGGATTTCACGGATATCAGGGTGGTAGTATGTTTTTCCCGGTTGTCTCCACTCCGGGTTTACAACGACTCCTACAATGTTGAGGGCTTCTGCCTATGTGGCATCACAGTAATCCCTGCATGCCTCGGCTAGCTCCTCAGTCAGCCTGGCTTGTGTTTCTTCCAAGCCGAGGTTGTAGGCTGCTTGTTTTTCGGCCTCTGCTGCCTCCTTGGCCAACTGAGTCGCCTTTTTGGCCTTCTGCAGCTCTGCCCTAAGATCCAGTACAAGTTGCTTGGAAGTAGCCAGCTCTATCTCTGTTTGATAAAGCAACTTGTGCTGGTCCTCGGCCTAAGTCTCAGCACTTTTTAGCCCTGCCAGAGCGCTTTTCCTATCCCTCTCCAAGACAGCCAGCTTGGAGACCAGCTCCTTATTCTCCTCCTTTGCGGCCCCTAAGGCCTTTTCTGTCTCAAGGCAGAGGTGGGCCTCATTCTTAACATCATTTCAAGCCCTGTTAACCCATTCCTCGGCCACAAAGACCTCCTGGGTAATTTGCACAAAAATAATATTGTAACCCCATGTGAATAGACAAGAGAGCCTATTAGTACTAAAATACGTGAACTTACCATAGCAAGGTCCCTTTTTAGGGACAAGAAGAGGTCATGCTGCTTCAGCTTCCTCACAGCATCCATGTCCTTGGGTAAAAGGAGTGGCTGCTCTAAGGCCTCAGCCACATGCGCAGCGTGACCTCTTTGGTACTCCCTGATGGAGGAATTCCAGGGAATGGCGGCCTCATCCACCTTTAGCCGAGAAGACCAAGTGTGCTATTATAGGCACACCTCGGCTAGGTTCTATTCCTCCCTGCTGTCCACGGACGAGGACCTCTTGTCCTTGGGATCCTTGGTAGTCTTTTGTTGTTTGGCACCCTTTTGAGGGGGCAACTCCCCTTCCTCAATCTCCTATATTGGCCTTTTCTTCTTTAAATCTCGCATCGCATGCAATCCGAGGTTAGTGGGGAGAGGAAGGGCAGGAGGGGGAAAAGTTGAAGGAACTTGGGACTTAGGGACTTCTTGTGAAGTTGCCCCTTTATTCCTAGCAGACATAAGGTCCCTCAGGCTTCTCCTTTGGTTTAAAGCCATTTCTTCTTCTTCTGAACTGGAGTCAATCTGGGCAACCACAAGTTTTGGAAGATTGGTCGCGGAGAATCTATCAAAGTCGGCCTTAGTGTCCGAGAGCTCTACCGGCCACTTTGGCACTTTACCTTCCTCGTCAAGGCGGAATTGGTCTATCTCGGCCTCGAGGGATAGATGTGTAGAGTCTGTCTCTTCTCTCGGAACGGCTACTTCTTGAGGAACCTGCTGAATTGGTAACACCACGGGTGGAAGGTCTCTTCGAGCCAAAAACCCTGGCTTAGAAATGTCTATGCGATTCAATCTAGGGTCACCAGCCTTTATCACCTGGCTTACGTCCTGAAATGAGTGAGACAAGGGCTCGTATTCCAAAATTAAATGAGTGGCCCATAGCTGTCTGTTTTCACTTATAAATATCTCAGATCTCAGCACTTTGTTGAGACCCGGTACGTTGACAAAATTGAGTCTCGAAGTAACGTGGTTTTTATTTGCAAAAACATCCGAGGAAGAAATCATGGCCAGACCAATAAAAACTACCATTAAAATAAGATGAAGTGTTAAAAGCGAAAAGGGATAAAACTGAGAGTGCTAAATCCCTTTCCAAAGGAACTAATCCTAGGGTACCCCACCTAGCTCTCCCGCCCGAGTTGGGCAGTGAAGACCGTCGTTCCACTCCCTAGAGACAATAAGATAGTCATCCTTCATGCCCTTGTTTGACTTAGGAAGGCACAATATTAGATTGACGATGTTGGACCGGGACTTAAGATAGTATCCCGCACCGGTAAGCTTGTGGCACTCGTACATGTGAACTACATCATGCCACATGAGCCCCAAGCCCATCTGCTTGTTGAGAGCATCTACGCAACCCAAGACTTTAAATAGGTTAGGGGCGCACTGATAGGGAGTCAGTCTGTGGTTAATCAGGTAATCACTGGTTACCCTACCCATGGGAAGCGTCATTCCGCCCTCTATGAAAGCAATCATGGGAATGACGACTTCACCCACTTCTCTATTGGTATGAATTTGGTATGGGGCACAATATTGCAGGGCTACTCCTTGCGGAATGTGGTATCTAGCCCTAAATCCCTCCATACCGGCCGGAGAGTCTACTAAGTGCTTAAATCTACCCATCTAAGCAAACGTAGGCGACATGAAGGAAGTTTTCTAAAAAAGAAAGAAGGCCGAGGAGGTTGGCCGAGGAGAAAAAGAAAGTTTAAAGAGAAAGATACTTATGAAAATAAGTATATTAAATTCTAAACCTTTAGAAAATCTTTTAGGAATTTCTGAAGGAAAAGAGTTAAGGAAACTTAGGAGTATGGAGTTTTTAGTGAGTTGGAGTGCTTGAGATCTCTAGAGAGCTTGAAAACTCATAAAATGAGGGGAGAATGATTTCCCTCAAGGATGGTGAAAATGAGTGGGAGTTATCCCGCTCAAAATTTCAAGAAAAAGATCAACCGTTGGATTTGCGCCTCACTGTTAGATCTGGGGAACAAAGCGCCGCCTGGAGCAATTAATGGCGCCTCGCGAACTTTGAAGCGTCAGTACAATTATAGGGCTCGTAAAACGACACTCCCACACTTGTAAATCAAAGGATAAAGTAGAATTAGCTCTAAAAAATTCAAAACCATCCGAGGAGAAAACTGGAGTTTTGAGGTGTTATTGTAGGATTAAAGTCCGAAATTATATATTGGGCCTTGGGTCTTATCCGAGAGCATGGGTGGTCCGAGGAGGAACAAATGGTGAAGATCGGTTCAGGCTCAGGATTTAATGAGAAAGATGCAAATAGGAAGGTTATCCGAGAAGGAATATCTCCTCGGATACGATAAGTACAACTCAAATATGTCTTCCAATGATCAGAGTGACCTTCTATGAAACTCCAGTGATAGAGACTTCCATCATGAACATAAGAGAAGGAGGGGAATCCAAAATATCTAAGAAAAAGCTGATACCACCGCATTGAATGCACTACAGCTACTTTCCTGACCACATTTATGTAGAGATGACCTCTAAACAGTGTTGTCTTGGCAATCACAACTCACAGAAAGCTAAAGAAGGTGTCCGATGGGACATGTACTCAAGTGAAGGCTCAAATGATCAACAAGTATAGGATCAAGATGGTTCTAAGGGAGATATATAATCTAAGAGACCTCCCATGAGTGGGGGATCGAAAAAAAAAAAAAAAAAAACTGAATATTGTAGCAATCAAAATTGTACCTGTACTCTGTTTAATTAATTTATGTGAAGAATAACTTCCTCGGACGATGAATTTATTTAGTTCTGTATTCCTTGTTCTTACTTGACCATCTTCTAAATCTGTTCAAGCCGTTGTCCAATTCGTTAAGGCCTAGTTTTTCGACCTACTCTCTACAAATTTATTATGCTGGGTTCACTGGGCCAAGATCCTATACTTCTTGGGCTTGGGCTGCAAAAAGTGTCCTTACATCAGACTAAACTAACATTGTGATTTAGTTTATAACCAAGATTGACAAACTTGGTTTTAGCTAAAGGTTACAACTCCCATTAAAAAAATTGACATGATTATATATTTTAAAAATATAACCGTTAAATTGCATTTATTTATTTTTTTAATTTTTTAGTTTTTTATATACTTAACACACTTGTCAAATTTTATAAAATAGGATGTTATTTATTATTATTTGTTCCTTACAAGTATTTGCATGCATAATTTTAAACTAAAAAAACCTGAAACTAAATATTTGATTGATATCATAGATATAATTTTTGATATTCTAGAAATTTTGCAAGTATGAAAGATATAAAAAAAAAAAATATGATCCAATGATAGATTTTTCAAAATTCATATACAATAAAAATATATTATTGAGTGGAATTGTAGCTTTAAACTACAACAAAATTTGTAACTAAATTTTTTCCTTTAATTTATAGATATTACACATTATATGATTTACGAAGTTGGTTTACGATAATTACTTTTTTACCATCATATTAGGAAACCAATTAATCTTTTTATTTCAAGTGAAATAAAAATAAAAATAAAAATAAAAAGCTTTACTTCGACCAAAAATAAAAATAATGAATAGTCGTCACACTTG
This sequence comes from Quercus ilex subsp. ballota, assembly GCA_032727855.1. Lineage (NCBI taxonomy): Eukaryota > Viridiplantae > Streptophyta > Magnoliopsida > Fagales > Fagaceae > Quercus > Quercus ilex. Next base: position 81,839,072 of record CM064911.1, read on the forward strand.
ACCGAGCAGCTTTCCATGTGCCTATAAAAACCCAGCTTTTTATCAGAAGTTTGCCATGCACAAACACAATCCTAAGTCTTACCTCCTTTTCTTCCAAACTGTGGAGATATGGGTTTCATTGGGATTCTTATACAATTCACTTGGGTTGCTGTGGTATTATTTGAATTGACAGCCGCAGCAGTAGAATTTCCAATAGCGCTGCCCAACTGCACGGACAGTTGTGGAGGTGTGGAAATTCCATATCCATTCGGTCTAAGAGAAGGTTGTTACTTAAATGATTATTTTTCTGTCAATTGTACTACCAACTCTCTCGGCAAAACCCAACCACTAATACCTAAAGACTTCATTATTACAAACATTTCCCTCCAAGGCCAGATTGACATGTCAATGTATATAGCCCATGACTGTTATGATGAACAAGGTGTGCTGGATGATAATAACTCCAACAATCCGTCGCTCGATTTGTCCCGCGTTTTCACGGTCTCTAACACCCAAAACAAGTTTGTGGTAGTTGGCTGTGACACTTATGCATACCTTAAAGGTTACCAGCCAGATGATGAACAGTACTCCACGGGATGCAGGTCCCAATGTGAAAGCGCAAGGTACATAGTCAATGGATCTTGCTCTGGTGTTGCGTGTTGCGAGCTAGATCTTCCTAGTGGGTTAAGAAATATTACTATCACATCCGAGAGTTTTAATAAACACGCAAAAGTATGGAGTTTCAATCCTTGTAGCTATGCGTTTATTACCAAAAACGGCAGTTTGACTTTCTCTGTAGACTCCCTTCGCAGTCTACGGGACAAAGAAGAGATGCCAATGGTTTTTGATTGGGCAATTGGGAATGAGACATGTAAAGATCTTGAGAACAAATCTAGTTACATATGTGGAGGTAATAGTACATGTATCGATTCTGACAACGGGCCTGGGTACCGTTGTGACTGCAAGGACGGCTATCATGGGAATCCATATCTTCCTCACGGTTGCCAAGGTATTGATTTATGTATTTACATAATTTTTTTTTTTTTTTAAATACTAAATTTCAAATTATGCCTTCTAATTTTTATATTTTTTAGGGAGAAAAAAAATACCTCTCCATCCCAAACCTCCTGCTCTCCCTTTGCCAGCTTGTTATCTGAAAAGGGGATGAGATGGGGCAAGGCCGGCCCAACAGATTTAGAGGCCAGTCTTACAAAAATTTATGAATGTTTAACATAATAATTTTTAAAAATATACCTATCAAATTATTTATTTAACACTATATTTTATTTAAATATGAGTATTTTTTATCGATTTTTTATTACTCTTTCAAATTATCTGATCTACACATTTAGAGTATTCACATTATCTCACGCAAAAAAATCTGTATATTCTAAGCCTATTTTTTTTACATATTCGCTTTTCAAAATATCACATATCAGATTATTTATTTTACACTTCATTAGGTTAAAATATCAATTTTTCTTTATTTTTTTAAATTATTTCTCTCTTTTCATACACAGCAACCACCATCCATTCTCTTCTTATTTCATCCTCGGAATTCATAGAAAGAATAAAAAATTAAATGCAAAGTGAATAGTATTAGTATAAATTTACACAGTTATTATAGCAACATTGAAAATTTACACATTTTTAACTTGATTGATATGGGTGATTTTGAGGTTTTAATGTGCAAAATTGATACTTTTTTCTATTTTGCATTATTTGATGAAAATGCTCTTATAGATTGAATGACGCAAGTAATTTTTTGAGCTTAATTGTGTAAATTTGACATTTTTTATTATTATATACACATTGATGGAATTAGAAAGAAAGATTTAATTGAAAGGAGATTAATATTGAACAACTGGAATCAAGAAACCCAAAAAAAAAAAAAAAAAAAAAAATAACGAATTGAACTGAAAATTAAAAGATAGAAACTCTTTTAAACTTCTTATGTTGCAATACTTTTTCATTTCTTTTTTCTTTTCTTTTTTTCTTTTTTTTTTTTTAAAATCTTGGATTCTTGGTCTTGAATATGTCATTGCTTTTTATTTACTATATTTATTTTAAGTCACTTAACGATGGGCTTTACATCTACAGACATTGACGAATGCGAAAATCATGATAACTGCAAGGGCCCAGGAAAAAAGTGTTTGAACGTACTAGGGAATTTTACATGTTCTTGCATCAAGGGGTACCATTGGGACCGAAGTGCAGGAGTAGACCTCTGTGTTATCAATCAACCATCACTACAAGTTAAACTTTTTGTTGGTAAGTATACTTAGAGTCTGTTTGAGAACAGCTTATTTAGCTGAAATTGAGATCTAGTGTTTAAATAAGAGACTTTACTAGTTAGGTTAATTGCACCCTATCTTTAATGTTTAGAGTTAAATAGTATTATTTCACTCCTTATGCTTACATTTAGTTTGGCTTCATCTCAAAACTATTAAAAATGTTATACTTTGTACACTTCGGTCTACTTAACTTTTTATCCATCTTAAATTTCCAGACTCATAGTTTGGTTTCTCAAAAAAAAAAAAAAATTATCCATCTTATTTAATAGAATGTCTAGTGATATTATTTAATGATTATTTCATATTAGTTAATTTGACTTGGAGCACCAATTAATATATGTAAGCATTAGTTAATAGGAGAATTATTAGGAGCTGTTAGAGGCTTTAGAGCACAGTAATATGGTGTTCTGTTCTATCACATTTATGATGAATCTCACTATGAATTTTAATTTGTGAGATCCAAGTCAAATTAACTAATATAATACTTGCTGAAAGAAAAAGGGAAAAAAAAAGTTTAATAGCTTAGCACAAAAATGGCAAATTTTAAGAGTGGAAAAAGGAATTGCCATCAAAATCCTTATGAATTTAAATCTAACCAACAACCTGTATCATGTCCAAAAAAAAAAAAAAAAAAAAAAAAAAAAAAAAAAAAGACTCTTTGCAAAAGTGTAATCCATCTCCCCCTTGGGCCATCTAAGAATGGTATAAGAAGTCCATTAATAATGTTTATTTCTATGGGCATAAGCTTCATCTTGCTTCTGAGTAGATCGTAGATGTACTTGTTAGAGATTAGCAAGCTAATATTCTATTTCTTTCAAATGTAGGTGTTGGCATAAGCTTCATCGTTGTGCTTGTCTGTAGCTCTTGGATGTACTTGATAGTTAAGCAAAGAAAGTTAATCAAGCTCAAACGAAGGTTCTTTGAACAAAATGGGGGTTTAATTTTGCAACAAAAACTCTCCAAACAAGAAAATTCAACTGCAATAGCCAAAATTTTCACCAAAGAAGAGTTGCAAAAGGCTACCAACAATTACGATGAGACTTTAATTATTGGCCGAGGAGGGTTTGGAACAGTTTATAAAGGAATTTTACCAGATAATAGGATTGTGGCCATCAAGAAGTCCAAAATTGTCGATGAAAACCAAAGTGAGCAATTCATAAACGAGGTACTTGTACTTTCCCAAATTAACCATAGGAATGTAGTTAAACTATTGGGTTGTTGTTTGGAGACACAGGTTCCTTTACTAGTTTACGAATTCATACCCAATGGTACTCTCTTTGAGTACATTCATCACAAAAGCAAGGCAACCACCATATCATGGGAGACTCGTCTTAGGATAGCTGCAGAAACTGCAGAAGCACTATCATATTTGCACTTTGCAGCTTCTCCGCCTATAATCCATAGAGATGTTAAGTCTTCAAACATATTGCTCGATAGTACTCTCACAGCAAAGGTATCAGATTTTGGAGCTTCAAGATTGGTTCCACTAGACCAAACACAATTAGCTACAATGGTGCAAGGAACTTTGGGATACTTGGACCCTGAATACATGCAAACAAGTCAATTGATAGAGAAAAGTGATGTTTATAGCTTTGGAGTGGTCCTTGTAGAGTTATTAACAGGAAAAAAGGCTCTTTCATTTGATAGGCCAGAGGAGGAAAGAAGTCTAGCTAAATATTTTATATCTTCTTTGAAAGATAATAGATTATTTGAAGTTCTTGAGAAACATATAACGAAAGAAGGAAAGGCGGAGCATCTAAAGGAAGTGGCAAATCTTGCAAAGAGGTGCTTAAGATTGAAAGGGGAAGATAGGCCTACTATGAAGGAAGTAGCATCTGAATTGGAGGGTTTAAGAAAGGTGGAGATGCATTCGTGGGTCAATGTTGATTCCAACTCAGAAGAAACCAAATTCTTACTTGGTGAGACATCAGATTCTTACAAATATAATGCTAGTAATAAAAGTACTAATGTGTACGATAGTGTGAGAGACCATGTAATATTTGACTTAGATGATGGGAGATGATCTTAGTTTTATAGCATATTTTTAGTAGATGCCATATTGTAATGATGTACTTTCTTGTTATGTGATGTCCATTTTTCCATTTTTTATTTTTTTTATCATTTAACCCAAAAAGCTTGTTTAACAAGAGTAATTATTAGGTACTCCTGAAATTTGATAATGTGGTTCTACCTCCTTTCACATTCATAGTAAGTCCTACTAATTAGTTTTATGGTGAGGTCTATCATGAATATCATGAATATGATGAGTACTATGTCATTGTACTTTTAGTGTACCTAATAATTTTTAGTTCAATGGACCTTGTGTTTAAGAAATCTTAAGCTGCTATGAATAAACTAAGAAAGTAAGATTAATTGAGTAACAAAGAAAGAGGAAGAGAAAGAAAACAATATATGATGGAGAAGACGAATTGAAAAACAGAGAGAATTGTGAGGAGTAATTCTATGATAATATTGTTTATCTAACCTTTTACAGAAATTTTTTTGTTAAAAGTATGTTAAAGTATATTTCTACTTTGAATTGAAAAAAAAGAAAAAAAAAGAAAAGAAAAAAAAAAAGAGGTTTTAAAGCCGATGCCAAACAGACTAATTATATCTCAATTACAAAGTAAATGCTGAAATCCAATGACAAATTATCTTCTAACAACCATTCCCACGTTTTATGCATCCCTAACGGACTTTTAGAACTCTAACTAATTCTTATTAACATCTCTAATCCCATACGTCACTGTTCAAGTGGCATCAGTAAAATGCCACCGTTTGCATAAGTAATCACATGTGTCTACAATTAATGAAAAACCACCATTGTTGAGGCTATTGTCCCATGATGTGCTCGCAGGAACAATGCTTTCTTTGTCATCCCATTAGATTTAATCTTAACATTTTGGAGCTAAAGGAACTCTTCGATTAGATTTTCTTTGCAGCTTCCTCCTTAAGTTCTTTTCATTTAATTTGCCTATCATCTCCGTAGCTAATAGAAGAACCAAAATCAACTATTAGTCACACCTAAAGCCTTCATAAGTTCTTAGAATAAAAGAAAATAAATTTGAATGCAACGTCCATTGAAAAATCACCTAACATATAGCCTATCTCTAGTTGAACTTTGTTACTCGAGTTAAGCAGTTGTATGAGCCTTCCAAAATATGTGTACATACATTTTGTAATATTTTAATAAGTTAATGGGGGGAGTGGACTTATGGGGAAGATAGGGTTTTCCAAAATATCAGGTAAGAAAAGTTTAATTAGTAGCTTTATCTCCTAAAATTTGTGTGGGAGAAAATAATCGTGACTCTTTTTAAGTCATTGATATGCCAGGTATCTTTAATCATAAAAACGATTGACACCATTAGATGTCTTTAATATTTTTAATGTCTCACTGAGTCTTTGGTCATTGTTCAAAACTTCCAAAGTCCTTTGGTCATTGTTTGAAACTTTCAAAGACTTGGAAAGTTATAATCTCAAAATTTTAAACTAAATAATTGGTAGGCCAAGAATGTATTGACCCCTTTGGTAACTTAATCAATTAATTTAGTTAAGTGAAATTAATTAGATTTAGTTACATGTAATAAGCGTGATAGTACAAATAAATCACCAAATAACTAAATGTAGCAGAAATTAAATTTGACACGAGTGATTTGTTTACGAATGAGGAAAACTACCGAGGCAAAACCCCGTTGGGTGAATTTAAGGTTACCACTCTCGAGAATCCACTATTATCAAAACAAGCGGTTACAAATAAAAAGAATCTCAATACCTAATACCAACCTACAGTTAAATCCTTATCCCAATACACAATTAGACTTGTAATATAGTGACAATCTCTTCTTTCAATGCACGGCTCCCAGTACGTGACTAACCAATCGATGCACGAACCCAATTACGTGACTAACACACCGACTTCAGAAAGATGTTGGCTGCAAAGTTCTTCAGTTCATCCAGACGATGAAGATTAAGAAGCTACTTGGTTACAAAACCCTTGGCACAAAGATGTAGCAGCCTTTACAAGAGAAAGATGAACTAGGGCAAATTGTCTTCGGTCACAATTTGAGTGAATAATCACTTTGCATCACCTTAGATGGCCCTTAAAATAATCCTTACATATGTCTAGGGTTGTGAGAAAAGAAACCCTACACAAATAACTTGGATATGCGTGAAAAATAGATTTGGAAATTTGAATTTTGTAATTCTCAATAGATACAGCTTCTGTCGAGAGTTGTCGAGAATTAAACATTAAACCTCGATAGATTTATCTGTCGAGCTACCTCTCAAGATTTAATGAACAATACTTCTTCATTTGTTTCTTGGACAAATTTGTATGGCTTCAATACTAGAATTGAACTCTTGTTTCTTGAAATATTAAACACATCCTAGATCTACCCAAATACAAGTAAAGTGCATTTTGTCAAATGATTAGCCAATTTTACATGACAAATGTTCTAACAAGTTCCACATATGTCCTAATAATCTCCCCCTTTGGCAATCCGTGACAAAATCACAACAAACAAATGAAGTATGAGAGAAGTCATAAATCACTCAACTCATAATCACTTGTTGAATACAATAAAATCTAATCCAAATACAAACTCTTGAAAAACTTTGCAAGAAGAGAGTTCATGGCATGATAGATTTTGGCAACCTGTCTTTCTGAAACACTTTAAACAAAACTCATCAAGGTATCTTAGTGTGAAACAGAAATAAAAGATTGCATACATAAGAAACATGTACATAAAGAGAGTAAAGAAACAATACATGGAGAAATAGGTGAAATGATAACAACATCATATCTATATAATAACTAATAGCTAAAACGTTTGACTTTTTGTTGACTGTGCCTCATTGCGCCACATGGCTACATAAATTACTGCCACCATTACATTTAAAAACACCAAACATTGTGACTTTTCGGGATTTTAACTAATCATTTAACTCAATTCGTTTTAAGTACACATTTTAAGAATTAACTATAAATTATAGTATTACACACACACACACACACACACACACACACACACACAAAAGAAGAGAGAACCCATAAACCGTGAAACGTAGAAAGAGAGAAGTTGTTCACCATCAAACAAAAAGAGACAGAAAAAACGAAATTGAGAGAGTAATCTTTGAAGTGTCAGACATTCAGACTATCATCCACCGGCAAGCTAGTCGCTCACCAACATCAAGCTGCCTAAACCACTACCGGTAATTTTTTTTTTTTTTTTCTAAATCTGGTACTCTTTTTTTCTCCCAAATATACCCGATGCCTTCTACTCTCAATTCATATTATTACAGAATTAGTCAAGGCTTCGCACCTAGTGTGATCTGGGATCATCGGATCGGATTTGTCAGAGATAGCCTGCTTTGAAGGACCCATGGGGCGGTAACTAAGATCAAAAGAGAGCAATCCAAAAATCCTAACGCAGTCTTTGAACTAGCGCCTCTTCAATCTCAATACCATCTAAGCCTCTCTTCCCCGCAGTCCGTTGAAGGCGAGAGTGACAGCGGCACTGCTGATTTTCTCTAATTTGTATCTGCTCGCCTTATATTAAGAAAAATAACTAACACTGAGAATGAAAGTCAGTAGGTAAAGAGAGATCAAGCGAAGCAAGTCTGTAAGGCAGAGAGCCACCACCCACTGTCAGGCATTTGTTCCTCCACCATCAGACTACTGTTGGTAATTATTTTCTATTTTAAAATTTTGGACATTATGATTTAGGTTTTGGGTTTTTCTTGAGATTTGTTTTTATTTAGCCGTTCATGGTTGGTAGTGTTGGAGAATTGTTATTAGGATGAAGGGAAAAGAGGATGGTATAACCCTAAAATTCAAAATTTCTTTTTGTGGGTATTGTTGCATATTGCTATATGACTGAAATATTTGTGTTTTTGTGGGAATTTTATTTTTGTTTTGAAGGTTGGGGTTGGTTACTATAGTTGTTTGAGATTCCTAATAGGTGTTTGATAGAATGCCTAGGAGAGCTATACTCTCAGGTGTTTGTTCTTTGTTAGTGTTGGTAGTAATAGTTTTAAATACATGCATTTTTTGTTCATGGAATCTTTTAACCTCATAACCAATCTTTTAATACATGCATTGTACTTCTTTTAACCTCATAACCTCATAAATTGAAGTACAATTCTCTTGATTAAAATTTTCAAAGAATTTATTGCTTATGGAGTTTTATGTTGTAAAATCACCATAACCATGAATCACCCGAAAGTTTTGAGGAATTTGTTGGTGGAATCTTTTGATTATCCTGCTGAATGTTGTGCAAAATGTTGTGGCCCTTATGGGAAGCAATTCCCCCCCACGCTTCCTTCTTTTAAAGAAAAATAATGATTACATCTTTTTTAGGTTGTCTTGAGTTTTCTTATTTGTATTTCCTTATTCAAATTTCTAATTCTAATTTCTTTTATGCCTTATGTGAATGATCTGATTTATTAGAAAAGAAGGGCATCTTTTGCATATTGTTGGATTATACATTTGGGTTGTGCATTTTTTTTCCCCCTTTTAAACCAATATTGTTGCATAGTCACTGAATGTGTGGAATTATATTGAGGTGCTCTTACTGACATCAGGTTTTAATAATCTTGAGGATTGCTTTTATCTGGACATAATATACCTTTTGTTTTTTGTTTTTGTTTTGCTTGGTATTAAAGGAAAAATGATTTGGCTAGGAATGGGATCCTTCTACTAAAATATAGATTCGAGGGTGAATGTGGTGTGTTGAATGAGACCATGTTTTATGTCCCTGCTAGGAACAAGATAAGTTTTGGTATTGGAACAGTTTAGTAGTGATTTGTTATATTTTACTAATAATACAATTTTAGTCATTTTGTTTATTGTAAATTGTATATTGATGATAGTTACTACCTTTTCCAAGTAGCTACTTTTTCCAATTTAAATGATGAAATTTGCAAGCTATTCATTTGATAAAATGATAGTTACTGATCTTTTTCAAGTTTCAATTTTCTTTTATTGATATGTTTTAAAATTCAAATTGAAATTGTTTTAAATAGAACATAGGCTCGAAGTTGTGTTTTAATTATGTCTTCAATTAGGTTTTTTGTCAATTTAGGGATTTCAATTCCTAACCCTTTTTCCTCTCTATTCTTTTTTTCTTTTGAAGTGAGGGAAACAATCATAGAAAATCAAATTCTACAAGTTTTGTAGGAAAATATTGTGGATATGGATGGGTTTCGTAGTGGAGATAGTATTGAAAAGCCTCCCAACCCTCAAAATCTGACAACAACCCTACAGGTTTTGCTTTAGCTTCAAGCTCGGCTTAATTTTGATATCTAGGTTTTCTTAGCAGATCTGATTTAGCTTTACTTAGATAGGTCAGTTTAGTTCAAAAATTACATGCACCAAGTGCATAGGCTAGTGGTGCTAATAATACTTATATTCTTGATGCCATTGTGGAGGAGACCTTTGTTGCACTAATCTCTATTTTTATCACATGTTTGGCCTATTTAGAAAGGCCAATGCTAGCCATGCCATTAGAGTTCATGTTGTAGGTTTTGGCAAAAGCCATGGTGTTTTTTTTAAAGGTTTTTTTGTTCCTATGTTTTTGAAAGGCCTAAGAATGGGCCTAGTGATTAATTTTTTTTTGAATTATTTGGGTTAAATTTCAAATTTTAAATGGATTATTTGGGCTAAATTTATTTTGTTAGATTGGTAATCTATTCAAGTTTTGCCACTCTTGTAAAAGTCTCTCTCCTTCTCCATTTGTTTTGTCTTTGATTTCTTCTTCTTTCTTTTTCTTTTTATTTTTATTTTTAATTGAAGTTGATGCATTGATGTAGATTGTGGTTTCAGAATTTTCAGTGATATATATGGGCTGTGTGTTGCAAATAGATTTTGTTTATGGGGTTAAATAAAAATTTTAGGCATAGTTGATTTGATGCTATATAGTTATTGGTTTTATTTTAGAAAATCTTTAGATTTTCGTCGTTAGTTCATTTGATTCTTAAAAATTTTAAGAAGTGGATTATCAACTTAACTTTGTAGAGTTGTATTACAAAATAATAGGTGGTTGCTGAGGAGTTTTGTATGCAGAGAACTGATTGTGTGCGAAGGTATGCAGTCAATGAATAATTTTGATAGAGGAATTAGACATATTTTTGGACAGATACAATAATTTGTCTTGTATTACACTTTGTAAGGTTGAATTTAATCAACCATCTAATTGGTTTTATTCCGTGACCAATTTGCTTGTAATTTAGCACTTAGTAACCCTGTATTTAGGTGGGAAAATTGTAAGGGTAGTGTGTGAGAAGATGTGAAGAAAAGCTCAAGTGTGTGCAAGAAAAACAGAGCTTCGCGGCTAGGGCTCGCGGGTGGATCGCGACTAGCAAGCTGCCAAAAGCTGGCACGTGAGAGGCACACTGGGAAGCTGAAGGGTCGCACCAGCTGTCACGCTACAGGACAAAAGTCCCAGGCTGGCCAGGCCGTTACATCGCGACTGGAACTCGCGACTTGGACAAGCCGCGAGACCAAGTCGCCAAATTGCCCTGTTTGGCAAAAACTGACGTTTTGCATTCCCTTCTCACCCTACTATATATACACCCTTATACCCATCATATTGAGAGAGCTTCTAGAGAGAATTTTGTGAGAGAAAACCCTAGAGTAAAACAAGATTGCCTCATCCCCAATCTTCATCTTAGAAACTCTACAAATTCCTCTACTCTCTTCCTCTCCATTGTCATACCCTTGAGAGGCTTTTACCAAATCCTTATCTCACCACACCCACGTCTGTGAGAAGGTTTATTTGGTGCTTAGGGAAGCAGTTTGGGAAGAAACAAATGGTGATTGGTTGATGCTATGGGCTATAGCGGAATCCGGTAAGCTAGAAAAGAAAAAGGTTCGGCGCAACCTCGTTGGAGCAGGAAGCTTGGAGGGCTTAGGTACCTGGGTAGATTAGGCTTGGAGGATCTATTGCTGTTCATGTATCCCAACTACATTTTCTAGTGGATTATTGACCGCTTGGAGGGCGGCGAAGAGGTTTTACGCGAGGGCTTCGGTCTCCTCTTCGATAACACATCGAGTGTTGTCCTTGTGTTTGCATTTCTCTTCCCTCTATCTTTACCATTTAATTACTGTTGTGTGTGTGATTATTTATGATTTAGATTGTTTCTCAATTCTGGTATAAGCTATTTATCATTTTCCGCACATACGTTGTTTGTTAAATAGCTTGAATTGGTATTTTTGTATTTGGGGGTCTAAACGTTCAAGGGTGTTTTATACCCTTATTGAACTTTCACACTTGGTAAACGTATGATATAACACATGTTATTCTAAGCATGTTTGATGTCCTTAATTGTGTCTTCATCGTCATTGTTGCAGGTGATGTATTGTTTTATAGTGAAAAATATCAGTTTTCATTTAACATGGTTTTGGATTCCCTTTAAGTTAATATTTATGTTTTCTGAGTTTGTACATACTACCTGTTTGATTAAATTTCTTGGAGACATCTGTTGTTAAGATTTCTTATTTGGAATTTGTTGTTTTTTTAGGTAGAAGAAGTGACAGTGATACCCAAAATTGGCCATGAAAAGGATTATACAAGTCAAAGATTCAATAGTTTTGCAGGTAACTACTATGAAACTGGACATAATGTTTGAGCATGAGATTTAATGTTATTTGTGTGCTCCTTATGCATTCTAGGAAACATAAGCTATACTTCAATTCATAAACTATTTTGAGAAGAGTTTCTAATTACAAAACAAACATTGAGCACTAAATACATGTTTTATCAAGCAGAATAAAGAAAAGACCTAATCAAATCACATTTTGATGCTTGCATTTGGCATCCAATTATGTAAAAGAGAAGTAGTGATTTTGCATGTATATTTAAAGTTATAAGCTTAAGTATTATACCTGAAATTATGATTTCCCACTTGAAAGCCCATGATAGTGCATTGGCTTTTGGGTTTTATTGAAAATTTAGGAGAGGCCTCATGACTGTATGCCCACCCAAAAGTAAACCCCTGAGGAATTATATAGTCAAAGACCTCAATAAAAACTACAGCCAAATGCATATCATTTGGGCCAAGGGTGTGAAACCACTCCATAAACATATTCATGAACGATAATTTTAGCATACATAAGGGCTCTAATGTTCAAGTTGGAGGTGATGCTCACTATTGTTACAAGTTTGAATTCTGCTAGAGGCCTTTGCTTTTCTTCATTTAAATCAGTCTGCCTCCCTCTGCCTTTCTTTATGGTTCTTGGTTGGATATAGCTCTAGAATATTTAAATTACTACTACACAAATTTCAATAGTAGACAACATTAATATTTTCAATTTTGAATAGGGATATTTAATGACAAAATTAAGTTGGAAAAAACTGACACACATTTAATTTTGAGCTTGAACTATCCTTATTGTTTTTATTGACTTCATGGCTTTTATTATATTTTTTTGACTTAACTTTTTATTTTGATATATATTATTTGTTCTTATTTTGCTAGAGGTTACCCCAAACCAATGCAATTCAATTAGGAGCATCGTGAGGTAATTCTTGATAAGTTTATATGGTGTACACAATGCCTCAATCCATGTAAAACCTAATGATGTGGAGGTTGTTAATGTTTGTTAGCTTACAACTGAGTGGCACAAGACTTTCCACTATATGTGATTTAGTTGGTTTTCATCGTTATGATATCTATCCCTCTAATGTTGTAGTGTACGATATTTACATACAAGAGTTATTTGATAATTGATATTGGATATGAGTTGCTTCTCTCTCTCTCTCTCTAGTCAAATTGTATTCTTTTGATATTTTTCCCTTCAACTCTTATTTTATAACCTTATTGTCATCATGCAGAATATGAGTACAATGTACTATTCTTAGTTCTTCTACCATTTTGCAATAATTGATGTGCAACAATTTAATTTTGTTAAACTATCCCATGCATCGCACAGGTTAGCGGCTAGTATATATATATATGAGATAAATAAGTACAATGTTTGTTATCACTATATGGTCACAAGACCGATGTACAAAAGGATAATGTATCTAAAAAGAAAGAAAAGAAAAGAATACATAAATCTTCACTACATCCCTCATAAACAAAAACAATCCCCCTATCAAAAAGTCCTATGCTAACTCTCCCCCTAAGTACATGACTACTCTCATCCCAAAACTACTTCCCTTTTTTGTCACGAATGACAAAGGGCAAGTCACTGAGAAGCGGTCATCTCCTTATCACCAGAAGAGCTAGCATCCTCATCCTCATCCTCGTCACCATCATCATCATCACCAGCGCCATTATCATCGTCCTCGTCTTTAGAAGCCTCTAGAGAAGGAGAGGGAGATGGAGACGCAGTGAAGCCACCCATGCAAGTTTGTCGTCATGCAATACGACTAACACGGGTGTTCACCTGATACAACTCAGTGCTGAGTGTATCAAGGCAAGCATCCATGCGCTCAAGATGTGCCATGACGGGCTCAAGCGTCACACCACCCCCAGAAGAAGAAGAAGGAGAGGAGGTGGATGGAGCGGAAGGAGCTGGAGGAGTTGCCATCTCAATCTGTGGCTGCTTCGGTCAAAGCTAGGCCTTGCTCTGTCGAACAAACACCACGCTAATGGCACCCATGACGGTGAAATGAGAAGACTTGGGATAAGAAATAGAAGAATGGCGAATGATCCTCGTGATAGCAAAAGGAAAGATAAGCTTATCACAGATCATCGTATCCTTATAGACATCTATAAGGGAGAGAATGAAATGAGAGGGAAAGTCTATAGTAAGGTCCTCAATGAGGGAAAGAAAAAAGCGAGCACGAGGCTCGGTAATGGAGTTGTAGTGAGACAAGGGATGGATAAAAAATGTCATCACCATATTAAGAAACCTCGGAACTTTTGCAAAGCCCGAGCATGAGGTGTTTTGGCGATTAACCCATGAAGAAGGTGTCTCACAAAAGAGAGACAGAAGTTCATCTTTGGACACAGTCCTCAGACATGGACACGGGGGGTAATCAAGATGCGATACCTTCGAAACATGTAGTATCTCGGAGATAAGCTTCGAAGTGACTATGATACGTGTACCTCGAACCTGTGTAACAAACCAAGGTATAGAGGTATTGAAACTGTGCATATTGGAGTAGAACTCCTGTATGATCACGATGGGACAACTCACGGGTATCTCACATAGAGATTCCCATTCCCGATTGTGAATGACAGTGGGTAGAGTAGTATCGAAAAAGTTTGATAGAATCATGCGGTGTTCCGAATAAGCACTACGTTTGGAGAAGTTCTCCAAGAAGTCCTGACGAGCCTTCTTGTCATGGAAACGAACGTGAAGAGGAGCGGGGTCAGAAGAAGATGTCCCGGAATGAAGAGGGTTCCAAGACGGAGTGGATTTACGCTTGGGTGCCATGCGCAGTCTATTTGAGAGAGAGAGAGACAAACAGAAAAGCACCATCACAATAGAGTACCAAAAGATTGAAAAGAAAAGGTACATATTCATGAAATGTGCATGAGCATGTGACGTGCAAAAATCTTGCATCATGGGTTCAGCTCAATCCAATCCTATCAGCACACAAGTTTTCAACAAATAAACACACATCTAAATACATGAAACATTGTGAAAATGCAAGGGGATGCAATGCATGATCATAATACATCAAAAACGTAACACCCAACCCAAAGATTTCACAAAATACTCATCAATTTTCAAAAAACCCAAAAATTTCAAGAAAACCCAAAACCTATGTCTAAATGTGTGAAATGCATAAAGAATGAAGGATTAGAGAAGCATACCAGAGGGAAAACACAAGGTTTAGGCCAAAATCCAAGTGGGGAAGGTGAAAGGGTTGAGTGAAAAGTGTTTGGGAGAGAAAAGAAAGCTTATTTGTCGAAGAAAAAAAGAGCGAAATGAATTTGATTTCGTGTAGAAGCTATCTAAAGAAATCGCAGCTTGATGGATCGAGGATCTGTCGAGCACTAAAGCTCGACAGATAGAATTTGTCGAGGTGTTGTCGAGAATCTGTCAATGGCAAAAACACCTCGATGGATTGAAAAGCTATTGAGAAGCTATCGGCCAGACATGAACTTTCTCGATAGATCGAGAATTTGTCGAGAAGCTATCGAGACAAATTCTAGAGAGTTTTGATGGATTGAAGATGCGATAAGATCTATCGAGAAAAGAAGTCCAAGGGCCTCGATAGATAGCTATCTGTCAAGAAGTTGTCGAGCTTGATAAAAACATTTTTTCAAAGAGAGGAAAAAAAAAAACATAGAAATGAATGCAATCAAGCAAGCTACTCAAACAAAGATCCAAACATCATTTTAAGCTTTCAAAAACATCTCTCAACAAAAAAATGCAAAGCATTCATAGATCCAAAACACACACACACACACTAAACAAATCTAACCAATTTTATATTTAAAAAACAAGTCAAGACAGTTTAGTGAGCATACATTAACACATGTATTCCTTGTGATAGCCAAATCACATTGTACCTGCACATGCATCAAAAATAGCAAATAATTTTGTGTGTTGTGTGTGAAAACATCACAAGAGTGCATAAGTGTCTCATGTTATGATGATTTGAGATATGAGAAAATCAATTTAACTTACACACAATCATAACTACTTGATGGGGACTATCACCTTCGAGGTATATCCTATAACTCTCACATCTCCTAGAAACACGCTTGCAACCATATTTAAAAGCATTTGATTCTTTTTACTTTTGATTTTTCTTTTCATATTTTTTTCTTTTGAGCATATCATGCATGGGCATATAAGAGAGAGAGAGAGAGAGAGAGAGAGAGAGAGAGAAAATACCCAATTATGTTAAGCCAAAAACATCATAATTTTGCTATACCGAAGCATACAGATGTTATTCATGATTGGTAGGCTTTAGTGGTGAGATGGTTATTTATGCCTTTCTCTTAGGATTTTTTTGTCATTCCCGTCAAAAAGAGTGATATGAGTGTTAAGTACAAGAGATTACTTAATCGTACTCATCACAAACACGAGCCACAAAGCTAACTTGCTAAGTTGTGCATTGAGATGCTCATCTAAGCTACAAAAGATACAAAGTTTAGAAAACTTTGTTTCAATGGTCATCCAAGGTACACAAGTACCACTGTACACAAAACACACACTGTTTTTGTATTTTTTTTTTTTATTTTTTTTTTAATTTTTATGAAAACCAAAATAAAGCAAAACTGAAAACAAACAAACAAAAACATGTTAAATAAAGCATAGCACAAAACTAGACTGACTCAAAAACAAGAAAGCAAAACACACAAGTAATGCATAAACAAAAAGAGAGGAAGAGATAGAAAAAGTGAAATAATCACTTAGATCTTTTTTCCTTCCATACCTTGGAAGAACCTTTTCGCTTGGCAAACCCTTGATCTGGCGGTTAGGGAGAAGAATTGAAACCGTTCAAGTTCTTAAGGAACATGAGGGCCTTAAGAATATCTCCAAGAAGAGCAAAAGAGGATGGAAACTGATTCTAGTTTTCGAATGAGATCATATTGTTGCTTTGTTTAGTGGCTAACCACTTGTAGCAATTAGGTCAAGTATGCCCTAAAGCTCCGCAATGATGACAGAGATGCTGCTTCTTCTGTTTAGACTTTTGGTTATTACTCTTTTTAGTCCTAGGGTTTCTAGTCTCTTTCTTTTCAGGCTTAGGGGATGCTCATAAGATAGATTTGCCCTTGTCTATGTTCTCACTAGCTATATCAGTTTTGACATCAATGTTCTCAATATTAACATTATTAGCAGGTGAGACAACACAGTAGTACTAGAAGAAGCAATATTTGGAGAAGAGAAATCATACCCCAAACCGGTTCTATGAGAAGCAGATTTCTGAAAGCTAAGTATCTCATCAAGCTTTGCACTGGAAGTTCTCTCCAATTAAGCTCTAACTTGAAAAAGCTCCGCTTCAAGCTTCTTGGTCTTTTCAGCCAAGAAATTGTTCTCAAACCGTAGTGCTCCAATGGTCTGATTAGCTTTGTCAAACTTTGTGGAGAGCTCTTCTCGGTCAAGTTCCACTTCACTCAACTTCTTGGTGGCTAGCCTATACAGTTTCTCATACTTTTTGGAGACCTTATACAATTTTGTATAGGCTGTATGGATGTCATCCTGTTCATCTATTTTCTCAAACTTAGACTCCACCAAGTCCTCTTCTTCATCTACCTCTTCAACAATCCCTCAGTAGGATTCACTATAACAGTAAAGGCATTCAAGATTCCTTGTCAATATTGTCATCTGAATCATCCTTTGGCTCGGTGTCACTCAAGGTAGCAACAAGGGCTTCGCTTTTCCCAGTAGTCTTGAGATAAGTTGGATATTCTTGTTTCATTTGTCCAAAACCTTGACATCCGAAGCACTTTGGTCCAGAGGAAACAATGTACTGACCGCCTTCCTTAGCATCCTTCTTTCCTCTGTCTTGGATCTTGAACTGAGACAAACGGGACTCCTTACAATCTTTATCAAATCCTTTTGCAATGGCATTCTTCATGAAATTTTTGAACAGCCTTGTGATATAGGATTTCATCTTAGAATCTTCATCATCAGAAGACTCATTAGTATCACTGCTTTTGGCCTTCAATACCATGCTTTTGCTCTTGCCTGATTTCCCGATCCTAGTTAAACCCAATTCATAGGTTTGCAAGTTGCCAACCAGCTCTGTGAAAGAAATTTGGTCCATATCCTTTGATTCCTCAATGGCGGTGATCTTGGCATGGAATCTCTCCGGTAGAGATCTGAGCATCTTTCTTACAATCTTGGGTTTGGGAATGGTTTCCCCAAGATTAAAGACAGAGTTCACTATGTCATTCAACTTGACATAGAACTCATCAAACGACTCATCCTCCTCCATCTTAATCTCTTCAAAACTCGTAGTAAGCCTTTGAAGTTTTGAATCCTTGACAACCTTAGTCCCTTCATACGTTGTTTGAAGGATAGTCCATGCTTCCTTAGCAATTTTGATAGAGGATATCTTCTTGAACTCCTCATTGGTGACTGCACTGAATAGAGCATTCAATGCTTGGCTGTTGAAGTTTGCCGCTTTCATCTTAGCATCATCCCAATCAGCCAATGCTTCCTTTGACTTAGTCCAGCCAATCTCCACAACTTGCCACACCTTCTCATTTAAAGATCGCATGAAAGCTCTTATGCGTACTTTCCAGTATGCATAATTAGTGCCATCAAATAAAGGAAGTATAATAAGAGACTGTCCTCTATTTAAGACAAATAGGGGTCAATGGATCACACATCAAATATTAACCTTAATCAGAGTGTGCCTACTCTGATACCACTTGATAGGCCAAGAATGTATTGACCCCTTTGGTAACTTAATCAATTAATTTAGCCAAGTGAAATTAATTAAATTTGGTTACATGCAATAAGCGTGGTAACACAAACAAATCACCAAATAACTAAATATAGCAGAAAATTAAATTTGATATGAGTGATTTGTTTACAAATGGGGAAAACCACCGAGGCAAAACCCCACTAGGTGAATTGAAGGTCACCACTCTCGAGAATCCACTATTATCAAAACAAGGGTTACAAGTAAAAGGAATCCCAATATCTAATACCAACCTACAGTTGAACCCTTACCCCAATACACAATTGGACTTGTAATGTAGTGACAATCTCTCCTTTTAATGCACAGCTCCCAGTACATGATTAACCAATCGATGCACGGATCCAAGTATGTGACTAACACACCAACTTGAGAAAGTTGTTGGCTGCAAAGTTCTTCAGTTCATCGAGATGATGAAGATTAAGAAGCTCCTTGGTTACAAAACCCTTGGTGCAAAGACGCAGCAGCTTCTATAAGAGAAAGATGAACTATGACAAACTGTCTCCGGTCACAATTTGAGTGAATAATCACTTTGCATCAAAGTCTTGATAGAAGAAGACCCAAAGTCAGCTCTTTGGGACATACTAAAATGGAAAGGGAGTAGTAGACTTTTGAGGAAGAAGCTCCAAAAGAAGAAGATAATGAGGAATGAGGAAAGGACCAACCACCAATGTTGCTGACACAACATTGGTTTTGGTACCCAAGGGAGCAAATTGAGGGAATCAGTTGTAGCCCAGGAACCCTAGGATGACACTATAAAAAGGGGAAGCAGCCAATAGTAAAAGGGGCATCCAGCAACAGTGAATCAGAGTAGAATCTTTGAGAAAGTTCTGTGAGAATTCAAAAAAAAAAAAAAAAAAAAAGAGAAAAGAAAACGGAATACCGCTCGGTATCCTATAACAACCACTAGAGAACATACTCGAATTCAAAGGCATTCAGACTTTGCAAGTCTTAGGAGCCTGCAGAGCCACCTAAGTTTGTAATTTTTGAACTTATTTAGACCTTGTAATACATCCTAGTGAGCATGGTGTACTATATAATTAAGCAAATAATGGAATATTTAACTTTCCTCTAAGGATACCTACGTTTACTTTGTGTCTTTCTTTACTACATTGCTCCTTTATTGTTTCTTGCTGTTTAGTACATATGTTTCTTATTTGCTAGTATGTATGTATTGTAGGATTCCTGCTCTGTGCACCACTTGGTTCGTAATCAGTCTATTTAGCTGTAGTGAACCAAGCCTAGTCCCTTAAAATAATAACTAAAAAGCCTAGGGTCCTTGCTTTTACTTGGGCCTGGACAACATCCAAAAAAGGACCCACACATTTTGGTGACTTCACTAGGGACTGGGTAAAGGAGAGGGAAATAGCAATCCTTTCGCAGAGCATGGCTCCAAGACAAAGGAACAGCAAAGGTACCAATATGCCACCTGCGGCATCTGAGCCCGTAGGAGAAAATGAAGTGGCCTCCAGATAGAGGAACGAGGTACCTCTGGTAGAGCATGAGGTCATCTAAGGATAGAGGCATGTAGGGCAGGAGTTGGACCCTGTGGCTTGAATGGCAGAAATGCTGAAGGACTTGCAGCAAGAGATTTGCCCTCTCAAAAAGGGGAGGACCCAGGAAATCAGGCATAATGCCCCCCTGTGGTTAACCAAGACAGAAACCAAAGGGAGGGTCAATAGTAGGAGGGGGAGCCAACCCCCAGTATCTCACGCTATCAGATGTTAATGCTCTTTTGGAATAAGAAAGTTAAAAGCTCTCCGGGGTCCCTAAGCAATTTTCTCGGGATCCCCCATTCCCACCAGAACTCTTGGGCAAGCCTCATCCTAAGGGGTACAAGCCCCCGAAATTCCATCCTTTTGAAGGAAGAAACAGAAGTGTTGTGGAGCGTGTGAGTAGATTCACCCATACCATGGGCCCTTATGTAGGAGATAAGGAGCTGTATCTAAGAGAGTTTGCTAAGTCCCTAGTGGACAGAGCATATACATGGTATACCACTCTGAGGCCTGGGTCCATCAAGACATAGGACGAGATGATGGAGAGGTTCTATGCAAAGTCCTATTTAGGTGAAGACAAGGTCACCTTCCAAAGCCTTTAAATGGTGAAACAAAGGCCCGGAGAGGATCCTGTCCAGTTCATAAAAAGGTTTGAAGATGTTTCTTTGGATTGCTATGGAGACCATGAAGAAAAAGAGCTCGTAGAAACCTACATATCCAACATGCTTTTCAATTACAGGCTTAATCTCAAAAATTTAGCATAACCCAGTTTGCTGACTTACTGTAAAGAACGAAGAGAGTGCTAGTATCCTAGGCCATAACAGCATCAGTAGGAAAAAAAAGAAAGAGACCTGAAGGAAAAATGGCCGAGGAATCGCCTGTGATCCCATGCACTGCAGAAGAATTGAATCATGTTCTGGATAAGTGGATTGGAGATGGAATCGTTAGGCCGTTCGCTATATCCAGACCACCTACTGAAGAAGAAAGAAAGAATACTTTGTTTTATAGGATTCATAATTATGTCAAGCACTCTACTAAGGATTGCTGGACCCTCCGTAGGCTTTTCCACAAGAAACTTAAGGAGGGAAACCTAGAGCACACTCAGAAGGAACCAGAGGTGCAAAGGTTTCCCTTACCCAACCACAAGGGGAAGGGAGTGGTGGCTGTAGTGATCCATGGGTACCTGGCAGAAGCAAAAGAATCTGAAGGATCCTTTCATCCAAACATAGTCAGAACCCTTCAAAAAAGCCTTAAATTTAGAACACTATTCAACTAGCTAGGATTTGGGCCAGAGGCGAGAAGGATGGCCATAGAATCCCTCATGAGTATAGCAGCAGATTCAGGAGTAGAATGTTTCACAGTAGAATCCCATGCCAGCCGAGCTTACTTGGAGACAACCAACGCAATAACCTTCACAAACGAAGGCATGTAAGTTGAGCACCTAGACCATCATAGACCCCTTTATCTAATGGCCAGAATAAATGGTGTCCAAATTAGAAGAGCATTGGTAGACATCGGGGCATCACTTAACCTCGTAGCCTTGAGCACCCTAAAAGTTGTAGGCCTAACTGGCAGAAGGATCTTGGGGGCTCCCATGGAGATAACAGGATTTGGAGGATCAGCATAATCAACTGAGGGGTACATGCAGCTAGCCCTAAGGGTAGGTCCAATAGTAGCCCTAACCAGATTTCACATGATTAACTCAGAAGTTTCTTACCATGTTCTATTGGGACGCACATGGCTCTATAAGCATCGCCTCATTCCTTCCACATACCATCAATGTGTTAAGGGTATACTAAATGGGAGGCCAGTAAGGATCCCTACCAACCCTAACCCTTTCAGCCAAGGAGAAGTGAACTTCGTGGAAATAATTTTTTATAACGAGTTGGAGCCAGACGATGAGAATCCCATGCCAGGGACCCCAGGAGCACCTGTCTTGGAAGAAGAAGAAGGAGGGGGTACTAGTGACCTGAGGAACCTCCCATACTCGGGGAACTCACTAAATAAAAACTTACTGAGCCAAAGAGCCAAAGTGCCTTGTCTTTCTATTAGGAAAGGTTCATGACCCACTTGCCCATCTTGTCCGGTTTCCCACCAAGAGAAGCGGTACGACCGCCAAAGTGACTGAATAATTTGTCATCCACTTCGAGATCCTCACTGGACAGATTGATGTCGAAAGAATTCTTGTCACCAAACACAGGGAGAAGGAAGTTGTTGACTACATCCTCCAAGGTAATGGTAAGCTCACCAACAAAAAAGAGGAAGGTTTGAAGAGAAAGGCACCAACGGCGTACCAAGTGTCTAAGGCCCTTGGCGTCTCTAAAACCTTCAAGGTTCCTAGAGATTGCTACTGCTTTCAGAATCTCAGCGTGCTCCAGACAACTAACAAATTCACCATCAAAAAGTTCCCTATCAACCCAAATAGGCCAACTAGTGATCCTCCCCAGAACGAAGTCAAAGAAAATGGGAACCGCCTCTCGAGATCCCCGCCTGACCTAGAGATCTAAAATCTCTCTTAGATTTGGAACTTAGGCAGAACTGGCAAACCCTAACTGGTCGAAAAAAACCAAAGTGTGAGGGGAATAAGGGGCTTCACCGTGAGACACTTGAGGAAAAAACAGTCTGGGGGTGTACGAGAGGTCCCATAAAGGGAAAGCTAGGTGCTCCGTGACCCCTTGCGTGTCGCCTTGAGCAGACCCAAAAGAGCTTTCACCCTCAGAAGGACTGGGGGTGCACTTCTTACTTTTTCGTAAGGAAGAATAAGCCATGGAATAGCAAGTGCGCTGGGAAACAGGGAAGTCATAGGAGTAAAGAACATAGAGGAAAGAACAGAGAAACATTATAATTGGAAGGGAGAAGATAAGCTCAGGAATACAAGTCTCTGGAAAGTAAAAAGAAAGTTTGAAATGACTGCAATCATGGTGCAAAGAGCAGTTGGGGAAGATAATGTATAGAAAGCTGCGCCAGTTGCCAATATTTAATTTTTTTAAGGGAGAAAGTTATTAGTAGTTATTAATGGGGGTTACGGGGAACGAGAAAGGTGGATGAGGAAGTTCTTCACTCCAACATTCAACTGACACGTTCCGTGTAAAAGGGGGGAGTTACAAAAAAAAAAAAAAAAAAGAAGAAGTGTGACACGCAAAGAAAACCGGGGTACCCAAAAGTAGCGGGAAAGACAGGACCCTGAGGTTAATCAAAATAGTAAAGAAGGAACTCCTACCGTAAGTAAGGTTCTGGTCTACTCACGTGTGGACTGTAGGCAACCCACAAGCTCAGGGGGCTAAATGTTGAGGTCTAAAAAGTCACAGTGTTGTACCAAGGCCCAAAAGACATAAAGAATTGAACTCTATAAAAGATGAAGTACTTGAGCCTACGATAAAGAAAAAGAAAAAGAGATGGTAGGCCCAAATCCACTGAGGGTTCTAAAGAGAAACCCAAACCCACAAATGGGTAAGCCTTAGAACTTATGAAATGAAGAGAAGAAGGAAAGCCCAGCCCGCCAGGAGCAGGAAATCGCTAGGGAGCCCAGTGATAAGAACTGGGCCAAGATACCCAAGGATTGCTAGGAGGCCGGGATCCGCGGGAGGTGCAGCAAAGCCAGGATGAGATTAAGATAGCTCAAAGGGAGTGCTAAGAAACATGAGGAACAAGAATAGATACATCCCCATTAGCTACCTGGTGATTGTAGAAATGAACCAGAAAGCTTGGGAACCAACAATTCATGAACAAGGGGATGGTACCTCAGGGAACCCATAAGGAAGAACCATGAAGGGAAGTAGCTAGGAAGACTTTCAATCTGGCAGGAAGGAATCAGCTCACTTGGGAAAAATGACAAAGGGAAGGGTAGCTAAAAGTTGAGTCTGAAAAGGATGGATCTAGAAGTCTTGAAAGAAGAAGACCCAAAGTCAGCTCTATGGGACATACTGAAACGGAAAGGGAGCAATAGACTTTTGAGGAAGAAGCTCCAAAAGAAGAAGATAATGAGGAAAGAGGAAGGGACCAGCCACCAATGTTGCTGACATAACATTGGTTCTGGTACCTAGGGGAGCAAATGGAGGGAATCAGTGGTACCCCGAGAACCCTAGGATGACACTATAAAAAGGGGAAGCAGCCAACAGTAAATGGGGCATCCAGCAATAGTGAATTAGAGTAGAATCTTTGAGAAAGTTTTGTGAGAATTCAAAAAGAAAAAGAGAAAAGAAAAGGAAATACCGCCCAGTATCCTATAACAACCACTAGAGAACATACTCAGATTCAATGGGATTCAGACTTTTCAAGTCTTAGGGGCCTACAAAGCCACCTAAGTCTATAATTTTTGAACTTATTTGGACCTTGTAATACATCCTAGTGAGCATGGTGTACTATATAATTAAGCAAATAATAGAATATTTAACTTTCCTCTAAGGATACCTAACGTTTACTTTGTGTCTTTTTTTACTACATTGCTCATTTATTGTTTCTTGCTGTTCAGTACATATGTTTTTTGTTTGCTAGTATGTATGTATTGTAGGATTCTTGCTCTATGCATCACTTGGTTCGTAATCAATCCATTTAGCTACGGTGAACCAAGCCCAATCCCTTAAAACAATAACTAAAAGGTCCAGGGTAGTTGCTTTTACTTGGACTTGGACACCGTCCAAAAAGGGACCCACACAATGAGACTACAAGATTAATGTAGCTTGTAACTGAAATCATAATACCAATAATGACATTGTCATAAAGACGACAAACAAGTCGAAGAGGTCTAGTACAAATTAAAGTTTGTTGCGATCACCCATCTTTCTCCTTCGTTCCACAATTTTTCTCACTTTCTCTTTAATTACAGAATTTCTTAGTATCACTAATTTTTTCCCCACATTCTTCGTTGAATGAATCTAAAGCCAACAACCCCTAATGACCAACATCCTTTTTGCCCTCATTTAACTCCACCTCCTTAGACGCTAATTTCAAATGCATTTCAAAACCTTTGTTAAAGACTTTAGTTTCGAGCTGCAACTCCATCAAATACTCGCCAATTTTGTTTTTAATAAAATTGTGTGTATGTTTGTGCATGAGAGAGAGAAAAAGAGGAGGGCTAGCTAAAGCTCAAATTGTGAACTCATACAAACCCAAGCCTTCAGAATCCAAATTTTTCATTGGCGCAAAAGAGAAAAGTAATGGTAGTCTTAACAAAACAAAAATGTACCAAATTTTCTTACTGTGAGAGACCTATATATTATTTTGTAGGCACAATGAATTTCTTAATATTACGCTATTGACTTATTTTATTTGTTCCACACAAGCATGTCCTTTTTTTTGGTGGTAAATTGTAAATACACTAGTGTGGGGGTAAGATCCCAAATTTGTATATTGGGCCTTGCGCCTTATCCGAAGACATGTATATGTCTGAGGAGAAGTAAAAAATATGGAAAGGCCCCAAAGTCGAAAATCACTTATGTGAAAAATGGAAAAAATAGTCCGAGGAGTACCTCCTTCTCGGACGCATCAAATATCGATCAAACTTGTGCTTATGCAGTGTAGGCAACCTTCTAGGAAATTCCAGCGATAAGGATGAACTTCAGGCACGTACAAGGGCAGTAGGAGCTTAGAAATATCTAAAAGAAAAGCTACTACCACCCCATTAAATGCCCTACAACAGCTTTTCTGGCCACATTAATGTGAAGAGGACCTCTGAACAGTGCAGTTTCAGCTACCACCACCCACAAAAAGCTAAAGAGGATGTCTGATGGGACATGCACTCAAGTGAAGGCTTAGATGGTTAACAAGTGTGTGATCATGATAGTGAGAGAGGAAATATATAATGTGAAATTCCTCCCATGAAAAAGGGGATCGGGCAGAAAAACAAGAAAGAATATCTGTAATACCAAAAACTGTATTAGAACACAATTCCAGTTGCTTCTGTAATAAGATTTCTCCTTGGCCATGCATTTTATCCAATCCTTCCATAATTAGCTTACTTGTTCATCTTTTAAATCCCTATTAGCCGTTGTTAAATTCACTACAGGCCCAATTCTTTCACCCACTCTCTACAAATTTATTGCACGCGTCTCATTGGGCCTACACCTTATATCATTTGGGCTTGGGCTCCAAATTGTGTCCTTACAATTGGTGCCGTCTGTGGGAAGAGCTTGTGTTATAGTGAAAGCAACGGTCAACTATGGCAGAGCGAGGCCCACAACCAGTAAAGTCAAGGGAGTCCCAACTTGGTGATCCTTTCCTCAACCTCGAACGCAGAGGTGACCATGAAGGAAGTGTACACACCACACATACTGACACAAGTCAGCCTCGAGATGGAAGCCATATCTCCCATGCGAGGAGCAATAGAGGCATGCAGCTGGAGATTGACCAGCTGAAGAGGGAGTTGTGCCATGCAAAAAGGAAGCGAGCTTCCCCTACTGGTGATACCTTTTCTGACAATGGAAGAGATATTAGTTATAGGCGGAAGTCTCGAACTCCACCCAGTGAATCCTTCTCCTATGAAGAGGAACATCATGGCGAATGGCTGTTTAAAAGCCTGCCACACAGGGGCATAGGAAATGATGCTATGAGTAGAGCCTTAGATCAAATCTCCAAGTCGCCCTTCACGCGTAAGATTGAGGGGGCAAGACTTCCTCGTCGTTTTCATCAGCCAATGTTCACCATGTACAACGGACAGACAGATCCTGTTGAGCATGTGAGCCATTTCAACCAGAGAATGGCCGTTTATTCTAAAGACGAGGCCTTGATGTGCAAAGTCTTTCCGTCTAGTCTTAGACCTATCGCGATGAGGTGGTTCGATGGCCTAAAGGCAGGGTCCATAAATTCCTTTCACGAGCTCACTCAAGTATTTGGTTCCCAGTTCGTGACTTGTAGGGGAGTTCCTCGATCTTTGGCTTCCCTTCTATCCTTGAGCATGCAAGAGGGCGAGAATCTTAAAACATACTCTGACAGGTATTAAGAGTTGTTCAATGAGATTGAAGTTGATTTCAACGATGTAGCCATCAGTACATTTAAGCTCGGCCTTCCATCCAAGCATGGTTTAAGAAAATCCTTGACCGGAAAGCCCGTTACTAACGTGCGTCAGTTCATGGATCGGATTGATGAGTATAAAAGAGTTGAAGAAGATCAGCAGCAAGGGAAAGGGAAGGATAAGGTTATCCCTTAGAAGAGGAGGGATTTCAGGTCGGATTGATACGGCCATAACCAGCCACGTAGGGATTTTGCTGAGCAGTCAGAATCAGCAAACATTCAAGCAGTCAATGCCGTGTTCTAAGAGCCGATGCATCAGGTTTTAGAAAAGATCAAGAATGAGCCATTCTTTAAATGGCCAAGCAAAATGGTGGGAAACCCTGAAAGGCGTAATCATAATCTCTATTGCCAATACCATCAGGATCATGGATATACCACAGAGGATTGCAGGAGCCTGTGGGACTACCTGGACCAGCTTGTTCATGAAGGTAAATTAAAACAAATTTTACATCATTCCAGTGGTCCAAGTGGCTAAGTAATTGCAGAATCCCGGAGAGACGATTCTTTCAAACCCCCTTTGGGAACAATAAATGTCATCTTTGTCGCACTAGGAAGAACTAGATCCTGCCTATCCAGAGCCATGTCAGTGGCTCGGCTATTTGCCGAAGACGCTAACCAAGACATGAAGAGAGGTAGAATGGAGATTCAACCAGTTTTAGGCTTCTAGGATGAGGATAAGATCGGAACCATATAGCCCCACGACGATGCACTGGTAGTTACCCTTAGGATTGGGGGATATGATGTGAGAAGGGTGATGGTGGACCAAGGTAGTGGGGCCAAGATAATGTATCCTGACGTCTACAAGGAACTGAATTTAAAACCTGAAGAATTGATGCCTTACAGCTCTCCCCTTGTGAGTTTTGATGGGAAGGTCGTTATCCCAAAGGGCCAAATTCGACTGCCAGTACAAACTGGTCCAAAGGTAGTAGAGGTTGATTTCATTGTTGTGGACGCTTATTCACTTTACACGGCAATTGTAGTCAGGCCCTGGCTTCACACACTAGGGGCTGTTTCTTCAACTCTGCACCAAAAGATTAAATATCAAAGGCCGAGTTAAGGAAGTCTTGGGAGATCAATCTGTGGCCAGACAGTGCTTAGTGGCCGCCATCCAGCATAAACCTGAAGTTGAGTCCATGCCCTCTGCTAGATAGGATTTATAGCAATTAAAATCTCCAGCGTTGCCCATTGACGATTCAGCCGAAAAGGCAAAATGCGAAGATTTGGTAAAGGTTGTTATCGACGATGATCCTGAGATGTTTTTTCAAGTCGGATCTCAGTTACCCATTCAAGGAAGAGAGGTGTTATTGGAGTTTCTTAGGAAAAATGTAGATGTATTTGCCTGGGATGCTTATGAAGCCCCAGGAGTGGATCTAGAATTTATCTGTCACCACCTAAATGTCAATCCATTGGTCGCCCCTAAGAAACAATCTCCTCGACGCCCATCCAAGGAGCCTGCTGATGCAGTACGAGAGGAAGTATCGAAGCTCAAGCAAGCTAGAGCCATTAAGGAAGTTTTTTATCCTGAATGGTCAGTAAATACTATGGTGGTGAAAAAGAAAAATGGGAAGTGGCGAGTGTGTGTAAATTTCACAGACCTGAACAAGGCTTGTTTGAAAGATCCATTCCCTACGCCTAAAATAGATCAGCTAGTGGATGCAACTATAGGCCATCCTCGGACGAGCTTCTTGGATGCCTTTCAAGGCTATCACCAAATACCTCTAGCCCTGGATGATCAAGAAAAGACTATTTTTGTCACCCCCATTAGGAACTACCATTACAAGGTGATGCCATTTGGCTTGAAAAATGCGGGATCTACCTACCAAAGAATGATGACGAGGATGTTTGAGCCACAGTTGGGTAAAAATATTGAAGCCTACATAGATGATATGGTGGTGAAAAGCAAGGTAGTTTCTGAACACGTAGGCGACCTTGGAAATATTTTTGAAGTTCTTAGCAAATACAAGCTACGTTTAAACACCTCCAAGTACTCATTTGGCGTGGGATTAGGTAAGTTCTTAGGTTATATGGTAACTCACAAGGGGATTGAGGTCAACCCCGACTAGATAAAGGCTACAAAAAGTTTGCAACCACCTCGGAATCCCAAAGAGGTCCAAAAACTGATCGGAATGGCAGCTACGTTAAACCGTTTCATCTCACGGTTAGCAGACAGATGCAGACCGTTCTTCTTGTTAATCAACAAGTGGAAATGGTTTAAGTGGACTGAAGAATGTGCCTTAGCTTTCCAGCAACTTAAAGAATATCTGGCTCGGCTGCCTATCATGTCCAGCCCTAAACTAGACAAGGTCCTATTTGCTTACATCGATGTAGCCCCTTATGCTGTAAGTTTGGTATTGATATGAGTTGATGGAGGTGTACAACAGCCAATTTATTATGTGAGCAAGTTGCTGCATGAGTCTGAGATTCGTTATCTTCCATTGGAGAAAGCCATCCTAGTAATAGTACATGGAACATGAAAATTGCCCCATTATTTCCAGGCACATACAGTCGTCATCTTCACTCAGCTTCCACTTAAAGCCACATTACGAAGTTCTGATTACACGGGAAGGATCGCTAAATGGGGCAAGGTTTTAAGGGCTTTTAATATCAAATACATGCCTCGCACCTCCATCAAGGGTCAGGTCCTCGCGGATCTAGTGGCCGAGTTCACTAAACCCTGTGTAGAAGAAATAACAACGACGCAAACCATGGATGAAAAATCAGTTAGCATGATCTCTCAAAGAGGTCCCTTATCTTGGGAGGTGTATGTAGATGGGGCAGCAAATTATAAAGGGTCTGGAGTAGAGATATTGCTGGTGTCCCCTAAGAAGATCACCATTGAAAGTCATTGAGGTTAGGTTTCTCGGCAACAAATAATGAGGCTGAGTATAAAGCTCTACTAATGGGGCTGACCATGGTTCAAAAAATGGGCGAAAAGGCAGTGAAGGTATTCTCGGACTCAAGGTTAGTCGTCGACCAAGTGACAGTAGAATTTGAAGCGAAAGATGAAAGAATGCAGGGGTACTTGAATCAAGTTAGACACTTACAATCTAAGTTTGAATCCTTTAATTTGCTGCACATCCCCAGAAGTGGAAACACACATGTCGATTCCCTAGCCACTTTGGCGACCTCCTCGGCACAGAATTTGCCTCGGGTTATCCTCGTCGAGGACTTGTGTAAACTCGTAGAAATAAAAGGAGAAAAAATTCTAGTTCACCATGTCAGAGCAGGGCCTAGCTGGATGGACCCTATAGTTATATTCTTGAAGGAAGACATTCTGCCTGAAGAAAAGTCAAAAGCTAACAAGGTATGGAGAAAAGCTACTTGATTCTAGTTATCCGAGAACCAGAAATTATACAAACATTCATTTTCAGGACCATATTTGTTATGTGTACATCCTGAAGCAACTGAATTACTCCTTGAAGAGCTACATGAAGGAATTTGTGGAAGTCATATTGGGGGTAGATCCTTGGCACATAGAGCCATCACCCAAGGCTATTGGTGGCCAAATATGCAAAGAGAGGCCCAAGAGTACGTGAGAAAGTGCGATCAGTGTCAACGGTTCACACCAAACATACATCAACCAGGGGGAATCCTTAATCCACTATCCAGCCCTTGGCCATTTGCTCAATAGGGATTAGACATTGTGGGTCCGTTTCCCAAGGCAGCTGGAAACAAGAGATATCTGTTGGTCGGCACAGACTATTTCACTAAATAGGTCGAAGCTGAATCTCTAGCAAACATTAGGGATGTAGATGCCAAGAGATTTGTCTGGAGAAACATTGTCACTCGGTTTGACATACCTCACACCCTCATCTCAGACAATGGCCTGCAGTTTGATAGCAAAACATTTAGAAGTTATTACTGTGAATTAGGAATTAAGAACAGATATTCTACCCCTGCTTATCCCCAAGGGAACGGACAAGTGGAGGCCGTTAACAAAGTCATAGTAAACGGATTAAAGAAAAGGCTAGATGATGCGAAGGGCAAGTGGGCAGAAGAGCTACCACATGTTTTCTAGACATACAGAACTACGCCTCGTAAATCTACTGGTGAGACCCCCTTCTCAATGACTTATGGGGCTAAGGTTGTTATCCCTCTAAAGACTGGCTTTCCAACGTTAAGAACCAGTCCATTCAATCGGAGCAATAATAATGAGCAATTAAAGAAGTATTTGGACTTGATTGAAGAGCAGATGGAAAATGCAATGGTTCAATTAGCATATTACCAACATAAGTTCAAACAAGGGTATGATGCCAACGTGAGGCTGAGACCATTAGCACCTGGCGATCTAGTGCTAAGGAAAGTTGTGGGCACTGCAAAGAACCCAACGTGGGGAAAACTAGGACCCAATTCGGAAGGACCATATCGTATTACCTCAGGAGCAGGCATTGGGGCATATTTTCTAGAAGATTTAGATGATCATATAATACCACGCCCATCGAATATAAACAACCTAAAAAGGTATTATTATTAACGAGTTTTTCCTTGATCAATATGTTCATCTTTTACATAAAAGTGTTGTACTTTCGGTTACTTAAACTTTCATAAGTGTTTAAACTTAAGTTCAATCATGCTTGAAGTCCTCGGACCAGATGATATGAGTTAATTAATACTCTGTTGCAACTTTCATAAATGTTTAAATTTAAGCTCAATCATGCCTGAAGTCCTCGGACCAGATGATATGAGTTAGTTAACACTTCGTTACAAGTTTCCATAAGTGTTTAAACTTAAGCTCAATCATGCATGAAGTCCTCGGACTAGATGATATGATATGAGTTAGTTAATACTCCGTTACAACTTTCATAAGTGTTTAAATTTAAGCTCAATCATGCCTGAAGTCCTCGGGTCATATGATATGAGTTAGTTAACACTTCGTTACAAGTTTCCATAAGTGTTTAAACTTAAGCTCAATCATGCCTGAAGTCCTCGAACCAGATGATATGAGTTAGTTAACACTCCGTTACAACTTTCATAAGTGTTTAAACTTAAGCTCAATCATGTCTGAAGTCCTCGGACCAGATGATATGAGTTAGTTAACACTCCTTTATAAGTTTCCATAAGTGTTTAAACTTAAGCTCAATCATGCCTGAAGTCCTCGGACCAAATAATATGAGTTAATTAACACTCCGTTACAACTTTCATAAGTGTTTAAACTTAAGCTCAATTATGCCTGAAATCCTTAGACCAGATGATATGAGTTAGTTAACTCTTCGTTACAAGTTTCCATAAGTGTTTAAACTTAAGCTCAATCATGCCTGAAGTCTTTAGACCAGATGATATGAGTTAGTTAACACTCCGTTACAACTTTAATAAGTGTTTAAATTTAAGCTCAATCATGCCTGAAGTCCTTGGACCAGATGATATGAGTTAGTTAACACTCCGTTACAAGTTTCAATAAGTGTTTAAACTTAAGCTCAATCATGCCTAAAGTCCTCAGACTAGATGATATGAGTCAGTTAACACTCCGTTACAAGTTTCCATAAGTGTTTAACTTAAGCTTACCTAAGTCTTTAGACTAACAACTCCGAGTAAGGTAAAGTTCTTAATTATTTGCCCAAGTATTGAAGAATGTACAAGGCATCTTTCTCTTGTAGTATTTACTAAGTTCCTTACTAATCCTTATACAAACCAGCTTCTACTGGTACTGAATTAAGCTACTTGCATCGTTAGCAGGGTGTTATTATTAATCCTGATCAATTTAAAGCAATAACAAGTCAAAGTTATCTACAGTGACAATAGAAGGTCTAAAAGTATATGAAATAAGAACGCTAGAAATAATATATATATATATATATATACATTCATTACTTAAAGAGAGTAAAACTACATTGTGCCCCCTGAAAACAGTTAAAAAAATAAAAAAAGGAAAAAAAAAGAACACTATTACATCAAACTTTAACCACTAAGGGTTTGTCTGGGTGACTGGAGGATCAGCAGCCTGGCTCAGTTGAAAATAAGCAACATCCTTGGCTTTGGAGGCAGCTTGGTTACCTTTAGTCTCCTTTGCTTTAGCCTTAGATGTAACTCCTTTCTCCTGGAGTTCTTCTTGATTGAGAGCTTTTTCAGCCTTTTTACCCTGGTTGGCAGTCTGACCATTTCCTTTTGAAGCATCATTAGGAACAAGAGTGGCTTGGCTTGTAGGAAGCTACTCAGCAGGAGATGGGTCAGAAACTGGGAGCTCGCGAATTTCTGGATGGTAGTATATGCTCCCAGGTTCCCTCAACGCGGAGTCCGCAGGGACTCCTATAGCATCAAGGGCCTTGACCCATGATACGTCACAGTACTCCCTACAATCTCCTAAGAGCTCCTCAGTCAGCCTTGTTTGCATTTCTTCCACGCCGAGCACATAGGCTGCTGACTTCTCTGCCTCTGCCACTTCCTTGGCTAACTGAGTTGCCTCCTTAGCCTTCTGAAATTCGGCCTGAAGATCCTTCACCAGTTGTCTCTCTGTGGCCAAGTTAATTTCGGTCATATGTGACTGTTGGCGTTGATCTTCGGCCTACTTCTCTGCATTCTTTAGGCTCGTATCAAAGCTGTCTCTGGCTCTGATCGCCTCTTTTAACTTTTTAAATAGCTTCGCTTGATCTAGCTTTAGATTCCCTAATGCTTTCTCGGCCTCGAACCTAGACTGGGCCTCCGCCTTAGCCTCGTTGCGGGCGTCCTTGACCCATTCCTCGGCCACAAAAACTTGTTGGGTAATCTACCAAAAAAAAAAAAAATCAAACAAAGAAAAGAAACAAATAGAAATGACAAACTACATAATCAGAAAAATGGCTTCAGTTACTTACCATGGCAAAATCCCTCTTCAGGGATAGAAAGAGCTCGGGCTGCTTGAAGCGCCTATAAGCATCCATATCCTTTGGCAAGAGAAGTGGCTGCTCCAAGACTTCAGCGAGATGACCCGAATGCCCTCATTGGAAACTACGAATAGTAGCATCCCAAGGGATGGCGGCACCATCTACTTCTAGTCTGGGCCACCATGTGCGTTATGGTCAGTGCACCTCTGCCCCAATTAATTTGTCTTGGCTATCCACGGAGGGAGATCTCCTGCCCCGAGTATCCCTGGCTGTCTTTTGTTGTTTTTTCCCTTTCTGGGGACCCACTTCTCCTTCCTCCAAAGCCTCGTTAGGCATTTTCTTCTTCGGCTCAGGAAGTGGCTTCAGGCCGAGATCCTTAAGAGCTTGAGTAGGGGGAGGAGGAAGGTCCGCCAGAGTTTGAGGTTTTTTGGCTGCCTTTGAGGTAGACCCTGGGTTCCTCACCGCCATGAGCTCCTTTAAGGTTTTTTTTCCCCTTGTTCAGATTCATTTCTTCTTCTTCTTCCTCCGAGAAGTCATCCGAAAGAGTAGTTATCAAAACTGGGGTGTGGACACTTGATAGCCTGTCAAGTTCCTCTTCTGCGTCCGAGACAGGAATCACGAGAACCTCCCGAGGGACCTCCTCTTCAAATTGGAACTTGTCAATTTGTTCCTCTAAGGAGGAATTGGATGAAGCAACCCCTTCTCCGGCTACGACCGCTTCAAGTGGAACCTGTTGAAGTGGGGGGACAATCCGAGCACCACCTTGTAGAAAAGGGTGTGGCACCGGTTGAAGATCGTGCGGAGCTAGGAAGTTTGGCAGAGACACGTCAATTCTGGCCAAGCAATGGTCACCCGATCTTATGGCGTTGCCAACCTCTTGGAATATTTCTGAG
The DNA here is from genome assembly GCA_032727855.1 of Quercus ilex subsp. ballota. NCBI lineage: Eukaryota > Viridiplantae > Streptophyta > Magnoliopsida > Fagales > Fagaceae > Quercus > Quercus ilex. The sequence continues at coordinate 81,873,876 of CM064911.1, forward strand.
ATTAGCTTGAAATCCAAAATCAAATGGACGACTTGAAGTTGCATGTCCGCATTGGTGAAGATCTCGGACCTCAGCAGATAGTTGAGCGCTACAACGTTAGTTAAAATGAGCCGAGGAGCTACGTGATTTCTATCTGTTAATACCAAAAAGGAACAAAGCAAGGTCAGAATATGAAAGCCCATTGTAAACAAAAAAATGGGGGAGGGGGAAGAAGAAGCAAAACAAGGCTAAGGATAAAGAGCCTAAATCTATTGTTAAGAAATCTAAATCTAAGGTGTCCCACCTAGCTCTCCCTCCTGGGTTAGGCAATGAAGACCATCATGCCACACCCCCGAAGCAATCAGGTAGTCATCCTTCATCCCCTTGTTAGATTTGGGGAGGCACGAGATAAGTCTGACAATATCGGATCGGGATTTGAGGTAAAATCCTGCCCCCTTTTTTTTGTGACACTTGTACATATGCACCACGTCGTGCCAGGTAAGCCTCAAGCCTAAATGCTCGTTCAGAGCATTAATACTCCCTAGGATCCTAAAGAGATTAGGTGCGCACCGATGGGGGCATATCCTATGGTTACGAAGGTAATCCCTTGTAATATTACCCATGGGGAGAGTCATTCCCCCTTCTATGAAAGCTATTATAGGGATTATGACTTCTCCCACTTCTCGGTTGGTCGCTATTTCTTCTGGGGAACAATACCGCAAGGCTACTCCTTGCGGTATGTGATATGCTTTCTTAAAAATCTCTATCTTGGCAGGGCTATCTACTAAATGCCTAAATCTACCCATTTCAGGCAAGCTAAGAGGGAAAACACCGATAATGATAACTAAGGAAATAAGAATTTTAGGGCTGAGAAGGTTGGTCGAGGAGAAAAAGAAAAGTTCAGAGAAACAAAAACTTACTCAAACTAAAATGAAGGGTGATCCTTGGAGTTTTTAGAAAAATCCTCAAAGATTTTTAAGAAAACAGGAGTAATAACAGGTCTTGTAAATTTTGAATGCTGGAGATCGCTGAAGAACTGGAGAGATTGTAAAGTAAAATAAAAAATGATCTCCTACAAGGCTTTTATATAGAGAGCAAAGAAGCAAGTGGGAGTTATCTTGCCTAAATCCTAAGTAAAAATATCAGCCATTAGATTAATTCCTCACCGTCAGATGCAAGGAACATAACGCTGCCTGAAGCAATTAATGGCGCTTCGCGGATTCCGAAACGTCAGTAGCAATGATGACGCGCTCAAAACTATACCCACACACGTGTAAACTCATATATTTTGACATTCTTAACTCTCAATTTTGGGGCGAGTCAAAATTCCATTTTTCTCCTCGAATGAGAGGGAAAAATCAGAATTTTGAGGGGCTATTGTGGGGGTAAGATCCCAAATTTGTATATTGGGCCTTGGGCCTTATCCGAAGACATGTATATGTCTGAGGAGGAGTAAAAAATATGGAAAGGCCCCAAAGTCGAAAATCACTTATGTGAAAAATGGAAAAAATAGTCCGAAGAGTACCTCCTTCTCGGACGCATCAAATATCGATCAAACTTGTGCTTATGCAGTGTAGGCAACCTTCTAGGAAATTCCAGCGATAAGGATGAACTTCAAGCATGTACAAGAGCAGTAGGAGCTCAGAAATATCTAAAAGAAAAGCTGCTACCAGCGCATTAAGTGCTCTGCAGCAGCTTTTTTGGCCACATTAATATGGAGACGATCTCTGAACAGTGCAGTTTCAGCTACCACCACCCACAGAAAGCTAAAGATGATGTCTGATGGGTCATGCACTCAAGTGAAGGCTTAGATGGTTAACAAGTGTGTGATAATGATAGTGAGAGAGGAAATATATAATGTGAAAGTCCTCCCATGAAAAAGGGGATCGGGCAGAAAAACAAGAAAGAATATCTACAATACCAAAAACTGTATTAGAACACAATTCCAGTTGCTTGTGCAATAAGATTTCTCCTCGGCCATGCATTTTATCCAATCCTTGCATAATTAGCTTACTTGTTCATCTTTTAAATCCCTATTAGCCGTTGTTAAATTCACCACAGGCCCAGTTCTTTCATCCACTCTCTACAAATTTATTGCATAGGGCTCATTGGGCCTACACCCCATATCATTTGGGCTTGGGCTCCAAATTGTTTCCTTACAACTAACATGTCAATATTGGTCAAAAGTGCTAACGTTCCTTTATAATTTATCCACAGGATCCCTATTTTTGTCATAGAGTTTTCTAATTTATCCTAAATTTAGGAATATTGATATTATCTCATAAATTAATCATGGGCGACGTTTATTACCCAAAAAAAGGGGCAAGATAAGCACAAAATAGAGTCAAAATATAGATTTGTATTTTGTATCATACTAAAAGAATAAAATTTGTTTTTTTTTTTTTTTAAGTGTATAAATAATGGCTATAGTTTTTCTTTCTTATATTAATTAAATGTTACAAGAATTTCATGTTTTTCCTAAAATAAATAATAATGTTCAAATAACGCACAAATGCAATTCAATTTATTTATAGTATTTCTCAAAAAAAAAAAAAATTTATAGTACACTAATGTAATTCAATTTATTTATATAACAAATAAGAGAAAGGAAAAATTTATCAATAAAATCATATTTACGTTTAATATAGTTTTTTAGATATAAATATAAGTTAGTTATTACTAAAAAAAAAAAGGGAATTACCATTTCTATAATACTTATCTCACTCGTCTTTATAGAAACTTTATGGACTCTTCCTCAGGGGCTTCTTTTGGCCTTTTGATTGGGGGTGTAAAACTTTTTGAGTTTTTTCATAGTGTTAGTTTTTTTCACGTACATAGGGATGAAAATTTTGCAGCTCATAACTTTACTAGGCATATTCTTTATGTCACAAGACTCACAACTCACAAGTTCCCTTGTGTTGATAGAAAGAAAAAGTGTAGGACCACAAAATTTGTGATAACTTCTTGCCACAACTATTACGTGGTATGGTATGATTGGTGATGAAAAAATAATGAATTTATATGTAAGTGATGGTTATTAACCATTCAACGTCTACCACGTCAAAATTGAGACAAAAAAGTTGTAGACAATTTTGTGATCCTAAAACTACTTTGATAGAAAAAGTCCCACAACATATCTCAGTTGTTTTTCAAGCCGCTTTCTTTTTATTTATATTTTTTTATTGCTTATTATTAACTCAACTAGTAAAGTTTTTTTAATCATTGAATAAGAAATGTGAAATTTGAACTTGTTTACACCAAAAATTCATTAATGTCGTAGTGTGGTGATAAAAGTAATTATTATGGATTGAACCCTTTTTATTCCATTTATCAAAAAAAAAAAAAAAAACTCTAGGTTGCAATTACATAAGGAAATAATGAATTTGATGTCGTTAATTAATTTTCAGGTATTACACAAATGGTTCCCTCAAAAGAAGAAGAAGGTATTACACAAATGAAAAAAAATAAAAAAAATAAAAAAATAAAAAATAAAATAAAAATTTCTGACTCGTTCAACCCACTGGGTTTGACCTGCTTAATCCAGTCCGTTTGGTTTCCCAATTTCTACTTCTATGTTCACTGTCTTTGTTATTCCTGCAAATGGACAAAACCGATAGAATTACTTACGGGCAAGTTCAAGGATGAAGAAGAATAAGTTGAAGAAATTTAAGCAGTAGACGCAAGAAAACGATAAATTAAATTGTATGAAAGAAAACGTTAAAAAATTTGTCATTTTAGACTGATTTTTCCATGCCATTCAACATAAAATTATGTACTGTTTTATCAAGGCAACTAAATTTTAATATTTATTATCATTTGAAAGTAATTTACTTCCTTTGAAAAATGCTTAAGAACCCTTCTTTGTCTTGTCTCCCTAATTCATCAAATACAGGATTAAATACTCTCAAATTAATTAAACTTACTCATTTTGTTAACATTTAAGTATCACTTTTTTTTATTATGTTGGTAGAATCTTAGGAGAATATCTTTCCCCTGTAGTGCAGGATCTTCTATGAGTGCCAGTGCTGGCTCTACAGGTAAACAATTGATGTAGTCGCCTAAGGTCCCAAGTAGAAAAAAGGCCCCAAATTTTAATTTAATTAAGCTCAAATATTAGCCATTATGTAAAATAAATTTTTTTATCAAGTAGAATTGTTACGTTCACAACATTTTTATAACAAATCCTAAGTAGTAGGTTATTAAAGGCTGTTACTTATTGATAACAAAATAAATAATTTCAGTAGTGAGTTCAAATTAGAGCCAGTAACAACTTAGCAATTAGGATTTGTTGTGAAAAATATTGTGAATGTAACACATCTAAAAAAAAAAAAGCAATACACAAAAAAAAAAAAAAAAATTCATAACATTTTTCACAATAATTGAGTTAACAAACTTTTATTAGTTTTTACCTAAGTCCACCACTAATATTACTCTTTTACTTACCACTATCAATCTACCATATCAACAGGTGTGAAAGTTTTGTCAATTTTTTGTGTCTACAGACTTTCTAAAAAAAATCAACATTATTCTTGTTAATTAGTAATTATTTTGCATCTAAAACAAGATAGTAGAATTTAAATAATATATATTTTTTTAAGTCATATTTAAATATATAAAAGGCCTCAACTTTAGTTTTCGCCTTAGGCTCCTAAATGCATCAAACCGCCCCTAATTAGTACATTAATAATCTCGTGGTGAACATGAAAATTTTTAGGTTACACTTCTTCTGTGACACTGTTATGCTACAGCAGGAAGATTTTAGAATCTTGTACCGATTTTGCAGGTTCTCCTTAGTGGATTTATTTAGTACAGATTATAGTACTTTTGTTTTCCTCAAGCAGGTTATAGTTTAGGGAATCTTTGATTTATGCCTTGGAGGTGATTTGCTTCTTGTGGATTTCTAAATCCATCTATTAATCTGTTGCTTGAGAATTAGATTTCTTCAAATTTGAAGTTAAGGAGTGCTGCTGATGCTCTCTGAAGTGTCCTTTCTGCTACCGTTGGCTATCCAAGAGTAGGCTGTTAAAAATTTAAAATGCAAACTCAAATTTCCTAGGATTTTGTGATTCATGACTGTTGTATTAAGGGGAAAAAAAAAAACAAACGATATTTATGGGTTGGACTCTCAATTTTGTATATTTGGATCGACTATGTGATTGATTCCATTCATGGGCAATTACACCAGTTGGATCTTAAAACTCGTGTGCCAAATTTGCTTGGTACTGTGCTTTCTTATATATATTGTAGTAGCTCACAGAATATTGCCTCTATCAGAGGAACCAGTATGACTATATATTGTTGACCCTTGGCTATCAAGGGCAATTAAATTGATCATCTTTCTGATTTGTCAGAAGGTGTATGTTTCTGTACTAATCCTGCAAAAAATTTCAGCTAGTATGCTCTGCTTATTTCATCCACTCTGACCATTGCATACAGTTATAACGGGAGTTATAAAGGGAGTCATGGTTAGTTAAGGGTATACCACTAATTTGTAACTTGTCAAACATCTACAACAACTATCCACATCCCTAAAATCATTAAATCACATGACTTATAAGAAGTCCTTTGTAGAATCTATATATATCTAAAAGCTGAAGCGTAGTATTTATTGTTGCTACGCTCCAGTTAAGTCACGTCAGCGTTCACCTCATTATCATTTTCTTTCCAATTTTCCTATAATTGTTTTTAACATTTACTTTTTATTTTATTTTATTATTTACATTTTTTTCAACCTTTCTCCACTCTTACCTTTTCATCTCACCACTATCCTCTATATAAATATTCTTCTTCTTCTTTTCATCTTCCCACTACCCTCTACATAAATATTCTTCTTCTTCTTTTTCTTCATCTTCCTTTGGTTTGTCTCTTCCCATTCACACTCTCTTACTATAAATTTGTAACTATCTATTCCATTCTACGCATGGTTTTCTTTCACAAAAAAAGGTTCTCTCTCTCTCTCTCTCTCTCTCTCTCTCTCTCTCAATTTTTCGATGAATTTTTTATACATTCTTCTATTTATGCCAAATTACTAATCTTTGGGAATCCTTTCTTTTTTTTTTTTTTTTTTTTTTTTTTTCCAACACTAGAATCATAATGCTCATTTTCTCACTTAATTTAATTGGGTAGTTTGCCGGAAATCAAAAAAAGGTTCTCTCTCTCTTTCTCTCTCAATTTTTTGATGAATTTTTTATACATTCTTCTATTTATGTGAAATTACTAATCTTTGGGATTTTTTTTTTCTACACTAGAATCTTTATGCTCATTTTCTCACTTAATTTAATTGGGTAGTTTGCGAGAATTCAAGTAAAACTAGACAATAAGGAATTAATTTTACGGCATTGGAGAACGCCTGAATATATACCAGCCAAAAGTTGAAAGTTAGCAAATTAGTGGAGCTATGATTAAGCTTAAACGGGATTGATGGTATTGCCAATGTTCTCTAATTAGCATTCTTATTTCTATTTCTCTATATATGTTTCCTAGAATTAGTATTAGTCTCATTTTTATTTTCTCTATTATATTCTAGGTAAACCAAGAGTTCTTTAAAATTCCACATTGGTTAATGCCATTTAGATTTGTTTTTAAAATTTTTTTTTCTCTTTAATTGTTAAATGTTACCCTTTTTTTTGTTCTTTCTTATAACTCTAATTAATGTTGATGGTTCTTTTTTTTTTTTTTTTTTTTTTTTTTTTTTTGTTTAGTTAAGGTTGATGGTTCTTTCTTACAGAGAAAAGAAAAAATTGAAAACAATTGAATTTCGCATAAACCTGTACCTAAAGGGGACAGGAGCCTTTGTTTATTTGATTAGAGACAATATATTAAAGGGTCATATCCTTTGGCCATTGCATTGCATTTCTTAGAGGTTAAAAGATAAAGCTTGTCATTATAGGAAAACATTTTGGGTGGGGATAAGGGTGTCATTTTGTTTGCTCAAAGAGTAACAAAAGATCCTATTATAAAGGAAGCCCATAATCATATCACATGCTTATTACACTAACCATGAGCACAACTCATGATTCTCTCTCACCAATTTTCTACTACATTTGCATTTAGCAACCTAAGATTAGAATTTATTCCCAATAGAAGACTTGTAGAATCATTAAGTTTTTATAGGAAATTAGCCACAGACTTGCGCGATACGTGAGAATATAAATATTATGCAATGAAGTATAATATATTAAAAGTAACAATTACTTCAAGCATTGTCTTTTTTTCTTTTTCTTTTTTAAATTACACTTATTATTTTTTTTTTATCTTTTTATCTCTACAAATATATCATTTTTAAAAAAAAATTTGTGTATTTCATCAATATATTTTATGGTGAACCATATTCTTCTAACTTTGTTGTAGTCTGTTACATTTGCTTAATATACAACTCATCTCTTAAGGAATAAGGAAATTATCATAATAAAAAAATTATCACAAAATTACAATGTTAACTTAACCAAAATTAAAATAAAACTAAAGAAATAAATAAATAGATTTAATAGTAATTTATTAGTCAAAAAATTGGTAGGCATATTCAAATTCCTATTTCCAAAAACAACTAAGTATTAATCCAAACCAAAATTCAATCAAAATTATAAAAGGGAAAGAAAAGACTTTATGATGGGAAATTAAAAAAGCACAATCCTAAAACAAATATTAAAAAAAAAACCATCATCAATCTTAATTTGAGTTATAAGAAAGAACAAAAATCTTCTATGTGCAATTGTTCTCTTTATTGGTATTTATTGTTATATATTTTATTTTTACTTTTTTTTCTTTTCATTTTATGTTATTCAACATTTAAATTCAGTCACATCTTCTATATCATTAAATTATTTATATTTTCTCCTTTTTTTTTTTAATAATTAAACTTGGAATATTTTATTTAAATTAAAATCAATAAAATTATCCATAAAAAATTGTACTCTTTTTATTTTATTTTATTTTTACATTTACACTTTGTCCAAGCTTTTTCCTTACCTTTATCTTTTCATCTCCCCACTACCTTCTACCTTAATATCACTATTCATCTCCCCACTTCTTCCATGTCATTAAATTATTTATATTTTTCTCTACTTTTTATTTAAAAAAATTAAAATATTAAAATTTTACTTCAATTCAATAAATAAAAGTGTCCTTAATTATAAAGTGGAGTAATACTAGGGACACACTCATTCTCAAACCCAATACATCAAAGAAAAAATATAATACAAAACAAATGCCAATTGGGAAACACTAAATTTAAAAAAAAAAAAAAAAATGAGGATATCAAACCAAATATAACATAAAGAAACTAATAGTTATAGATATACTAACTTAAAGGTAGCAAAATTAAATGAAAAAAAAAAAAAAACCTACAATGCATATTTAATGCAATAAAATCATCATCAAATTTTGGAAAACATTAGCTTGCCTATGGAGAGAGAGAGAGATGGTAGAGAAAAAAAATCAAATGTCAATTAGTAACTATTAATTGGAAAACAAAGAGGTTGTAAGGAGAAGTAAAAATACAGTTTAAATATGACCCATATGGAGAACATGAAAAACTTTACAATGCAGTAAAATCAGCTGTTACATTCACATAAAAAATTGAATCAATAATCAATAATTATAGACAATCATAGCAATATATTTAAACTTAAAACTAATCAAACTCTAATTCATAACTAAAAGGAGATGTTCTCATGTAATAATAGAAATTGCATAAGAAATAAAGTTAGAAAATTTTAAAATCCCTTTTCTGACATTTCGTTTAACTTAATATATATATATATATATATATGTGTGTGTGTGTGTGTGTGTGTGTGTGTGTGTAATCTTCATACACAATTACATTTAAAAATCTAATAAACAATGCTACATCTAATTTAACACATCTGTTATGAAAATCATTAGCCAGTAAATATATAATAATAGTAAAAAATGTTATAAATGAAATTATGAAAAAAAGTGATAAAACTAATTAGCTACTATCATTATGAAGTAGTAGTCTATGATTTTACACATCTAAAGAAGTGGAATATATAGAGTTTACTTAAGGTATATGTAAAGATTCACATTAAAAAAAAGATATGTATAGGTTAAAAAAAATGTATATTCTATAAATAAATAAAAAGGTATATATAAGGTTTTTATTAACTTAAAAGAAAATGAAAAATAAATCATTAATAACAACAACAACAACAAGAATAATAATAATAATAATAATAATAATAATAATAATAATAATACTATAGAGGTAATTACATTCTCCTTCCTTGATATTTGAAGAAATGACACTCTACCCCAAACTTGAAAGGAAAAAATATTTTCACCCTTTACATTGGTTTGACCAAACTTTGTTAAATTAATAATAAAATATTGTGGACTAACTTGCCTGTGCTTAAGGTAGGTTCCAAAATTATCCTTAATTTTAAAATTAAATTCTCTTACTTTAAAATTTTAAATTAAAGTGTATTTCAAAATATTAAGTAATGTCTTTTGCATTTTTTTTCCCCCTTTTCTTTTGCCAATGAGTTATGGAGAGATTTCTCATTTCAAATGTTTTGGTATTTTATAAATTTGTATTTTAATTCTAAAGTTATGAGTAATGTCTTTACTAACCATGGTTAAACATTTATAAACAAATTCTTAAATAATTTAAAATATTTTGTTATTAATATAAACAAAATGGGAGAGTATTATTACTTGATAAGGAATAATCATAGCAGCACCACAGGCTTAACCCGTCAGCCTATATTCAGGCTGACGGTCCAGGGCGCGACGGAAAAATACGTTATGACGGAAATAGCATCCCTTGTCGAGCTCGAAGGGCTAATTATGTTCAAAAGGCCGACGGCCCTTCGTTGTTGAAGTGAACAAGGAAAGCCGACGGATAAGAGGCCGACGGTTAAGAGGCCGACGGCTCCAGTAAATCCTTTACTTGGCCACCACGCTCAATGATAGAGTCCTATAAGGAAAGGGCTCCGCAATCTACGCTCACATGGATTCCTATATGGAAAAGACTTCTGCTCCAAGGAAGAAAGGTCAACCCCCTACTACTATAAAAGCCCCAATACCCTCATAAATCAAGGTACGCATAATTAACCCCTCTCTAGCACTCTAGAGTTGAAACAAATCCTAACTTGACCTTCGGAGGGTATTTGGCCGGCACCACACCAGTGCTCTCTGTTAGGTCTTCTCCTTTTCTACTGTGCAAGTGTCGTTTCGAGTGTGCGAGCATCGTGTGACTCACTGGTGATATTTTCGGCATCATCAGTTGGCGTCATCTGTGGGGAAGAAAAACGACTAAGCCATATTATCGTTTCCCGGACTAAAGGGTTACATGGTACTCACTCGCTCAATGGCAACTACTAATGACGTTCAAGGAGAGGAGCCACCCACGACTGCCCTCGAGAGACAAGTTTGGACTCTCGGTGCCGCCGTAGAACGTCTCACCAGACAAAACCTCGACTTGGAAGAACAGCTGCGCCAGAAGAATGCAGCACTGAATGACCTACAGGAAGACCAGGAAGGGACCAGCGCCCCGAAGAAGAATCAGGAGAAACTCGAAGGCAGCCACGCCCCAAGCAAGCCGGAGAGACAGAACGTGAGCATGCCATCCCTCACGGATGCGACTCCACCGCATATTATCGCAGAGATGCAGGCAATGAGGGAGCAGATGGAGGTTATGATGAACGCGCTCAAGGGGCGAGTCTCCAGTGATCTTGACGACCTAGTCAACCGCACCGACTCACCCTTCACTATGGCCGTGAACTCCTTTCCCCTACCCCACAAGTTTCGCATGCCGAATATAGATAGCTATGACGGAGTGAAGGATCCTCTGGACCATCTGGAAACTTTCAAGACCCTGATGCATCTACAGGGGGTAGCAGACGAGATTATGTGCAGGGCCTTCCCCACAACACTCAAAGGCCCCGCAAGGGTATGGTTCAGCAGACTAACGCCCAACTCTATCAGCACCTTCAAAGAGCTAAGCGCTCAGTTCACTACACACTTCATTGGGGGACACAGGTATAAGAAGTCCACGGCATGTTTAATGAGTATCAAGCAAAAAGAGGACGAGACGCTGAGATCCTACATAACGCGTTTTAATAAGGAAGAGCTATCTGTTGACGAAGCCAACGACAAAATACTTGTAGCAGCCTTCACAAATGGGTTGCGCAAGGGCAAGTTTTTGTTCTCCCTATACAAAAACGACCCGAAGACCATGTCGGAAGTACTCTATAGGGCCACTAAGTATATGAATGCTGAGGACGCGCTGCAAGCCCGGGACGAGAAGCCGAGAAAACGGGAGAGACAAGAGGATGCACGACCAGAGCAAGGGAGGAAAAGGCCTAGAACGGGAGACCGGAGGGACGAAAGGCGTTCAAAACCTCCAAGAGGAAGATTCACAAGCTTCACCCCGCTGACCGCCCCAATAGATCAAGTCCTAATGCAAATTAAGGACGATGGGGCTCTAACCTTCCCTGGAAAGCTAAAGGGAGATCCTAGCAGGCGTTTTAGAGACAAGTACTGCCGCTTTCACCGAGATCACGGCCATGACACAGCCAACTGTTACGACTTGAAGCAACAAATCGAGGCCCTTATAAGACAAAGGAAATTGCAGAAGTTCGTAAGCAAGGAAAGAGCGGATCTAGCACCTCTAGAGCATCCCCCCCGACGAGATAATGACCGTCCTAGACCTCCCGTTGGTGACATACGAATGATTGTAGGAGGAATGGCCACCGGGCCATCGAAGAAGGCTCGAAAGACGTACCTCTGGATGGTCCAAAACGTCCAACCGACGGGTCCAATGCAAAAGATAGCTCGAAGGGAAACCCCTATTATCGAGTTCTCGGAAGAAGATGCGCGACGTCTTCACCACCCGCATGACGACGCGCTTGTTGTCAGCCTACAGGTTGGGGATTACAACTTGCATCGGGTGTTAGTCGACAATGACAGTTCGGCAGACATCCTGTACTACCCGGCATGCCAGCAAATGAAGATCAGTAGGGAACAACTGGTTCCAACAAATGCCCCACTTGTCGGTTTTGGAGGTGCAAAGGTATTTCCACTGGGTGTGGTCACGTTGGCTGTTACGGCAGGCGACTATCCCCAGCAAATCACGAAGGACGTAACATTCCTCGTGGTCGACCATTCATCTGCCTATAATGCTATCCTAGGGCGGCCCACCCTCAACTCATGGAAGGCGGCGACATCGACTTATCACTTAATGATCAAGTTCCCAACTGAATACGGAGTCGGAGAACTACGTGGAAACCAAATTGCCGCACGTGAATGCTACAGGGCCATGATGGAAATGGATGATCACCGCCAAACCATGAGCATAGAAGAACACCGGAGCACGACGGAGCCAGTCGAGAAGCTTGAAGAAATACCCCTGGACGACTCTAGACCTGACCAAACAACGAGGATTGGAACCCTTGCAAGTCCCGCCATCCGGCAAACACTTAAAGCATTCCTCAAAGAGAATCAGGACGTATTCGCATGGAGTCAAGAGGACATGCCGGGAATAGACCCTTCAGTCATGGTGCATAGGCTGAATGTATCACCATCCTTCCCACCAATCCGACAGAAGAAGCGGGTCTTTGCCCCAGAAAGGGACCAAGCCATAGCTGAAGAAGTCCACAAGCTACGAGAGGCAAATTTCATTAGAGAAGTCTACTACCCCGACTGGCTAGCAAACGTAGTGATGGTCAAGAAAGCTTCCGGGAAGTGGAGGATGTGTGTAGACTTCACCGATCTAAACAAGGCATGCCCTAAAGACAACTACCCTCTCCCGAGAGTCGACACTCTAGTAGACTCTACTGCTCAACACCAGCTGTTAAGCTTCATGGACGCTTTCTCTGGCTACAACCAAATCAAGATGCATGACGATGATCAAGAAAAAACTTCCTTCATAACCAGCTAAGGACTCTTCTGCTACAAGGTAATGCCGTTTGGTCTAAAGAATGCGGGCGCAACATACCAAAGGCTTATGAACAAGATGTTCGCACGACAGATCGGGAGGAACGTCCAGGTGTACGTAGATGATATGCTGGTTAAAAGTCGAAGGGAAGAAGATCATTTAGAAGACCTCAGGGAAACGTTAAACACTCTCCGCTCTTACAACATGAAGCTTAATCCGGGGAAGTGTGCCTTTAGGGTGACGGCAGGAAAATTCTTAGGATTCATGGTCTCCCAGAGGGGCATCGAGGCCAATCCAGACAAGATCCGGGCTATAATGGAGATGGCACCACCAAAGAATGTGAAGGAAGTACAAAGCCTCAACGGCAAGATAGCAACGCTGAACAGGTTCGTCTCCAGGGCAACGGACAAGTGCTTACCCTTCTTCCGCACACTGAAGAAATCTTTCGAATGGACTGCCGAGTGCCAACAAGCGTTCGAATAATTAAAAACTTATCTCTCTTCCCCCCCATTACTGAGTCCCTCATAACAGGGTGAAGAGCTTTTTCTCTATCTTGCCATTTCCCCGGCCACCGTCAGCTCCGCCTTGATCAAGGAAGAAGGAAGTGTGCAGAAACCTGTGTACTACACCAATCGGGCGCTACGCGGAGCAGAAGAAAGATATCCGCCCATGGAAAAACTCGCATTTGCACTGGTTATCGCGGCACGCAAACTGAAGCCGTACTTTCAAGCCCACAAGATGATCGTCCTAACCGACAAACCTTTGCGACGGGCGATGAGCAGCCCTGAAGCTGCTGGGCGATTGGCACTATGGGTCATAGAATTAAGCGAGTTTGACATACAGTACCGCCCACGAACCGCCATTAAAGGACAGTTCGTTGCAGATTTCATAGCTGAGTTTACAAATGGCGAGGACAAGGGGGCAGAAGAATCTCCCCAATGGAGCATACATGTAGACGGGTCCTCCAACAGGCAGGCTGGGGGAGCCGGTGTCGTACTACACTCACCCGAAGGAGACGTGATCGAGTGTATGATCCGCCTTGAGTTCCCCACCACCAACAACGAGGCGGAGTATGAAGCTCTGATAGCAGGGCTGGACCTCGCCAAAGCTGCAGAAGCCGAAAGAGTGATCATTCACTGCGACTCTCAAGTCGTGGTCAATCAGATAAATGGGGATTATGAGTGTAAAGGCGAGAGGATGAAAAAATATCTGGACCAAGCAAGGTGGAGGGTCAGCGAACTGAAGGCCAAAATTATGCAGATCCCTCGAGGAGAAAATGAGCAAGTTGATCGCCTAGCCAAGACTGCTTCAGCTGAACATATGGCCACCTTTGGTAACATACTCTCTTTCATTCAGCTCTCTCCACTTATAAATTCTGTTGATGTACAGGAACTTGGTTCCGAAAGTAATTGGACTACGCCATTAGTTTCCTACTTGAAGAACGGGGTACTACCGGACGAAAAGAAGGCTGCAAGAAAGCTGAAGGTTCAAGCAGCGAGGTTCGTCCTGATAAGAGACGTCTTGTACAAAAGAGGCTTATCCCGCCCCTACCAACGATGCTTAGGTCCTGAAGAAGCAGATTACATCATGAGGGAAGTACACGAAGGAATCTGTGGAAACCACTCAGGGTCGAGGTCGTTAATCCACAAGCTAGTACGAACGGGGTACTTTTGGCCAACTATGCAGAAGGATGCCGAGGCCTATGTAAAGAAAGGCGACAAGTGCCAAAGGTTCAGCAATATCATCAGACAACCACCTGAAGAGCTTACCCCGATGACGGCGCCATGGCCATTTGCTCAATAGGGACTGGACATCATGGGACCGTTTCCTACGGCAATACGACAACTGAAGTTTCTAGTCGTGGGCATCAACTACTTTACAAAGTGGGTCGAAGCTGAAGCCTTGGCCACCATTACGGAGAAGAATGTACGCAGCTTCGTTTGGCGATATATCATATGCAGATTTGGCATCCCTAGAGTCTTAGTCTCGGATAATGGGAAGCAATTCGACAACGAGGCCTTTCGGGACTTCTGCTCACAATTAGGGATGCGGAACCACTACTCCTCCCCCGCCCACCCTCAAGCCAACGGACAGGTCGAAGTCACGAACCGATCCTTGCTGAAGATTATCAAGACTCGGCTCGAGGGGGCAAAGGGTATATGGGCTGAAGAGTTACCGAGCATACTTTGGGCCTACAGGACGACGGCAAGGACGCCAACAAGGGAGACACCATTCCGGCTAACATACGGGAGCGAAGCTGTCATCCCAGCCGAAGTCGGCCTCACAAGCTACAGGGTGCACAACCATGACGAAGGGAAAAATGACGGAGCCATACGTCTACAGCTCGATCTAGTGGACGAAGTCAGGACTGCAGCAGAACAAAGGCTCGCACGATACCAGGACCACATGGCCAAGCAATACAACTCCCGGGTCAAACACAGAGACTTCCAATGGGAGACCTCGTTCTAAGGAAAGTCATGGGCGCAGCAAGAGACCCAACCCAAGGAAAACTCGGCCCCAATTGGGAAGGACGTTACCGAGTCGCGGCATGGCAGAGGAAGGGTACCTACCATCTAGAGACATTGGACGGACGGAAGCTACCGCATCCTTGGAATGCTGAACACCTGCGAAAGTACTACCAATAGAGGCGATGACATGAACAACACCTATCTTTTTTAGTTACTGTCTACTTTTAAGTATTCGCTACAATAAGCCCAACGGGCATGTTTTTTTTTACTTTAGTTTTGCTACAATAAGCCCAAAAGGGCAGGTTTTACCTTTTTTTTTAGCCACTTTTTATATAGATGCATGATTTATTCAGAACTACTGGAGTTTCTACTTACAAATGAAAATTAGTAAAAAACCGACGAAAAGTGGCTAAGTCCACAATTCAGCTACTAAGCTGACGGCCTAAATAAAAGGCTGACGAAAAGTGTCTAAGTCCACAATTCAGCTACTAAGATGACGGCCTAAATAAAAGGCTGACGAAAAGTGGCGAAGTCCACAATTCAGCTACTAAGCTGACGGCCTAAATAAAAGGCTGACGAAAAGTGGCTAAGTCCACAATTCAGCTACTAAGCTGACGGCCTAAGTAAAAGGCTGACAAAAAGAGGCGAAGTCCAGAATTCAGCTACTAAGCTGACGGCCTAAATAAAAGGCTGATGAAAAGTGGCTAAGTCCACAATTCAGAAACTAAGTTGACGGCCTAAGCGAAATCCTGACGGTCTCATAAACTCAGTTTATGAGCTGACGGTCTCATAAAAGACCAACGAAAAAAGACCAAGTCCAGTGGACAAACCAAAAAACTGACGGTCTAAAAGTGGCCAAGTCCACAAAATGGACGGGTCAAAAACTGACGGTCTAAAAACAACCAGGACCCCAAGATGGACGGGCCAGATAGCAGACGATCTAAAAATAACCCAGTCCACAAGATAAGCAAAGCAACGAAACCAACGGCCTAAATAGAATACAGACGGAGTGCGTAAATCAATAAACTCAACTATTAGGCTGACGGTCCACAAGTGGACAAGTCTATGACCTTGACCTGGGATAACAGAATTTTGCCAAAATTTCTACAAGCATTAAAACGAAACAATAAAAGACTGACGGTTTTGTCAAGCAAACTTACCAAGTAGCCCAATATAAAGTTTAAATCAACGGTTTAGCAAAGCTGACGGTGCACTAAAAGGGCCCATAATTCCAAACGAAACATACAAGTTAAGCATGCCTCACATCAAGCAAAAGTAGCTGAACACAAGTAATCAAGAACGACGGCTATTTAAAGCCCAAAAAAGGGACTTGAAGAAAGTGTTAAAATATTACAAGCAGGATCCCAGGGGGCACTTAATAAAACTGTTTGCTAAATAAATGAATTACAAAAATAAAAACCGTCGCTTAAAAAATTCTTTCTACTTTCTGACAGAAGGATCTTCTCCGTCAAGCAGCACCACAGGAGGGGTCGGGGCAGTTGTTGAAAGGTTCACAGCAGGTTGGGCCAAAACAACTCCACCACCTCCATGTGAAGGAGAATCCACTGATTCGTCAGCCCCAGCAGTAACGGCCTCATTAGCAGGCATCATAGGCTGGGCGTCATCTAGGGTGATACCAGATAAGTCCAACTCGGGGAAAGCTAACACCACTTGTCTGAGGCAATCATCAAATCCTGTGCCGTAGTATCCAGCACAGGAATCAATGAAAAAATCTGACGCCTTGAATTTCTCGACCGCGTCAGCCCCTGCAGTCTCCATCTGCGTACGAAGAGTCGTCAGCTCCTTCCCTAGCTCACCCCTCTGACGATCCGCCTCCTCTAGCTTCTGCCTCACTTCCTTCAGCTCAACGTTAAGGAGACGCATTACCTCTTTATACTGAGCCTGCTGGTCTCGCATATTGGCATTGTGTTTATTGACGCGAGTGACGACCCCCTCCTTAGCCACGCACCGGTCCTGAAGTGCCTTTACGCGAACCAAGGCCTAGAAAGGGATATAACCGTCAGTTATTAAAATCGAAAAAGATGAGGAAAGAACCATTTACGAGAGGCGGCTTCCCCGAGTGAGGTCAAACAAAGCTGACGACCCCAACTCATCCGTCGCCAACAAATCACAGGGATCTATGTCCGTCGGCTTTATAAGTGACTCCACAGCCTCAACAGCAAAATCCTTGTGAGTTAGCAGGCAACGGGGCCCCTCCAGGACGGGACCAGAAGAAGTCATTACACCTTTCCCTGCCCCATGACTAGGCTTAGGTGACGGCTTCTCTGGGGGATCACTCCCAGAACCGACGGCTGCTTTCTTAGGTGGACGGCTATTATCCCCGTCAGTTTTCTTTTTTGAAGAACCCTTGGCGATCTTGGGGGTCGACGAGGGTGCCGTCTCCCCCTTTGCCTTCTTCTCTTCTTTTAAACGGGCAGCGGTAGCCCTTATCCGTTGCTTGGCCACGTCCATCTCTACAAGAAAAATACATTAGCAAAACCGACGGTAATACAAGGATAATTTCGAAGATAAGGGTAAGGCACTCACGGTGACGGGAGAATTCTTCTAGCCTGTGAGCTTCAGGCATCGGTTCGGGACTACCACAGTAAGCATGAAGGTAGTCGAGGGTGATTAAGTCTCGAGACGACCGCTCCTTTAAAGGAATCTCCAAAACCCGATGGATTAAGTCCTCCTGCTCACCAGTTATGGAGGGGCGAATGAGGGCTGAAAAGTGCAAATAAACCAACGGCATTAGAACCATTGAAAAACCAAAATTATTACTTACTCAAATTAAAGTCAAAAGCTGACAACAAAAACCTGACTCTTTTATAAATGCCCAAGTATTGTCAAAATAGCCATGGGGTATCGTTTCCCATTCTTCCTGACGGCACACCCAGTTCGTCCCTTCAACGAAAAAGAACCTGCTCTTCCAGGCTCTATTCGAATCCGGCATCTTAGACACCAACCTAAGATCTTTCTCCCTGACGGCAAAATGGTACATCCCTTTGGAAGAAGAAAGGTGCTGAGGTCTATAACAATAAAAGAATTCGTCCAAGGAAAGCTGACGATTCCCTCCACTCAAACGACCCCATAATACCTCGGCAGCTATAAAAATCCTCCACGAATTCGGAGCAATTTGGCTGACGGATATACCAAGAAAGTCAGCCAACTGACGGTGTAAGGCCGTCAGGGGCAGTCTTAGATCGGCAGCAAACATGGCATCATACATGCCAATGTCTGCCGTCCTTCCTGTATAACACTTCTCGCCTTCCTCAGGGAGACGGATAGGAATGTGGTCGGGGATTTGGAAGCAGACACGCAACTCTCTAAAAATTTTTTGGGTCATTTTTGGTTGAAATTTATTTACAGCCCACTCTTTGGGAAGGATGAAGGGACGGTTGCCTCCAGGACTCACGGAAGTCCCTTCACTAGACCCGTCACCACTTTCATCCCCGTCACTACGTCTCCCTCTTTCCACTTCGTCACTCCCCTCACCTATTACCCTTTCCTGGCCATTGTCTCCGTGGCCTCCTACCTCCTCGGTAGGAGTTTGGGCCGACGTCTCCCTCTCTGAAGACCAGGACGAGCTCCCTGACTCACTACCTGAGCCAAATACCTCGTCGTAGCCCGCTCCATCGCGGACCGACGACCGGTCACTCGACGCATCACTCGACATCTGACTACCTACAAGTGACGGGTGTAATCTAAGCACCTAGGATGACGACCCGGCTTAAAAAGAAATCCATCAAAAGAAATAGAGTAGGTACAAAAGGAAAAAGAAAGAACTTACAAGTTCCTCGAAAGTGACGGCCGAAGAAGTGACGAGAGGGGTGTTGGCAAGTGCTGACGGAAGATAAGCGACGGATACGCTCTCCAGGGATCGGTGGAAATGAAATAGTGAAAATGGGGAGGGGTGGGCCATATATATATATATATATATAAGGGAAACGCACGGAAGACGAAGCGATGCCCACAACCAGACGCGGAGCCAACCCGAGCACGCCACGTGTCCTAGCATTTAATGTTGGGGTATCAGCTTTTTATTATTTTCTCTCTCCTGGTCAAAGCAGCAGGTAAGGACGAATGAAAACTCCATAACCCGTCAGTTATGGCCGACGGAGATATGGAGTAGGGGGCAACTGATAAGGAATAATCATAGCAGCACCACTGGCTTAACCCGTCAGCCTATATTCAGGCTGACGGTCCAGGGCGCGACGGAAAAATATGTTATGACGGAAATAGCATCCTTTGTTGAGCTCGAAGGGCTAATTATGTTCAAAAGGCCGACGGCCCTTCGTTGTTGAAGTGAACAAGGAAAGCCGACAGATAAGAGGCCGACGGCTCCAGTAAATCCTTTACTTGGCCACCACGCTCAATGATAGAGTCCTATAAGGAAAGGGCTCCGCAATCTACGCTCACATGGATTCCTATATGGAAAAGACTTCTGCTCCAAGGAAGAAAGGTCAACCCCCTACTACTATAAAAACCCCAATACCCTCATAAATCAAGGTACGCATAATTAACCCCTCTCTAGCACTCTAGAGTTGAAACAAATCCTAACTTGACCTTCGGAGGGTATTTGGCCGGCACCACACCGGTGCTCTCTGTTAGGTCTTCTCCTTTTCTGCTGTGCAGGTGTCGTTTCGAGTGTGCGAGCATCGTGTGACTCACTGGTGATATTTTCGGCATCATCATTACTTATTACCCCAAATATATTTAATAAGATTACCTTAAAAGAAAAATTATCTCGTGCAATGCGCGGGTCTACGACTAGTAATTTATTAAAGTTGGCCCTTCATAAGCCTTCCGTTACTTTGAAAAACACAACCATCATCTGTATTTTGGGTTGTGTACCTGATGATAATTTTTTGGCCTTCTCTTACGTAGGCCTTCCCATTATTCCACATATAGTTGAAGTTCTTCAAGCCAATCATGGTTTTCCAATGGGCTTCTATTAACTAACTCCTTTTATAGAGCTTAAAGGGGTCCCATTATTAGGACATCCGTACAGCATGGATAAAGATACCAAATTTTCACAAACAAAGAGTTCAGGTATTTACATAATGTGATTGATTGGGATGTACCCTATACTTAATGGATCCATAGGATTGCCTTCATAGGTTTTATACCATTGAAGTGGTGTATTCCTTGCAAGCATGTGGCAATGGGACATTCCTTTGAATTTTTCTTTGTTTATAAGTCTCCGTTTGCCTTATTAACCACTTACCTCAAAAGGCCAACCAATTTTACCTCAACCATGCACCACATAATTAACCAATTCGGCCGCTAGGTCCATCACCAAGAATCTCAGAACCTAGAAACACAAAGATCAAGCCTATCAATAACAAGACCTATTACCTCATCACATTGTCTCCATAAATCGGAAAGATCTCTAAGATCAAATCAAGATCCTAAAGCCTAACTTGACTATCCCAAGACACCCATTCTCATGGGGAATCACACAAGGATACAAGAAACTCATAGAAGCATCACACAACCAAAGCATTTTAATTCCCAACCACAAAAGAAAAATGTGCAAAAATTAACATAATACAAAACACATCACTTTTATGTGGAGTAGCCAGTCACATGAATTTATTTTGGGTCACCAAGCCAAATAAAAAGCCATAATAAACATTAATGAAGTATTACACATAGCAAGGAATACTCATAAACAATTATCACAACCACAAGTCAAGTAATTGCAATCTCATAAGTCATAACTCATTGAGGTCATTCATCAAACACTTTACATGCCTACATCATTTGAACAACTCTATAATTCACATTTTTATCTACTATCCACATATCTACACTCATTTTTGCATGTCACAATACCATTCAAAGATGCAAGGAAACCCACTTTTAAAATCAATCGAATTTAATTTAAAATTCACAATCACAAGAACAACAAAAACCATATGGTTGTTCCAGGAATCCCAACCCTCAAATTTAATTTTCACTACCCCCTTACCATACATCAAAATTAATGGGTAAGCATCAAACTAATTTCATGAAAATATCACACAAAACCCAAACCCATGGGTGCCATGAATTGGAACTCCCAACCCTTAACTTGAGATTTTCGGCCTTCCAACCAAGACCACCTTCCATGTTAAATCAAACAAAACCCCAAGCCGCACTATTAACTTAAAATCATTTGGATCCACCATTAATAACAAACATGCATATTTTCCAAAAATGGAGAAGTGGAGGGGTCTACGTATGGTGAATGGAGAGGGTGGGGTGTTGTGGAACAATGTGGAACACTTGTCCTCTTGAAATATCTTAAGGAGTATTTTACAAAAATGCACTCACTTAAATATATTGTCCAAACCCCCTTCCTTTTTTTTAGTGGGCTGGGGCGTTACAATAGGTTGCTTCATAGTTTAAAATATCATCTCTAGCGCATGGTCTGGAGTTGAAGAAACCACCAAATGGAGTGTCATAGCCATATAGGTGAAAAACTACACACGACATGCAATTTGCTAATCCCATTAACTAATATATCAAAACTTAATTGAGATAATACATAGATTCTCTAGATTGGACCATTCAATGGCACCAATATGTTTACTGAACAAATTATGAAAATAACTAATGGGAAGGAAACTTAAACAATAACATTGAGCTTGAACCATGGCTTGATAAGATACAGGAGAACTTCTCTACTTCCATTGCTAGTACGATTGTTGTCCATTGATCTGTTCTCAAAAACCAAGACCACCAAAAGTTTTGGTCTGTTCTCAAAGCAAACCTACCAAAGGGAACCATTCACAGCTGTTACTAAATAGCATATAACTCCAGAGGATACCACAAAATTACCCAAATCAATACCATTTCATACTATAAAAAAGAATATTGCCAATACTATGGCCAAGTTCAACACCATGTATACATAGACACCACTTAGTTGCAACTTGCAAGACAATCCCAAGCTCCTACCTTCGCTCAAGTAATTAATTCAGGACGTAAAGAAGGAGAAGAATAAACGACACAAATCTTAGATACTAGCACCAATCATTTCATATACCATTAGAAAAGCCACTCGTGCAACATGTATGCTGGGATAAAGTCACTAATTCTGAGTGGTATTTGCTTGATTGAGGCCATCTCTAATCTGTGAAGCAATGTATTTCACAGCACCTGGTCCGTGTGTGATGACAATGCACCAACTTCTTTCATTGTGTCTAAATATTGAGTCACCAGAACCATGTCCATGACATCCTTTCACGTAGTCCCAAGTACATTTACAGAGAAAGCAAACACACTCTCTCTAAGCCCAACTTCAATGGTCTGATGCTGGCATGCTTACCATGCTCAGTCTCCCTTGGCATGTTTTATTTGCAGGATATTTTCTGCTTCAGCCTTCTCGTTCCACCACCTTCATTCTTGCAGCTGTTCATCAAATGTAAAAGGTCAATGACAGGTTAATTAGTATTCAAGGAAAAAGAAGTCAAACTTACTCAGAGAGAGAGAGGAGAAACAATGTTCAATTCAAAATGAACACTTACCGGCATTTATCTGACTCATTGTCCTCTTCACATGTTCATCAGGTTCAGTGTCCACAATAACTGTTTGAACAATCTCAAATCCATAAGCTGACTTGGCCTATGCATGTAAAATTCAAAGATATTAAAAAGAGGCAGATTTACCTTGTAACTTGACTAATACTAAACCAGATTAGTGGACAGAGAAATTCCTTTTCGAGTTCCTCTTCCACACCTTTCACGATCTAATTCTTTTGTTCAAAAACAGAATCCAGCACCAACTTAGGAACACTTGCTCTAATAACTAGAAGAATAGGGATATAAGCCTGTTAGTCTCTCCAAACGATATACAAATAAGTAAAATTGTCTCCAATGGAAACTATGACATAACAAGTTTATGCATTGATAGTGACTAAAAACCATCCCCAACCTCAAAGACATTATTCAACACAGCAAATTTCATAACCACTATAAGAACTTTTTTTTCTATTTTTCCGTCACTATCCACCATTTGTCCTCATAATATTCACATCAAATACATTACCTCCATGGTCCTCTCCACATGAACATTATTGTTAATATTATCACTTTTCCAAGTCCAAGAAAGCATATCATATACATAGTTAATCACGATGCTTTAAGCAAATCATAAAGAACATTAAAACATTAAATAATTATCCTATATAGCTGTTTCACTAAGAATAGAAATTTCAAAATTTTTTTAGCCTAAACTTCAAAAAATCAACGTCAGGTTAGAAAAGAAGTCCATACTTCTCAGCATAAACTTCAAAGGTCAATATCAAGTTAGAAAAGCCCAGACTTCTCAGAATTTATTTATTTTCCTAACAAATACGGACCCATGAGACCTTATTTAATAGTAAAGGATATGTCTCTTTTAATTTCATCATTAAGACTAACATGGTGACTTTCAACTTCAAGGTCCAGTTACACATCCATACCATCAAAGACATAAGATTGGATCTGTGCTTTGGTGTTGCTGAGTTTGTAGAAAGCATCAGCAGCTTTGTCTGACTAGGCCCGGTATTGAATAGAAGTAACAACAGTAACAACAGTAACAAACACATTATCCTGAAAAAATATATAAATATATAGATCAGAAGCCACTGAGGGATCATGCTTTTAAGCATATAAAATAGTTTAAAAACAAAATGATGGTGCTTAGCCTAAAATATTCGTGCTTTACTGTTTTTAACTCAAAAAATAAAAATACAAAGTTCCAGATCAATTCTGCAGTCACTCATGGTTTGACAACAATTAAGCAAAACACATCTTCAGACAAACATTTCCTGCAAATCAGTATGATACTAATTCTTTCCAATCAGTTTTGGGTTCCCTTGCTTCAAACCCAGAAAAGAAGAAACGACATTTATACAGAGACAAACTGATTGTTTTACTCTATCTGATTGCTACAGAACAGAAAAATTATTGTAAATTGCATATTTAAAATGTTACCTTTGTCTTCCCATATAATTTCCAAATTATATGATTCTTTTTTTCACACTATTACTAATTCAAAAAAATTAAATCCATCTAAGACCCAATGATACTATGTGGCTATCAGACAAAACAATAGTTTACAAGCATTTTCTAGATAAATTCCTAAGAAGAAAAAGAAATGAGAAATTAAGGCAAAAAAAAAAAAAAATGCAACAAACCTTTTGTCTTTGTTTCACATCAAACATCCAGCTGCTGTACACACAACGAAAGGTGGCCAGCTAACTGCTGTCCCAAAACCCAAGGCAAACAATGGCATCCGGGCTCAAGCACATTATCAAACTTCCCAGGAGCTGTTCTTTATTGTCAGTTTAACAATATTTGGAAAAAGAAAAGTATTTCTCTTTTCTTTTTTCTTTTTTCTTTTTTTTTTTTTTTTTTTTTTTTTTTTTTTTTTTTTTGTTGTTGTTGTTGTTGTTGAATTTTTTTGACAATTTGAGGAAACAAAAACAGCAAAAATGGAACGTATCTCAATTCTTTAACTTTCTAAAACTTTCCCCAAAACTAATATGTACTTTAGAATCTTATTGATAGACTCCTCTCGACATATAAAAATGTAAAGAGGTACTTACTCTTTTAAAGTCTATTTCTTACATTTTACCCAAGTTTCATTTAAGAATCATTATACACAATCAATCATCAAATCCTAAGCCTTAAACTGTTGCTAAAACCCTTAGGTGAAAAGACTCCTGATATTAACAAAAATATCTTAAAAGAGAGAGAGGGAGTAGGAAGATTAAGGATCAAGAACGGACCAGCATAATGCCATCTCTGGACAATATCAGCGCATATAACTACCCCGGGACAAGCCTTTTCAAGCTCCTACTTGATGAAATCAATTTTATCAAAATCCTTTAAGGTCTGAAATAGTTTTTATTACCATTGCTGTCGTCCAAAAGGATGGAAGCATCACAGTCCAGATCAAAAAAATCCCACAAAACATTGAGGCCAACAAATTAATACTTAAAACTAAATGGCAGGATTAAATTGGAATAATGAATTGATACTCCCAAAAATCAGAACATACATTTTTATCATCTGGTTGTGGAATGTCGGCCAGTGCTCTAAAATATGAATGAATGCTCTCCCTCCATCCTGTTAAAGAGATAGAAAGGGCCACCAGCCTGTGATGTAAAGTATAGAAGTTTACATCAGAGCACTCCAATAAAAAGAGTTACTAAGAGCTGTTCTTTATTGTCAGTTGAACTGAATTTGGAATAAGAAAAGTATTTCATTTTTTTTATTTTTTTATATCTTGATATTTTAGGCCTGAAAAACCATAAACAAAAAGTTCCTGAAACAACTAGTAAAGTTTTATGTAACAATTTGTGGAAACAAAAACAGCAAAAATCACTAGGAACACATTTTCAATTCATTAAGTTTCTAAGCTTTCCCCACAATCAATATGTACTTTAGAAACTAATTGATAGAGTCCTCAACATATAAAAATGTAATGAAAATGCCAACCCTTCTAAAATCTGTTTCTTACATTTTTTTCAAGTTTCATTTAAGCATCATCATCCATATAGAGTCAAATTTTTCACAAGTAAAACTTTTACATTCCATACACAGGAATGAATTTTTGAATGCTAACCATGGATCCAGCCAAAGGCTAATGTCTACACATACATTATAGAACATATTAAATGCATTAATAGGAAGTACCCCACCTTCCACGTCATTTCTATTTTTCCAATTTGTGAATTATCTAAAGCCAAACAATTTCTTAAGTAGAACAGTAAGATCTAATTACACTTTAAGCTATAACATTAATTTACAAAGACAGGCATTTCAATAATTTCCCTAGTTCCATAGCTGCATGACTGTGACCCAAGTTACATAATGGTACATTCCCTAAAGCACATAAGGTCGATAGTTAAAACACTATGCAAATTAAAAACAATTAAAACAATTTTTTTTTTTTATCCATAAAAACAATTAAACAATTAAAATGTTACTGAGAGAATAATTTGAGCATAATTGAAAAGTAGTGCTACAGAAACAAATTACATAGACAAAAAATAGAGTTCACCACACCTTCAGTAAACACAAATCTTTCTCAATCTCAGGGGTGATGGTTTGTGCAGGCAAGTCAAACCTATGTACAGTTTACCCCAAAAAAAATGTAATCATTGTTAGCAATTTTAACAACACTTCTAAATGAACAAATCTTGTAAGTTGAGACCCCAAATGAAAACTAAATTCCTCCACCCATTTACACCAAAAGAAATGAGGAGAGTTAGCGATTAACTTAAAAACAAAAGCATCAAAGTTTCAGAAATTCAAAGCTTTCCTCTCTTTCTCTTTCTCAGCCAACCAATCAAACAGAAGAAAATATAATGAAAAGTTAAAATAGAAACTCTCATTGAAAGACAGACATACCTTTTCCAGCAGTGTCGGACCGTGTGCCTTACCAATCCATCCAACGACCAATTGTGAAGGATGAGGGGGCACAAATCTTTTATAGCATTCGTTCGCAAACCAAGCCAATTGGTACTGGAGCGAATTGTGAAATCCCTCACAATCCCTCCCTCATAATGCCGCTCCAACAACTCGAACCTATGACCTTGGCTCTGATACCACTTGTCGGACTGTGTGCCTTACCAATCCATCCAACGACCAATTGGTGAAGGATGAGGGGGCACAAATCTTTTATAGCATTCGATCGCAGACCAAGCCCATTGGTATTGGAGCGAATTGTGAAATCCCTCACAAGCAGTATTTCTGAGATGCTTTCTCTTAAATTTGTTTTAACTTTTTGGAGTGGAAAAGCCCATCAACAAGCTCTGAATTGGGTCTCCAAAGTTCACTGGTTTCACTCTGATTCTGAGATTTGCTCTCACACCCATTATGGGTTCTTGGTGAAAAATTTAGGTTCCCATGAAAGACCAATTACTTACTTACTCTCTGGCATTCTATCCCGCCCTCACCCAAAAAAAGGAAAAAAATAAAACTCAAACAGCTCCTTTGTAAACACTAAAAATTAAACAATGCACAGGGAATGAAACACAAGCAAAACCTCAATGAGTTATTACTGAGTTATTAAGGTTCGAGTGTTCCGACTTCTGAGTTATTAAGATTTTCTGATTGTTTTTTTTTTTTTTTTTGGCCATGAAAGAAGAAAAGTTTTGTTGGGTTTAGAAGTTAAGGCTATTGCACTAGTCATATTGACATTGAACACACGCATAAAGGAGAGGGAATGAGGTTCTAACATAAAGGTACCACAAACTCCACATATGTCTAAAGAATTCTATCATTAATATTAATTTGGATGTTGCAGCATGTATTATTAGCTCCCAAATATTTGTTAACTTTTGGTAAGAATCAAAACATTAAAATTCTATATGTCAAAAGAAATCAACAGCCAAAACATTAATATGCAGTTTTTTTTTGTAAGATTCATCATTGTGACTAATGTCTACTTTATGCCATTGCCTTTATATATAGACTCAAAAATTAGAACAGGCAAGAAATGTAGAACTAGAAGTCACAACATCTACAATCAAATATAGAACATGAAAGCTCGAAAATGTGTTGAAAACATAAGAGCAATTTAGACCCCCAATTAAACTTACGGCTCGATAGATTTTACACTAACTTAAGACTAAGTGTAGAATAGTGTAAAAGCGAGCGGATAAACAAATAAGCTACTTTAATCCATAAACTAAGCAACACAGCAGTATAATGGAATAAACAAGAGTAGGGAAGAAGGATGCAAACACAGAAAACACCGAGACGTGTTCTCGAAGAGGAAACCGAAGAACTCGGCGAAAAACCTCTTCGCCGCCCTCCAAGCGGAAATCGATCCACTAGACAATCAGTTGGGATACATGGGTTAGCAAGAGACCCTCCAAGCCTAATCTACCCGATGTACCTAAGCCCTCCAAGCTCCTACTCTAACAAGGCTTCTCGGAACCGTGTCTTGTCCTAGTTCTCCAGATCCCGCAACAAGCTCCATGTTGCATCTGCCATCCTTGGCTTCTTCCAATGCTTCCCAACAGCTCTAAAGCACTCTCTACACTCTGAATAGGTGTGGGTTGTGTTTGGGTACAAATCTCCTCTCAAGGTATGATAATGGGAGAGGGATGGAGAAGAGACTACAATGATTTCTCACTAAAGAGGAATAGCTCTCTTACAAAAGATGGGTGTTGGTTTGTAGAAAACCTATCTAGGGTTTTTCTCTTTGAATGGCCTCAACTACATATGTGGGTAATGAGGGTATATATAGAGTGGGCAAGGATAGAGTGTATCAAAAATGACAGATCAGCTAAATAGAGCGTTTCGCGGGTATCTCATGGGAAGGCCTTACCAGCGAGCTACTCGCGAAATACAGCTGTCTACATCTGTCCTTACTCTTCGCATTCCAGCATGTGCAGGGCACATGTGTCACTTCGCGGGAAGCTAAGTTGCGACATACCCGCGAGAAATCTTCAGTCTTCAAATGCTTAAGTCTTCACACTCTCTCTCTAACACACAACTCTTACAATGAAATCCCACAATAAATACAGGGTATAAACAATTGAATAAAATTACAATCAAATTTGGCACGGAATAAAAGCCAACAAAATACATAGTTGTAAATAACAACTTTACAATCTCCCCCTTTGGCTATTCCGTGACAAAACCCTAAAACAAACTCTAGACTTAAACGTGAGTTTGGGAACAAAGGCAAAACTTGCTCACACCTAATCTAGAAGCTAAAAGGCTCTTGAACATATGAACAAGTAACTCCTGAAACACAACAACACAATAATATCATTGTATGCAGAAAACTTGAAATGCATATGGAGCAAATATAATGTGATCAAGCAAAATGGAATAAAATAATAGACCATGGCAAGATCAAACAAGCAATCACTATACAAAAGTAATCACTATGCTCATTCACACAAGGAATGAACATCCGGACATGCAAGATGATAAGCTCATTTGAAGAGTATCATTTGCAAATCCAACACTCAACTAATGGAAAATACACGAAGTATTTGCATCTAGGAAAAATCCTACTAGGGCACAAGAGTGTTCATCACTCAACCAATGCGTAGAACGTATATGCATCTAGGAACAATCCTACAAGGGCACAAGAGTGACGTACTGAAGTAAAATGTATGACGTTAAATATCAAGTACACAAGCATAAAGGCTGCATAAACAAGGTACTGCATATGCATGGCACAAACCATAAAAGCCTACAAACCATAAAAGCCTACAAACCATGCAATGCAGCAACCCTAAAAGCTTACAAAAGCAACATGGGTACATGAACCATACAAAATATAAAATACTTCCCTTATCATATCACTCCCCCTATCATGAATCATAGGAGCTGTGATGAGTTTGGAACATATATACCTGTACCCTGAAACACTTGCACAAAACACATTAGACCCTCAAGGTAAATCAAGTAATGAACGGACAAGTATAATGTAACAAGTAAATTACGATCAAGTAAACATGATGTGAAACATGTGAGCAACTTGATCATACACCAAACAGTCATATGGAAATGACTACAATGATCATATAACAAAGAAAATGATCATCCGAACATGCAACCGATAAAGCTGCATAAGGATAAAAGCATGTCCAACACATAAGCACGATGCAATGAAAGCAATAAAGCATATCAAAGCACTATAAAGCAACGAGAAAACAAGCATAAAGTAAATCAAGGTTTTCTAAAAAAATTTCTTCTCCCCCTTAGTATATGCATATCCTCTATGGCTTACTCCCTCTACGAATGTGCACGAGGTAGAATTTCTCCCTCTAAGAATGTGCATATTAGTCATATAGAAATGACTAAACACACCGGTATACTCTCTGGTATAGTTTCCCCCTTTTTGTCACGAATAGACAAATGAATCAAGAGGAAGGAGGGAAAGACGAAAGTATGAAAATGACGCATGAGGGATGCAAGATGAATAAGAACATGACATGCTAAATGGACCTAGGCATGACATAGACACAAGAACATGTTAAATGTGTTAAAGGGTCTAAAAAGACTTAACTAGTATGACTGAGTGCAAAAACATGTCAAGTGTTAGAGTGTGTGTAGCAAGGTGCATCTACTGTGCCTCTAGTGTGCATGTGAGATGCATGACCAATGCATGAATAAGCACTCACAGGGCAAAGTGTACAAAACACACCAACAATGATCAAAACATGATAAACATGAATAATTATGGCGATCCCCAAAGTTTGGTACTCATCGGAGTCCAAAACAACGAGAAAATGCCATTTGGGCATTTTATCAAACACTTAGAGTGCACACACTACACAAGTATGATAAACAATGCAAGAACATATGAAAAACTTGCCTAAATACATGTTATTTTTGCCACAAGGGGCCAAAATCCAAAGCAAATCAACATTCAAAACAAAGCCCAATCAAAAAGATTGACAGAAAATAAGTTTTCCAACTCCCATTTGAGAAAATCCCAACTATGAATATAGAACCCCCAAAAACATAATCTAAGGCACAAAATCAATGAAAAGAGTTAAAGATTACCATAAAGATGTGTATGGAATGTAAAACACTTGAAATTAGTTGGGTTTAGATGTTGAAACCTTAAAACAGGGGTTCGGGAGAAGATGAGAGAAGTTTAAAACAAAAGACCCACGAAAAGCCCTTTAAAAAGCTGATCTGGAAATTTTCGCGAGAAGCTAACTCACAAAAGTACTCGCGAAATTTTCGCGGGTAAGCCTTACTCGCGAGCTGCTCGCGAAACAGTTGCGAAACTCTCTGTCCAAAGCTGAAAAAGCTTTAAAATTGGACTATTTAACTCCCAGTTGAGCCTATATATGAAATAGGACACAAAAACACTCAGAAAACATGTTTTTCACACAAAAACACTTTAAAAACTTTGAAAAACATGGGTGATACAAATCACTTCCAAAATCAAACAAAAAGAACAAAAATCTTTTTGGTTTGAACCACATATGGTTGAGCACACACACATCACATTTGAACATGTACAAACACACAAATGAAATAGGCATTCATTGAATATTAAACTTGTGTGTCGTGTGTGGGAATCAAGTGTGGAATAGTCCTTAGACTAGAGTGAAGCTTCAATGATCAATTCAATCAAGTCATACACAACTAATACGAAAGCAAGTGGACTATCTCCATTATAGAAATGAGTATATATGACCTCCCACACATTGAATACACAACTTAGAAGCTTTTCATTTGGCTTCTAGATAAAGCATAACAATTGATCCAATTTTTGGACAATACATCTCTTTTTGAGATTGGTGCTTGAAATTTTTGATATTTCAACATTGATGATAAGCTTTTGGCTTTTTGAGCACCATACAAAACACTTTAAAAAGAGTCACTTTCCCTTTTTCCTAGTCGAATACTAGTGTGTGCGACAGGCTTTTGCAGCTCAATATCTCTTTTTCATTTAGAGATTTATATTTGGTGAGCTCTTTTTGCAAAAACAGAAAAATAAAGTGGGAAGAGATATAGACACAAGTCTATACAAGTATCAAGACCAACAAGACTATTGACCAATCATTCATGACAAGCTTGAAGATCTATTTACAACAATCATACATAGTTTTCAAGATTTCTTCCACAAAGATAAATGTGCATACAGAACAAGCTAAGCTCGTAAATGCACTACGCCATTAGTACGAAGGTACTAGGCCAAACTCACATGTGAAATGTGCTCAAACATATACGATCAAATTTTTTGAATTTTTCACTTTTTATGTGGTTTTAGATTTTTTACACACACAAAACAAAGACATAAAAGTAAGATCAAAACAAAAGCAATGCATACAAATAAATGCAAAATGCACAAATGCATGAAGATATGACATTCAATGCATGAAGGATCCTACAAAGATCAAAAGAATTAGATCAAGGACCAAAAGAGCAAAAGCTCAACCATAGGAACCCTTCCTCATCCAAACGGAACAATTGTTTGGAATGAGTGTCTCATGAGAAGCGAGACGAGGGTTGGAAGAATGAGAACCGGAGATGCACATAGTCAAGGACTTAAGAGCGTTAAACACTTTCTTTAACAACATGCTATTTTCACTCAAATCCGGTTTATCATGCAAAGCACAACTCCCAAGAGGCTCAAGTTTCTCTTTTCTTTTAATTCTTTTAAGAGCATGAAACTTAGAGCAATGAAGTCTTAGATA
Organism: Quercus ilex subsp. ballota; assembly: GCA_032727855.1. Lineage (NCBI taxonomy): Eukaryota > Viridiplantae > Streptophyta > Magnoliopsida > Fagales > Fagaceae > Quercus > Quercus ilex. The sequence goes on from CM064911.1 coordinate 81,906,382, forward strand.
ACAAGTTTCTCTCTTTAACTTATGACATTGAGATCTTATATGACCAATCACACCACAATGGTGGCAAGTAGGAACAAACTTAGATCCACTCAATTCCCTATGATGGGACCTAAATAAAGGCTTAGGTTTAAGAGCCTTTCTCTCCACTTTTTGATTTCTTTTATGTGGAGGAATGTACACCAATTTGTCCTTTGAGGCAAAACACACATTAGGCACAAAATCGGGTACCACAACATAATTGCAACATATATTTTCATCCTTTTTAACAATAGGTTCAGCAGTCAAACACTTGGCATGCATTTTAAGAGATTCATTTTCAGCTTTAAGATCATCAACAAGTTTGTTAGACAAAACAAGTTTAGCATCCAAGTCCATATTCAAACACTCAAACTCTTTCAGCTTTTCAAGAGAATTTTCAGCAAGTTTCTTATATTTTTCAACCAATTTGATGGATTCATTAAGCTTAGCAATCAAATCATCATTTTCACAAAATAACTTGCTTAAACTCTTTTGAAACTTCTTAGCATTTTTCTTTAAGAGTTTGGTGTTAGGAATATCAACAACACCCAAAGATTCATGTAACATAGCATCACAATCATGAGGATTATCACTCATAGAGGCATTTTCACAAACACGTGGCATGTTACATTTATCACCAACCAAATCATATAAAGAGGCATATAAAGCACAATCCATGGCAAATAAACACAAAGGGTCAAGGATCACAGTTAGGTATTTAAACCACAATAAGTGTACCCACTCTGATACTAATTGAAAGCTCGAAAATGTGTTGAAAATACAAGAGCAATTTAGACCCCAAATTAAACTTACGGCTCGATAGATTTTACACTAACTTAAGACTAAGTGCGGAATAGTGTAGAAGCGAGCGGATAAACAAATAAGCTACTTTAATCCATAAACTAAGCAACACAGCAGTATAATTGAATAAACAAGAGTAGGGAAGAAGGATGTAAATACAGAAAATACCGAGACGTGTTCTCGAAGAAGAAACCGAAGAACTTGGCGAAAAACCTTTCCGCCGCCTTCCAAGCGGAAATCGATCCACTAGACAATCAGTTGGGATACATGGGTTAGCAAGAGACCCTCCAAGCCTAATCTACCCGATGTACCTAGGCCCCCCAAGCTCCTACTCCAACAAGGCTTCTCGGAACCGTGTCTTGTCCTAGTTCTCCGGATCCCGCAACAAGCTCCATGTTGCATCTGCCATCCTTGGCTTCTTCCAATGCTTCCCAACAACGCCAAAACACTCTCTACACTCTGAATAGGTGTGGGTTGTGTTTGGGTACAAATCTCCTCTCAAGGTATGATAATGGGAGAGGGATAGAGAAGAGACTACAATGATTTCTCATTAAGGAGGAGTAGCTCTCTCTCAAAAGATGGGTGTGTGTTGTAGAAAACCTATCTAGGGTTTTTCTCTCTGAATGGCCTCAACTACATATGTGGGTAATGAGGGTATATATAGAGTGGGCAAGGATAGAGTGTATCAAAATTGACAGATCAGCTAAATAAAGCGTTTCGCGGGTATCTCGCGGGAAGACCTTACCAGCGAGCTACTTGCGAAACACAGCTGTCTACATCTGTCCTGACTCTTCGCATTCCAGCATGTGCAAGGCACATGTGTCACTTCGTGGGAAGCTAAGTCGCGACATACCCGCGAGAAATCTTCAGTTTTCAAATGTTTGAGTCTTCACACTCTCTCTCTAACACACAACCCTTACAATGAAATCCCACAATAAATACAGGGTATAAACGATTGAATAAAATTACAATAAAATTTGGCATGGAATAAAAGCCAACAAAATACATAGTTGTAAATAACAACTTTACAGAACATAAGAGAAACTAACATGAAAGAAAAAAGATCTCAAGAGTTGATTATGGCCAAACTGTCACTTAGGAACTGACCAAAGCCAAGGAGCAGTTTCTATGAACCTAACCTTGAGATCCAATTAGAACATTAAGACCTGACATCTTCATCATTGCCCAAGCAAAGTCCATTCGGAAGATTGATCCATCATCTGAAGCATAAACCCTTACCAATCTTGTGGCCTTCTCATTAGCTATCAATTGTTGATCAGCAAAAGGAGTCCTCTCCCCTTTAACAAGCTCTGACAGTCGTAAGTGTCAAAACCTGCCCCAGATGATATTGAAGATGACAATTCTTGCAAATATGACATCCCCACTGCTGACTCACTCATTTCCAATGATTCCATGGGTGAAGAAGGATGAAAGGTGGTCCTATTACTGTCTTGGCATCTCATTCTCACTTCAATGAGAAAATCAGGAGCTATAGTAGGGTTTGGCTGCCCTGTCCCCTTGAGGTAAGGGAGGCATTTTTTTATGAATTCACAGCTAATCTTCCCAATTTCGCATGCACCTTCAGATGATTAAGAAACCGATACAAACCAAATAACTTTTTAAACCTTTTTCAACTCCATAAAATAAAGGGGGAAATGAGAAAAGGCAGAGAGATAGTAAGTACCTAGAGACTAACTGTTAATCTTTCATCAATACCTCTAAAGGCAAAAAGGTGAAGTGTCTGTGTTATATTATCATTTGGCCGTGGAATGCCAGCCAGTGCTTCATTAAATATGAATGAATGTTGTCCCCCCATCTTGTTAACACTGGATAGAAAGGGCCACCAGCCTGTGATGTCAAGTATAGTAGTTTACATCAGAGCGCCAATAAAATGAGTCACTAACAACTGTTCTTTAGTGTTAGTTTAGCTGAATTTGGAATGAGAAAAGTATTTCATTTTTTTAATTTTTTTTTGACATTTTTGACTAAAAAATTATAACCAAAAAGTTCCAGAAACAACTAGCTGGCTAAGTAAAGGTGACTGTAACAATTTGTGGAAACCAAAACAACAAAAATCACTAGGAATGTATTATCAATTCATTAATTTTCTAAGTTTTCCACATAACCAATATGTACTTTAGAATCTTATAGATAGACTCCTCAACATATAAAAATGTGAAGAGATACCATTTCTTTTAAAGTCTGTTTCTTACATTTTCCCCGAGTTTCATTTAAGCATCTTTTTTATCAAACAATCATCAAATCCTAAACCTAGACTGTTGCCAAAGCCCTTAGGTGAAAGGACCTTAACAAAAAATATCTTAAAGGAGAGAGAAAGAATATAGGAAGATTTGGGATCAAGAACAGACCAGCATAATGCCATCTCTAGTGGCAATAGAAACAATATCAGCACATCAAATTACTGTCCTGCACAGCTATACTTTAAACACACTTTTTTTTTTTTTTTTTTTTTTTTGAAAGGAAACATAGAAGCTTATGCACCCTGTAATACTAGTAATAAGCCTCACATTAACATAAGTACATCCATTCCTGACTAGAATAAAGCAAATGAAAAATGAAAAATCATCTTTACAATTTAAAGACACAGTTTTGATGAGCCAAAAAATTATGAGATAGATTATTTTCAAATATATTATTAGTATTTGCATCCACCAAATTCTTCTCCAATGAGTTCATCCACAAGCATTCTTCTTGGATCTTTGTACCTTATTATCTTGTTCTCCATAAAAAATATTCACTAGCCATATTGGCTTTCCACTTGAGAACACAAGACAACCCAAACCTAATCCGAACATGAATCCAACACCGTACCCCAACAATACAACTTTCCAATGAAACCCATTTTCAAATTCGAAATCATCTTCTTGAATGGTTGATGATGGTGGTGGTTGTTGCCCCTCATCATTGCCACAAGCTTTTGTCATTGGAAATCCACATAACCCAAGGTTCTCATTGTAAGAATCATTCGTAAATGTATTGAATTGTTTACCTTGGGGTATCTGTCCAAAAAGATAGTTTTCTGATAGGTTTAAAAATGCCAATGATGTGAGATCTACCAATTGTATAGGAATTTCACCTTTAAGCTTGTTTGATTAAAGATCTAACCATTCAAGATTGGTTAAATTCCCCAACGAGGGAGGCACGTGACCTATAAGATTATTGTGTGAAAAATTAAGCCCTTTCAGTGACCGAAGCTCTCCAATTGACTTTGGAATTTCTCCTTTGAAATTAATGTTGGAGAAATCAATGGTTGTGAATAGACTTTGGATTTTTACCAATTCAATGAAAAACCCTTTCATCGCCACTGTCACAGAATCTTGATAATAATTATCACCCATATATTTCAATTCACCTTTGTCCGCACTCGCTTTCATCATGGCTTTTAAATACTTGAAAAGGTTTGTCGGCAAATGCCCATGGAACTCATTGTGGGAGAAGTCTATGATTCGCAAATTTGGTAATGGGAATTTGGTCTTGGGGTTGCCTAAGGCACCATGAAAGTTATTTGATCGCAAGATAAGAACCCGCAACTCTGGAAGAGTTTCCAACCAACGAGGGAAAGTGCTATTAACCTTGTTGTTACCAAAATCTAGAACTCCCAACCTTCTACAACGGACCAATGATTGTGGCAATGGCCCTTCCAATTGGTTGCCATTGAGTTTAAGACTTCTCAAGTAACAACCCTTGGCAATTGTTGTTGGGATGGTTCCATGAAGATTGTCACTTTGCAAATCCAAATCTATGAGATGATTACTTAAGTTTCCCAAACATGAAGGAATCATGTTATTCAAGTGATTATAAGACAAATCAAGATAATTGACTAAACTAAGATCACAAATTGAGGAAGTGATCTGTCCAGTTATATTATTCCTTGAGATTGAAAAGAAAGATATGCCTAGTGGAGGTACTGGAAGTGGCCCTTGAAGCAAGTTAGAACGAAAATCAAGATATCTCAAGTTCTTCCATGGAAGGTGTCCTACACTTGTCAATGAGTTGTATGAAAGATTCAAATTGTACAATGAATCTTCCCCACCTCCAAAAACCACTTTGGAATATTGCCTTTGATTTGGTTTTTGGAAAGGTCTAAGTATCTTATATATTCTGCAGTTCGTAAAAAGTGTGGAATTTCAGTTATGTTGGAAGAAGACAATAGTAAGAAATGAATTTTGGGCAAGATATTGGCGGCAAAGGTGAAGGATCTTAGTGACAGGAGAGGATTATTCGACATTTCAATCTTAGATACTAAAATGCACCAATCTTAGATACTAGCACCAATCATTTCATATACCATTAGAAAAGCCACTCATGCAACATTATGCTAGGATAAAGTCACTAATTGTGAGTGGTATTTGCTTGAAGGAGGCCATCTCTAATTTGTGAAGCAATGTCTTTCACAGTACCTGGTCCATGTGTGATGAAAACAGGGTTGGACTCTGACAATGCGCCAATTTCTTTCAATGTGACGAAATATTGAGTCACCAGAACCATGTCCAAGAAATCCTTTGACGTAGTCCCAGGTACATTCATAGAGAAAGCAAGCACACTGTCCCTCAACCCAACTACAAGCCCAGCCAAATAATTAGATTCAGCTGTTCATTACATGTAAAAGGTCAATGACAGATTAATTAGCATTTAGGAAAAAAGAAGCCAAACTTACTCAGAGATAGAGGAGAAAAAATGTTCAATTCAAAATGAACACTTACCGGCATTTATCCCGCTCATAGCCCTTTTCACATATTCATCAGGTTCAGTGTCCACAATGAGCGTTTGAACAATCTCAAATCCATAAGCTGACATGGCCTATGCATGTAAAATTCAAAGATATTAAAAAGAATCAGATTTACCTTGTAACTTGACTAATACTAAACCAGATTAGCAGACAAAGAAATGTTCCTTTTCAAGTTCCTCTCCCACAGCTTTCGCAATCTCATTCTTTTGTTAAAAAACAGAAATCAACTCCAATTTCGGAACACTTGCTCTAGTAACTAGAAGAATAGAGACATAAACCTTTTAATTTCTCCAAACGACATACAAATAGGTAAAATTGTCTACAATAGAAATTATGACATAACAAGTCTATGCATTGATAGTGTGTAAAAATTTCACCAACCTCAAAAACACTCTACGCAGCAAATTTCATAACAATACTATAAGAATTATTTTTTTTTTCTCCATTTGTCCTCATAATATTCACATCAGATACATTACCTTATTGGTCCTCTTTACATGAACATTATTGTTAAAATAATCAATTTTCCATATCCAAGAAAGCATATCATGTACACGATTATCCAATATAGACATTTAAATTGTTTTAGCATAAACTTCAAAAAATCAACGTCAAGCTATGGAAAAGAAAGTCCACAATTCTCAGCATAAACTTCATAAAGTCAATATCAAGTTAGAAAAGCCCAGACTTCTCAGAATTTATTTATTTTCCTAACAAATGCACACCCGTGGAACATTTTTCAATAGTAAAGGACTTGACTCTTTTAAATTCCATTATTAAGAAAAGAGTCGCAACTTGCTACAAACAAACCCCATTTCAGAGAACAAAATCCCATCGCCTCCCTTTCTAATTTCTATCATTCAAGTCAAAATAAAATCTCGTCTCTTCCTCACGGGAAACACAATCCAGCAACCCGCCACACACACATCACCAGTGTCACTGCAGTCACCACCACCCAATATTCTCTCCATTTCTCTACAACAAATCTGAAAAACGTTAAATTAAATTTGTAAATAGTACCCAATCGATTTCTAGCCCACAACAATCTCAAAAGTTGGAACGAAACCTCAAGTACTCCACCCAAAAAAAAAAAAAAAAAAAACAAAACAAAACAAAACAAAACAAAAAACAAAAAACAAAGAAGAAGAAAAAGAAGGAACTTTGGAGTTTGAACACCAATTTTATATACTAATAATGAAATTTACAAAACCCATTTCATGAAACCCCCAAAATACAACAAAAATACAATAAACCCACTTGAATTTCCTCTAAAATAGAGCAAGTCAAAAGTGACCCAACTAAAAAAATATTACAAATCATGTTAAATAAACCATAAGTCTCGGATGTCATCAAACCCTAAAGTCACCATCCCTATCTCCATCTTTGTGCGCACACAATGAACCACCAAGTCACCACCTCATTGCCACATAAAATCCTTCAAACCCATACCCTCAAACCCCAATCAAACCATATATAGGACGACGGCAATGGCAATAAATTTTGTGGATTGTGGGGGCATATAGCGGCGTATGGTGGCGTATGGCGGCATGGGTGGTGGGGTGCTGGACTGCTGGGTGTGCTTCTTTGTTCTTGAAGACTTTTTTTTGTTTTTTTTTTTGTTTTTTTTTCTTTTTTGGTAATAAATTTGTGGGCAAATTACAACTTATCCACGTGTGGTTTGGCTGAAATTTAAGTTACATACCTGTGGTTTAAAATTTGACATTTTAGCCACCTGAAATTTGACCAAAATTTAAATTTCTTACCTGTGGTTTAAAATTCTATGATGCAAGTTTTCCAATGGATAGTTTTTGGCCTTATTTGATATTGTATTTTTAATTTTTTTTTTTTTTTTTTTTTTGTGTTTTTGGAGGAGAGTAACATAAAAGTTAAGCAAAATTACATATTTATCTCTGTTTTTAGTAAATGTTGGTTATAGAAATTTAACTGAGCTAACCTCATGTAGGTAAAGTGTCAAATTTCAATCCACAAGTAGGCAACTTAAATTTCGATCAAATCACAGGTAGGTAAATTGTAATTTGCCCTAAACTTATTAATGAAGACTTGAACATAGAAACATAGAAAGAAGAGGTTTGAGATTTTTTTTTTTTTGATAGAAGGTTTGAGATATATATATATATATATATATTACGGAAAAAGGTTTGAGATTTTTATTTGTATAGGATTGTGCGTGAAAAACATGGTTATCGGTTTTTTTCGTCAAACCGAATGAATCGATGATTTCGTAAATAATTTAATTAATAATTATATAATTTAAAAATTAAAACAAAAAAATAAATCATAATATTTATTAAAAATTTATCCAAGACTCAAATAATTTTAAGTGAGTTTTCACACCTTATAATATTAAAAAGATTATAAATAATTATATTAAAATTAAAAAAAAATTATTTTTATGACAACTTTTGTCTTTATATGTTTTACAACGTAATAAAAAAAATTAATTGGACTCCAAGATTAAATTGAAGCTATTTTATTTTTATTTTAATAATAAATTCAAGCTTAATGTTTAGATTCAAATTATTCCATCTTTAGAGTTTAGAGTAAATATATAAGTATTTTATATAAATTTAATTTTATATATCTCATTATATATTTAATTACATATAAGAAGTTATTTATTTATTAGTTAAAATTAATAAAATAACATTTTATAAAAATTAAAACATTAAACATATATTCTTTTTTTCACTTTGTTATTATATTTATCATATTTTATTATTATAAAACAACTAGTATGTAACCTGTGCTACCGCACGGGAATGGTTAATTATAGTGATACTATTGGTTAATTTCTTTTTTGTCTTTTTTGGGTTTATCACAAGGAGGATAGAATTAGATAAAACAATAAAAATATATATTGCATTTTATTATTTAAGTGATGCTATTGGACCTTTTTTTTTTTTTTTGGTTTATCATACTGAGGATAGCATTAGATAAAACAATGAATAAAAAAAGAGAATATTACATTTTATTAAGTGATGCTACAATGAAAAAAGAAAAAGAGAATATTGCATTTTATTATTTAAAATATATAAAGGAGCATTAATATTTTTTTTTTTGTTTGTCAAACTTAAAAAAAAAAAAAAAAAAAAAAAATTCCTTTTCACCAACCTAAACATTTCAAGGTCAATCGAGCATCTCTTGCACATAACCATAAGGATAAAGTTCATCACGGTTCCAATGTCCCATTCCAGCTTTTTGGCAACCTTGAAAGTTTGGACTTTGATACATGGTGGTTCCCATAGCAAGTAGTCAAAGTATTCTTCGGCATTTTAGAAGCCTATGCTTCCCATGCTAATTTGCCACCAACAACAATTCTTTCGAAGGGAAACCCAATTTGGATTTCTTTGAAATTATTTTTAGTATTGCCACTAATCAGCTAATATCAGTCAGTTACTTTCAAACTAACTAAATTCATACATGCATTAAAGAATTAAACTTAGTATTTAAACATCATAAACTCAAAAATCAATGTGTATATAAATAACTTCAAGGAAAATACTCATGAACTAAAGTATCTCTTAATTAGGACACACACAATTCAAAGAGCTCAAAATTTTATGTATACACTTCTCTAATTATGGGATTAAACCTAGGGCATGAATGAAAAGAAAAAAAAAAAAAAAAAAATACACACGCACTATTGTTCAGAAAATGACCAATCTAGCATCAACACATGGTTTAGAAAAAATGATAATTGGAGTCTAATAAGTTATAAGTAATGCAGATTTGATTCAAGGTTTTTCTGAAGGTTATAGGTTTGAGAGAATATTGTTGTTGATACTCAAGAAGTTTACAAGATATTAACGATTACATTATCCTTATTAGCTTGAATATGAATATCATGATCAACATACTCTTGTAAAAGCTCAAACTCATCAACATTGAGAAACGACAGCTTGTCTAAAGTCATCACTTGCTTTGCTGTGACATAATAAACCACATTTTGGAATAATCAAAATCATCTAACTCAAAAGAAACTTTAACATTCTAGATTATTGATTTCTTTTTCCCTCAATTTATGACAAAGTTTAATGCTAGAGAATAACCATACGCACCAGCTCCATTTAAATCCAAGCAGTTTTTACATAATCACAATCATACTTCACTATACGAATTATATCACACCTGAAAACCAAAAAAAAAAAAAATATATATATATATATATATATCAATTTTTGGAGTTGAAAATAAACTTCCAACCTAGACTCTATGTGGCCACCAATGTTCATTATGTGTGAGACACCATGAGAGATGTTGTTTGCAATTTTTTAATAATGCCTAGCCTTAGAAAAAACTGACAGATCTACACATGCCTGATAAGCTCCGAAAGAAATAGCTCTTTGACCTTTGTTTCGACACAAATAAATAACCCAATTTCTATTATATGAAACAATAAAATTCCGTTTTGCAATCAACCATATAATAACCTTGGACTATCCTACGTAAAAATCAAACAAAGACAACCATAAAATAAGCAGCATGTTTCAACAAAAAGTAATATAATATGAGAGCTTGTACTTTATAAATTTGGCAAACGAAATGCAATACTATCACCTTTTTTTTTCCTAGAAGAACATCCACCTCTATTTGTGTGATATACATTGAGATTGAAGCATAGCCTTCAATGAAAGGAGCGGTTTTTGTTGAGAAAATGAGAAAGAGAGAGATACAGAGACAAAGAAAGAATGAAAGAAAAATAATTGGGTAGGGAACAGCGGTTTAAGGAGTCTATAGATAGTTGTTACGTTGGTTTGGATTTGTACATAAGAAGTGTAGGAGTAATAGGACTCAAAAACTAAATGTATAATGGTGGCTTAAGCATTGCATTTGAGCAAAGAAGTGCAACTAAATGGATATAAATCACAATCTAGTCTTGGATTTTGACATGATTTTTTATTTGAACCCGTGTGTTACAGTGGCTAAAAATATTAACTCCATGAATCTTCAACAAAAAATTTGTTTACAATCACAAACAAATCAAAGTAACCCCACATAGTTATGAAAATTTCACCTTCAGAGCATTGGGGTCTCAAAGGTCAAAGAAATTGATTGTATCATCCTTAAGAGGTCCACAACATCACTTCACTTGCCTCTCTGAAATTACAAAACGCATATATCAAGTTTTTTTTTTTTTTTTTATAGGTAAAAGATGATAGAAAGTGTATTATTATCATAAAAAAGTATACAACCCCATGCATAATATCACGGGTGAGGGGGGCACCAACAACACGTTAACGCTGGGCCCATGAGCAAAAAAGAAACATTGAAAAGCCATGTGTATGGAAAAAAACAGGACATTCATGCCACTCTTTGTGCTTTCATAAAGCTATGGTATTCCTCCAGTAAGCCTCTTGCTCCTTCCCAAATTATCTGTGACTGAGGTTGGAACTGTTCAAAGTATACTTTATTCCTTGCATTCCATATAGCTCAAGCTGTGACCGCCCATGTCTCTAGTTCTTGTTTGCTCAGTTAGTTAGTTTAGTTTGCATTTGCTTGAAGAGAAGAAAAAAGTCACTGTCTCCATTACTGCATTTTTGGATTTTTCCCCTGATCAATGCCCAAACATTTCTTGCAAAGGGGCACGTCCATAATATATGAGTGGTAGTCTCGGGTTCTTGTTGGCACAGCTCACAAGTCGGTTCCACTCGCACTCGCCTGCGGTGTAGATTGTCTCGGGTAGGCAAGCAATTAGAGCATGCTTGCCATATAAACGTTCGTATCTTCGGTGGCACATTGAGGGACCAAATCACTTTCCATGTCCACGTATGAAGCCGAGCTGCTGAATGTTCTGCCTTGGGCTGGTTTTTCAAGCGAACCTTATAAGCTGACCGCACGGAAAATTTTTGTGCTCTGTTTTCCATCCAGCAAACAGAGTCATGAGAGTTAAGATTTTTCATATGCTTTTAACTATGGCATTAATGAAATCAAGAACAGAGGACATTCTATTGATGACAAATTAATCCAAACCTTTGACTTTGATTAAAATTTTGGATGACAATTTTCTATTAAATTGAATAGAGACAAACTATTCACATATAATGAATTATACAATTGCGCATAAGCTATATATCAGGTGGCTAGATATAGAAGATTCATCCTGAGTGACACTTCCAGTGTCATTGTCATTGTTAATTTAAATTATCGAGTGGCTAGAACAAGCATTAGAAACATGTACTGTACTTTCTGTCAGACATTTTATTAGAAATTTTGCATTCAAATAGGCTTCATAACAAAATTCTTATGCATGGGTTGGAGCTGTTAGTTAACAATTCAACCAAGGATACCTTTAGTTAATTGTTTGTGAACACATGGAAGAAGAACAATTGAATGTGAAACCACATGACAAATCCAATTGAAACTTCTAGTTTTGTTGCTGATGCCGCAACTAATGATTATGGTTCTAATATTATGATGGTTTTATTGTTCTAAAATGCTCTAAAACTCGCATGAAATAAAATAGATTTGTGATGCAATCCTCCACTCAATTTAGCATTCTAACTATCCAAAACAATTCCATTAAAATTTTATGAATATGAATAAAATGGATAGTCCATCAATTAATCCAATTCAAAACACACGCTAATATCTCAGTGACTCTGTTAGGACATATGTGTTTTCACTTGTTAAGAACATATGTCACTTATTTATGTAAATTGGCTAATCCTTTTGACAAAAAGCACTCTACTTGTAATTGGGTAGTTCTAGGTGTTTTTAATACTTCAAGAAACAAGGTTTCAAGATCAAGTGTTGAAGTCATCAAGTCTGTCCAAGAAAAACAAGCTGAAGTGCAAATTCATTAATTCTCGACACCTTCTCGATAGCTCCTCGACACCTGCTATTTGTCGAGAATTACGAAAATCAGAATCCTGATCTAATTTCTTGGATTTCATGAATATGTCTTTGGGCCTTCTTTTCTCCTAACTCTAGACATATAAAAGGACTATTTTAAGAGCTGTCAAAGTAGACACAAGTTGCACAAGCATTGAGCAAACTCTGTTCAAGCAATTTGTGATCAAAGACGATGTTCTTGACCTAGTTCATCTTCTCTGAAGAAGTTGCTGTGTATTTGCACCTTTGGGTTTTGTAACCAAGCATCTTCCTGATCTTCATCGTGTATGATGAACTGAAGAACTTTGCAGCCAACCTATCCTTCTTAGTTGGTGTTTGAAGTCACGTACTGGGATCCGCGCATTAGTTAGTCACGTACTTGGGAGTCGTGCATCAAAAGGGGGAACTGTCGCTACAGATCAAGTCCAATTGGGTATTGGGGTAAGGGTTCAACTGTAGGTTGGTAAGGTACTTGAGATTCCTTTACTTGTAACCGCTTGATTTGATAATAGTGGAGTTTCGGGAGTGGTGACTTGAAAATCACCCGGTGGGGTTTTTGCCGCAAGGGTTTTCCCTATTCGTAAACAAATCACTGTGTCATTTAATTTCCGCTGCATATTTAGTATTTGGTGATTTGTTTGTGCTTCCACGCAATTGCATGTTAAATTGATTAATTAATAATTTGGCTAATTAATTAATTGGTTTAATCACAATGGGTCATTCAGTTTGTGGCCTATCAAGTGGTATCAGAGCAGGCACACTCTGATTAGGGTTTAATCTTTGCTGTGTTTGATCCATTGACCCCTGTTTGTCATGGATAGAGGACAATCGTTAATTATACCTCCTTTATTTGATGGGACTAATTACGCATACTGGAAAGTACGCATGAGAGCTTTCTTGCAGTCTTTAGATGAAAAAGTATGGCAAGCTGTGGAGATTGGCTGGACTAAGCCAGAGGAAGCGCCGGCCGATTGGGATGAAGCCAAGATCAAGGCGGCGAACTTCAACAGCAGAGCGTTGAATGCCTTATTCAGCACAGTCACTAATGAGGAGTTCAAGAAGATATCCTCTACTGAAACTGCTAAGGAGGCGTGGACCATCCTCCAGACAACCTATGAGGGCACAAAGGATGTCAAGGATTCAAAGCTTCAGAGGCTCACAACAAGCTTTGAAGAAATAAAGATGGAGGAGGATGAGTCGTTCGATGAGTTCTATGCCAAACTTAGCCTTCAATCTTGGGGAAACCATCCCTGAACCCAAGATTATAAGGAAAGTGCTCAGATCTCTACCCGAGAGATTTCATGCCAAGATCACGGCGATAGAAGAATCAAAGGATATTGACAAAATTCCTTTGACTGAGCTGGTTGGAAACTTGCAGACCTATGAGCTAGGGTTATCTAGGATTGGCAAGTCAACTAAAGGCAAGAGTATGGCCTTGAAGGCAAAGAGCAGTGATACAGATGGGTATTCCGATGATGAAGATTCCAAGATGAAGTCCTACATCACTAGGCAGTTCAAGAAATTCATGAAGAATACCAATGGAAGGAACTTCGACAAGGACCATAGGCAGTCCAGTTCTTCTCAGTTTAAGAGCCAAGACAAAGGGAAGAAGGATGCTAAGGATGGCTGTCAGTATACTGTTCCTGCAGGACTAAAGTGCTTTGGTTGTCATGGGTTCGGACACATGAAAAATGAGTGTCCTACATATCTCAAGAGCATTGGGAAAAGTAAGGCACTTGCTGCAACCTTGAGTGACACTGAGTTTGAAGATGATTCCGACAATGAGGATGACAGAATCTTAAATGCCTTCACTGCCACAGTCAATCCTACTGAAGGGATTGTTGAAGAAGTGGAAGAAGAAGAAGAAGAATTGGTGGATTCTAAGTGTGAGAAGATGGATGATCAAGATGATATCCATTCAGCCTATGAGAAACTATACAAGCTCTCTGAGAAGCATGAGAAACTGTATAGGCTGGCCACCAAGAAACTCAGTGATGTGGAACTTGATCGTGAAGAGTTGTCCACAAAGTTTGATGAGGCAAATCAAACTATTGGTGCACTGAGGTTTGAGAAAAATTTCTTGGCTAAGAAGACGAAGAAGCTTGAAGCGGAGCTGTTTCAAGTTAGAGCTTAACTGGAGAGGACTTCAAGTGCAAAGCTTGATGAGATGCTCAACAATCAGAAATTTGCTTTGGATCGAACAGGTTTAGGGTATGGTCTTTCTTCCTCTACTATTGCTTCTACTAGTATCGCTGTTTTTGTTTCTCCTGCTAATAACACTAAAATGGAGAACACTGAGGTTAAAACTGAATTAGCTAGTCAGAACCTAGACAAAAATAAATCTATCTTAGGAGCACCCTCTAAGCAAGATAAGAAAGATGCTAAAAACCCTAGGGCTAAGAATGCTAACTCTCAAAATCCTAAACAAAAGAAGCAGCATCTCTGTCATCATTGTGGAGTTGCCGGTCATACACGACCAAATTGCTATAAGTGGTTAGCCACTTAACAGAGCAATGGCATGATAGCATTTGGAAGCCAAAATCAGCTTCAATCCTCTCTTGCTCCTTTTGGAGATCTTCTGAAAGCCCTCATGTTCCTTTCGAACTTGAACGGTTTCAATTCTTTCCCCTCACCACCGGTTCAAGGGTTCAATCAAAGGAAAGGTTCTTCCAAGGTGTGGAAGAAAAAGGACTCTAAGTGATTTTATCACTTTCTTCTCTCTTCTTGTTTTTGTGTGTTGCATTACTTGTGTGTTTTGTATTTTTTTTTAGTCAGTCTAGTTTTATGCTTTACTTTGATTACATGTTTTTGTTTATTTATTTTTCAATTTTGTTTATTTATTTTTTTATATAAAAATAAAATAAATTTTTTTTTGAAAAATTGAAAAATACAAAAACAGTGTGTGTTATGTGTACTTTGGTATTTATGTACCTTGGATGGCCATTGAAACAAAGTTTTCTAAACTTTGTATCTCTTGTAGCTTAGATGAGCATCTCCATACACAACTAAGCAAGTGAGCTTTGTGGCTCTTGTTTGTGATGAGTAATATTAAGTTATCTCTTAAAACTTAACACTCATATCACTCTTTTTTACGGGTAGTACTAGAAAATCCTAAGAGAAAGGCATAAATAATCATCTCACCACTGTTACCCGCCAATCATGTATGACACATGTATGCTTCGGCATAGCAAAAGTGCAGTGTCAAAGATACCTGTATGCTTCGGCATAGCAAAAGTGCAGTGTCAAAGACATTCATATGCTTCGGCATAGTAAAAATGCGATGTCAAATGCTTAACATCTTGGGTATTTCTTTTCTCTCTTATATGCCCATGCATGATATGCTTAAAAGAAAATATGCAAAGAAAATATAAAGCAAAAATATTAAAAATGCTTTAAATATGATTGCAAGCATGTTTTCTAGGAGATGTGGGAGTTATAGGATGTACCTCGAAGGTGATAGTCCCCATCAAACAGTTATGATTGTGTATGAGTTAAAGTTATTTTCTCATATCTCAGATCGTCATAACATGTATACACATATGCAATCTTGCGATATTTTTCACACGCAACATTCTTTGCTACTCTTGATACATGTGCAGGTACAATGTGATTTGGCCATCACAAGTGTTTACATATGCTAATGTATGCTCTCTAAACTGTCATGACTTGTTTTTAAAATATAAAATTGGTTAGACTTGTTTAATGTGTGTGTGTGTTTCTGAGGATCCATGTGCTTAAATTGTTTGATGAGAGATGATTTTGAGAGCTTAATATGTTAATTGGGTCATTGGTTGAGGTTTATGTTGGATTGCATTCATCTGTGTTTTTCACTTCTCTCTAAACTGCTTTTATCTGGTGTCTCGACACCTTCTCGACACCTCCTCGATACCTTGGTATCTGTCGAGCTTCTCAAGCCGTTTTCTTATCGCAATCTCGACACCTCTACACCTGTTGGATCGATCGAGAATTCTCCTGTCTCTTCGATACCTTCTCAATACCTTCTCGATCGATCGAGCTTCTGTTCTTGGTTCTGGTGTTCATTCTTCGATACCTTCTCGACACCTGTAGCTGTCGACATGCTTTTTCTCGACACCTTCCTCGACAGCTGTCTCGACACCTCTTGACACCTCAGCTATCGAGATTTACTGAAGCTCCTATTTAAGCTCCTGTCGCGATTCTGATCTCACTTCTCTCGATCTCTCTCGATCTGTCCGTGGCTATTCATCTCCCTAACCACTTTTTCTCACTCAAAACCTTCTAACCACGTGATTTTCGGCCCTTCCTTGCTTCAAATCACTTGGTATGATCTCTTTTTCCCTCATTATTCATGCATTTCATGTTTTGAATCTTAGGTTTTGGGGTTTTTGAAAATTTTTGGGGTTTTCAAAATTGATGAGTTTTTCTTAAAATTTTGGGTTGGGTTTTCATTCAAATGTGTTCAAAATGTCATACATTGCATTTCATGTGCATTAGAATGGTATTTTCATGCATTTAGATGTGAGTACTATGTTTATATGCTGGTAGGATTGGATTGGGCTGAGCCCATGATGAACTTTTTGTTGCATAACACATGATCATGCATCTCCATGCATACGTACTCATTGTTCAATATATTTGATATATGTGAACTGTTTTGGGACTTTTCTGATTGTCTCTTTCTTTCTCCCTCTCTCATTATGTATACGTTAGTAGTGTCTATGGCACCTAAGTGTAAATCCACTCCGGCTCGGAACCCTCTGCGTTCTAGAGCTTCTTCATCTTCTGATTCTGCTCCTCTCACTCTTCGGTTCCATGATGGTGATGCCCACAAGGCATTCTCGGAGAACTTTTCTAGACGAGGTGTTCATTTGGAACGCCAAGTCATTTTGGCGGACTTCGCCAACACTGACCTTCCCTTTGTCATTCACAATAGGGGATGGGAGTCACTGTGTGACGTCCCGGTCACTTGTCCTCTCGTGCTCATTCAAGAGTTTTACTCCAACATGCATGGGATTGATCGTTCAGTACCTCTCTTTTTCACTCACGTTCGAGGGACGCGCATCCCTGTCACACCGCAGCTGGTTGCGGATGTGCTTAGGGTTCCTAGGATAGAGTTTCCTGACTATCCTTCTTGTGAGCGTCTGAGGACTGTGTCCAAAGCTGAGCTCATTTCTGCTTTCTGTGAGCAACCTGCTGATTGGGGTGAACATCAGTATACATCATGTCGACCTTTTGCTAAAGGTCCTAGATTCTTAAACATGGTGATGACTTTTGTACTTCATCCACTCTCTCACTACAACTCCATCACAGAGCCTCGTGCTCGATTTTTGTTATCTCTTCTTGAGCATCTGACTATAGATTTTCCTTCTCATTTCATTCTTTCTATCATAGTTGTTCATTTAGATTCGGCATCCCGTGATAAGCTCATCTTTCCTTCCGCTATCACGAGGATCATACGCCATTTTTCTATCCCTTTTCCTGTGTCCGACCACTTCACACATATTTGTGCCATAGATGCCGCTGCCGTAAAATGTAGTGAGGCTCAGTTTAGGTCGAGGCAGCCGGATTCCACTCCTCCCTCCCGTTCAGCTCCATCCAGATCTGCTCCATCTACATCTGCTCCTTTTTCCTCTATGGGCGATGTATCTCTTGGAGACATCATGGCGCAGCTGCAACGCATGGATGCTCGCCTCGATACACTCTCCACTGAGTTGTATCAGGTGAATGTTCGTGTTGGTCGTATTGCACGACGGTAGGCGACCATGGGTGGTTTTGCTTCTGAGGCTACTCCTTCACCACCTTCTCTAGCGGCTTCGGATTCTGAGGATGATGATGGTGATGACAATGACGCTTCGGATGATGATGGAGATGCTAGCTCTATTGATGAGATGTCTACATGACACTTTACCCTTTGTCACTCGTGACAAAAAGGGGAAGTAGTTTTGGTTATGAGAGTAGTCATCTTAGGGGAAGAGTTAGTATAGGACATTTTTGATAGGGGGAGTGTTGATACTTGATGTTGATACTTGAGGGATGTAGTGAGGTTTTGATGTATCTTTTCTTTTCTTATCTTTTAGATACATTGTTCTTGTACATTAGGTCTTGTGACCAGTTTTACATACATTGTACTTATATTCATTATATGTGGATGTATGTTTTTTTCACCTCTCTCTACATGTGTTGTTTCTTTTCTATCTTTATACACATGTTTCTTATACTTGTATGCAATCTATTTTTTTCTGTTTCACACAAGATGCCTTGATGAGTTTTGTTTTAAAGTGTTTCAGAAATACAGGTTGTCAAAGTCTACTTGCCATAAACTCTTTTCTTGCAAAGTTTTTCAAGGGTTTGTGATAGGATAGATTTTATTGTATTCAACAAGTGAATATAAGTTGAGTGATTTATGACTTCTCTCATATCTCATTTGTTTGTTGTGGTTTTGTCACGGATTGCCAAAGGGGGAGATTGTTAGGACATATGTGTTTTCACTTGTTAAGGACATATGTCACTTATTTATGTAAATTGGCTAATCATTTTGACAAAAAGCACTCTACTTGTAATTGGGTAGTTCTAGGTGTTTTTAATACTTCAAGAAACAAGGTTTCAAGATCAAGTGTTGAAGTCATCAAGTCTGTTCAAGAAAAACAAGCTGAAGTGCAAATTCATTAATTCTCGACATCTTCTCGATAGCTCCTCGACACTTGCTATCTATCGAGAATTACGAAAATCAAAATTCTGATCTAATTTCTTGGATTTCGTGAATATGTCTTTGGACCTTCTTTTCTCCTAACCCTAGACATATAAAAGGACTATTTTAAGAGCCGTCAAAGTAGACACAAGTTGCACAAGCATTGAGCAAACTCTATTCAAGCAATTTGTGATCAAAGACGAAGTTCTTGACCTAGTTCATCTTCTCTGAAGTAGTTGCTGTGTATTTGCACCTTTGGGTTTTGTAACCAAGCATCTTCCTGATCTTCATCGTGTGTGATGAACTAAAGAACTTTGTAGCCAACCTATCCTTCTTAGTTGGTGTTTGAAGTCGTGTACTAGGATCCGCGCATTGGTTAGTCACGTACTTGGGAGCCGTGC
This sequence comes from Quercus ilex subsp. ballota, assembly GCA_032727855.1. Classification (NCBI taxonomy): domain Eukaryota; kingdom Viridiplantae; phylum Streptophyta; class Magnoliopsida; order Fagales; family Fagaceae; genus Quercus; species Quercus ilex. Next base: position 81,925,871 of record CM064911.1, read on the forward strand.
ATCAAAAGGGGGAACTGTCGCTACAGATCAAGTCCAATTGGGTATTGGGGTAAGGGTTCAACTGTAGGTTGGCAAGGTACTTGGGATTCCTTTACTTGTAACCGCTTGATTTGATAACAGTGGAGTTTCAGGAGTGGTAACCTGAAAATCACCCGGTGGGGTTTTTGCTGCAAGGATTTTCCCCATTCGTAAACAAATCACCGTGTCATTTAATTTCTGCTGCATATTTAGTATTTGATGATTTGTTTGTGCTTCCACGCAATTGCATGTTAAATTGATTAATTAATAACTTGGCTAATTAATTAATTGGTTTAATTACAAGGGGTCATTCAGTTTGTGGCCTATCAGACTCAATGAACACTATTTATGGTAGTTTCAATATTATGACACCAATAATTTGAGTCACTGACCACCCTTTTACCACTGCAGTACCAAATCCCACACACAAATATTATATTACCTCAATTTAAATAAAACTAAAGCATTGAAGTTGCAAAGATCATTAATTGACACAAACCCATCACTATTTCAAATTAGGGAATGAAAACTAAATGAGAAAATGAGAGAGATATGAACCTTAGTGACAATAATATTGAAACAAATCCATCCATGCTTTTGAACCTCCAATCGTTGTTAGTGCTTGGAATTTTCATTAAAAAAAAAAAAAAAAAAAAAAAAAACCTCATTTGAGTATGTATTGTATGGCCAATCAACAAACTCTATCTGATCTCTATTCTTAAAGTTGCTAATAAGGGTAATAGATAGGAGAGAGAGAGAGGAGTTACACTTACATGATGGACTACCGAAGTTTGTCTAAGGAAGTATTTCTCTATCCTTTGAATAGAATGTTGTCAGAGGATGATTAGTCAAGTCGTTCCTAGCGTCTTTGGAAGTAAAATTCGGTATTTGAGAGACTTGGAATAGACGAATCTTGCATAAGAGATTAAGTTTGAAATCAAAATTGAGAGAGAGAGAGAGAGAGAGAGAGAGAGAGAGAGAGGAGTACCAGTGGAGTTACTATGGAAGCCATAGAGGCCTAGTGAGATCTCTGTTATCCTCCTTTCAAAAATCACATGGTTAAGCCTATAACACCAGAAAATCGACTATTAGCAATAAAATACAAATTCAACAAAGCCCACAAAACAAAGAGACAGAGATTGAGATTGTGTGAGAGAGCCGATAAAGGGGAGGAAACGTTTAAGAGAGTGAAGAGCATGAGACTCTATTTTGAGTCCACCAATAAAAGTGTGCTTAGAAGTATGCAAGCGAAATGTTCTTGCCTAGGTGAATGAACTTGATTATTGATGTCTTTTTGGCTTTCGTGTTAGGTTTTAATGCATCATTATCCCCACTTAAATTTAGACAAATGGAGCAAAATTAGACTCTAATTTCATATTTGAATTGAACAATTAGATGGATAATTATGTTGTGGTCCCCACATAAATCTAGACACATGGCACAAAATTGGAATTCTAATTTGGAATTCTAATTTGAGTTTCTCTCTACTTCACCTATTATTATATATATAGATGGGGAAAAAATAGCACTCAGATTGATACTGAACAAGCATAATAAAAAGAGAAAAACACGGGGAAAAATCAATAAACAACTTACAACGTCAACTAGAAAATAAACAAGGAAATAGTTGAGAGAGATGAATAAACCAACAAAGAAAGAAATGACTAAAAAAAGGAACAAAACAAGAAAGAGAGATGTCTATTCAACGACTTCAACATTGCAATTGAGGGGACAAAAAGAACAAGGATGGCTAAGCAAATTACCTGGGTTTTTTTTCTCTAAATTGGGGAGAAAATGTTTTAGTGGGCCCAGAGAGAAAATACTTGGCCCTGCCAATTTTTTCTCCTAAAATCACTCCAACTAAACATTCCAAAAAAATTATTTTCTCTCCCAAGCCCTTTCATACCTCCTAAAATCCACCAAACTAAACAAACTCTCAAGTTCTTAGTTGAAAATAACTCAATTGGCACTTCCTTCGCATCATACTTGGATGGAAGCTAAGGTTGTGGGTTAATGCTCTACTTTGTGTGCATATTGAATTATCCATGCCTTTTAATGGTCTTGTAACTGCATGTTTAAAATTATATTCCTTCTTAATATTGGAAGCACTTTCTCTATGTACCCAAAAATGATTAGCTTATGGGATCTTGGTATTTAGCTGAAAAATCAAGGCTGACTAATATTTTATAGATATTGCGAATATATAGCAATGGGAGAGCATTTTGTTCAAGTTTAATGATTCCCAATGTATATATAAGCGCAATTGGATATTTTTGATTCAAGCATAATAGCTACTACCCTTATATACTGCAATTATTAACTGATGCATAGTAATCAGCTACTCTTCAAAAGTTCCTTTGTGCTGTCTTTGGGGCCTATAAGATGGAGGGAGTCTGAAAATTCATAGGAGTATTTGTTTAGCATCTTATGGTTTTGTTCTAAAATAATATTTTTGATTTCATAAATTCAAGAGGCATTTAGGGCTCATAAAAAGAGTTATCAACATGAATAACAAGATCATATACCAATTGGTAGGCAAGCAAACCTAACCAATGATCCAATGCAGATTTTTATAAATGAATAAGATCATTATCATTGAAATTAAAATGGTATAACTGTAGAAGTTCCACTTTTTTGCATTAGAACATGAACATGATTCTCTGCAAAAGTTATGGTGATGGTTTCATTTTTCTCCATAACTCATTGGTTGATGGCATTATATCTCCAAAGTGAAGTAAACTGACTCAAGTTTTGTGGTATGTTGGAAAATGTACATAGTATCTTGTTTTAAGTATCACATTGCACTATGGATGAGTACTCTTGCCTCTGCGAACCTATAATGTGTTGAACAAAAAACTGAACAAAGAGCTTTTTATTTAAAACTGGACTCTTTAAATTAATTACAACACTTTACGAGCACTATTATCACACCAATGCACACACAGCACTTTTACATTCACACACACTAACCTTAAATACACTCACTCACCAAATACCCATGCACACCTACCACACTATAGCTCTCTTTCTTACTTCATTTCACACTGCACCTGACTTCACACTACTTCACCTCACACACATTACTTCACCTAACACTTCACTTCACATCACCTCACTTCACTCTTCTCTCGTGGCCATCATCACATCTATTTTTACTAGATCTATGTCGGTTAAGAAACCAACTTGAAGCTTCTAGCTTCTTCCTTTTTATTGGCATTAAATTAATGCCTTTCTCCAATCTTCTAGACATCTTGTAAATTAGTGGCTGAGATTAACTTATGCAAGAAAGCTCTTAGAGAATTCCGGCAAGAAAAGATTGCATGAGAAATTCTAGAAATTTCTAGAGAAAGAGAGAGGCGGTGCTTGATGTTTAAAATAATGAATGCTGTTTTGTTTTTACAGAATGGCCTTATGCAATTGGCAAGAGAGGAGGAAGCCTATAAGCACAAGAAGTAAACTAACCTTAAAAACTCTACTTAAAACACAAGATAATGATAAAATCTCTAAGCAAAGATACTAACTGAAAAGGTTTCCAGGAACAAACCATCTTCATGACACATAGGAAAGATAAGGAACTTAATTTTGGTAAATAGCTATCAAAGTCAAGGATATGTAGTCATACCAGTTCCTACGATAGGGAAAATATTCTGTGAGATACTGATAAATGGAATCAATCACATAGTCCGCATATCCAAAACTAAGTCTCAACCTCTAAAATTGGTTTTCTGCCAACAGTCGTGCATCTTAAAATTTTTGGAAATTTGAGTTTGCATCAAACAAGCTCTCTCTCAGACAACCAGAGGTAACAGAAATGACACTTTTGATGGCATCAACAGCACTCATAACCTTCAAAGTTGAAGAAATTAGATTCTCAGGTAACAGACAAAGAGATGAATGAAGACATCCATAACAAGAAATATCTCCTCCTAGGCGTAAATTAAAAATGCTTATTCCATGAACTATAACCAATTTGAGGAAAACATAACTATAATCAGCACCACCTAAAGCCATTAAGGAGAACCTGCTAGATTGATGGTAGATTCACTAAATGAAATAAGGTGAAGGAAAATGTAAATTCAAGTTGTAGCATAGCAGTGTCATACAAGAAGTGTAACCTGTTGAGTGAAAATTATGGGTTAGATTCAGGTGAATGGATCCCAACTATAGCATTGTTAAACGTGCATAACAGCATCCCAAAACCTTCTGTAGCCACGAAAACTGTAATTGAATACTAATTGATGACAATAAAACATAATGGCATCTAATTAAAAGCTATTCCTATGAGAAACTTTTAAATTCTACTTGGTGATCAAAGCAATAAAGAAAATTATAGACAAATCAATTTCTTTGTTTCAAGACATAGAATTGTAGACTTTCCTAGTTCTGAAGTTCAAACTCAAAATGAATCAACTAACATCTCCTTTAGATGATGAATAATCAGCCAAAACTTGTTAGAAACACTGTAAGGTTAAAATTTATCAACCATCTTGTTGGCTTTATTCCGTGCCAATTTGCTTGTAATTTAAGCACTTAGTAACCCTGTATTTAGGTGGGATTATTGTAAGGGTAGTGTGTAAGGAGATGTGAAGAAAAGCTCAAGTATGTGCAAGAAGGCAGAGTTTTGCGGCTAGGACTCGCGGCTAACTCGCGGCTGCAAGCCGCCAAATGCTGGCATGTGAGATGCACACAGGGGAGCTGAAGGGTCACGCCAGCTGTCGCACTACAGGACAAAAGTCCCAGGCTGGCCAGGCCGTTACGTCGCGACTTGAATTCACGACTTGGACAAGCCGCGATGTCAAGCCGCCAATCAACTATGTTTGGCAAAAACTGACTCTTCGTATTCCAAACACACACCACTATATATAGACCCTTATACCCACTAAATTGTGAGAGCTTCCAGAGAGAATTTTTGTGAGAGAAACCCTAGAGAAATACAAGATTGCCTCATCCCCAATCTTTACCTTAGAGTCTCTACAAATTCCTCTACTCTCTTCTTCTCCATTGTCATACCCTTGAGAGGTCATTTACCAAATCCTTATCTCACCACACCTAAGTCTGTGAGAAGGTTCATTTGGTGCTAAGGGAAGCAGTTTGGAAGGAACCAATATACATTGGTTGATGCTATGGTTTAGTAACGGAATCCGGGAAGCTAAAGAAGAAATAGGTTCGGCGTAACCTCGTTGGAGCAAGAAACTTGGAGGGCTTAGGTACTTGGATAGATTAAGCTTGGAGGGTTTTCTGCTGTTCATGTATCCCAACTATATTCTTTAGTGGATTTTATCACTGCTTGGAGGGCGGCGGAGAGGTTTTATGCCGAGGACTTCGGTTTCCTCTTCGATAACACATCGTGTGTTGTCCGTGTGTTTGCATCTTTCTTCCCTTTATCTTTGCCTTATATTTACTACTGTCAATGTGTTTATATTTGGCTTAGATTGTTTATCAATTCTAGTATAAACTTATTATCATTTTCCGCACATAGATTGTTTGATATAAAGCTTGAATTGGTAATTTTGTAATTGGGGGTCTAAACGTTCAAGGGTGTTTCATACCCATATTGAACTTTCAATTGGTATCAGAGCGAGTACACTTGTTGTGGTGTTAATACCTGAGTGTGATCCTTGACCCCTTGTTGAGATGGATAGGTCTCAATCTCTCAATGTTCCACCATTTTTTTATGGTAATAATTATGCATTTTGGAAAGTCCGAATGAGGGCGTTTTTGTGTTCTATGGATGAGGCTGTGTGGGATGCAGTTGAAGTAGGATGGACAAGGCCGGAGGATGCCAAATCCACTTGGGACAAGGCAGCTCTTGCGGCGGCTAATGCTAACAGTAAACCATTGAATGCTATTTTTTGTGGTGTCTCTCCAGAAGAATTTCACAGGATTTCACATATTACCGTTGCTAAGGAAGCATGGGAGATTCTAGAGACGACTTATGAAGGAACCAAGAAGGTGAAAAACACCAAATTTCAGATGTTGACCACTCGCTTTGAGAAGCTAAAGATGGGTGAGGATGAGTCCTTTGACTCTTTTTACAGTAAGCTAAACGAGGTAGTCGTTGGCAAATTTAATTTAGGGGAAAAGACGGAGGAGTCTAAAGTTGTTAGGAAGATCCTTCGGTCACTACCAGAAAGTTTTTGTGCCAAAGTTACAGCCATTGAAGAGAGCAAAGATCTTGATGACATTAAGGTTCAAGAGCTGGTTGGTTCTCTACAGACATATGAGTTGTCCCTGCCTTCTCAGAAGAAGAGCAAATCACTTGCTCTTAAAACAATTGATGAGAGAGTGATATCCCATGACTCCTTGGAAGAAGAAGCTGTAGATAAAGATGTGGCTTACCTTGTGAAGAACTTCCGGAAATTCCTAAAGCTCAAGAACAGTGGGAAATTTGGTGACAAAGGAAAATTTCAGAGTTCCAGGAAGGAGAAGAAAGAATTCCGAAGGAAAGATGATAGAGACTCCCAATCCTCACAAGGAATCACTTGCTTTGAGTGTAATGGACACAGACACTTCAAAAAGGAATGTCCCAACTATTTGAAGTCCAAAGGAAAGGTCTATGCCACTACTCTGAGTGACTCGGATTCATCAAACTCTGACTCGGAAGAGAGCTATGATGGAGAAGGCAATTTCTCTGCATTCATGACCATTGCTCATGTGGAATCCTCAGATGATTTGGATACACTCGTGAAGGAGCTTGGTGAGCATTCTGATTCAGAGTCTATTGGGATTGTTGAGGAATCGGATGCTGAAGAGGAGATAGATCTAGCTAACCTTCAAGAAAATTACGCCCTACTTCTTGAGAAATCGGGAGAGTATACAAGGGTAGCGAAGGCGGCTGTGAAAAAGATGAAAAGGGCTGAGGAGGATTACAAAAGTCTCTTGATCAGATATTAAGAGGCTAAGTGTGAGATTGAGACACTAAATGGTGAGTTATCTGAAGCTTACACGAAAGTAAAGTTTCTTGAGCAAGAGGTAGTGCAAGCTCATGCCAAGGTAGACAGTGTCTCCTCTAGGAAGCTAGATGATGTTATTTCATCTCAAAAACGTGCCTCAGACAAGTCCGGATTGGGATATACAGGAGGAAGTAGCTCATCAGCAAATGTCACCAAGGAAGTAAAGTTTGTAAAAACCAAAGAGACGGCTGTTGATAAGCCTACTCCTGAGATAGTTGAGGCTGAGAAGAAGAAGAATGTGGCTAATCAATGGGTGTTTAACAAGTCCCGAAATCAATCTGAAGCCAGATTTGGAGCTAGGGGAAGATCTCTCCCAAGACAGCAACAGGGTCCCAGAACAAATTATCTTTGTCACTATTGCGGATTGCAATGACATACTAGACCCAACTGTCAAAAACTGAGAGCAGACAACAATGCAAGTGCACCTCGGTCATGAGAAAGAAGAAATGACATGAAGTATTGGGGTGGTGAACAACTAAGAAGTCAAAACCGTGATCCAGGAATGATGGACGTGATGAAAATGATCGATGCCTTCACCAATTGCCTGGAAAGCTGCACACGAAGGTTTGACAGTCCTAACACTCGTACCCGATCCGTCAAGGATATCACCCCAAACACACGTGATGTGTGGGTGACAAAGGGTACTCATGCATAAGCATATTAACATGTTCATGCATCAATTCTTCCTATGCTTTGTGGATATGCTTGGTTATATGCTTTGTGTTTTTGAGTGTTAAAATTTGAGTTATTTTTGTTTGTGTTTAAAATGTTTTTACATTTTGTTTATGTTCTGATTTTGATCAATCTTTTATTGCTTTTGTGTCAAAAATCCAAAAACACATAAAAAGTAGAAAATCCAAAAAGTTTGATCACTTTGTTGAGTTTTGTCTCAAAGCATGTTTTGCCTTGTACCTTTGTACTTATGGCTTTGTGCATTTAACGAGCTTAGCTTGTATCTCATGCACTCATATCATTGTGGAAGAAATTCTGAAATCTATGTGACTGTTGTAAATAGATCTTCAACCTTGTCATGAATGATTAGTGAATGGTTTTGTTGATCTTGAGACATGCATAGACTCATACCTATATATCTTCCCACTTTTTTTTTTTTTTCTTAAAGAGCTCTCTAAATGCAAATCTCCAAATGAAAAGGGATATAGAGCTGCAAAAGCCTGTCGCACATACTAGTATTCGACTAGGAAAAAGGGAAAGCAACCAAAATAAAATGAATGATGCCCAAAAAGCCAAAGGCTAACTCATCAATTGAAATATCAAAAATTTCAGGCATCTATTTGACAATGAGATTTTCTTTGCTCAAAAATGGCAAATGATATGTTGAATATGGAGCCAAATGAAAAGCTTCAACGATGTGTTATCAAGTACATGTGGGAGGTCATATATGCATGTTTCTATAATTGAGATAGGTCACATTATCTAGTGCTAGTTGTGTATGCCTTCTTTGAATTGATCATTGAAGCTTCATATTAGACTAAGGACTATCTCATTTTTGATATCCACACACAACACACAAGTCTATGTTCAATGAATGTCATATTCATTTATGTGATTATACTTGATTAAATGTGTTTTCACAAGCTCAATCTTTGTTGATCAAACACAAAAGATTTTTAAGTGTTTTGTTTTGTTTTTGGAAAGTACTTTGTTTTTACAAAAATGTCAAAAATTTCAAAAATAGTGTTGCCCTGTTTTGGTGACTAAGTCGCCGGTTGGCCCAGTCGCATGTCCCAGTCGCGAGATCACTTAGAGATTTTTTGCGGCTCACTGGCAAGTAAATGCTCTTATCGCGAAAAAGACTTAGAAATTTTTCCAAATTTTGAGTTTTCTAGTTTTCGCGGGTCAGTGTGGCAACTTGTTCGCGGGTGGAAGGTCCAGTCGCGAGGGGTACTCAAGGAATTTCGCGGCTCATATCGCGACTATTTCGCGGGTAGACCTTCCAGTCGCGAAAAACACTTAGAGAAATTTTTCAAGTTTCTTTTCTTCACAGTGTTTCACGGCTTACGCTGGCGACTTACTAGCGACTTAACCCAGTCGCAAAAAATGCGTGTTTTGCATTTTAAAGACAGTTTTGAAATTGTTTTTCAGTTTTTCCCTCGAATATCAGTGTCTGTTCATCTTCTTCCCAAAATCTCTCTTTCAACACTCCGTGTCTCTTTGAAAAAGTTTTCAAATTCTGCATCATGTCTTCATCAAACATCAAGAAAAAGGTATGGGCTTTCTTGTCTTCACTTCATTCATCATGATTTCATTGTTGTTCTCTTGAATCTGAGTGTTGTGTTGTTGGGTTGTGATTTTGAGGGGCTCGATCATGGGTTTGCATATATTGTTGAGATTGGGTGTGTGATGTTATTTGCTCTTGTTGCAATGATTGTTTAGGATTATTTGCTTACATCAGGTCACTTATCCTTAGTCTGAGCATTGATATTTGTCAGTTTGTTTTTGGGCATAAGGATGTGGGGTTTTCTGCAATTTTTATTGTGGTTCTAAATTTATCTGTTTGGTTGTGCTTTTGATGATTATGGTTAGCATTACTCTGATTTTTAAATCACCATATCTTGTAGGTGTTGTTGCATATGTTTTTCCCTTCTGCACTGTTCATACCCAATGGGTCATGACTCATAGTCTTTTGCTCAAATCTATCTGAATTTGTCTGCATATTTACAATTTCAACTTGGATAACTTGTTCTATCCAATGTTTGGTTATTAACTGTGCTTATTCTGTGTTTTTGTCTGGTCACTCTGTTTCTCATTGTGTAACTAACTTGTTACTAATGTATGTGCATTTCCCCATTCTGTGCTATGTCCTGTTGTGGCCTTTTCTGCTTGTTTACAGATGGCTGCATCTCCTTCAAAGAAGAAGACAACTGCTAAGAAAGCTGACAAAAGAATGAAAATGGACCCTAATCGATTTAGGTCTGTCAAGCACTTTGAGAGATACAGAGATTTCTTCATGAAGGGTACCATTATCCAAAAGAGATTTGTTGACTTACATGATTTGAAGGACACTTTCATTCCAGAGTGCTTTGAGGGAAGAGGATGGGAGAAGTTGTTGAGTGATCTACCTGCAGTCTATGATCCCTTAATAAGGGAATCCTATGCAAATGTGATCATAAGAGATTAAGAGATGAACTGCTGGGTCAGAGGACAGGAGTTCACCTTAGACGCACATGACATTGATGAGGTCCTTGGTCTTGAGGGTTTAGAGGAGTATGAGTTCATCAACTTCAAAGACAGGATGATGTCCCTAGATACTGTCCAGGCTCGGATTGGTGGTGCTAAGGAAGGGAGATGTCTCAACACTAATGCCTTCCCTGCAAACATGAGATGTTTGACCACCATCGTGATGTTCAATTTGTATCCCATAAGAAAGATGACCACTTTTACTAATTCCAGAGCTATATTTCTCATGGAGCTCAAGGAGAAAGTCATCATTGACATCAACTCACACATTTTTGACACCATCATGGACGAGACTAAAACCACTGCCAGGCCCAAGTTGGTCTTTCCTAGCCTCCTTATGAGGATCTTCAGAGCAAAGGGTGTTAGAATTCCTCAAAATATCAGTCCCCTGACTCACTGTCAGCAATAAACAAATTCACCATCACAAGGATACAAAGTCGTCTTCCGGGTGGTGAAGAGCAAGGGGATCCAATGGAGACTGAAGCAGAAGCTGCAGAACAATCAGTCACACCCAGGAGCAGAAGAAAGAGGAGTAGAGCCTCAATTTCATCAGCAGCACCTCCTCCCGATGTATTTCAGATCATCATGGAAAGACTTGATGGACTCAGAGAAGTTCAAAGTCAGCAGACTGAAAGGATGATAGTAATGCAGGATTAGATTGATGTGCTTTCAACTAAGATTAACAGCTTCTCCACCAACCAGGAGCAGTGACACTTTGGCCATTCGTGTCAAAAAGGGGGAGAACTTTTAGGGGCAGCTCTTGAGGGGGAGTGCTTGTTTTGAGGGGGAGCCTTCATATTTTATGATGTTTTGTTTTTAACTTTGATATTGTGTTGGTTAACTGCTGTTAGTATAGGTTTGTTACTCAGTGGTTTCAATTTTTGGTTTGGCTTAAATCTATAACTCTTAGATAGTTTTATTTAAGTAGCATTTCAGCATATGGTAGTTGTTTATTTCAGCATATATAATTTGATGTTATTCAGCACATGTTCTGTTATGTTAGTGGTTTGTACTCATGTTGCTTTTGTAAGCTTTAAGGGTTTGTTTATATGCACGGTTTGTAGGCCTTTGTGGTTTGTGCCATGCTTTTATGCAGCCTTTGTGCTTTGTTAAATCAGTACTTCCAACTAAATGTCTTGCATTTTCTTCTAAGTACTGTCACTCTTATGCCCTTGTAGGATTTTTCCTAGATGTACATACTTCTTGTATTGTGCATTGGTTGAGTGTTGGTCATTCAAGTGATTTGCCTTGTATTTATCATCTTGAATGTCTGGATGTTCATTCCAAGTGTAAATGAGCATTGTGATCACTTGGTTATAGTGATTACCAGTTTTGTTCTTGCCATAGTTTATTGCTTTATTCCATAGTGCTTGATCGTTTTATGCTTGTTCCATTTGAATTACAAGTTTTCTGCATACAATGAAGTTGTTGTGTTTTTGTGTTTCAGGAGTTACTTGTTCTTATGGTTCTAAAGCTTCGCAGATTCTAGAGTTAGCTGTGAGTGAGTTTTCCAACTCTTCCTAACTCACGCGTTAAGTCTAGAGTTTGTTTTAGGGTTTTGTCACGGAATAGCCAAAGGGGGAGATTGTAAGGTTGAAATTTATCAACCATCTTGTTGGCTTTATTCTGTGCAAATTTGCTTGTAATTTAAGCACTTAGTAACCCTGTATTTAGGTGGGATTATTGTAAGGGCAGTGTGTGAGGAGATGTGAAGAAAAGCTCAAGTATGTGCAAGAAGGCAGAGTTTCGCGGCTAGGACTCGCAGCTGCAAGCCGCCAAATGCTGGCACGTGAGATGCACATAGGGGAGCTGAAGGGTCGCGCCAGCTGTCGCACTACAGGACAAAAGTCCCAGGCTGGCCAGGCCGTTACGTCGTGACTCGGACAAGCCGCGAGGTCAAGCCGCCAATCAGCCCTGCTTGGCAAAAACTAACTCTTTGTATTCCAAACACACACCACTATATATAGACCCTTATATCCACTAAATTGAGAGAGCTTCCAGAGAGAATTTTTGTGAGAGAAACTCTAGAGAAATACAAGATTGCCTTATCCCCAATCTTTACCTTAGAGTCTCTACAAATTCCTCTACTCTCTTCCTCTCCATTGTCATACCCTTGAGAGGTCATTTACCAAATCCTTTCTCACCACACCCAAGCTATGAGAAGGTTCATTTGGTGCTAAGGGAAGCAGTTTGGAAGGAACCAATATACATTGGTTGATGTTATGGTTTAGTAGCGGAATCCGGGAAGCTAAAGAAGAATTAGGTTTGGCGTAACCTTGTTGGAGCAAGAAGCTTGGAGGGCTTAAGTAGTTGGGTAGATTAGGCTTGGAGGGTCTTCTACTGTTCATGTATCACAACAATATTCTTTAGTGGATTTTATCACTGCTTGGAGGGCGGCGGAGAGGTTTTACGCCGAGGACTTCGGTTTCCTCTTCGATAACACATCGTGTGTTGTCCGTGTGTTTGCATCTTCCTTCCCTTTATCTTTGCCTTATATTTACTGCTGTGAATGTGTTTATATTTGGCTTAGATTGTTTATCAATTCTGGTATAAACTTATTATCATTTTTCGTACATAGATTGTTTGATATAAAGCTTGAATTGGTAATTTTGTAATTGGGGGTCTAAACGTTCAAGGGTGTTTCATACCCATATTGAACTTTCAAACACAAACACCCAATTGAAGTTAATTTGGCTATTATCATCGCAGCATACATTATGAGCTCCGCCAATATTACTGAACTTTTGATTACATTCAAAACATTAGAATTCTATATTTCAAATGAACTCAACTTCCAAAAAATATTTATATGCAGTTTTAACTAGCTATTTCATCATTGTAACCATGACCTATGATGCCATTGGCTTTATATATAGACTTAAATTAGCACAGGCAATAAATGTAAAAGTAGGATCTACAATCAAACATAGAACATAAGGGAAATTAATATGAAAGAGTAAAGATCTCAAGAGTTCTTTAAGGTCAAGACTGTCACTTAGAAACTGACCAAAAGCAAGGAGCAGTTCCGTCAGACCTGACCTTGAGATCCAGTAAGAACATTAAGCCCTGACATCTTCATCCTTGCCCAAGCAAAATCCATTCGAAAGGTTGATCTGTCATCTGAAGCATAAGCACTTAGCAGTCTCACGGCCTTCCCATTAGCCATCAATTGCTGATGGGCAAAAAGGAGTCCTCTCCCCTTTTACAAGCTCTGATAGTAGCGAGTGTCAAAACCTGCCCTGGATGATATCGAAGATAACAATGCCTGAAATTATGACATCCCCACTGCAGACTCAGTCATTTTCATCTCAGTGAGGAAATCAGGAGATATAGTTGGGTCTGGCTGCCTGGTCCCCTTGAAGTCAGAGAGGCGTTTCTGTATGAATTCACAGTCAATCTTCCCAATGTTGTGTTCACCTTCAGATGATCATGAAACCAATACAAACCAAATAACTTTTTAAGCCTTTTCAACTCCATAAGACAAGGGGGAAAAAGAAAGAAAGGCGGAGAGCTAGTAAGTACCTAGAAGACTGACTATTTCTCTTTCATCAAAACCTCTATAGGCAAAAAGGTGAAGTGTCTGTATTAAGTTATCATCCAGTGGTGGAATCTTGGGCCAGTGTTGTCACTGCCCCTGGGTACCTTTCAGTAGATTTCCTTTTTTGTTGATTTGGGAGAAGAGAAAGAGAAAGAAATAAGATTATTTGAAGAAGATGAAGGTGCAAAGGTGGCAAGGAATGCCGAAATCAAAGAGGCCAAGGCGCATAAGATTAGGTGCCTGTTGAAATATGAATGAATGCTGTCCAACCTGTGATGTCAAGTATAATAGTTTACATCAGAGAACACCAATAAAAAGAGTTATCAATGTAGAGTTGTTCTTTATTTTCAGATTAACAGAAATTTGAACAAGAAAAGTATTTCAATTTATTTATTTTAATTTTTTTGACATTTTAGACTAGAAAAACATAACCAAAAAGTGCTTGAAATAATTAGTTGGTGAAGTAAAGGTGACTATAACAATTTGTGGAAACCAAAACAACAAAATTTACTAGGAACATATTCTCAATTCATTCAATTTCTAAATTTTCCACATGACCAATATGTACTTCAGAATCTTATTGATAGGCTCCTCAACATATAAAAATGTAACGAGATACCAACTCTTTTAAAATTTGTTTCTTACATTTTTCCCAAGCTTCATTTAAGCATCTTTATCCGCAAAAAATCATCAAATCCTAAACCTTAAACTGTTACTAAAACCCTTAGGTGAACTGACCTGTACTATTAGCAAAAAATATCTTTAAAAAGAGAGAACATATGAAAATTTAGGATCAAGAACAGAGCAGCATAATGCCATCTCTAGTGGCAATAGAAACAATATTAGCACATGAAATTGCCCCTGGACAAGCCTTTTCAAGCTCCTCCTTGAAGGAATCAATTTTATCAAAACCCCTCAAGGTCTGATTGGGTATGACCTGCCTTTCGATGGAAGTTTTTATCACCATTTCTGTCAACCAAGAGGACCGAAGCATCACAACCCTGATCAAGAAAATCCCACACAACATTAAGACCAACAAATTAATACCTACAAATAAATGGCAAGAAATCATAACATACAAATTGCTATCTTATTTAATCTTTTAATACAAAAATTGATACGTATACTAAGTGTAAAGTTGTTATTTACAACTATATATTTTGTTGGCTTTTATTCCGTGCCAAATTTGATTGTAATTATTATCAATCGTTTATACCATGTATCTATTGTGGGATTTGTTGTAAGGGTTGTGTGATAGAGAGAGAGTGTGAAGACTCAAGCATTTAGAGGCTGAAGGATTCTCGCGGGTATGTCACGACCTAGCTTCCCGCGAAGTGAAACATGTGCCCTGCACATGCTGGAATGCGAAGAGTCAAGCCAGGTGGAGACAGCTGTCTCTTGCGAGTATCTCGCGGGTAAGGCCTTCCCGCGAGACATCCGCGAGGAAACCCGTTCTGCCAGCCTATACTGATTAACTCACACTTTCTGTGCCTATCCTATATATACCCTCTTTACCCACAAATGTTGAGGAATGCTTCAGAGAGAAAAACCCTAGCCAAACACATTGTGAATTAGAGATTGTCATCCCCACCTTTCTCTATACAATTGCTTGTGGTATCTCCTCAACCCTTCCCTCTCCATTTCCACACCATTTAGAGGTTGATAGCCAAAACACTTACCACACCCTTTGAGAGTGTTGTGTGACGTTTTGGTGCTGCTGGGAAGCATTGGAAGAAGCCTGGAATGGCAGATGCAACATGGAGCTTGTTGCGGGATCCGGGGTGCTAGACAAGACACAGTTCCGAGAAGCCTTGTTGGAGTAGGAGCTTGGAGGGCTTAGGTACATCGGGTAGATTAGGCTTGGAGGGTCTCTTGCTAACCCATGTATCCCAACTGATTGTCTAGTGGATCTATTTTCGCTTGAAGGGCGGGGGAGAAGTTTTTCGCCGAGTTCTTCGGTTTCCTCTTCGAGAACACGTCTCGGTGTTTTCTGTGTTTGCATCCTTCTTCCCTACTCTTGTTTATTCCATTATACTACTGTGTTGCTTAGTTCATGGATTAGAGTAGCGTATTTGTTTATCCGTTCACTTTTACACTATTCCGCACTTAGTCTTAAGTTAGTGTAAAATCTATCGAGCCGTAAGTTTAATTGGGGGTCTAAATTGCTCTTGTGTTTTCAACACATTTTCGAGCTTTCAATTGGTATCAGAGTGGGTACACTCGCTGTGGTTTAAATACCTGAGTGTGATCCTTGACCCTACTTTGAGATGGACCGATCTCAATCACTCACTGTTTCACCATTTTTTGATGGGAACAATTATGTTTTCTGGAAAGTCAGAATGAGAGCATTTTTATGCTCTATAGAAGATACCGTTTGGGATGCGGTTGAGATAGGTTGGACTAAGCCGGAGGATCCTAAGTCCACTTGGGATACGGCAGCTCTTGCAACAGCCAATGCTAATAGTAAAGCTTTAAATGCTATTTTTTGTGCTGTGTCTCCTGATGAATTCCACAGGATTTCTCATATAACAGTAGCCAAAGGAGCTTGGGAGATTTTGGAGACTACCTATGAGGGTACAAAGAAAGTTAAGGACACAAAGCTTCAGATGCTTACCACCAAATTTGGAGAGCTCAAGATGGGTGATGATGAACCGTTTGATTCATTCTATGGGAAGCTCAATGAAATCGTAATTGCTAAACTCAATCTTGGGGAGAAGATTGAAGATACTAAGGTGGTGAGAAAAATATTGAGGTCCTTGCCTGAAAGTTTTAGAGCAAAAGTTACAGCCACAGAAGAGAGTAAAGACTTGGATGAGATCAAAATCCAAGAACTAATTGGATCTCTCCAAACATATGAGCTGAGACTACCTTCCCATAAGATGAGTAAATCACTTACTCTTAAAACCATCACCGAAAGAATAGATGATTCCTCCGAAGAAGATGGAGTGGAGAAGGAAGTAGCATTTCTTGTGAAAAACTTCCGCAAATTTCTGAAGATGAAGAACAGTGGGAAACCGTTCAACAAAGGGAAGTTTTCATCTTCAAGAGGTGATAGGAAAGAGTTTAAGAGGAAAGATGGAAAGGATTTTCAACCTCCTTCAGACATTGTGTGCTATGAGTGCAATGGCCATGGACATCTAAAGAAGGAGTGTCCAAATTTTCTGAGGGGAAAAGGCAAGGCTTATGCCATAATGCTCAGTGACTCAGATTCTTCTGATTCTGACTCGGAAGAGAGCTGTGACGAAGAGGGAAACTACTCCGCCTTCATGACCATTGCTCATGTGGATTCCTCGGATAATTTGGGTGCACTTGTGAAGGAGTTTGGTGACCATTCTGATTCAGAGTCTATTGGAATTGTGGAAGAATCAGATGCTGAAGAGGAAGAGAATACAGCTAATCTTCAAGAAAATTACGCCTTACTTCTTGAGAAATCAGGTGAATATACAAAGGTGGCAAAGGCGGCTGTGAAGAAAATGAAGAGAACTGAGGAAGATTACAGAAGCCTGCTGGTCATATACAAGGAGGCTAAGTGTGAGATTGAGACACTTAATGGCGAGCTGTCTGAAGCCTATACGAAGGTGAGGTTTCTTGAGCAAGAGGTAGTGCAAGCTCATTCCAAGATAGAAAGAGTCTCCTCTCAGAAGTTAGATGATGTTATCTCATCTCAAAACCTTCCTCAGACAAGTCCGGGTTAGGATATACCGGAGGGAGCAGCTCATCAGCCAAAGTCACCAAATAAGTGAAGTTCGTGAAGACCAAGGATACGGTTGTAGAAGAGCCCATTCCTGAGAAAGTTAAGGATGTAAAGAAGGAGAATGTGGCTGAGCAACGAATGGTGAATAAGCCCCGAAATCAATCTGTGGTCAAACATGAAACCAGAGGAAGATCTCTCCCAAGATCACAATGGGGTCCTAGGACGGATTATGTGTGTCACTATTGCGGTTTGCAAGGACATACCAGACCCAACTGTCAAAAGCTGAGATCAGACAACAATGCAAGCGCACCTCAGTCACAAGGAAGGAGAAATGACATGAGGTCTTGGGGTGGTGAGCAATCAAGAAGCCAAAACCGTGATCCCGGAATGACGGACGTGATGAAGATGATCGGTGCCTTCACCACTTGCTTGGAGAGTTTCACCAGAAAGTTTGAAAGTCCAAACTCTCGTACCCAATCCGTAAAGGATATCACCCCAAACACACGTGACGTGTGGGTGAAGAAGGGTACTCATGCATAAGTATTATAACATGTCCATGCATAAATACTTCCAATGTTTAGGGACATTTGCTGTTGAATCATTTCATGCATTGCTTTCATTTTATTTTTGTTCTCTTATTTATTTTGGGTTGTACCAGCTGTTTTTGTTGATCTTACTTTTCTTGTTCTGTTTTTGGGTGTGTTCAAAAATTCAAAAACCCATAAA
Source organism: Quercus ilex subsp. ballota (assembly GCA_032727855.1). Classification (NCBI taxonomy): domain Eukaryota; kingdom Viridiplantae; phylum Streptophyta; class Magnoliopsida; order Fagales; family Fagaceae; genus Quercus; species Quercus ilex. The sequence goes on from CM064911.1 coordinate 81,943,998, forward strand.
AATTGAAAAATCTCAAAAGTTTGATCACTTGTTTTGTGTATGTCACATGTGAGTTTGGCCTAGTACCTTCGTACTAATGGCATAGTGCATTTACGATCTTGGCTTGTTATGTATGCACTCATTTCTATGTGGAAGAAATCTTGAACACTATGTTTGGCTGTTGTAAATAGATCTTCAAGCTTGTCATGAATGATTGGTCAATAGTCTTGTTGGTCTTGATACTTGTATAGACTTGTGTCTATATCTCTTCTCACTTTTCTTTTATGTTTTTGCAACAAGAGCTCACCAAATGTAAATCTCCAAATGAAAAGAGATATTGAGCTATAAAAGCCTGTCGCACACACTAGTATTCGACTAGGAAAAAGGGAAAGCGACTCTTTTTAATGTGTTTTGTATGGTGCTCAAAAAGGCCAAAGGCTAATCATCAATGTTGAAATATCACAAATTTCAAGCACCAATCTCACAATGAGATGTTTTTGTCCATGTTTTGTATGGTGCTCAAAAAGGCCAAAGGCTAATCATCAATGTTGAAATATCACAAATTTCAAGCACCAATCTCACAATGAGATGTTTTTGTCCATGATGTCGAGGAAGCCTGAAGAGAAGCACACACGATGCTCTCTTGATGAAACAGAAACTAAACTGTTAGTTCCTGGGTAGTAAACCTCGAATCCACGAGGGGTTTCTTGAATCCACAAGGTGATAGGTCTGGAATCCACCAGAGAACACAATAGACACAAGTCTGAATTTTTATTGATAATAGTCTGATTTGCCTCTAATGGCTACAAAACATATAAATATTGAGAAAAAACGTTTAAAACCCTAATTCGCACTAATTAAGCGATTAGGTGACAAAATTACCGAATTTTACCAAAAATGGAAAAATTGAGTTAAATGCAGAATCATAAACTACTGACCTTAAGGGTCATCCCAAAACAGACGGGACCTTATTCTGACTTTTAAACTAAAAGTTATTAAAGAAAAACAAATATTACTATAAATAGCAAAAACACTGTTATCGGGGCCTTAATGAAGGAATTCGCCTAAATTTTGGCGACGTTCATGGAATGAGTCTGGATCAGAACGTTGTTTCCCTTCAACCTGCCAAATTTCATGCAATTCCGACGTTGTTACCCCGATGGCCCCTACTGGCACCCCCCTTTGATCTTGCGTTGTGACTTCCTGTGCCCCTGCTGCTCAAGGAAGGCATGTGCTGTCTGTTCTACATCAGTCCAAACAAAATAAAATGGACCAATTGTTATGCCTTATGTAGAAGCCAAATGAAAAGCTTCTAAGTTATGTATTCAATGTGTGGGAGGTCATATATACTCATTTCTATAATGGAGATAATCCACTTGATTTCGTATCAGTTGTGTATGACTCGATTGAATTGATCATTGAAGCTTCGCTCTGGTCTAAGGACTATTTCACATTTGATACTCACACACAACACACAAGACTTTGATTCAATCAATGCCTATCTCATTTGTGTGATTGTATATGTTCAAATGTGATGTGTATGCTCAAGAACTTGTTGATCAAACCCAAAAAGATTTTTGAGTGCTTTATTTGTTTTTGAAAGTGATTTTATACTTTCGTGTCTTTTGTTTTTGTTCAAAATGCATTTTTGTGTTTTTCTTCAAAAACTGGTTCAGGGGTTGTTTCACGAGAAGCTCGCGACTTAGAGCTTCCCGCGAAAAGGGCTTGAGGGAAATAATTTTTCCATCATATCACACAGAAACTTTTGCGACTGTACCGGGACTGTCTCGCGACCAACAGCTTCTCGCGAAATGCTATTTGGCAAAAACTGGATTTTTCCAAATTCAAACAGAAGGTATCGCGACTGTCTCGCGACTGTTCTGCGACCTAGCAGCTTCTCACGAAAGTTTTGTGCTTCAGTGGCCATTCTAGCGACTGTGTCGCTACTCCCTAACCCACGAAAAACACGTGTTTTCAGTTTTATAATGCTGATGTGACAGTTTTTCAAATCACAAAAACTTCCCTCGCTCAACCTCTCTCGAACCCTTTTCAACCCAAATCACTATTCCATTCAAATCTCTTCAATCCAAGCATCTTTTCTACATTTTCCTCTTCAAGGTATGTTTTATAAACAATTCTTTTTAAGTTTTTGCCTAGATTATGCAGAATTATTGTTAGGGTTTTGATAATTGGGGATTTTCAAAAATTTGGGTTGGTTTTCTAAATTGGGTGAATATTTGTTAAAACTTTTGATTGGGCTGTGTCCCATTTGATATTTGTGCATCTGTGTTGGCCCTTTGTGGCATTTTAAAGTGTATTTAGGCATGTTTTCACCATGTTCATGCATTATTCATGTTATATTTGCATTTGTGCATGTTAGGTGTTCGACAAAATGTCCGAGTGACATTTTTGTGCCAAATTGGAATCAAGTGAGTTCAATCTATAGGTTTTCACTTGTCTGACCATGTTTCACTCAGTTTGGTCATTGATCTTGTGTGTCATTCACTTTGCCCATGTTGCACACTCTTGGCACACATCTAGGCACACTTAGGCACCCCTCATACATCTGGTACTGCACTCTCATGCATCAGTACATGCACGCACACACACACACACATGCACAGTCACTTATTTTCATGCATTGTGTTTATGCTTTATAGGTTTGTCTGTTTAAGCATGCTGTTTAGAGTTGATTATGCTCTGTTTTAAGTTAATTTACCTCTGTTTTGGGAACTAATTTGAATCTAATCAAGTTTTGTGTTCTGGTTTGTGTTTGTGCACTTGTTTTTCCTTTTCTGCTTTGTGAAATTGTGCAGATGTCTCTCACCAAGCATGCAGCTAAGAAGAAATCGTCCTCAAAGCGAGCACGTACTGATACTGATCACTTCAAATCTGCTAAAGCTGATATGAAGTATAATGACTGCTACAAGGACAAGACCATCATCATGGAACGGGTAGTTCAATTAGAGGCACTTGAGCACACAATCGTTCCGGATGCGTTCAAAGAGAGAACTTGGACCAAGTTGCTGAATCCAGTTGGGACTGTGTACTCAAAAATTATTCGAGAGTTTTTCTCAAATGCTGATGTGGAAGATGACAGGATCATTTGCTGGGTGAGGCACAAGGAATTCGTAATCACAAAGGACAGTATTCAAGACTTGTTGGAGATACGTCCTCCCTCTCAGCCAATGTCAGTTCAATATGATGAAAGATTGGGTTCTATCAAGGAAATGATAACGACTCTTGGAGGGGTTCCAACGAAATCATCAATGGATACACTCAAGTTTTCTCCAGAAATGAGAACGTTGAGTTATGTGATGATTCATAACCTGTATCCGATCACCAACCTCACCACATTATCAGCCCCAAGGACGAGGTTTCTCTATGATCTTTTCACTCACAAGGAGATTGATATTTGCAGCCACATCTTCCACATTCTAAAAAAGAGCATTAGGAAGCAGAATTCAAGAACCATAATGCCTTTTCCTTCACTGATCATGGGATTCATCGCTAAGACGAAGCTGAAATTTCCAAGTGGTCTTACTATAGTTCAGAGAGACTATCCCATTGGTGCTAATACACTGACTAGGAGCACAACCCACATTAGAGGCTCCAAGACTGGTGTGCATACCATCCCACAGCCTCGTGTTGCGCAAGATGAGGGTGGAGATATAGAGGAGGAGATTGACAGGTTCACTTCTGCTCTAGAGACATCAGCACAGCCATCGTCTTTTGCTCCAACACAAGGTTTCAGCAAACTCGATCAGTTACTAGCTAAAATGGATCAGATGTCTACAGTGCTTGACTCCTGTGTGCAGTACACAGCGGACCAGTTCACATACCTCCAAGGACAGATCACCGAGTTATCATCACAGATTCAGAACTTGTCCTCCGGTCATGGATCAGACTCAGACTCCGACCAGATCTAGCCCTTTGGCCATTCCGGTCAAAAAGGGGGAGAAAATTTTGAGGAGGAGCTGAAGAAGAGCTTGCACAGCGTTAGGGGGTGCATAGCTTAGAAACATAGTAACATTGGTTATTGGTTTTATAGACGGTTTAATTCAATTTCTTTTGGTTTTTAAACTACTTTACTGCTTTTGGTTTAAAGCTTTGATACTCTGTTTTCATTTCAGTATAATTTCAGTAATTCTTTTGTGATATTCTCTATGCTTTGTAGCATATCTTGCTTGTACCCATGTTGCTTTTTGTAAGCTTTAAGGGTTTGTTTCATTGCATAATTTGTAGGCTTTTATGGTTTGTGCAATGCATATGCAATACTTTGTTTATGCAGCCTTTATGCTTGTGTGCTGGATTTTTAATGTCATACATTTTACTTCAAGTACATCACTCGTGTGCCCTTGTAGGATTGTTCCTAGATGCATATACGTTCTATGCATTGGTTGAGTGATGAACACTCTTGTGCCCTAGTAGGATTGTTCCTAGATGCAAATACTTCGTGTATTTCGCATTGGTTGAGTGTTGGATTTGCAAATGATACTCTTCAAATGAGCTTATCATCTTGCATGTCCGGATGTTCATTCCTTGTGTGAATGAGCATAGTGATCACTTTGGTATAGTGATTGCTTGTTTGATCTTGCCAGGTCTATTGTTTTTATTCTATTTTGCTTGATCATGCTAATAGTGCTCCATATGCTTTTCAAGTTTTTCTGCATACAATGATATTATTGTGTTGTTGTGTTTCAGGAGATACTTGTTCATATGTTTCAAGAGCTTATCAGAATCTAGAATTAGGTGTGAGTGAGTTTTGCCTTTGTTCCCAAACTCATGTTTAAGGCTAGAGTCTATTTTAGGGTTTTGTCACGGAATAGCCAAAGGGGGAGATTGTAAAGTTGTTATTTACAACTATGTATTTTGTTGGCTTTTATTTTGTGCCAAATTTGATTGTAATTATTATCAATCGTTTATACTCTGTATCTATTATGGGATCTGTTGTAAGGGTTGTGTGATAGAGAGAGAGTGTGAAGACTCAAGCATCTGGAGGCTGAAGGATTCTCGCGGGTATGTCGCGACCTAGCTTCCCGCGAAGTGAAACATGTGCCCTGCACATGCTGGAATGCGAAGAGTCAAGCTAGGTGGAGACAGCTGTGTCTCGCGAGTATCTCGCGGGTAAGGCCTTCCCGCGAGACACCCGCGAGGCAACCCGTTCTGCCAGCCTGTACTGATTGACTCACACTTTCTGTGCCTATCCTATATATACCCTCTTTACCCACAAATGTTGAGAAATGCTTCAGAGAGAAAAACCCTAGCCAAACACATTGTGAATTAGAGATTGTCATCCCTACCTTTCTCTATACAATTGCTTGTGGTATCTCCTCAACCCTTCCCTCTCCATTTCCACACCATTGAGAGGTTGATAGCCAAAACACTTACCACACCCTTTAAGAGTGCTGTGTGACGTTTTGGTGCTGTTGGGAAGCATTGGAAGAAGCCTAGAATGGCAGATGCAACATGGAGCTTGTTGCGAGATCCAGGGTGCTAGACAAGACATGGTTCCGAGAAGCCTTGTTGGAGTAGGAGCTTGGAGGGCTTAGGTACATCGGGTAGATTAGGCTTGGAGGGTCTCTTGCTAACCCATGTATCCCAACTGATTGTCTAGTGGATCGATTTCCGCTTGGAGGGCGGCGGAGAGGTTTTTCGCCGAGTTCTTCGGTTTTCTCTTCGAGAACACGTCTCGGTGTTTTCTGTGTTTGCATCATTTTTCCCTACTCTTGTTTATTCCATTATACTGCTGTGTTGCTTAGTTCATGGATTAGAGTAGCGTTTTTGTTTATCCGCTCGCTTTTACACTATTCCGCACTTAGTCTTAAGTTAGTGTAAAATCTATCGAGCCGTAAGTTTAATTGGGGGGTCTAAATTGCTCTTGTGTTTTCAACACATTTTTGAGCTTTCACTAAGAATCACACTACTCACAAGAATTCAGAATTAAAAGTTACTTCATGGGCTATAAATCAAGCAGATAAAACTGATTGAAATAAGCATCTAATTGAAAATGTAGAGGAAATCAGTCTACAGCTTAAAGCATCTTGGGTAGCACTAGAATATTTACCACCTCTCTTCAAGTTGGAAAAAAAAAATCCCACTCTTCAAACCAAAAAGATCTTTAATTTGTAAAACGAAGGTAATATTACAAGAATGAAATAAGAGTGAAGATTCCCCTTTTAAAAAAAATCATAGACCAATGAATGGTTTAGAATTGCAATGGAGTAGAGAAATTTCTTCTCACATTAAATGAAGTCTGACGATTTTCTGATACATCTAAAATGTAGCAAAGCAAACCTTTGGTCGGAATGGCAAAGAGGCGTTGATGAATTAAATGAGGAAAAAGAAGAGAGAGAAGAGGGACAAATAGGTTTGAGAAAGCAAGAGGAAGCAAATGAGTAAGAGTAGGTGTTGGCCGTAACCTAGGAGGTTGGCCGAGTTGGTTGGGCTCTCGGTCTCAAGGTGCTTGCACTGGGTTTGACTGGGTGTGCTCCCTAGTTCAAGTCCTGCTACCTGCACTTTGAAAAGAATTTCTTGGGCCAGTGTTTTACCCCTTCGTGGGCCCACCTGGCATGAACAGTGTTTGAGAAAACACAGTAAGAAACCAAAAAAAAAAGGTGACTCGGCCGTAATACAAAGAATACACGCTCCATATTTGCTCTGGATTTGAGAAATGAGAATATAAATATATTTAGGAAGATATGGGAATTGAGATGGCATAGATAAATATATTTATAGGCCGCGATTATTAGTAAACAAGACCATTAATCCATCGTGTCGTGTTAGCTTTTTTTATGGGTTGGGCCAATGATTTGGAAAATTAAAAGTCTTGTGGGTCACTCTATTACATTTATATATCTTTAACCCGTTAATTATTCATATCTATGGTCTTGTGGGACAAAATTATGGTCTTGTGGCTGTGGGTCACTCTAAAAAGTAGCTCTGAAAGTTAAAAAAATATCAGGTTATCCGGGTTAGCTATATCTACTTTATCATAATAATAATCCTATCTACTATTTATTTTTATTTATTTATAAGACTATCTACTGTTTATTAAAAAAAATTAGCCTATTTAGTATTAGGACCATCAGTTTATGGAAATAATTAGCTTATGACAATAACGCTAGTCATTTAGCACAATGTCAAGGACCCAGCAGCAAATAAGACAAAGGCATCCTCTTGACAAAATTATATTTAACTAGACACTAAGCACGCGCGTCTCAAGGGCTCTTTTATTTTTTTTGAATAAAAGTTAATAATTTGCATTTATTAATATTTGGGAACATATATTTTTATTTCTAAAAAAAAAAAATGATAAACTTTAGATATAAACGATAACTGTAATTTCTTTTTTGAACGTTTGTTTGAAAGTGGTATAGTGATATAGAGAAAAGTTTGGGTAGGAGAAAAATAAGATGAAAGTGAGGGGAAAAAATGCTAAATCTAGGAGTTCACTTAGTTTTTTATTTTTAATTTTTTAAATTGGGTATGTTTTACTTTTATTTGGAAGGAAAAAAGTTATAAAAGAGCTAAATTTTAGGGAATAAAAAGATAAACGTGAGGGGAAAAAATTCTTAAATTTTAGGAGTTCTCTTTTTAAATTTAAAATGAAATTTGTTATTTGAAATTTATAACCCTATTTCTAAGAGAAGTTACTCTTCATTAATGAGAGTATTTTTGAATCAAATAAAAGTCCAATTCAAATAGATAAATCATCTTATAGATAGTATAGATTAATTAAATCATTGTAATTTAGGCACATGCCAAAAGCACAAGTAAAAAAGAGGCAATCAATAACTGAAGATCAGAGGGTTTTGGAATTTCTAATCATTGCTCATTTCTAATTATTTATACATATATATATATATATATATATATATTGGTGGGGGCTGGAGTGGGGGTGGTGGGATTTTGGAATCTTCCAAAGTAATATTTAAGAAACGTTTAATTAGTACCTTTATCTCTTAAAATTTGTATGTTTGGAGAAAATAATCACATTTTTTTTTTAGTCATCGATATACAAGATCCCTTCAACCATGAAAACAAGTAACACCATTAGAAGACTTTAATCTTGTTAACGTCTCACCAAGTCTTTGGTTATTGTTTGAAATTTCCAAAGACTTGGAAAGCTATAGTCTTGAATTTTTGGACTATATAAAAATTGTTTTATGTAAATTACAGAATTACAAACTAAACGTGTGACAATAATCAAACTTGTAGCAATCATGTTATCATGACTAGTTTTACATCATCCATTACTTTTTCCTCAAATAAATTAAAAATTAAAATTGACTATAATTAAATATCTAGCTATCTACTCTTTAGTATGCCATGCAATGATCAAGAAAATTCAAGAAAAAAAATAATTTTATATAACACATAATTATTCAAGTTTAAACTCCAAATTACATCGTCATACCTAAAATTATTTTCAAATCAATCATTTAAGTTACTTTTTTTTTTCTTTCATTTCAGTCTTTAACTTCAAATAAGCGTTCAATCTTGCCATTAATGTTTTTCATATTCCTAAATGATATTATTTTAGTGAACTTAAGGATGAATTGGATGGAAGGAACTAGCGTATACTGTGGACTATATATATAGAATTTAAGGGTCATTCTGTTAGCTAGCGTACACTATGGACTATATATAGCAGAATTCTTTGATGCAGATTCATTGATTAATAAAAACTTTTTTAAAAAAAAAAAAAAAAAAAAAAAAAAACCTAAAAAACTAACTTTGAAAGTCAGAATATTGTGGGTTCCAGTTAGCTCAACTGATAAAGTGTCTAGTGGTTGAATACGAGACCTGGGGTTCAATCCCTGCCTACACCAAAAACTGATTGGTGTCTTGGTCCTATGACAAAGAGCGCTCATCGGGAGCGGATGCCATAGGTTGAAACTCTCTCAAAAAAAAAAAAAAAAAAAAGTCAGAATATCAGGATGAGATTTATAAAAACTCCTTATAAACAAGCATCATAATATATAATCCTATCTACTTTACATTTATATTACCTCATATTGATACCGGTGGAGAATATATTATTATTATTGTTAGGTTCTAAAGGTTTAGGAATTTATGTATTTAGAACTCTAATTTGTAATGTTGGCAAACCATGATCAAAACAACATGTTTAGACTTGTTAAAGTATGCTCAAAGTTGATTAATTATTGTAAAGTTGGAATTGAGAGACTGTAGATGTATTGGTGCATTTCGGTCTGGCTCGATCGATCGAGGAATAAATTCGATCGATCGAAAATCGACCAGATTGCGTTTTCTGCAGTTTTCCAACTCAGCCCTAGCTCATTAAAACGTTTAGGGTTTTTATGTTTTTGCCCTAGGTATATAAGGCAAAACCCTAGCCACGTTTTAGTGTAGCTCAAGTTGTTTTGTTGCTCATATTTGTTGTTTATGTGAATCTCTTGTGAGATCTTTGAGGAGCTTTCCTTCACATAAACTTAGGGTTTTCTAGATAGAGATTATTATCTACATCTTGATGATCAACAAAGTTGCTGCCTTTGAAGCTTAAAGAATATCAAGCGTGGGTGCTTGTACTTGATTGAAGAATTCAAGAAAGAAGGAGTCCGTGGATTCGGAGCTTGCACGGGGTCATGTTAGTAAGTTCTACTGGTAGGTAGCATTAGGAAGTCGAGCGAGGAACTTGTAAGTCCTTTTGTATGAACTTCGATTCTTTCATAGTGGATTCAGGTTTGCCTTGAGGATCGGTGGGTAAAATCCTCCCCAGGTTTTTTACCGGTTTGGTTTTCCTGGGTGATCATATCATGTGTTATTTATTATTCCGCTGCTATATATTTTCATGATATGATTGTTTGATTGTTTTAACCTAGTATTGCATAATTTGACTAAGTAACAACTTGGCTAATTAACTAGACTACTCAATCTGGTTGTGTGTTAAGGGGTCTAAAACTGTTCAAGTGGTATCAGAGCGGGTAGCTCTTCTGTTTTAGATCTTTTGATCTAAGAGCTGATCCTTGACCCCTGTTGTCATGGATAATTTGAAGTGTCTTTCTGATCATGTTTCTGCTCATGCTTCTACTGATTTTATTGATGCCTGTGATGTTTTGAATAAAAAGGACACTGTTGTTTCTGTTGATTTTTTTGATGCTTTTGAAACTCTTCGTAAGGAATTATCTAAATCTTTGAAAATTCTAAGAAATTCAAAGAAAAGTTAAAATTGGCTAATCTTGAAAAAGAGGAATTGATTGTTAGATTAGATGAATCTAATAAAAAGAATGAATTTTTGAGAAATCAAATTTCCTCTCAAGATGAGAAGATGAAAAGTTTGGAACAAGAGTTAGTTGAATCTAAAGCTAAAATTAAAGATTTAACTAGTACTAAGCCTGTTGTTGATAACAGAAGTGTTTCTGTTTCTCTTAAGCCTAAAACTGAGAAAGTTTATATCCCTCATTTTAAGAGGGATAATAAAGAAAAGGCTTATTTTGCTAGATTAGACAAAGGTAAAAATTCTGATGTAGACGCTGAAGTTTCTAAACCCAAGTCTAAACCTACTGTTAGAGAGCATAATAAATCTGAGATAGGATATGTTGAAAGCATCTCTGTGTCTACTCCACATACCACGAACTTTGTTCCTGCTTTTTCTTCTGAGCCTTCTGTGAGTGAGGTTGTGAGTGAAACTGTCAAACCACCTGTGAGTGAGGTAGTCAAACCTGTAGAAGTTTCACCTCCTAAGAAGATTAGGGTTGATTTGAGAGAAACTAAACCTACCCTACCCAAGGACAAGATGCATGGTAAACCTGCTTGGGTTTGTCATTGTTGTGGTAAATCTGGACACATTCGTTCTAACTGTTACAAGCTTCAAGCTGCTAAGAGAGCAACTAAACCAAAGGTGCCTGTGCTTCAAGCACAAGATCCAATGGCACTTATTGGTGAATTAGTAAAGGTGTTGAACCTTTATTCTAATCCTGGAGTTGGTAATCACTCGAATGTGAATAAGAACTCCATTGCTCGTGGTGCATCTAAAAGGTTTTGGATGCAAAAGACTCGACCTAATTGAGTCTTTCTGACATGGTTCTTGTGCTTCATTGCTCATTCCTTTGTGACCATTGTTCTTTGGTTTTTGTGTTTCTTTTGCTTTTGTTTCTAGGAATTGCATTGCATTACATTCATGCATTTCATTCTAGGATTTATTTGTTTTCTCTTTTAATAATTAAAAAAAAAAAAAAGGAGAAAAGGAGAAAGCAAAAATTTGTTTGACACTATTTTTCTTGGTCTTTGAAAACTAGGTTGGTCAATTTATTTACACATAACATGTCTTATGTACCTTGTTTAGCTTTGATGAGCTTTTATATTGCACTTGACTAGTTGAAACTTTGTAGTGCATGTTGTGTGGGAAAGATGTTTATGGTGTTTATCACTTTGTCTTAATCTTGAAGTCACATGTTATTTGACTGTCGGACTTGATCCTTTTGAGAAAGGCATAAATAACCATCTCACCACTGTTCACTAGTCAATCATGAACACCTTAGTACATATTATAAGATTTTGTGCTCGAGAAAGTGTAGCACATGCACAAAAAGAACATAAGGTGTAGCCTCTTCAAATGCTTAATGCTTAAAACTGGTGTGTACTATTAGGCTTGATGCCAAATTTCACCTAAATAGTGGGGCAAAATACAAGAAACTTACATGATTGCAAGCTTTTGTTCTAGGAGATGTGGGAGTTATAGGATGTAACTCTTTAGGTGATAATCTCTTTTGAATTCTATGTGATGAATTTTGTAGACTTCGTGATTGATTGCTATTCACATATCACCTCACATGTTTCTCAAAGTTTTTGCTAGTTGCACACACTACACAATTTACTCTTTGCTAAACTTTGTACATGTTATTGTGTGTGTTTTTGGTCTGACCAACCAAGTTTGAAAATACTTTGAGAATTATGCAAAACATTTTTTTTGCTTGAGAATTTGAAAGGAAGAATGGCTAAAATTATCTTTGGAGAAACTGGGATCCGATTTGGGTTTTTGAAAAAGCATTCCATCTCATACTCATGCATTTTGTTTCTGTAATTTAATGCTTTGAGGAGTTATTTTCAAAATATGGTTTGTGTTTTTCAAAACTGTGATTTTTCTCAAAATTTTGTGAGCCTCTGCCCATTTCGATCGATCTAGTCAGATTTTCGATCAATCGAAAAAGTGCTTTCATTTGTCTCAAAATGACTGTGTGTTTCGATCAATCGAATCTGATTTTCGATCAATCAAAAAAGTGTTTTAATTTGTCTCAAAATGACTGTCTGTTTTGATCGATCGAAAGTGATTTTCAATCAATCGAAAGTCGCGAATCAGGTTTTTAAAAACACTGTTCTTGACTTTTTCAAACACTTTTTCAAAAGTTTTTCACAAAGTTTTCTCTCTCTCCGACTTGGCAAGCTCAACTATTCCAATTTTTTGTCGTTTTCCTCCGGATTTTTTGCAAGAAAACTCTTTCCTCAAGCTGGTATGTCTATCTTACTCCTTCTTTTTGAGTTTATTTACATTTTTCATGCATTATTCATGCATTTATACTCATATTTTTGGAACCTTTTCTTGTTGGGATTGTTGGAAATTTAGACCCAATTTTGTGTAATTGGTCAATGGGTTTTTGTGGGGACACACTATAAACATGTTCTTGATGGATTAATTTGATCAATTTTGGGTTTTGTGAAAAATTGAAAATTCTAGGGTTTCTAATTTATTCAATTTGGGGATTTTGTTCAATTAAGGTTCAATTGATGAAATTGGCTTGTTGTATTGATGAAATTGGTTATTATAATCTGTTTTCAACCTTGTGTAATGATCAATTCATCAAATTTGTTGCAAAATTTAACAAGTGGTTTTCAAATTTTTAGGGTTTTTGTTAGAAACTCTATGTTCGAGCCAATTTTGTGTAATTGAACTTAATTTGAACTGTGTTTACTGCATTAGATCATGCATCACAACATTGTTATTGTTCATGCACCTTATAGATTTTTGTTCTATATTTTTTATTGTGCTAATTGCAGTCTGCCCTTGGTTTTGTTTTCTTGTTCTTTTGGTTTTCACTTTGTGTCTCTGTCCTTTCCTTAGCACTATGCCTAGGAAGACTAGAGCCCGTAGGACTGTTTCCTCATCTTCTCCATCTCCTCCCTCCTTTGACCGTGAGAAGTTTTCCAGTGAGAAAAACCAAGAGATTTATAAGAAGCTAAACGTTAGGAGAAAGATATGGGCTGAGCGTTCTATTCATTTAGATGAACTTGATCCTGCCATTAGGGCAAACTTTGAGCATAGGGGCTGGTTACCCTTGGTGGATATTTCTGATCCTCCTCCACCTTCTGCCTTGATTAGAGAGTTCTACTCGAACATCTCTATTCGCATCTATGATTCCAATACTCTAGTCAAGAGTTGGATACGAGGCGTAGAGTACTCTATTACTCCTCAAATAGTGGCTGATGCTCTAGGGGTACCTTTGGTCCAGAATCCTGTCTATCCTTATGATGTGTCTCCCGAGATTAGTGATGTCTTGTCTTACATCACTGGGACTACTGTCCAGTGGGGTTCTGATCCTAGGATCACCTCTGCTGAGCTTTCCGGGTTGCACTATTTTTTCTTTAGGATAGCTTGTCATTCTATCTGGCCCATCTCTCATGTTCACACCATTCCTCTTGAGAGGTGTGTATTTTTGTACTCTCTGGATACTGATGCTCCTATTAGTTTTCCCCATCTTTTTCTTCATTCTTTGAACGATGTTTATAGGAGTTCATCTTCTGCTCATGCTCTTGTTCATCCTATTTTCATTCATAGGATTCTCCTTTATCTTGATCTTAGTGGCTTCCCTTCCTCTGAGCTCGTTCATGTGATAGCTCCTATCAGTGCGTCTTTTCTTAGACAAAGGGCTGCTCATCTTCGAGTTGGCTCTAAACACCCTAGGTCTGAGCCGTCTAGTAGCGCACCTCCTCCTTCTTCTTCTGCAGGTATTGCTGGTGAAGATGTTCCTAATCCAGTTGGTGATGATGCTGCTGCTGCTGATGTTCCTCCACCTCCTTTGACCGACTTTGATGTTCATCGTACTCTGGAGACTGTCATGACCGTTCAGGCGGCTCATGGTCAGATTTTGGTGGACCTACTTGATGAGTTTCGTGCTCTACGAGCCGACTTGGCGCGTCTTCATTCACCCTCACCACCTCCTTTTGATGGCGACTTGTGATTGCCCTTTGGCATTCCGTCACAAAAAGGGGGAGTGGAGTTTTTGACTTGTAGAGGAGTTTTTGTAGTTAGGGGGAGACCTTTTGTTACTTTTTGTTGTTGAGGAGCTTATGGAGTTTTTAGATTGTATCTAGGTGCTTCACTTTGTATATCATTTTGGGGATATTCATGTTAGGGGGAGTAACATTGATTGATATACATGTTATATACATTGATTCTTGTTGCTTTGTGATTCACTGCTTATTGACTTATATTTATGAGTTGTTCATTCATATATGTCTTTATTTTGTGTTGTGTGAATCTTACAAGAATGTTATACCTATTGTTTTATTCTTTTCTGTCACACATGCGTTTATGCGTTTGTTGAGTATTTCAGGAATATACAGGTTGATTCAACAAAGCTGCTATCTACACTTGCAACCGATGGATAGTAGTTAGGTTTGAATTTGAGTTTATGAGCATTATTTTTGTAAAGGGCTTTTTACTTGTAAACTTTGAGCTTAATTAGGGTTTTGTCACGGATTGCCAAAGGGGGAGTTTGTTAGGTTCTAAAGGTTTAGGAATTTATGTATTTAGAACTCTAATTTATAATGTTGGCAAACCATGATCAAAACAACATGTTTAGACTTGTTAAAGTATGCTCAAAGTTGATTAATTATTGTAAAGTTGGAATCGAGAGACTGTAGATGTATTGGTGCATTTCGGTCTGGCTCGATCGATTGAGGAATAGATTCGATCGATCGAAAATCGACCAGATTGCATTTTCTGCAGTTTTCCAACTCAGCCCTAGCTCATTAAAACGTTTAGGGTTTTTATGTTTTTGCCCTAGGTATATAAGGCAAAACCCTAGCCACGTTTTAGTGTAGCTCAAGTTGTTTTGTTGCTCATATTTGCTGTTTATGTGAATCTCTTGTGAGATCTTTGAGGAGTTTTCCTTCACATAAACTTAGGGTTTTCTAGATAGAGATTATTATCTACATCTTGATGATCAACAAAGTTGCTACCTTTGAAGCTTAAAGAATATCAAGCATGGGTGCTTGTACTTGATTGAAGAATTCAAGAAAGAAGGAGTCCATGGATTCGGAGCTTGCACGGGGTCGTGTCAGTAAGTTCTACTGGTAGGTAGCATTAGGAAGTCGAGCGGGGAGCTTGTAAGTCCTTTTGTATGAACTTCGATTCTTTCATAGTGGATTCAGGTTTGCCTTGAGGATCGGTGGGTAAAATCCTCCCCAGGTTTTTTACCGGTTTGGTTTTCCTGGGTGATCATATCATGTGTTATTTATTATTCCGCTGCTATATATTTTCATGATATGATTGTTTGATTGTTTTAACCTAGTATTGCATAATTTGACTAAGTAACAACTTGGCTAATTAACTAGGCTACTCAATCTGGTTGTGTGTTAAGGGGTCTAAAACTGTTCAATTATTATTATTATTATTATTATTATTAGTTATGTTTTGTCTCTCTGGTTATAATGAACTGATGACTTTGTGGATATAATGAACTAATGACTGTTGTCAAGGACACTGCAAAATAAGAAAAAGGCATCATCCTAGCATAATTGTTTAGCTAAATTATTTTAATTTAGGCACATGCCAAATGCAAAAGTAAAAAAGACCAATCAATATCTTAGAGGGTTTGGGAATTTCTAATCATTCCTCAGTTCTCATTTATCTGTATATAATTAAAAAGATTCAAAAAGTTAATTATTGTTTTTTTTTTTTTGTAAAAAATGCTCCTAAATTAATTAACCAACAACTTAAAAATGGGGTTAAAATAGTAAATTGACAAAAGAAAGTTAGTTATTGCTTTTTTTACTGTAAAAAATACTCCTACCTAAAACTTAAAAATGGGGTTAAAATAGTAAATTGACAAAAATAATAAATTCTTACTTTTACGTTGAAATGTCTTCTTACTTCTAATAAACTCCTACTTTTACGTTAATTTAAATTCCTACTTCTACTCTCTAACTCCCTTCAAAATAGGATCATTTTTTTGTTAGTTTTAAAACTCCTCAAATCTACAAAACTCATCTCACGTATTCTTTTTTTTTTTTTTTTTTTTTTTGGTGATTGGAAAAAGTAGAAATCCCAAATTATAATAAATGCAAATTATTACTTTTTACCCAAAAAATAGAAGAGCCTCTGAGCACGCACGTGAAGATGTTCTTGGCCTCCTGGTTTTGAAATTCCTAATCATTGCTTACATATGGTGCAGCTCTTGAAGGATGTTCTTGGCCTCCTCGTTTCCCACATTTTTATTGTACTATGATTTAATACGCTCATGACCAACATGGGAATGCTCTAATAAATAAATAAATAAATATATATATATATATATATATACATATCGTGTTTTAATTACAAAATCGTGTTTTAAAATCATTATTTTACTATTTAACTAAAATCATTGTTTAAAAGTAGAATTTCAGTTGACGTGGTAGAATGTGTAAGGTGAGTGTGTATTACGGAGTAGGTGACGTGTTGTGATATCATTACTCGGTTCTAATTTTGTGTTATAAAATTCCAATTCATGCATACAGTGGTGGAGCCAACATCATACTCAGTTTCTTTTTGGCAGAAAAAGTAGGGAGATTTAATTAATGGCTGACTATTTACAATTTGATTCAATTAAAAATACTTTAAAATAAAATATAAAATAGAATAATAATAGATGATCATTTCTTTTCTTTTCTTTTTCTTTCTTTCCTTTTGTTATGGAAAAAATTTCATAATTGTCTGATTTATTATAGCTGTAAACGTACATTCTTTTGAGAGTATCCAAAAAACAGAACGTCAGATTTAATTTTGAAGATATTTTCCATTCATTTTTTGCTAAGGAAATTATATATATGCCAAGAAAATTCTTGTGTATTCCAGTTGCATTCTCATCCCTTGTGTCACACCCCAAACCACAAAGGGTCCAAGGCATGAAAAAGACATCTCAAGGAACCTGTAGATTTTCCTTTTTGACAATCTAATCCACATAAATCATATCAAGAACCAACATTAAGAATTATCATGATAATTTCATTGAATATACTCTCAAAGTAAGTCAGAGCTCTAAGCAATAATTACAAGGACCATTGGTCACAAAAGAATAGAGGTCTGAATAATTAATTACATATCACAGCTTGTCCCATCAGTGGAAATAATATCACAACCACTTTAATATACAAAAGAATGAGTCAAGCCTATTCTAAGATTTATGCCATCTAATATACCCATTACAAGTTCAGCCTCCATCAGTAGTTAGTCTAACTACTATTAGCCACCAAAAAGCTGTCTCAAAAGACTGTTGCCTACTCTGAAAAGGTTATAAAATAATTGGGATGAGACAGAGCCCAGTAAGTAGCATATTTAATGGGGGTGGGGGAAATGCAGGTTTCATCAATTATAGTAATAATAACATGACAAGAATGATTTAATAATGAAATACAAGTTTCTCAAAGTAAATATCTTGAAACTATACATTATAATCTGTGAGCATCAACAATGTAATTTTCAAAGTCATAATATCTAACATAAGATAAGTTATCACAAATCTACCATACTACCATATAAACCGGTCAGGGGATCCACCCATTCACAACTGGCATGATATTGTCCTCTCTGGTATGCAGACTCTTGGCCCCATGGACAGCAGCCTCACCCATACCCTCAAGGTTTTTCTCTCCCCCCATGGGCAGCAGAGAGAGCGCGTCAAATAGGACCTCTCTTGCATGTGGTCTCTTGGCCCCATGGACGGCAGCCTCACCCACACACAATCCAGGAACCTCTTCCCCCCATGGACAGCAGGGAAGAACGCGTCATCCAAAGTAAAAGGGCACTGGCCTTGATTTGATTCCGTTGTCACAAAGACTACGGAAACCAAATCGGGTGATCACCGGGAAATCACATATGGCATGGTGTTAAAACATAAACTCACAGGTTACATTACTTTGAAACATATAGTTCATATTCAGGTAGTTTCAGAAAACCTTAAATAATCTAACTTCTACAAAGTTTGTAAGGTTTTCAACTTCATTCTTGTCAACAAGATTTTCTATCAATTTTCCAAGTACTAAGACAAGATAAGCATCTTAAATATTCTAATACACCATAAAATCCAAGATTTTCTTATCAAGATTAAATAAAAGATGCTCATTTATCCATATCACAAATTCATGCATTTCCCCAAATGCAATACCAAATATGATGCATTTTCATATATATATAATCATATATATATATATATATATATATATATTAAGGTTACGACACAATAGTTTCTAGAAAAGTATAATTTTCACAAGTAGTTTCCAAAAGTGTGTCTAACCCAAAAACATTTATATAACATGGTTATTTTTCAAAATCCCATTAAAAAGCTACTTACTTCGCAACCGCAAAATCCTAATTCTCCAAGCTCCAAGGAGATTAGCTAGAACCTAACAATATCAAGTAAACCTATCACAATAAGTATGGAACTTGAAATTGCATCTAGCCACAATTTAGGAATTTGCCAAATAATCACTTAATTAGGCAAGCCTAGTATTTAACCTCATCAATAATAACCACTTCCCTAGTTTCTCAACAATTTGATTCACAAGGTATAAACTCCAATTTACAAAGTTAACCCATTAATATCATCTCCAACATTATAACTAGCTTCCATAAAATTTACACTACATCATTAAGAGACCCATGAAAGCAAAATCAATATATCCTCAAAGATAAGAAATTTAGAACTTCCACTAACTCCAAATAAACCCAATAGCAATGAAAAATTAAATTTACCAACCATCACATGTTATAACTTAAACCCCTAAATTTTTCCATCATACATAAACCTTAAGTAGTCATCAATAGCACAAAATTCATACCCACTCATCAATTAATTCCACCAATACAAAACCCATACATAAAAACACATAAATATCACTTCTATTGCTCATAAATCATATGGGTATCATCATTAATGCTTAGATAAAAAAATAACCCCAAGCAAAATGCAAAACCCACAAAAAGATGAGAAATTTTTACCTCAAATAAAATGATGAAGATGCTTTGGGGTTTCTAAGTATTTTTCCGGTGATCTTGTTGGAAAAATGATGGTGAAATGGTGTGGTTTGGAGTGGAGGCTGGCAGATGAGTGTGGAAGTGAGTGTGTGTGTGTGTGTTTCGGTAAAGAGAAAAGAAGGAAATGAAAGAAGCCGGCCAAAACAAGAGACAAAAGGGAGTGGGTAGTGGGGTTAGGTGGGGTTAGGTAGGCTTGGCACGTGGGAAACCAAAATGAAAAATCTGGTTTGACTTTTTTTTTTTTTTTTGTTTGTTTGTTTGACTGGGACGTTACAATCTTCCCCCCTTATAAAAATTTCGTCCTCGAAATTTTACGTACCTTGATCTTGAAAAAGGCTTGGGTATCTCGACAACATATCATCCTCACGCTCCCAAGATGCCTCTTTCACCGAATGATTCTTCCAAAGCACCTTTACCCAAGGTATTGTTCTATTGCGTAACACTTGCTCCTTACGGTCCAAAATCTCTACTGGAACTTCTTCATATGACAAGTCATCTCTAATCTGAAGAGGCTCATAACTCAAAACATGTGAAGGATCAGGAATGTATTTCCTTAGCATAGACTCATGGAAAACATTATGAACTCCTGACAAGGCCGGTGGTAGGGCAATTCTATATGCAACTTCGCCCACTCTCTCCAAGACCTCAAAAGGCCCTACAAACCTAGGGCTTAACTTACCCTTTTTGCCAAATCTCATAACCCCTTTCATAGGTGCAACCCGTAGGAAAACTTTATCTCCAATTTCAAGTTCCAAAGCCTTCCTTCTAATGTCATAATAACTCTTTTGCCTACTTTGGGCTGCTCGTAGTCGATTACGAATCATATTTACCTTTTCACAAGTCCTCTGAATAATCTCTGGCCCCAAGATTTTTCGTTCTCCCACCTCATCCCAACAAATTGGGGATCTACACTTTCTCCCATACAAAGCCTCATATGGTGCTGCTTTAATACTTGAATGGTAACTATTATTGTAAGCAAACTCTACCATAGGTAAGTGATCAGCCCAACTCCCTTTAAAATCCAAAACACATGCTCTCAACATATCTTCTAGAGTTTGAATAGTCCTTTCAGATTGTCCATCTGTCTGAGGGTGGCAAGCTGTGCTAAAATCCAATCTAGTACCCAAGGCTTTTTGCATACTACTCCAAAAACGCGAAGTAAACCTTGGATCTCTATCTGAAACAATAGAAGTGGGTACCCCATGAAGTCTCACAATCTCATCAACATAGAGCTGAGCTAACCGATCAAGGGAGTAGTTCATCCGAATAGGGAGAAAATGAGCTGTTTTTGTCATTCTATCAACAATCACCCAAATAGCATCATGACCCTTAGGGGATCTCGGCAATCCTGAAACAAAATCCATAGTGATTTTCTCTCCCACTTCCATTGGGGAATAAGAAGTGGTTGCAACAAACCCGAGGGTCGTTGGTGCGACACCTTAACCTGCTGACAAGTCAAACATTGCTCTACAAAGTGGGCAATCTCCCTTTTCATATTATTCCACCAAAAGTTTTCACGAAGATCATGGTACATCTTTGTACTACCCGGATGTATTGTATATGGAGAATAGTGAGCCTCCTCTAGAATCTCCTTTTTAATCAATGGATCATTTGGCACACAAAGTCTACTCCCAAATCTCAAAGCACCATCCTCAAAGATAGAAAATTCGGATTTCTTTCCACTACGCACCTTATCCATGATTTTCTTTAAATGTGGGTCATCGGCCTGTGACAATTTAATTCTTTCCACCAAAGTTGGTTGAACACTCAAACTAGCCAGGTAGGCCTCAGAATGGCCCATAACAACCTCAATCTCCATCCTTTGAAGATCCCGAATAATTTCCTTTTGAGTGGTTAGCAAAGCAGCTGAAAAACTTGAAGGTTTTCTACTAAGAGCATCAGCTACAACATTAGCCTTACCAGGATGATAGTTAATAGAGCAATCATAATCCTTAACCAACTCCAACCATCTCCGTTGCCTCATATTTAACTCCTTCTGGGTAAAGAAATACTTTAAACTTTTATGATCAGTGAAAATCTCGCATCTTTCCCCATACAAATAATGTCTCCAAATTTTCAAAGCAAAAACAACTGCAGCCAACTCCAAGTCATGAGTGGGGTAATTTTTCTCATAATTTTTCAACTGACGAGAGGCATATGCCACAACCTTCCCATTTTGCATCAACACACAACCAAGTCCCTTATGAGAAGCATCACTGTAAATGACAAAACCCCCTGTACCTGAAGGGATAATTAATACTGGAGCTGTGACCAATCTCTGCTTTAGCTCTTGGAAACTTTTCTCACATTCATCCTTCCACTCGAATTTAACATTCTTCCGAGTAAGTTGTGTCAAAGGAGCCGCAATGCGAGAAAATCCCTCTACAAATCTTCTGTAGTAACCAGCAAGGCCCAAGAAACTTCTAACCTCACTCACATTTGTAGGCCTTTCCCAATTAACCACCGCTTCTATCTTATTAGGATCCACTGTAATTCCATTCTTAGATATCACATGACCCAAGAACACTACTTGGTTCAACCAGAATTCACACTTCTTCAGCTTAGCATACAACTTCCTTTCTCTTAGAATCTGTAAAACAATCCTCAAGTGTTCTTCATGCTCTTCTTGACTCTTAGAATAAATCAAAATATCATCAATGAACACAATGACAAATCGATCCAAGTACTCATGAAATACCCTATTCATCAAATCCATAAAAGCAGCAGGGGCATTAGTTAATCCAAACGGCATCACCAAAAATTCATAATGACCATATCTAGTCCGAAAGGCCGTCTTTGGTATATCCTCACCCTTGATCTTCAACTGGTGGTAACCAGAACGAAGATCAATCTTAGAAAAGACTTGTGCTCCTTGCAATTGATCAAATAGGTCATCAATACGAGGCAAAGGGTATTTATTCTTTATGGTGACTCTATTAAGCTCACGATAATCAATACATAACCTCATAGACCCATCATTCTTCTTGACAAATAAAACTGGAGCTCCCTAAGGCGAGGCACTAGGGCGAATAAACCCCTTGTCCAGTAATCCTACCAATTGCTCCTTAAGTTCCTTCAACTCTGTGGGTGCCATTCTATATGGTGCCTTCGAAATAGGTGCAGTTCCTAGAAGGAGATCAATAGAGAACTCAATCTCACGATCCGGGGGCAACCCAGGTAGATCATCAGGAAAGACATCCGAAAATTCCCTCACAATGGGAATGTCTCCTATCTCCAATTCTCCACTTTGAAAATCCACTACACTAGCAAGGAATCCTTGGCATCCCTTTCTAAGCAGGCGGTTTGCTTGAATGCATGATATTACAGGAGGCATAAAAGGCAAACATGAAGCCTTAAATAGAAATTCTGATTCACCCGGAGGCCTAAACACCACCTCTTTCTCAAAACAATGCACACTAGCATGGTAAGAAGCCAACCAATCCATGCCCAAAATGACATCAAAATCATGCATATCTAACAACACCAAATCAGCCAATAACTCTCTACCCTCAATACAAATAATACAAGACTTAAGCACAAGATTAGTCATTAAAGTATCACCAATAGGGGTAGAAACCGATAACTCAAAATCAAGTAGTTCGGGGCTCTTGTCATGATTTCTAGCAAATGCACAAGAAACAAAAGAATGTGTAGAACCAGGATCAAAAAGAACTTTAGCATGTGCAGAGAACAAAGGAAGTATACCTGCCACCACTGTATCCGTGGCCTGAGCATCCTGAGTAGTCAAGGCATACACTCTACCTTGCACCTTCTTCCCATTGTCATTACTCTTTGCAACTTGAGATGAGGAAGAGGAACCCGAGCCCTTAGAACTTGGGCAATCTCTAGCAAAGTGTCCGGGTTGCTTACAAACAAAACAAATCTTGACCCCATCACAATTTTGTCCATCATGAAGTTTACCACAACGAGAGCAAGACTTCTTATCACCAGACTGAGGATAGGCATTCTTGCTATGCCTAAAGGATTGTCCTCTATTACCCGAGTTTTTAAAGAATCCTTTCTTATGTCCTTGACCCTTACCATGTTGAGAATTAAAGGGCCCTTGCTTCTTTTCACTCTCCTTGGAACTGGGGTTGTACTTAAAGTCTTCATCAAGACTCATTGCCCGCTTCACAGCCTCAGTAAAAGTATCAACTCCAGAGGCTATAATGAAAGGGCGAATCCTATCATTAAGGCCTTCCCGAAACTTTTTCACTTTCTTGGACTCATCCGGAATCAAGTAAGGAGCAAAGCGAGAGAGCTCAACAAATTTAGCAACATACTCATCCACTGCCATAGCCCCCTGAACCAAATCAGAAAATTCCCTTGCCTTACGGTCCCTCACTACATCAGGGAAGTATGTCCTATTGAAAACTTCCTTAAACTTCTCCCAAGTTATCGGAGTGTCCCTTCCCAACTCCGTCTCCAGTAATTTCTCAGTGCTTGACCACCATCTATCAGCAGGACCCTGAAGAGCATAAGTGGCATACAACACCTTCTGAGCATCAGTACATTCAAGGGCTCTTAGTAATTTTTCCATCTTTAGCAGCCAATTCTCTGCTGCCATAGGATCAGGTCCCCCATCAAAAGTTGGAGGATTTTGCCTACGGAACTCCCCAAAAAGGAAATCCTCCCTCCTACGTTCACCACCCTGGACTGCCCTAGCAATCCTAGTATAGATCCTGTCAGCCACTGCCACCTCATCAATCTCACCACCATCAGGAGTGACAGGTCTCTCACGCTCTTGGCGTTGCCTATGGCCATGCTCTGGAGCTGTAACCTCATCCACATGCCTTACTTTACGTGCTTTCTTTTTAGGA
Organism: Quercus ilex subsp. ballota; assembly: GCA_032727855.1. NCBI lineage: Eukaryota > Viridiplantae > Streptophyta > Magnoliopsida > Fagales > Fagaceae > Quercus > Quercus ilex. The sequence continues at coordinate 81,968,055 of CM064911.1, forward strand.
GGCATAGTGTACCAAAGTACTTATACCTATACCCAAGAAACAAGCAAGTAAATCACAAGGCAACATAGAAGGTTAACATAAAAAAAAAAAAAAAAAAATCGATGAGGAAAAAGGAATAGCAGGTGGAAGCTGAAACAAAGGAATAAAATAAAGAATTCATCAAACCCCTAATGCTCTGGCTTAGATCCAAAATTAATTCCTATTTTCAAAGTCTACAGAATCATAACCTAGGCTCTGATACCATAACTGTCACACCCCAAACCACAAAGGGTCCAAGGCATGAAAAAGACATCTCAAGGAACCTGTAGATTTTCCTTTTTGACAATCTAATCCACATAAATCATATCAAGAACCAACATTAAGAATTATCATGATAATTTCATTGAATATACTCTCAAAGTAAGTCAGAGCTCTAAGCAATAATTACAAGGACCATTGGTCACAAAAGAATAGAGGTCTGAATAATTAATTACATATCACAGCTTGTCCCATCAGTGGAAATAATATCACAACCACTTTAATATACAAAAGAATGAGTCAAGCCTATTCTAAGATTTATGCCATCTAATATACCCATTACAAGTTCAGCCTCCATCAGTAGTTAGTCTAACTACTATTAGCCACCAAAAAGCTGTCTCAAAAGACTGTTGCCTACTCTGAAAAGGTTATAAAATAATTGGGATGAGACAGAGCCCAGTAAGTAGCATATTTAATGGGGGTGGGGGAAATGCAGGTTTCATCAATTATAGTAATAATAACATGACAAGAATGATTTAATAATGAAATACAAGTTTCTCAAAGTAAATATCTTGAAACTATACATTATAATCTGTGAGCATCAACAATGTAATTTTCAAAGTCATAATATCTAACATAAGATAAGTTATCACAAATCTACCATACTACCATATAAACCGGTCAGGGGATCCACCCATTCACAACTGGCATGATATTGTCCTCTCTGGTATGCAGACTCTTGGCCCCATGGACAGCAGCCTCACCCATACCCTCAAGGTTTTTCTCTCCCCCCATGGGCAGCAGAGAGAGCGCGTCAAATAGGACCTCTCTTGCATGTGGTCTCTTGGCCCCATGGACGGCAGCCTCACCCACACACAATCCAGGAACCTCTTCCCCCCATGGACAGCAGGGAAGAACGCGTCATCCAAAGTAAAAAGGCACTGGCCTTGATTTGATTCCGTTGTCACAAAGACTATGGAAACCAAATCGGGTGATCACCGGGAAATCACATATGGCATGGTGTTAAAACATAAACTCACAGGTTACATTACTTTGAAACATATAGTTCATATTCAGGTAGTTTCAGAAAACCTTAAATAATCTAACTTCTACAAAGTTTGTAAGGTTTTCAACTTCATTCTTGTCAACAAGATTTTCTATCAATTTTCCAAGTACTAAGACAAGATAAGCATCTTAAATATTCTAATACACCATAAAATCCAAGATTTTCTTATCAAGATTAAATAAAAGATGCTCATTTATCCATATCACAAATTCATGCATTTCCCCAAATGCAATACCAAATATGATGCATTTTCATATATATATAATCATATATATATATATATATATATATTAAGGTTACGACACAATAGTTTCTAGAAAAGTATAATTTTCACAAGTAGTTTCCAAAAGTGTGTCTAACCCAAAAACATTTATATAACATGGTTATTTTTCAAAATCCCATTAAAAAGCTACTTACCTCGCAACCGCAAAATCCTAATTCTCCAAGCTCCAAGGAGATTAGCTAGAACCTAACAATATCAAGTAAACCTATCACAATAAGTATAGAACTTGAAATTGCATCTAGCCACAATTTAGGAATTTGCCAAATAATCACTTAATTAGGCAAGCCTAGTATTTAACCTCATCAATAATAACCACTTCCCTAGTTTCTCAACAATTTGATTCACAAGGTATAAACTCCAATTTACAAAGTTAACCCATTAATATCATCTCCAACATTATAACTAGCTTCCATAAAATTTACACTACATCATTAAGAGACCTATGAAAGCAAAATCAATATATCCTCAAAGATAAGAAATTTAGAACTTCACTAACTCCAAATAAACCCAATGGCAATGAAAAATTAAATTTACCAACCATCACATGTTATAACTTAAACCCCTAAATTTTTCCATCATACATAAACCTTAAGTAGTCATCAATAGCACAAAATTCATACCCACTCATCAATTAATTCCACCAATACAAAACCCATACATAAAAACACATAAATATCACTTCTATTGCTTATAAATCATATGGGTATCATCATTAATGCTTAGATAAAAAAATAACCCCAAGCAAAATGCAAAACCCACAAAAAGATGAGAAATTTTTACCTCAAATAAAATGATGAAGATGTTTTGGGGTTTCTAAGTATTTTTCCGGTGATCTTGTTGGAAAAATGATGGTGAAATGGTGTGGTTTGGAGTGGAGGCTGGCAGATGAGTGTGGAAGTGAGTGTGTGTGTGTGTGTTTCGGTAAAGAGAAAAGAAGGAAATGAAAGAAAGAAAATGAAAGAAGCCGGCCAAAATAAGAGACAAAAGGGAGTGGGTAGTGGGGTTAGGTGGGGTTAGGTAGGCTTGGCACGTGTGAAACCAAAATGAAAAATCTGGTTTGACTTTTTTTTTTTTTTTTTTTTGTTTGTTTGACTGGGACGTTACACCTTGTCAATGACATATTTCTAAAGCCTTTTTAGGAAGTTGAATCTAGATCAACTATTGACAAAAATTTAACTGTTGTCACTTTTATTTTGCTTCATGCTAAATCACAAGAGCTACTTTCAAATAGGATGACCTTTATATAGATAAAAATATTGTGTTTCCCTTTATACTTAGTACCCTATCTTTTACACACACACACACACACACAAACACACACACACACACATATATATATATATATATATATATATATAATTAGAGCATTCACAGCAGTGGGGGCAAAATTTTAGCTATTTAGCTACACCAAAAACCACTTTATCTATTATACCTACATATGTGCTGCAGCAGTGGATCTATTTTAGCTTCTAACACAATAAAATAATATAAACATTACAATAAAATAATATAACTACTCTAATAAAATAATATATCACACCCCAAAAAAAATCAACAGCACCACCCACAATCCACTCTACCATCAGCCACAGCCACAGCCACAGTCACAACCACCATCACTACCACCCCCACCACCACCACCACCAGCACCGGCAGTCCACAGCAGAAAAAAAAAAAAAAAAAAATCCCACCACAAGCAAGCACTCCGATCACCAACACAGCACAGCACAATCATCCACCACCACCAGTACACAGCAAAAAAAAAAAAAAAAAACAACTCAATCACAGCAAAGAGAAAAGAGAGATGGGTGCGGCAGCAGTGGCTTGCGGGAGCTGGGTCGGCGAGCTAGGTTGGTCGAGAGAGGTGAGAGTGACTGAGAGAGTGGGTCGGCGAGCTTGGTTGGGCGATGGGTCACGGATTGGGCGATGGGGCACGGATTGGGTCGGCGAGCTTGGTTGGTGGGGCACGGATTGGGTCGGCGATGGGGCACGGATTGGGTCGGCGATGGGTCACGGATCGGATTGGGTCGGCGATGGGTCACGGATTGGGCGATGGGGCACGGATTGGGTCGACGATGGGGCACGGATTGGGCGATGGGGCACGGAGTGGCCGGCGAGTGGCCGGCGATCTGAGGGATAAGGGAGTGGCCGGCTTGCTAGAGAGAAAAAAATTGAGGAAGAAGAAGAAAGAGAGAAGCCGGAGAGATAGAAATGGGAAAAGATTATTTAAATGAGAGATGAGAGAGGAATGTAATAAAAAAATAATTTTTTTTTTTTTACCTGTGTGCTACAGTACACTTCTATATTTAGATGTGTACTGTAGCTGTGGAGCTAAATCGTTTAGATTTAGCTCCACTGCTGCGTGATGTTTTTTGTGATTTTAAGCTAAAAATTTAGCATTATACCTATTTAGCACCACTGCTGTGAGTGCTCTTACAACATGCTGCTAAGCATTTTGTACATGAGGAGATGTCAAATCAACTACAAAGCCCTTGGTCAGCTTATAATCTTTTTTAGACTGTAACAAAATTGTTCAACGCATCAAACCGTGAGGCATATGCTCATTGCCTACTATGTGCATCTCTGATGTGGGGAAGAAAGCAAGGAGGGGACTCTACAGTGCTCAAAGTCTTTTGTTTTTGTTTTTTGTTTTGTTTTTTGTTTTTTGTTTTTTGTTTTTTTTTTTTTTTTTTTTTCATTTTGTAAAACTCATATTTCTTGTTGTTTGATAAATAATATGAAGAGATAAATTAGTATTGTTTTAATCTTTTTAACCATCTTTTGATAATGTTGGGTAGAGTGCAAATAATTTTCTTTCATAAATACCCTTAAGTTATTACTATTTGTTATATAATGGACAACCTTTTTCTAAATATGTATACATCCGTATGTAATATTTTAATAACAACTAATTGGGGGGTGTTGGCTTAGGGGTAACAACTAAGACAAGTTTAATTAGTTGCTTTATCTCTTAAAATTTTTATGAAAGAAAATGATATCATTCATTTTAAGTCATTGATACGCTAGATTCCTTCAACTTTGAAAATGTGTGACACTATTAGAAGTCTTTTTTTCTTTTTTAGGGTAATATCATTAGAAAACTTAAATCTTGTTAGCATTTTAACAAGTCTTTGATCATTCTTTGGAACTTCGAAAGACTTCGAAAATTCAAGTCTTGGAATTTTTTACTTCGATCGCTATAGTCTTGGAATTTTGGACTATATTAGAATTGTTTGATGCAACTTGCAAAGTTATTGGAGAAACATGTGGCAATCGATTAAACATGTAGCAATCATGTTATCTGAATAAGTTTTATATCATCCCTTTCTTTTTGCTCAAATTAATTAAAAAAAATTTATTTATGATTAGAAATACTCATTTCTCTCTCTCTCTCTCTCTCTCTCTCTCTCTCTCTCTCTCACATGTAATCTAGGTCCGTTTTATGTCACTCTCAACAAAAAAAAAAGGTCTGTTTTATGTCATCTATTTATTTTTCCTCAAAATAAATTAGAAAAAAAAAAGAGACTAATTTATAAGTTAAAATCTACGTGCAATGATCCTTTGCAATAATCAAGAAAAATCAATAAAAGTTTTTTTTTTATATATACATAATTATTCAAGTTTAAACTACAAAATACATAACTTTAATAAATTTTAAAATTAGACATTTAAATTTCATTTCCCTCCATTTTAGTCTTTCAACTGTAATCTAGTATTAATTTAGTCATTCTGTCAATTTTGTGCAATCTCAGCATAAATTTTAGATTTTTCACTTTATAAAACGATGTTATTTTAGTGAATTCTATGAGGTGGATCCAATGGGAGAGCTAAATTGAAAATGGATGAAAATTAAAGGACTCAAATAAAATAAAATAAAAAAGTGAAAAAAAAAAAATCATTGAGTTGAGAAGAATGCAAAATTTGAGTGTAATTTGTAATTTAACCCAATACTTTCTTAGAATAAAGGAAAGTATCACTAATCTTCGCACTAATGGTGGTGTTGATGGATGTAATAAATCCTAAAACTACTTGGGTTGGTGTCTATGAATGATTCCTATATATACAAACATAAAGTGGTTTGTGTATGCTGTGAAAGGGTGATGAAAATATGGAAAAAAAGAGAGTGAATTTTGTGGCTATGGGTTGGTAACCTAGGCTTTAGAGGTTTTTAGCCTAAAGCCAATGATAATCCAGTGCACTTTTAATTCAAATACTAAGTTGAGACTTGAGAGATGCATTTTCCTTATTTTTAGTGCTCAAAAGTTATGCAATTGGTAGTATAATCTCATTTTTATCTCCCACAAAAATTAAGTAAAAATAGAAAGAGAAAATTATATCCAAAAGACAAAAATTTGGAGCTCTAGTGCCGTTCAATTAGCAGTTAGAGAGTATGAATCAACACTTTGGTTCAACTAGTGGAGTGCTAATTTGCCCAATAGGTCCCATTTTTTGGATTTTTCGTTTGAAAAATGCTAAAATTACAAACTATTTTACATTATTTTTTACAAATTACCAATATGGTATGTGATTAGGCTGTGTTTGTTTTGGCTTCAAACTAATTTCAGAAATGCTTTTCCGTAAAATAGGCTGTTTGGTTGGTCCGAAAAATTGGGTCAAACTGAAAATATTTTCAGTGTTGACCGTAAAATAAGGGACCCAAGGTGTAAAACAATTTCCGTTCTCATTTTCACTTCAAACAATTTCCGTTTGAGCTTTCTCACACGCACTCGAAATAGCAAGTGCTCTCCAAGCTCAGTCACACCGAGCTCCACCATCTCCCTCATGCCAAACGCTCAAGATCCTCTCCCTCATGCAGCTGATCCTCTCCACGCACAGTGAGTTTCCCTTTTCCATTTCTCAGTCCGATCCACATAGCTCATTTCTCAGTCCGATCAACCCTCATTTCTCAGTCTGATCCACCCTCTCATCACTTCATTTCTCAGTCCAATCCACACAGCTCCGATCCACACGCCAAAAATACAGAGAATGAAAAAGCCGACCCACCCTCAAACCCATAAACAACCCAACCTTCATCCCTCCCTCATCTCTTTTTGAAACCCAACTCCATAGCAGTCTTGTCTCTATGCCTCTATCATCTTGCTCTCTTAGTACTGGGCTAAGCCATGGCTGAGACCCATTGGACTTCCACCGCCGGCAACCATGTCGCACGAGAGGTCCACCACCGCTGAAGCCACCAGTGCCATTTATTCCTCTTTTTGTCCCTTTTTATTTTCCCCTTATTTAGCTTCTTTATTATTATTATTATTACATGTACTTTTTTTTGGGCTACGACTGAAATTTCCCCATTTTTATTTTGTTGATAATGAGTGTTGGGTGTAGCTGATGTTGAGTGGGTTGCAAAAATTTGATGTGGGTACCGTAGGTTTGGGTACAAATTTGATGTAAAAATAGTTGTTGTGGTGAGAGTTGGTTATTGGGTACAAATTTGATGCGGCTATTGTTGTTCTGTGAGTTGTGAAATTTGATGTTGGTTGTTGGGTTTGAGTTTGGATTGTTCAAGTTTGATGATATGAGCAGAAAATATTATTGTTCAAGTTTGATGGTATGAGCAGAGAAGATTAAGTCTATCTCTTTTCTTTTTCTTTTTTCTATTTTTTTAATATATATATATATATATATATATATATCAATACTACCAATATATATATATATATATATATATATGGCCAATCACCAAAATTAGAAGGTTTTGAACCCAAAAATCTCTTCCTTGAGATGCATGCATACAAATGCTGCAATATATCGGATTTGTTGGTGTTACAATTATACAGAAATAGAATGCTATGATTTGTTGGTGTAAATATTGATTGTGATGGTATTATGTTGTAACTTTTGTTGGTGTTACAATTATACAGAAATAGAATGCAATGTGATTTGTTGGTGTAAATATTGATTGTGATGGTATTATGTTGTATACGTTGTTGATGTTACAGTTATACAGAAATAGAATGTAATGTGATTTGTTCATAGGTGTAAATATTGATTGTGATGGTATTATATTGTGTATGTTGTTGATGTTACAATTATACAGAAATATATGTGCATAAAAATTTTGGTACTCGTTATCAATGTGGTTTGGATGTTTTCTGTTTGTGGCTGTTTTTATTTACTGTGTAATCAATAGCATGCTTGTTTACATACCTCTTAGACCACAGTGTTTGTGATTTTTTAGATGAAGAAAAAAACCAAAGCCACAATTCTTGCCTCAGTAGCATCTGTCCTTCTTGTGGGGGTTGCATTGTTAAGGAAATTGCAGCGTAGACGTAGACGACTGCCTAGGGCGCCTTATGTTAATCACGCAGTCGAGAAAAAGGAATACATAAATAGTATTCTGCATGGAAGTGAGAGGCATTGTGTGAATCAAATTAAGATGAAGCCTATAGCTTTCCACCACTTATGTCACATCCTCACTGAGGGGGAGCACGTACGTCCGACTATTCACATGTCTGTTACGGAGCAAGTGCTCATTTTCTTACACATTATTGGTCATAATGTGAGGTTTCGTGTAATGGGTAGTCAGATCTATAGATTAACTGAGACTGTTCATAGATACTTCAAGGTCGTCCTTAGGGGGGTCTTGAAATTATATAGAGCTCTAATAAAACTGCGTAGCAAAGATACACCCCTAGAGATAAGGAATAGCAGAAGGTTCTACCCATATTTTAAGGTAAATATTGCGACTTGTGTATTTTTGTAAATTGTGAAGATTTGTGTAATTTTAAACCATTATGTCTGTCGAAAATTAAGATTGTGTTGGAGCAATAGATGGTACACATGTTCATGCATCTGTGCCACCTGAAATACAAGGAAGATTTCGTGGTCGCAAAGATGGAACCACGCAAAATGTGTTAGCTGCCATTAGTTTTAACTTAAAGTTCACTTATGTATTGGCTGGATGGGAAGGCAGTGCACATGATTCACGTGTGTTAAATGATGCATTTGCTAGGCCAGGGAGATTTTCAATTCCCGAAAGTATTATACGATTACTTCACCTTTTAGGTTTATAAGTTTAATAAATATTGTGCGCTTTCCTAAGCATAGTAGTAATTTGGTTTTATTTTTGAATATATGTAGGTAAATATTATCTTGGTGATGCTGGGTATGGTAATAAAAATGGAATACTGTCACCTTATCGGAGTGTACGATATCACTTGAAAGAGTTTAGTGATCGTCCTCCTGAGAATGAGCAAGAATTGTTCAACCTCCGACACACTTCATTGAGAACTACCATTGAGCGAGGGTTTGGTGTGTTGAAGAAACGTTTTCAAGTGTTGGATGCATAACCATTTTGGTCTTTTGAAACCCAAGTGAAAGTAGTGTTAGCATGTTGTGTGGTTCATAATCACATTATGGGGGTTGAACCAAATGACCATATTATGGAAGGTGCAATGAACCAAGTAGAGTCTAGTGACCCCCAACAAGAAACACAATCACGTCGGGAGTCCGTTGAAGGCAGTAGACTGTGGAATGCTAAGAGAGATGAGGTATGCCAAGCTATGTGGTCTGATTATATCAGGAGTGGAGAGTAGTACTTTATTTAGATTTCTATGATTGTAATGTGTTTTTTCTATTTTTTTTTTTTTTTTTTGTAAAAACAATGTATTTACTATAGACTTCTGGTGGTGTAATGAAAAAGTATTTTCAGCATTACATTGTTATTTGATGGTATTACATTGTTATTTCTAGTGTTAGCATGTTTCATTCTGTTGTGCACATCTATAAGCGTGCTTGTATGTGTGTTTGATTTGTTGTTCATATTCCAAGCGTAATTACTAAATGCTACTCTCATTTTTAAATGCTACTCTCACTATACAATATTCATACGTAGTAATGTCAAAAGGCAAAGAGAAGGTGAGTAGCAGCAAGCAGTTCAGGTGGCTGCCACCCATGCATGAAACGATGCTTAGGATACTTGCGCAAGAGGTTGCAAAGGGCAACAAGCCGTCTAGCACTTTCAAGGCAGGCTCCTTTGCTCTTGTAGCGAAGGAGATAACTGCCCAATTTGGGGTTGAGTGCCACCCCTCCTATGTTGACAATCGGATGCGGACTCTAATAGTCTGAATAGTGGACCACATGGTCCTTAGAGTCCGCATCCGATTGTCAACATAGGAGGGGTGGCACTCAACCCCAAATTGGGCAGTTATCTCCTTTGCTACAAGAGCAAAGGAGCCTGCCTTGAAAGTGGAGATTGGTTTGTTTGCTTGTAAATGGTTTTATCTTCTCAACTCTTTTTGAAAATCTTGATAGAATCTAAAGGGTTTCATTACGCTCTGTTACCAGTTTGATATCCGTGGTACAGTGACTTAGGAGTTTGATGCAGGACTTGAATGTTCTTGGCATAATGAATCTGTCTGAAAGGCTTCTCAGGATCCGTCCAAACAGATCCATTAGGTACGAAACATTTCAAAAAGTTCTCCCCTAAACTTTTGTTGTCTTTCGTTAAGCTCTTCTATCATCTTTCCCTTCTATACCTCAAAGCATATTGTTTCATACAATAAAACTTGATAATTTATTTTTTCTCATGCGTGGCCTTTTGTCTGTAAGTTTACTTTACTCATTCAATAACTATTATTTCCTGGAGCACGTGTTTATCATCACAACAATCACGATCAATTCTATAATGAAAACTATGGGAAGGAGCAAACATCAAAGAGAAACAGCACATGTGAATATGGCTATGAATCATAAATCAGCTGAGTGGATTCTGTTTCTCATGTCACTTGGTAAGAGTATCACAGTTTATCAGATCATTCACTGTAACAATGGAAATGTTAAGCTGCACAATAGAGGACTCCAAATTTTGATTATGATGGGGTGAGTGAAGAGGGAAGTTTCTGCGGGAAATAATTTCCAGAAATACAAAGAAAAAATAACAAGGTCAGCTAGTGCTCCTCACCCACAACCCCCCCCCCCCCAAAAAAAAAAATCTAATGCTATATGCTCTCTCAAGTTTTTATTACTGTGTTATATATGATGACCATGCTTCACATTTTCTTCACAAATTATGTCTGTCTGAATTTTTTTTGTAAGTCCATTTGAAGATTAAAACTAAGATAAGCAAGCTCATATAGAATTTAGATCTCCCTTTGCTGAATTCATCTTAATCAACCATTATATATAGGCAAAATAACATATTTTTACGAATGGCAACACCACATTCCTTTTACCCTTTGAACTCAACACATCATGTCATGATATGGTCATATGGTTTTTGATAGAGTTGCATATCTCACCTGTAGTCAGCAAGGGAGAGATCAAATAACACCTCAGATGCAATTGTTCCCTTTCTCTCCTTCTTTGTTAATCTACCTGTGAATAAGTCTGATGCTGACTATATCACCGTCCCGATCTAATTGTCAAAAGAACAAAACGTGTATGAATTAGCCAAGCCTAAATAACAAAATGTACACCACCCAAAGGAGAATAAACAAGAGTCCCACTTACAGCTCCAAGATATCACATACCATACTATTATTCTCGAAATTACAAATAGACTTACTTGGAAATACATGTGCAAAGTTTTGGATTTTGAATCACCCTACTTGTAGTGCCTCTACAGATCAGTGGCACTTCTTAACTGTAATCATGAACACAGGAAGAAATTCAGAAATCAAGATGGAACTTTATTTTAAAAGAATTCAGAATATAATTAAGTTACGGAATCTAAACTCCTAGCAAGCAAATGAACCATCAAAGTCAATAAAAAGTGTCCTATTAACTTGATAAAGTCATAAACCACTACATGCATATGCAAGCTTCACAACAACTTATCCCCCACAACCCACAAAATCCAAATCCCAAGGAAAAAAAAAAAAAAAAACGAAGCTTCACAATAAGTTATTATATATATTTATTTAATTGTAACTATTCAGTACACTGGGAGCCACGTTTCTTCCCCTCACATAACATTAAGTCTCACTAATTAAATTCATGGTAGGTCTTGTCATTCATGTGAGAGGATAGAGCATTGCCCAAGGAGTATTGTATAACTTTCCATTATTTAGATAGATATAAAATGACTTAAAATCTAAATGAGTTCCAACATAATTCAAAAGTAAATGGGAGATTGTTTGAGTCAAACTTTTTGACTCCAAAGAAATCTTGAGATGAATTAAGTCTAATCTTATATCTGGAACATGTTATCATAAGATAACGCTCACTTTGGTCAAAGTAAGAGCACATCATAATTTAAAAGCACATCTTAAATTATGATATGTTCGATTGATTCTTGATGTGAACTTCATGTAAGAAAATAGAATCATGTGCATTCAGGTCAATATAACGCAAACAAAACTTTTTGAGCGAAGTTGAGTATCTGAATCATCTTTTTGAATTGAAACTATAAACATCCTAGATAGAGCAACAAATCAAAGATTCCAAGATACTACCATCATAATTACTTCAAGTCCAACCCAAGTTTTACACTTGACTATGCCGATGCCATTTTACAAGAAACGTAGTTGGCAGTATATGACTAAAAGATATCACTTATATCCCTTGGAAATCATCATTTTAGGGTGTAGGGTAAACCCCTCTCACCCAGAATGTTGCTTAAAAGTTACAGAAAGGCATGAATTAGCAACCCAGTCAAAGTCATTGGTAGAAAAACAACTACTAGAGCAATACTGTCCTATATCAATTCCAGTTCGCGGAAAATCAACTAGCTTTCAGTTTCAGTTTGTTATTTTACCCATTTTTAGAGTCAAATTATACACAAACATTATTTTTTGGTAAGTAAAAACTTTTTACATTCCATACACAGGAAATAATTTTTGAATGCTCAACATGGATCCAACCAAAGGCTAATGACTACACATACATTATTGAACATATCAAATGCATTAATAGGAAATACCCTACCTTCTACTTCATTTCTAATTTTCTAGATTGTGAATTATCTAAATCCGAACAATCTCTTAAGTAGAAGCGTAAGATCTAATTAAACTTTAAGCTATAATTTTAATTACAAAGAGACAGGCATTTAAATACTTCCCTAGTTCCATTGCTGCATGACTGTGACCGAAGTTGCATAATGGCATATTCCCTAACCACATAAGTTTGAAAATTGAAATAATAAGAAAATTCACAAAAATGAAACAAATTTGAAGCAATTAAAATGTTACATAGAGAATAATTTGAGTATAATTGAAAAGTAGTGCCACATAAACAAATTACATAGACAAAAATAGAGTTCAACACACCTTCAGTAAATGCAGATCTTTCTCAATCTCTAGGGTGATGGTTTGTGTAGGCAAGTCAAACTTACATACATTTTACCAACAAAAAAAAAAATGTAATTATTGTTAGCAGGGAAAAAAAATTATAAAAATTATAAATGAACAAATCTTGTTAGTTAAGACCCAAAAAAAAAAACTAAATTCCTCCTGCCATTTACACCTAAGACTATTTGAGGTGAGATTTAGTGATTAAGTTGAAACTAAAATATGCTAAATACACCCTAGCACAATATTTAGAACCCTTAACACAAAGTTTTACGGCTAAGTTGATTTTAAAACTAAACTAAACAATATAGTCCAAGTGTGAGTTACCTAGCAAATTTCTAGCTATTAGTTAACGCTTAACTAATAGTTCATAAGCACTACCCAATGCTTCATTAGCTCGAGAATGTGAAGCACAAAATTTATACATTATAAATAAATTGAAATTAATTAAAACTCACCAATATTCTACTTTTTCATACTGGAAACCTATCTACATCAGCCACTACAGTTAGCTTTGACGCTCCAACAACTATTATATAGCCCTAGACATCATTCCAAGTTTAGAGGTTAGAGCAAATGGCTAATTATTTACAAAGAGGCAGAACAATCTCATCAAGTCACAAAAATAAATTAAAAAATAAAAATTAAAGAAATAAAAATCGTACCTATTATTATTGATCATTCATCTAGCCTGGAAGAAGAATAGCATCAAATCTGCCAAACATCCCCAAAATTGGATAGAGTGGAAGTCCCTGCAAATAATTCAAACATAACTTAGTGTTATTTGTTCTAAAAAACATTTAAGCATAAATCAACTTCAAATTCTAATGGATGTGGCTGAAGCTTATGACCCACAGCCTCATTCTCCCTTTCTCTTTTTTCTTTATTTTCTTGGTAAATACGGCTCTTTGAAGAAGTCAACAATAAGCAAAATTAGACACAGCAAGGAAGGAAAAAAAATTTTAACATGAGTAGGAAGTGCAAAGAAAGCAAGAAAGAAAATTAGACCTATAAACAATACACGCACACAAAAATTGTTGTATATCAAAGAAAATGACATATTAGTCAGATCATGGAGTCATACAAGTAGTTAGGTTCTCTACAATCATAGAATAAATTAATTATGTCATATAAAGAAAGAATCATGCTCTATAGACTATAATTATGAAATGATATACTAATTTAAGTCATCAAGAATATGTCAATCAGTTCGTTCGTATTGAAGACTAATTGTTCAAGTATCACCAGAATTTGATAATTTCAATTATTGGGGGGCATTGCTCTCTCTTTCGTATTTCAATAATTCAATCAAAACTACATCTCCTAACCTTAATTTTTTGCAAGAATATAACCAGAATAACTCGTAAATTACTGTTGTTTCTTTCTTTCTCTCTCTCTTTAATTTTATTTTATTAAGTTAATGTAGCCTTTCATTTGTGGTTGATATTTTCTTTCTTAAGTGTGGATGGAGGGGGAAGGAGGGGGGAATAGAGGAGAGTAGAGTAGTTTTGGCCTAGTCTTCTTCTTCTTCTTCTGTTCTGTTTAGAATTGGTTTTCTTTTGAGTATTTGGGTTAATCTCCATATTTATAACCAAATTATTTATTTCCATAAAATTTTGATTTTAAATAGCCACAGTATAACTACTCAGATTTATGATCATATATCAAATTTAAAAGGAATTTCATCGAACATATATCATGCAACACCAAAAGAACATGTAATTTTAGATTTAAATAAATATTATCAGGAAAGTTTCTGTTATAACCAAATTAATAATTTACATTAAAAAATTAACTTTTTACAACCATAGTATAGCTACTCAGATTTATCACAACATATGGGGGGAAAAAGGTTGAGTGAAAAGATCTCACATCAAATTTAATAGGAATTTCATAAAAGAACACCTATAGAATAAGTTAACTCAAAGCAACCCAAAAAGATGATGATTCAGAAAAAGCACTTACCATTTCATCCCATCCAGCAATTAAGTTCCCAACAGATGGACCCATGAGTACAGAATACCGGCCAACAGCTTTGATGACCCCGAAACTGAAATCTTGCATTTTGATTGAACAATGAGAAAAATAGTATGAGACTCAAGATAAAAATAAATAAATAAAAACCAAATTTTAACCACAAATTTAAAACTATCTTAACATTAAAAATAAATATTAAAAAAAAAATCCACCATAGGATACAGTTAGGAGACAGAGTTTTGATTGAAATTGATAAAACCCATCAGTCTATGCTGATCATTCAAAAGAAAAACACTCCCAAACATAACCCTAAATCATATTTAACAGGAAATTTATAAAACAAAATTAAAAAATTACCGGTAATGTTTTCGGAGGAAAACTGGTCTGATAGTGGCATAGACCCTCAGATTTTTCCAATTTTTTTTTGGAGTTGCTACAGTAGCTCTCTTGACTTGCAGAGCACTGTAGCAACTCCAAATGAATTTTTCTCCTTTAAAAAATGAAACAACTCAGTAAAAAAAAAAAAAAAATTCTTTCTCCCTCATAGAATCAAACGTCTCACATAATCAAAAAACAAAACACAAAAAATAAAACAAAATCTATTTCTTATTATAACAGCAAAGTTGAATCAGAACAAGAAAATAAGAGGGAAAAAAAAAAAAAGTTAAGCCGATCTGACCCAGTCTGGCGGTGGGGAGGAGGAATAGTGGCAGTGGGAAGGCAGACGAGGCGCTGCTGCTTGTTGAACCCCGATCTACACCGGCTTTGTCCTTCCGGCGACACTTGATCTCCACCGGCCTTCTCCCTCTCTCCTATGCTGCGTTCTTTCTCCCTCTATCTCTTCTATTTTCTCTGATGTGATAAATGTGTAACTATGAAGTAAATAGAATAACGGATTTTATTAAAAAATAACTATAAAACCCAATCTATATTATTAGTTAGGCAACGTTTCAAACATATTTGGTTTCTAACAATTTGAGTTCTTTGCACTCGATTTTGCCCAGTGAATTTGCACTTGGAAATCGAGTGTTTGACACTCGATTTTCTCGAAGCAAAATCGAGTCCTTTGGACTCGATTTGTTAGAAATGAAATTTGTTTCAAACCTTGCCTAACTAATAATATAGTTTGAGTTTTATAGTTATTTTTTAATAAAACCTAGAATAACGTGTCTCAATATATATATATATATATATATATTTATATTTATAAAAAGAACGGTTGAAGTTGAGTAATCAATTGGGTGTGAAAATGTGTGGTCTTTAAAATTAGTAGGTTGAAATAAAATTGAGTTAATCCCTTGGGTTTTTTTTTTTTTTTTTTTGGTATGTAATCCTCGGCGAAAATGGGAAACTAATTTCGTTTTTCAAACAATATAATTAGTAGGCCACTTTTTCAAACTATATAACTTTCTAACATCTCAAGCCTAAAAGGCTCGATTTTGGGCTTATAAACCGAGTCTCAAAGGCTCGGTTTTCATGTTTTGAGGCATCTTGACATGGCTCTTTTTCCACGTGGAGTCTATAAGACTCGATTTTCATACTCGATTCTCAGAAGCTCGATTTCTGTGGTCTAAGATTCCACGTAGACGCCACATGAAAATCGAGTCTTAGAGACTCGGTTTTCTAAAAGTGAAATCGAGTCTTAGAAACTCGATTTTTAAATTGTGGTGAAAAATTACTCCATGTGGCAATCATGTCTAGGTCCCTATATTAGATCTAATTTTTTGTCTGGGTCTCTCGGGTCTCATACACACATTCAGCAAGTCATACTCCCAACACTCATTGTAGTCTTCTCCTCTCTCACTCCCCTCTCACTCATACAATCTCAGCACATTTGCACATCCTCATGTCAGGTAAGGGTCTGTTGATTGTGCAGTGTATATAGTGTTAGTGGATTTTGCTAGTGTTAGTGTATATAGTGTTAAGATATATTTGTATCATGGGTATGTATCATGACTTTTGTTGTTTGGTTTTGATATTTGTCTTTAGTTTTTTTTTTTTTTTTTTTTACTTGAGTATGAAATTATAATCATTGATTGTATTTGTTAAGTTTTTATCATGGGTATGTATCATGAATTTCTTTTGTTGTTTGGTTTGATATTTTTCTTTAGTTTTTTTTTTTTTTTTTTTTTTGCTTGAGTATGAAAATCATTGAGTATTGTTAGGTTTTTATCATGTGTATGTATCATGAATTTCTTTTGTTGTTTGGTTTGATATTTTTCTTTAGTTTTTTTTTTTTTTTTTTTTTTGGCTTGAGTATGAAAATCATTGAGTATTGTTAGGTTTTTATCATGGGTATGTATCATGAATTTTTTTTTTATTATTTTTTTTTTTTTTTTGCTTTAGTATGAAAATCATTGAGTATTGTTACGTTTTTATCATGGGTATGTATCATGAATTTCTTTTTTTGTTTGGTTTGATATTTTTCTTTAATTTTTTTTTTTGCTTCAATATGAAATAATGATTGATATATTTAAGATGTATTCTTGGTATATTTGTATTGTTAGGTTTTTAATGTTTGTTGATGAATTTTGGGAAATCAGTAGGCTGAAAATCTCGAGCATCGATGATCTTGAGGCTGAGTCCTTAAAAAAAACAAATATAGAATCAGAGGAGACCGGTGGAGGCTAGCCCAGAGTCCTCTGATGGTAAAGTCAGTGGTTATAATTTCAAGCCAAAGAAGTATTTAAAGTTCTTCTTTTTTGTGGAAGTGTTTTTCATACCTTACTTCTTCATTTGGGAATGCTTATATAGTATTCATGGAATGGTTACTCATTTAACAATCATTCCTGTTATTGAGGAATTCAGAAGATTCAGAGATAACTTCCATAACTGTCATGGAAGTTACCTCATTGGGACTTGTACTCTATAACAGTTAATGGAGAGTTTGGTTCGTAACGACGCAACCTGTCCTTTACGTTTGGTGGAACTTGAATCATCAAAAGCCCAGGGCCCAATGACCTCGTCCGTCCATTACTAAGGACGGATGAGGTTTGCTTTAGGGACAAGCACAAGAGGGACGAGCGTAGGGGGGACGAGGTTATTAAGAGTATTTCCCTCATCCCATTCTTTACTTTTTGTCATGGACGGCCCATATGGACGAGATAAAACTTAGCGCATTTTCTTTACACTATCAATTGTATTGTTGTTTGGTTTGATATTTTTATTTATATTTTTGTTAGAGCTGATTTGAAATTTTGTAATGGGGGTGAGTTTTGTCCTTAGATTTTTTTTTTTTGTTTGAGTATGAAATGATAATAATTGTGTGTTTGTATGTGATGTGGGGTGAGTATATGCAAATGTGGGGTGACAAGTTGTAATTTTTGAAATTTGAGTAGATAGAAACGTTTTGCAATTGATGTTAAATGAAAGAGATAAAAATATGTCACTAACATATTATTACACTTGACTCTAATAAGTTCATAATCTCTGAAGAATATTTATATAAATGTATACTACGGTGGACCCCTTGTCAATACTGGAGAGATTGACGGATTCCCATTTAGAGGGCTGGGTATCGAATGCTACTACATGATGATACGTTGTAAAACTAAGACGTTAAATGATTTGAAGAAGAAAATAATTGAAGGATTGAATTTGAATCCTGCTTGTTATGACATAAAGATTATTTATCGTTACCCACAAGAAGTCCTTCATGAACGGATAAATTACGGGTATATGGTGATCATATACCCGTGGTCTCTAAGTCAATTACCCATGGTAAGGACATGTAAATGGTTACGCAAACAGTAGTAACAAGAATAGCATCAACAACCATAAGTAGATCGACAGTCTTTTTAAAACATGTTTCTTTTAAATTCCATAGTAGTATAAACCATAGCGTCTTTGTTTAGGACAGTACTAAAAGAAACACATCATTTAAGCACCTAAACTTGTTGATCCACATGCCCTGACAATAAACATGTGATTGAGCATGTGAACACAGTATGTTTGTTTAGCAAGATCACATATACTGAAACCAATTCCCTCTCAATAAATTAGCGTCTGGTCATCAATATTAAGGTTAAATGTAGCACACAAACCACCAAAGACGATGTAGCTTGAACAAGGGAATTAAGAACATGATCTTGGAATGGTAATATGTTCACAACATGATCTCGAGTATGTATGGTTGTTCATATTAAGTTTTATGCCAAATGGAGACCTTTAAGTAAGTTAAATTAAGTTCATAAGCATACTGATTTACATTAACTTGAATCTGTAAGAGTAATGAAATACTAAGAAATTAGAGACTTAAAGCTTAGTTTTGGATTATTATATAAGATTTTCATTTGATGTCACTTTCCATTGATATGTGTTTTAATACTTGAGTAAATTTATTATGGCTTGATTCAATGGTTTAATACCTAAAAGAAACACATGTACTTCAGTATCCCAACAAGTATATAAATATATATATATATATATATATATCCAATTTCTCCATTCTTAGTAACAATTTACCATAACTAACCATATCAAACTTAGATCAAAGTAAATTTTGATCAGCAAAGCACTAAAATTAAATCCTCAGCAAATATAAACAAACCTAGAAACCCAGAAACATAATCCGATCTTAAAAAACAATAAAACTTCGATCTTTTTTAATAGTTCTATTGGAAATTCAAAACAGAAACCAAAATAGAAAAAAATGAATTGAAACCAAAGTTTCTTTGATTTTTCCCACTGTTTCTTGGCAACCAAACAGTGAAACAAACTTTGAAGCGACTCACCTTTTTTTTTAGTTTTGAGAGACCACGTAGACTGAAGGCTCTATGAGTGAGAGTGGAGACTTTATCAAAGCTCTGTACACCTCACTGTGGCTTTATCAAATCTTTCGGCAAAGGTGATGAATGTGAAATAGACTGAGTGAGAGAAGAGGGTGAGTGAGAGTGGAGAGTGAGAGGCGTTAAATTTGAAAAAACCCCTATTTGAAACCAAGTCTCTAAGACTCGGTTTCCCAGTCTTCCACGTGGTTCAACCACGTCACAGCCAGATCGCCACATGGACACCACATGGGAAATCGAGTCTCTAAGACTCAATTTCCAGGTAGACCTCAGGCCAGGTCAGATTTGATCAAAACATGAAAACCGAGCCTCAAAGACTCGATTTATAGGCCCAAAATCGAGTCTTTGAGACTTGAGATATTAGTAAATAATATAGTTTGAGAACCGGGCCTACTAACTAAATAGTTGGGAAATCATGGTTAAATTCCAATTTTGGTCATAATCGTCTGATATGGTATTTAATATTAGATAGGTTTCTTTTTTTGAGAAAAAATAGAAAGAGATAATTAATTAATTAATTATAAGTTATTTAATTATTAAATAACAATAATAATAATAATAATAATAATAATCTAAAAAAAATAAGTTGTGAAAAATTTAATGCATAAATTCATTCCAAATTACATAGATTTGATCAATTTCAAGACTAATATAGATTTGATAAATGAAAAATAATGCAAGCATGAAAAATATGATCATAAAAAAAAAGACCATTGGAAAGTATGATTGTTGAAAATTTTTAAAATGTTACCATTGGGGGATTTAAAAGTATAGTTAATGGGAATTAGAAAAATATAATAGTTGGGAATGCATAAAGAAATATTAAAAAAAGAATAAATGAAAATTAAAGAAATAATGAAAAAATAATATTTAAATGGGATAGAGAAATGATAGAGAATTTGTTTGAATGTGTATTCGAAAAAGTAAGTATGTAAAAGGTAAATGCAACTTTTCACTCTCCAAACAATACAAAATTTTAGAGAAGTTGTTGAAGATGCTCTTAGACTATTTGGTTCAGTGGAAGGGAAGGGAAGGGAGGAGAAGAGAAAAGAAAAGGTAAGAAAAAGAAAAAAGAGTGGGGGAAAGAAAGTTGTATGGACCACGTTTGAACTTCAAGCCCAACAGGGGAGTGGATTCTAGCCCAAAGAGCCCAAAACAATAAATTTGTAGAGAGTAGGTTAGAAAACTGGGCTTTAGTGAATTAAACAACGAACCAATGGACTTTGATGATAAAGAAAGAAAGATAGCAGAAGTTTGTTAAAGAAAAACATCCTCGGCCAAGTCAGAGGAGACTGATTCTTAGATACTACTCTTAAAACTTTGTTACAAGTCTAGTTCTGGATTGCTATAGTGTTTCTTTCTTGAATATCTGATCCCCTTTCCTCCGGGGGTTTCTTACATTATATACCCCCTTCCCGGTGATCTTGGCCCTCCATTTGTCAATCATCCAAGCCACTACTTGAGTACTCGTTCCATCAAACACTCATTCTGGCTTTCTATGAGTTACGGTTGCCAAGGAAACACTGTCCAGGAGTCTTCTCCACATAAATGCGGTTAGAAAAGTAGCTGCAATGCATTTAATGCGATGGCAGCAGCTTTTCCTTAAATTTTTTTAGGTTCCCTTCGTTCTTGTGTGTTTGTGAGGCACGCTTCCACCACTGGAGCTTTTATGGAGTTCATTTTCGTAGTGGGAATTCATACTTGAGACGTATCTACCGTAGCCGAGGAGGAATTACTTTTTGGACCCCCTTCTATTCATTTCTTACTCATGAGGCTTTAAACTGGAACCCCCACAACCATTTGCCCCTCCTCAGACATACCAACGTCCTCGGATAAAGCCCAATGCCCAATATCTAGCTTTGGGCCCCTACCCCCACAAAAGTATTTCACCTTATGTGTTTGGATACGAAGAGAAACAGAAAGGAAAGATGTGAGATATAAATGTCATTTCACAAAAATAGACAAGACCTTTTGAGGGTACAAGGATAATTTTAAGGGAAAAAAATAATGGATTCTACAAAAGCCTTTTTCCCTCCCATTCTTCCTCCTTTTTGTTTTCTTTTCTAACCATACAAAGGAAATTCATTCCTTTCTTCTTCTTTTTTCCTTCCTCTTCCATCAAACCAAACAAAGCCTTAATCCACAAAATGAAAAGGCACATGTTTTCGGTGTTTTTAAAAGTAATCACAGGATAAATTTGTATAGTTACGTGAATTAGTAAACGAAAAACCTGACATTTTGCTTTTATATTATTACATATGAGAAATATTAAGTCCACAATATTTTCATAATATTTGCATAATAAATTCCATGTGGCAAATTGTTATTGGTGGGGTAGAAAAGTAATTTCAGTGGTAGGTTTAAATTAGATCAAATAACAACTAACCACCTATGATTTATTGTGAAAATGTTATAGTTATAGCATCTCTCTTATTATATAGATTTAGATTTAGATATAAATATAGATTACTGTAATTTGGGGTTAGTGGAAGTGCATTCACTTGAACAAGAAAAATAAAACATTCCCAAGAGACAACAATATTTAATGTGGTTGGTTGATTTCACGCATACGTCCATGAGGAACACCAACCAAAATATCTGCTATGATTGATATGGAATGTATCATAATAAAAGAGAGTTTTTTTTTTTTTTTTTAAACAACCTTATATTTTAAGAGTATATAACATTAATTACAATTCTTCTTTCTTATAATAACTAAATCTTATATTAATTACTTTCTCCAAAAAAAAAAATCTTATATTAATTACATTTTTTTTTTCATAAATTAAATAATTTTCAAATAGCACACTTTTTTTTTTTTTTTTTTTGAGAAAAGAAATAGCACACATATTGTTCAACAACAAAATCTCTACTATCAATTATTGTGATACCTACATTCATAGGCAACGCTGTTGGGGACATATTTTTATGTAATTGGCATATCCTTTGACAAAACGCATTTTACTTGTATTTGGGTAAATCTAAGTAGGTTCAAGATGATCATTACAAGTGGTTAAATTGAAGACATGAAGACTATTCAAGAACTGCTCAAGAAAAGTGCAAATTTGCAGGTCTCAATACCTGCTCGATAGAATCTCGATCTGTCGAGGTTCATTAAAGCTCGACAGCTGGTCGATCGATTGAGCTTATGAGTTTTCAGATTATAGTCACAACATTTTATTCTAAAAGGCTATTTGTTTATGGGTTTTGTATAATCCTTATAGGACTAGGAAAACCCAAGGTTTGTGGGTTTGTATAATCCTTATTGGACTAGGAAAGCCCAAGGTTTGTGTAAACCTATTTCGAATAGGAGAGCCCATTAAGCTCCTATTTAAAGGAGGTGGGAAAAAGAAAATCCTAACCCTAGAGAGCTTCATAAGGTTTTCTTCTTAAAACCCTAGCCTCCTCCTACAGAAGAAAGAGTTCTTGCTGCATTTCTTGTACGCCTTTGGGTTCTGTAACCAAGCAAAGTCTCTTGCACCAACATTGAAGATCTTATTGGTGTTTCTGTGTGAAGCTGCAGCAAATCAACTACAACAATCAAAGGGTTGCTGTGGAGTTAGTCACGTACTGGGGTTCGTGCAAAGGAGTAAGCCGCGTACTGGGATCCGCGCATCAAATTGGTTAGTCACGTACTTGGGAGCCGTGCATTAAAAGGGGAAATTGTCACTATAGAACAAGTCCAATTGGGTATTGGGGTAAGGGTTCAACTGTAGGTTGGTAAGGTACTTGGATTCCTTTACTTGTAACCGCTTGTTGTGATAATAGTGGAGTTTCGGGAGTGGTGACCTAAAAATCACCCGGTGGGGTTTTTGCCGCAAGGGTTTTCCCCATTCGTAAACAAATCACCATGTCATTTAATTTCCGCTGCATATTTAGTTATTTGGTGATTTGTTTGTGCTTCCACGTATTTGCATGTTAAATTGATTAATTAATAACTTGGCTAATTAATTAATTGGTTTAATCACAAGGGGTCATTCAGTTTGTGGCCTATCAAGTGGTATCAAAGCGGGCACACTCTGATTAGGGTTTAATCTTTGCTGTGTTTGATCCATTGACCCCTGTTTGTCATGGATAGAGGACAGTCGTTAATTATACCTCCTTTATTTGATAGGACTAACTACGCATACTGGAAAGTACGCATGAGAGCCTTTTTGCAGTCTTTAGATGAAAAAGTATGGCAAGCTGTAGAGATTGGCTGGACTAAGTCAGAGGAAGCGCCGGCCGATTGGGATGAAGCCAAGATCAAGGCGGCAAACTTCAACAGCAGAGCGTTGAATGCCCTATTCAGCGTAGTCACTAATGAGGAGTTCAAAAAGATATCATCAACTGAAACTGCTAAGGAGGCGTGGACTATCCTCCAGACAACCTATGAAGGAACAAAGGCTGTCAAAGATTCAAAGCTTCAGAGGCTCACTACAAGCTTTGAAGAGATTAAGATGGAGGAGGATGAGTCGTTTGATGAGTTCTATGCCAAGCTCAACGACATAGTAAACTCAGCCTTCAATCTTAGGAAAACCATCCCTGAACCCAAGATTGTGAGGAAAGTGCTCAGATCTCTACCCGAGAGATTCCATGCCAAGATTACGGCAATAGAGGAATCAAAGGATATTGACAAGATTCCTTTGACTGAGTTGGTTGGAAACTTGCAGACCTATGAGCTAGGGTTATCTAGGATTGGCAAGTCAAGTAAAGGCAAGAGCATGGCCTTAAAGGCAAAAAGCAGTGATACAGATGAGTCTTCCGATGATGAAGATTCCAAGATTAAGTCCTACATCACTAGGCAGTTCAAGAAATTCATGAAGAATGCCAATGGAAAGGGCTTTGACAAGGATCGTAGGCAATCCAATTCTTCTCAATTTAAGAGCCAAGACAAAGGGAAGAAGGATGCTAAGGATGGCAGTCAGTATACTGTTCCTGTAGGACCAAAGTGCTTTGGTTGTCATGGATTCGGACACATGAAACATGAGTGTCCTACATATCTCAAGAGCATTGGAAAAAGCAAGGCACTTGCTGCAACCTTGAGTGACACTGAGTCTGAAGATGATTCCGACAATGAAGATGATGGAATCTTAAATGCCTTCACTGCCACAGTCAATCCTATTGAAGGGATTGTTGAAGAAGTGGAAGAAGAAGAAGAATTGGTGGATTCTAAGTGTGAGAAGATGGATGATCAAGATGATATCCATTCAGCTTATGAGAAACTATACAAGCACTCTGAGAAGCATGAGAAATTGTATAGGCTGGCTACCAAGAAGCTCAGTGATGTGGAACTTGATCGTGAAGAGTTGTCCACAAAGTTTGATGAGGCGAATCAAACTATTGGTGCACTGAGGTTTGAGAACAATTTCTTGGCTGAGAAGACCAAAAAGCTTGAAGCAGAGCTGTTTCAAGTTAAAGCTCGACTAGAGAGGACTTCAAGTACAAAGCTTGATGAGATTCTCAGTAATCAGAAATTTGCTTCGGATCGAACAGGTTTAGGGTATGGTCTTTCTTCCTCTCATATATGCTTCTACTAGTGCTATTATTTTTGTTTCTCCTGCTAATAATGTTAAAATTGAAAACACTGAGGTTAAAACTGAATTAGCTAGTGAGAACCTAGACAAGAGTAAATCTATCTTAGGAGCACCCCCTAAGCAAGATAAGAAAAATGCTAAAAACCTTAGGGCTAAGAAGGCTAACTCTCAAAAGCCTAAACAAAAGAAGAAACATCTCTGTCATCATTGTGGAGCTGTCGGTCATACTCGACCAAATTGCTATAAGTGGTTAGCCACTCAACAGAGCAACGACATGATAGCATCTGGAAGCCAAAATCAGCTTCAATCCTCTCTCGCTCCTCTTGGAGATCTTCTGAAAACCCTCATAATCCTTTCGAACTTGAACGGTTTCAATTCTTCCCCCTCATCGCCGGTTCAAGGGTTCAATCAAAGGAAAGGTTCTTCCAAAGTGTGGAAGAAAAAGGACTCTAAGTGATTTCATCACTTTCTTCTATATTCTTGTTTTTGCTTGTTGCATTACTTGTGTGTTTTGCATTTTTTTTAATCAGTCTAGTTTTATGCTTTGCTTTGATTACATGTTTTTGTTTGTTTATTTTCAGTTTTGTTTATTTTGTTTTTGATATAAAAATTAAAAAAAAAATTTTGAAAAATCAGAAAATACAAAAACAGTGTGTGTTTTGTGTACTTTGGTATTTGTGTACCTTCGATGGCCATTGAAACAAAGTTTTCTAAACTTTGTATCTCTTATAACTTAGATGAGCATCTCTATGCACAACTAAGCAAGTGAGCTTTGTGGCTCTTATTTGTGATGAGTAAGATTAAGTTATCTCTTGGACTTAACACTCATATCACTCTTTTTGACGGGTAGGACTAGAAAATCCTAAGAAAAAGGCATAAATAATCATCTCACCACTTTTGCCCGCCAATCATAATATGACACCTGTATGCTTCGGCATAGCAAAAGTGCAGTGTCATAGACACCTGTATGCTTTGGCATAGCAAAAGTGCAGTGTCAAAGACATCCGTATGCTTCGGCATAACAAAAGTGCAATGTCTATGTTTAACATATTGGGTATTTCTTTTCTCTCTTATATGCCCATGCATGATATGCTTAAAAGAAAATATGCAAAGAAAATATAGAACAAAAAGATTAAAAATGCTTTAAATATGATTGCAAGCATGTTTTCTAGGAGATGTGGAAGTTATAGGATGTACCTCAAAGGTGATAGTCCCCATCAAACAGTTATGATTGTGTGTGAGTTAAAGTTATTTTCTCATATCTCAGATCGTCATAACATGTGTACACATATGCAATCTTGTGATGTTTTTCACACACAACACGCAATATTCTTTGCTACTCTTGATACATGTGCAGGTACAATGTGATTTGGTCATCACAAGTGTTTACAAGTGCTAATGTATGCTCACTAAACTGTCTTGACTTGTTTTTGAAAAATAAAATTGGTAAGACTTGTTTAGTGTGTGTGTGTGTTTCTGAGGATCCATATGCTTAAAATGTTTAATGAGAGATGATTTTGAGAGCTTAGTATGTTGATTGGATCATTGGTTGAGGTACATGTTGGATTGCATTCATGTCTGTGTTTTTCTCTTCTCAAAAAACTGTTTTCAAAAGCAAGCTCGACACCTCCTCGATACCTAGTTTTCTGTCGATATTCTCAAGCTTTTTCTTATTGCAATCTCAACACCTCCTGGACACTTGGTGGATCAATCGAGAAAATTTCTGTCTCCTCAATAGCTTCTCGACACTTGATGGATCGATCGAGCTTCTGTTCTTGTGTCTTTGCTTTCTTTCTCGACACCTCTCGATCGATCGAGATCCCCTTGCATGCATTTCTTTTTTTTTGTTTTGCATTTTTTTTCCTTGGTATCCATAGCATCTTTTTTTTTCTTTTCTTGTTGGTCTATGGTTCCTTGTTCTCCTCATTTCCCTCTTTGTCAGTTTCTGTCTGTCTCCTGTCATGTCTTCTGGCCTTTGATGCCCTTTGACAATCGTGTCAAAAAGGGTGAGAAATTTGAGAATTGAATGTCATTCCTCAGGGAGAGTAATAGACTTAGGGGGAGAACTTCATGTTTAAGGGAAGAAACTTTTTGATGTAACTAACTTAGGGGGAGAGTTAATATGATACACATTGATATTGATATACTTTTTTATGTTGTGTATCTTTTGGTTTTGTAACCATTTACATACATCATGTGTTGATTCTATATTTGATAATGATATATGTGTTTCACTCTATATCTCACATGTGTTGTTTATTTTCTCTCTTTATACACATGTTTCTTATTTATTTAACTTGTCATTATTTTCCACATGGTACCGTGATGTGTTTTGTTTAGTTCCTTTCAGGAAAGACAAGTTAAAGCCAAGTCAAGATTCCAAACCTTCTTCTTGCAGCAACTTCCAAGGTTCAGATCTTTTAGACTAGGCTTATTTATTATGTAATCTTGAGTAGAATGTATTCTAGGACATTCAATGTACTCTTGTGGTTTTGTCACGGATTGCTAAAGGGAGAGATTGTTGGGGACATATTTTTATGTAATTAGCATATCCTTTGACAAAACGCACTTTACTTGTATTTGGGTAAATCTAAGTAGGTTCAAGATGATCATTATAAGTGGTTAAATTGAAGACATGAAGACTACTCAAGAACTGCTCAAGAAAAGTGCAAATTTGCAGGTCTCGATACCTACTCGATAGAATCTCGATCTGTCAAGGTTCATTAAATCTCGACAGCTGGTCGATCGATCAAGCTTATGAGTTTTCAAATTATAGCCACAACGTTTTATTCTAAAAGGCTATTTGTTTAGGAAACCCAAGGTTTGTGGGTTTGTATAATCCTTATTGGACTAGGAAAGCCCAAGGTTTGTGTAAACCTATTTGGAATAGGAGAGCCCATTAAGCTCCTATTTAAAGGAGGTGGGAAAAAGAAAAACATAACCCTAGAGAGTTTCATAAGATTTTCTTTTTAAAACCATAGCCTCCTCCTACAGAAGAAAGAGTTCTTGCTGCGTTTCTTGTACGCCTTTGGGTTCTGTAACCAAGCAAAATCTCTTGCACCAACATTGAAGATCTTATTAGTGTTTCTGTGTGAAGCTGCTGCAAATCAACTACAACAATCAAAGGGTTGCTGTGGAGTTAGTCACGTACTGGGATTCGTGCAAAGGAGTAAGCCGCGTACTGGGATCCGCGCATCAAATTGGTTAGTCATGTACTTGGGAGCCATGTATCAAAAGGGAAAATTGTCACTACAGAACAAGTCCAATTGGGTATTGGGGTAAGGGTTCAACTGTAGGTTGGTAAGGTACTTGGATTCCTTTACTTGTAACCGCTTGTTGTGATAATAGTGGAGTTTCGGGAGTGGTGACCTGAAAATCACCTGGTGGGGTTTTTGCCGTAAGGGTTTTCCCCATTCGTAAACAAATCACCGTGTCATTTAATTTCCGCTGCATATTTAGTTTATTGGTGATTTGTTTGTACTTCCACGTATTTGCATGATTAATTGATTAATTAATAACTTGGCTAATTAATTAATTGGTTTAATCACAAGGGGTCATTCAGTTTGTGGCCTATCAAATGCTAATTAAAATATTCACTATCAATGATATGAATTAGAACAACATTAATTAATACTCACAAATCATATGAAAACACTCTCAAAGCCTCACCAACATAAACATAACCTCTCACAAACACAATCTCACAATCCTAAAGCCCAAGTACACCCAATAACTCTCTCACACCCACAAAACAACAAATTCTCAATACATAACAACGGGTAATCTTTCAATCCCAAATATTTGACCAACTATTATTTGAAGAAACCTAATTCATATTCTTCTAGGAACTTTCTCCCCGTCCCATGTGGGAGGAACCGTTGGCAAAAACTACCAAACCCTTTTCAACAAGGAAAATGCTAGAGATACATACTTTTTACCCCCAAAAAAAAAAAAAAATTACAAACTACTAATGTGACATGTGATTATTGGTAAATGAAAAAAATGATGTTAGTGGTGGCCTAGCAGGGGTGGAGCCATAAATTTTTGTTGTTGGGGGGGGGGGGGGGGGGGGCTAAGTTGTGATACTAATATATTTATTAAGACAACCTCTCTCTCTCTCTCTCTCACACACACACACATATATATACACACATGCACTTTTTTTATTATACACTCACATATATACACACACTTTTTAATTTGATAAGTTATATATATACTCACACCCAAAAAAAAAAAGAGCTTAATATTTTCTATCAAAATTATGTTTGATGGTAATCTTTCATAAAATAAATTCATTTTTACCATTTTCATAGTGAAATCTTTAAAATTTTCATTTTCAATACAAATTATCAAATATTATACTAAAGTAAGTAAAAAAATCTTTCAATTGAACTAATGAAATTTTCAAAAACATGAATAATTCAAAACTTAGAGGAATAAGTTAATCTCCAGACATATTTGAAGTTATCTTACTCTAACCTATTATGTGATAACTAAAGAGACATTTCACTTGTAGCTTTAATGATAATATTTTTTTAATGAGTCAATAACTTGTTAATCACCATATAACGAGTTGAAAAAGATAGATTTAAACATGTTTGTGCTAAACTTTATCAAATATTTAACAAATATAAGAGCATATTTTACAATAAAAAATAAAATTGAGAATAATAAAGTTATGTCTCTATAATTATTAGACCAATTTTTTTTTTAAGAGTATAATTGGACTAATTCAAATATTTGGGGGGCCAACTTTTATTTTTGTAGGCTAAATTTTGAAAATATTAAAATAATTATTTATATATATTAAAGGAAATTTCAAAATTTTGGGGATGGCCCCCACCTGTATACATAGTTCCGCCCTTGGGGCTCAGATAAGAACTAGTAAAAAGTTGGTCACAACAACAATTTGTAAAAATGTTATAAAATAATTTGTCTCTGTACCATTACTCTTTCAACAATGCCTATATATAAGGATTTTTTTTTTTTGATTATTTAATGGATAAAGGATACCTAATTTTCAACTAAAAATCATATTTCCTTTTTATGTCAAGGATAATCCTTATCTTCCACTCCAAAAACAAATCTTTCCTTCTATGTCAAGGAAAACCCAAACCAAAAGTAATTACGAATTTAAAGCAATATTCAAGGACAATAAATTAATTCAATTTATTTATATAACAAATAAGAGGTAGGACAAAAATATTGATAATTCATATTTACTTATCTTTCTTGTGATATATATTTAAGTTAGTTAGTAATTAAAAAAAAAAGAAAAAAGAAAAAAGAAAGAGGCAGGACACAAATATTGATAATTCATATTTACTTTTTTTTTAGAGAGAGAGAGAGAGAGATATATATATATATATATATATATATAAAAGTTAGTTAGGCCTTATTTGGATTAGGGGTGTTCTGAGTCATATGACTGGAAACTCATAACTGAGTTTGAGAATTACGTGAGACCCACGCAATTTTTTTTGTTTGGCTTGATTTCCTAATTTTGTTTTCATCACTCAAACTCAAAAATTTTGAGTGAGAGTAATGAAAACTAAAAACACCGAATTGGTGTTTTCAGTTTCTGAGATCCATCACTCAGTGGCAGAAATGTAAATTTTTTGCCACTGTGGGGCCCAAATGTGTTGATGCGTTACCTCTCTCTCTTACTTTATCCTCTCTCTTTCTTCTCCCACTTTTTTCTTTTTCTTTCTTTCTCCGGTTTCTCTCTCTCTCTCTCTCTCTCTCTCTGTTTTCTCTTTCTTTCTTCATTTCTCTAGTTCTTTCTTTCTTCCTTTCTTTGGTTCAGCCCAGTTCCTTTCTCGGTGTAGAGGGCAAAATTGGGATTCTGATTTAGGGGAGGAATGGTGGAGCAGCCCCAGTCGACGCCGTAGAGGACGCAGGTGGGGCAGACGTGGAGGAGGATGACGTGGTCGCTGGGGTGGAGGTAGTTCTCGATGGCCCATTTGACGGCGTAGGCACTCTCGTCGCTTAAGTCGACGGCGATCGCGATCTTGCGGTGTGGGTGGGTCACCGTTAGGGACATCATCACGGAAGTGGTGCTTTTGTGAGTTTTGTTCGGTGGGAAAGGTTGTGTTGTGTTGTGTGTGAAGAAAGAATATTGAAGAGTGAGAGGTGGAATGGTAATGTGAAATTTATTTTGATGAATTGGTTTTGATTTTGTTGATGGTTGATAAATGGGTTTTGTTAATGAATGGGTTTTGTTGATGGTTGCTGGGTTTGTGGTGGTGGATCGGTTTGTAGTGGTTGATGGTGGCTAGTGGTTGGGTTAGTAGTGGTGGATTGGTAGTGGTTGATGGCGCCGGTGAGTGGCTGTGGGTTGAAGGGAGGGAGAAGATAGAGAGATAGAGATGGAGAGACGTGGGTAGCAACGGTGTTGCACTGGGTAGTGTCAGTGGTGGGCTCCACAAGTTTGGGGAAAAATGGTAGAAATATGTAACTGAGAACTCAACCCAAACATGTGATTTGCAATTTTTGAGTGAAACTGAGTTTGAGAATTGAGTTATGAATTTTGGGTTTGAGTTATGAAAATTGAAAACTGAGAACTGAAAATTGAGTCAGCTCTAAACCAAACGGGCCCTAAGTATGTAAGTGAGAAATGGCATACCTGAAAATTGCGAAGGAATGAAGAAGAATGCTTCTTAAGGCTTTAGCTGTGAGGGCCCGTTTGGTTTAGAGCTAACTCAATTTTCAGTTCTCAGTTTTCAATTTTCATAACTCAAACCCAAAATTCATAACTCAATTCTCAAACTCAGTTTCACTCAAAAATTGCAAATCACATGTTTGGGTTGAGTTCTCAGTTACATATTTCTACCATTTTTCCCCAAACTTGTGGAGCCCACCACTGACACTACCCAGTGCAACACCGTTGCTACCCACGTCTCTCCATCTCTATCTCTCTATCTTCTCCCTCCCTTCAACCCACAGCCACTCACCGGCGCCATCAACCACTACCAATCCACCACTACTAACCCAACCACTAGCCACCATCAACCACTACAAACCGATCCACCACCACAAACCCAGCAACCATCAACAAAACCCATTCATTAACAAAACCCATTTATCAACCATCAACAAAATCAAAACCAATTCATCAAAATAAATTTCACATTACCATTCCACCTCTCACTCTTCAATATTCTTTCTTCACACACAACACAACACAACCTTTCCCACCGGACAAAACTCACAAAAGCACCACTTCCGTGATGATGTCCCTAACGGTGACCCACCCACACCGCAAGATCGCGATCGCCGTCGACTTAAGCGACGAGAGTGCCTACGCCGTCAAATGGGCCATCGAGAACTACCTCCACCCCAGCGACCACGTCATCCTCCTCCACGTCTGCCCCACCTGCGTCCTCTACGGCGTCGACTGGGGCTGCTCCACCATTCCTCCCCTAAATCAGAATCCCAATTTTGCCCTCTACACCGAGAAAGGAACTGGGCTGAACCAAAGAAAGGAAGAAAGAAAGAACTAGAGAAATGAAGAAAGAAAGAAAAAACAGAGAGAGAGAGAGAGAAACCGGAGAAAGAAAGAAAAAGAAAAAAGTGGGAGAAGAAAGAGAGAGGATAAAGTAAGAGAGAGAGAGAGGTAACGCATCAACACATTTGGGCCCCACAGTGGCAAAAAATTTACATTTCTGCCACTGAGTGATGGATCTCAGAAACTGAAAACACCAATTCGGTGTTTTCAGTTTTCATTACTCTCACTCAAAATTTTTGAGTTTGAGTGATGAAAAAAAAATTAGGAAATCAAGCCAAACAAAAAAAATTGCGTGGGTCTCACGTAATTCTCAAACTCAGTTATGAGTTTCCAGTCATATGACTCAGAACACCCCTAATCCAAACAGGGCCTTATATTCTGCATTCTTTAGATTTGGATTAAGAGAAATTCTCAGGACCCATTTTAGAGTACATCAAAAAATTTAAATTTTTTTAGTTGATGAGAAGTGAGAACAAGCTGGGCTACTATTATATTAACTGTTTTGTTTACTTAGATTTTCCATAAGTGAATATGGTGTATGGGGTGGAGTTTGTTGAATAATTGACTTCGCGCATTTTGATTTTCTTAAAATAAAAAAAAATAAAAAATAAAAACCTCATTTTGATGATTATGTATGGTTTATTGTGAAGGGTTGCGGCCAAACTTGTTGGCGGCTGCCTGTAATGTTGGCTGCTGTTGAGCAAGGGTTAAACAATGAGTTTTGGCCATGGGGCCTGTTTTTAGTATTGAAACAATGAAACATAATTAAAGTTATTAAATTATACACATTTGTATATCTATGCAATATTCAAAATCCACTTAGTGCGTGTGTAATTACCAATTAAAGAAAATTTGAACGTATATGCTTTGACAAATAAAAATCTACTGTACCATTTGGAGTATTCCACTTTATGCTTCACGAATCCCATCTTGTCTCTCTCACACACACACATATACAAAACTTTAAAATGAAAAAAAAAAAAAAAGAAAAAAAAACAGGCATATGGCTTATTGCAATTGATAGAGTATAAAGTCGAACACTTCATCTTTGAGTGGGACAAAGGATTTTTATTCATGCTTATTGTTTCTATTTCTTTTAATGAAGCTTTCATAGTTTCTAAATGTTGTGTGTGTATGGTGTGCCAACCTGTGCTTCCATGTTTTTGTTCTTTCATCATGTGTGATGTTCCACCTTTGAATTTTTTCTTAAGAACAGGACGTGCACCATTTATCAAATGCCTCACCGTTATTCTCCTTAGACTTCAAAGCTTTCGCAACTGTTAGGGAATTGTCTCCAGATTTTTATCTTGTAACCCCACGTCTTTTGCAATGTCAAGTGCTACCTCTGCTACAAAAGCTTTCATTTCCTCCATCGCGGCTATGATAATTCTCACTTTTGCTCATACCTGCTATCACAAAGCGCTTATTATCTCTAACCACAGCCCCATTCCCGCTTTACATTGAATTTGTACACCCTCAGTAGAGGAGGTATCAACATGCCTCGTGTATCAACTCTGGTCGGTTCCATAATGGTAACTTGACAAAATTCTTACTTGTATTCCACTGCATTGCCTATTATCAAATATCAATGCAGTTGTTTTTCTTTTACAACTGCATCTTATCCAATATTTATGATTCCATAGTGTCCATGAGAATGTTAAAAATAATTTTTGACCATCCTCTCCTTGTTATTCCACTATTGCCCATGTAAGGTTGAAATTTATCAACCATCTTATTGGCTTTATTCCGTGCCAATTTGCTTGTAATTTAGCACTTAGTAACCTTGTATTTAGGTGGGATTCATGTAAGGGTAGTGTGTGAAGAGAGTGCAAGAAAAGCTCAAGTTTGTGCAAAGAAACAGAGTTTTGCGGCTAGGACTCGCGACTGGCAAGCCGCCAACTGCAGGCACGTGAGAAGCACACAGGGGAGCTGAAGGGTCGCGCCAGCTGTCGCACTACAGGACAAAATTCCCAGGCTGGCCAGACCGTTACGTCGCGACTTGAACTCGCGACTTGGACAAGCCGCGAGGCCAAGCTGCCAACCAGCCCTGTTTGGCAAAAACTGTCTCTTCGTATTCCAAACACACACCATTATATATAGACCCTTATACCCACTAAATGGTGAGAGCTTCCAGAGAGAAAAATTGAGAGAGAAACCCTAGAAAAAAACAAGATTGCCTCATCCCCAATCTTGACTAAGAGACTCCTCAAATTCCTCTACTCTTTTCCTCTCCATTGTCATACCCTTGAGAGGTTCTTTGCCAAATCCTTATCTCACCATACCCACGTCTGTGAGAAGGTTTATTTGGTGCTTTTGGGAAGCAGTTAGGAAGGAACCAATATACATTGGTTGATGCTATGGTCTAGTAGCGGAATCCGGTAAGCTAGAAAAGAAAAAGGTTCGGTGCAACCTCGTTGGAGCAGGAAGCTTGGAGGGCTTAGGTACCTGGGTAGATTAGGCTTGGAGGGTCTATTGCTGTTCATGTATTCCAACTACATTTTCTAGTGGATTATTGACCGCTTGGAGGGCGGCGGAGAGGTTTTACGCTGAGGGTTTCGGTTTTCTCTTTGATAACACATCGCGTGTTGTCTTTGTGTTTGCATCTCTCTTCCCTTTTATCTTTACCATTTAATTACTGTTGTGATTGTGATTATTTATGGTTTAGATTGTTTATCAATTCTGTTATAAGTTTGTTATCATTTTCCGCACATACGTTGTTTGATATATAGCTTGAATTGGTAATTTTGTAATTGGGGGTCTAAACGTTCAAGGGTGTTTCATACCCATTTTGAACTTTCAGCCTAAACTATCTTGGTAAAGTCCATTTTCTTAGGGCTTCCAGCAGTTTTAGAGTGAAAGGGGTTGATCCTCCATACCTCTTTTGCAAGCTAACATTCCCACAATGCATAGTTTACTGTTTCATTGGACTTCTTGCATACTTCGATATTTTCTCTTGTAAGATTTCTCCTTTCCAAATTTCCTTTGGTGGGTTGGCACACCATGCAAAGAATCTGATTTTGTTTGGCAGCTTCATTTGCCAAACTTTCTTCCATAGCATCTTTGAGCCATTGCTATTGGAACTCTCTCCTTGATTCTCCTAATTTTTACGCTCTATGGCCAGGTTATGTGCACTCCTCACCATTAATCTACCTATGGAATTTCTATTTCAAATTACTTTGTCCTAAGGCAGCTTGGAACTCATGGTGCTCTTCTTATTATTTCGGCTTCCATGGATTATATCTGTATTCTGTCTTTTCCTTTCTTTATCAATTAGTTCTTTCACCCATACATACTCACTAGGAGCTCATTCGTCCATCTCTCCGCTTTGTCCCCAAATGTATAACTTCTTTCACTTCAAGATTGCTTATCCATCCAAAGGATGTGTTATGTCTTGGTCTTGCTTCCAAGAATGAGCATGTGAGGAAGTATTTTTCCTTGAACACTGTATAGAGAAGGACCAGGTGTTGTGCATAAGACACCACCCTTGTTTTGCTGAAAGAGCAAGGTAAAAAGCTCAGAGGTTTTGGAAATCCATGCCCCCATGCAACTTTGATTTGCTTTCAGTCTACAATTTTGATGAAATTTTTTTATGTATTATGTTTTTCATAAGACGCCATCCTTATTTTTCTAAAAGAGCAAGGTGAATTCATAATAATAATAATAATAATAAAAAGTGAGGTTAAAAGCTTAGAGGTTTCAGAAATCCATGCCCCCATGCAATTTTGATTGCCTCCAGTCTACAATTTTGGTAAATAATCAGTACTTCATCCATTAGAGTGTTGGCAGGGATGCTTTTAGCAACACATAATATCCAAGGTGTGGTCAGCCACGCCTCTTTCCGTCATGTGGATTCTGTGTTATGAACTAAACATGAGGTTCTTTGATGGGGTGGAACATCCTTCCTTTTAATCAAAGAGCACATTTTGAGATCCTTGTACAACTAGATGCAGGCTCAGAGTTGCATCAATTTGATGTCCAAGTTGATTTCTTAGTTTTCCGATCTCTTTGTGATTTGTATTCTTTGATTTGGGAATGTTCACATCCTTTGTGCCACTCTCTCTCCTCTTTTTAATAAACATTGGACTTATCAAAAAAATATTTGGGATCCATTGGGTAATGTCTAAGTGAGCAGTAGATTTATTGTTTGGGTGGAGAAGAACTGGTTGGAAACATAGAGAATTTTTTACTCAGCATATAATCCCCTTACGCATATTGTGCGGTATATGGAGGGAGGGAAATAAACACATTATTCAATGGAGTGGAGATCTTGATTGGTGAGTTGAATATGTATTTTTGAGATTATTAGTTGGATGGTCTTGTATTCTTGGCACTAGCGATATGCACTATGTTGTGAACTTTGTAGACTCCATTTATTTTAGAATGTAATTCTTATATAAACTAATTTTTAGGGGAACTTTGTATCCCACAAGTGATGTGCAGTATGTCGTAGACTTTGTGCCCTCCATTTCTTTTAGAATGTGATTCTTATATGTTATATTCTTTAGAGGAGCTTAATAAATACTAGGGTCTAAAATGAAAATACTATTGATGGCCAAAACGAAATAAAACAATTTTTTTTTTTTTTTTTTGATAAATGATTTACAGACCAAGGCATATAATAATGAAAAGTTTTGAAGCAAGTCTTTTACTGTTTTACATTTTCATAGTGAAGCATTGTTTGTTGCACAGAAAACCAAGAACAAGTTGCAGTCTTTTTGATGGGTGGATCTGGCTTGACACCTTCTGGACAGCGGTGTCCGCTTCCCTTACAAAGGTCGAGTATTGTTTTGTTTTGTTTATGTTTTTTTGTTTAACATTTTGAACCAAATATATAATTCGGACGGAATGGCGAACATAATACTATTCTGCGATAAAAAGATTAATTATTTTGGTTCTAATTTCCTTTATTTGTCAATAGTCTTGTAGCTTGGGGACATAGCTTGCTCTCATTTATTAGGAAAACTAGGGTTCTTAATTTGTGTACTTTCCATCACTTAGATTCTCAGTTGAAAAGCCAAAGGCCTTGTAACTATATTAGCATCTCCCCATGCACAAAGTGCTTGGGGTCTAGGAGGGAAAGAGTTCGAGTTGTGAAGTTAGCAGCATGTTGTAATTATTTCTTAAAAAAAAAAAAAAGATTCTCAATTGAAGTAAAATTCAACTAGCACTTCCTTTTCACATAATACTAGGATGGAAGGTGAGGTTATGGTAATGCTCCACTGAATGTGTGAGTAACTTAACAGTACAAGAAAAAAAATTTGTTTGTGTTTTATGTATATATTTATATGTTTGCGTGAGTGCATCTTAAATTATCAATGCCTTATGAGATGATGGTATTTTGCAGAAAAATGAAGGCTGGCTAATATTTTGTTGGTATTGGGAATATATAGCAAGGGGAGAGCATTTTGTTCAAGTTTAATGATTCCGAAAGATATAGAAGAAAAGTTGGATCCATTGCTGGTTCATGCATAACAGTTTCTGCCCCCATACCCAATCCGATAAAGCGAGCAGCAGGTTTGGTTGTGCTATATTTTATTGGGAGATATGGTAGTGCTAGATATGGTTGAGGTAATTTACTGCTTCAAGAGATTTTATCGACTATTGCCCATTTCAAGTAACATGGTTTTGTTTTGCTGTAGAAGTAATAACATCTAAAATATTATTATATTTGTATAATTGTTATTTACGTTCTAGGAACTCTTGTAAATATTTTCACTATCATGATAATTATTATTTATTTTCTAAGTACAAACATTGAATTATCTTATTGAAGTATTGACTTATCTTTATATGCTAAAATGATTAATTGATGCACATTAATCAGTTGCTTTTCAAAATTTCCTTGATACTGTCTTTTGGACCTATAAGATGGGGACAGTCTGAAATTCATACTTGTTAGTATCTTGTGAATTTATTTATTTATTTTTTTGATGTTTGATCAAATAACCTATATAAAAGCAAAGTTAGATGTAACAAATGCATACATTGCCCTTTTCAGGATCCTTGCCTAATTTACCTAGGAAAAAGTTAGGTGAACTTAGTACTTTGTGCTGTTGTTAATTATCAAAAAATTTAGTGTTGTTGTAAGGTAATATTTTTGGATGTCAAATATTCAAGAAGCATATCGATCCCAAAGAAAGAGTTATCAACATGAATTACAAGATCATTATCATAATGATTAGGCAAGCGAAATTAAAATGGTAGAAGCTCTACTGTGTTGCATTTGAACATGAACATGATTCTCTATATAGTTATGGCGATGGTTTTCATTTTCTCCATAATTCATTGGTTGATGGAATTATATCTCCAAATGAAGAAAACGTACGGGAATCAACTTCCGTGGTGTGTTGGAAAATGTACATAGCTAGGATCATGTTTAAGTATTGCATTCCATAATTGATGAGTCCTTTTGCCTCTGCCAACCTATGATGAATGCCTTTTTTCTTTTTTCTTTTTTGGAAAATGGCATTGTGCAATTGGCAACAGTGGAGGAAGACTAAAAGCACAAGAAGGAAACTAAAGAAACAATAGAAGAAGTGATTTGGTTGTGCTCACTGTTTAAGATACCCTGGATGCTGTTGATGAAGGGACAGATGGGTATTCTTTGCTCCTGGCAACGAATAAAATATAGCCCTTCTTCATTGTTTATATTCAAACAAAAACCCAGAGGTGTATGGTCATTCTTTTTTCCTTATTAGCTTAAAGTAACATAGTGATGGGTATTTTACCAAGTTAATTTGAATAATAAATTGGACATTTCTTTTTTCATTTCCTCTATTTTTCAAATAATTTTTCATTTTTTGTGAGCATGGATTTTGACAGCCATGTTCATGTGTATCCTTTCCTTCATTCCTCCTTGTTCATGTGTATACTTTCGTAATTTCCTAGATTAACATGATTTGCTCAAAATAAATGATGAATTGAAAATAACTTCAGCGATTAAAAGTTTCAATAAGTGGGTTTTTTGTAATATGGGACAGTACTGATCTTTGTAGCATCAGACCTTGGAGTTAAATTATTTATTCGATTTTTATGTTTTGTCCAATTGTGTTTCAATAAAGAAATCTATCAAGAAAAGTCCATACGATCTAGCAAACATTCCAACGCTCCTGACTGTCACTGGCCATTGGTGGATGGGACACACACAAGTCACACAACTGAGAAGCAGGATGAGGAAGAGAGGAAAAAAAATTTTAAATAGCTAATGTAGGTGTATTCTTGTTAAAATAGTAAAAGTATAATTTTTTTGGGTTAATTTCGCTAAAACTGTGTAGATGCCAAGGTGAATGCTCTAAGGCTTCAATTGGATTGTGGACCTTGTTATAAACCGATTTTTAGATAACAACTCTAGCGCATGGTTTGGAGTGAACTAACGTTGGAGGAGGGGTGTTATGCGTGAAGCACAAAGGAACATATAATAATGCTAGCCAGATTAACTAATATATCAAACCTAAATTGAGATAGCACATGTAGAAGGAAAGACTAGTTGTCAATGGATTCTCTGGATCAGACCACCAATGGCATCAATATTTTGTCCAAATTATGAAACTAACTGATGGGCAAGGAAGCTGTAACTATGACATTGAGCTTGAGTCATGCCTCGAGAAGATAAAGAACTTCACTACTTGCATATTGGGCTTGTGGGAAATTTGTCACGAAAGTGGGTATCAAGTATCAACACATGGATTGAGCCACTCATGACTTCGGATGTGCATAACTAAAAGCATACCAAAACCTTCTGCAGGCATGATAAGCGTAATTGATTACTAACTGATGACAATAAAACATAATGGAATCTGATTAAAAGCTATGCCTATGAGCCACTTTTAGATTCTTTGATTAAAGCAATAAATAAAATTATAGACAAATCTATTTCTTTGTTTCGTGACGCAGAATTGTAGACTTTCGTAGTTCTGAAATTCAAACTCAAAAAAGAATTAACTGACATCTCCTTCCGATGACGAATAATCAGCCAAAACTTGTTAGAAATACCAACACCCAATTAAAATTAATTTGGATGTTGCAGCATAGATTATGATCTCCCCAAATATTAGTTAGCTTTTAGTAAAGAACTCAACAACCACAACATATTTCATCATTGTGTCTAATGTCTATTCTATGCCATTGCCTCTATATATACACTCAAATTAGCACAGGCGAGAAGTTTAGAAGTCACTGCATCTACAATCAAACATTGAACCTAAAGAGAAGTTCATATGAAAAAATAACGATGTCAGTCCATTACGGTCAAGACTATCACTTAGGAACTGACCAAAGGCAAGGAGCAGTTCTGTCAGATCTGACCTTGAGATCCAGCCAAAACATTAAGCCCTGACATCTTCATCATTGCCCAAGCAAAGTCCAGTCTTGCAGTTGATCCATCATCTGAAGCATAAGCCCTTACCAGTCTTGCGGTCTTCTTATTAGCTAGCTACTACTTATCAGCAA
Organism: Quercus ilex subsp. ballota; assembly: GCA_032727855.1. Classification (NCBI taxonomy): domain Eukaryota; kingdom Viridiplantae; phylum Streptophyta; class Magnoliopsida; order Fagales; family Fagaceae; genus Quercus; species Quercus ilex. Next base: position 82,009,122 of record CM064911.1, read on the forward strand.
AAAGGAGTCCTCTCCCCTTTTTAATGATTGGCTGTGAAGTCATGCAGATTCACTCATTTCCAATGATTCCATGGGTTAAGAAGAAGGCTGAGTGGTGGTCCTATTACTGTCTTGGCACCTCATTCTCATGTCAGTGAGGAAATCAGAAGCTCTGGTTGGGTCAGGCTGTCCTATCCCCTTGAAGTCATAGAGGTGTTTCTGTATGAACTCATAGCCAATCTTCCCAATTTTGAGTGCAACTTCAGATGATCAAGAAACCAATGCAAACCAAAGCAACATTTTAAACCTTTTTCAATCCATGAAACAAGGGCATAAAATGAGAAAAGGCAGAGAACTAGTAAGTACCTAAAAGATAGACTATTTCTCTTTCATCAAAACCTCTTAAGGCCAAAAAGGGGGAAGTGTCTGTATAATATTATCATCCAGTCATGGAATCTCGGCCAGTGCTTTGTTGAAGTATGAATAAATGTTGTCCCTTCGGCCTGTTAACACTAGATAGAAAGGGCCACGAGCCTGCAATGTCAAGTAAAACTAGGAATGGCAAAATGAACCCAACCCGCGGGTACCCGGTCCGATCCGACCCTAATGGGTCGGGTTTTACCCAACCGATTTAATATTAGGGTCGGGTCTGGGTTTTCATTAAAAAACTCGAAGCGGGTTTGGGTCGGGTCCGGGTATTAGGCATACCCGGCCCAAACCCGACCTGTATATATAATATTAAAAAAAAAAAAAAAAAAAACAACAACCCTTACTATAAATACTCACTTTTCCCCTAAATCTCTCAGACCTAAGAATGGCAACAGGTCGGGTTCGGGCCGGGTTTTTTCATACCCGGACCCGACCCGCAGGCCAAGACCCATGGCCCGTTTACTAAACGGATTTTTTTTTCAGGGGCCCGAACCCGCCCCCGTGGGCTCCACGGGCCCCGTTGGGCCGTGGTACTTTAGGGCCCATTCTGTGGCCCAATCAAAAAAAAAAAAAAAAAAATTGCCTAATATTGATTTTCTTAGCATCCAAACAGGAGGGGAAAAAGAACACTCAAGAAAACCCATTATTTTCTCAGCAACCAACAGATCTGAACAATCAGAAACCAACAAAACCCATTATTTTCTCAGCAACCAACAGATCGGAAACCCTTTTTTTTTCATTACAATATTTTCCCACATCAAAAGCAAAAACAAGAATTAACATACAAACCCTAGGTCTGAACAATAAGGCCTTACAAAATCAAATCAAACAAGTCGATCTATTTAACCAAAATAGCACTAAAACTAGAAATTACAAATTTGATTCTTTGAACAGCAGCGCCGGCGAAGTGAGCATGGGAGGCGAAGTGAGCATAAGAGGCGAAGCAGCGGCGCCGACGAGGTAAGGTATGCAAGGAGCAGCGGCGCCAGCGAAGTGAGCATGGGAGGCGAAGCAACGGCGCCAGTGGTCTTGCTCAAGTGAGAGTGAGGCTGAGGGAGAGAATGGGAGGTGGCTTGGGAGAGAATGACTGAATGAGAGGGTGAGAGAATGGGTTTGAGGGATTTAGGGGAAAAGTGAGTATTTATAATTAGGGTTTTTTTTTTTTTAATATTATATATACGGGTCGGGTTCGGGCCGAGTATGCCTAATACCCAGACCCGACCCGAACCTGCTTCGGGTTTTTTTAATGAAAACCCAGACCCGACCCTAATGTTAAACGGGTTAGGTCGGACTGGGTACCTGTGGGTCGGGTTCATTTTGCCATTCCTACTCAGACCCATTCTCTCACCCTCTCATTCAGTCATTCTCTCCCAAGCTGCCTCCCATTCTCTCCCTCAGCCTCACTCTCACTTGAGCAAGACCGCCAGCGTCGCTGCTTCGCCTCCTATGCTCACTTCGCTGGCACCGCTGCTCCTTGCATACCTCACCTTGCCGGTGCTACTGCTTCGCCTCTCATGCTCACTTCGCCTCCTATGCTCACTTCGCCAGCACTGCTGTTCAAAGAATTAAATTTGTAATTTCTAGTTTTAGTGCTATTTTGGTTGAATAGATCGGCTTGTTTGATTTGATTTTGTAAGGTCTTATTGTTTAGACCTAGGGTTTGTATGTTAATTCTTGTTTTTGCTTTTGATGTGGGAAAATATTGTAATGAAAAAAAAGGGGTTTCTGATCTGTTGGTTGCTAAGAAAATAATGGGTTTTGTTGGTTTCTGATTGTTCAGATCTGTTGGTTGCTGAGAAAATAATGGGTTTTCTTGAGTGTTCTTTTTCCCCTCCTATTTGGTTGCTAAGAAAATCAATATTAGGCAAAAAAAAAAATTTTTGATTGGGCCACAGAATGGGCCTTGAAGTACCACGGCCCAACGGGGCCCGTGGAGCCTGCAAGGCCCCGGAAAAAAAAAATCCGTTTAGTAAATGGGCCGGGTCTGGGCCATGGGTCTTGGGCCGCGGGTCGAGTCCGTGTATGAAAAAACCTGGTCCGAACCCGACCCGTTACCATTCCTAAGTAAAATAGTTTACATCAGAGAACTCCAACAAAAAGAACAGCTAAATATTGCAAAATAAATAAATAAAGAGAAAACAGAGAGAAGCATAAAATAGCTATCCTCAGCTCGGCTGCTAAGAAGTGAAGGTGAAGGGTTTGGTCCCCCCAATAAAGGAGAAAAGATTCAACTAAACCAAGTGTAATGTAATTACTTGGCTGCAAGAAGTTGAAGAATCAACCAAGAACATCAAATTTGTTTGTTTATCTTTTCACCTTCAAAGAAACTGGTATAATGTGGACAGAAAAGAATCAACCGGGGACAAAAGATATATAGGGAAGCACAATACACACACACAAACACAAGTCATGAGAGAGAGAGAGAGAGAGGAATGGATTGTAGATCATAAAAAGAAAATTATTAACAATAGAATCATGAATGAATATCAAAATGTTATGTGAAAGAGTTATCAAAATAGAAGTGTCCATCATTATTAGTTTTGCCAACAAAATAATATGTACAAGATATTTGAAGAGGGGATAAAACAATTTTGAAGAAGGAAGAAATGAAATTTTGGTTACTTTGAGGAAACCAATACCTCCAAATTTGATAAAATGGACTTTTTCAAGGTCGTCCACCTCTTACACAACATGTGTTTTAATTGGAATAATATCTGATCATGTTTTCAAAAGCCCCCTGCTGAATTTATCAAATTGGAGACTTGGGTTGCCACAAAGCAAATATATTTCTATTTCATCCTTCTCTAAATCGTTTACTTTCTCTCTCAAAATATTTGCACGTATCAACTTACCTGATCTAGATGTCAGCTAATACAATTTGCTTTGAATGGTTAGTAAGCTATGAGACCTGGCAGGCAACCAATTCCAGCTGCCTTTCCATATAACCGATATTAAACTAATTTGGAAGTAAAGTTAACAATGCAATAGTTTTCTCTTCAACAAAATCGAATTCAATAATATATTAGAAGACCAAATAACTACATGCAACAGAACATCTTAATTAGATGGGACAAAAAAAGTAGACTCTAAATTTAACCAGCATGTTTACCGGTGTTCATGCGTATCCTTTCATTCATTCCTCCATGTGCAAATTCATGTATAGCTAAGTTAGCTAAAAACTTTTGTGCTAACCTACTGCTATTTGTGCCAAGTGCTCAACAACTTGGGGTATTCATAATTTCCTAATATAACATGTTTTGTTCAAAATAAAGGATGATTTGAAAACAACCTCAGTGATTAAAAGTTTCGATGAGGGGATTTCTAAAAGAACGCATATGAGACCATATTTGTTTCTATAGTAGATTTATCAGACTTTGGAATTAAATTATTTATTTGTCAAATTGCATTTCAATAAAAAAAACTCCTTCAAGAAATAAAAAACCAAAAGAAAATTGACCTACATGAACTATAAGGGTAATGAAAAATCCTACAAGTAATCCAGTTAGGTCATGTTTTGTACACCTTTTGAAGTTAGTCAATAATTAACATAGGTGGTATGAGTTGTCCTTGAAGAGCCCCTTATAGTAATTTGATTTAGTCCAAGAAATAAGTAACGTGCCCACTTTTGGTAAGGTTTTCCAATTCTATATGCCACATTTGTAGTATGGATGCTCCCTCCACCCATGTAATGATGGAGGTAAAAATTTGTGCTTTGACCATATGAGCACCTTTCCTCTTGACATGAGAGATTAGTGTCACACCATCTGTAAAGCAATAGGTGCATATATTCTGAACTGTTTCAAAAGTGTATCTAGTCATACCAAATTTGTTTACCGGTCCAATGGCTTGTTGGAGATTTGGAAATACCTAGATTATATTGCTCTACTATTAATTGTGTTTGGATTAACTTTTCGCTTATTTGCTGATTGTTGAAAATGTGCAAAACGTACAGTTGTACCTATGAATGTAAGTTTTTAAAAAACTATACAAGAGGAGAACCAGGTGATACACTAGAGCAGATAACTACTTCCATAAGGCTTTGGATATTAATTTCTAACTTTTGTCTGAAATTAATATTTCTGGAAAATTTACTGCTGAAAATACCATGTTTACTTTAATAAATTTTTTGCGGATGAATAATAGAATTTCATTTTAAACCAGTATGAAAGTACAAAAGTAAAATTCTAGGGCTATTAACTAGCCAAAAACAAAATGATATTGTTAGACAACAATGGGGCTATTAACTAGACTACTATTAAAAGCATCTAAAATAACTTTAGGAATGTTAACTCCAAATATTCGATGAATCCAACAAACACTATCTCGTATATTCTTTATTGCACATTGTTTAACTAATAATCATAAGGATCACAGCAACAACAACAATACAAATACAAATACAAATGACAATATTGTAAACTTACAATATGCCCAAAGTATTTACTACTTAATGCAAACAATAGAGCCACCCCATTTAAAATGTTCAACCATGACAAAGTAGTGGGGTAGAGAAATGTGTTCTTACTCTATAGCATAAACCAGGGCTAGACCAAAACGTGCAGTTCTGCAATAGTGAGCGAGTTTACTTTGTTGTGTAGCTATTGCCAGCATAAAAGCTTATCCACCTGTAAGCAAACGTTTTTCATCATTAACACAAGTACAAACATTCTTGGCCAATGGAAAGTAAATTAAAAATGAACAATCTGTTTGACAATATAAAAAGAAATTTTTTTTAAGGAAACAATATTATGAAATAGAGTATTTTCTAATATATTAGTGTTGAAGTCCTAAAGAATATACCTTAAATCACTATTCGTTTCCACCAAACTCTTCTTGGACTAGTTTCTTTGTGAGCATTCTTCTTGGATCTTCGTACCTTGTGTTGTTCTTTGCCAACCACATTTACCAGCCATTTTGGATGTTTACTTGAGAATACAAGGTATCCTATAGTCAATCCGAACATGAACCCTCATCCGTACCCCAACAATACAACTTTCCAATGAAACCAATTTCCAAACTTGAAATCATCGTCTTGAATGGTTAATGATGGCATGGTTGTTGTCCCTCAACATTGTCACAAATTCTTGTTAATGGAAATCCACATAACCCCAACCCCAAGTTTCCAAAGTAAGAAACTTTTGCAAATGTATTGAACTGATTACCTACAGGTATTGGCCCCACAAGACGATTTTCCGATAGATTTAAAACTTCAAGTGAAGTAAAATCTGCTAACTATCTTGGAATGTTTCCTATGAGCATGTTTGAGGAGAGATTTAACCATTCAAGATTGGACAAATTTTCCAATGATGGAGACATGTGACCTATAAGATTATTGTACAACAAGTTAAGCCCCTTGAGACACTTAAGCTTTCCAATTGACTGTGGAATCTCCCCCTTGAAACTATTGTTTGAGCAATCAATGGTTGTAAAGAGATTTTGGATTTTCACCATTTCAATATAAAATCCTTTCATGGTGACCATCACAGACTTGTGATAATAGCTTTCACCCATATATTTCAATTTACCATTATTTGCATTCTTGCCCATCATGGCTTTGAAATGATTGAAATATTTTGTTGGCAAAAGACCATGGAAATCATCATGAGAGAGGTCTATGATTCACAAATTAGGGAAAGAGAATTTGGTTGTGGGATTGGATATGGCACCATGAAATTTGTTTGATCACAAAATAAGAACCCATAACTCTAGAAGACTTTCCAACCAATGAGGGAAGGTGCCATTTATCTTGTTGTTACCAAGATCTAGAACTTCCAACCTTCGGCAATTGATCAACAAATCTTGGCAATGACCTTACCAATTGATTGTCATTGAGGTTAAGACTTCTCAAGTAATTTCCCTCTGTAAAAGTTGCTGGAATGGTGCCATTAAATCAAGGAAGGAATTTTTACACAGAGAGAGAGAGAGAGACGAGATGAGAGAAACGAGAAAGAATGTTCAATTCAAAATGAACACTTACAGGCATTTATCTCGCTCATAGCCTTCTTCACATGTTCATCAGGTTCAGTGTCCACAATGAGCGTTTGAACAATCTCAAATCCATAATCTGACATGGCCTATGCATGGGAAATTGAAAGATATTATAAAGAAACAGATTTATCTGGTAACTTGACTAATAGTAAACCAGATTAGCAGACAGAGAAATACCTTTTCGAGTTCCTCTTCCATGGCTTTCACAATCTCATTCTTTTGTTCAAAAACAGAATCCAGCACCAACTTCGGAACACTTGCACTAATAACTAGAAGAATAGAGACATAAGCCTGTTAGTCTCTCCAAACGATATCCAGATAGGTAACATTGTCTCCAATGGAAATTATGGCATAACAAGTATATGCATTGATAGTGACGAAAAACTTGCCCCGACCTCAAAGATATTCTACACAGCAAATTTCATAACTAACTTTTTTTTCTCTTTTTTTGTCACTATGCACCATTTGTCCTCATAATATTCACATCAGATACATTACCTCCATGCTCCTTTCCACATGAACATTATTGTTAAAATAATCACTTCTCCAAGTCCAAGAAAGCATGTCATGTACATAGTTAATCATGATGCTTTAAGCAAATCATAAAGAACATTAAAATATTAAATGATTATCCTATATAGCAGTTTCACTAAGAATAGACATTTCAATTGTTTTTGCATAAACTTCTTAAAATCAATGTCCAGCTAGAAAATAAGTCCTCACTTCTCAGAATAAACTTCAAAAAGTCAATATCAAGTTAGGAAAGCCCAGACTTCTCAGAATTTATATATTTCCCTCACAAATATGGACCCATGTGACATTATTTAATAAAAAAGGACTTGACTCTTAAATTTCACTAGCAAGTTTCCCGTGCGATGCACGGATAATGTTATAATGTTTTATGTAAATTTGTTTTTGGAAAATATTATACATATATTATAGCATATTTATTATAAAACTTTGCTAGCAATGAGTTCATCATAAAAAGTAACAATTATAAATTGCACACATATATCTATTATAATTATTTTGTTCAAGTAATGAGCAATAATGAAAACAACTTGGAGTAATATTGTATAATAAAAGTTGATAAAAGCATATTAATTCATTCTATATTATTGATTTTTATTATGTGATGTAATAAAAAACTTTATTACAATTTTTTTTTCCCTTTCAATGCTTTGTTATTGTGATATGGTGACACTTGTTGTCATCATCAGTTTCTCCATCTTCAACATTTGAAATTTAGTCCGTCCATATTTGTTCAATTTTTGAGCTTTCATCATTTGTTTCTTTTGTTGCATCATTTGTGTTAATTACTGATGAATTGGCACTAAGAGATTTTTTATTAGATCTTACAAAGTTTGGACTTTGTCGCTAAGATTTTTCATAGATATTTGCATTTATATTAAATTTCAATGATATGACAGTTTTTTGTAAAATTTTTATTTATTAATTTTGGAATAGTGCAGCAAAAAGAATTAACATAGCATGTTGAATTCTGCTATTTTTTTTCTTCCATACCTTTTTATCATTTGAAGGCACATAAAAAATCTTAGCAACTATATAATTTTCAAAACCATCTTTTAGATTGAATTCATTCAAATGAAGTAGAGAAATCCATTTTTTTCCTATTTTTTTTTCAAATAACGTGAGATTCCTTCTCCAATATCAATATTTTTACAATAATTTAAATAAGTTGTACCTTAGTTTATTTTTCAGCAAGATCTCGGTCTTGTAGATTTATTTAGGATTTTCTCGACATCTCGATCAAATATCACAAACTTTGTTTTGTTAGTTGCATTAAAAACTTCAATTTAAATCCTGTATCTAAAGTAGTTTGCAATTGTATATATATATATATATATATAGTAGTTATAGTGAGATAAATATATTATAAATATTTGGAGAGTATGTAGCTAATGTGAGTGCCTCTAACTTTGGGATAGAAAAATTTATTTTTGTTTTACATTTTGCACACCAAAATGATCTTGTTTGTAATTTGACATTCATTACACAAAATACGCACAAAATGTAATATCAACCCATTGTTGTATCAATATTACTTACTATTGCAATACCCTAGCAGTTCACATCTTCCAATAAACTTTGAAATTAATATGTATTTTTTTTAATGTAAATAATATGATCTATTATTATTTTTATACATAAATGATGAGTATAATTTGAAATAATTAACAAACTTTTTTCGTAAGATCTCATTCAATGCATTTTATCTTTACTATTGTCTTCATATTATTTAAAGATAAATCCTCATATGAAAATTGTTTTGCATGTATTTTTGGTATTTCTTGTATAGGATCATGTTTTTTACCATTCCTATCATTGAATTTTTTTAAAGAAAATATTAAGTTAATGGCATTTTGTGAGATAGTATATGCTCTTTATTAGACTTTTTTGTTATTATAAATTTTAGAAATATGCACTTGTCAATTATTTCAGCAACCTAAGGGATCTCAAGATTTATATATATTTTTGTTGCACTGGTCGATGATAGAGAATTTGTCTACATAAATTTCATAGAATATTATTAATAGACAAAAGCATATTGTATTGAAATTGGGGAAAAATGAAGAGATATTTCATGAGAATGAGATTTCCTAGAAGTATCATCTATACATGGGGGAGGAAGAAGAGAGTCTGTAAGAAGGTAAGAGTTTTTGCTTTGATTTACACGTAAGAATGGTTAAACTTGGGTCATAATATTTAAGGTAGGAACTGGGCCTGAGTTTTTCATAAGGTTTGGTATACTTTTGAAAGGTAATCAATTTTATAGTACATAACTTTTGGTCTAATTGGTCTAATTGTCAAGAACAACTCATATCAATATAAAAGTAAAAATAAGTTACTATGATTTATTAAGTAATAGTAAAAAAAACTTAATGAAAAAAGGTAAAAAATGTTAAATGCAATAAGTTACTATTATCTATTGAGTAATAGTAAAAAAAAAAAAAAAAAACTTAATAAAAAGAGGTAAAAAATGCTAAATTTATATAATAGTAAAAATAAGTTACTATGATTTATTGGGTAACAATAAAAAAAACTTAATGAAAAAAAGGTAAAATAATTTAAATGCAATATTAGAGTGCCACATGGCAGCACCTCATGCACTCTCACATGAGGTCTCTACTTTTATATATATATTGATTATAATGACAAACATGGTGACTTTCAACTTCAAGGTCCAGTTACACACTCATACCATCAAAGACATTGATAGGCTTTGGTGTTGCTGAGTTTGTAAAAGCATTAGCAGATTTGTCTGACAAGGCCCGGTATTGAATAGAAGTAAAAACAGTAACAAACACATTATCATGAAAAATATACATATATATATATATATATATATATGTATATAGATCAGAAGAGGCCGTAGGATCATGCTTTTAAGCATACAAAATAGTTTAAAACAAAAGGATCGTGTTTAGCCTAATATATTCGTGCTTTACTACTTTTAACTGAAAAAAAAAAAAAAAAATAAAAAGTTCTAGATCAATTCTGCAGTCACTCATGACTTGACAACAATTAAGAAAAACACATCTTCAAACAAACATTTCTTGCAATTTGTATGATACTAATTCTGTTCAATCAGTTTTGGGTTCCCTTGCTTCAAACCAAGAAAAGAAGTAGTAAAGACATTTATACTGAGACAAATTGATTGTTTTACTCTCTCTGATTGCAACAAAACAGAATAATTATTGTAAAATGCAAATTTAAAATGTTACCTTTGTCTTCCCATATAATGTCCAAAGTATATGAATCTTTTTTTCACACTATTACTAATTAAAAAAATTTAAATCCCTCTAGGACCCAATGATACTATGTGGCTATCATACAATACAATAGATTACAAGCACGTTCCAGTTAAATTCCTAAGAAGAAAAAGAAATGAGAAATCAAAGCAAAAACAAATATGCAACAAACCTTTTGTCTTTGTTTCACATAATCAAACTTTCCAAGAGCTGTTCTTTACTGTCAGTTTAACAGAATTTGGAATTAGACAAGTTTTTCTCTTTTCTTTCTTTCTTCTTCCTCTACTTTAGATTTTAATTCACTCATTTAGATACCTGTAGTGGATATATATATTCTTTTTATTATAAGTTTTGCCTTCGCCTATTTATGGAAATAATTAACTTATTTAGGACCATCAGTTTATGGAAATAATTCTTCTAAAAAAAAGTTTATGGAAATAATTTACTTATTATTATGACATTTATGCTACACATTAATCAGCACAATGTCAAGGACACAACAAATAAGAAAAAGGCATCCTCTTGGCATAATTATTAATTAAATCATTGTAATTTAGCCACATGCCAAATGCACAAATAAAAAAGGCCAGTACTCAAGCCATTAGCTTAAAGGGAAGTTTACTCTAGTAGAGTGGAAGCACTTATGAAAAACACCCTTAGGAATATTATATCTTTCTTTTTCTTTCTTTTTTTGAGAAAAAGGAGTATTGTATCTAAGATCATTGTAAAAGCGGAAAATTTCTTAATAATCTCAGCCAAAAAAAAAAAAAAAAAAAAAATCTTAATAAAAGTTGAACACAAAGTGATAACGTCTAAAGGGTCTAGTTTGGTATTGTATTTCATGCATACAATGGCGTAGCCAACAATCATCTTTCCTATTTTCATTAAGTAGCACTGTTTTTTTTCTTTTTCTTATATACCTAATGCTATTTCTATTTCTTAATCTTTGATTCCCTATTTACTAAAATTTCAACCATATTATAAATTGTACTACATTTTTTTTTTTTTGAGCAATAAAGTGTATTGCAAAACAATAATAAACGGATAACAAGAATGTGATTGGTGCAACTTAAACAATATAATGCATGATTGTTTGGATTGATCTTCCATAATATGGACTAGCTTTTACTAAATACGTATACATACATTTCTAATATTTTAATAAGTTACTAGGGGGGGAGTGGACTTATGGGGAAGAAAAAGTCTTCCAAAATAACAGGTAAGAAAAGTTTAATTAGTAACTTTATCTCTTAAAATTTTGGTTGGAGAAAATAATCGAGGCTCTTTTTAAGTCATTGATATGCCAGATACCTTTAATCATGAAAACGAGTGACACCATTAGAAGTCTTTAATCTTGTTAACGTCTCACCAAGTCTTTGGTCGTTGTTCAAAACTTCCAAAGTCTTTTGGTTATTGTTTGAAACTTTCAAAAACTTGGAAGGTTATAATCTTAAAATTTTGGACTATATAATAATTGTTTGATTCAGATTGCATATTTTTAGACTAAATGTATGACAATTATTAAACATGTAGCAATCATGATATCCAGGTCAGTTTTATGTCATTCATTACTTTTTCCTCAAATAAAATAAAAATAAAAATGGGCTATAATTACATATCCAGGTTGATCTGTCATCTGAAGCATAAGCCCTTACCAGTCTTGCAGTCTTCTCATTAGCCAGAAATTGTTGATCAGCAAAAAGGATTCCTCTCCCCTTTAATGATTGGCTGTGAATGCATGCAGACTCACTCATTTCCAATGATTCCATGGGTTAAGAAGAAGGTTGAGTGGTGGTCCTATTATTGTCTTGGCACCATATTCTCATCTCAGTGAGGAAATCAGAAGCTACGGTTGGGTCAGGCTGCCCTGTCCCCTTGAAGTCAGAGAGGCGAGCCAATCTTCCCAATGTTGTGTGTATCTTCAGATGATCAAAAACTGATGCAAACCAAAGAACATTTCAAACCCTTTTCAACTGCATAAAACTAGTTCGTAAAAGGAGAAAAGACCTAGAAGACTGACTGTTGTTCTTTCATTGAAACCTCTAAGGGCAAAAAGTCGAAGTGTCTGTGTTATACTATCACCCCGTCATGGAATCTCAGCCAGTCCTTCATTGAAATATGAATGAGTGTTGTCCCTCCGGCCTGTTAACACTGGATAGAAAGGGCCACCAACCTGTGATGTTGTGATGTCAAGTATAATAGTTTAAATAATAGAATTCCAATAAAAAGAGCAACTAGATATTGCAAAATAAATAATATACATAAGAGAAAACAGATAAAAGCACAAAATAGCTATGCTCAGCTTGGCTGCTAAGAAGTGGAGGTAAAGGATTTGGAAACCATAGAAAAAATAAAGGGAAAAAAAAAAAAATTCAACTCAACCAAGTGTATTGTAATTAGTTGACTGCAATATGTTTGAGTCTCTTGATTTCCAAGGCTAAAAACTGGAAAAAGAAAAATCAAATTTGTTAATTATGTATGAGATGTTTTTTCAAAAAAGAGAAAAAAAATATACGTGTGTAATATATGTATGAGATCTTATGAAATTTTAGTATATTTAATTATGTAAGAGATTTTTATGAGCCTTTGATTTGTTTAATTAAGTTTCAAACTTCAACATATTCAACTATTTTCATTTGTTTCAGTGACCCAAGGTTAAATGGTCTATTGAGGTTTATGTACAAACACTCAAAGACGCAGCTGTTTTGAACTTTTAATTAACTATGGACAGAGTACCAGTGCCTAAGCATAACTTAGTTCAATATCTAGGGTGAGAAAAATAAATGATCATTGAAAGGGAACTGCCAAATGAGGAGATTTACTTAATATAAGGACACAAAGAACAAATATAAAAAATGAAAACTACGTATCTGGGGAGAAGATAAATTATGGACACAAATGCAGTTTAGGCATTGCTAAAAGACAGAGGGTGAGTTTGGTTCAGCTTTTTGAAGTTGGGCTTTTTGAAAAAGTTGAGTTTTCAAAAAGTGCATAATAAAAAATCTGAGTTTCAAAAAGCTGAGTGTTTGGTAAAAACTGTTAAAAAGTGCTTTTTGAAAAAGCTAAGTGTTTGGCTAGCACTTATAAAAGTTGTAGTTTGAGGGACAAATTACCAAAAAGGACAATGTATATATAAGGGAGTTTATTTCTTCTTCTTTTTTCTTTTTTTGGATGTGAGTTTATTTCATACTTAAATCAACTACTTCATATACTTAAATCAATTTTTCTCTTTCTAAAAAAATTATTTTTTTCTCATCAATATTAGCTAATAATAACTTACCACTTAATATTTATTGTGAAATTATTGTGATAATTGATACTGATTTTAATTTAAACATACTATTACTTTTTTCTCTTTCTAAAAAAATTATTTTTTTCTTACCAATATTAGCTAATAATAACCTACCCTTTAAGATTTATTGTGAAAGTATTGTGAAAATATTGTGATAAAATTGATACTGATTTTAATTTTAACATACTATTAAAATTATTTTTTCTCTTTCTAAAAAAATTATTTTTTTTCTTACCAATATTAGCTAATAATAACCTACTCTTTAAAATTTATTGTAAAAAAATTTGTGAAAATATTGTGATAACATTTTTTTTCTTTCATTTTTTTTCCTTTTTTTTTCACTCTTTTTTCTCCTCCACACACCTCCACACACGTACCCTTCTCTTTATTCTTTTTTTTTCCCCTCTTTTTTCTCCTCCACACACCTCCACACACGTACTCTTCTTTCCCCTTTTTCCCCTACAGAACATTCCACTTTACTTTTCATTTTATCTTCTTTCTTTCCCCTTTTTCTCTTTCACTTCACCTCCAAAACGTTTCACAGCTGAGCTCTTTTTTTTTTTTTTTTTTTTTTTTGACAATTCGAAAGCCGAGAGGAAGACAGAAGAAGAAGAAGAAGATGATGATGATGATGATGATGATTGAAACATTGGGTTTGTATTTGATTTTGATTTTGGGTTTGGGTTATGGGTTTTCAGTTAATGGGTTAAATTTTGAGTTGATTTTCTGTGGATTTTGGGTTTGATTTTGAGTTGATTTTGAGTTGGGTTTGAAATGGGTTTTGTTGATTTTGTTGATTGTGGTGGTAGACCGATGATAGTTGGGTGGTGCTGTGTTTGTAGCAGCACGGTGAGGGCAGACCGGTGTGAGAACTGAGAACTGATGAAGGGTAATTTGGTAATTGAACTCACCCAACGGATATATATATCAAACGCCAAGTCCAGCTTTTACAAAATGGACCGAAAATGTCCATAACTAAAACGTGCATTTCCTTCACAAATATAAAACGCAACTTTTGTCAAAAAGTTGCGTTTTATAATCACCAAACGCTGAACTTGGTCTGACTTTTTCAAAAAGCCAACTTTTGGGCTCAAAACGCCCAAACAAACGGGCACAGAAGTTGCTATTTCAAAACAAATCAAAACTGTAAGAATTAATAGAGCAAAACTTCAAATTGCATTTAAAAGACAATATTGTGATAAAATCTCTAAGCAGAGCTACTAACTGAAAAGTTTTTGAGAAACAAACCATCTTCAAGACACATAAAAAAGATAAGCAATTTAATTTTGCTAAATAGCTACCAGAGTCAAGGATATGTAGTCATACCAGTTCCTACGATAGGGAAAATATTCTGTGAGCTACTGATAAATGGAATCAATCACATAGTCTGCATATCCAAAAACTAAGTCCCAACCTCTAAAATTGGTTTTTTGACAACAGTCATGCATCTCAAAATATTTGGAAATTTGAGTTTCCATCATACAATCTCTCTCTTAGACAACCAGAGATAGCAGAAATGACACTTTTGACGGCATCAGCAGCACTTCTAACCTTCAAATTTGAAGAAATTAGATTCTCAAGTAACAGATGAAGAGATAAATGAAGACATCCATAACAAGAAAAATCTTCTCCTAGGCATAAACTAAAGATGCTTATTCCTTGAACTATAACCAATTTGACGAAACATAACTATAATCAGTACCACCTAAAGCCATCAAGGAGAAACTGATAAATTGAAGCAAGATTCACTAAAAGAAATAAGGGGAAGGAAAATGTAAATTCAAGTTGTAGCATAGCAGTCACAGAAGAAGTGTAACCTGTCGATTGAAGATGATGGGTTAGATTTGGTTGAATGGATCCCAACTATAGCATTGTTAAATGTGCCAACAAATAGCATACCAAAACCACCAACAAGCTTATAATACATTATATAATCAGAGTACAAGTACAAAATGATCTAACCTTTGTAGTAGTTTCGTGTTTGTGTGTTCTAATAAGTATATTACTGCTTCCTCAAAAAAAAAAAAACCATCAGAAGGCATGAAAAGTGTAATTGAATACTAATTGATAACAATAAAACATAATGGCAACTGATTAAAAGCTATTCCTATGAGCAACTTTTGAATTCTACTTGGTGATAAAAGCAATAAAGAAAATTATAGACAAATCAATTTCTTTGTTTTCAGACATAGAATTGTAGAGTTTCCTAGTTCTGAGGTTCAAACTCAAAATGAATCAACTAACGTCTCCTTCAAATGATGACTAATCCGCCAAAACTCGAAAGACCTCAAACACTTAATTGGAATTGAAAGTTCAATATGAGTATGTAACACCCTTGAACGTTTAGACCCCCAATTACAAAATTACCAATTCAAGCTTTATATCAAACAATCTATGTGCGGAAAATGATAATAATCTTATACCAGAATTGATAAACAATCTAAACCAAATATAAACACATTCACAGCAGTAAATATAAGGCAAAGATAAAGGGAAGGAAGATGCAAACACACGGACAACACACGATATGTTATCAAAGAGGAAACCGAAGTCCTCGGAGTAAAACCTCTCCGCCGCCCTCCAAGCGGAGATAAAATCCACTAAAGAATATAGTTGGGATACATGAACAGCAGAAGACCCTCCAAGCCTAATCTACCCAGGTACCTAAGCCTTCCAATCTTCTTGCTCCAACGAGGTTACGCCGAACCTATTTCTTCTTTAGTTTCCCGGATTCCGCTACTTGACCATAGCATCAACCAATGTATATTGATTCCTTCCAAACTGCTTCCCTTAGCACCAAATGAACATTCTCACAAACGTGGGGGTGGTGAGATAAAGATTTGGTAAATAACCTCTCAAGGATATGACAATGGAGAGGAAGAGAGTAGAGGAATTTGTAGAGACTCTAAGGTAAAGATTGGGGATGAGGCAATCTTGTATTTCTCTAGGGTTTCTCTTACAAAAATTCTCTCTGGAAGCTCTCACAATTTAGTGGGTATAAGGGTCTATATATAGTGGTGTGTGTTTGGAATACGAAGAGTCAGTTTTTGCCAAACAGGGATGATTGGCGGCTTGACCTCGCGGCTTGTCCAAGTTGCGAATTCAAGTCGCGACGTAACAGCCTGGCCAGCCTGGGACTTTTGTCCTGTAGTGCGACAGCTGGCGCGACCCTTTAACTCCCCTGTGTGCATCTCACGTGCCAGCATTTGGCGGCTTGCAGCTGCGAGTTAGACGCGAGTCCTAGCCGCGAAACTCTGCCTTCTTGCACATACTTGAGCTTTTCTTCGCATCTCCTCACACACTACCCTTACAGTAATCCCACCTAAATACAGGGTTACTACGTGCTTAAATTACAAGCAAATTGGCATAGAATAAAGCCAACAAGATGGTTGATAAATTTCAACCTTACAATCTCCCCCTTTGGCTATTCCGTGACAAAACCCTAAAACAAATTCTAGACTTAACGCGTGAGTTGGGAATAGTTGGAAAACTCACTCACACCTAACTCTAGAATCTGCGAAGCTTTAGAACCATAAGAACAAGTAACTCCTGAAACACAACAACACAACAAGTTCATTGTATGCAGAAAACTTGTAATTCAAATGGAACAAGCAAAAAACGATCAAGCACTATGGAATAAAGCAATAAACCATGGCAAGACCAAAACAGGTAATCATTATAACCAAGTGATCACAATGCTCATTCACACTTGGAATGAACATCTGGACATTCAAGATGACGAACACAAGGCAAACCACTTGAATGACCAACACTCAACCAATGTGCAATACAAGAAGTATGTACATCTAGGAAAAATCCTACAAGGGCACAAGAGTGACAGTACTTAGAAGAAAATGCAAGACATTTAGTTGGAAGTATTGATTTAACAAAGCACAAAGGCTGCATAAAGCATGGCACAAACCACAAAGGCCTACAAACCGTGCATAGAAACAAACCTTTAAAGCTTAGAGAAGCAACATGGGTACAAACCACTAACATAACAGAACATGTGCTGAATACCATCAAATTATATATGCTGAAATAAACAACTAACACCACAGTACTTTGAATTATCAAAGTTATACACAGAAAATCAAATGTTAGAGAAATGATAAAGAAATTTCCCCCTCAAAACAAGCACTCCCCCTCAAGAGCTGCCCCCAAAAGTTCTCCCCCTTTTTGACACGAATGGCCAAAGGGTCACTGTTGTAACATGGTGAAGATGCTATCAACTTGTGCTGCCACAACATCGATCTGGTCCTGCATGACTGCTATTCTCTCTGACTGCTCTCTCTGGCCTTGTCTGAGATTCTTTTCCAATTCCTCAAGGTGCTTGTGGAGGTTTTCAAATAACATCTCCAACCTGTCAGGTTGAGGGGCAGACTGTGCTTGTGTAGTGAGAGGTTGCTGTGATACACGGGTGGCATGTACATGTGTATCTGTTTCAAGAGTAGATTGAGTAGCAGGAGAGAGATGTGCACTCTTTGGAGATTTGGATGAATGACTTCTACTAGCTTGTAGAGTGGACAAAGAGATTGGGTGAAGACGCGTAGTTATTGTCCCAGCTGAGGGAGGAGTAACACCTTCACTTAGAACAAATTTCATAATGAGATTGCAAAATGGAAGACACCCTCGTGCTACTGTTCGAGTCGCTGTCTTTCTTATGATATAATATATATGGGCACAGATGTCAATGGTGGTGCCTGTGATGAGATCACATAGAAATTGAGCCCTGCCAAGGTTGATATACACCGTGTTGGTCAACGGATAGAGGTTGGTAAACATGATCAGCTTCAATGTTGTCAACTCAGGTGAAAACTTGGTAGTACTTATGGATGTGCCAGAACTAGAGATGTCATGGTCAGGACCAAGAACTTGGAGAATGTCGTGAACCATTGGAATGTGATCGTCATAAGGAGTTAGGTCGGCATTCTCAGGTCTAGTGATTTTGAGAAGTTCAGCTATGGTGTCCGGACTAATGATGAACTCCGTTCCTCTTACCCAACAGTGTAGTTCACTTTCAAGATCAACTGTGTTGGCAAAACACTCCTTTACTAGTTCCATCATTGGATCAACAAAATTTCCAAATAAATCTGCCCAATCTTTTGTCTCGAAGATCCGAGAGACAAAAGTGGTTTCCAAAGAGTCAAATCTGACCTCCCGTTCCACTATAGGGGTTCCCCGGTCAAAAATGCTTGAGTAAGCATGTAGGTGCTGAGGAGTTCTGAACAAATCAATATTGAGTTCAGTAGAGGGCTGTGATGAAGAACGTGTTCGTTTTGAAACAGGCACTGTTTCTTCTTCTGTCATAACCTCTTTTCCTTTAGAGGATTGTCGAGACATCTGTAAAAGAGCAAACACACAGCAAAGTACCAAATGCAATACCACAAGGAACCAACATTAACTTGATTAGATTCAGTTAAGAATGTGAATCAAAAAAAATTTCACTTAATCACAAACACAAGAATCAGATTAACACTAAGAGAACAAATGGTCAAAATGATACACACACCACACTGAAGCACATAAACATTCCATGGAGCACAAACTCTATATAGACCACAGAACCATAGACAAATGACCCAAAGCCACATATAGAGTGCACCACAGAAAACCCCAAACCCATATGTCTAATGAGTAAAAAGAAACTCTATCAAACGAACAATGCTCAGACTAGAGACAAGCATACTGAAGCACAGACAAGATACAAAATAAACTCAGCAACAAAAGACATTAACCTCAAACAAACATATTCACCATTTTAGGCAAACCCATTTTTGAACACATTATATCGCAAAACACCTGTGCAATATTCAAATCAAGAAGGTAATGGTCAACACAGTAAGAATGAAGTGAGGGAAAGAAAACCCATACCTTTTTCTTGGTGTTTGAAGAAGACATGATGCAAAAATGGATTCTTTTTCAGTGAGACACGAAGTGTTTGAGTGAGAAATGAGAAAGACAATGAACAGTCACAAAGCTTCGAGGGAAAAAACTGAAAAACAATTTTAAAAACTGTCTTTAAAACGCAAAACATGCGTTTTTCGCGACTGGATCAAGTCGTCAGGGTAAGCTGTGAAACACTGTGAAGGTAAGAACTTGAAAATTCTCTAAGTGTTTTTTGCGACTGGAATGTCTACCCGCGAGATAGTCGCGATATGAGCTGTGAAAATCCCTGAGTACCCCTCGCGACTGGACCTTCCACCCGCAAACAAGTCGCCTCACTGACCTGCGAAAAATATAAAACTCAAATTTTAGAAAAATTTTCTAAGTCTTTTTCGCGATTAGAGCATTCACCCGCCAGTGAGCCGCGAAAAATCTCTGAGTGAGATCGCGACTGGGGCACGCGACTGGGCCAACCCGCGACTTAGTCGCCAAAACAGGGCAACACTGTTTTTGAAATTTTTTGACATTTTTGTAAAAACAAAGAACTTTCCAAAAACAAATGAAAACACTCAAAAATCTTTTTGTGTTTGATCAACAAAGATTGAGCTTGTGAAAACACATTTAATCAAGTACAATCACACAAATGAATATGACATTCATCGAACATAGACTTGTGTGTTGTGTGTGGATATCAAAAATGAGATAGTCCTTAGTCCTATGTGAAGCTTCAATGATCAATTCAATCAAGGCATACACAATTAGCACTAGGTAATGTGACCTATCTCAATTATAGAAACATGCATATATGACCTCCCATATGTACTTGATAACAATTCGATGAAGCTTTTCATTTGGCTCCATATTCAACATATCATTTGCCATTTTTTTTTAGCAATGAAAATCTCATTGTGAGAAAGATGCCTGAAATTTTTGATATTTCAATTGATGAGTTAGCCTTTGGCTTTTTGGGCATCATTCATACATTTTATTTTGGTCGCTTTCCCTTTTTCCTAGTCGAATACTAGTACGTGCAACAGGCTTTTGCAGCTCTATATCTCTTTTCATTTGGAGATTTACATTTAGAAAGCTCTTTTAAGCATAAAAATAAAAAGTGGGAAGATATATAGGCATTTGTCTATGCATGTCTCAAGATCAACAAAACCATTCACTAATCATTCATGACAGGGTTGAAGATCTATTTACAACAGTCACATAGATTTCAGAATTTCTTCCACAATGATATGAGTGCATAAGAGACAAGCTAAGCTCGTTAAATGCACAAAGCCATAAGTACAAAGGTACAAGGCAAAACATGCTTTGAGACAAAACTCAACAAAGTGATCAAACTTTTTGGATTTTCTACTTTTTATGTGTTTTTTGGATTTTTGACACAAAAATAGTAAAAGAATGATCAAAAACAGATAAGACAATGTAAAAACTTTTGAACCAAAAACAAACAGAAACCAACCTAAATACTAGCAAGAAGCACATAACCAAACATATTCACAAACATGGGAAGTATTGATGCATGGACATGTTGTAATGCTTATGCATGAGTACCCTTTGTCACCCACACGTCACGTGCGTTTGGGGTGATATCCTTGACGGATCGGGTACGAGAGTTAGGACTGTCAAACCTTCGTGTGAAGCTTTCCAGGCAATTGGTGAAGGCCCCGATCATCTTCATCACGTCCATAGTTCTTGGATCACGGTTTTGACTTCTTGGCTGCTCACCACCCCAAGACCTCATGTCATTTCTTCTTTCTCGTGACCGAGGTGCACTTGCATTGTTGTCTACTCTCAGCTTTTGACAGTTGGGTCTGGTATGTCCTTGCAGTCCGCAATAGTGACAAACATAATCCGTTCTAGGACCTTGTTGGGATCTTGGAAGTGATCTTCCTCTAGCTCCATATCTGGATTCTGATTGATTACGGGACTTAATTAACACCCGATGATCAGCCGCATTCTTATTCCTTTCAGCCTTAACTTTCTCAATAATAGGCTTATCCACAGCCGTCTCTTTGATCTTTACAAACTTTACTTCTTTGGTGACATTTGCTGATGAGCTACTTCCTCCGGTATATCCCAATCCGGACTTGTCTGAGGCATGTTTTTTAGATGAAATAACATCATCTAACTTCTTGGAGGAGACCCTATCTACTTTGGCCTGAGCTTGCACAACTTCTTGCTCAAGAAACCTCACTTTTGTGTAAGCTTCTGATAGCTCTCCATTAAGTGTTTCAATCTCACACTTTGCCTCCTTGTATTTGACCAGCAGGCTTTTGTAATCTTCCTCAGCTCTCTTCATTTTCTTCACAGCCGCCTTTGCCACCTTTGTATATTCACCTGATTTCTCAAGAAGTAAGGCGTAATTCTTTTGAAGACTGGATATATCTTCTTCTTCTTCATCCTCCGATTCTTCAACAATCCCAATGGACTCCAAATCAGAATGTTCACCAAACTCCTTCACAAATGAACCCAAATCATCCGAGGATTCCACATGCGCAATGGTCATGAAAGCGAAGTAATTTCCTTCTCCGTCACAGCTATCTTCAGAGTCATAATTTGATGAATCAACGTCATTCAAAGTAGTGGTATAGACCTTTCCTTTTATCTTCAAATAATTTGGACATTCCTTTCTGAAGTGTCCATGTCCATTACACTCGAAACACACAATGTTTGAAGGAGATTGAGACTCATTCCCTTCTTTCCTCATAAACTCTTTCCTATCACCTCTTGAAGATGAAAATTTCCCTCTATTAAATGGTTTCCCACTGTTCTTCATCTTCAGAAATTTTTGGAAGTTTTTCGCAAGATATGCTACTTTCTTTTCCACTCCATCTTCTTCGGAGGGATCATCCACTCTTTCGGTGATGGTTTTGAGAGCAAGTGATTTACTTGTCTTGTGGGAAGGTAGTCCCAGTTCATATGTTTGGAGAGACCCAATCAGCTCTTGAATTTTGATCTCATCCAAGTCTTTACTCTCCTCTATGGCTGTGACTTTTGCTCTAAAACTTTCAGGCAAGGACCTCAAAATTTTTCTCACCACCTTGGTATCTTTAATCTTCTCACTAAGATTGAGCTTAGCAATGACAATTTCGTTGAGCTTCCCATAGAACGAATCAAACGATTCATCTTCACCCATCTTGAGCTCTTCAAATTTGGAGGTAAGCATTTGGAGTTTTGTGTCCTTCACCTTCTTAGTCCCCTCATAAGTTGTCTCCAAAATTTCTCAAGCTTCCTTGGCCACAGTCATGTGAGATATCCTGTGAAATTCATCTGGAGACACACCACAGAAAATAGCATTTAACGCTTTACTGTTAGCATTGGTTGCCGCAAGAGCTACCTTATCCCAAGTAGATTTAGTAGCCTTCGGCCTAGTCCAACCGACTTCAACCGCATCCCAAACGGTGTCATCAATAGAGTATAGAAATGCCCTCATTCTAACTTTCCAGAAGGCATAATTATTACCATAAAAAAATGGTGGAACAGTGAGAGATTGAGACCTATCTATCTCAACAAGGGGTCAAGGATCACACTCAGGTATTAAAACTACAACAAGTGTACCTGCTCTGATACCAATTGAAAGTTCAATATGGGTATGTAACACCCTTGAACGTTTAGACCCCCAATTACAAAATTACCAATTCAAGCTTTATATCAAACAATCTATGTGCGGAAAATGATAATAATCTTATACCAGAATTGATAAACAATCTAAGCCAAATATAAACACATTCACAGCAGTACATATAAGACAAAGATAAAGGGAAGGAAGATGCAAACACACGGACAACACACGATGTATTATCGAAGAGGAAACCGAAGTCCTCGGCATAAAACCTCTCCGCCGCCCACCAAGCGGAGATAAAATCCACTAAAGAATATAGTTGGGATACATGAACAGTAGAAGACCCTCCAAGCCTAATCTACCCAGGTACCTAAGCCCTCCAAGTTTCTTGCTCCAACGAGGTTACGCCGAACCTATTTCTTCTTTAGCTTCCCGGATTCCGCTACTTGACCATAGCATCAACCAATGTATATTGGTTCCTTCCAAACTGCTTCCCTTAGCACCAAATGAACCTTCTCACAGACGTGGGTGTGGTAAGATAAGGATTTGGTAAATGACCTCTCAAGGGTATGACAATAGAGAGGAAGAGAGTAGAGGAATTTGTAGAGACTCTAAGGTAAAAATTGGGGATGAGGCAATCTTGTATTTCTCTAGGGTTTCTCTCACAAAAATTCTCTCTGGAAGCTCTCACAATTTAGTGGGTATAAAGGTCTATATATAGTGGTGTGTGTTTGGAATACGAAGAGTCAGTTTTTGCCAAACAAGGCTGATTGGCGGCTTGACCTCGTGGCTTGTCCAAGTCGCAAATTCAAGTCGTGACGTAACGGCCTGGCCAGCTTGGGACTTTTGTCCTGCGACAGCTGGCGCGACCCTTCAGCTCCCCTATATGCATCTCACGTGCCAGCATTTGGCGGCTTGCAGCCGCGAGTCCTAGCCGCGAAACTCTGCCTTCTTGCACATACTTGAGCTTTTCTTCACATCTCCTCACACACTACCTTTACAATAATCTCACCTAAATACAGGGTTACTAAGTGCTTAAAGTACAAGCAAATTGGCACGGAATAAAGCTAACAAGATGGTTGATAAATTTCAACCTTACAGGAATTAATTTGGATATTATTATCACAGCATACATTATGAGCTCCCCCAATATTACTGAACTTTTGATAACATTTGAAACATTAAAATTCTAAATTTTTGATGAACTCAACAACCAAAACATATTTGGATGCAGTTTTAACTAGCTATTTCATCATCGTGACCATGACAAAATGATGTCATTGCTTTTATATATAGACTCAAATTAGCACAGGTAATAAATGTAGAAGTCACAGCGTCTACAATCAAACATAGAACATAAGAGAAATTAATATGAAAGAATAAAGATCTCAAGAGTTCATTATGGTCAAGACTGTCACTAAGAAACTGACCAAGAGCAAGGAGCAATTCTGTCAGACCTGACCTTGAGATCTAGTAAGAACTCTAAGTCCTGACATCTTCATCATTGGCCAAGCAAAGTCCATTCAAAAGGTTGATCTGGCATCTGAAGCATAAGCCTTACCAGTCTAACGGACTTCTCATTAGCCATTAATTGCTGATCGGCAAAAAGGAGTCCTTGTTTCAAAACCTGCCCCAGATGATATCGAAGATGACAATACCTGCATATATGACATCCCCACTGCAGACTCACTTATTTCAAATGAAGCCATGGACGAAGAAGAAGGTTGAGTGGTGGTCCTATTACTGTCTTAGCACCTCATTCTCATCTCAGTGAGGAAATCAGGAGCTATAGTTGGGTTTGGCCTCCTTGTTCCCTTGAAGTTAGAGGAGCGTTTCAATATGAACTCGGCCAATCTTCCCAATTTGTGTGCATCTTCAGATGATCAAGAAACTAATACAAGCCAAATAACTTTCTAAACCTTTTTCAACTCCATAAAACAAGGGGGGGTGGGGGGGAAATGAAAGAAAGGCAGAGAGTTAGTAAGTACCTAGAAGACTGACTGTTTCTCTTTCATCAAACCTCAATGAGAAAAATGGTGAAGTGTCTATGTTCTGTTATCATCCAGTGTGGAATCTCGGCCAGTGTTTTCACTACCCCCAGGTACCTTTATGTAGATTTCCTTTTTTGTTGGTTTGGGAGAAAAGAAAGAGAAAGAATAAGATCATTCGAAGAACGTCAAGCTGCACAAATGGCAAGGAATGCTGAAATCAAAGAGGCCAAGACTGCCTAAGATTAGGTGTCAGTTGAAATATGAATGAATGTTGTCCAGCGTGTGATGTCGAGTATAGTAGTTAACATCAGAGAATTCCAATAAAAAGAGTTATCACTTATCAATATAGAGCTGTTCTTTATTTTCAATTTAACAGAAATTGAAATAAGAAAAGTATTTAATTTTATTTATTTATTTATTTTTAAATTTGTGATATTTTAGACTTGAAAAACCATAACCAAAAAGTGCCTGAAACAACTAGTTGGCGAAGTAAAGGTGACTGTAACAATTTGGGGAAACCAAGACAGCAAAAATCACTAGAAACATATTCTCAATTCATTAACTTTCTAAGTTTTCCACAAAATCAATGTGTACTTTAGAATATTATTGATAGATTCAACATATAAAAATGTAAAGAGATACCAAGTCTTTTAAAGTCCATTTCTTACATTTTCCCAAGTTTCATTTAGGCATCTTTATCCACAAACAATCATCAAATCCTAAACCCTAAACTGTTGCCAAAACCCTTAGGTGAACTGACTCGTTCTATTAACAAAAAATATCTTAAAAGAGAGAGAATATATGAAAATTCAGGATCAAGAACAGACCAGTATAATGCCATCTCTAGTGGTAATAGAAACAATATCAGCACATGAAACAACCTTGATAAGCCTTTTCAAGCTCCTCCTTGTTGCAATCAATTTAGCAAAACCCCTCAAGGTCAGAATGGGTATGGCCTGCCTCTCGGTGGAATGGTTTTTATTAGCATTGCTGTCATCTAGGAGGACCAAAGCATCACAACCCTGATAACAAAAGAATCCCACACACCATTAAGACCAACAAGATAATACCTACAAATAGATGGAAAGAAATCACAACACCAAGATTAAATTGGAATAACAAATCGATACTACCAAAAATCAGATGATACAATTTTCAGTCTTGTTTGATCTTTACAAAACTTGACATGCATACTAAGAATTACACTACTCACAGAATTAGCAATATAGAAATTCAAAAATCCCAAAATTAAAATTCAAAATCAAAAGTCACTTCCTGGGCCATATATCAAGCAAAATAAAACAAATAAAACACCCATATCAGAAAAAAAAGGCCACAACATGCTGATAATCCCAGCCTAATAATAATGGAACTCTATGAACATTATTGAAATAAAAGGCATCTAATTCAAAATATAGAGGAAACTAGTCTAGTCCTCAAAGCATCTTAGATAGTACTTGGCTAATTAATACCACCCTTCAAGAAAAAACCACCACACTTCAAGCCATCCAAACATCAAGATCTTTAATCTGTAAAACGAAGGTACAAATGCATGGATGTAATAATAATAATAATAATTGCAATATTAGAATATAACCTAATTATTTGACATTGTAACTAAGCAGTAATGTTGCCCCTTCAAAAAAAATTTTAAAACAAATTCCTTGACCAAGGGATTAGTTTAGAATTGCAACGGAGTAGAGAAATTTATTCTCACACTAGAGCATAAAACAAGGTGACTAAATGAAGTTTGACCTAAATAAAGTTTTAAAATGTGGCAGTTACAAAGTAGAGGCCTATTTACTCTTTTGTATAGCTATACCTTAAACATAGAAGCTTATTTAGCCAGTAACACAAGTAATACGCCTCATCATTCACACAAATACAACCATTCCTAACTAGCATAATGGAAAATAAAAATGAACTATCATCTTAGCAATTTAAAGAGACATTTTTAAGAAACCAAAATTATAAAATAGAGTATTTTCAAATATATTAGTATATACGAATATACCTTAAATCAGAACTTGCATCCACCAAATATTTCTTCAACGAGCATTCTTTTTGGATCTTTGAAGCATGTTACGTTGTTCACCATAAACAATATTAACAAGCCATTTTGGTTTTTCACTTGATAACACAAGATAACCCAAACCTAATCCAAACATGAATCCACATCCATATCCCAACAATACAACTTTCCAATGAAACCAATTTCCAAACTCGAAGTCATCATCATGAAAAGTTAATGATGGCGATGGTTGTTGTCCGTCAACATTGTCACAAGTTCTTGTTAATGGAAATCCACATAACCCCAAATTTCCAAGGTAAGAAACATTTTCAAACGTATTGAACTGATTACCTCGTGGTATCATCCCCTCAAGATGATTTTCTGATAAATTTAAAACTTCAAGTGATGTAATATCTGCTAATTGTCCTGGAATTTCTCCTATGAGCATGTTTGAGGAGAGATCTAACCATTCAAGATTGCTCAAATTTCCCAATGATAGAGGCATATGACCTATAAGGTTATTGTGTGAAAAGTTAAGTCCCTTGAGTGACTTAAGCATTCCAATTGACTTTGGAATCTCCCTCTTGAAACTATTGTTTGAGAAATCAATAGTTGTAAAGAGATTTTGAATTCTCACAATTTCAATATAAAATCCTTTCATGGTGACCATCACAGAATCGTGATAATAGCTTTCACCCATATATTTCAATTTACCATTATTTGCATTCACACTCATCATGGCTTTGAAATGATTGAAATATTTTGTTGGCAAATGACCATGGAAATCATTGTGAGAGAGGTCTATGATTCGTAAATTAGGGAAAGAGAATTTGGTTGTGGGATTGGCTATGGCACCATGAAATTTGTTTGATCGCAAAACAAGAACCCGTAACTCGGGAAGACTTTCCAACCAATGAGGGAAGGTGCCACTTATCTTGTTTTTACCAAGATCTAGTACTTCCAACCTTTGGCAATTGATCAATGATCTTGGCAATGACCCTACCAATTGATTGTCATTGAGGTTAAGACTTTTTAAGTAATTTCCCTTTGTAAAAGTTGCTGGAATGGTGCCATTAAGTTTGTTACTTCTCAAATCTAAGACTATGAGAGAATCACTAAAGTTTCCCAAACAGTGGGGAACCATGTTACTCAAGTGATTATGAGACAAATTAAGGACATTAAGGAAAGTCATATTGCAAATCAAGGGAGGTATTTTTCCAATTAAATTATTCCTTGAGACTGAAAAGAAATAAGTGCCCCCATGGAGGCATTGGAACTGCTCCTTGAAGCAAATTGGAACTAAAATCCAAAATTTGCAAATTCTTCCAAGGAATGTGTCTTATGCTTGTCAAGGAGTTGTACGAAAGATTCAAGGAAAACAAAGAAACCTTCCCCACATCCAAAAACCACATCGGAATATTGCCTTCAATTTTGTTATTGGAAAGGTCTAAATCTTGTAAATTGTCCATGGATTTTATAAAATCAAGAAAGTCATTTATGTTGCAAGATGACAAATATAAATTCTGAAGTTGGGGCATAGTATAGTCTACAATGCTATAGGTGCTGAACGATAACAGAGGATTATGTGAAAGATCAATTGTTTGGAGAGTTTTGAGCTTTGAGAACATGCTTGACTCTAGATGACCACTAATATTATTG
The DNA here is from genome assembly GCA_032727855.1 of Quercus ilex subsp. ballota. Classification (NCBI taxonomy): domain Eukaryota; kingdom Viridiplantae; phylum Streptophyta; class Magnoliopsida; order Fagales; family Fagaceae; genus Quercus; species Quercus ilex. The sequence goes on from CM064911.1 coordinate 82,037,701, forward strand.
AAGGATATATCTAGATAGGAAAGGCTCACAAGTTTAGCAATTGAGATTAGAAGGTGGCCATGTAAGTTGTTATTACTCAAATCAAGAAAATTTAAAGAATTATGCTGGAATTCATCAATTTGTCCAGTGAAAGGGTTGTTGTCTAGTAATAATGTATGTAAAGATGGTAAGTCATAAAACCAAGATGGCATAGTGTCATTCAATAAGTTATGAGATAAAGAGAGATATTCCAAATTGGAAGGAATTTAACTAACAAACTGACTAGAAAAACTGTTTGAAGAAGAAACTTGTGTCCAATTTGAAGAAAAATCTGGAAGTTGACCTATGAAATTGTTGCCTGAGAGATCTAAGTGAATGAGTCCTTCAAAGTTTAGGAGGGACCACGGAATCTAACCGCCCAAGTTATTATTAGAGAGAATTAAAGAAGTGATTTGTCTGTGGTAAGGAAGAAGTGTTAGAGATGATGAACCTGTGAAATTGCATTCTCTGAGGTACAATTGTTTTATGGACTTGAGATTGCCGTTTAAATTAGGTAAGTCAATTGGGAATTCAGTTTTAGAGAGACCCAAGGACTTGAGAGGACTACTCCAATTATATGTTGGAAGGGAACTGGTGAGATTGAAGTTGTAACCTACATGGAGCAGCTAGAGGTTTGGAAGGTGAAATATATTATCTGGGAATCTCCCTTTTAATCCACAATAATAAAGACTAAGAGATGTCAAAGAGGAAGACAAATTCATGAAAGAATTAGGTGAAACTGAAGGCATGTTAAGAACATGGAATACAAGTTCAGATAGATGGGTTAGGTTTTGAGTAAGCCTTTTCAAACTAGTTGTTTCTATAAAAACATCGAAATACCCAGAGAGATCAAGTGAAACCATTTTGGATAGGTGAGAGATTTCATATGGGAGTTTACCTGCAAAGAAAGACCCAGTGAGGTTGAGATGTGTCATGTTCGCAAATCGACCAAACTTAGATGAAATTGAGGAGTAACTGAAATCATTGTAAGCAAGGTTGAGCCTTTGGAGATGGTGAAGAGAGAAAAGGGTGCTATTGGGATGGATGGGACCTTCAAGGCCACTGCAAGTAAGGTCGACACCAATGACATGACCAGTCATCTTATCACAGGTGACCCCATCCCACCCACAAAAATCTGTACCCATTTTCCACGAATTCGTCTTTGGATAACAATAATTATCACTAACAGAAAATTCTTCAATAGAAAATGAGTGTTTGAATTGGGATTTTATTAAAAAATAACCAAATCCCTCAAACAATATCATTAGTTAGGCAAACTTTCAAATATATTTGGTTTATAACAAATCGAGTGTGAGACACTCGATTTCGGTCCGCAAAAATACTCTTGGAAATCGAGTGTCTTAAACTCGATTTTTATAAACCAAATATGTTTGAAAGTTTGCCTAACTAATGATATTGTTTGAGGAATTTGGTTATTTTATTAAAAAATCCGTTTGAATTGTAGTAAAGCAGAGCTTTGATGGGAATGGCATAAAGGCATTGATGAATTAAATGAAAAAGAAGAGAGAGAAGAGGAACAATAAGGTTGAGAAAGCAAGAGCAAGCATATGAGTAAGAGTAGCTGACTTGGCCGTAATGCAAATACACGCTCCATATTTGCACTGGATTTGAGAAATGAGAATATAGGAAATGTGATGGCATAGATACTTATATTTATAGGCCGTGATATTCACGAGAGATCATTACTACGAATCTACGATTATCCCTCGTGTTAGCTTATTTTATGGGTTGGGCTGTTGACCTGGAAAATTAAGGTCTTGTGGGTCACTTATTAGCTAGCGTGCAGTCAGGAAATCTATAAAATTTCATTAATCTATAAAAACTAGCTTTGAAAGTTAGAAAATCAGGATATCCAGGTTAGGTACATATAAAAAACCTCCTTATAATCAAGTATCGTAAAAATAATTTTTTTTATTAATTTACTTAAAATTAAATAATAAAATAGACAATAAAAATAAATAAATATTTTACTTTTTAGGTTATATAATGAATGCATAACATTATTTTAGTGAACTTAAGAATGAATTGGATGGAAGGAACTAGCGTAGACTGTGGGCTATATATATAGAATTTAAGGGTCACTCTGTTAACTAGCGTACGCTATGGACTATATAGCATAATTCTTTGATGCAAATTTATTGATTATTAAAAACTAACTTTTTTATGGGGAAAGAAACTAACTTTGAAAGTTAAAAAAATCAGGTAATCCGAGTGAGATTTATAAATCCTCCTTATAAACAAGTATTATAATAATCCTTTCTACTTTACATTTGTATTAGCTCAAATTGATACCTATAGTGAATATATTATTATTATTATTATTATTATTGTTTATGTTTTGTCACTCTGGCTATTTTGGAGGATCATCAGTACTTTATGGAAATAATGAATTGATGACTTTTATGCTAGACACTACAAAATAAGAAAATGGCATCCTCCTGGGCCCTGGAATAATTGTTTATGATAGGCTAAGAATGTATTGACCTCTTGTGATGAATTAACCAATTAATTAGTTAAGTTAATTAATTAATTCAATTTGCATGCAATAAGTGTGGTAGCACAAACAAATCACCAACTAAGTTAATATGTAGCGGAAAATAATTGACATGGTGATTTGTTTACGAATGGGGAAAACCTCCACGGCAAAAAACCACACTGGGTGATTTTAAGATCACTACTCCTGAGAATCCACTATTATCTCAGCAAGCAGTTACAAGTAAAGGAATCCCAATACCTTATACCAACCTATAGTTGAAGACTCATTAGTGTCATTGCTCTTAGCCTTCAATGCCATGCTCTTTCCCTTACTAGATTTCCCTATCTTAGGTTTTTGTCGTGTAGGTTTTCCCCATTCATAAACAAATTACCGTGTCAATTTATTTTCCGCTACATATTAACTTAGTTGGTGATTTGTTTGTGCTACCACACTTATTGCATGCAAATTGAATTAATTAATTAACTTGGCTAATTAATTGGTTAATTCATCACAAGAGGTCAATACATTCTTGGCCTATCACTTTATATATAGATTTAAGTGGTTTTTGTACGCTGTGAAAGGGTGATGAAAATATGGAGTGAATTTTGTGGCTATGGGTTGGTTGGTTTTTGGCCTACAGGCACCCAGCGGGAGACCATAAGGTCCAAAACCACGATTATCAGCCACAACACAATTCTAATCCCTAGTGTTAGCATATTTTATGGGTTGGGTGCTTTAATTTTCTTTACCTTCTCAAACCTCGTTATCTTTTAGAAAAGACTTTAAAATAGTAAAATGTTTCAAAACGTCTTTGGCCCATGACATGGAAAATAAGGTCTCGTGTCACCTCAAAAAGAGAAAATTATGGTCTTGTGGGACACTCTATTAACTAGCATGAATTGTGGTTTGTGGAACTCTTGTCACTTGTCAAAGACATGAAAAATTTTATCTGTTGTGGGTTACAATATTATTATTATTATTATTATGACTGGATGGGTTACTCTATTTTTTTATTTATGACAACTAGGTTTTTTTTTTTTTTTTTTTTTTTTTTTTTTTTTTTTTTGATAGGTATAAGAACTAGTTTTGAAAGTGAAAAAAATCAGATTATCCAGCTCAGATTTTAGAAACTAAAAACTCCTTATACACAAGAATCATAATAATCCCATATACTTTAGATCTAGATTCACTCATATTGATACCTATAGTGGATATATTTGTCTGTGTCCATTTAGGACCATTAGCCTATAAAAATAATAAACCTATGACATTTATGCTAGACATTTAGCACATTGTAAAGGACCACCCACCCAGCAAATAAGAAATAAGGCATCCTCTTGGCATAATTGTTGAATTGGTCAGTTCTCATTTGCTATAGAAAAGAGTCAAAAAGACCTGTCCATGTTTCTACCCAAAGTGCTTGGTCATTTGATAAATGGAGGATGTTCAAAAAAAAAAAAAAAAAAATGCCAACTCTTAACTCCCAGTGTGAAGCATATTTTTTTCTTCTTCATAATAAATACCCATACGTTATTTCTATTTCTTACATATATCCTGGCTAGATACCCTTATTAATATTTCTTATATAATGGATGGGGCTTTTATAAATGGGAAATGTACATGCATATGTAATGTAATGTTTTAATAACTAAGTGGTTTCTCAAAAAAAAAAAATAATAATAATAATAATAACTAAGTGGGTGAAGGCAAAGAGTCTTCCAAAGTATATTAGCGAAAAAAAAAAAAAAAAATTCTTCTAAAGTTGCAGTTAAAAAAATGTTAATGGTTTGTTTGGATTGAGGGGAGGAAAGGGGAGTATAATAGAATAGAGTAAATTTGGCTCAAAATTAGCTTATTTTCAACCAACTTTACTTTACTTCCCCTCGTTCCATCCTCAATCCAAACGGACCCTTAATTTAGTAACTTTTCCTTTATCTCATAAAATTTGTGTGGAACAAAATAACAGCACTGCTCTTTTGAAAGTCATTGATCTGCCAGATTCTTCCATGCTTTGGAAAAGTGTTTCACCATTACAAGACTTTAACAAGCTTGGTTTTGGACTATAATTTGTTGATGTTTAACTTGCGAAGACTTGGGAAGTCATATATTTTTTGCAGGGTTCGTCTATTATTATCTACGATGAATTTTGGCCTATAGAATTGTTTGTTCAGATTGCTGAGTCGTTGCAGATTGAACGTGTAGCAAGCAATCTTTAAACGCGTACCAATCATATTGTCTAGGTGTCTGAATTAACCATGCTAGATTGAACTTGTAGAAATGGTATTGTCAGGGACTGTTTAATGTCATCTTTTTTTTTTTTTTGCTCAAATCATTTTTAATTTTAACAAAAGCAAAATTGATAATTACATAGAGAAAATTTTAATAAAACATTATATGTATTAATTATATCCTCTAATTTTATTTCATTTTGTTTCTTTAATTTTAATACTTTTTTATTTCATTTTCAATTTTTTTCAATTTAGTCATTTCATTAGTTTTGTGTCCAATTTTAACTTTATTTCTTTATTTATATTTTTCACTTTTCAAAACGATGTTGTTTTAATGGATTTCACAAATGGGGATTGGATGCCAAGAGCCTTGTAATTCAATTGGTTGATCACCTCCTGGTATTTTTAAGACAACCAAAATTCAAATCAGTTTACCCAAGTGACTATCTTTTGCTTATGCTAAGTAGATATATTAATTATTACCAAAATATTAAGTTACTTATTAATTTTTAAGGAGTTTATTCCATGTAAAACTCTAGTACCTAAGCTTTAATAAATTTAGTCTATTACACCGAAAGTTCAATTATTAAAAATTAAAAAATAAAATAAAATTTAATACATATTTTTTTGATCAACTATTATAGTTTTTTTGTTTTAAATAATTTATTTTAAATGAAAATCTATTACAAAAATATTAAGTTGCTTATTAATTGTTAAAATGTTTATTCGATGTAAAACTCTACAGTGGCGGCTCCAGAAATTTTTTTCAGGGTGTTCCTCAACAAGTATAAATTACACAATCTAATAAAAAGAAAATTTTGTACATTAACAACAACAACAATTAAAACACACGCAAAGACATAAAGTTTACAATTGTCTTCTACGTGGTTTTTCTTATCAAATATTTGTCTATAATTCTAGCAAAATAATAAATAATAAACTATAAGTCCATTTGAAATATTAATAAAATTATTAATTATTGTTGTTTAGTTGTTTATTAATTTGTTTGTCTTTTATAAACTATAATTTGTTATATTATTGTTTCATTAATTATAAAATTATTAATTGTTGTTTAGCCTAACATAATTTAATTTGTTTGTCTTTTATAATGTATTGGTTAATTAAATTATTAATTATTTTTTATTAGTTGCTTCCCACAATTAATTATTGGTTGATTAAATTATTATTTATACTTATGTATTAATTAAATTAATATTTATTCAATATTTTTATATTATAATATATTTCATTTAAAATTTATTTTTGGTGAATTTCTTGCTCATTTGTGATATTTTCATTTAATTTTGTGTTATATTTTGTTTATTACTAATAACAAATTTATCCATTGATCCTTTTTAAGACTCAATTAGTTTTTCTTTTTTTTTTTCTTTTTAAAAATTTTTCATATTCAGATGCATATTTTCTAGTAAACATTTTTAATCAAACCATATATTTACAAATACTAAAATAAAAAATAACTTTCAAGTGTAGAGCAAATGAGAAATAAAACCTGATTTATATAAAAATTATTATTGTAGTTTCACCGAACAATAAATTTTTTTTAGCAATATCAACCTTAGCAATCTCAACTTGCATAGATAAAGATTTATTCATTATATTCCCAATAACTAAAAAATATATATAAAAACACAAGATTAAAAAAAAAAAAAAAAAAAACACAATACTGTACAAGCCCAAGGCCCTAGCCCAGCCAAGAGGATGCCTGCCAAGATGGCACCCAGAAAAAAAATAAAACAAATCCTATTGCACCAATATAACACACACAAAAAACCGTGCTTAACAAAGCAAAAAAAAAAAAAAAAAAAAACGCGGGCTTAACAACCAAAAAAAAAAAAAAGGCCCAGACGTGGTGAAACGGCCAGCCCACTGCCCAGAGAAAACTTATCTTTAACAAATCTAAAGAACACTAGAAGAGTCTAGAGAAAGGCAGTAACTCAAAACTCAAAACCAGCCATTCTTCAGTTCTGCTTCTGCAGAATCAAAACCCAAATGCAGCACTCAGTAGCAGCGGAAAAAAAAAAAAAAAAAAAGGATGAGATCAAAGGAAGCTTGGTCTAGGGCCGGCCCTGACAGTGGGAGTGGAGAGAAAGAATGAGAGAGGCGGAGAGCATGAGTTGAGAGAAAAAAGTAGAGCAAGAATGAGAAAAGAAAGGTAAAAATTTTAGAGATTTGAGGTTATTTTTTATTTTTTTTTTTTATAGAATCCGTGGGTTTGCTACCATGTTGATGTTAGGCTTTTTTTTTTTTTTTTTTTTTTTTCTTCCTGTGGGCTTTCTGTTACAATTTTTTTTTTTTTTTTTTGACTTGAAAGTAGAACAAATAAATACTTTTTTTTTTTTTTTAATTTTGGGTGTTCCTAATTTTGGTTGAGGGTATTCCTAATTTTTTTTTTAAGGGTAAATAAATAAAAAAAATTAATTATTATGTATAAAAAAAAAAATTTCAGGTCAGGGTGTTCCTGGGAACACCCTGACCTCAACGTGGCGCCGCCACTGAAACTCTATTAGCTAAGCTTTAATAAATTTAATATTCAATTACACCTAAAGTTCATTTATGAAAAATTAAAAGATAAATAAAATAAAATTTCATACTTATTGTTTGATCATCTATTACAATTTTGTGTTTTAATGTAGTAAACTACATATGACATGTCGTGCTCAAGCCGAGTCACTCAAGATATATTGCACGTAAAATTAAAGAGTTTTTGTCATGTGACTAACTAATTATTAAGATAGTTAATTTACTCATGACTCACTAATTATTAAAACGATTTTGATAGTAATAGTAAAATGTTTTCTTTCTTTTACATTAAATTTTAATTTATGGCAGAAGAATTCTACTAGAATACATATATAATTAAATAATACTATGAGAGAGAGAGAGAGAGAGAGAGAGAGAGAGAGTATTTAGGGGATAATAAAACAAATATGCAAGATAATCAATAAATAGGATATTATACATTAAATAATTTAAATGAATGTGTACCTTTTATGCAAGATATGGTAAGACGAGCAAAATCTATCCCATCCATTTGCCTATAATTTAGTGGGAAAATTTTGCATAGAATAGAACACACAAAATGGATAAAACAAGGCTGAGATTGTCTATGTAACAACTAAGAAAATTTTAATTATTGGCTCTTAAAATTAGCACGAGAGGAAATATATATATATATATATATATATATATCACTACTGTTTTTTTGAGTCTTTGATCTCCCAAATACCTTCAATCTTGAAAACGTGTGGGACAGAGGTATAAAATCGTGAAGAACGTTTCACCATGTTGTTTGTAATAATTTTTTGGAATTCTAAAGACTTGGAAAGTTTTTTTCGTTTGGTTTTTATTATTATTATTATTTTTTTTCTAGAAGGAAAGACTTGGAAAGTTAAGTGTTATAGTCTTCCTTCTATTATCCAGCAAGAAATTTGGACTATAAAATAGTTTGTTTCAAATTGCAAAGTTGCAAATTGAAGATGTAGGAATCATGTTATCTAGGTCCCTGTATTGACCCAACAATCATGTTATCAATTTATCATGTTCATGTGGCAATCATGTTATTCAGATCTCTATTTCTTTTCTTTTTACTCAAAGTAAATAGTAATGTTTATATAAACACAAATGTAATTCAATTTATTTATATAACAAATAAGAGGGAGGAAGGAAAAAATTGTAGATTAAATCATATTTACATTTTGATTTTTTTTTAGATATAAAAATAATTATTAATATAAAAAATAAAATGGGAATTATCATTTCTATTATACTTATCTCACTTACCCTATACCAGCTTTAGATGAACTTTTTGGATTCAAGTTTTAGTTCATTGATTCATTATATATATATATATATATATATATGTGTGTGTGTGTGTGTGTGTGTTTTCTTAATAAATTAATTTCTAACCGGTTCAACCCAGCGGAGTCACGGAGACCATAACCACGATTATCAGCCACAAGTCAGAATTCTAGTCCCTAGTGTTAGCGTATTTTTTGGGTTGTGCGCTTTAATTTTCTTTACCTTCTCATAATCTTAAAAGACTTTAATCCTGTAAAAGTCTTTGGCCAATGAGATGGAAAATTAAGGTCTCGTGTTTCCTCAAAATGAGAAAATTAAGGTCTTGTGGGTCACTTGTCAGAGACAGAAAATGTTATCAGTGGAAATGTTGTCACTTGTCAAAGACATGGAAAATTAATCTCTTTTCGATTACTTTATTTATTTATTTATTTATTTTACTGGATGGGTTACTCTATTTTGCTTATTTATAAGAACTAGTTTTGAAAGTGAAAAAAAAAATCAGATTATCCGGCTCAGATTTAAAAATTAAAAAATCCTTATAAACAAGTATCATAATAATCTCACATACTTTAGATCTAGATTCACTCATATTGATACCTTTAGTGGATATATTTTTAATTTTTTATTACCATCAGCTTATAAAAATAATTGTTGAATTGCTCAGTTCTCATTTGCTACAGAAAAGAGTCAAAAGACCTGTCCATGTTTCTACCGAAAGTCCTCTTTTTAAAGTCATTGATCTGCTGCGAGATTCCTTCATCCTTTGGAAACGTATTTCACCATCACAAGAATTTAACCAGCCTGAATTTTGGATTATAATGTGTTGACGTTTTTCGTGAAAAGACATGGGAAGTCATGTTTTTCTGCAGGGTCCATCTATTATTACCTACCCTGAAATTTGGATTATAGAATTGTTTGTTCAGACTACTGAGTCGTTGCAGATTGAACATGTAGCAAGCAATCATTAAACGTGTAGCAATCATATTATCTGGGTGTCTGAATTAACCATGCTAGAAATGGTATTAGCAGGGACTGTTTAATGTCATATATTTCTTTTTGCTCAAATCATTTTTATTTTTAACAAAAACAAAATTGATAATTACATGAAGAAAATTTTAATAAAAAAATTATATCCTCTAATTTTATTTCATTTTGTTTCTTTAATTTTAATATTTTTTTTTCATTTTTTTTTTTTTTACAATTTAGTCATTTCATCAGTTCTATGTCCAATTTTAACTTTATTTATATTTTTCACCTTTCAAAAGGATGTTGTTTTAATGGACTTGACAAATGGAGATTGGATGCCAAGAGCTTTGTAGTTTAATTGATTGAAACATCCTGATATTTTTAAAACATCCAAAGTTCAAATTTCCTCACCCGAGTGACTATCTTTTGCTTATGCTAAGTAGATAAATTAATTATTACCAAAATATTAAGTTGCTTATTAATTGTTAAGATGTTTATTCCAAGTAAAAGCCCATTACCTAAGCTTTAATAAATTTAATATTCTATTACACCTAAAGTTCATATATTAAAAATTAAAAAAATAAAATAAAATAAAATTTAATACTTAGTTTTTGATCATCTATTATAGTTTTGTGTTTTAATGTAGTAAATTGCATGTTACATGTCGTGCTCAAGCTGTGACTGAAGATATATTGCATGTAAAATTTAAAGAGTTTTTGTCATGTGACTAACTAATTATTAAGATAGTTAATTTATTCATGACCCACTAATTATTAAACGGTGTTGATAGATTTAGTAAAATATTAAAATTTACATAAAATTTTAGTTTATGGCACAAAAATTCTACTAGTATACATAAAATTGAATAATACGAGAGAGAGAGAGAGAGAGAGAGAGAGAGAGAGAGAGAGAGAGAGAGAGAGAGAGAGAGAGAGAGAGAGAGAGAGAGAGAGAGAGAGAGTTACACTTTGTGTAACTCTACAAAAGTTACACATTTTTTAAACCGTAGATTCCTAAAACGTCTAATGGTTAGAAAATCACTATAACTAATGTCATCTTTAAAATTAATTGCTTTCCATATTCGCTAACCTAATTAATTTGAGAGAATATTATATTATTTTCTTTTTAACATTCTTTCTCTCTCCTAATCAATTCATCCCTAACCTTGCACAAGAGCATATTCTCAACATTCTTGGGCATGGAAGCAGTTGTGCTGAACTTTCAATTGTTAACGAAGCAGGTGTCAAATGTGTAGGTTGGACAAACTCATTTTAGCTGAATCGTTAGCAATAGAAAAAAAAAAAAAAAAAAAGCGAAAATTGATTAGTAGTTTCCTTTGTCATCTTTTTTGCATGATAAAAAAATGAAAAAATTGTGGATGAAAACAAGGTGCTACTCTTCTAACTCCCTCTTTTTATTTTTATGCTGTAATTTATTCTTGTATATTATTCACATGTTAGCTATATAGTAAATAAATACTCATATGCTATTGTACAGTATACTTGTATGTTCTCTCACATGTTACTTATGTATACACCTCACATGCCTTGGTTGTATATATTCTTTGGAGTTAATATTCACATATTAGCTATACGTAAATATTTACTCACATATACATATATGTATATTGTTTGCAAAAACCTTTAAAAAAAAAAAAATCAAAAACCCAAGTATTCTATTTTTTCATAAAAAGTTAACGTTTGAAATAAATTAAAATGAGTTACTATCTTTGGATAGGTGTTGTGGGGTGCCTAACACATTCCCCACAAGTAACCAAACTTCCGAGTCCATGATCTTTGGTTTAAAGACTTTTGGTTTATCTTAATTAACGAATCCTTTAAAATTTGGTTTAGTTAATTAGGTAACTCAAAATGAATTAGACATCTAGGTGACCAATCACACCTAATACAAAACCAATGATTGGTGGCGACTCCTAAAATAAAAATAAGAAAAAGGGACTCACATACACACACCCTACGCGGAAACACAAACATACAAAAATCAGATAGCCAAGAACCCAATGTGAGACTAAACCTAAGGACAAAATTAGGCCTCCACGCTAATCTCATGCTTTTACCTTATACATTCAACCCCATAATCCTAATATTCTATCTATTTTGTATATTTTAGTTAACTTCATTAGTAAAGTTTCTTATCAAATCTCTCCTCCCCCAATATTGTAACTATCGAATTATTACAAAAAAAAATTACTTAGGTTTCAATCCGCCTACATTTTAGTGGAAAAATAAAAATAAAAACTATATTAGTGTCTAAGCATGATAATAAAAAGTAATCAACTTCAAGCGGACATCATAGATTTCAAATCCTATCATATTTATCAAGTTTTTTACTAATGATTTGGCTATAAACAAGGTGATGGTCCCTAATGTTTAATAGATGACCAATAAGTCATCGCTCCATATGAACTAAAAGGGATCACTTTAAGCTTGTTAGGGACTAAAAGAAATAAGTTTTTTAGAGACTGAAAGTTATAGTTTTGAATTTATTAAAGACGAGCAATTTAAACTTTATGAACTAAAATTGCTCAATGTGAGTTTGGAAGTAAATATTATTTGGGCATAATGATAATGACAAGTATACATAGTATCATAAAACTAGCCTCATCACAATTACTTTGCACATGTGATGAGGCTTTTTTCTATTTGGTTTAGTGTCATAATTTTCTTGTTATTTCATTTTTTGGATTATGACACTAAACCCCAAGAAAAAAAAAATTAGCCTTAGAGTTGTCATTTAACGATGTCATCTCAATTTATTTTTTCATTCTTGCTCTTAATACAAAATGAGCAAGATGTTTGAAATTCTTGGCCCTCTTGGCCTGGAATGGTGTTTTAGCAAAATCACAGATTCAGCAAAAATTAATATACGAATTTAAAAAGCAAAAAATAAAGAGAAAGTAATAAAAAAATGGACCTACCAAAAATAATTATGAACCAACCATGGAACCCTTAACTTCTTTGTGGGAGAGCACCAATTTGTTGCGTGCAGGCGGAATTCTTTTCAAAATTGAATGGTATTAAAAGAGATGAAGTAGAGAGAGATATAATTATATATTGGTGAAGTTCTAAATTATTCAAATGTGGGTTGTTTAAATGAGAATACATGGTAGTGCCTAAATTTAAGGAATATGGATGAGAAGTTATACTAATGTTTTTTTTTTTTTTTTTTCAAAATAAAGAAAAGGAGGTTTTAGAAGAGAAAAATAAACCTGAGACTAGAGATTAAGAAAATTTGATATTAAAAAAAATGGAATGTGGTCTTGGAGGAAATATACAAAGTGGATTGAGAATTTATTTTATTTTATTTTTGAATAAGTTTATTTTGAAGGCATGAGTTAGTAGGAGAGTGTCCTATTTTGTAGGCAGTGTTTTAGATGGAGTTGGATATATATTTTTACCGGGTTGTCCCCAAGTTTTGTCCTTTGTTTTTTTTGAAAACAAGTTTTGTCCTTGTTAAACATAGAGTTTTGGGGTATTTTTGAACCATGTAAAAGTCCAATTTAAAGAGGGGAATCATGTTATAGATAGTGTACTCAGAGGCTTTTCTATTTTTTTTCTAAAGAATAAAAATTTTCATATATACTAATTCAGGGTTGTTGGATTATCCAATTGCCAAAATTCCTATTAGTGTGATGAAATTTATGTTTTTGTGAATGAAATAGAATTACGCAATAATTGTAATTTATTTTTTGAACATGTATTTGAATGTTGTGTAGTGGGGCCTCTACAATAATAATCAAAGTGATATAGAGAAAAGATTAAAATAAGGACAAGTAATTCTTTTTTAAATTATTAGTAATTGTATGTAGCTAAGAGGTGTCTAAAAAAAAGAAAACACTGGAAGTGTTTTTGTCAGATGAAAAAGGAAAAACAAAGGCCTAAATTTTAGGGGCAAAAATGATCAAAGTGAAGGAAAAATAAATAGGCAAAGGGTATTTTTTGTTTTTTAAGTGGAGGTGTTTTATTTGGATGAAAAATGAATAAATTAAATGCTAATTTTTTTGGAAAAATAAGATGAACCTAAGTTTATCAAAAATAAATAAATAACTGAACGTGATGAAAAGAAGCCTAAATTTTGGAGTTCTCCAATTTTTTTTTTTTTTTTTTAACATTTTGATGAAATGATCAACTGGAAGGAAAAATAAATAAGTAATGGGTGTTTTTTGTTTTTTAAGTGGAGGTGTTTTATTTGGATAAAAAGGAATAAAATGAAGACTAATTTTTGGGAAAAATAAGATGAACCTGAGTTTATAAAAAATAAATAATAAAAATCCTGAATGTGAGGGAAAGAAGCTTAAATTTTAGGAGTTCTCCATTTATAAAAAATAAAAAAAATAAAAAAACAAAAAAAACATTTGGATGAAAATGGTATTAAAAAATGGCTAAATTTTAGGGGAAAACAAAAAAAGATAAATATGAAGGAAAAAGAAAAACCTAAATTTAAGGAGTCCTTTTTTAATTCAAAACATAGTGCATAGTTGTCAAAATGTGAATCGTATCGTAAATCGATTTTTAATTTTTTTCGTATCGTATCGTATATCGTAAGATACATGAACACTTAATAAAATTTATAAAAAAATTATAAATATACACATATAAAGGGTATATTCATTATAAATTTTGAATATATTTAACTAATGACTAATTTATTCATCACTTATGTAATAATATTTAACAAGCTAATTAAATAAATCAAACTAGCATGTGTTCATAACATACACATTCAAATTACTTAAATTCAAAAGTGATAATATATTACTAATGACCCAAAAATAATAATTTATTTTCATCATATTCATCAAATTGCCTAATCAACCCCATCTAAGTCAACGCTGTCATCATATTTATAATTTTGCAAATTTATTTCATCATTAAAATTTTCTTCATCATCATTCGTCATTAACATTTACTATCTCTTCTTATTCTTTTTATTTTTATAATTTTTTTATAATTTTTTTTGGCATTTTAGTTTCTTGGACTTATAACAATAACGATAAAAATAAAAATAAAATTTTAAAAAAAAATTAAAATATTAAAGTGAAAGGTAAGTGTGTACTATGTAGTCCAATTGTATGAGAGAGAATAAAAAAAACTTATGAATATGTTATTTTAGCAGGCTAAATTAAGTAAACTAATAGTTTTGTGTTAAAATCAAGTCTAACAACTTGTTAGATTCAAATAAAACTACAAATTTTAACCAAAAAAATCTCTTTTTAAAGAATTTGTCTATATATCGTACAATACGTACGATTTTATGATACGATACAATTCATATGATATGCATACTATATCATATGATTCATGAGTACTTACAATACACCGATATGATACGAAACATTTTACATATAATATGATGCTGACAACTATGACATAGTGCTTTAAATTTGTTATTTGACATTGTTGTCCCTATTTCTAAGAGAAGTCACTGTTTATTTATGAGAGTATTTTTTGAATAACATAAAAGTCCAGTTCATTAAAGGAAAATTTTTGGGAAATAATGTGACGTTATTGATCTTAATCCTAAAATATTTGTAGGAAAATTCATTATTTACTAGTGAGGCTATTTCTAAACTTGGAAAAAAAAAAAAATTCAGATCTAAGAGGAGAATCTTCTTATAGATAGCATAAATCAATAGATAGATAATAAGGTAACTTAATGATTTTTTTTTTAATTATTAACAATGTGTCCCACTATTTATAATTTTAGATTGTCACAACTTAGAAATAATATTTACTTAAGATCTCTAATGGACCTTTGCTGGGTTGGGTCGGGGGAGAAATTACAAAGATTTGCATTTCTTCTTCCGTGAAATCTAAATATACATATATGGTGTATCTATACGTAAGTTAGTTATTAATATAAAAAATAAAACAGGAATTATCATTTCCGTTATACTTATCTCACTTACCTTATATCAGCTATAGAGGAACTTTGTGGGTTCAAGTTTTAGTTCATTGATTCTTTATATCTATATTGATTATGTCAGAAAATCACCAATGAGCCACACGATCCTCATACACTCGAAATAGCACCTGCACAACAAAAAGAGAAGACCTAACAGAAAGTACCAGTGTGGTGCCAGCCAAATACCCTCCGAAGGTCAAGTTAGTATTTCTCTCACAACTTTAGAGTGCTAGAGCTGGGGTGAATTATGCATACCTTGGTTTGTGAGGGTATTGGGGCTTTTATAGTAGTAAAGGATTGACATCTCTTCCCAAACCTGCATATGGTGGCTAAGGCTTCAGCTTCCACCCATTTTGTGAAGTAGTCTATGCCCACTATCAGGAACTTCAGCTGTCGCACCGTTATTGGAAACGGCCCCATGATGTCTAACCCCTACTGGGTGAATGGCCATGGGGCTATCATTGGGGTTAATTCTTCGGAAGGCTGTCTGATGACATTGTTGAACCTTTGACATTTGTTGTAGGCTTTGACATATGCCTGAGCATCCTTCTGCATGGTGGGCCAGTAATACCCTATTCGGACGAGTTTGTGCACCAACGACCACGACCCTGAATGGTTTCTGCAGATCCCCTCGTGTACTTCTCTCATGACGTAGTCTGCTTCTTCAGGACCTAAACACCTTAGGTATAGGCGGGAGAAGCCTCTCTTGTATAAGATGTCTCTTATTAAGACGAATTTCGCTGCTTGGACCTTCAGCTTTCTTGCGGCCTCCCTTCCGTCTAGTAAGACGCCATTTTTCAAGTAAGAGACTAAGGGCGTGGTCCAATTGCTTTCAGAACCTATCTCCTACACATTGACGAATTCTATTAGTGGAGAAAGTTGAATAAAAGAGAGTACATTATCAAGGGTGGTCATATGTTCAGTTGAAACGGCTTTGGCCAGGCGGTCGGCTTACTCGTTTTCTCCCCTGGGGATCTGTATAATTTTGGCCTTCAGCTCATCTATCCTCCTCCTTACTTGGTCCAGATATCTCTTCATTCTCTCGCCTCTACACTCGTAATCCCCGTTTATCTGGTTGGTGACAACCTGAGAGTCACAGTAAATCACCATGCTTGCGGCTCCTACAGCTTTGGCGAGATCAAGCCCCGCTACTAAAGTTTCGTACTCCACTTCATTGTTGGTGGTAGGGAAATCGAGGCGGACCATACATTTGATTTGGTCTCCTTCGGGAGAGTGAAGAATGACACCTACACCCCTGGCCTGCCTATTTGATGACCCGTCTGTATGTATTGTCCATCGCGGACATTCGTCTGCCCTCTTGTCTTCCCCGTTGGTGAACTCTGCTATGAAGTCGGTGACAACCTGCCCTTTAATGGCGGTGCGCGGGCGGTATTGAATGTCAAACTCACTCAACTCTATCGCCCATAGCGCTAATCGACCAGCAGCTTCGAGGTTGTTCATCGCCCTTTGTAAGGGCTTATCGGTCAAGACGATCACTGTGTGGGCCTAGAAGTACGGCTTGAGTTTACGGGCTGCCGTAACTAAAGCGAAGGCGAGTTTTTCCATGGGTGGATATCTTTCCTCTACACCACGAAATGCCCGGCTGGCGTAGTACACAGGCTTTTGAACCTTGTCTTCTTCTCTAATCAAGGCCATGCTAACGGCTGCCGGGGAGACAGCCAGATAGAGAAAAAGCTCTTCCCCTAGTTGTGAAAGGGCTTAGCAGCGAAGGAGAAGAGAGGCAAGCCTTCAGCTCCTCGAATGCTTGTTGACATACACCAGTCCACTCGAATGATTTCTTCAGCGTGCGAAAGAAGGGTAGACATTTATTCGTCGCCCTTGACATGAACCTGTTCAGGGCGGCTACTTTACCATTTAAGCTCTACACTTCTTTTATGTTCTTCGGGGGGGCCATCTCTACTATGGCCCTAATCTTGTCTGGGTTGGCCTCGATACCTCTTTGGGATACCATATAGCCTAGGAATTTTCCCGCTGTCACTCTGAATACACACTTAGTCGGATTGAGCTTCATGTTATATGAGTGAAGGGTGCCGAATGTTTCTTTGAGACCCTTCAGATGGTCCTCTTCTCTTCGGCTTTTTACCAACATGTCGTCGACGTAGACCTGAACATTCCTTCTGATTTGGTTTGCAAACATCTTGTTCATGAGCCTTTGGTATGTTGCGCTTGCGTTCTTAAGGCCGAATAACATTACTTTGTAACAAAAAAGACTTTAGCTAGTAACAAATGAAGTCTTCTCTTGATCCGTTTTGTCCATCCGGATCTGATTATATCCTGAAAAGGCGTCCATAAAGCTCAATAATTGGTGTTGAGCCGTAGAGTCTACCAGTACGTCGACTCAAGGGAGAGGGTAGCTATCTTTGGGGCATGCTTTGTTCAAATCCTTAAGTCTACGCACATCCTCCATTTCCCGTTGGCTTTTTTGACCATCACCACATTTGCTAACCAATCGGGGTAGTATACTTCCCTAATGAAGCCTGCCTCTTGTAACTTGCCAACTTCTTCTGCTATTGCTCGATCTCGTTCTTGGGCAAAAACTCGCTTCTTCTGTCGAACGGGTGGAAAAGATGGCGCCACATTCAGCCTGTGTACCATGATTGAAGGGTCAATTCCTGGCATATCTTCATGACTCCAGGCGAACACGTCCTGATTTTCCTTAAGGAAAGTTACAAGTGCCGAACGAACCGTTGGGCTGGCGAGAGTGCCGATCCTTGTGGTCCTGTCCAGCCTGGAGCTATCGAGGGGTATCTCCTCGAGCCTCTCTATGGGTTCTGCCCCCGTCCGTTGTTCTTCTATGCTCATGGTCTGTAAATGGTCATCCATTTCCAGCATCGCAATATAGCATTTGCGTGCAGCTATTTGGTCCCCTCGCAATTCCCCTACTCCGTATTCAGTGGAGAATTTGATCATCAAGTGATAGGTTGAAGTTACGGCCTTCCACGAGTTAAGGGTAGGCTGCCCTATGATGGTGTTGTAGGCAGAGGAGCATTCGACCACAAGGAATGTAACATCCCTAGTGATTTGCTGAGGATAATCTCCAATGGTGATGGGTAATGTGACCGCACCTAAGGGGTATACTTTTGTTCCTCCAAACCCGACAAATGGAGCGTTGGTTGGAACTAGCCGCTTTCTGCTAATCTGCACCTGTTGGAATGCTGGGTAGTAGAGAATATCTGAGGAGCTTCCATTATTGACCAAGACCTGATATGTGTTATAGTCTCCTACCTAGATGCTAAAGACGAGCGCGTCATCATGCGGATGGTGAAGACGTTGGGCATCTTCTTTTAAGAAACCAATAATGGGGTTGTCAACCCGTGGCATCTTCGAGATGACACCCGTGAGCTGTACGTTTTGGACCATTCTAAGGTAAGTCTTTCGAGCCTTTTTTGATGAGCTGGTGGCTGTTGTGGCCCCCCACAATCATCCTTATGTCTCCTAAGGGTTATCTTGGACGCTCATTGTACCGTCGAGGAGCTTGCTCTTGAGGAGGCGAATTTGCTCTCTCCCTACTAACGAACTTCTATAACTTTTCTTGTCTAATGAGGGCTTCAATCTGCTGTTTCAAGTCGTAGCAGTTGGGTGTGTCATGACCGTGATCGCGGTGGAAACGACAGTATTTGTCCCTTGACCATTTGTTGGGATCTCCCTTCAGCTTTCTAGGGAAAGTCAAGGCTCCCTCGTCCTTGATCTGCATTAAAACTTGGTCGATTGGGGTGGTCAGTGAAGTGAAGCTCGTGAATCTCCCCACAGGGGGCTTAGAGCGCCTATCATCCCTTCGTTCTCCGGTTCTTGCCATCTTCCGTCCTCTGTCTTGTCAGGTATCTTCCTACCTTTCTCTCTTCTTAGGCTTTTCTTTGCGAGCTAGTAGCGCATCTTCGGCGTTCATGTACTTGGTGGCCCTGTAAAGCACATCCAACATAGTCTTTGGGTTGTTCTTATATAGTGAAAATAGGAACTTACCCTTCCGCAGCCCATTCGTGAAAGCTGCTACAAGTATTTTGTCGTCAGCTTCATCGATTGAGAGTGCTTCCTTATTAAAGCGGGCTCTGTAAGATCTCAGCGTCTCGTCCTCTCATTCCCTGATGCTTATCAAGCAGGCAGTAGACTTTTTATACCTATGCCCCCCAATAAAGTGCAAAGTGAATTGGGTGCTTAGCTCTTTGAAAGTGCTGTTGGAGTTAGGTGTCAGCCTGCTGAACCAAATTCTTGCGGGACCCTTCAGCGTTGTAGGGAAGGCCCTACACATGATCTCGTCTGCTACTCCTTGAAGATGCATCAAGGTCTTGAAAGTCTCTAGGTGATCAAGGGGGTCATTGGCTCCATCGTAGCTCTCTATCTGCGGCATGCAAAACTTCTGCGGTAAGGGGAAGGAGTTGACAGAGGTGGTGAACGGCGAATCGGTTCGGTGGACCAAATCGTCGAGGTCGCTAGACACCCGTCCTTTGAGGGCATTCATCATAAGGTCCATCCTTTCCTTCATTAATTGCATCTCTGCAACCATGTAAGAGGGGCTGTATGAAAGTTGAAGGGACGACTGGTATCCTGTTGTTCTTGTCAGCTCGGGGCGTTGCTGCCTTTAGGTCCCTTTTGGTTCCTTCTTGATCTTCTCTTTGGTTATTCGGTGCTGCATTTTTCTGGCACAACTGTTCTTCCAGGTCGTGGTTTTGTTTGGTGAGGCGTTCCACGGCAGCGGCGAGAGTTTGACCCTGTCTCTTAAGGGTAGTCGTGGGTGGTTCCTCTTCTTGAATGTCGTTAGTGGTTGCCATCGAGCGAGTGAGTACCATGCAACTCTTTTGTTCGGGAAGCGATAATATGGCTTACAAATTGTTAGTGTTTCTCACAAACGGCTCCAACTAATGATGCTGGAAAATCACTAGTGAGCCACATGATCCTCACACACTCGAAATAGCACTTGCACAACAAAAAGAGAAGACCTAACAAAGAGCACCGGTGTGGTGCTGGCCAAATACCCTCTGAAGATCAAGTTAGAATTTCTCTCACAACTCTAGAGTGCCAGAGCTGGGGTAAATTATGCGTACCTTGGTTTGTGAGGGTATTAGGGCTTTTATAGTAGTAGAGGGTTGACATCTCTTCTTTGGACTAGAAGTCTTTTCCTTATAGGAATCCTCATGTGCATATATTGCAGAATCCTTTCCTTGTAGGAGACTAACATTAAGCATGGGATACAAGACATTTCTTTATATACTCATGTGTGGTGGCCAAGTCAAGATTATATTAGAGCTGTCAGCTTTAGGGTCGTCGGCTTTCCATCCTCCTTACATTGACCTCGTCAGCTTAAAGCCGTAGACTTCATATTACAAGTAAGGCCGATGGTTTCGATTTGGAACGCATTGTATACTTTATGATTTTATCCTTATCATGTATTATCTATAAAAGGATTCTTCTCTTTGGACTGGACTTTTATGCGGTTCAGTAATACCCTTAAACCTTAGGTTTAATAGGGAAAAAACTTGAGGACAACCTAGTAAATTTATATCTCTAACTCTATTTAAAATGTCTACAAAATAGGACACTTTCTTATTAATCCATGTTTTCAAAACAAACTTATCCAAAATTTTTATTATAAAAAACAAAAATTATGACACTAGACAAAAAAATAAAATAAAAAAAGGCCGCATCGCACACACAAAGCGCATGTGATAAGGCTAGTCTGTATATATATATATGTGTGTGTGTATTTTTCTCGTAATAAATTAATTTCTAACTGGTTCAACCCAATAGGAGACCATAACTAGGATTATCAGCCACAACACAATTCTAATTCCTAATGTTAGCGTATTTTATGAGTTGGGCACTTTAATTTTATTTTTCTTCTCATTACTCTTAAAAGACTTTAATCCTGTAAAAGTCTTTGGCCAATGAGATGGAAAATTAAGGCCTTGTGTCTCCTCAAAATGAGAAAATGAAGGTCTTGTGGGTCACTCTGTTAACTATAGCGTGAATTGAGATCAGTGGAAATGTTGTCACTTGTCAAAGACATGGAAAATTAATCTCTTGTGGATTACTTCTTTGTTTATTTATTTATTTTTAATGTAAGAACTAGTTTTGAAAGTGAAAAAAATCAGATTATCCGGTTCAGATTTTAAAAATTAAAAAATCCTTATAAATAAGTATCATAATAATCTCATATACTTTAGATCTAGATTCACTCATATTGATACCTTTAGTGGATATATTTTTTAAATTTTTTTTTATTACCATCAGCTTATAAAAATAATAAACCTATGACATTTATGCTAGACATTTAGCACATTGTAATTTTGTAAAGGACCCACGCACCCACCCAGCAAATAAGAAATAAGGCATCCTCTTGGCATAATTGTTGAATTGCTCAGTTCTCATATGCTATAGGAAAGAGTCAAAACCTCCTGGTTTCCCACATTTGTATTTTACTAAAATTTAGTTTGGCCTAGAAGGGGTTGCAATTCTGTAGCTGATCCATTGGCTGAAATAAAAGCACTTCGGAAAACATCCTTAATTCCTTTAAGGTATGAATTTGATCACGAGTCATGACCTATAACAATTAATAAAAGTTGAATTCCAAGTGCAGTGACACCCATTGTAGAATCAAAACACCATCTCTGATACTATCTTGCTGGACAGTCAAGTTAATAATTCTGTCTAATGCCTTGTAATCTTGCTGTTTGTGTTTTAAATTTTAATAGTTTTTCAGTTCATCAAAAAAATGGGGAAGGTCCAATTTGGTGTTGCATTTTCAATTTCATGTATACAATGGCAGAGTCAACATCATACTCAATTTCGTTTTGGTAGAGAAAAAGGGGAGGGGGATTACGTATGACTGACTATTTTCAATATGATTCAATGAAATACACTTAAAAAAGAAAAAAGCAAAAAGAAAAAAGAAAACCCTTTTGAATATACATCACAATTAATTTCTTTAAAACTTTCTCCCCTCTCCCCTCTCTCCTCTCCCCTTGTGTGTGTGTTAAAATATTTAGTATTCTCAAAAAAGAAAAAAAAAAAGAAAAAGAAAAAGAAAAAAGATACACTAGAATAAATAAAAAAAATCATTTCTTTGTTTTCTTTTTCCTCTTTCCTTTTGTTATGGAAAAAAATGCAAAATGATTTGGTTTTGTATAGCTGTGAACGTATATTGTGGTAATGAAATTGGTGAGACTTGTGTATTCCGAAACCGGTATTGTTTTAATTTACTTATTATTGGCATGTGCTTAGTAAATATCAGTTATTTTATTTAATAATAATTTTTTTTAAAATTATATTAGAAATATTATAAATTTTATTATGGTACATATACAAACTGTATAACCAATCACTAAAAAATAATTTCGATATTCATTATTTGTTTACGTTTAACTTGCAAAGACTTGGGAAGCATATTTTTTTGCAGGGTCCGTCTATTATTACATACCCTGAATTTTGGACAACAGAATTTTTTTTTTTTTTTGATAGGAGACTAGAATTGTTTGTTCAGATTGCTGAGTCGTTGCAGATTAAATGTGTAGCATGCAATCCATGGACGGACCTACAGTAGGGCAGGGGGGGGCCATTGCCCCCCCCCCCCCCCCCCCCCCCCCCCCCCAAAAAAAAAAAAAAAATTGCTAGTATACTAAAAATTGCTAGTATACGAGATAAAGTGGGACCACGACAGTAGGATGTGAATGTGTGATAGTGAATTTGTTATTTGTGAGAGTGGTCTTTGTTTGTTACTATTTTGTTTTTATCAAAAATTTTTTCTTTGTTACTTAATGTGATGTGGTTAATATTATATATATATGAACTTGTGAATTTTGTTTTTGTCAGTTGTCACTTTGTGTGATGTGGCTAATATTAGTAATATATATAAACTTGTGCTTGTCAGTTTGTGATTATTTTGGTTTTAGAATTTTTTTTTTTTTTGGTTGAGAAGTCCCTTTTTTTTAGTTGGTGTATAGAACTACGAAATATGGAAATAATGAAACTTTTTTTTTTTTTAAATTTGTAGATCATGAGTAAGTCCACTACAATATTAAATTTTTTCAAAAGAAAAAATCTAAATAATTCTGAAGTCATAGCTGATGATGCAAGATTGCCAACCCCTAGCGTTGATGTCCCAGTTTTTGAAAATCTCCAAACAGAAGTTCCAAATGTCACCATTGACGAAAGTACAGGTTTTGTGCGTGATCCTGCAATGCGTAAGCAAATATGGGAATATGATGCTAATGAACGGGATGAAATTCGAAGAGCTTACATTAAGCTTGGTCCATACTAGCCTAAACTAAATGAGAATAAGAAAACTAAATTTGGAAGACATTCTCGTAAATTTAAAGATTCATGGTTTGCAATTGAGGAGTTTAGTCCATGGCTTGAATATTCACCTAGTAAAGATGCTGCTTTTTGTCTACCATGCTTTCTCTTTGACAAGCCAACTGGGAATTCTGGGAGTCATGTATTCACTAAAGATGGATTTCGGAATTGGAAGAAAGTTAATGATGGAAATAATTGTTCCTTTTTGAATCATATGGGGAAAGAACCTAACTCTTTTCATAGAGCTTCCGAGCAAGCCATGATAGATTTGATGAACCAATCTCAACACATACAAAAGGTACTTGAAAATTTCAATTCTGATCAAATTGCAAGCAATCGGTTGCGGTTAAAGGCCTCAATTGATGTTGTCAAAGTGCTTGCATTTCAAGGACTTGCTTTTAGAGGACGAGATGAAAGTTCTGATTCAATTAATTGTGGGAATTTTCTTGAAATATTGGATTTGGTAGTATCATATAATGAATATGTTGCAGAAGCGATAGAGAAAGCTCCCAAAAATGCCTCTTACAAATCACCAAAAATCCAAAAGGAAATCTTACATATATTTTCAAACAAGGTGAAGAAGGCAATTCGTGAAGAAATTGGTGGTGCAAAGTTTTTCCTAATTGTTGATGAAGCTCGTGATGAGTCAATGAAGGAGCAAATGGCTATTGTTATAAGATTTGTAGACAAAGATGGTTTTGTTCGAGAACGTTTTTTTGGGGTAGTTCATGTCCCTGATACTACGGCATTAACCCTAAAAGATAAAATATATTCTATCTTGTCACATCATAGTCTGGATATTCAAGATATTCGAGGGCAAGGATATGATGGTGCAAGCAATATGCGAGGTGAGTGGAATGGATTAAAAGCTTTGGTTTTAAATGATTGTCCATATGCTTACTACATTCATTGTTTTGCACATCGCTTGCAATTAGCATTAGTGGCAGCATCAAAAGAAGTTATTCTTGTTCAAAGCTTTTTTAATAGATTATCATCTATTGTCAATGTTGTTGGTGCTTCATGCAAGCGTACTGAGCAACTAAAAAAAGCTTATGCTGATCAAATTGCATATTTTGTTGAAATTGGTGAGCTTGAAACTGGAAGAGGACTTAATCAGATTAGCACATTACAACGGGCTGGAGATACTCGTTGGGGTTCTCACTTGAGATCGATTTCTAGCTTGGTAAATATATTTAGTCCAACATGTGAAATTTTACTTAAGATCATCAAGGAAGGAAATACTACTTCCCAATGAGAAGCAGCATACTCTTGTTATCATGCTATGATTTCTTTTGAATTTGTGTTCATTTTGCATCTCATGAAAGAAATTATGAAGATCACGGATGCACTTTGTCAAGCTTTGCAGTGTCAGTCTCAAGACATTTTAAATGCGATGAATTTTGTTTCATCCACTAAAGCACTTATTCAAAAATTCAGAGATGAAGAGTGGGATAATTTACTTACCACTGTGAAATCATTTTGTGAGGCACGTGACATAGATGTCCCAGATATGAATGCTCGTTATGTTGAGAGAGGAGGTCTAGCTCGTTTTCAACAAGATGACTTCACAATTGAGCATCATTATCAGGTAGATATTTTTTATGCCGCAATAGATTCTATATTACAAGAATTAAATCATTGGTTTAGTATGCATGCGGTGGAATTGCTTAATCTTAGCTCAGCTCTTGATCCTAAAGAGGCACGTGAGTCCTTTAGAAGTATAGACATTTTGTTGTTAGTAAACAAGTTTTATCCGAAAGACTTCACAAATCAAGAAATGACACTTTTAAAGGCAGAAGTTGATCATTATGAGCACAATGTAGTTCGGCATCCGGACTTCAAGAAGCTATCAAGTATTTCTGAGTTGTGCCAATGGTTGGTAAAAACCCGAAAATCATTATTTTACCCATATATTTATAGATTGATTACACTTGTGTTTACTCTTCCAGTTTCTACTGCAACTACAGAGAGAGCATTTTCAGCCATGAATATTATCAAGAATAGGCTTCGCAACAAGATGGAAGATGATTTTCTAATGGACTCTATGATTTTGTACATTGAGAAGGAGATTGCTGCAAAATTTGGTACAGAATCAATCATAGACGACTTTCGAGACTTAAAAGAGCGTCGAGTTCCATTTTGATAAATGTGTTGAAATGTTTAAGAAACACTTATTTTATATGTAGTATTTTGTTGAATATGAAATAGGTGTTAGTTTTTATTTTCATAAAAAAAAAAAAAAAATTTTGTTTTAAGCTTTGCCCCCCCCAGGTTCAAATCCTAGTTTCGTCCCTGACTTTCCCAATGGCTGAGCATGGATTAAACTTCATAGTTCAGATTAAGTGTGTATTTGGCAAAAATAATTTTTGCCAACTTATTTTACTATTTAACTTATTTTTACTACTATTCATGAGTACTACTACACTTTTTAGTACTATTCATGGGTTCCACTATACTATTTCAGCTAACTTTTACCTTTATTTACAATACTTTTAGCAAAAAATTTTCAATTTTAGCAAAATAAGCGGATCCCAAACTGACCCTAAGTATTAGAAATCTAAAAGTTTATCGAGTGTCATGTCACTTAAAATTTTAAATGGCAGGTTACTTTGTAATTTGTACACAGTCATATTCAAGAAATAAAGCCTGAGAATATCTTTCTTTTTTTTTTATTAATAGAAAATGAAACATCAATCAACTAAACAGAAACAACAGAGATAGTATCATCATGAGATAGCCTTTAAGAGTACATCCATAAAGCTCTTAAAAATGTGAACCTTTTAGATCTTTAAATGGAGAGGATCTGTTCCATTGCCAAAAGTTAAAGAAAGGAAAAAAAAAAAAAAAAAAAAAAAAAAGAAAAGAAAAACAATAACAAAAAAGAAAAAATTGGCTAGGATGTCTATTTAAATTAATTTTTCTGCTCGAACCCGATGAGATTGGACTCAAATGGTGCCTCTTCTCCCACCTCTGCAAAAAATTGGGTTCAATTCTTACTGTTGATAGAAGGAGATAATGCAGCCATATACTTTTATCATAATTTCATCAACATTAAAATCAATGTATATAGTATTATGGCCTGTTTGCTTTCAAAAAGTGGTGTGTCCACTTTTTATTTCTTTTATTCTATATTCAAATCCTGAATTTGAAAAAAAAAAAAAAAAAAGCACTTATTTTCACAATTGGTAGTATTTAGTAAGTTGTTTTGAATACATAATTTAGGTGTGGAATACATCATACCTGGGTTTGCTAATTGTTTTTTATTTTTTAAAAAACTAACTTTTCTCCCTCACACATCAGATCACTCAAAAAAAGTAACCTTTTGTTTTCACAATATTTATGAAAATGTCACTTTATTCATATTCATAGAAAATGAAAACACTGAAAAGTTGTATTCATTTTTTATGAAAATTAAAAATAAATATTAAATACAAAAACACAACCAAACCATTTTTTTGGTGGTGGGTCCCACAAAAAACTGAAAATAAATACTGAAAACACCACTTTTTTCTCTTAATCAAATAGGCCCTTAGCTTTCGATTTTTTTTTTTCTTTTTTTTTTTTTTTTTTTTCCCCTGAGTGTGATAATTGATAATTGTTGAACTTGTAATGAACAGAATTTTGGAGAACAACACAAGCGCATAGTCTGGATAAGGTAATTAACGTCGGACGAAGGGTGTTTTACGTTAAGCACAAAAGGCAAAACACTACATCTAAGGAAGACTGGTTATCACTAGATTTTCTAGATCAGACCCATTCAATGACACCAATGTGTTTATTGATATAAAATCATGAAATTAACTGATGGACAAAGAAACTGTAACAACGACATTGTGCTTGATCCAAGGCTTGAGAAGATACAGTAGAATTTCACTACTTGCGTGGTCAGAACAATTTTTATCCAGTGGCATTCCAGAAGTGACATAGCAAGGCTTCTCCATGAGTTAAGCAATCTGGCACCTCTTAACATTTTAAGGGGCCCTGAGCTTGGAACATTATCAGAAAAACACTATTTTGTTAATGTTAAAGGATGAAGGGTATTCTTAAAGCCAATTCCGAAATGTATGAACAGGGAATTGGCTGCTTCACAAATGATCACCTAAAAACTGCGACCGAGTTACAATTTGTGTGAGTTGAAACCCCAACGGCCTCCAAATATAGCATTGTCATGTGCATAACTAAGTGTAAGATGATAAGTGAAGTGTAATTGAATACCAATAGATGACTATAAAATAAGATGGCATGTGTGTGCATATATATATAAGTTAAAGCGTGTAAGAAATAGAAACTTGCAGTGGAATATAAGTAATCGGTTTTTCGGCATAACTCTCTTGGCCTAAACCGATGATCACACAGAAGCTTTAAGATTGTTCTATGCTGTCTAGAGCCAGCCTCCATGCAGACCAGCTATTCAAACACATTCTAAATTCCAGTTTGTATGATCCATAAACTAAAAACGTTTCTCCGACGGTGTTGCACACTACTAGAGTGATGCAAACATAACCCACAACTTAAGAGCCTTACAACATTCTGTAAACACTATGAGAAATGTAGAATTCGTTCACTGTTCAATGGGTACCATTCTTGGTATTTATATACACACTACTCTATTAATATTGAGTGGGATAGTATACTTAGTGGGGTAGTGTAACGGTCTAATACCATTACTCCATAACTCCTAGATGTTACAATCTAAGGCAAATAGAGGGACATGCTCACATTGGGTGTCTGTCCATATTCTTTCAGTTTCTAACATCTCCCACTCATCCACTGTGGGTATGGCCCTATTATCCATCTCTCAATGTGTTTCTCAGTGCGTTCATACTGGCAAATAGGTTGTGCAACCGCTGAGCACACTTGAAAAACATATTTGGGAGCACTATACTAAATCTTATACCAAGACCAGCATAACAACATTCCTAAAGTGTCTCGTTATGCCCTAGACATATATTAACACATCGAATCAAGCATCTCTAACCCCTTTTGAGTTTAATACTCAGACTTATGCTTGATCCATCATAACTATCTAAATATACTCACAATTATTTCGCTACCATAAGCGCTATAACCTGCCGACAGTGAGTACAAATATAAGGATGTGTTACATAAATAGTCTTCCCTTTGCACTCATGTCCTTTAACATTGGTCCAATCGCTTTCCCAGCAATGTCTCTTTAGACCGAATCCAACATGGCCATAAGTAACATGCCAAAGTAGCAGACATCAAAATCTCAGCTTCATGACATAGTCAAGAGTAATAAGGGCATAAGTAGAATCTTAATGAAAGATCCATGGGACTCACATGGTGAAGAAGAAGGGATTTATTCTCTCACCTCCGCTTTTGGTCGAGCAAGCATATGTAGTATAAAATACATGCTACGGTGGAGTTCTCTTAAGTAAGAGCATATGTCTTAACTCAACACACTGTACAAACCATAGTCTAGTCACTACTCAAGCGCCTAACTCATGTCCTTTATTCGCTTGCCACCTCAGGCGTCAAATAAAGTCTCACATCTGGCTAACCACAGGCTACATGGATCATGGGCTATCCATGTACGGTCTAATCAAGATAAATATATTATAGACCTCATCTTAGTCCCAACTAAGGCGACATCTGTTTGTGTCAACCATCTATATATGCTACATAAGCATTGAATGACACAATGTCTCATTTCTGCTCACTACTCAAGCTCTAGAGGTGATCACTCGTGTGAGTGAGACGAGCTAAGCCTGTCGACATACCTTTCATACCACAAAACTCATCATATGGTATATGTGTGTGTAAACATACATATTATTAACTGAATAACATCATATGTATTTAAAACAAAATATCCCAAAAGAGTACAATAAATGGTAACTAAAAACAACTTATCATCATATTCTACGTAACCCTAAACTCCTAACATGAGCCTGAAAGACATCCCTTCCTATAGGCTTTATAAGAGGATCAGGAATCATGAGGCTTGTAGAAATGTGTTTTAGAACCACTTCATTGTGAGCAATCATGTCTCGAATGTAGTGATATCGTATATTAATGTGTCTGGTTCTATCATGATACTTAGAATCTTTAGTATAGGCAAGTGCTGCCATGCTATCACAATGTACCGTAACGGGATCCGAGGCATCCTTAACAACCTGGATTAGACTGAAATCTGCTGACTAATCCAACAGTATAACATATATCAGGTCGAGTACACATCATTGCATACATCAGGCTTCCAACTGCATTAGCATAAGGAACACGAGCCATCTTTTCTTTTTCATCTTGAGTCTTAGGACACATATCAAGGCTTAAACTCTCATTTTTTGCAACTGGAGTATCTATGAGTTTGCAATTATGCATTTGGAAATGCTCAAGAACTTTCTTAATATAGGTTTGTTGTGATAAATCTAACAGTTTCTTTGAGCGATCCCTAAGGATTTTAACCCCTAGAATATAATCTGCCTCACCCATGTCCATCTCAAAGTTAGAGGACAACCACCCTTTTGTGGCGATAATCATCTCCATGTCATTACCGGCCAATAATATGTCATCGACATACAATGACAAAATAATGAAACTTCCCTTGGATCGTTTTACGTAAACACAGTGATCTTTGATCATCGTAAACCCATTCGATAGAACGGCTCGATGAAATCTCAGATACCACTGTCTAGATGACTGCTTTAAACCATATATGGATCGCTCAAGTTTGCATACTTTGTGCTCTTGACCTTTGGTCACAAAGCCAATAGGTTGATCCATATAGATTTCTTCATCTAGTTCTCCATTAAGAAAAGCTGTCTTAATGTCCATTTGGTATAATTCCAAATTCAAGTTTGCAATAATGGCCAGAATGAGTCGAACAGAGGCAAACCTCACAACCAGAGAAAAGGTTTCCTCGTAGTCAACACCCTCCTTTTAAGTGTATCCTTTTGCGACTAATCGAGCTTTATACCTTTCTATTGACCCATCCGCCTTGTGTTTGATTTTAAGAACCCATTTGTTCCCAATTGCTTTATGCCCTAACGGTAGGTCTACCAGATCCCAGACATGATTAGTCCTCATAGACTCCATTTCATCATTCATTGCTTTCATCCACTCATCACTAACAGAAGATGAGAGAGCCTCTTGCACAGTTTTTGGCTCATCATTATCCTGTGAAGCAATCATGAAAGCTTCCCCCTCAATCTCAAAACGACGACGAGGAACATTTCCACGGTGCTTCTACGTGGCTGAGGTTGTTGTGGATCAGCTTCTAATGGTGTGCTCCCACTAGGTTGTGAGTCGCTCCCACTGTCTCTAGGAGTTTTAGGAATTTCTTCATTGTCCTCTACTAGTCTACTAGTCTACTTAGGGCACCTACGTCTTGATCCATCATTTCATGAAAAGTCAAGTCCTTTTCAACCTCACCTATGTTAGAGAATTCACTTTTAATGAAATCAACATCATGTGACTCCAATTTAGTTATACTTCCATCAGGTTGTTCACCTATCAACACATAGCCTTTGGAATGCTCAAAATACCTTATAAAGATACACTTCTTTCCCCTAGGCCCCAACTTCCCATATCTATGAGAAGTATTATGAACATAACCTATTGAACCCCATGGCCGCAAGTTATTTAAGTCAGGTTTCTTGCCGGTCCATAGTTCATAAGGTGTGGAAGATACTGATTTAGAGGGCACTCAATTAAGTATATAGGCTGCAGTCAAAAGTACATCCCCCCAATACGAAATTGGTAAGTTTGCTTGTGCCATCATTGACCTAACCATCTCTAGCAGTGTTCGATTTCTCCTTTCCGCCACACCATTTTGTTGTGGTGTATAAGGCATCGTTAACTGCCTTGCAATTCCCTTTTCATCATAGAGCTTCTTAAATTGCTCAGATAGATACTCATGCCCAAGATTAGTTCTGAGAGCCTTAATGATCTTGTCTAATTGATTCTCAACCAATCTCATGTATCGTCTAAAGCAATCTAAAGCCTCAGACTTATAAGAAATCAAATAGACATGACTGTAATGTGTATAGTCATCTATAAATGTCATGAAGTAGAAACCTCCATGCCTTGCCCTCACATTCATTGGACCATATATATCAGAGTGGATTAGTTGCAACGGAAAAGATGCCCTTTTGGCTTTTCCAAATGGTTTTCTTTTTTACTTTCCCACAAGACAATTTTCACATGTGGACAAAGTGACCTTATTGAGATTGCCCATAAGGCCTTCTCTAACTAACCTAGTCATCCTTTCTTGCCTTATATGACCAAGCCTAGCATGCCACATAATTGAATTATCAAAAGCATTATCAGATGAAGTCAAAAAAACTGAACTATCATTATTATAATGTTCAATATCCAAAATTAAAAAACCATTTGAGATAAAACCACGGCCATAATAAACTGTTCCCAAATGCAATAAAACATAATTATTCTCAAAAATAAATCGAAAACCAAGTCTTCACAAAGTAACTACGGAAAGTAAGTTCCTTCGGATCTCTGGAGCATACAACACATCATGGAGCAACAGAGTGCGACCGCCTCGCAATTCTAGCTTGTAGGTACCAATTCCAAGTACCTTCACGCTCGCTCTGTTTCCCACCTTGATGTCTCTACACCCAACAGGAATCCGATCGTATTCCACAAATCCCACTCTATCTCTCGCTACATGTTCTGTTGCCGCTGAGTCTACAGTCCACATAGAATTAGAATTAGCAACAAGGACATGACTAGTTACAAAAACATGGTGAGATGTAGGATTTGGTGTTACATTTTTTGTCTCAGTGCATTCACAAGCAAAATGTCCTTTCTTTCTGCAATTATAACAAGTCAACTTAGACTTGTCCTTCTTTGCATGCTTTCCTCTAGTATTGCGCTTGACAAACTTAGCCTTCTGAGGCGGTGGCCCATTAGGTCTCTGTTGTCTAGGAGCATAATCAGGTTGCTTGCGTTTAGGCCTAGATGCCTTACGCGAGCTAGTCTCAGCCATGTGCACAAAACTAATTGGCTTGGCTACTTTAAGGCGCTCAGCTTCAAGTTCCAAGTGATGGGCCACATCATCAAATGTTTTGATGTTCTCATTATGTGTCAAGTTTTGACACATCATCTCCCATGAACTTGGTAGTGAACGAATCACTGCCTAGACTTGTTGTTCGTCAGTAAGATTGTTTCCAGCTAATTTGAGCTCTCGAACCATGAAGGACATTTCCCTAAGATGCTGCTTCATCGTATGTTCAGAGCGCATCTTATATGAATTAAATTTCATTGTTAAGCCACGCAGTCTAGTGGCTGATGTCCCTCCATATCTTAGCTTTAGAGCTTTCCACATGTCTTGTGCAGTTGTATATTGCTCAAATTCACCAATCAAGTCATTGTGCATGCTGCTCAGCATTGTAAAGCACGCACACAAATCCTTCTTGTGCCAACTTTCATAGGCAGCAAAATCACGTTGGTGTTGCTCAGTACTTCCTCATCGGGTTTACTCAACGAATGAGTTAGAGTCTCTAGGACTTCTTGCTCATTCAGCACATACTGGATTTTGCAATGCCAAATATTGTAATTTTCACCATCCAGTTTCTCTCCTTTATTGAGATCAGCAACTATACCTTTGGAAGCCATTTCACTACAAAATTTCACAAATGGGACATTACATACACATTTCAAAATTTTTGACATTCGATCTAAACTAAACTTAGATAATTAACACATGTCACAAGATCGAAAATTCGCTAAGCTTCTTAATCATCTCTTGTGCCACTAGTGTTTATTACTAAGCTTAATTTTAATCTATTAGTGCAAAATTATGTATGGGAGATAACGCAACTCAACCATACTCCCACTATACTATATTTCATATTTACAAAAATATGTATTAAAAATAATTCACCAATTTTATCAATTAACTATTAAGCCAAACATACTATCACAATTTAAACTCATGAGAACAATTCATATAGGCATCTTATTATTTCACTAAGAAATAATTATTTCTTTGTCGTGTTAAATATAATATTTAACGTTGTGTAAATATTTTTAATACCATACTTCACTAAGAAATAATAATGAAATTAAATAATTTACAAAATTAAATCAATTCCATATCATTGAAGCATGTACCTTTTATGTTCTAGAAATAAATGCTAAGTTGAATAATACGTTTCACCTAAAGAAACTCATTTATCAATAGTCTTAATGTGCATATAATAGGAAAATCTCACAAAAGACACTTATTTATCAATAGGCTTAATGTGCATATAATAGGAAAATCTCACAAAAGACAAAAAAACCCAAACATGG
This sequence comes from Quercus ilex subsp. ballota, assembly GCA_032727855.1. NCBI lineage: Eukaryota > Viridiplantae > Streptophyta > Magnoliopsida > Fagales > Fagaceae > Quercus > Quercus ilex. The sequence goes on from CM064911.1 coordinate 82,071,736, forward strand.
CAGATGGGCTTATCTTTACAATATATGCTAATAATAATAGAGTAAATACATTTAGGAAATAAACTATTATGGGACCATTCTTATTTATTTATTTATTTATTATTATATATTTTTATTTTTATTTGCTATCTCTCTAGCCCACGTGATGTGCAGGTTGCCCTTTTTTCTTTTTTCTTTTTTCAAACCCTTTTGGCAAGTGAAACACGTGATGTGCAGGAGTGCAGGTTGTCTTCAACCTTCATCCTTTCAATTTCTTTCGGCCAAAAACACGAGTTTCAGACATGAAATTCAAAATTCTATATCCTCTTCATTTCAAGTCCATTTTTAACGTACCATGTACCGATTTAAAGCTTATAACATATAGATTCATAATATGAAATCATATTTTGCAAATAAAAATCATATAAGAGCAGTTTTGTCCTTAAAGTTTCGGTGTTCTAAGTTTTGTGAAACTATATCTCATGTCACACTTAGAGATTTGCAGGGGCGTAGCCAGGAATTTTTACATGGGGGGGCCGATTCGAAGTATTGATATAAAAAATATAATTCATAAGGCTATTGAATATGAAATTTGAATTTTGATATATCTTACACATTAATGAACATACAAAAACTGTCTAGTTTACTATAGACATACAAAAATATCCACAAAAAAAAAAAAAAAAAAAAACATTTCACATCAAAATCATGCCTGACAACGATTTTTCATGGAATAGAATTCATCCATAATCATTTCCATGGTGAAAGTCCCAACAATTTCATTTTCTATATAAACTATCATATTAACCAGAAAAGAACTTTAAAAAATAAAATTTTAATTAGAAATTTTTATTTAGTTATATGGATGTTATTTATACTCAAGAAAAAACAAAATTCCACTATAATTTAAACAGTCAACCCATCATCATTCATATTATTAAAATTTTCTTGTATTTTAATTTTTTTAAAATTAAGAATAACCCCTCAAACAAAAGCAATAATTAAACACACAAGTACACAACATAAACCAAACAATTTAACAACACTCACTGCCACATGATATCTAACTAATCAAAAATAGGTAATAAATCAAAAAAAAAAAAAAAAAAAAATTTACCTTTGAAACTTTGTCTTCACAAAGTGCAAAGATGGGCTGTGGGCCGTGTGGGTGTGGCAATGCCTAGTAGATCTTCCCTTCAAGACTCATCACAAACAACCTTCCCATGCCTTCAATCATATATTTCTCTAAAAATCTATGAAAAATTAAAGAGCATGTGAATATTTAAGTAAGTGTATATAGTTGAGGGGGAAAAAAAAAACACTAAAAAGAGATGAAGGTGTAGTGCTGAAGAAAGAAAAGAAAACTGAAAACTCACCCTCTCAATGATTTATTTTAAGAAAGCAAGAAGAAAGAAAAAAATGGTCAGGCTTTTTTTTTTGGGATCATGAGGACTGAGTTTGAGAGGAGGGCTGAGTTGAGGTTTTGTTTTGTTTGGGTTGCTGGTACCAGTGGAGTGGGCAGTGGCGTGTACACAGAAGACAAGAAGAGAATAAAAAGAATAGCAAAAGAAAGGGTTTTGATTTTGAGTTTGAGAATGGGGTGATAAAGTGTTATTTTGTTGGGTAGTGCCTTTGGGTATTTAAATATAAGTGGGCCATGTTTTGTTTTATTAGAGGATAAAAGAGGCCTACAATTGAAACTAGAGAATGCTGGAGCCTGGGAGTGAATTGAACAGAAATGGGAGGGGGGGCCGGATTTACATCATTGGGGGGGCCCAATTAAAATTTTTATATAGGTTGGTGGATTTTTTTTTTTTTTTTTTTTTTTTGCAAGGGCCACGGCCCCCCAAAGGGGCAACGTGGCTCCGTCCCTGGAGATTTGCTATGAAACTTAAGGTAGATATTAATACATGTAATATAAATAACATACATTAATTTCAAGGCATGAAATACTCAGAATCAAAACTTGCCACTAAAGGCCATGTGAGGTGCATAAAAATTCATAGCATATCATAGAAGCATAAAACGCATTAAGAACTAATCATATATGCCTATGACATCGAGAACAACCTATAAACGCTCTCATACCAATGTAAGAAATAGAAACTTGCAGCGGAATATAAGTAATCGGTTTTTCGGCATACCTCTCTGGCCTAAACTGATGATCACACAGGAGCTTTAAAATTGTTCTACGTTGTCTAGAGCCAGCCTCCACGCAGACCAGCTATTCAAACACGTTCTAAATTCTAGTTTGTATGATCTGTAAACCAAAAACGTTTCTCCGACGGTGTTGCACGCTACTAAAGTGATGCAAACATAACCTACAGCCTAAGAGCCTTACAACACTCTGTAAACACTATGAGAAATGTATAATTCGTTCACTGTTCAATTGGTACCATTCTTGGTGTTTATATACACACCACTCCATTAATATTGAGTGGGATAGTGGACTTAGTGGGGTAGTGTAACGATTTAATACCATTACTCCATAACTCCAAGATGTTACAATCTGAGGCAAATAGAGGAATATGCTCACATTGGGTGTTTGTCCATATTCTTTCAGTTTCTAACAAAGCGTAATAATTAATATTACTACACTCTTGTTGAGTTACCTCATCCTATATTTTTTTAAATACTTTTTTCCTTTATGATTTTTTTTCTATTTTTTAATAAAATAATTAAATATGATCATGGATACCCCTGAGAATGTCCAAATCTCTTTGAGTATCTGACTATTCCTTTGGGTATATGTAGTCCCCTAGTTCCACGCAAACTAGGTTATTTTCGTGAGGGTGGCTTTAATCTCTATTTTGTTATCTTAGATAAACCCAGGAGGCAAAATCCTCAAATCATTTGCTTCCTCTTCTCTCTATTATTCCTATTCTTCTATACAATTGGCTTCTTCCAATGTTAGTATCTCCGGCTTACGCTTAAATTTCTAACGTGAGAATTGTCCAAATGTAGAGTACATTCAATGCAAGCTAGGGTTTCAAAAAGAAAACCTTATGAAACTTTTAAGGGTTAGGGTTTTCTTTTTCCACCTCCTTATTTAAATAGGAGCTTAATGGGCCTTTTTAATAGGCTCTCCTATTCCAATTAGGTTTACACAAACCTTGGGCTTTCCTAGTCCTATAAGGATTATACAAACCCATAAACAAATAGCCTTTTAGAATTAAAACGTTGCAGCCTATATCAAAAATCCCGTAAGCTCAATAGATCGAGAGGTATCGAGCTTCAATAAATCTCGATAGATCGACAGGTATCAACTAGGTATCGAGACCTATAGATTCAGCTTTTCTTGAGCAGTTCTTGAGTAATCTTCATGTCTTCAATGTAACCACTTGTAATGATTATCTTGAACCTACTTAGATTTACTCAAATACAATAAAGTGCGTTTTGTCATAGGATATGCCAATTACATAAAAATATGAACCTAGCAAGTGGGATCCACGAATTCGAGGTTTTTTACGAAAATGTCACTGAACCTATTTCGCTAAAAATGCCATAAATTTGTTTTCACATTATGCTTTCAATCTCACATTTTTGGACGTAGAAAAAGAAAATGGAGAATAAACTACAAACTCAAATGAGGTTTTCATTGGAGGGACCTAGAGGAAACAAGAAATGAAAATAGAAAATGTTATGATTTTAGTGAAACTAGACGTGGCCTTAGATATTCTATATGCGAATCTCATTTCCACACCTAATTAAAATAAAATGCATCTCATGGTATACGCATAATGTCTAATGTTCAAATAATTATAATAAAAGATAACACATTTATTTGTTAGATAATGTCATATAAATTGGATTATAGTGCAAAAAAATTCCTAATGTTTTCCAGCTTTATAACTTAAGGGATAAAGCACATTTAACATTTAAGTATTCGAGAGAGATTTTGAGAAAGAGCTATGATTTATTATTCCTTGTTGCCAACGACAATACTCTTCCCCCTAAAAAGCCAAATAATTTTTAGTTATTTTGAAACTCTACAATTATCTCAAGTAGCATGTAACCCATGCAAATGCATGGATGTATTTAAAATTAAACACAATTTTTATTATAAAAATATAAATAATTAGTCAAATTATATATAAAAAAATAGCATGTAACACTGTTAGGAACCCTGTGGTTCCTAATGGGGATTGATGGGAATTATAGGGGAATGGATGGGGATTGTAGGGAAATTGACTTAATTCGAGGTAGTCACCCTCCATAGAGAAATAGAGAGATTAAGAGAGAGAGAGAGAGATATGCACTAATGCACTAACAAATTGGTTGATTCTTCATTGATATCTCATATTGGATTACAATCATGTATTTATAGGAGACTAGCTCTAATCTCATTTGCCCACATGGCCTCATCCTATTGGTTCTATTATTCCCCATGTGCATTAATAATTCCAACATGTGCTAAATGTGATTAACATGCCTCATCTATTGGTTCTATTATTCCCCATGTGCATTAATAATTTCAACATGTGCTAAATGTGATTAACATGTTTAGAATTGTAACTAACTAACTAAATCTCAATACACCAATTATTATCCATATGCTTATAGCATTCCTAACATTTCCCTCCCCTTGAAAACACCTTGCCCACAAGGTGTTGTTGTGAAATAGCATCTTCATCAAAGGAGATCTTCCAATGGACCAATACCGTAGTGACATTTTGATCACCATATTCATGCATTTCTCTTTGACAAGTGATCCCGTGCATATGAAGGTTTCGTCTTCGTAGATGTTCAAAATTTGCTCGAATTCTTGAGCCTTCAATGGTTCTTCAATCTTCAAGGTCTCATTGGTTCTTTCAACCTTGAAATGTTCTTGTATCCTCAAGACTGCATTCGATTCTAGAACCATTAAAATTGTTGGCACTTGTATCTTGGATTCTTGTATCACCGACACTTGGATTGCCACTTCTTGAATCATAGACTCTTGAATGGAAGCCTCCATTGGTGCATCAAGAATGGGTTCTTGGAACTTGATTTGTTCTTCGACTTTCATTGAATTAAGAGATTGTAACTCTTCTACGGACATGTTTTCAAGATCCTCTTGCAGTCTTGAAAGTTCTTCCTTCATGGCCATGTTAGATTCAGCCAAGGCCTCCATGGCCATGTTAGATTCAGCCAAGGACTTCATCTTCTTTGAAATATCCTCGGATTCTTGTATGGCGTTGTTCAACAATTCTTGTATTTTTTTCAAAAGTTTTCTTTCATCACAATTGCTCATCTCAAGATCAACGGCTCTGATACCACTTGTTAGGAACCCGGTGGTTCCTAATGGGGTTTGATGGGAATTATAGGGGAATGGATGGGGATTGTAGGGAAATTGACTTAATTCGAGGTAGTCACCCTCCATAGAGAAATAGAGAGATTAAGAGAGAGAGAGAGAGATATGCACTAATGCACTAACAAATTGGTTAATTCTTCATTGATATCTCATATTGGATTACAATCATGTATTTATAGGAGACTAGCTCTAATCTCATTGGCCCACATGGCCTCATCCTATTGGTTCTATTATTCCCCATGTGCATTAATAATTTCAACATGTGTTAAATGTGATTAACATGTTTAGAATTATAACTAACTAACTAAATCTCAATACACCAATTATTATCCATATGCTTATAGCATTCCTAACAAACACATGCATTAATGCAAACATACATATACATTTAAAATTTAACATAATTTTTATAATAAAAATATAAATAATTAGTCAAATTATTTTTTTAAGAGTAAATGTAATTAATCACATATTAAAATTCTTAACTAAATTTAATACTACATATGATCATTTTTTTTTCTAATTTTTAATCAAATCGAGCGTGTGATGATTTTTATTGAGTATATGTAATTGGTATTTGTTTTTAAAAATTTTATAGTTCATTAATATTAGATTCTTAGTATTTTACACTCACTAACTCACTTGGCACAAAGATTAAAAAAACTCAAGTGGGCACACACATGGCACAAATGTAAGAATATTTATTTTCTTACATTTGGCACAAAGATAAAAAACTTGAGTCTTGTAAGAATATTATTAGGTATAAAATGTAAATTGTCCATATTTATTTATTTATTTTTAGTACTTCTTAATTTTTGTTATTGTGAAACATTTTTCTTTTACAATTCATTTATTCTAGACTTTTTGGTTTTTGTACTTAATAACTCACTTGAATAAATATTTATGAAGTGGTTCCACATTTGGTTTTAAAATTAGGAAATAAAACTCTCTCTAAAAATAAATAATTTAGGACATATGGCACAAAATTGGACTCTAATTTGAAATTCTAACTGGACTTTCTCTAAGTTTTGTCTATTATTATATAATATATAGATTAACTTCTAATTACATTTTCCAACCACCCCCCACCCCCCCCCCCCCCCCCCAAAAAAAAAAAAAAAAACTCCTGACTACTTCTATAAATCTTAATAAAAAAAGTAGTCATTGCATTAATTATTAAGAAAACATATTTATTAAGGTACTTGGAGTAATTTATTGTTGGGTATATTTAATTAGGGCGAGACATTTAATAAACGAGTACATTTAATGCTATACAATTAACTACTCATTAATAAATATAAGAAATTAATTATGGCAAATCATTTTATATATATATATATATATATACATAAAGGATCATACTAACCAATGCCCTTAGGGCATTGGTTAACAATTTATTTTAGGAAATTTTTGACACCAAAAGCTATCAAAACATTAATTGTTTTTTTTTTTTTTCTTTTCCCATAAAAATTTTCTTTAAATTGATTATTAACCAATGCCCTAAGGGCATTCGTTAGCATTTCCCAAAAAAAAAAAAAAAAAAGGTTTAATGTGAGACATTTAATAAGACAAATTAATTATTGCAAATATTAAACAAAAATATTTATTGCTCTAAATTATCTTTTTTTGATTGATATGTGGCAAAAAAATTAGTATATAAATAGTGAAAATTTAATTTAGAAACACAGTTAATGTGTTAAGAAATTTAATATGCAAGTGTATTTATTGTTGGATATTACAGAGCACATTTTTGAAGACATTTGTTAATAAATGCAAAAAATAAAAAAATAAAAAAATGCATTGTCTGCCATTGATGTTTACTAAAACTATATTGACCTCCCCTGTATTTCTAATTGTAAAAAGACCCCTGTTTTTTAAAAACTACAATCGCATTTCTTGCAAATTAAAATCATTAAATCAATTAAAGGAATTTTAAATATAATTTAGAAATTTTTTGTATTTATTCATTTATCCCCCTTTACAAATGAATATCCCGTTTTCTTATCTATATGGGTTTAAAAACAAAAGGAATTTTTATTATTATTCAAAAGTCAATAACAAACTAAAATATCAAAATCGCAAAATTCAATATATCTTATCAAATAAATATAAGATTCCCTGTGAAAAAAAAAAATATTCTTAAGAATATCATCAAAAACTTTATGATGCACTATTTTTCCCTTTTTAGTGAATTTAAGTATGATTAGAAGCTACCCACAAAATTGCAAGAGGCATTAATATATTTCATTGAGTGAACAATTGCAAGAAGCTACCCCAAAAATCCTTCCCTATAATTCTTTAATGGCCTAATAAGAATCCTGCGGCATTGATTTCTAGACACTTTCATATTTTTCTATCCTCTTGAATTTGGATTTTGAAAATCACAATTTTTTTCCCACGATCTTGAAAAATAAATTATTTGACAATGAAGGGTAAGAGCGAAAATACACAAATTTTTTATTTTATTTTTTTATATTAGATTTAATTTATTTTTTACATAATAGGCAAGTGAGTGCACAAATTCTTTTTGAAATGATATGGAGGTTTGGCTTCAATTTGAGAGAAGAAAAAGGTTAGTATAATTTCAATAAACCTTAGGGGAGGTTAGTGCAATTTTTATAATTTAAAATTAAAGTACATTCATTATGTCTACCAATCATTTAATATCTAAACATGCTTTATAAATGTAAAACTGACAATCTTTTGTTATAAATAAGAAGGAAAATGCATTTCAAGTGTAACAAAATATCTTTTTTAAGTACTAGAAAAATGAATCAAATGATCATAGCCCAATTTTATTGTTTCGTGTTTATCCTTCTCCTAGCCTTTGGCCTAAGTACTTCTTCTAACTTAATATTCAACTTACCAAGGCGCCATGTACGAATTGTCAACCATCTCAACAACAAACTCCTTACCTATCATTGTAAATCTAGGGATGATGATTTAGGCGTTAGAACTCTTAAACCCAATGGAGAGTGGGAATTCTCTTTTCGCCCCACTTTTTATGCCGTGACAGAATTCTACTGCTATTTTTTCTATGAAAACTTCCATTCTGCTTTTGATGTGTATAAAGATGATGGTAAGCTTAATGTCCAATGTGGTGGAGTCCATTGCATTTGGACGGCACAAGATGATGGATTCTACTTATACAATTTGAAGAAGAATCAAAATGTGAAGATGCATGATTGGACCAAATAAATATTAAAGTGGTGAAAAGTTTACATATCAAAATAAATAAAATTGATGATTTTATGAGGGGAAATTTATATGAATTTTTTGACCTAACTGAAATGGTAGTCTCGATGACATCAATATCGACTTGGTTTTTTTTTTTTTTTTTTTTTTTTTTTTTAATATAAAATAAAAATTTTCTTTTTGTCGACACCCCCATTTTGCAACTCCATTTAATTTCACAAAAGGGTAAAAAAAAAAAAATCATTTTGTGATGTACTGAAAAATCTTAATTTTGACAGTTCAATCTTTCGATGTATTCTATAAAATAAATCTTGAATGAGAATTGAGAGGTTTCAAGTGTTTTAAGTAGCTATATGTATGTTATGGTTTTAATTCTAGAGATAATTATAATTAATTTGCCCGCCCCCCCCCCCCCCCCCCCCCCCCCCCCCCACCAACAACACATTTCTGGCTTCCTTTCTTTTTTATATTGATGTTAGAACTAGTTCAAGACCAACCAAATGAAGGAGAAAACAAAAGAGGCCATTGATTATTAAGCTAGTCTATTATTAAGTAGAATTCTTTCTTAAAATGAGTCATCGCTGCTATTTTACATAAGAGTCAGTAACATGGCTGCCCTAAATTCCTTAAAGCATCTTCATAAGATGAAAGATCCTCATAGAAACTTGCTGGAGCAATTAGTAGCCCCTAATTAAATGCTACTTAATTTTTTATTTGTGAGAGGAAAGATGATGTAAGGTGAAATCTTCATTATACAACAGGAAAAGCTGTGTGTTAATGAGTTCTTTGTTTACACAAGGCATCAACATGGGTCTACTGATCTCAAAAGTGAGCAATGTTTTTCCACTTCTTTATTTTTAGTTTTACTTTATTTTCTTCTGGATGTCAAAAATAATTTATGAAATGGTGGGATAGTCATCATCATTTTATTGATAATTAGCAATAATGAAAAAAAAAAAATACATTTCTATTTGGAAATTTCCTTGAAACTACCTTTGTTCCCTGCCTTTCATTAGTTTTTGTTAACATTCAATTATAAAGAAAATTGTGCGATTTGATAAATTATTTGAATGCTTTTTTGCAGTTTTGTGGGTAGGTCCGGATCATACTCAAATTCTTTAAACAGGGGAAAAAAAAGTTTGCCATATGGTTTTTGATGATATTCTCTAGTGGATTTAACAATGTTAAGTTGCAAGAAATGTGATTGTAGTTTATTTTAAAAAGCGAATGAGGTCTTTGTACAATTAGAAATATAGGGATGAACAATGTAATTTTAGTAAACCTCAAGGGGGGACGGTGCAATTTTCCCACCTTTTATTTTTGCCAATCATTAACAAAAGTCTCAATAAATGTGTTTGAAATATTTAATATATTAATTGTGCATGGTTATCAAATATCTTTGCTCATTAATTGTATCTGAAAATGAATTTTTCTATATTTTACATGTTAAATTTCTTGCAAAAAATCAATGAACTAAAATTATTACAATAAATAAGCTTGTTTAATATTTGCACTAATTACCTCATCTTACATTAATAAATTTGTATTGTTAATTTTCTAGCATTAAAAATATGAGGCTATAAAATGTACTCAAGTTAAAATATAGGCAAAATGCAATTTATACACGTGCTTAAAAATTATTTAGTCATTTAAGTTTGAAGTTAATCATTTTACCCTAGTAACATTACTAAAAAATTATTCTAGTCTTCTAAGTTGACCATTTTTTAGTATTTTTGGGTAAAGTTACCGACTAAAATGATCACCTTCCAATTTAAAGGACCAAAGTAATTTTTGAACAAAGTTACTATACTAAAATGACCAACTTCAAATTTAAAAAATCAAAATGATTTTTGGCAAAGTTAGTGGGTGTAAATTGTGTTTTTGCCTTAAATATACATGCTAATTAATTTGTCATAGTTTAGAATTTAAATTTCTTGCAATAAACGTGTTTGCTTAAAAAAAATGATTTGCTATAATTAATTTTTCTTACATTACTAAATGTGTGTAGTTAATTGTCTTGCATTTGATATACTTGCTTGTTTTAGCACTTACTAATATATCTTACAATCTCCAGTTATAAATAAGATGGGCAATGCATTTCAAGTGTAACCAAATATCTTCTTTTTTTTTTTTTTTTTGAGAGGAAACTGATATTTCATTCATAAAGAAAATGAGTACAACAGAGGCCAGCAGCTAACAGCTTTATCTCAGGCCTGACTGAAACAAATCAACTAAAAAGGGAGGGATAACACCCTTCCATAGATTAGAAACTTGATTACATTTGGCAACTTGGGCTAGCTCGTGAGCAACCCTGTTGTAATCCCTTTTCACCTGTTGGAACAAGCAGCAGGAGAAATAAGAACTGACAGACCGAATGCTTTGAACAAAGTGACCCATTGAGCCACCATTCTTCCCTTGAGAGATAGCTAAAATGACTAAGGAAGCATCAGATTCAAATATAACATGAGTAAGGTTCAGCTCTTGAGCCAAAAGAACTCCCTGTTCCAGAGCAAGAAATTCAGTCCATTCAGTAGAGTAATGCGAAGGCAGAGCCTTACAAAGAGCAGCAATCACCCCACCTGTTTCATCCCGGACAATCACTCCAACACCCGAGATGCTGCAACCATCAATGGAACAAGCACCATCCACGTTAACTTTAGCAAAGCCCGACGGGGGAGCAACCTAGCCATGAAGAAGAGACTGCAAAGGGGTAAAATCCCACGTGGAAGCCTCGTTGAAATCTTCAACGACATTCTTAGCAATATCCCAGATTTGAACAGGGGGCAGACCACTATCATCATGAATGATCTTATTCCTGTTGTGCCAAATCGACCAGGCAATGGCAAATAAAAAATCCAGGTGCTTGTCTAGCAAGGGAGAGCAGAAATGAAGCACAAGATCATTGAAATCTCTCACATTCAGTAGCTTCTCAATTGGACAGTCTTGCCAAAGCGACCAAACCGAGAGAGCTAAGTCACAGAAGATTAAAGCATGGGTAAGGCTTTCAGGCTCCTCATCACAAATTGGGCAGATGTAGGACATTTGAATACCTTTTGCAGCCATATTGGAAAGCACAAGAAGGCCATTAACACAAGCACGCCAAGAGAAGATCTTAATCTTTGCTGGGAGTTTCAGAGACCAAACTTTCTTCCAAATTCGAGCATTTGGGTCGCCAAAAGAGCATTCCCCTTCTTCCTTTGTGTCTAGGATTTTCGTTGCAATAAAATAGGCACTCTTAACTATAAAATCACCCCTCTTGTTTCCCAACCAGATGAGTTTGTCCTCCGGCAAATTGTGACATAGAGGAATTTGTAAGATTACGTTAGCCTCGAAAGGTAAGAAAAGGGCATGAATTGTCTCAGCTTTCCACCATCTAGTCACCGGATCAATGAGGGAAGAAACCATTGGGAAGTCCAAAATGGGGCGAGGGGGGGAAATGACCTTATATGTTGAGGGTGTTGGGAGCCATTTGTCTTCTCAAATGTGGATTAGATGCCCATTTCCAACTCTTCACCTTGTTCCACTACATAAGACCTCTAGACTATTGAAAATACTCCGCCAAGTGTAAGAGGGGCTGCTGCCTAGATTGTATGGAGAATATCACAAAATGGGAAGTATTTGCCTTGAGGATGCAGGAAACAAGGGTGCTCGGATTTAAGAGGATTCTCTAAGCTTGTTTTGTAAGCAAAGCAAGATTAAAGGCCCGCAGGTTTTTGAATCCCATGCCCCCTTGTGACTTCGGCTTGCACATTGTTTTCCATCCAACCCAGGCCATTTTGGGCTCTTGATATTTCTGCCCCCACCAAAAACTCCTCATCATTTTTTCAAGGTCATCACAGAGACTTTTTGGAAGTTGGAAGCAGCTCATCGTATACGTGGGAACCACTTGGGCCACAGCCTTGATAAGAAATTCCTTTCCCCCCAAAGAGAGTAATTTACCCTTCCAACCAGCCAGCTTCTTGCAAACTTTATCCTTAATCTCTGCAAAGACAACCTTCTTTGACCTACCAATGATGGAGGGAAGGCCAAGGTACTTAGTATGACTCGAGTCTTGCATTGGCCCAAGAATGCTTAGAATCTCATCTTTGAGTTCCTGGGAGGTATTTGGGCTGAAAAATATGGAAGATTTGTCAGTGTTGATTTTCTGTCCTGAAGCTGACTCATACAAACCAAGGATTTCTTTCAGCTTGTTGCACTCATTACTGTTGGCCTTGCAGAAAAGGAGGCTATCGTCTGCGAAGAAGAGATGAGAGACTTTCGGAGCCCCCCTACAAATAGAAATGCCATTGAGCTGGTTGTTCCTTGCTGCATCATTGATAAGGGTCGAGAAGCCCTCTGCACACAGTAGGAATAGATACGGAGATGGGTTGCCTTGTCTGAGTCCCCTACTAGGAATGATGTTTCCATACGTTGTGCCATTTATAATGACCGAGTAAGACACAGAGGAAATACACTTCATCACTAGCATGATCCAATTCTCATTAAATCCCATCTTCCTCATGACATTTTCAATAAAAGCCCATTCAACTCTGTCGAAAGCTTTACTCATGTCTAGCTTTGCAGCCATAAAACTATCATTCCCCCCTTTCTTATGCTTCAAAAAATGCATGATCTCATATGCCACCAATACATTATCAGTGATAAGCCTATCAACTGTGAATGCACTTTGATTTTCTGAAATAATATAAGGAAGAATAGCTTTAAGACGGTTAGCTAGAGTTTTTGAGACAAGCTTATATACCACATTTCATAGGCTTATTGGCCTGAAGTCAGTCATTCTCTAGGGATTATTTGTTTTTGGCACAAGAGCAATATTGGTTTTATTAATATCAAATAAAGGCATGCCAGAATTAAGAACATTTAAAACCATATTTGTGACATTAGCACCAACTATACTCGAGTATTTTTGGAAAAAGAAAGCAGACATACCGTCAGGGGCAGGCGATTTTGAGGGATGAAGCTGCTTAAGGGCAGCAACCACTTCTTCTCTGGAGAAGGCTCGAGAAAGTTCAGCATTCATTTCAGGAGATACCAAGGAAGGGATGGGAGCAATAACAGTTTCTGACTGACTCGGGTGGGAGGTGGAGTATATCTCTTCAAAATAGGAAACGGCAGCCCTGGCAATACTGTCTTGATCCCCACACCAGTTTCCATTTTTATCCCAAATACCCAGAATTGTGTTCTGCTTTCATCTTTCAGAAGCCCTTGCGTGGAAAAACTTGGTATTTTTATCTCCCTCATGGAGCCAATGAGCTTTTACATGTTGCCCCCAAAAAATTTCATCACTATCAAGGAGATCATTAATTTCCTTTCTTACCTGATTTATTTCTTCGCCCAAAGACCCATCCTTATCAAGCTGAATCAAAGAACTGAGCTTTTTCCTTTTTTTCCTGAATTACCTTCGGGAGTTGCCCAAAAGCAGTCGAACTCCAAGCCTTAAGATCAGCAGCACAAGCCGATAAAACAGAGGCAATCCCGTTCGGCGTACTCAAATCACTTCCAGAACACCAAGCTGCTTTAATAATCTCCTTACATTCCTCCCTCTTTGTCCATATGGACTCAAAATGAAATCTACGAGAATGTGGTAGTTTGGGAACTTTATTGTTTTGTGTTTTCCCAAACCAAATATCTTTTTTTAGCACTAGAAAAATGAATCAAATGATTATAGCCCAACTTTATTGTTTTGTGTTTTCCTTCTCTTAGCCTTTGGCCAAAGTACTTCTTTTAAATTAACATCCAACCCGGAAAGGCGCTATTTTGTTATTTTAGATAAACCCAAGTGAAACCCTCGAATCCTTTACTTCTTCTTCTTTCGATTATTCCTATTTTTCTGTACAATCAGTTTCTTCCAATGATGGCATCTCTAAATTAAGCAGAGTACATTGTAAGGACTTCCTTGGCTCATTTTTGGTTTAACCAAAACAATGCCTATGTAGTATTATGCACCTTTTCTTCCATGGCTATTTCATTGAGGCTCGCTCCTTTTAATTACAAACATCTAAAGATGCAAAAAAAGAAAAGATCGAAAAACATGCCGAGGTAAGTCTCAGGGAGTCTCCGACGGCTAACATTATGGGTTTGTCTTTTCCTCATCAGGGTAGTGATTTGTTATTGTTTCCATCCATAAATTCTAACCCCAAAAATCTCCCTCTCTAAGATGTTTGACTTAAGCATTGGAGTTTCCCCGGTGGGATTTTTGATAATTTGATATCCTTTTATAGATGTTCACAATTCAGATGAGGTGTTCAGAGAAATCCCAAATTAGGAATAGCTCAAAGCTATAACCAAATTGTGGGAATTTGGTCTTTTACTTCTCTCCATCCTAAGCTGTGATTGTGTGTATGGCTTCAGCCACAGATGGGTAGGTGGAAACAAAAAAGATAGGTTAAATACCTTTTGTCCTTTTGAACTCTGATTCTCTTGTATTTCAATGAAAGGTCATAGCTTGAATAATGTGATTTTTTAAGTTATAATGTTTTCTTCTAGAAAATTAGTGTATTTTCTATTGAACTAATAGAATTTGTGTTGCTCTATTTATTTAGTTGGTTGGTTGAGAAATTTTGACGATGGATTTTGTTGGTGAGAATTTCTAGGCTGAATTTAAAATTTAATACTAAATATTAAATTTGTTGTTTGCTTCTTCCCTTTTATCCCCCATCCTAATCTCTTTGTCTCATTGGTAGGCTTTGAGTGCAGGAATAATGGTGCACACAATCTTTGGTTAATAACTATGCAAGTTTGTTTTAATTTCATGTGATTTTTTTTTTAATGGTAGATAACTTTAAGTTTGTTTTCGTTTTTTTTTTTAAATTCCTGATTACATTTGATATCTATTTACTTATGAATGATATTAGATCTAACCCTCACTTTCACTAAGCATAAGGTATCATATTCACAAAACTTAATGTAAAGTTTTCTATTCTTTCTTTCTTCTTGAGAAAATTTCATATCCATTCCACGTTTTTGTTTTGTGTGTCTTTGGGCTAATAAGGCAACAAAACTAAAGTTTTTAAGGCTTTGCCAATAATATTTCGTAATTGGTAGCTTAAGTTGTTCTTTCATTGCTAGATTTTTTTCATTTGCTTTGATTTGTGAATAATGATTTTATTTTTTGGAGGAGTGAATAATGACTCTAAGTTCATTGCTTTTCATAATGATAGTTGAATCCATTGGGCATTGGGTGCTTATTCCTTTTATTGCATTTCAGTGACGTTCAATTACATAACTTTTTAATTGATTTGCGTTGCATTTCAGTGATATGAAGCTTTATACATATATAGAACTGTCATATAGTTGGTTCACTCTATTCATTTGATAAATAGTGTTTAGCTTTGAGGTTTTGAAATTGAAAATGTGCTAGACTTTAACAGAGATAGTGAAGGCTTAGCATGCTGGGATGATGTCTTTGGGATGAGGTGAGGCATTATATTGAGGTGAGAAGTCGCAGTTTACATGAAGCGATACGGCATTTGAAATTGGAGTTAGATGCCAAAACCTGCTAGTAGGAAATGTACGTGTGTGTGTGTATATATATATATATATTCTTTTTTTTCTTTTTTTCTTTTTTGCCCCCCTTAGATGTTGTTACACAGTATATTTATATATTGGTTGCTGTATCATGTGTCATAGAAGTCTTTCCAATTGAACACTTATTACTTTCTTTATCACACAATGAAAAAATAAAAATGCAATGAAAAAATAAAAATGCAAGTTCTTTTATGATATAAATGTGAGATATCTTCTTCTCAAAGTTTGACTAATTGTCTTAGGTGAAACATTATCGTGTTGTGTCATAGCTGTCACTTAGATAATTAAATTCAAGTAATACAAAGAATAATTTGACATATTCAAGGGAAAAAGTAAGAAGTCAAAATTTGCTTCAAACATCATTTTCAATTCCTTTCTGGTATGATCATGGGCTTGCGACTTTTTAAATCAGATTATTTTCTATTGAAAGCAAGTGCTATTACACCAATCCATTAAAAATCACTACCATGTTTTCATACTAAAAGTTGTTTTTTTGGTTGTTTATGTTATTTTTGTGGGGGGTTTATTAAACTTCATACATATTTGAGTTCGAAGACAATTTTTTGTGTTAAAAATAAATAATCCTTGAAATAATTGTTACTTTTTATATACTACACCCCATTACATAATATTTATAATCCCACATATCGCGTGTGTTTACGGCTAGTTTATATGATTCCCGAAGAGAATTTGGAATTAGTTTCTGCTCATCCTCTTATTCATCTTTCCTCCCTTTAAATATGACACACAACAGGACTTACCTCAGAAATTCAAAATACAAAATACACAACAAATGCTTATCTATAACAACTAAATAATGATAATCTACTCCTATCACCTCCTACTGTCTGATTCATAACAAAATACAAGGGCATTAGCAAGAGGAAAGGTTCGTCAAATCAAGTGAAGATTTCTTGTTGTTAACATAGTAGATTTTCTGCATTTTGAATAAAGACAAGAAAAAATTTGCTAAAAATTAATTATTAATTCATCAAGTATTTCAATTTACTCTCCAAAAAAAGGGTATTTCAATCCTTTCATACAGGCCAAGTGAAACACGACTTTACACCAAACAACCCTACTGCTAGTCAATCGGTTTCAATAATGAGTGAACGTTTAATTGCTTCAATTACACTTGCAAATGCTCAATCATTTTTATTAAATTGAATGCATCCTTTCTGGTAATGCATTGAAGATTGTCCCCTGGAATCATGTATTCAAAGCCCTTGTTGATTTCCAAGAATGGGACTTCATGGGTGATAAACTTCTCTAGCTCAAGCTCTTGTCACAAATTAAAGACTACCAAAAAAAAAAAAATGTTAAATATAAGAAAGGAGGGGGGGGGGGGGGGGGGGCAGGGGGCAATAGAAGACCTCAAAAGCAAGAACTATCAACAACAATAAAAATAATTAAAAAAATAGATAAATAATTAAAAAAAACAAAACAAAACAAAAAAGATAGCCCTGTTTTTTTATGGAGTTTAGCAGGTGCATATGATTTATATTTTCATTCTTTTTATTACAAAGAAAACTCTTCTTGGATCTTTAGGCAGGACTAAAACTCGCAATTGATCAATTGTTTAAGGTATATCAAGGAGGTCACCACAGTCTTCTAGTGCCTATTATCATGTGCTTTTCTTGATTGAAATTGTGATCAGCTATGGAAACCAAAGAAATGCATCATCTTTCTTTGGGATACAAACAAGTGCAGTAACATCCCATCACTACCAAGTAATATCCAATATGGAAAATAAGAAGTAAAGAACATGTACTTTCACACCTGGAGAGCTCTGTTTTTTTCTCAATCTCAACATGGATCACCACATTAAGCTACAAACAACTTACTGACGCAGCAAACAAAAAAAGCACGTGCCAAACTTACATCAGGGTTTCTAGCCTTCAAATTCTTAGATTTTGCTAAATTGAGATTTCAATCTCCATGAGACCCAAGGCGCCATTCTGCTTCTGCCAAAAGTTGATAGCAGTTCAACATGAAATAGGTTGGATGCGAGAGTTAATGTAGATATAAAGAAATGAATTACAATGGATTAGGTGTATAAAACTAAAGTGCCAAAATAGTAAGCTGACCTTAGGTTCTTCTTTATGCTCTACTTCTAACACCTCTTCAGCTTCTTTCTAATAATAATAAAAAATCAATCCTTCATCTATATTAGCGGGACAAATAGAAAGAGACAAATAGACAAAAAAGGAAGGGGGGGGGGGGGGGGGTTGTGGTGGGGGGGAAAAACTGATTTTGAGTATTATAGCAAAAAGTAGAAAGAGCAAAACTAAAACTCAATTTGTACATCAATAATAAACTAGGACTATCTGGCCTTTTGCCTGTTTGGGGAAAAATAATTGGCATTATGCCCCTGTTTCGATACTTGATGAGCGTAAAATCGAGTTACTAAAACTACTCGATCATTCCAAGGCCGAGTTATGGGCAAGTTCTCCAGCATGGCTTTTGGGCAATAAAATATTCTCGTGTTACTGTTTGTAATTCAGCAATGGGATTACCGAGTTATGTGAGGAATAAGAACCAGTTTTGAATGTAACGTCTCTAAAACAGTTTGTCTGCCTTCCTCAACAGAGTCTCTCCCTTCCTTAGTCCAATCAGTAGCCACCGTCAGTCCGTTCAGTAGAGCCTTCACTTCTTCAACAAATCTTCAAGTTCTCCTATTTCTACCCGTACCCAAACCAAACCGTTCAGTAGACCCTTTCCGAATCTCAATCCAAACCCACACCCAAACCCACACCTTTTCACTCTCACCATAGCCGAAGCTCAACCCAATCCATCTTCAGAGTTGAAGGAGCAGAAACGTATTAAGGTAATTTCTAAATGCTAAGTTCAAATTTTCTTTTTTTCCCTTTGCATGTAATCTGAGTTAAGTGTTGCTTGTGCATGTACTCTGATTTGAGTGTGGCTTCTTAAGTTTTTATCTGTTAGATTTTTCTCTATCTCTATTCATTATTATTGTTGTTGTTTTAGCTTTGTTGGGTTTGGTTTGGAACTGGGTTTTGATGCACATCTAGGGCAGAAATTCATGTAAAATACAGTTAGCATGACAACGGTGTTCATTGTTAGGGAAAATTTCTTTATAATTCATATAGTTTGATATCAAATCAAACTCTATATCTGATGTCAAATTATGTCATAAGTTATGTCATGATTTTGAATTAGGGGAAATTGCTTTTTAATTCAATGTTGAATGATCTTGAATTGAGAAGCTATTGGTTTTACAAGCTTCAAACTTACTGGCTTTTACAAGCTTCCACTCTGTTAAGTTATTAATATAATAGATATAATGTGTGTATAATGGATATGCACGCATATATCTACACACAAACCATAAAATGCACATCATGGACATCCACTATTTTCGTTGGTTTCATGTCATTATCCTTGTAATATCATATGGGAACATATAAACTTACCCCATCAGTTGAAAGTCTATTACATTTTGTGTACAGGTGCATAATTGATTGTCTTAAGAGACTAGAATTGTGTTAGAAGTTGTTAAAGTACTTTTTTTTTTTTTTTTTTTTTTTGTTATTAGAATTCCTAGTCTTTCTAAGAAAGGATTTAGAAATAGCCTATATAATGGCTTTATTGTAGTCGATAATATTGATAGATTTCAATAACATTCCAACTTTATTTGATGTTCTTTTTATTGTTTTAATACCAAACAGCCATCAACACATTCAATATCTCATCAAGAATCTAGTTTAGTGTTGAAATTCCTAAAAATCCTACATCAAATTTGGTATTAAAGCCCCTCCACGCTTCTGTCTTGTGTCAGATTAGCAGTCATTTGTGGGTTATGTTTGTTGACTAAGTACATCAATTTATTATTATTATCATTTACTACATGTGGGGTTGAAAAGGGAACTTAGTGGCCTTCTAGGGTCACCAATCCTTTCCTAATAGGTTGGGTTAGGTTAGGGGGAGCATTAAGATGTGGTGGCTTTGGGAATGGAAATAGTAAATCCTCTGAAAAGCCAACTATTTTCAGGTGTCGGAGCCTCTAGGGTGCTTCTGACGGATCTAAGTCTTTGTTTATTTATTTTGGCCTCCAATACTTATTTCCCAAGGG
Organism: Quercus ilex subsp. ballota; assembly: GCA_032727855.1. Taxonomy (NCBI): domain Eukaryota; kingdom Viridiplantae; phylum Streptophyta; class Magnoliopsida; order Fagales; family Fagaceae; genus Quercus; species Quercus ilex. The sequence continues at coordinate 82,091,823 of CM064911.1, forward strand.
TATTGGTGGAGTTATTGATTTCTCTGTGTCGAAAATAATTTTTGTGGGTATAAAGGTTTACGCTTTTGAATGGGAATTGATATATAATGTAATTAATGGAAAAGAATGGAATGTGGCTTGCTGTTCTTATTTTGTGTGAATGATGTAGAACGAGCTTTGATACTAAAATTTGACGCAGATGGAAAATTGCAATAAAGAAACAAAGACGGAAAATGATAAAAAATTAAAAACCTATGAGTCAGTGATGGGAACGTAACTGGCAGTTTCCTTTAAAGAGTTCTATAATTTGGGATGTTTCAGATGACGAAGATTTCTATTGGGACCTTCCTTAGTCTAAAGTTAAATTTACTCTTATTTGATTACAGTTTCCTTTAAAGACTTGTTAATTTGGGAATTTCAAATGATGAAGAGTTTTCTTGGGACCTTCCTTGGTCAATCTAAAGTTGAATTGAGTCTTATTTGATTGTTTGTTTTTGTTTTCCCCTGGTGGATTGCTTTTAATTAAGTTCTCCCAGAATAAAGACAATTTGGTAAATTCCAAGTCTTCTGGAATGGGCTGACCTTGGCTGCACCAAAGGCCTTGTCGCCTCACACCTTAGGGCGTCGGGCGATATAAGGCCTTGGCACCTTAAGGTTGCCTTTTACCTTTAACTACCTTGACCCTATTTCTAGTTGACTTAGGAAAGCCAACTATTGATTTATGAAAATGTGCTAGATTTGAAGAAAATAAATGAAGTAGTAAAAACCAAATTTATGACTAAGACTTGACCAATAAAAATATAATTGACTTCTAATATTAACAAATTATTTAAATCGTAGGTTTCATAAATTTTATGTACATAATCGACTTTGTAGTTGTAGGGTAAAAGAATAGTTGACTTCTTTTTGTAAGACTTGTGGCTTTTATAGAAAAATGCTAGATAATCTATTTTTTTCTTATTCTTGCGAAAAATTTAAGAATTCTTTTTCCATTTTTGTCTCGTTTGTATCCACAATCTCAAAATTGTTTACTCTTGGATTGTGGGGTTCACAAAAACAAATTAAGAAAAAAAACCCAAAAGAAAATAAAGCAAAGCTGTTGGACTGTTATGGTCACCAATTCAGTGTTCATTTGACACATAACTATGCACACACCATCATTTCATGGTATAGGTCTCACAGTTGTGAGCGTAATTTAATTAAGCTCAAAATTAATTTGATTATTATTAGTTGCCTCCAAAGCTGTGCTTGTGAGTGAGATGTCCATTGCACTGGAATCTCTAATGGCACCTTTACCTATTAGTAGTTGCCTCCAAACCCTTTTCACTTCTTGCTTTATGAAATAAAATTTCCTTTAGAGTGTGATGTCAAGTACGGAAAAACTTAAAGATTAGGGGAACAAGTAATAGGAAAGAACTTTACACTTTGGTTAATGAAGGGACGTTCTAGGCAGGGCTTGTTTAGGGGTAATTGTGTACCTTTTACAACTATGTTTTAGAATTTTCCAATGGTGTTTTTTGTGGTGCTTAATTGATTCATTGGTTTGCATTTTGCTGTGTTCATTTGTTGGTTTACTTTGTTTGATTTAGCCATTGATTCACACGTTGGTTGGTTGGTTAGGTTGCTTATACATTCTACAACTATGTGTCCTTTTTGTTTATGCCTTGCAGCCATGAACTTTAGGATCAAGTTAGGCATATATGCTCACGCTATGTGTCTTATTTTAGTGTTTTACTTTTAACTCTCCATTGATATGATTAAATGGATTGAAATTCAGTGTATATATAGATGCATGATGTATAATTCAGTTAAGCAATTATATGTTTTAAATTTCTGTCAAATCTCTCTCTCACTCTGTTTCTCTTTCACACACACACTCTCTCTCTCTCTCTATTTGTTTCTGTCAGTTTGTTCTAGAACATTCAATTACTTTCTTATGTTTACTTGCTACATGTCTAACATGATTGCATGCGTGTCAGATATGCAGCAACTGCAAAATGTGGATCCTGGACCCACAGTATATACACAGTTGACACGGCAGCCGGGTCATCGATCCACGGCGCTGTGGGCGACGCCTGCCGGTTAAGTACGTAGTTGTACTGAACTTCGGACATGTCGAAATCATCTCTTTTTATTTGTAAATAGATGTTGGACATGGTAGCATTTATCTTTTGGTTTAGGCAAAATTTTATTTAATCCAAAGAGAAAATGGTATGAAGTAGAAATAATCTTGAATTTAAAAACACTCTTTCATTAACAGTATAAAGAAAATGGTATGGAACAGAAATATTGAAAGTCAGTAGATCTCATTTAGAAGCTACAGTAATCAATTAAAATGAATCTGTTGCCATTATTTTCCCAAATGTGCACACAATTAGGCATGGCTACACATAAGACAACTGACTTTGATTCCTAATTCCCTACTCCATTTGACATAGTGAGGCAGTTTGTTCATTCATTTCAAAACATAATGCCCATCACCTCAGTGCTAATTTTAAAAAATATCATTGATCTTGAATTGATCCTATCTGCTATTGGGCTAGAGTGAATAACCAGTTAGCATCATAACAAACATATTGGAAAATGTTCGTAACTAACTAGTTAGCCTACTGTCTCTTGCATCTCCTAAGACAGTGCTCTTTCATGTGCAGGTAGTGCCAGGCGTGCTAAAGTGTAGACGCCAATGTTGCAAGTTACCTCGGAATGGGCTAGATCCACGAATTGCTCTCTACATAACTGAGGCGGGTTTTGAAGGGTTATTCAAGGTGCCAAACTTGGAAGTGGATCACACGTTGATCACAGCACTAGTCGAGCGTTGGCGACCGGAGACGCACACATTCCACCTATCGCATGGAGAGATGGGCATCACCTTACAAAATATTGAGGTGATGCTAGGGGTTCCTATTGATGGGTTGCCAGTGACTGGGGGTGTCAAGCTGGTGTGGCCAGAGTTGTGTCTTGAGTTACTTGGTCATCGTCCTCCAGAGCCGATTCTGCATCCCCATGAAAACAAGTCTGTCCTTGCTAGGGCGAGGCTAAGATTCACCTGGCTGGAGGAACAATTTAGAGGTCCCCTAGCTACGGATGCTATTGACGAGGTAGTGCAGCAACATGCGCGCTATCACATACTTGTCAGATTGGGGACCATTTTGTTTATGGACAAGTCGGTAGACCGGGTGTCGATGATGCCTCTACAGTTCTTAAACCCAATCAGCAACACGAAGAGGTACAGTTGGGGTAGTGGAGCATTAGCTTAGTTGTACAAGCATTTATGCAAGGCATCGGAGACGAAGGTGATGCAGATGGGAGGAGCATTGATGTTGGTGCAGCTCTGGGCGTATTCAAGGTTCCCAATGATATACCCTGTTGCGAGGCCGCCGCAACCGCCGGTGGACGCAAGTCCCCTTGCCAGTCGGTATGTTATTTGATTAGTTTGATACAATTGTCATGCCATTTGTCATTCACCGTGCACGTGTCTATAGTTGGTCAAAATCCCTGCATGTATCCACTTGTAATACATTCACTAAGGACACTGCTGTCAAGAAGTAACCCCTGTTTCAAACCAAAAGCGTAATTGATATTAATTTAATGGATTACTTAATACGTACTCGGCCACAATACTTTGTTTTAATAGATAATGCTAAGCCAATACACTTAGATGCATCTATTAGTGCAATGGGAATCATAGTCACACACATCATTCAGTACTTAATACATACTCGGCCACAATTTATAAAAATATGTTGTACAAAATATTTGTAAATAGTATACAATCTGATCATATTTAAGTTTAATATTGAAGATGTTTGTTTTTGAATTTTGGCTAACGCATGAAAAAGCCTCTGTAATAATTCGATTTGGTAGATATGTAAACTGGTCATTTTTTTCAACAAGGAAAAAATGGGTTGTTTGTTAACCGATTTTTATACTTTGTTATGAATTTATATCTAAATTTGTATTATTATGAAACAATGAATTTGTTTGTGTTTATTATATTTTTCAAAGGCATATTTGTATGCTTAGAAATTCACAGTCTAGACTTTGTTTTTAATTCCTTTTTTAATAGTAACAAGTGGGGATGAAACCAATGAAATCACCTTTGGAGAAAACATCTAAACTACAATGCTCTTAATGCCCTTTGTGTGCGTTTGACTCACGTGTAGTGCAGTAGACCATGGTACACCAGACCAGATAGCTCCAATATCAGTTTCATGTTTATGACAACATCGTAATTCACTTTTTCCCCCCTATGATATGGGAATTAATATATTTTCAGTTCTGAAGGCATAAAATTGGCCAAACTAGAAATGCATTGTTTGCAACACTTCATCAAGTGTTGAAAACACTTCATCAATTCTAATAATTATTTTCCACCAAAAATACGAAAGCTAATTAATGTCTGCATTTTTGCTACACATTTATTTATGTGGCAGCATTGTTGTTTGATATTAAGTAATGAGCATTGTCTGAAATTGTATGTTTACTAGATGGAATTTGATATTAAGTAATGAGCATTGTCTGGAATTTTATGTTTACTAGATGGAAAGGGCCGAAGAGCACAACAAAGCATGCCACACACGTGCTAGCTGCATATAGGGCGTCGCTGTCGAGTATACGGGCACACCAGGTATTTTACCGCTTCATGTCACAAGGATATAATTCTCCATATTTTTGTTTTTCACTTTTTAGGGTTGTCAACTGTAAATTTGGTCGATTAGAACATAGATATACAAGGAATTAGTTACGAACATTTCAAAAAGGTGGGCAGTCAATATAGAGTACCTTCATTAGTAATTTTACACCGATAAGCATGTTGTTTTGATTCCACACATATTTAGCTGTGTACCCTTAAAATTGAATCCCTCGTTTTAGCTAGTGCAACCAATAGTATCCGGGTGCATCTTACCATGTCAACTCCAATAAGAGAGGGAAATAGGTCAAGAATGTCTTAGGATTTTTAGTGAAGTTCTTCTTCAATGGTCTTCTACATATTTGCTCACATTGAGGATTGACACAAATAAGTACGTATTTGATTTGTTTTTTTGTTGACCATTTATGCAGGTTGTCTGGGAGCCGTACAGGGATGTCCTAGACTCGTTGCCCCCATATTGCACTGCTGGCCAACGTATATGGAGGGCCATTGTGCCGTTGATCTATTTTTGGATAGTAGAGGATCATCAACCCAAACGTGTCTTTCGTCAGTTCAGGATGAAGCAAGCGCCACCGAATATTGTGGATACATCGTTTGCTCTCCACAGAATCTCCCTCCAAGGTAGACTAGAGAGGGATTGGGTGCAAGAGCATGCTCTCTACATTGACTGATGGGCCCATAGAGAGGAACATCTTGCCGACGCACCGACATTGGAAGGGGACACGACATATCTTGCTGCTTACATGGAGTTGTACCGAAGGACGACCAGACGGTACATTACGCGTGAGTCGGCGTATTGGGAAATCCTGGTAAGGCAACAATTCGATGCTTCTTTGATGGATTGACAATATATGTGTGTTGCTGCATGCATTCTGAGTCCTATCTTGGTCCAACAATAGAAAGATACTTTGGTTTGTAAAGCTTGAATTTAGGACCTACCCCAATCCAACCCCATAGTTTTGTCACTAGAATGAACCAAGAAGCAATGGCTATAAAGATATTAACTTACCTCTCGGCACAGAGGGCATTTTCCTTTAGGCTCTGCTGACTTTAGCTTATCAACAATTGACACTAATGCAAAATGGCATCTAATCTTTATGGAAATTCAAGGTTTCAGAATGAAAACACAGCAGTCATTTTTTTACCACAACACACAAAAACAAACAAAACGTGATCAAGCTAAGAATAAAATTTTCACCACAACGATGTTTTAGAGCCTGCAGTTTCATTGTCTCTTCTAGCGCTACTGATTCTAGTTTTGATAAGTTCTTCTGCACTCATCAATTACCTTAAAAAAAATTAGTTAACAAAAACAAACACACACACACATAAAGCTGGCTGTCATTATAAATTGTTTTTATACGATTTTAACTTAGAAGAAAAGGAACAGTAAGCCTGAGAAAACAGAAAGTGAAGAAGATCTTGAAGGCACATCAAAATGAAACAAGGATTCATACATCATTTGGGTTTTACCTAAAAAACCAATTTCTGAGAGTTCTCTATTGCATGTATGATTATTCCTTTAAAATAACAACTGCAATTTATGGACAATATTGCAGATTAAAATTTTGCGACGAATAACACATGCAAAAATTCACCACCTTTGCAAAATCCAACAGATTAGCCAAAAGACCGATCTAGATTAGGGAAAAGAACAAGAACCCTGAAAATTAATCCAAATATATTAACAGTAGTATAAAAAATTAAAACAAAAATGTGTAAAAAAGTATTTCTTTTTTTCAAATTACCTGTGCAATGGTCAGGACATGTTTGGTTGCCAAGGACCCCATCAATGCCATTGTGACACTGTAAATCACTCTGGCACTTCTTTAAGATCTTCTTGAGGTTCTTGATGCCAAGCCCAGGTAGCTTTTTCTCCTGGCCTTGCATGTACTCCTGGTATTTCTTACAAAACTTCATCTTTCACTTATAAAAATAAATCCTGGTAAGGCAACAATTCGATGCTTCTTTGATGGATTGACAATATATGTGTGTTGCTGCATGCATTTTGAAAATTACAGTGCGACCAGAAGCCATTGAACCAATATTTTGACATTCATTTTAGAGAACATTTCATTTCTTGCCACTAGATATGCATTTGTCACAAGCAATATGTACCGGTGTGCCATTTCAATGTTCATATATATATATATATATCAATAAGCCCAACATGCATAATTAGTTTCCAAATCGGTCATGCACAACACAAAAGTAACCAGAAAAGTTTTAACGGGACTCCTTTATTTTGTAGGTTCAGTCCAATGTGGAATTACTGTCGCAATGTGAACCAGACTCCCAAGTTTAAAACTGCATGAAGAGTACGCTAGATCTTGTTGGAGAGTTGAACCGAGTGGCATTGGAGAATGTGCATGCCACGGCGACTGAGGCGAGCACACAGGCCACAGGCCGTGGTGGGGGAGGTCGTGGGTCTGGAGGGCATGGACGCAGTGCTGCTCAAGGAGGTGGTCATGAGGATGACAATGACTTGGGTAACTTCCAACTCTAATACCTCCAATTCTTACTGACTTCCACTTCTACTACTTTGAGTTGTTATTTATTTAGAGGACGTATTATAGTAGCGAAGTATATATTGTTTGGTAAGTAGTTTTTAGGGTTAATATGCACTTCCTTCTCTTCATCATGGTATAATTAGTTACAATCTTCTCCCAAACTTTAAATATTAAAACTAAGCACTTTAATTATCAACCAGCAGGTACGGCTTTTTAAGTTCTTCAAACCCAAAATATATATGTATTGAAATGTAAGACATGCAAACCTGTTGCATCCATTCCTTATAAACTACAATCACAATACTATTATCCACTTTTAACATATACACAACAATGCTAATATATTTAAGACATTAATGAAACAACATCAAGTCTATTCAGTTTTCCATCGAGTATAACAAAGATAATCTGTTTAAGCTTTTGTAATTCCTTTTAAAAATATTTCTACGCGACCATGGAAATAAACTTAGAAGTATGTGAGGAAAATTCAAACTTGTGATCAGATTATGAAGTTCATAAAATTAGAGTTTAAAAAATTACTGGTAATAACAATGATAGATTACATATAGGTAAAGAAAGCTGGACTTTGTAATTCAAAGGTTTTTTTTATAATTTTTCTTTTTTAGTTAATTAAATATGCCATTGATTCATATCTAGGTTGTAGATAGTAAGACATTTTTTGACTCAATCCCTTGTTGTCATCTTAATAAATACAGTTGATTTTGTACAGATGATGAGGCGTTCGAGGGCGATTGGGACATGTACATGGATGGCGCCGTGTCATCGCGATGCATGTCTGACGTTGCTACCCAGCCATCCCAACCCGCTGGCCATGCTGATAGTGCAGAAAATAGATCCTGTGCTGAAGCCGGCCCTCGGTCCCCACCACCTACTCGGCTGTCTCCCCCATTGTTCAGTGGCTCTGCCCACGACGGTGGCTGTATATTCGTACCCACACCTGGCCTACCAACCCCACCTGTAGTTCAGGCTGAGCCCACCCAGGACCCTTCACTTCCTAACCCAGACGAACCGGCTGCACAGATCGAACAGATACAAAGTGAGAATATTGAGCCGGTATATGAGTTGCGAAGATCACTCCGCACTGACATACACCCCCCTGGTTGTGGGACCGGTCACGGTAAATACCATGATTTATGGAAAAATTTATGAAATCCACAAACTATGCATAATTATAAAAGATATATAAAACTCATAAAGGAATTATTCCTATGTCTACCTCCACTATTATATGTCCTAGTCTTCTATGTTGAGAATGATAAAGTAATTATTTGCACAGCTAGGCCATCTTTCTTAACTGCTATTTGTTAATTAGAATGTTCAGATTAACAGTCATGTGCTCAGTATGCATTAGATTTTCTCATTTAGCCAGTGCACCTCCATGCTATGTAAACCGTTTATCATTTACCTTCATTGAATGTCACATGCCTTGCATATGATGTTGTTTGCTTTATGTGATGATCATACTCAGATCAAACATTTTCTGATAATTAAATTACGCAGAGGGTTCGTCAACTATTACTCACTTCACTTGGTAGATATTTCAAAGGCTTCATCATCAAACGCATAATCCAAGAGTCTTAAGTATATCCTCTATAGTGGATACTGCTATTGTTGCAATGCAGTTAATCATGTATTCACCATCATTATTTGAGGTTGTATAATTTGTAGTAGTCATGTGACATTGGAGGTGTACCCAATTCATCACCCAACTTATTAGTGCTTTCAAGGGTGATCAATCATTGCTATAGAATATTTGTCCTTAGTTTTTCTTTTTTCATTTCTTAGTTTTTCTTTTTTCATTTCACAAAATCCTCACAAAATCTGCCCAATGATGTAGCCTATTGGGACCTTTTACCCCTATTTAGTGGATGAGATAAAGAGAAGCTACATAGATCCTTTCCACGCAATTGTGGCCTTACGGAATGTGCAATCCCTTTCTTTAAACTCTACTTTGGCTGTTAGGGAATGTGTGTATTCAAGTAATGTGCTCTACTTTGAATTTCAGGTAAGACGAGACCGGCGAAGGCAGCTGTGAGGAAACGAAAACAACGTTGAGCTGTTGATGATGTGGAGCATATAGGGTAAAACCTTGCCCAATATCTGGACTTGTTAATTTATTTTAGTTTTTGATGTTCATTTTTCGATAATTACAATTTCACAACCAAAAAAAAGAGAAAAATAAAAGGAAGTGGTTACTTTGAAGCAACTGAATTTCTCTCTCCTCTCTCTAGGTATACATAAGTCCAGCATGGCATAGAAATTGAATTTTCTTAGTTCTGTTTATAAATTGAATTTGCATGACAGTGTCGGAAAAAAGGTGCCCTGCATATCAATATACACTTTTTTTAAAAATCGGCCTTGCACAAGGATATATATCTATGAAATTTGGACACAGACACAACACAAGTGTTATGTTTCAGCTTGGACATAGCATGTTAGAGACAGCAACTTGTTAAATTTCAGACCATACATATGTCGCAGGACCAGCATACTTGGTACAAAGAGAAGGCATTTCTTTTTGTTGATTGGTAAGTGAAAAATAGAAAACGCATTTGTTCTACATTAGTTAAAAAACCCTTCTAGTCTTGGTACAAGGAAAAAGGCATTGCTGGGTCAATTTATAATGATGCCTTGTCTGTGGTTTTAGATTCATGAGGGGAACCTCATTTTAATGATTTTAGGGGACAAGAGAATGTTTTATTGAATTTGAGATGCATGCAGGTAAACCATTTTGTGTACAGAACTTGTTCTTGAGTCAGAGCATAAATAACTTCCTTGCTTTAGGATTCAATAATGACTAGGGTTTTAATAGGGAAGAGAAAAAGACTTGACGTAGGATTGCGTACGAGTGAGAAGCAACATAAACTGCATCCGCCCACAATCTGCCTGAACACTAAACCCTCAATGAATTGAACCAAAACCCACGACATTTGAAAACCCATAAACTAAATAAAACTTATTAATAAAATACGATGATTGGCCAACAACTATGGCCCCATACCCAATAATTCTATAATGGATAGGGAATTCCTCCATACCCAAGGAAATAGTGTAGGAATCTTCTGATTGTGGATTTTGGTTTGGACAAGATCACGTTGGGATATATGGCTTCAGTTAGGTGTGCGTAGACGTTATAAATTTTTCTATAACTTAAACTTATATTTTCCTTTAGTATTTTTTTTTTTTGTTTTATTTTTTATTTTTTTTTGTTTTCATTTACTTATTCATATTTGGTGGCATATTTTGCAAGCTTCAGTAGATCCTAATATTGATAAACTTTGAAAACCACCATTTTGGTTGATGTCCTTGTTTTTTGCACGGTAGTTGGACAATGTCTTATTGTTGATGTAACAGCTACTGGACACAACTTTGACAAGATTTTTTGGACATAGAAGACTTTGACAGATTTTTGGAGAGCATATATGACAATTTGGACAGATTTTTGGACAGCTGATTTAAGCTGATTGAATCTTTTAAAACATATTTTGTAACTAATGAAGCTACTTACGCATCTTAGGTCCTATATGTGCATGTTTGAGTAAGCTTCGAGTTAGGTACCAATTATAATTGCAAAGGGTGGATATTTTCATGATTTTGGAAAACTTCATTTCTATATTTTTGTATCTATGTATCTGCATATTTGAACAAAGGCAGCTCTAGACAAATGCACTATAGTGATGATGGATGGAAATTTGAATTCAAGAAGTTTAATTTTAGCAATAGATTTGTTGATGTCCATCCCTTTTATAAGAAAAATACTCTAGTGCAAATTTAGCTATAGATTTGTTCAGGATGAATGCAATATAGTGTTCTGGAAATAAAACTGATGAATGCAATATAATTTTGTGGATGGACTTCATCATTCTGGAATTTTAAATTATTGTATTTGTTCTTCACTGCATTAGATATATATATATATATATAAGCGAGGCACATAATGCAATTTGGATAATAGGAATTTTTATACTCGGCTACATGGCGTGACCATGTTAAATAATACAGGAGGATGGTTCTTTTAACAGCCACATAGTGGGTTGCATAAAAACACCTACAACCTAGGTTGTTTACAATACTTATATATATATATATATATATATATAAAATCCTTGTTCCGTATTATGCTTGACTGCATTGACAAAGTAATTATCCAGGTGAATTTTTCTTTTTTCCGTTTTTTAGAAACACCCAACTAAATTGCATCTAAAATTAATAAAACTAGTAGTAAGATGTTGTATGGGTCTATTTAAGATTGTTGAAATATTGCAAACAGTATTTTCTTTGCAACTCGCCACCAACACGTGTATATACGGTAAATTGGTGTGAATAAAATTATTGTATTATGCATAATTTGAATAATTATTTAACTCGATACTATAGTAGTTGAGTATAGATACGAATTTCCCTTCCTTTCTCTCAGTCGAACTGGGGTTCGACCCATCGCGGAACATGCATGAGTCCAGCCTTCTCTGTAAAAAACGAGTATTGTAAAATGATCTGTACTCATCGAGTACTTTGCCCTGTGATTACCACGACCAGACTGCATGAGTCCAGCCAGACTTCTCTGTATAAAACGATTGATACCCGATCAGTGGTGGATCGGTAGATTCACAAACTCGGTTTTAGATCTAGCGAGTACTTTTTACTCGGCTATGTACTCGTCGAGTACTTTGTCTTACCACAACCAGACTGCATGAGTCCAGCCAGAATTCTCTGTAAAAAATGATTGATACTTGATCAGTACTATATCGATCAGATGTATTAAACTCAGCTTTCGAACTAGCGAGTAATTTTGTACTCGGTTATATACTCGTCGAGTACTGTGCCTTCTTATTAGACTGTACTCGGCTTTCGAGACGACAAGTAATAATTATAAAACCCGACACCTATGTAGTCGAGTATTACAACCGATAACGTAAAATTAATTAGTCTTCCCCTGAAATCTGAATCTGAATCTCTGTGTCTCTCTCAAATCTAAATAGCGCCTCTCTCAAATCTCAATCTCCGTGTCTCTTTGTTTTTGTCGTCAACCTTTGAAAGCTCGAAAACATGTTGAAAACACAAGAGCTGTTTAGACCCCCCAATTAAAATTACGGCTCAATAGATTTTACACAACTTTAATACAAAGTGCAGAATAGTGTAAAAGCGAGCGGATGAACAAGTAAGCTACTCTAATCCATAAACTAAGCAACACAGTAGTATAATGGAATTAAACAAGAGTAGGGAAGAAGGATGCAAACACAGAAAACACCGAGACGTGTTCTCGAAGAGGAAACCGAAGAACTCGGCGAAAAACCTCACCGCCGCCCTCCAAGCGGAAATCGATCCACTAGACAATCAGTTGGGATACATGAGTAAGCAAGAGACCCTCCAAGCCTAATCTACCCGATGTACCTAAGCCCTCCAAGCTCCTACTCCAACAAGGCTTCTCGGAACCGTGTCTTCTCTAGCACCCCGGATCCCGTAACAAGCTCCATGTTGCATCTGCCATTCCAGGCTTCTTCCAATGCTTCCCAGCAGCACCAAAACGTCACTCAACACTCTCAAAAGGTGTGGTAAGTGTTTGGGCTATCAACCTCTCAATGGTGTGGAAATGGAGAGGGAAAGGTTGAGGAGATACCACAAGCAAGTGTATAGAGAAAGGTGGGGATGACAATCTCTAATTGCAAATGTGTTTGGCTAGGGTTTTCTCTCTGAAGCATTCCTCAACATTTGTGGGTAATGAGGGTTTATATAGGATAGGTGCAAAATGTGTGAGTCAGTCAATACAGGCTGGCAGAACAGCATGTCTCGCAGGTGTCTCGCGGGAAGGCCTTACCCGCGAGATACTCGCGAGAGACAGCTGTCTCCATCTGTCCTGACTCTTCGCATTCCAGCATGTGCAGGGCACATGCTTCACTTCGCGGGAAGCTTAGTCGCGACATACCCGCGAGATTCCTTCAGCTTCCAATTTGCTTGAGTCTTCACACACTCTCTATCACACAACCCTTACATCAATTCCCACAACAAATACAGGGTATAAACAATTGATAGTAATTACAATCAAATTTGGCATGGAATAAAAGCCAACAAAACACATAGTTGTAAATCACAACTTTACAACATTTACTCTGCCTGTGACTCTTCTTCTTCTCCTCCTCAAAACCCCAACCGCCCCTCTTTCATCTACACTGATTCTACACTATAAAATCAAAACCCTAGCCTGAACATGTCTCTTAACCTTCTACTCCGTCTTCCCCTCAAATCCCTAGCCGACCCCTCTAATTTAGCTTCTCCTGAAAACCGTCGAGCACTGTTCTTTGTATTCAACTCTCAACGACCGAATCCACTAGCAAGGTATACTTGTTTTATATTTTTTGTTTTGTTTACTTACTAATGAAATTTTCACAATATTGTCGATTTTGTTTACTGTGTTAATCATTATCATGTCGATTGTTTAGTACTTAGACTTTGTCTGTTTAATTTTTATGTTGATTTAAAAAAATCCTTTAATTATCTTGCTCTATGATTTCTTTTCAAGTCTCTTTGTATCTGTCATCTTAAAAAAAAGTAATTGTAGATCCGTTCGTTTAGATGTTGATCTTGTTGTTCTAAAACATTATATGTAGTGAGGTTTGTAAGTTAGTTTGCGTTTGTGACAGGTTTTGTTTGAATTTGTGTTTGTGAGTGGTTCTAATCCATATTGTTTTTGATGGTTGGAATCAGCCAAACAAAATGAAATATTTTTGTCTTGGGTAAATGCTTTATTTTATTGCTCCGCTTCCCCAAATCACAACAATTGCCTTTTCCCTTTACTAGTCCTTTAACTTGTACAACTTAATTCGTCTTTCTTGAACAAATTTGGGAAATTTTTATTATTTATTTTGAGAAAATGAAGAAAATAAAAATTTTATAATTTATTTTAAATTATTTTGATAATTTATCATATGTTGCATTTTATCTAATAGAAGTTAATCTTATATTATGTTGTGTCATTGACAAGTAATCAACATACGCGTTATACGTTGTAAATTAATATACTTTTGCCATGTGACACAACATAAAACATCCAAATTATTACTTTATTATATATGTGAAATTATATTAAAGTTTTAATTTTCAAGTGGCATGGTAATGATCAAGATAATATAACTTCGATTATATTACTAATATAATTTGTTGATTGACATATAAGTTTTATTGAAATGTATCGCGTATGAACATAAGGCTGTGATCTATATAAAAATTATAATAGAATTCATCAATATCAATAAATAAATTATGTATTAAAAAACATTATGTTAGATGATTAAAATAAATCCTGAAACTTCATATAATTAGTTATTTAGTAGCATTATGTTAATTAAAGTAGTAATATAACTAACAAACTAGTTAGAACTTTGGTAATGGAGTCTGATTTATAGTAGATTTACAAATTTTAATATACTTTATGGTGAGGTGAGATATGTTGTTCCCTTCTTTGTATATAAAGTAGAGCCTGTGGCAGTTTCGAAGACCTCACTTGCTACACTGTCTGCCCTAGTTTAGAGAACATTTCGTTTGGAAAGTTAACACTGTGCAGAAAACTGCACTGTGCATAAAATAGATACTATGCAGAAACATCCATTTGTTTTGTGTTTATCACCATACAGGTGATTTTTAGTACTAATAGGAGACATTGATATACAAAATTAAATTAGATCTGTTTATATGTTTGCCGATTTTAAAATTATCTGTCATACCTTCTCAAGTTTTTCCAGTTTCTGACATACCTTAAAATAAAATAATTAAAGATCCATAATCACTGTAATGTTGGCTGTTTAGTAGTAATGGTAGATTTGTTTGTTTGTCTTGTTGATTTTAAATTCATTTCTCATTCTTTAATTGTTCGTAGAATTACTAAATTCCTTATCAATATTTTTTCTTTAAATTGGTCTAGATGGAAAGGGATGAGAGGATTCCTACTGATAGTAAGTGTGAAGGAAAAGACATTAACTTAGATGCCCAAGTTGATGAAGTGGCTAAACTTCCTCCGCGAAAGAAGGCTAAGACTGAGCTCAAAGTCTACAAACGGACAAGGAGTTCAACTGTTTGGCGTTACTTTCAGATTCTTCTAACAAAAGATGACGAAAAGCGTAAATGCAAATGCAAGAAGTGTGGCAAGGAATATATTGCGGCCGGAGCAGATGTTACTGAAAATTTGAAGCGCCATTTGGATTGGGCTTGTCCAATGAAATTTTATGTGCCATTGAGCATTCCTGTTTCTACAGTGGCAGATAAAGGTAATGTAAATTTTCGATCTATATGTTGACTGCATGAGTTCTAAGTTTTATGATGATTTTTTAAAAATATAACAACATATATGTCAAAAAGGGTCTGCATTTCCCCATAAAATGTCAATATTTATTTTAAATATTAATCATGAAAAGGTGTAGATAAAACTTTAAAAGGCAGAAAAGCTGCTCTATGGACAATGGATTTGATTTATCAAAATAGAACATATAGAATATGCACAATATTTTTGAGATTTTAACTGGAATAAATTGAGTTGAATGATGCATGATGGTATGGTTGACCAATGTAATACAACTTATATTCATGCATATTCAAAATATAATAGTTTATATTTTTTGTTGGCAGACTTGGTAGACAGTCGACCGTGGTACAATTTTATTACCAATAATTTTTGTTCTTACTACTATGCAGTTCTGAATTATTTATTTAAAAATATAATTGCTTCAATTGCTTGATTACCCACGGTTTTTAAATTTCTTATTTATAATGCATAGATAAGTTTTTAATGAGGTGATAACCAATTTATTTGATGTAGAACCTGCACAATTAGAATTGGAAGAGCCCACTGAAGATAAAATGAGCATGAATATGAATAACGATGAGCACAAGGAAGGCGCCGGGTCTTCGATTTTGCCATGAAGGATATTTTGATATGCCATCTATTCACATTGGTTTTTTATTCTCTTAATCTGTAATGTGTTTTAGTTTTTGATATGGAACTTGGAATTATCTGTAATAATCTTCGGGGTATGAATTATGGAACTTTGACATGTTATTGAATTGGACATTATGGGACTAGTAACTTGTTAGGAGTATATGGTTGAATGAAATAATTTGCAAGCTTTTGTTATTTTTTGAATTTTTATTACTTCAAATAATGTGTGAATTATGAATTTATATATATGGCAGTTGATAACAAGTTATTCGAGTTAAGTTTAATGTTTAATTAAAGAAGTTGTTCGGGTCACAATCAAAGGGAATATTATAAAAAATAAAAAATCAAGCATATAATGCAACATAAAAAATGAAAAGAATTCTACAATGAAAGAAAGAAAATAATCAAAGAAAACGTATATGCCATAAGTATTGCTAAATTGTAAACAAAATGATCAAGTGGCACAACCATCCATTAAGTTCCTTTGATTTTCTTACGAAATCAAATAATTAATTGGATTTTGAGGAATGCTCTGCATATTGAGGATATAACATGAAACTTAAATAAAATAAAATAAAAACTCGATAAGCAAAAGAAGCTAAAGAGAAGTAACTATTTTTACTGCATTGGAAATTAAAGCAGTTTCTTAGGAGTAAAACATGGGAGAGTGGAATTCAAGCAACTTGTTAGGAGTAAATTGTGGGAGTGGAATTCAAACGTGTTAAGGTTTTTTTTTTTTTTTTTTTTTTTTTTTTTTTTTTTTTTTTGAATCTGAATAAAAAAAAAAAACAAAAACAAAAAAAAGGAGTGGCCGGGGTATTTTTTATTTTTTTTAAACGTAGGAGTTTTGTTTTTTCAAAATTGGTCCGTGGTAGATAATTTTTTTGACACAATGTGGCTTTTTTCCTTAGGTTTTTTTTTTTCAATTAAGATTTTAAACCATTTCTTATGATTTAGAGATGAAGATAAGTTTAAATTAAGGGTATTTCATTAGTTTTTTTCTTTTGCCCAACGTGAGGTTTTTTCGAAGAATACAATATTAGCAATTTTACTACTTAGTTGTGTTTTTCTCTTTTTTTACTCAACGTGAGGTTTTTTTACTAGTCAGTAATATTAGAAATGTGTGTCTAATAAGTGGGTTAACCCTACTATTTAAGCTTTACAAAATGGTAAATTTGAGGATTTTCTAGACATCAAAATTGAGGAATCGAAGCAGGAGACGCTCCTTAGATAATAGTATAGATATGCATAGTTAACCCTTTTTTTTTTTTTTTTTTTTTGATTTGTCCGTAAT
This sequence comes from Quercus ilex subsp. ballota, assembly GCA_032727855.1. Taxonomy (NCBI): domain Eukaryota; kingdom Viridiplantae; phylum Streptophyta; class Magnoliopsida; order Fagales; family Fagaceae; genus Quercus; species Quercus ilex. Next base: position 82,109,204 of record CM064911.1, read on the forward strand.
TCATGAATTGTAATTTCTTTGTTTATAAATGTCTAAATTAATTTTTTTTTATTTAAAAAACAATAATCTAAATTAAAATAGTACTTCATATTTAAAAGTAAAATTATATGAAAAGTTAAAACTACCCAAGATGATCGTTTAACCACTTGTAGATGTGTGTTTTTGGAAGACTAAAAGTACACATGATTGCTCTAGTTGGAACTATATAACTATGCAAATATTGTTGCAAGTGGCACCATCAGATTGCCCAAAGCCAAGTACAATTAGGAAAACAACCTAGCCAAAAGCAGACAACAAAACAAGCAATTACAGGCCAACAGACCAAGCCAGATTCCAAATTCAAGTTCAAAAGGGAAATGAAAATTCAATTCAACAACATGGAAAACTTCATCTGTAGAGCAACTTGAGGCATAGGGGGCATAAAAACACATGTCATCAGTATTACAATATTCATAAATGCCACAAGCAGGAGCCATAGTTTCGCCATCATTTTGCGCTTCCTTGTCGCGTTGAATCATGAACTTCATCATCCCCCATAACATGGGCTACCACTTCACTAAGCATGTTAGTACTCAAGGTTGCAATCCTCCTTGCGTGATCACGCTTCTCAATGGCAACGTCTAACTGATACCTCAACAATCTGTTACTCACATCTCCATCGCAATAGCTGGTTCCTTCGCTTTGAGACGTTCCCCCTGGGCTTGGTGTGGACATGGTAGGAGATGTCCACGATGGGGAAGCACCATACTGCACGTTCCTACCATTACGTTGCAAGAACTCCAAGTATGCACATTCTGCTTCTCGTCGATCTTTGTATGACCTGTGTTCGGCGTTTGCAAATTTATGAACTTGTCTACTTGCTTCTGCCCAATTGTCGTATATGCCAGGAGCACGACCAATGAAAACAACATAGTATCTACCACCCTAAAAGAGGAACATACAACAGCATTGTATGTGAAAATTGCATAGGTGTTGCTAGGGTTAGAACTTACCAAGTATCGAATCTGAGCTATTAGATAAACATGTTCCATGTCGCTTTACCAACAGGTGCCGGTGGTGAACAGTAGCCTTGATGTTGCTTGTTCAAAGATCTGACAAACAATTGCATAAGTCCACACGTGTACAGTGGTAAATTGTTTAATCACAACTATCAAACATGTTGGCATGTTACCTTTATAAGCAAAGGAGGCTTCTCTTCTCCATCTCTAACTGTTTTCTTTTGCTCACACCCCCCCAACCAGAATGACAGGAAGCTGTCTTTATCTTTATCTTAGGCTATAAAGGTATAATACTCGATTATGTCATTATCGAGTACAGATATAACTCGCCTTTCTCACAGACGAGTATTTATAACTGCTGCGCAACTGAAATTAGGTGAAGTAAATCATACTCGATTTCCTTAGGGCCGAGTTACATTTAACTGTACTGTCAATCATACCGAGTTTTAATAATACTCGGTCTCTCTATAACCGAGTTATAAGTACTCGATTTTCCTAGAATTGAGTAGTGTGCAGTGTATGTCAACTAGTCCATGACCTTTTGGGACCACTAACTAGAATTCGTGCACAAGCAAGGAAATAGTGTGGGCTTCTGAACGCGGACCGGTCTGAGCGTTCTACCACTATGTGAAACCATCATATTGTACTGCCAAAGTTCAATTGACCAGCTGCACAACGTCCATTGTTCCTTGTCCACATCTTCTCCGTTCTGTCAACATCTCACCTGATAGGTAAACAACTGATCACAATTTATGTGAATGTTGTGGGTCTTCAATGAGAACTATCTAAACATAATAATGTGATAACTAGCATGATAACACTCTTGTGCTTTGAATGCTGTGGGTCTTCAATGGAGGGTATGTAAATGTAATAATTTAGTACAAACTCCTGGGGTCATAAATTCTTTGAAAGAACTGTCTTCAATGAGGGGTATTTGAACAATGCATGAGTCCAATTTATGGTAATAGGATATTCTTTGACTGAATTGGGTCTTCAGTGGAGGGTATCTGAACATAATTATGTGGTACATTAACTGATAACACAAATTGTTTTATGTTGTGGGTCTTCAATGAGGGGTATCTAAACATAATAATGTGGTACATGTTGCGTGGTAGGAATTATTTCTCTTATTTGCAATGCTTTCAGAATTCTCATTTGTTTAACAATATCCTACATGAAATTGAATACTCGATTGTGCGAACATTTTTGTTTTTGGTTTTAGGTGTCTAATTGACTAGATGATACAATTATTGAATAGTATTTTTTACCATCAAGACTTTATGACTCACCTAACATTTATGAAAAAAAATATGGGTTTTTGAGCCCAATTTGCTTTGGTTTGTTTAGCTACATGAACACCTAAACATAGGGCATATATAGTATGCAAATATGGTTTCACAATATTTCACAGTGTATGATACAACTATTACTATTTGTGGTTCAAGTTCGTTATGAGTCCGCATTACTTCTACGTTTACTACAACAGGGAGGCATATATTAATGACTTGCATGGGCTATCATACCGTGGTCCGAACCAAAAGCAAGCGCTTATTGAAGTGAAACGTGGGACACACATGAGAAAACTGAAACGGAAGATAATGTCAACTCCATTGTATTTCGTGGGGTTAAACAAGGATTCTCACGACATCTCCATTGTATTTCGTGCTCCTCAGCAACTGGTTGGTACCCAAGTTTTCTAAAATTCAATTCTGTTACAATGCGACAATGATGTGGACATAATGTGGGGAGTGATAAAGTGGGCACCGCAATTCATAGGTTTTGACTTGTATGTCACTGTTGACACTATTGGGTTTAATGTTGACGGGGGTTTGCAGCATGCTAGTACAGCTGGACAGCAAGAATCATTTCCTGTAACGACCGTGTACTCGAGTGTTACAGCCGAGACGTATTTGCCCTACAATGTTGGACCATGCAATGCGGTTGCTATGGACAATATTCAAGACGCCGAGGTGTATTCTCACGGAAATGAAGATATCCAAACTAGCTTCGACGACGCAATCGAAATGGATGACACTCGAGACATGTACGAGGAGGTCATTGATAATGATGGACTGGAGGACAATCCGGAATTTTTAGATGAACTACAAGTTGAAAACAATGTGGATGCTTGCCCCAATCCGAACCCTAACCCTGATTGGTTCACATCAAACACATGGGATAACATTCATGACCCATCACCTTCCCTGGAAACAGGTCTGATGAGTTGGCGGCCGGGGGACGAACTGAGCAAGGGGATGCTATTCGTCAATAAAGTTGCAGTTCAGCATGCGTTAACCAAGTTCTCTGTGGGGCTCAATAAGAAATTTAAGTACATAAAGTCAGACCTCGAGAGACTGGTTGTAAGATGTGTACACGATGCATGTCCGTGGTCAGTTCAAGCTATCAACAGCAAAAGGCACAAGTTGTGGGAGATCACAACATGTAAGGGTCCCCACACTTGCTCGTCACTCCAGGTGGATCATGATGGAAGGATAATGGATTCGAAGTTCATTGCCATCACACTTAAGTCGTACGTACGGGAAGAAATTTCAAGAACAATAGCAACCCTGCGTAGTCTTCTGCATGCGAAGCACGACCATTGGGCATCTCACTATAAGGTTTGGGATGCAAAACATAAGGCGGTTACAGCCATCTACGGGGATTTCAATGAGTCATATGCAGAATTGCCTTGGTTTCTAGCAGCGTTAAAAGATGCAAATCCAACCACAGTGACACAGTTGAAGTGCGCAAACCATAATGTGCTAGGAACTTGCACGTTTAACTGTGCCTTTTAGGCTTTTGGTCCGTGTATTGAAGGATTCAAGCATTGCAGGCCGGTGATAAGCATCGATGCAACGCACCTTTATGGCAAGTACAAGGGGAAGTTGTTGATAGCAATGGCAATGGATGCTAATAATGAGGCTTATCTGCTCGCGTTTGCTGTTGTTGAGAGTAAGAGCAAGGAGACATGGGAATGGTTCTTGGCATGGTTGACCAATATTACGGACTGGGCCAATCTTTGCATCATCTCTGACCGACATTCGGGAATAAAAGCCTACTTTGATGACACAAGTATGACTTGGTTGCAGCCTCCCAAGGTCCATCACCGGTACTACCTCCGCCATGTAGTTAGCAATGTGAACACAAAATGGAAACTTTCGGAGTTGAAGAACTTGGTATGGAGGGCAGCAATTGTGAATCAAGTCAGAAAGTTTGAAGCCACACTGGAATTAATTCGCAATGTCAAGCTGGCTGCACACAGGTACCTTGAAGCTAAAGACAAACAAAAGTGGACACTTGCACATGACGGAGGGCATCGATACGGAGCAATGACAATGAACCTATCGGAGTGCTTTAATGGAGTACTGAAAGGTGCACGCAGCTTGCCAACAACGGCAATGGTGAGGTTCACCTTTTTCAAAGTGAACTCATACTTTGACGCTCGTCGTAATCTCACTCTAGATCAGTTGGAAGCGGGTCAAGAATGGTGCAACTATGCCATGGACAAGTTCGAAAAAAACCAAGCGAAGGCAAAGGACCATATGGTGACACGGATGTCTGCACAAGCGCGATATATCAGGTTGACACACCGGGTAATCCTCTAAGTGGTGGGGGCGGACAACACACGCATAGGGTTGATTTTCGGAGTATGACATGCACGTGCTGGAAATGGGAAGCGCTCAAGATCCCGTGTTCACATGTAATAGCAATTTGTGCTAAGTATAAGCATGATGCACAGAAATTTATTGATCCTTGCTATAGCGTGACTCATAGGTACCACAGCTACGAACTGGTATTCCAGCCACTGAAAGACAGATTAGAATGGCCGGATCTAGAAGAAACTAGACTAGTGATGCCCAACCCACGATTGATCCGGAACAAAGGTCGGCCAAAGTCCACACGTATCCGCAATGAGATGGACGAGGATGATAATGATAGGGAGTTGCCGAGCTCCTTATGGATCGAGAATGGACCAAAATCAAGATGTGGGTTGTGTCGCCAAGAGGGGCACAACCGTAGAACATGTCCTACTCGAAATGCGGAGTCAACAAGTGGTGGAGCTGCATCATAGGTAAAGCTTCCATTTCTTTCAAACACAATGTCATATAAATCGTTACGTGATTGTTAACAACTCCGTAGTAGTCAATTGTTCTCTATTGCCATAGTAAGTATTTGGACTAGTTATGAAACAAACGTTGGTGTTCATGCATGGATAGGCAAATGAGTCCAATTGGTATTTAAATATGATGCTCATTGGAGAATCGTGAAATGAGGTTGCTATGTTTCAGTTTTGTCACATTATTCATCGTAAGTCATGAATCTGAGCATTGTTGTGGCTATGTTGCTTGTTAATAACTTATATAGGTCTAGTGTACATAACATATTTGATCTATTTATAGCAGGTACGGTAACCAAGGTGGATGGGTGATAACGGACGTACGTTGTGCAGCCAGGATGATCCCTACCGCCTAAGGAAGCACCCGAACGACACCAGTAACTCGGTTTCATGAAGAGAAGACGACTTGTGTTGGTCATTTTTTGCTTGGAAGTTGATACTAAGTTCTGTACTTTTGTTATGTACAAATGTGGTCACCCACTTTGTTAATGGCATTAATGTTATGTACTAGATGGCCAAGCGAACAATTCAGTTACATGTAAAATGTAGTTACTACAAGCAGTGCCTTATGTATAGTATGATTTGCAGCAGCTACTGTAATGTTGGTGGCAACAGTTTTCTATTGTAGGGGCAATCTCAAACGCAACAAGTGTATGCATTATTTTGCTCTCGATGCATCATGAAAATCGTAATAAACTTTTACAGTAGGTGTATTGATAAAACTAAGCTGCAGCTCACGATAAAAGAAACATGAATCAAGAGCGTGTGTAACTCGATTTTATAGATAACGAGTACCTTATGTAACTCGAATATCCTTAGATCGAGTAACGTGGAGCTTTTGTCAGGTGTACTATGAGCACCACGACAAGACAGTACTCGCTACTCGATACTACGGTTGTCGAGTAGTGATAAAACCGATCAGTCGAAACTTTATTTGACCCATCCAAAAATGCCTGAGTTTAGCAAACTTCTCTGTACAAATCGATTGCTAATCGATTGGTGCTGGATCGATCAGTTTTATCAAACTTGGTGGTAATATTTTACAAAACTCGATTTCACATGTAGCGAGTACTATATTGTACTCGATTATTATAATATCGAGTAATGTGGATACTACATATTTGGACTAGTCAGTGTTATCTCTGGTGTTGGATTGCTGCATTCGACTCTCCACAACAGCGGCAGTTCGATTGCTCTCGATTCCTCAAGCTCGAAAGTGACTTTTCGGGCTCCAAACATCGATCCTCAACTGTATTAAGACTCTTTTACCCTTGCTTCCCATTCAAATTAACTGAAAATCCTGCATTAATCTCCCTCTAAAGGCTGAAATTTTGAACTATGCAAGTTGGTGGGTTTTCATGATTTTGGATGTTGTGGTCTGAAATGGTTCATGGGTTTTTATGTATGCATGTTGTTCATACGATTTTTACCCTTTAATTACATAAACATAGCTGATTTGTGAAGGAAGACATGATTTTAGGGTTCATGTGTTCATATGGAATTTGGGGATTTTCATGGGTGTGGGTGTTTTGACGTGAAATATGTAATGGGTTTTTTTTGTATGGATGTTGTACACATGTTTTCTACCCTTTAATTGCAAAGAAATCATGATTTCTAAAAAATGGGAAATTAGGGTTCATGTCTTCATATTGAGAATTTGGGGATTTTGACGAATACGAGTAGTTTTGATCTGAACTGGTTCATGGGTTGTTGTGTATGCATGTTGGTGACATATTCTCTATCATTTATATTCAAATTTTTCACAGCTAGGTATGCATGTTGGTTTGTGTATGCATGTTGGTGACATATTCTCTATCATTTATATTCAAATTTTTCACAGCTAGGTATGCATGTTGGTTCATTCGCCAATCTTGTTATAATAGCTCAGATTGGGGTTTTGTTGAATTGGGTATACTTGCTTGAAATTGACCACCATCTAGAGTTTGATGGATTGGCAGTCACTGGTCGTTTCGCATGTTTTGTTGAATTTGGTATAATTGCTTGAAATTACACCCGATGCACAATGTGCAGGGTGGGTTCACATGTCTTTCAAATAACTTGACTGCATGGGTCAATGTTCATATATTTCCAAAAAATATTTAATATCAATGCATTCATTCATGCCCCCGCAATAGAATCCATGCATCATGTAATCTATTCCTCATGCATATGTACAATGTTTTTATGTGTCTCTAACGCAGTTCTGAATATTGGTTTTCTGTTGTGTTTTCGGTCCGTCTCTGTAAATCCTAGTTATGGCTCCTAAGAAGTCTAAAACCATTAAAACCAAAGCCAAAAGAGTGTTTGCCTCCTCAGCTGATAGAATAAGGTTTGAAACGGTTATAGACCAGCAAAGGTTTGAAAAGGTAATTCAGCATAGGAATATTTGGCAAGAACGACAAATCAATCTAGATGAATTACCTATTTCTGTCCATAGGAATCTACAGTGTAGGAACTGGTTGTCTCTATGTAAAGATTTACGACCCCCTCCAGTTGCCCTAATTAGAGAGTTCTATTCCAATCTCCATATTCGTTCTGATGATGATCTGCGTACTTGGATTCGAGGTCAAAGTTTTGTCATAAGTAAGGCTAATGTATCCAAGGCTCTTGATGTACCTCGTGTTTGTAAACCTACTTATCCATACTTGGATCATTTGGAGCGTCCTCCTATATCTGATGTCATGACTCTTCTTTGGGGAAGATCAGTGACGTAGGGATCTAACCCAAGAATTAACTCGAGTGACTTAACCGAGCTTAATTATATATTTTTAAGGATAGCTTGTCACAACATCCTCCCCATCTCCCATGTCCGTACTATTCCAATAGAGAGATGTTTCTTTTTGTACGCCCTCGTCACTGGTGCCTCTATTTGTTTTCCTTCCCTTTTCATTCAAACGCTTGCTGAGGCGCATAGGAGCAAGTGTAAGTAGCATGATCTATTCTTTCCAGTTTTCATCTATAGGGTTCTAAACTATTTACACTTAGAAAACTTTCCTTCCCTAGAGTTGATCCACATCACAGCCCCTATAGGTGCCACCTTTCTCAAGCAGCGAAGTGCACAAAAGAAGAATGTTGAACCTCGTGTTGGTTCATCAAAAAGACCACGAGTGCAAGCATTACTTGCAAATGCTCACTTTGAGGAGAGTCCCGTTGATCCTACAGCTGTTGTTGCTAACGATGGTGACGATGAGGTACATGTTGACAGCATAGATGCGGAGCCCACCAGCCCTCCTCCTCTCTCTCTCTTCGTGCTATGATGGAGACTTTTATGACAACTCAAGTAGCTCATGGACAGTTTTTAGATGGGCTTATTTCTGAAGTTACTGCTTTGAGAGTAGAATTTGCAGAGTATAGGAGTGCTTTTCCACCTCCTCCACCCTCTGACTCTTGATGTTTGCCTTTGGCAATACATAACAGACAGGGGAAGTAGGGATTGTAGTGTAGGGGGGAGAATAGTTTTTGTAGATTCCGTAAATTATATGAAAGATATTTAATGTGATTTACCAGTATTTGTATATTATTATATGTACTCTTCAAGGTCCACAAACATGATTTCAAATTTATGATAGTTAGCCTTGTAGTAAGTGAAAAGCTGATCATCCGTCTTTTCAAGTTAGTGAAATTTAATTAATTTAAAATTATATAGAAAGAATTTTAAAATTTTGAAGTTAGCGTCACGCTAGGTGAAAACTTTAGAGGACTGTAATTAAGTTGTTTCAAGTGTTTTTAAATAAACATTAATAATAATAAAAAGATCTATTCCTTCCTTTAAGATAGAGATTAGTATTATAAATAGGATGAGGAAATTTTATTGTATTATGCTTTTTGGAAACATAATTTCTACCAAACTTGGTTGGCTAATTTGTACATTTCCAACTCAATTGAGCACATTTTGTGTGTTACATGTAATTCTTCATTTTCATATGGGTAAGGACATTCATGATCCCAATGACCCACTCCATTGTTCTTGCATGCTTCAATTGTCCTGTGTATTGTGTCATCAAATTACTTAAATAAGTAATTTGGTAGTCACAATTTTAGTTTTAAGGTGCGAGTCGAGTAACGAAAATATGACAAATATATTATGAATTCAAATCTAACTTGTTCATCTATAAGAACCATGTCCAAACTGATTACTTCTAGATTTTTTTCGGTTGACAGCTTCCCACATTCTTCCAAGTCTAACTCTTACCTTCCAATATACCACTATTGAGAAAATTCCCAACCTTTCCAAAAAAAAAATAATAATAAAGAAGGAATTTCAACTTTAGTAGCAAAATTTGGATCTACCAAACCTAGGTGCCTCAAATTTCCAAAAGTCTAACCTCAAATGAAAGCAACTCACAATCTTAATTCAAAAGTTATTAATATTTATGTAAAGTGATAGATTTCATTTTTTTTTCCCTTGAAAAAATCAGGTCCAAAACTTGATTTAGTAAAATTCATCTCCAAAAAAAAAAAAAAAAAAAAAAAAAAAGGGAAGAAAATCAAGTAATCAAACTCCAAATCTTTTATTTCTTAATCTTTAATTTTAATTTTATAGCTCAGGGGCTTCTTTTTTTTCTATATGTTACTATTCCCTTACTTTATCTCATGAGTACTTGAAGCACAATGTGAGTCGATAGCAATGGCAAATATCTAGTGAGTTTCTAAATTTTTGTGATAAAACACCAATACACTTGAAATTCATCATTACAAAGAAATCTAATGGAATTGTTCAACACTAAAAATCTAACAAACTCCCCCTTGGCCACTTTGTGACAAAACATCCCAATACAGACTCATCTAGAGTAAAAAACTCTGAGAAGACTTGCTACAACTAAAGGGACTCAATTAAAAAAAACAAAAATAATAATATATAACATTTAAAAAAAAAAAAAACTTGTAACAAATAAGTTGTTGAAAGCGTGAACAAACATATTAAAAGCGCCTACACAATTTAATGGGAATAAAGACACAATCTGTACAATCCAACAGCTTTACATAATGATAGGAAACATACTTTTCATATGAATTTAGGAATATTCAAGAGAAACACAATCTTGCTATCAAATCAAATTCGTAGAGAGCATTAATAATTATTAGATAGCAAGGCGCTAAACTTATTTCATATACACTGTTGATGCAAATTCATCATGAAAAACTAATATAAATAAACCTCGGTGGCTCTAATTATAAAAATCAACCACCTACTTGGCCAAATGTAGCATTGGAAAAAAACGTACAATCTCAAATTTTGTTATTAACTCTTTCAAGAGGATGCCCCATAGACAACCCATTCTCTAAATCACATTGAAAATATGCACATCATACTTTGCAAAATCACAGCCAACATAGAAAACACAAATTCTCAGGAAGAAGTTTTATCAGTGAAATTTGCATCAATTTAATCATCGTTATCAGTTGTTTTTCCCAGTTGATCTATATGACACGTGTAGTACTAGAAGCAACCCAGCATCAAGTTAACTGGATTGGCTATAGATTGACAATTATGGGAAAAGGCTTCCGGATAGCACGTCCACATAGGTTTGAAAGTCAAAATATAAAAAGAACTCAAAAAAAAAAAAAAAATAAAAACGTGCATTCACTTCACTATATTGGGCTTCCGTGCTTAATTTTATCTGTTTAATAAAATTTCTCCCTAATTCACCATATACTTGTATCTAGTCTAAAATACAATAGAAACTCACATCCGGCCATACCCAATCCTAACAACCGCTCAAACTCCACTATACCACTATCAAACTACTTCCCTCAGTCATGGAATATAAGCAATTGAGAGAGATGAAAACTCACCTTTAAATCCCCTTTGAATGAATGAGACGTGCCACCAACACTTTATACTTCACTACTTTAGAGTGTTACATTCTTCCAATAATCCATAACACATTAAAAGAATGAAACCTGAGATATTTCCAAATAAACCAAGGTAAAATAAAATAGTTTTTTTAGCAGTAAAATTATAGTACTATTGAAACGACATTCAGGCGATCTCACAAACACATCAATGGCATGCCAAGGATGCTCGTCTAATGTAAACACAAACACAAACAAACGAAAAAAAGAGGGTCTCATATTAACATAAACAGAACATAGAAGTTTTGCACCCAAAAAAAAAGAAAGAATTGACATGTACAAATACCTCAACCAATGCAGGGAGGTTCTATCAATATTTATAAACCGCGTGGAAAGGGATAAAGGGAGGAAGGAAATTAGATAGGCAGCCGTTACTGAGAAACGGTAGAACAGGAAGGTGGGTAGCTTTCTTACTCTCTATTTTTTCACGCAATACCTGAAGGCTTCAACGTTTTTTTTATCTTTTTTTTCCCCTCCCTTTAAGCTTCCCTCTACATTACATATTTCAAACTCTCTCTGCTCACGTTTCTATCTGGTCACGCAAAAAACCCTGAACACTTCCCTTTTTTTTTCTTTTTTCTTTTTTCAAAACGGCTTGAACATTAGGTATTTTTAATTTCTTTTTCCTTGAAGTTGAACTTAAAAGGCTTTGGGTTGGCCTTGATAGTGGAACTAAATAAATAAGAGGTGGGCTGGATTAATTATACAAATTTATTTTTGGGTCATAGTGGGAGTAAATAAATAAGTAGTGGGCTGCATTTATAGGGCTAGGATTTATAGGGCCGCAAATTGTAAAAACCATTTAAAAATGAGAAATGATATGTCTACAACATTTTTACAAAATTTTTACAACAAATCCTAAGTGGTAGGTTGTTACTGTTAGGATTGGTGCCCTTAAATCCTATTGTAAGATGCTATGTATGATATTAAGTGTGACATTGTGTTTGACATTATGTATGACTTAATATTATGTTTAATAAATTTGTTTTATTATTATCTGAAATAATGGTAACATGAATATTCAGACATTATCATATAGTCCATGAGACGCATAGTATGTGATTTATGTGAAGAGTCACAGAAGATATAAATCACAAGTTCTTTGTAAATTCAGAATTATAGTTCGTAGTCAGTGATGAAATTGGGCATTTCATCTGCGAAGACTATAACATATCAACTACGATGATTTGTCTTATTCATGGAAGTGGAGACTTCTAGTTGATGTGTTAATATGTTTTAAGAGTTAAGACATATTGAACTGGACCGCTGTGAGATTTATTATTCTCTTAAAGACTGTCAAATGAATAATAAATCTCACGACTTACATTTGCATGAACTCTTAATCCTGAGAGAATAATGAACCTAATCATGAGGTGTAGGTTCCTTTGATATATCAGGAGTGAGATCTAAAGTAATGGTCAAAACCTCAGTATGTTGGGCAGCCACATTTAGTGTTGATGGAACATGTATTCTCAAGATGGAATTCATAGTCTCTTAACGGAGATATAAAATATTCCCTTGAGATAAGTTTAATGGGTTTGTTATTCAAAGAGTTAGGCCTAACCACTTTAGTGAGACTAAAGTATATATTTATGGAATTGGATTTCATAAATATATAATGAATAACATTAAAGGATTAAACCGGGTACTCAAGGATTAAGATGTAGTAATTTACAAAGTGGCAGTCTACATTTATAACTTTGTATTACTACGAATATTTTATGAAGGGGTTGCATGTATAATAAAGTCTTGGGATATAATTTATAGATAAGACCTAGAGTGCAACTATTTTTATATAGTGGTATTAAAAATAGTTAATGGTAACTTTGGACTTGTCAAGAGTTGACAGAAAAGCCCAAGGCCCATTGGAGCTAGTGTCTTATTGGTTCCTTTTGGTCCCACTCCAAGCCACACACTTAAGCCCAATTGGTAAGGCCCAAAAGGCTAGCCCAATTAGATAAATTGGTTAGATACAAAGGGAAAAACGTACAGAAATAGAGGTGTGAGAAAAACATCATGGAAATGGTGTGCATGTGAGTTTTTGTCACTCACAAGTCATCCCTTTGTTACCAATCGAGAGACCACCTCCCAAGTGCTTCAATCTTTGTTTTGAAATTCACCGCTTCAAGGTACGATCTCTTGTTTCTCTAATTCTGAAATTTACTTTGTACGTGTTATCAATATCGAATGAAGTAGATCCGTTTAAAACTTATTTTCCGCTGCATTCATCTTTATATCCATCAAATGGTATCAGAGCGGTCTCCAATTTCGTATTGTTTAACATGTTATGTGAGTTTTAGAATTGGAGAAGATAGTTTCATATTGTTAGAAGATTATGTTTTAATTTTCTGCATGTTGTTGAAACTATGATTTGATGAAAACTAAAATTGATGTTATGATGTTGTTTAAATTTAATTTAAGTATGTTAAATTGAGTTTTAAGGCTATAGCATCAATAGAATTCAGTTTTGACATCAAACTCTGTCTGTCATGTTCGTTTGAAAGATGTTTGTTCATGAAAAACGAAGAAAACTGTCTTAGAAAAATTTCTGGAAATTCAAGTTTCGCGATTTTCGATCGATCGAAAATTATTTTCGATTGATCGAATGAGACAGTGATCAGACTTCTTAGAACGATAGATTTGCAATTGTTAGTCGATCGATCGAATTTGTTTTTCGATCGATCGAGAGTCGATTGAGTATCAATCGAAGGAGTCAGAGGATCAAGTTTGAATTTCTTAATTTTTTCGATCAATCGAGGGGCACTTTCGATCGATCGAAAGAAAGAAAATCAGAATTTTTTCTAAGTGTTTTCACATGTAAAAAGAGTAAGACTATGTGTAATTAGATTATGCATGTTTTAAAATTAAAAACCTTTTTTTTTTTTAAAACATCTAGTGGGAGAGAGATACAAGGGTTGGGTCTCACGGCCTCCATTGTCGGTTCATAGTAGTATGGAATAAATACTTTGTCTTTGCTTTGAGCTTAGCATTCCATGCGGAGAGTATTATTTCATGGTCCTACAAGATTGAATTTCTTGGTTATAGTGGTTTGATCAAACACCTTGTCTTAGCCTTGAGCTTTGCATTCCTTGCGGAGGGTGTTTTGTATCATGGTACTACAAAATAAGCCTGTTAAGGGGATGAAATGTGGTTACACATGATTCTAGATAATGGTATACACTAGACTAAATATTATAGTATCCTCTATGCTGAGTTCTTACTATAATAATTTAGAGGCCAAATGTATAATGGCATATTATTAGTGTTTGATAAGAGTTATCATGATAGCACTAATGATGAGAATAGTTCTCAATCAATCATAGTATTTTATATTCACTCTATGCTGAGGGATATTGAATATGGGATTGGGTTGTCGTTGCATATATTATATTATGGTTTTATTAAGGTTCCATACTATATGTTCATATGCTAAATAGATAATGTCAGTTTAATTATTATATTCATGTTTATTGTTTTCAGATTTGATCATGGCATCTTTTAGCCCACTTGTAACTATTCTTAATCAAAACAAACTGACTGGATCCAACTATGTTGACTGGAAAAGAAATTTGGACATTGTTCTTACTGCTGAAGAGCATAAGTATGTTCTTACTAAACCATGTCCTAACTTTCCTTCATTAGATGCACCTCCTGAGGTAAAACAACGATATGATCGTTGGCAGAAATCTAATGAGATGGCCAAGTGCTACATCCTAGCATCTATCTTAAATGTTCTACAGCATCAAATGCAGGATGTAGAACTAGCTTCAGACATAATGCAAAGTCTGAAGGAGATGTTTGGTGAGCAAGGCCGTTCTGCAAGGCAAGAGACCATGAGGCAAATTTATAATACCAGAATGGCTGAAGGAAGTTCAGTGAGAGAGCATTGTCTTACAATGATCTCTAATCTGAATACATTGGAAGTTTTAGGTGCCGATATAGATGGAGAATCCCAAGTGGATATGATACTCCAGTCGCTACCAGAATCATTCAAGGAATTCAAACTAAACTATAATATGAATAAAAATATTTATACCTTGTCTGAATTAATGAATGAATTGGTAGCGGCAGAAGGCATTCTTGGTACTTCCCATGTTGAAGCCAATGTTGGTGAAGCCTCTACTTCTCAACCTAAGTCGAAAGGCAAGGGTAAGAAGAAGAAGAAGAAGGACTTTACCAAGCAAGAGGGTAAACAAATTGCCTTAGGGGTTGTTGATAAAGGAAAGAAGATCAAAGGAAAGTGTTTCCATTGTGGTGAGAAAGGACATTGGAAGAGAAATTGTCCAATATTTAAGGCTGCCAAGAACAAAGGTATGATTAATACATTCCTTCTTGAAATATGTTTGGTACAGAATCCCACGGATTCCTGGTGTGTGGATTCAGGTTGTACTAATCATATCTGCAATTCCTTGCAGGGGTTCCAGGAGACCAGAAAGCTTAAAGAAGGGGAGTTGTTTCTTACTTTGGCTGATGGGAGCAAAATTCCAGTTGTAGATGTTGGTGTTTGTAATTTATGTTTTGAATCTAGAGTTCTAATATTAGAAGACTGTTTGTATGTACCTAATGTTCGTAGGAATTTAATTTCAGCTACTTACTTAGGTAAACATGGATATTGTGTTATCCTGAAAGACAATGTTGTAATAAAGAAGGATAAAGTGTTTATCTGTTCTGGCAATATTGTGGATGGTCTTTATATTTTAACTCCTGATAAGCATGAATTATATAATTTTGAATTAGATAATGACTCTCATGTAAAATCATTAAAGAGAAAATTTCCTTCTACTAGTGATGCATATCTTTGGCACTTGCGTTTAGGTCATATTAATTCAAATAGGATTCAAAGACTGATCAAAGATGGACTCTTAGAGCCCATGGACTTTGATGAATTTCCAGTTTGTGAATCTTGTTTGGTAGGTAAAATGACCAAACGACCTTTTAATGCAAAAGGTAGAAGAGCCCAAGATTTGCTAGAGCTAGTGCATTCTGATGTTTGTGGTCCTATGTCAATCCAAGCAAGAGGTGGCTATGAGTATTTCATTACTTTCACTGATGATTATTCAAGATATGGTTATGTGTACCTAATGAAACGGAAGTCTGAAACCTTTGAAAAGTTCAAAGAGTTTAGGGCTGAAGTTGAGAATCAATTAGGTAAACGCATAAAGGCCATTCGATCTGATCGTGGTGGCGAATACCTTCTTGGGGATTTTAAGGATTACTTAACTAAGAATGGGATTGTATCCCAATTGACTGCACCTGGAACTCCACAACAAAATGGTGTAGCAGAAAGAAGGAATAGGACTCTTTTAGATATGGTTAGGTCCATGATAAGTTATTCAACTCTACCTTTTTCTTTTTGGGGATATGCCTTAAACACAGCAATGTATCTTCTGAATTTAGTACCTTCGAAGTCTGTTCCTAAAACACCTGTGGAGTTGTGGAATGGGCGTAAGCCTAGTATGAGACATCTCCATATTTGGGGTTGTCCTGCACATGTGTTAAAAGGAAAGTCTGACAAGTTACAGTCTAAAACAGAAGTGGTTTTCTTTGTTGGGTATCCAAAAGGAACTGTTGGAGGTTTATTCTATAGTCATAAAGATAATAAAGTGTTTGTTAGCACAAATGCCAAATTCTTAGAAAATGACTATATGAATGATTATACTCCTAGAAGTAGAGTTGTGTTGGCTGAAATAAATGAACTTGTAAATGAACAACCAATAGATGAAACTAGGGACGATGTGGCTGTATTAGATACACCACAAGATTCTACTCATGACATGTCTAGTACTCAGGTGCCTCGTCGTAGTGGGAGAATTGTTCTGCCTCCTATAAGATTCATAGGTTTGGGAGAAACTTATGAAGCTATCTCAGAAGAGGTTGAATCGGATCCCTACACATATGATGAAGCAATAAATGATATAGATGCACATCATTGGGTCCAAGCTATGAAATCTGAATTAGATTCCATGTATTCCAATCAAGTTTGGGATCTTGTAAAGGTGCCTAACGGCATTAAACCTGTTGGTTGCAAATGGGTTTACAAGAGGAAGAGAGGGATAGATGGAAAGGTTGAAACCTTTAAAGCAAGGCTAGTGGCGAAAGGGTATACACAAAAAGAAGGTATTGATTATGATGGAACCTTTTCTCCAGTAGTAATGCTTAAATCTATCAGAATTCTCTTATCCATTGCTACTCATTTTGATTATGAGATTTGGCAAATGGATGTCAAGACTGCATTTCTTAATGGCAATCTTGAAGAGGAAATCTATATGATGCAACCGGAAGGTTTCATAGCAAAGAACCAAGAGCATATGGTATGCAAGTTGCAAAGGTCCATTTATGGACTTAAGCAAGCATCTAGATCATGGAACATCAGATTTGATCAAGCAATCAAGACATTTGGTTTTGAACAAAATCTTGATGAACCATGTGTGTACAAAAGACATCAAGATAAAGTAGTAATGTTCCTAGTGCTTTATGTTGATGATATTCTACTCATTGGAAATGATGTAGGGGTAATGTCATCGGTAAAAGTTTGGTTGTCAAGCCATTTTGATATGAAGGACTTGGGTGAGGCTAACTTTATTCTAGGGATCAAGCTTTGGCGAGATCGCAAGAATAAGATGTTAGGCTTATCACAAGCTGGATATATAGATAAGGTTCTAGAGCGGTTTAGCATGCAAAACTCCAAGAAAGGATTGCTTCCTTTCAGACATGGAGTTCCTCTGTCTGATGACCAAAGGCCTAAGACTCAAGAGGAAGAAGATATGATGAGACAAGTTCCTTATGCTTCTGCAGTAGGAAGTCTCATGTATGCCATACTTTGTACTAGACCAGATATCTGCTATTCAGTTGGCATGGTCAGCCGATATCAATCAAATCCAGGACCAAAACATTGGCAAGTTGTAAAGCATATTCTCAAGTATCTACGGAGAACGAGAAATTATATGCTTGTTTACCATAGTGAGGATTTGATTCCCATTGGCTATACAGATTCAGATTTTCAATCGGATCTAGATTTCAGAAAATCCACTTCAGGATGTGTTTTCACCTTGGGAGGTGGAGCCATTAGTTGGCGGAGTATTAAGCAATCTTGTATTGCAGACTCCACCATGGAGGCAGAATATGTTGCTGCTTGTGAAGCAGCAAAGGAAGCTGTATGGCTCAAGAAGTTCCTTTCTGACCTTGGTGTAATAAGAATGGAGCAAGTTCCAATCACATTGTTTTGTGATAACAGTGGAGCAGTTGCATAATCTAAAGATCCAAGGAATCACAAGAAAGGAAAGCACATTGAGAGGAAGTACCATATCATTCGAGATATTGTTGCTCGTGGAGATGTGGTGGTAGCAAAGATTGAAAGTGCAAACAATCTGGCAGATCCATTTACTAAAGCTTTGCCTCAAAGGATTTTTGAGTCGCATTTGGAAAGAATGGGAGTTGGATTAGTGCACAATAGTCTTTAAGGCAAGTGGGAGATTGTTAGGATTGGTGCCCTTAAATCCTATTGTAAGATGCTATGTATGATATTAAGTGTGACATTGTGTTTGACATTATGTATGACTTAATATTATGTTTAATAAATTTGTTTTATTATTATCTCAAATAATGGTAACATGAATATTCAGACATTATCATATAGTCCATGAGATGCATAGTATGTGATTTATGTGAAGAGTCACAGAAGATATAAATCACAAGTTCTTTGTAAACTCAGAATTATAGTTCGTAGTCAGTGATGAAATTGGGCATTTCATCTGCGAAGACTATAACATATCAACTACGATGATTTGTCTTGATCATGGAAGTGGAGACTTCTAGTTGATGTGTTAATATGTTTTAAGAGTTAAGACATATTGAACTGGACCGCTGTGAGATTTATTATTCTCTTAAAGACTGTCAAATGAATAATAAATCTCACGACTTACATTTGCATGAACTCTTAATCCTGAGAGAATAATGAACCTAATCATGAGGTGTAGGTTGCTTTCATATATCAGGAGTGAGATCTAAAGTAATGGTCAAAATCTCAGTATGTTGGGCAGCCACATTTAGTGTTGATGGAACATGTATTCTCAAGATGGAATTCATAGTCTCTTAACGGAGATATAAAATATTCCCTTGAGATAAGTTTAATGGGTTTGTTATTTAAAGAGTTAGGCCTAACCACTTTAGTGAGACTAAAGTATATATTTATGGAATTGGATTTCATAAATATATAATGAATAACATTAAAGGATTAAACCGGGTACTCAAGGATTAAGATGTAGTAATTTACAAAGTGGCAGTCTACATTTATGACTTTGTATCACTACGAATATTTTATGAAGGGGTTACATGTATAATAAAGTCTTGGGATATAATTTATAGATAAGACCTAGAGTGCAACTATTTTTATATAGTGGTATTAAAAATAGTTAATGGTAACTTTGGACTTATCAAGAGTTGACAGAAAAGCTCAAGGCCCATTGGAGCTAGTGTCTTATTGGTTCCTTTTGGTTCCACTCCAAGCCACACACTTAAGCCCAATTGGTAAGGCCCAAAAGGCTAGCCCAATTAGATAAATTGGTTAGATACAAAGGGAAAAACGTACAGAAATAGAGGTGTGAGAAAAACATCATGGAAATGGTGTGCATGTGAGTTTTTGTCACTCACAAGTCATCCCTTCGTTACCAATCGAGAGACCACACATCTTGGGCGTTAGTGGAATTGGAGTGAAGATTAAAAGTAGTCCCAAGTGCTTCAATCTTTGTTTTGAAATTCACCGCTTCAAGGTACGATCTCTTGTTTCTCTAATTCTGAAATTTACTTTGTACGTGTTATCAATATCAAATGAAGTAGATCCGTTTAAAACTTATTTTCCGCTGCATTCATCTTTATATCCATCAGTTATTGGTTGTTATTATTGGGGCAAAAAAGTAATCTTAGTGTTAGTTTCAAATTTGAACCAATAACAACTAACCACCTGTGATTTATTGTAAAAATGTTGTGAAATTGTTGTAGACGTAGCATCTCTCTTTAAAAATTGAAGGAAACATTATTATATTTTTTTAAAGAAAATGACGTGGCAGCTGATGTGGCGCAACGTGTGAGCAACAGCACTAAGCGCAATGTATGTAACCGGTGCTACCGCACAGGTTACATACTATAATAAAATAAAACAATGAAAAAAATAATTGCATCTCAGCTGTTTTAAGTGATACTATTGGTTTTTGTTATTTATTTATTAATCATGAGTTTAATCATCTTTAAAAGACTCAGTTAAGTCTAAATTCATATTATTTAGTAGGTATTGTTTGGTAGATTAGATGTATAAATGTGGAGATTTTTAGTTAGAAATGATGGTTATAATTTATAATGATGCCTCTACTTTATTAGAAAATGTAGATTATACAAATTTTATGGGATGAAAATGAGAGTTTAGCTGAAATATTCAAAAGGAATTTAGTTTGGTTTTTATATTCAATGAGACATAAGTACAAATTTTTGATAATCACAAGGATAACAATTCATTACAATTTGAATTTTCCACAATTGATAATCATTCCTCTTGGCAAAGCATTACGGAAATCACAATTGTAAAACTTTTGCAAAGCTTAACAAACAATTAATAAAAAAACAGAAGATTGCTCGACTATTATTTAAGTGATCCTACAATGAGGGGGGGGGGGGAAATAGAATTAAAGAAGCCTATTCACCAACTTAAACATTTCAAGGTCGATTGAGCATCTTTTGCACATAACCAGAAATTCTGCATAACTGTAAGGATAAGGTTCATCTTGGTTCCAATGTCCCGTTCCAATATTGTGGCACGCTTGAAAGTTTGGAATTTGATATAGGGTGGTTTCCGCAGCCAATGCTTCCCATGTTCATCATTTAAAATTTCCAAAAGGTTATCAATGCCTCCACGATTTGACTTATAAAGTAGCATGATTCCATGTATATAAGCTGCAATAAAATTGCCACATGGAACAGCTTTTTCAATTAAATTTTTTCCTTCGACAACTTCTTCATTCAAAAAGTATTCTCGGCTTCCCACTATCAGTAGCGCATCGGGATTTTCTCGTACATAGCACCGAAAAATTAGGTAGATCTGGGTGATTGAAAAATGGGGTTAGTTGAATTTGTTGGAGGACTAGTTTGCTTTCTGTTAACTTGTTGAAGCATTTGCAACTAATTAAGAAAAAGGAAAAAATTAAATTAATAGACTGAATAATTTATATATAGGGAAATAAATAAGTAGATACAAATTGAGAAAATAGTTTTTTATACCTTAACTTAATGTTTCCCAAGAGTGTTTCCGAGTCATGTGACTTTCGAAAAGATTTCAACCAATATGTCAGTATGAATATTTTCTAAAGTCTTCATTTTTTTGTTTTTTTTTTTTTTGGAAATAGTGTTATAACATTTCAGTTACTATTTATAATAAAATGATTTGTTAAGGTTCATAGTATCATATAAAATAACAATACATAATAATAATGTGTTTACGAATTTTGAAATGATTATACACGAATTTGATGGTGAAATGGTTATACACGAAAATGAAGAGGGGAGCTGTATGTTAAGGTGCCTGAATCGGTGTGGTAACTAAGAACATGCACCATTTAGCTGAGTAAGAGAGGAATGTTGTTGGGTTTTGATTATTGTAGAAGGGGAGGTGAACCTGAAAATACGCCGGTGTGGGAAAGGAAAAAAAAAAAAAAAAAAAGGAGCACAGCTAACTTTCACCTAACTTCTATATGAAAGTGAGCATAATTACAACTGATCCCAATTAAATTTAGTTGGATTTCCAGAAAATTTATTATATTTCATATTTAAATTGGTGTGGTCCCCACATGAATCTAGACACATAACATTATTAACATTTCAATGTTCATATAGTGTTTTTCCAGCCTGTATTGACATGACAAGCCCTAATAACTGAAATTGTAATGCTTGGACCATGAAATGAGGTTATAGATGGACAGGGAATTCATATCTTCTTTCTACCCCACTAACTCCGTAGATTGACTAAGCTATGAGTCACAGTGACTCAACGTCAAATCGTAAAATGCGAAACAAGTTTGGATCTACTTCAACATGTGGATCATCACAAGTTCCAGTAAATCAACAACTACACACATACACAGACCACTATGGAGGGAAATGGGTTGGAAAGAAGAGAGATTTCGTTAATATGCCAATATACAAGTACGAGAGTCTTGGAAGCGTCGGGCACATCATGGTCGGCAAACCTACAAAACTAAGTACAGATACCACCACAATAGAGTTCACCGTATCAGAACCACCATGGTCAACCCTATATGAAAAGAGCTGTGAGTTAGAGGTGTATTGTTGATGGCACGGGTTAGAGTTCCTAAGGCACGCTCAGCCGAGTTACCTAGAGATGAACATGCCAACATACTTGCTCGACTTGAACAAGAGAACAATCAAATGCAAAGGCGACTAGACCGTTTTCACGCAATCCAGAAAGCTAGGAAGCATTTAAAGGGGAAGGCACAAGAGCAAGCCATGAAGTCTATTAATGAAATTACTGCGTTAGATGATGAAAGTGATATTTCAGACTTCTTAGATTTAAGCAATGATGATTTCCAAAAATTTCTACCTACAAACATTAGACGTTGTTGTTAATGTCTACACCTTTTGTGCAAGACAAAATGTTGTTGTTAATGTCTGACAAATGATGACTATGTACGTTTAACTTTTGTAAATCTAAAGATTAACTGTTCATTAGTTTTGGCTAATTTTATATGAAATCAGTTTCTCATTTTTTCCCTACTGTTCTTTGTTGCTAAATATGAAAATTTAATATGAAAAAAGCCGGGTCATAGATTCAGTACATACATACTCATCCAAACCACATAGACCAACCACTCTTTTACAGAAAAACCATATGGCTCCTAAAGCAAGAACTCGCCGGAGTAGAGTGGGGCCCAATTGGGACCATCATTGACCAATGTAGACACTCACATTTGTTCAAAATAATACTCCCTCCCACCATGCATGACATGAAACTGGTAATGCATTACATTGCTATGTCAGTATGTTGCAATGTTTTCAACGGATTGGCTAAGTGTTTATGAAATCACTTGCTTATTTTTTCCCTGCTACTACTTTATACAAATACATTACATACAGATTCATCCAAACCAAACTAACCACTCATTCTCTCTTCATCTTTATGTACAATAAAATTTTTTCGTAACAAACTTTTCTCCGACTTCATGTTTTGTGGGCAAATCATCTGAGGGATATGTTTGTTTCATCTTCATCTAAGTCTATTATTTCTACCTAATGATCTTCCAATTTACAGTTCTTATTGGGTGGATATTGAATCTCAGTGGATATCTGAAGACTAAAAAATAACCATAACAAATAGAATGGTATTCAACGAAATCCTGCCATCCATTACAAAACTAAATGTTCTTATCAGTTTTCTCCAATCCCACTTACCAAATACCACCATAGGGAGCAGTGAGTGTAGCTACGGTGGATAGCTCAGCACTGTTGAACCCTTACCACAAGTACCCATCCACACTGACGTGAAAACATAGAGCATCCTTGAAAAGTTTATGCATCGATTTTAGGGGTGACCTATCCCTCATTGCTACACTGATGTTTGCAGTGTTGCATGTGCTGCTCAAATGCTTCGCACTGTTGAACCCTGTCGAGTCATATCATCCACACGCACGTCAATACACAGATATGCATCCTTTTGCAATGCACCGTTTTCAAGGATGCAGAGCATCCCTGAAAAGTTTATGATACATTTAACACAACTCAACACTGTCTCGTCAAATCATGTCAGATGAAGCACAAGAATGCTGAATAGTCTTCGCGTGAACCCTGTCCAGTCATATCACCTACACGCACATCAATACACAGATATGCATCCTTTTGCAATGCACCGTTTTCAAGGATCCCTGAAAAAGTTTATGACACATTTAACACAACTTAGCACTGTCTTGTCAAATCATGTCAGATGAAGCACAAGAATGCTGAATAGTCTTCGCGTGAACCCTGTCCAGTCATATCACCTACACACACATCAATACACAGATATGCATCCTTTTGCAATGCACCATTTTCAAGGATCCCTGAAAAAGTTTATGATACATTTAACACAGGCCGGCACTGTCTCGTCAAGTCATGTCAGATGAAGCATAGGAATGCTGAATAGTCTTCATGTGAATAAATACACAACCTCTTTTGCAGTACACATCACCAACCCGCTTCTGTAGCACAAGCTATAGCCATATCAAATAGCTACCTCAGCGAACCACATGCCACAACAGGTGCTACTATCGAGTTCGCAGTTCTGTAGTTCGCAGTTCTGCATGTGCTCCTCAACACCTCACTGAACAATACACTGTCGAGTCATATCATCTTTATTCACGTGAATACTTACCCTTACATATAGTCACATCCACGTGAATACTTGCCCTCGCAAAGCTCCTATATAAAGTCCCATTTACATCTACCCTTGCAAAACATCTACACATATCAATCAGAAGTCACATTTTCCAATGTCAATGTGCAATTGGATGCTACCTCGTTTTCCAGATAACTATAGGAGGGAGAGAGATTCCGACGAGAGGGAATACTATGCCGGATTGCAGCGGGAGTGGGACTTTCGCGTGAACGAGTCCAACGCTCTGCACGATGATCTCGTGCGACTCAGAGCGCCTCTTGTCTACCGTATCTCGGTCACACTGCCACGGCAAAACATGCACCAATATGAGTGTACAGTGACAAAAATAAAAAAGGAGAACAATCTGATGATACTGCGTAGGTCAAGGTATCACATGCTACAACTAGCAGAAGAGCTGGCCGCTGCAACGAACAGGCAACTCACTCCGGCGGAACGTAACAATATCCTCAACTACGAGGACTACCTGTCAGAGTGAATGCCTATGTGGTATGTGTGTTATGTCTAGGGTTAAGCTAATAATGTTAGTAGCGTTAGTGTTCAATATGCAATGCCTGCATATTGGTGACATCATGTAAGTTATTTTAAGTTTCTGTGTTATGTTATAGGTGCTTATTGAAAAAAATTATGTGTGGGAATATTTAACTTTTATTCTTTATGTGGGAATAATCTATATTACGAATAACGTGCGTACTCCTCACAATCAATAATAAGGTTTACATAGTACAAATGCAACAACAGTGACACACATACATTTAAAACATAGTTAAGCAAAATAGTTCTCTAACAAAGTCTAATTATATGACGACACGATTACTCTTCATCTGACATCTCCATGTCTGATTGATAAATGGGATCAGCAAGAAGTGATTGCATGAATTGTGCATGCTCGTACCACCCTCCCTCCACTAACTCTCGAATCTCAACTTGGGTCCGATATCAATTAAGACGTATCTTTATTTGATTATTTTCTTCTCTTATGCGATTCAATGCTTTAGGAAGTTCGTCGATCGTGTCTCTGGGCATTTGCGATGCGAGTCACCGAGGCACTGGCAACTTAAAACCAACCAACTCATCATAAAACATTTGTTGTTCACGAAATAACCAAGCCAACTCCTGTCTCATGGTATTGTGAACGTAAGCACTATTTCGCAGATTCGGGTTGATTGGATAGCTAAACTCATCTTCCAATACCCAGCAACAACCCATAGCAGTGAACACATCGTGAGGCCTACAGAGTTGAGGGTTGCCAGAACCAAACATTGACGCTGAATACAATAACATCAAATGATCAAGTTAACAGTGTGCATCAACTGTTGGTAAATAATGTAATGCTGCATAAGATGGTACACGACAAAGACATTCATAAATTGTGTACTATTACATGCTAAAAATGAAATACTAACACTCAAATTTGACCATAAACATTAGACGTTGTTGTTAATGTTTACACGTTGTGTGCAATACAAAATATTGTTGTTAATGTCTAAACCAATGATGAGTATATTCATTCAACTTTTGCAAATCTAAAGATTAACTGTTCATTAGTTTAAGCAAATCTAAAGAATTTTATTTTTTGTCAATGAAATTTACACCAAAAAAAGACCCAATATAACCCAATGTACACACATAACACTCATCACCGTTTCTATAGATTATTGTACATTTCTTGTAGCACCAAACAACACCAAACAACTAATATAACCCTAATCTACTCACATAACACTCATTCAAGAAAATACCAAAGCACAAGTAATAGAACCTATTAAATGAAAATTCTTTTCTATCAAAAACATACATTATGGTTGATAAACTTTTATAATATCTACAACTACTTTTACTTACTCGATAAGATTCTCTATGTATTTCAAAGAAGAAAATGAGTTTCTCACCTGAGATGATAGAGAGATAATATCAACTTCTGGCAGAAAAATCTGAAAATGAGGAGGAGCTGATCTGAAAATGATGAGGAGAATTGCATGAGAAGCTGATTTACGAAGGGGAGGAGTAAATAGCAGAAAAACTCAATAATAGCAGAGTCGAGTAACATTAATAACTCGATTTTTGATTAATCGGGTTAAGCTTCACATGCAAATAGGTGATTTGATATCAGGTCAGAACGTACCAAAGACAACTCGATTATTGTGAAGTCGAGTAATACTAATAAGTTATTTGAAATCCCGTCAGTAACTCGGTTATCCTATGGCCGAGTTACAAACAGTAACACGGGATTATTTTATTGCCCAAAAGCCACGCTGGATGACCAGCGTGGCAAGAACCTGCCCATAACTCGGTCTTGTAATGATCGAGTAGTTTTAGTAACTCAATTTTACGCTTATCAAGTATTGAAACAGGGGCACGCCCCTATATAGTTTCGAAACAGGGGCATAATGCTAAATATTTTTTCCCAAAGGGGCAAAAGGCCAGATTGTCCCTCAATAATATACGAGTACAGCCAGAAAATCATCATTAACAACGAAAGTCACATACTAGACACTACTAATCCATAATCTTGTGACATGCTACATGCATTAGTCAAAGGAGAAACAATAATTACTTTCACACATTAGAATAAGTCAAATACACAACATTATGTTCTTAAATTTATATTTAGGAGAAGATAAATGAACCTTTATGATAATGCCGAAAAAATCACCAGTGAGCCACACGGTTCTCGCACACTCGAAACAGCACCTGCACAACACCAAAGCTGAAGACCTTAAGAGGAGTACCGGTGTGGTACCGGCCAAATACCCTCCGAAGGTCAAGTTAGAACTTCTCACAACTCTAAAGCGCTAGAGCGGGGTCAATTATGCGTACCTTGACTTGTGAGGGTATTGGGGTTTTTATAGTAGTAGAGGGTGGACCTCTCTTCCTTGGAGTTAAAGTCTTTTCCTTATAGGAATCCTTATGAGCGTAGATTGCGGAATCATTTCCTTATAGAACTCTAATATTGAACGTGGAAAGCAAGTCATCTTTTTATCATTCATGCGTGGTGATCAAGTGAAGAATACATTGGAGCCGTCAGTTTTAGAGCCGTCAGCTTTGCCTACTCCCTCGTTAGGGTCGTCAGCTTCGCCTACTGCCTCGTCAGGGTCGTCAGCTTTGCCTACTGCCTTGTCAGGGTCGTCGGCTTTGCCTACGACCTCGTTAGGGTCGTCAGGTTTAAGGTCGTCAGCTTTGCCTACTCCCTCGTCAGGGTCGTCAATTTTAGGGTCGTCAGCTTTGCCTACTCCCTCGTCAGGGTCGTCAGCTTTGCCTACGACCTCGTTAGGGTCGTCAGCTTTGCTTACTCCCTCGTCAGGGTCGTCAGCTTTTCCTACGACCTCGTTAGGGTCGTCAGCTTTAGGGTCGTCAGCTTTGCTTACTCTTTCGTCAGGGTCATTAGCTTTGCCTACGACCTCGTTAGGGTCGTCAGCTTTAGGGTCGTCAACTTTGCCTACTCCCTCGTCAGGGTCGTCAGCTTTGCCTACTCCCTCGTCAGGGTTGTCAGCTTTGCCTACAACCTCGTTAGGGTCGTCAGTTTTAGGGTCGTCAGCTTTGCTTACTCCCTCGTCAGGGTCGTTAGCTTTGCCTTCGACCTCGTTAGGGTCGTCAGCTTTGCTTACTCCCTCGTCAGGGTCGTCAGCTTTGCCTACGACCTCGTTAGGGTCGTCAGCTTTGCTTACTGCCTTCAACTTACCCTTCAGTTTACTATCTTTAGCTTACCCTTCAGCTTACTACCTTCAGCTTACTATCTTCAGCTTACTGCCTTCAGCTTACTACCTTCAGCTTACCCTTCAGCTTACTACCTTCAGCTTACTGTTTTCAGTATGCATAATAGAGCTGACGGGTCTTTGGAGATCAACTTTAATTTTTTCAATTAAAAATTCCCCTTATCACTTTACGATCTTAAATCAGACTTTAGAGAAACTTAATTATTCAATGCTCCCTTACCAGCCACATGGACTTGTATCCGTCTGGAAAATAGAATAATATATAAAAATTTCTCTCTCCTCCCAATTTCTTTACTATGAATTTGTTACAATGAATCAAATCTCATTGATATATCAAATAGTAGAAAAGAGATTTAATAAATTACAAATAGCAAGACAAAATTTGATGCACGTGATTTGCACTTGGAAGAATGTTTAGAAACACTTATTATAATGTAATTCTATATTAGCTAGTAATGATATTCATTCCTCACATTTCAGGGTTCAGTTAATTCAAACCTACACCACCATCTTTGAGTCATTAACAATACCTGAAATGTTAAAGAAACATTTAATCAACAAGAAGATTTTTTCCACACCTCATAACAAAGGCAACTAAGACAACTTTAAATCTCCTAAAAAGGGCATCATCTATCTATACTATTAAAAAGAGGATTGCTTGTTTGAGTTTCAACATTTTGCGTACTAAAATACTCTCACACAAATTCTTAAACTCTTTAAAATGTCCTATGTTTTAGTTAAATAATTTTAAATTAAAAAACTCTAAAAAAGTTACTGTTCCTAAGTTTTAGGCTTTTTCTTTTATCTTATCTATTTAGCCTAGAACTTAGGACACTATCTCTATCTCAATTTTAAACATTATTCTACATTCCATGTTACCTTACCTCTTTCTTCAAAACAAAATAAAAATAGTTATTTATATATTACTTTTAAACATTATGATACTAAACCATAAAAAACAAATAAATAGATAAAAGCATATTGTTCACTGGGGTTGTAGTGAACGTTTTGGTTTTAATAGCTTAGAAGGATCTACTAGACAAATCTGAATCCTCTCCATTTCCCTTTGAAATGGAGAGGCTCCAGTACACGGTGAGGATTTCTTTGAACATTATCAAGGGCTAAATACCTGCCACGTCATTTAAAATGTAAACACCACACTTAACTGAGGTTAATCTCTTAAACTAGAGGATTTGTTTAACTCAACCGGACAAAAAAAAAAAAAAAAAACCCTTTTTGGAGGGAAATGGAGAAATAGAGGTAGAGGTATATCAGTGCACTGGAAAACCAAAAAAAAAAAAAAAAAACCTTTTAGAGGGAAAAGTGAAACAGAGTTAGCCCACGTTCAAAGCTTCATAGATTTTAACCCAAAAAAAAAAGCTTCACAAAAGTATATCTGTGCATTGGAAAACAAACAAACAAACAAACAAACAAAAAAAAAAAAAAAAAAAAAAAAAAACCTTTTAAAGGGAAAACTGAAATAGAGGTAGCCCACGTTCAAAGCTTCACAAATTTTAACAAAAAAAAAAAAAGCTTCACAGAAGGTTCAGAGAAGACATCTCTGTTTCTATCTTGCCAAACAGAGGTATATCCATAAAACTTGTTTATGCTTATCTTATTTGATTTTTGATAATTTTTCTGCATTTATATTGTTGTCTTGGTGAGTTTATATGGTTGTTT
Source organism: Quercus ilex subsp. ballota (assembly GCA_032727855.1). Taxonomy (NCBI): domain Eukaryota; kingdom Viridiplantae; phylum Streptophyta; class Magnoliopsida; order Fagales; family Fagaceae; genus Quercus; species Quercus ilex. The sequence continues at coordinate 82,138,997 of CM064911.1, forward strand.
TGGTGGCTGGATGCAAGTTAGAGTCTATCTGAATTTTTATTTTTAATTTTTTGAGATAATGATTGAATCTTTATAATGGCTGGATGATTCTTGGAGTATTTTAATTTTTTGAGATAAAGATTGAATCTTTATTAGTATACGGCATATATGATTTTTTGGTCTATCAACACCAATGGTCCCTATTCTGTCGGGTCTATTTCCCATTTGATTGCTGAAATTCATGACTTGGCTATGTCTTTTGTTTCTTGCAATTTTAGTTGGATTAGTGGCCTTGGAGTATCAATTTATGCTTGTGGTCTTACTGACCAACAAACATCACATGAATAGCACTGGTGATTCAACTCTTTATATTGCCCACAAAAATGCACAAATTATCCTGGTTAAAATTCTCTCATCGTCACAAGCTAATGGCAAATTAATTAGGCCACCAATAAAAGCTACACACAGAGAAACAAGCTTACGTGGGCCTAACATAAGAAAATGATCGTACACAATCTATCTACAACTCAAAATGTTTTATTTAGTTAATAGATAAATCCTCTATTTATCCCAAAAAAAAAGATTCTCTGTGGTTTTTTTTTTTTTTTTTTTGCCTCCCAAGGGGTGCTTGCCCATGATTGTTTTTGCTGATGATTATTGTTGGGAAAGGAGAAAGTGGGGTCCAAATATGGGTTCGGGTTTTAGGAAATGTCGTGAATAAGAATGGGTGTCACCACCATTAAATAAAAATAGGTAACGATGACATTACTCACTGCATAAGGTCACTAAAATATTTTAGCAAATGAGATACATATCATACTCACTGCATGAGGTCACTATATTGTTGTCTTGGTGAGTTTATATTGTTGTTTTGATGGCTGGACGCAAGTTAGAGTCTTCCTTAAAAATTTCATATTATTAAATAAGATTGAACATTGAAATTTCTGTTTAGACCCCAATGTGAATTAATGAGCAAAATTATCAAATTATATTGGTGAAGTGATCCACTCAGACAATTAATTTTTCACTATAGTTAAGCAATTAACAAATCAATAAGTAATATAAAAAGCACAATTAAGCATGAAATAACATTTGGTGACGAAGTGGAAAATCAAAGAAGAATATCTTTAATGGAGAAACCACTTCGGAAAGTAGATTAGGAAAGTATAAACTAAAAAACTAATTGCATTTTCAAACGGATAAAATTACATCAATAAATTTGAATTTATTACCATAAAATGTTATGGAATGGATCAACACTAAAATCCTTACACACATGATCCTAATTCATAGTGTAATCAATAAGTTTAGTGGCACAATTTAAATATATATATATATATATATATATATGTTAGGTTCTAAGGTCTTAGGATTTTATGTATTTAGAACTCTAATTTGTAATGTTGGCAAACCATGATCAAAACATTGTATTTAGTCTTATTTAGACTTGCTCAAAGTTGGTTTAATATTGTAAAGTTGGAATCGAGTGGCTGCAGAACTACTTGGGACTTTCGGCCTGGCTCGATCGATCGAAGAATAGACTCGATCGATCGAAAATCGCACAGGTTGATTTTTCTGCAGAATTTCCAACTCAGCCCTACTTCATTAAACGTTTAGGGTTTTATGTTTTTACCCTAGGTATATAAACTAAACCCTAGCCACGTTTTTTAAGGTGGTCCATATTGCTTTGTTGCTCATACATTGCTGTTTTGTGTGAATCTCTTGTGAGATCTTTGAGGAGCTTTCCTTTACACAAAACTTAGGGTTTTCATGGTAGATATTATCTACATATTGATGATCAACAAGGTTGCTACCATTGAAGCTTAAAAGAAAAGCAAGCGGGGAGCTTGTAGCTGATTGAGGAATTCAAGAAAGAAGTAGTCCGTGGATTCGGAGCCTGCGCGTGGTCGTGTCAGGAAGTTCGACTGGTGGGTAGCATTAGGAAGTCGAGCGGGGAGCTTGTAGTCCTTTTGTAAGAACTTCAATTCTTTCATAGTGAATTCGGTTATGCCTTGAGGATCGGTGGGTCAAATCCTCCCCAGGTTTTTACCGTGTGGTTTCCTGGGTGATCATATCTTGTGTTATTTATTTTCCGCTGCTTTATATTCTTGATATGATTGTTTGGATTGTTTTAACCTAGAATTGCTTAATTTGACTAAGTAACAACTTGGCTAATTAATCTAGGCTACGCAATCTTGTTGTTTAAGGGGTCTAAATTCCCGTCAAGTGGTATCAGAGCGGGTAGCTCTTTTTGTTTGAGATTTTTAATCTCTGAGCTGATCCTTGACCCCTGTTGTCATGGAGCATGGACACTCTTTGTTTGTTCCTCCTCACTTTGATGGGAACAACTATGCTTATTGGAAAGTAAGAATGAAAGCATTCCTGAAATCCATTGATGAAAGGGTTTGGAATTCCGTTGAATACGGATGGGAGAAGCCCGCTACTCCTGTGAGTGAGTGGCAAACTTCTCAAAAAGAAGCAGCTGGATTCAATAGCAAAGCTATGAATGCCATCTTTAATGTTGTTTCTATGGAGGAATTTAAGAGGATCTCTAATGTTGAGGTTGCTCATACTGCTTGGAAAATCCTCCAAACTGTGCATGAAGGCACAAAGGCAGTTAAGATAAACAAACTGCAGCAATTAACTTCTAGGTTTGAAAGCATTAGGATGTCTGATGATGAATCCTTTGATGAATTTTATGCCAAACTGAATGATATTGTTAATTCTGCTTTTAATTTGGGTGAAATCTATGGTCAACCTAAGATTGTTAGGAAGATACTTAGATCTTTAACTGAAGACTTTAGACCCAAAGTGACTGCCATCACTGAAAGCAAAGATATGGACTCCATCCCTGTTGATGAGCTTGTAGGATCTCTTCAATCCTATGAGTCTGACCTACCTAAAGTGAACAAATCCAAATCAATGGCTCTTAAGTCAGTTGATGATGTTGATGGTGTTGGATTTGATGATGAGCTCTCTGCTACAGAGATTGCCTATCTTGCCAAAAACTTTAAGAACTTTCTTAGGAATACAAATAGAAAGGCAAGAGGTACTTACACTGCTGAACCTAGAAATTTTAGGAAGAATGATCCCACTAAGGTTAACAATTTTGAAAAACCTAGAGAAAATTTTGGTCAGTCTTCAAATAACTTTTTGGGTCCTCAGTGTTTTGGCTGTCAAGGGTATGGTCATGTGAAATCTGAATGTCCTACATTCTTGAAAACTAAGGGTAAAACTATGGCTGTAACCCTTAGTGATAATGAGGTTTCTGATGATGAGTCCGGTGGTGACGAGGATGGAAACTTCATTGCTTTCACGGCTACTGCTATAGTCAATGAAAGCATATCTGCTGAAGAGAACCCTTCTGATGGGGAACTCTCTGAAGATGCAGATCTTCAAGAGGCCTATAACAAATTTTGCAAAATTGCTGCAAAGGATGCTATGAAAGTTGAACTTGGCCTAAAGAAAATTGATTCTCTTCAGCTTGAAAAGAAAAATTTGCTTGTTAAACTGTTTGATGCTAATGAGCTTTTGAACAATGTTAAATCTGAGAACATGCTTATGCTTAATAGAGTTAGAACTTTGGAACATGATTTATCTGTTGCTAGATCTGCTAGTTCTAAACTTGATCACATGCTGAATGTTCAAAAGTATCCTTCTGATAAAACTGGGTTAGGATATGTTGAAAGCATCTTTGATTCTGGACCACATTCCACTACTTTTGTTCCTTCTTCTTCTTCTGAACCTTCTGTGAGTGAGGTTGTGAGTGAAACTGTCAAACCACCTGTGAGTGAGGTTATCAAACCTGTAGAAGTTTCACCACCTAAGAAGATTAGGGTAGACTTAAGAGAATCTAAACCTAAGGAGCCTACCAAAACTAAGGACAAGATGCATGGTAAACCTACTTGGGTTTGTCATTATTGTGGTAAGTCTGGACACATTGGTCCTAACTGTTACAAGGTTCAAGCTGATAAGAGAGCAAATAAACCAAAAGTGCCTGTGCCTCAAGCACAAGATCCTATGGCATTAATTGGTGAATTAGTAAAGGTGTTAAACCTTTATTCCAATCCTGGAGTTGGGAATTACTCGAATGTGAATAAGAACTCCAATGCTCGTGGTGCATCTAAAAAGTTTTGGATGCAAAAGACTCGAACTAATTGAGTCTTTCTGACATGGTCCTTGTGCTTCATTGCTCTTTTCCTCTGTGACCATTGTTCTTTGGTTTTTGTGTTTTTGTTCTAGGACTTGCATTGCATTACATTCATGCATTTCATTCTATGATTTATTTGTTTTCTCTTTTAATATATATATATATATATAAAAAAAAAAAAAAAAAAAAAAAAAGAGGAAGCAAAAATTATGTTTAACATGATGTTTCTTGGTTTTTGAAAACAAGTTTGGTCTATCTTTTTACACATATCATGTCTTATGTACCTTGTTTAACTTTGATGAACTTATTCATTGCACTTGACTAGTTGAAACTTTGTAGTGCATGATGTGTGGGAAAGATGTTTATAGTGTTTATCACTTTGACTTAATCTTGATGTCACATGTTATTTGACTGTCGTACTTGATCCTTTTGAGAAAGGCATAAATAACCATCTCACCACTGTTCACTAGCCAATCATGAACACCTTAGTGCATATCATAAGACTTTGTGCTCGAGAAAGTGTAACACATGCACAAAAAGAACATAAGGTGTAGCCTCCTTAAATGCTTAAATGCTTAATGCTTAAAACTGGTGTGTACTATAAGGCTTGATGCCATTTCACATAATCTAATCTGGTGTGTACTATTAGGCTTTATGCCAAATTTCACCTAAATAATGGGGCAAAATACAAGAAACTTACATGATTGCAAGCTTTTGTTCTAGGAGATGTGGGAGTTATATGATGTAACTCTTTAGGTGATAGTCTCTTTTGAATTCTATGTGATGAATTTTGTAGACTTTGTGATTGATTGCTATTCACATATCACCTCACATGTATCTCAAGTTTTTGCTAGTTGCACACACTACACAAGTTACTCGATGTTAAACACTGTACATGCTAGTGTGTGTTTTTGGTCTGACCAACCAAGTTTGAAAATATCTTGAGATTTATGCACAACATATTTGTTGCTTGAGAAAATTCAATGGGAGAATGATTGAAATTTGTTTTGAGAAAATTGGGTTCAAAATTTTGGGTTTTTGAAAGAGCATTCCATCTCATACTCATGCATTTTGTTTCTTCAATTTAATGCTTTGAGGAGTTATTTTCAAAATTAGGTTTGTGTTTTTCAAAAACTGTGATTTTTCTAAAATTCAGTGAGCCTCTGCCCATTTCGATCGATCCAGCATGTTTTTCGATCAATCGAAAAAGTGCTCTCATTTGTCTTAAAATGACTGTGCTTTTCGATCGATCGAATGTAATTTTCGATCGATCGAATATCGTGGAAAAGCTTTTTTAAAAGATCAGATCAAACTTTTTCAAACACTTTTCAAATCTTTTTCAAACTTTTTCTTTCTCTCTCCGACGAGGCAAGCTCAATAGTTCCATTTTTTGTCGTTTTCCTCCGAAGTTTTTGCAAAGAATCTCTTTCCTCAAGCCGGTAAGACTCTTTTGCCCTTCTTTTTGAATTTATTTTCATCTTTTCATGCATAAATCCATGCATTTAGGGGCGATTTTCGGACTTAGCATATTTGGGATTTTCTGTTGATTCAAGCCTTATTTTATGCAATTGATCATTGGGTTTTTGTGGAGACACATCATAAACATGATTCTTACATGTTAATTTGATCAATTTTGAGTTTGGTGAAAAATTGAAAAATCTAAGGTTTGTTCTTGATCCGAATTGGGGCTTTTGTTAAATTGGGTAGAATTTGCTGAAATTGACTTGTTGTATTGGTGTAATTAAGCATTATAATCTATGTGCTGTGTTTTGTAATGCTCAATTCATCAATTTGGATAAAAATTTCAACAAGTGGTTTTCAATTTTTTGGGATTTTTGATAGAAATTCCCTGTTCAAGCCAATTTTGTCAAATTACTCTCAATTAAACTTAATTGTTTACTGCATTAGATCATGCATCACAACATTTTATTGTTCATGCATCATATAGATTTTTTTTGTTCTATATTCTTTATTGTGCTAATTTGCAGTCTGCCTTTGGTTTTGTATTCTCTTGTTCTTTGTGGTTTTCACTTTGTGTCTCTGTCCATTCCTTAGCACTATGCCTAGGAAGACTAGAGCCCGTAGGAATGTTTCCTCACCTTCTCCTTCACCCCCTCCATCCTTTGATAGTGAGAAGTTTTCGAGTCAGAAAAACCAAGAGATTTTTGAGAGGCTAAACATTAGGAGAAAGATATGGGCTGAGCGTTCTGTGCTGTTAGATGAACTTGATCCTGCCATTAGGGCAAACTTCGAGCGTCGGGGCTGGTTACCCTTGGTGGATGTTTCTGATCCTCCTCCACCTTCTGCCTTGATTAGAGAGTTCTACTCGAACATCTCTATCCGCATCTATGATTCCAACACTCTAGTCAAGAGTTAGATACGAGGCGTAGAGTACTCCATTACTCCTCGGATTAGCGATCTTTTGTCTTACATCACTGGTACTACTGTCCAGTGGGGTTCTGATCCTCGGATCACTTCTGCTGAGCTCTCCGGGTTACACTATCTGTTCTTTAGGATAGCTTGTCATTCTATCTGGCCCATTTCCCATGTTCACACTATTCCTCTTGAGAGGTGTGTATTTTTGTACGCTCTGGTTACTGATGCTCCTATTAGCTTTCCCCATTTTTTTCTTCGTTCTTTGAACGATGTTTATAGGAGTTCATCTACTGCTCATGCTCTTGTACATCCTATTTTCATTCATAGGATTCTTCTCTATCTTGATCTTAGTGGCTTTCCTTCCTCTGAGCCCGTTCATGTGATAGCTCATATAGGTGCGTCTTTTCTTAGACAGAGGGCCGCTCATCTTCGAGCTGGTTCTAAACACTCTAGGTTTGTGCCCTCTAGTAGCGCATCTCCTCCTTCTTCTTCTGCAGGTCTTGCTGGTGAGGATATTCCTGATCCAGTTGGTGATGATGCTGCTGCTGCTGATGTTCCTCCACCTCCTTCGGCCGACTTCGATGTTCGTCGTACTTTGGAGACTGTCATGACCGTTCAGGCGGCTCATGGTCAGATTTTGGTGGACTTGCTGGACGAGATTCGTGCTCTCCGAGCTGATTTTGCGCGTCTTCATTCACCCTCACCACCTCCTTTTGATGGCGACTTGTGATTGCCCTTTGGCATTCCGTCACAAAAAGGGGGAGTGGAGTTTTTGACTTGTAGTGGAGTTTTTGTAGTTAGGGGGAGATTTTTTTTTTGTTTTAGAGGAGCTTGTGGATTTTTAGATTGTATCTAGGTGCTTCATTTTGTATATCATTTTTGGGGATATTCATGTTAGGGGGAGTAACATTGATTGATATACATGTTATTTTTATTGATTCTTGTTGCTTTGTGATTCACTGCGTATTGATTTATATTGATTGAGTTGATCATTCGTATATGTTTTTATTTTGTGTTGTGTGAATCTTACAAGAATGTTATACCTGTTGTTTTACTCTTTTCTGTCACACATGCGTTTATGCGTTTATTGAGTATTTCAGAATTATACTGGTTGATTCAACTAAGCTGCTGTCTACACTTGCAACTGATGGATAGTAGTTAGGCTGAATTTGAATTTATGAGCATTATCTTTGTAAAGGGCTTTTTACTTGTAAAACTTTGAGCTTGTATTTAGGGTTTTGTCACGGATTGCCAAAGGGGGAGTTTGTTAGGTTCTAAGGTCTTAGGATTTTATGTATTTAGAACTCTAATTTGTAATGTTGGCAAACCATGATCAAAACATTGTATTTAGTCTTATTTAGACTTGCTCAAAGTTGGTTTAATATTGTAAAGTTGGAATCGAGTGGCTGCAGAAGTACTTGGGACTTTCGGCCTGGCTCGATCGATCGAAGAATAGACTCGATCGATCGAAAATCACACAGGTTGATTTTTCTGCAGAATTTCCAACTCAGCCCTACTTCATTAAACGTTTAGGGTTTTATGTTTTTACCCTAGGTATATAAACTAAACCCTAGCCACGTTTTTGAAGGTGGTCCATATTGCTTTGTTGCTCATACATTGCTGTTTTGTGTGAATCTCTTGTGAGATCTTTGAGGAGCTTTCCTTTACACAAAACTTAGGGTTTTCAAGGTAGATATTATCTACATATTGATGATCAACAAGGTTGCTACCATTGAAGCTTAAAAGAAAAACAAGCGGGGAGCTTGTAGCTGATTGAGGAATTCAAGAAAGAAGTAGTCCGTGGATTCGGAGCCTGCGCGTGGTCGTGTCAGGAAGTTCTACTGGTGGGTAGCATTAGGAAGTCGAACGGGGAGCTTGTAGTCCTTTTGTAAGAACTTCAATTCTTTCATAGTGAATTCTGTTATGCCTTGAGGATCGGTGGGTCAAATCCTCCCCAGGTTTTTACCGTGTGGTTCCCTGGGTGATCATATCTTGTGTTATTTATTTTCCGCTGCTTTATATTCTTGATATGATTGTTTGGATTGTTTTAACCTAGAATTGCTTAATTTGACTAAGTAACAACTTGGCTAATTAATCTAGGCTACGCAATCTGGTTGTTTAAGGGGTCTAAATTCCCGTCAATATTTATTTCCACAGCTGTTAATATAGTCTATTATAATCGGTTCATAAGAAAATAGTATCAATGATGAGTTTATGTGAAATTGATTACTTGTACGCTTAATGTGGATTATGGACATATATAGAGAGGTGATCAAAAGGATACTGTTGTGGTGTTGATCACAAGGTTTAGATATTTAAATTAATAAATTTCTCTCTTTTGAAAAAAAAAAATTTCTCATAATAAATAAGTTCTTTAATCATAATAAGAAGATTCCTTTATAATGATTCTTGATGGCATATTATGGATGCAAGATTTTAAAGAACATGTTTATTACTGTCATGTTTAAATTGATTGGCCTTTGAGTGAGCTGAGTTGAAATCATGCTTGGTCATCTTGAATTTTTATGTTTAGTAACAAAGATATATAACATCTCTCTCATATGAGATACATCCTCATTACTATGTTGATCATTCATTACATCGTCAATTTTTTTTTACATCATCTCTGTTTTGAAAACAAATGATAGGTGAAAGTTATAATAAATTTATGTTCAATTTTTTCTAGGGATAATGATGGGAATACATGTTCCTTCTAATGTGCCCATGGAATCTACCCCATTTAAAGGGATGGAGTTTGAAGCGGATGAGATTGCATATGATTTTTATAATGAATATGGCAGAAAGGCTGGTTTTAGTATTAGAAAAGAGTATGTAAATAAATGTAAAAAGACTGGAGTGGTTACTTCAAGGAGATTTGTGTGCGCAAAGGAGGAAGTTCGAGGCAAAGACAAGAGAGATCAGAATGTAAAGAATCCACGAGCAGAAACAAGATGTGGTTGTGAAGCACGTTTGGCTATTGTACTTAATCGAGATAGTAAAAAATATGTGGTGAGTGAATTTATTGCTCAGCATAACCACTATCTCCACCATCCATCAACTGTGCACATGATGCCATCACAACGGAAAGTGGCTGCAACTCATGCTATTGAAATTGATTTGGCACATGAATTGGGATTAAGATTAAATCAATCTTATAAGCTTCTTAGTAAGCAAGTTGGTGGATATGATAATCTTGGTTTTACCAAGCAAGATCATAAAAACTACTTACGCACTAAGCGACAGAGAGACATGGAGCATGGGGTAGCTGCTAGCTTGGGAAGATATTTCAGTTGTCAACTTAAGGAAAACCCTTCATATTATTTCGCTACTCAATTGGACTGTGAAGAGTTGATTACTAATATCTTTTGGGCCGATACAAGAATGATCATTGACTATAGCCACTTCGGTGATGTAATAATGTTTGGTACAACGTATAGTACAAATAGAAATGCAAGGCCACTTGGAGTATTTTTGGGTCTCAATCACCATAGAGAAACTGTTGTATTTGGAGGTGCACTTTTATATGATGAAACGATTGAATCTTTTGTATGGTTATTTGAGACCTTCTTAGAAGCAATGTCTGAAAAGAAGCCAATCACTATTTTCACAGATCAAGATGTAGCAATGTCAACTGCAATAAAAGTAGTCATGCCTAAGACATATCATGCATTGTGTAGTTTGTATATGTGGCAGAATGTTGAGAAACACTTGGGTCATTTACTTAAAAATGAGTCTCAATTTAACGCTGATTTCTTAGCATATATCTATGAGTATGACGGTGAAGATGAGTTTCTTACAGCTTGGAATGAAATGCTAGATAAGTACGATGTTTGTGAAAATAAATGGCTAATTGATCTATTTAAATTGAAGGAAAAGTGGGCCCAAGCATATGTTAAGAGAACTTTCACTGCAGGAATGAAGACAACCTAGCTTAGTGAGAGTTTCAATGCTGACTTGAAGGATTGCTTGCATACTGATCTCAATATAGTAGAGTTTTTCACTCATTTTGAAACAGTTGTCAGTCAAAAGCGGGATAAGGAGTTAGAAGCAGAATACAACTCTAGACAGAAATTTCCAAGATTGAAGCTCAAAAGCTCTCCTATGCTTAACCAAGTAGCAACAGTGTACACGCCTAAGTTGTTTGATTTATTTCAGACAGAAGTTGAAGAGGTAATGGCACTTTCTATCCTAGAACGCAATGTGAGTCAAACACGTAGTTATGTGGTTGGAGTTTTCAATCAAAATGGAAAATACGAGGTCATGTGGAATCCATTAGATGAGACTCTATCTTGTAGTTGCAGAAAGTTTGAGTCATTTGGTATTTTATGTAGGCATGGTTTAAAAGTTCTTGATGTATTGGATATCAAGTTGATTCCTAATAGATATATCATGAAGAGTGGAGAAGAGACGCAAAAGATGGAAGTGGAAAGAATTGCACAACACATAACATTAAGCTTGATACTCGACTGGAATATGTAGATTGGTATCGAGATTTATGTCCAAAATATATTTAATTGGTGTATGAGGCATGTGAAACTAAAGAAGGCCATAATATTCTAAGCTTAGCAATTGCAGATTTGAAAAAAAAAAACTTTGTGACCTTAGGAATTGCAAAGCTAATGTAGAAGAAGACATCATTAGGCCTTCCACTAATTTTGCAGACAAAGAAGATCAATTATGTGCTTCGATTACGATTGTACCAAAAGGATAAAGAAAAGAGAGGTTTATCGTAATAAAAAGCGTAGAACGAAATCATGGATAGAAAAGATGAGGAAACCAAAGGAAGGCACATCAAAGAAGCAAACAAAGAAAAGAAAAGTGTAGGATGTAATCTTCTAAATTATCCTTATTTTCACCATTCTATTTTATTTTTACACATTAATATAGTATACTATTATTGTTGCTAAACTAGTACAATTTTTACAGAAAATATATGCATATGACATCATGGCACAAAAGAAAACTGAGGATATCTCTTCTGGAAATATTACTAGTTATACACAACTTTTAATGGTAAAGATATTAATAATAGTTTAGATGCATGATTTGATAATTTTAATGTTAAGCTTGTGATATGTGTAATGTGTAATTGGTTTTTTTGTAGTCGGCTTCTACAAGTTCTACATCACATTAGGGAGGCTCATCAGCAAGTGTTGCATTAGCATCATATTTAGAGAGTATATCAAGTGTTGTAGGCTCCAATGACAAAATTAATGGTGCAGGAGGTCTCTTGACTCAAGGAAGTGTTGCAAATGGAGGTCCCTTGACTCAAGAAAGTTTTACAAGTGGATGGAATGAGATGGTTCATAAAGTCAAGCCATTTTTCTAGTTTAGGATCATGTTTTATAATCTATGACACACGTTGAGATTAAGTGCTCTTGTTTTGTAATTTTCCTAGTTTAGGACTGGAGTTTTGATGGTCCAAAACTTAGTCACATTTGGTCACATTCAAATGTTCAAACTTAGTCACATTTGTGACCAAGTGTTCTAGTTTTGTAATTTTCTTACTTTAAAATTGAAGTTATGATGATCCATAAATTTGCTTTTGTTACCAACTGACATTGATCTGCATTTTTTATGTATCTTTGCATGGTGTTAATTTCTGCATACTTATTTGTTGCTGCAGAAATTTTTATGTTTTTCTGCATAATTACTGTTTTTGCAGATTGTACATTCTGCATAATTACTGTTTGTGTTTCTGCATAATTACTATTTGTAATTTTTCCATAATTACTGTTTTTGCATAATTACTGTTTATGTTTCTGCATAATTACTGTTTGTGTTTTTGCATAATTGTTGTTTTCTGCATTGTTTGTGTTTCTGCATAGTTGTTTTTTGCACTGTTTGTGTTTTTGCATAGTTGTTTCTGCATTGTTTGTGTTTCTACATAGTTGTTTTCTGTGTGCATTGCTCACTGTTAATCACTTTCTTTTAATCACTTTCAGACATCTCTGTTTCTGTGTACATTGCTCACAGTTAATCACTTTCTTTTACATTGCTCTCCTAATTTGTGTACTTGGGTTGCACCCCTATGAGTTACTTGGCATTACAATCAAAATTTAATCCAGTAAAGTAGACAATAAGAGAATTTAATTAAAAAAATGAACAAATTTTATTAAAATGTACACTTTGATCACATAACAAGAATTCCATTGAAATAAACACTTTGATTATAATAACATGAAACTTCTACAATTGGTGTGCTTATTGCTTGACTATACATTCCACCTCTTGCTTCTTGATTAGTGGTGGGTACTTATAGTGAGGCCACAAGAAAGCTGAAGTGCATGTCACAGTGAAGTCCTTTGGCTTTGGACTTGAATACTACTTTTGAAAACTCTAGGCCATTATGTGCAAGGCATGGTGCAGCTGATGCACTATGAAGCTGTGCATAGCACTCTTCTTTCAGTTTTCCATCTTTTACAATCTTACGATGAACAGACACTTTGAACTTTCCTTCTTCATCGAGTTTCCCTACCCCTCTTGTCTGAAGTGTCCATTTTCTGGCTTACAATCAATTGTTACTCAAAGCCCTACACTATGATACACAAAATTATTGTTACTTGTTTTTCAATATTGTTTGTATATGGCATCATTAATCATATGCATGAAAAAAGAACAATGCACCCATCACTTTGTCCACATTGTCCATAATTTTTACCCTAAATAGAACATGGGACCAAGATTAGCAAATAGTAGCATTTCAAGCCAAAGCATGCCAACATTGCACTTTTACAAGGCAAACTTGACATTGACATTTAAAAGAATAGTGCACCCATCACGAGTAGAATAAAAAAGAAACAATGCATCAACCATGAACAATTCAGTATTTATGACGGTTCCAAAAAAAGAAAACCATACCTATAAAGGCATGTTTAGTGTTAATGTTACTCTACTCACAGTCTGCACATTCTCCCAGCCCAACTACCTCAACTGTCTTATGATCACCATAGCAGAAGCTTGCTGTAAAAAGCAAGGTGGCCCAGAAGCACAAAGGAAGAATCCGCATTGGGAAACCACTCCTTTGGTTCCCAATATTTTTGAGGGTAGAGTTCCTTGGTAAAAAAATTAAGAGCATACAAGCATTTGAAAGTAACTCCAGATGAGGTCTAAAACACAGCAAATGCAGCTCACTTGCAAGATTCAAAACTGTCTCTTAAGCAACTCATTCGTAGCCCTTCCCTAGATTGTTAAGACAACGTTGTACCCTGTCATGAGAAACCATCGATACAACACATAAGCATTGCATAATAGGGAAACTCAAAAAGTAAACTCTTCCTCAAAACATGGTTTATCAAATAAATTGAGCTTTCATGCTTAAATATCCTGAAGAGTTTCAAAAGGAAAATTAGAACTTCTAATTGCTTCAAATTAGCATTCCAAAAAAACAAACACAGAAATTTAGTAAATTCAACTCCCTATTTCTCCTACTCCTTATTTCTACTTGAGAAAGGAAAAACAATTTAAGTAGGAAAAGAAAAACAATTAAAATCCTAATTCAACTAGAAAAAGGCTTTTAATTGAACTTGTAAAAGCAAATAAATCCTAATTCCACTAGGAATGAAAAAACAACATAATATATTAAAATATTTTATTCTTTCTTAACCAATCTACATCAGATATACACACATCACAAATGTCCAAAGCTGCTAAGCCCCAAAAACTTACTGTATTGTGGTTTTGGTTTTGAATCCTTCAAAGTAGAAAACACACAAAGAAGCATACAAAAAATCAATTAAGCAGTAATAAACAAAACAAAACAAACAAGCACTTAGGAAAATTTCATTTTGATACCACAGCAATCACCCAAGTGCAAAACAACATCAAGCAATAATAACCAAAACAAGAAACAGAAACAATTTCAAGCAATACCAAACTTGTACCATAATTAAACCAGTTAGTAATTAAGCACATATCCAAATTTGGAACATGAAAAACAAAAAACAAAAATCAAAGACTCACTCACCAGTACCCTTCTTGACCCACGGCGAGATAAGTATGGTCGGGACCCAAACACCCAACCGGTCGAACCGGAAGTAAAACGAGTCACCACCAAGGATCCTATCAGGGCTAGGCACACCATAAACAGGCATAGGCACATGATCGTAAAACCCACAAAAATTCAGTAAATTCAGTAGAAATAGGCATAATGTACTTCTTTCCATAACCCTTTGTTAGGATACTTCAAAAACAATTAAAAATGCAACTAAAAACCAGTTAAAAAAACTACCCAAATCTGTTCATGCATTTTTCCTACAGTTCAACTTATAAAATAGCAAAAAGGAAATTGTTTTCTCAACAACCAAACAAAGAACAAAAGAAAAATTGTAGACCAAGCACTTGAAATAGAGCTCCAACAAATAAATAAATAATCAGAGAGTAACCTGTTTCCTCCACAAGTGGGGCAAAGGCAAGGATATGATAGCTATAGGGTCATACATAGGCAACCACTCTATGGTGGCATTTCCATTGCACAGTTTGCATTTATAAAACCCTTTTCCTCTGCAAACCCCACAAGGCAACGTCACCTTTCTCTACACAAAAAACCCACCAAGAAAATCAAACTCAGAAGCAAAAAGACTAGCAAAAGAGAAAAAGAGAGGAAAAAAAAAGTTTGGAAGCCAAAGATGGTTTGGCTTTTGAGTTTTACCCGTTTCGCTTCGCTGGCGAAACGAATCGCTTTGATAGTGGCGGTGGAAGCGAGGTTGAGAGTTATTAGTCCACCGGTGATGACAGCAGCTACGGTGGCCAGCGGGCGAATTGGCTTTGGTATCATTTTTGTGTGTGCGAATTTTTTCAGAGGCAATTTTTCAAACAGTTGGAGTGCATGAAAGTGATTAGGCAGGAAACCCAAGTTTTCAGATGGGCTGGTCAGAGAAAAGAATAGCACGATGGCTGGTGGCACCGACGACGGTGAGGACCGTGGGATGGAAAGAGAAAATCCTTGGAGATGAGAGTTTGAACTTTGAAATTTCAGATGGGCTGGTGAGAGAGAGAGTTTGAACTTTGAAATTTGAGAGAGAGAGTTTGAACGGCTGGTGAGAGAAAAGGGGTCTGGCTATTAACCTTGGTTTAACCAGAGTTGAATTTGTTGAGTTAAGTGTGTGTTAACATTTTAAATGACGTGGCAGGTATTTGGCCCTTGATAATGTTCAAAGAAATCCTCACCGTGTATTGGAGCCTCTCCATTTCAAAGGGAAATGGAGAGGATCCGGATCCCTACTGGACATGTTCACGTGTGCCCTAGGCTCCTAGTGTTCCAATATTTTGGGTAGGGTAAGTAGCATATATCAAGCTCTAGAAAACTTAGTGCTGGACCATTGCATCATGTAGAAGTCGAACTCATGCATTACTTATTTCAATTTATTTCTATCTCAAATTGCACTTTTGCTTATGGTTACCAAAATCTTTCTGGAACTTTCCAATTTATTTTCACATGAGATTTTAATATTGTAAGAATTCATGAAAAAAAGAAAATAAAAGAAAGATATAGCGGGATTGTACCATGATTTGCATGATAGTATGCAACTATGTACTTACTGATTAGCACTTCAACATGAGCATAAAACCAAAATGATATTTCTAATAACCATGTGTATGAGCTCTTAAACATTCCTTTTTCTCATTGAAATCCCTAAAATCTAAATGATTTGTTCTATTAATTAGCAATCTGTAATTATTTATTTTATTTTTATTTTTATAAAGAGTCTCATTAGATTTCAGATGGTGTAGATTTTTATGGTTGTTCTGAAGCTGGTTGAGATCATGTAAAAAAGTTTAAGATACGGACTGAGCAAATATTAATGATACACAAGAACTGTTAAGAATGATAATTTAGACGAAAAAAATAAATAAATAAAGGAAGAAAAAAGAATGATAATTGTTAATCAAGTCATGAGGGGAAGAAACACAAAAGACATCTGTTTTCAGTTGAAGATCAAGTCTATGCTTTTCAATATTGAAGTCTTAATTCCGCATTCAGAAAAGTCATGATTCAGTAGAGATTTACTATTTATAGTTGAAGTATGACACCATCTCTTTGCTTTTTAACTGACTTGTTTTGTCTTTTCCGAAGATACCAATAGCCCTATTAAATAGCAAAATTTTCATGGTGTATAACTTATTTATTGCAAGATGCCTTGATGATTTACTGAATCGTCAAAATGTAGTGATTCTATTTTTTTACCCCTTTTTGGATACATTCTTGAGAAGTGGTTCTGATTTAAGAGATTATCTTCTCTTTTAAAATTATAAATATCTTCAGCCCAAAAGACACCTAATAGGCCAACAATAATTTTGATTATTAAATACTACGATTCTATTATGTACTTAGTAACTGAGGATTGGAACGTTGTTTATATCTTGTTGGTTTGCTGTGCTCAATGTTCCCATTTTTGGTGGGTGATGACCATCTTGATATAAAAATGTTTTTTTTTTTGTGTTTTTTTTTTTTTTTTTTTTTTCCATGAATCATTGCCTAACATGAATGACTCTTCCACCAATCTTAAATATGTTTACAATGAAGGATTCATGCTAGTGATACCTAGTTAAAAGTGAGGGAGAAAAGTGCTCTTTAGTTTTTTTTTTTTTGAAATGGAACTGTCATTCATTCAAGAAATCAACCTGAAAAGGGAGTACAACAAAGGAGAGCAAAAGTGCTCAAGCAAATACAAAGCATTAAGGAGGGTCTGGGGGGAGTAAAGCACTGAACAGAGGTGGCGTCAAGCCTTTCCAAACCTAGGTTGTGCCCGTAGCTTTTGCAAGCTGTGCAAGATCATGGGCAGCTCTGTTGCTGTCCCGTTTCAGATGATTGAGGCTCCAGCTGCAAAAATGGAGAAGAGAGCTATGGATTCCACTATATATGTGGCCAAGAGGACCATCAATTTTCTTTGCATGAACATATTGCACCGTAGAGAGTGAGTCTGACTCCAGCATGACATGGTGGATGTTCATCTCATGGGCCAAAAGGATGCCATTTTCCAGAGCAATAGCTTCAGCTGTGTCGGGAGGGTAGTGTGCAAGAAGGGGCTTGCTTAGAGCAGCAGTGATGAGACCGCTGGAGTCCTTGATTATTACCCCGATACTAGAAGATGTGCCATCAAGACTGGAAGCTCCATCCACTTGAACTTTGTGGAAGCCAGGGGGGGAAGAGACCAGCTCGTAGCTTGACAGTCATGTTGTAGGACAGTAGGAGTAAAGGCACCCTTGTAATCCTTTGCAAGACTCTGTGCAGAATCCCAAATCTGGCCAGGAAGGAGAGCAGTGGAGTCGAAGACTATCTGGTTACGGTTGTACCATAGATACCAGGCAGTGACAAAAAAAGTCTCAAGATCCCGGGAGGAGCCATTGCAAATAATTTGGAGTGCCACATCCACAATGTCAGCTTGTTTATTCTCAAGGAAGGCAAGACAACACGACCACAAACTCCAGACGGACCAGGGAGTGATACAGTTAAGGAGGGCATGCGAAGTGTTTTCAATACATTGATCACATATAGGGCATTTGGCATCAGTGCAAACCCCCCTGATCCTAAGATTCAACATTGTAGGCAGTGCATTCATAGAAGGCCGCCACGCAAAAATGCGAATCTTTGCAGGAAGGTTGAGGTGCCACATTTTTTTCCAAAGTTGGGTCCGAGGGTCGCCACTAGAGCTTTCACCATCCCGGAATGTCTCAACAATTGGGAGGGCCACATAATATGCACTCCTGACAGTGAACTCCCCCCTCATGTTTCCCATCCATATGAGCTTGTCATCCGGTAGTGTGTAACTGAGTGGAATGCTTAGAACAGTTTCCGCTTCAAAAGGGAGGAAAATTCTTCTAACAAGATCAGCTTTCCAACGCTTTGTGTCAAGGTCAATGAGAGCGGAGACCATAGGAAAGTCATCAAAAATGCAGGGCGGACTGATTGCTTTGTATGTCGTGGCAGTCGGGAGCCATTTATCCTCCCATATGTGAATGGTCTTGCCATTACCAACCCGCCACCTTGTCCCTCTATGAATCACTTTAAGATTGCTATGGATACTACGCCAGGCGTATGAAGGGTTGCATCCCAATTGAGCATTAAGAACATCAAAGTGTGGGAAGTATCTTGCCTTATATATTCTTAAGATCAAAGAGTCTGGTCTGGATAGAAGCCTCCAAGCTTGTTTAGCTAACATGGCCAAATTAAAAGCTTGAAGGTTTCTAAACCCCATTCCCCCATGGAGCTTTGACTTACACATTTTTTTCCAAGCAACCCAAGCAATTTTCTGCTCTTGTTGACGCTGCCCCCACCAGAAGTTACACATCATACCTTCAAGGTTATCACACAAGCCTTTTGGAAGGAGGAAACAACTCATTGTGTAAGTAGGCACGGCTTGAGCAACGGCTTTTATGAGGACTTATTTACCCCCCATCGAAAGCATTTTCTCCTTCTAACCAGAGAGCTTCCTTCCTACTTTCTCTTTTATATCCGCAAAGACCTCATTTTTGGATTTACCAAAAATGGAAGGGAGGCCAAGGTATTTGGAGTGCCTAGAATCTTGCATTGGGCCAAGGATATCCAAAACCTCAATTTTTGTTTCTTACGTTGTGTTGAGGCTGAAGAAGACGGACGATTTGTCCGTGTTAATTTTCTGACCCGAGGCGGCTTCGTATCTAGTGAGGATCTTAGTAAGCTTTTGGCATTCCTGGCTGCTTGCCTTACAGAATAACAGGCTGTCATCAGCAAAAAATAGGTGGCTCACTAGGTGGCAGCCACGGCTAATGGAAATGTCGCTCAGTTCCCTAGTCCGTACAGCCTGATTAAAGAGGGAAGTGAGACCCTCAGCACAAAGAATAAAAAGGTAAGGGGAGAGAGGGTCCCCTTGCCTTAGACCTCGAGTGGGGGAAATGCAACCATAGGCCGTACCATTAATAAGCACAGAATATGTGACTGTGGTGATGCAATGCATGATAAGACCAATCCATCGCTCATGAAAACCAAGCTTTTCCATTACAGCCTCAACGAAACCCCATTCGACTCGATCAAAGGCTTTGCTCATATCCAATTTTACAGCCATGAAACTTTCCTTCCCTTCCCTCTTATTGTTTAGGTAATGCATAATCTCAAAAGCAACCAAAATATTGTTAGTGATGAGGCACTCAGAGAGGAAAGCACTTTGGTTCTCTGTGATAATCTGGGGGAGCACAGCCTTAAGCCTATTTGAGAGGACTTTTGCAATGATTTTGTAGATGACATTGCTTAGGCTAATTGGCCGAAAATCAGCCATTTTAGTGGTGGAGTTTTTCTTCGAAACAAGAGCAATGTTGGTGTTATTAATATCAGCAATAGGCATATGAGAGTTAAGAACATTGAGAACCATATTAGTAACACTAGAACCCACAATATCCCAATATTTTTGGAAGAAAACAGCAGACATACCATCGGGTCCAGGTGCCTTGGTTGGGTGCATTTGCTTGAGGGCAGTGAGCATTTCATCATTCGTAAACTCCTTAATCAGCTCCTCATTCATCTCATTGGTTACCCGAGAAGGGGTAGCTCTTATTACATCCTTTAAACAACCAAGTTGGGAAGAGGTATAAATATCCTTGAAGTATTGAATGGCAGCATCAACAATAGTTTCATTTGTGTCACACCAGGTCCCATTTTCATCTCGAATTCCTAGAATAGTATTCTTTTTCCTTCTCTTAGAGGCCCAGTGGTGGAAGAATTTTGTATATCGATCTCCTTCCTTAAGCCATTGGACTCTTGATCTTTGATTCCAGAAAATTTCCTCACTGTCCAACAAGTCATTAAGTTCCTTCCTGAGGCAATTAATTTTAGCACCATACCTACCGTCAGTATCTTGAAGGAAAAGAGGTTGGAGGGTTTTCCTTTTAACTTGAATCTGTTTAGGAATATGCCCAAATACTTAATGACTCCAACTCAGAAGGTCAGCGGCACAATGCTTTAAACTAAGGGCAAGACCCTCAGGCGTGTTAGTGTCACTGCATGCACACCAAGCATTTCTAATAATATCTCTACAGTCCTCCTTATGTGTCCACATTGCCTCAAAATGAAAGAGACTGGAGGGTTTTCCTTTTGACTTGAATCTATTTAGGAATGTGCCCAAATACTAAATGACTCCAACTCAGAAGGTCAGCAACACAATGCTTTAAACTAAGGGCAAGACCCCTAGGCGTGTTAGTGTCACTGCATGCACACCAAGCATTTCTAACAATATCTCTACAGTCCTCCTTATGTGTCCACATTTCCTCAAAATGAAACTGACGTTTTTGGGGGGGTTGCGTAAACAAAGAGTCAGAGATAAGCAGGGCACAGTGATCGGAAGTAAAGTAAAAAAGGTGGTGGACTCTTGTATTCTGAAAATGGTTTCTCCAGTCATCAGTGGCTAGAGCACGATCCAATCGCATATAAATTCTGCTAGACCCCTCTCTCATGTTACACCATGTAAAGTCAGACCCATTATAACCCAAGTCTCTGAAACAACAGTAGTTAATTGCATTCCTGAAACCGTCCATTTGATGCTAAGACCTTTGAATCCCACCCTGCTTCTCCTCCATTAAGATTATCTCATTGAAGTCCCCATGGCAGAGCCAAGGGAGCTGAAAACGGTGGTGGAGAGAGGTGAGAAGTTTCCAAGATTCATTTCTTTTATGGGTGTCAGGATGGCCATAAAAGCCTGTGATTCTCCATTTAAAGCCAGAATTAGTCTCAGTGACAATGGCATCAATGTGGTAAGGTCCATACGTAATTATTTCTAATTTTACTTCCTTTTTCCAGATCATGGCAAGGCTGCCACTTTGGCCTTTACTTGGAACAAATAAACAATTCAGGTGGGACATTGATCTTCTCCTTTTCTCTGCTTCTTTTTTATTGAGTTTTGTCTCTGCAAGGAAGACTATTGTGGGACTCCAACGCTGCATGAAGTCACGCAGCACTCGAACTGTCCGGGGGTTCCCAAGTCCCTGGCAATTCCATCCTAGGGTGATCATTGCTCCCGGCGGTGCTGCATGGCAGCCACCGCCGATATACCATCAGAGAAAGAGAGGGGAGGGAATGAGCTTGAAGGGCACATTTTTGCCCTCTATTTTCTTCTATCTCAAGAGTTTCAGAGTTACCTGGTCTTTTAGAGCCCACCTCAACCACGGTAGTTAGCATTTCGGCATCATGGGCTTGACCATCATCCTAGGCTTTTTTCCTAGCAACTTTCTTCAAATTAACTTTTTTTCTTGTCTGGCTACAGTTGGATGGCCAAGCTCCATGGGGTGGACATCAGGTTTACACTTACATTCAAGTTTGGGCCTTAAAGGGCTTGTAGCCTCTTGGGTTTTTGGGCTAAGTGACTCCAAATAGCCCACTCATGCAAGTCCCAGAGGCATATAAAGCATGGGTGGGGCGCTCCTCCTTCCGATGTGGGACTCTAAGTCCTGGGGCTGAGACTATGAAACCCCCCTTGGCTTGCCTACACTCGGCCGAAGATGACAAAAACCGCATTGCGCCTGGCACCGCGATCGGACAACAATTAGATGTGGGGTGGAACAAATTCTTACCTTACAATTATTATTATCGTTATTATTATTATTATTATCAAAATTGTTAGAGTGGGAGTGTCAACGGTCCAAACATGTATTTGAGTTAAGGGGTGGTTTAAAACTTTAAGTGAATTGCTTTATGATGGAAAGCTAAAATTTAAGAATGGAATGGAAATGAATGGAATGTATTTAAGTAACATTATTTGGATGTTTTAAAATAAATAAATGGAATGGAATGAAAATGAATATAATGTAAGTAACATTGTTTGAGAGTAACATAAAGGGAAAGAAATGAAATAATTTTATAATAATATTACTATTAGACCTCTATTTTAAAATAATGAGCTGAATATAATTAGGAGTTTGGGAGTTTTAATTAAAAATTCATTAATTTTAATTCTATTTCCTCAAATTTCTCCAAATTTTTGGGAAAATGAAAATTTGATGTTTTAAGAGAATAGAGAGGAATGAGTATTTCCTCCTACCTATTTCATTCCCTCCAACTTAAACTCCTAAATAAGGAAATGGAATTTTCATTTATTCCATTAAAACTTCATTCTAAAATTATTCTTTTTATTCATTTTTATTTCATTCCATTCTCTCGTCCTAAACAAGAGCTTAGAGGATAAATTCATTACAATATATGAAGGGACGAATGCTTTGACCTTTTGGGCTCTAAGATTCTCGGTGAACCTGTATATTCTATTAAAATGTTTTGAGAGGGAAAATAATTCATATCAGATCTGATAAGATGGCGTAAAATAGATTAACTTTCTAAGATTCATTATGTGAAGTAATTTATGTATTTGATTGTTTTAACTTGAGCTTGACATGTATGTAATGACTTATTAATCTTGGTGTTCTTTTGAAGTAGCTTTTGGTGGTATATATCATTTTTCATGGCTAGCTGTATTTATTATTATTTTTTATAAAGTTTGGTCTTATTTAGAAAAATTTGTATATCCTTCAATTGTTTCTAATGTAGTAATCTTCTTTATTCTAATTCTATGGGTTTTTTTGTTTATACTGCTGTCCTTGATACGATATGCAATACAATTCCCATTTAGGTGGGAGAAAGTCAGATAAAAAGTTGGCCAACTTAAGAGAACTGGAGCTGAGATTGTTTGTTCTGTATTGTGTTGCATTGCAGCTTGGCAAGTAGAGATCCACAGAGGGAATTTAATTAAGAAAGAAGGGATTGATCCTGATGTTGAGTGTTGCGAAATTGTCTCAAATTTCCATTGTAACTTGAAAAGTCAATTAGGTTTCCTAGTTGAAGAAGGAAAAATTAATTTGAGTTTCCTTGTTGTGGATGGAAAGATTATTTCTTGGTGTGGGGGAAAATTTATTCCTTGTTAAAAAGGTAATGTATTCCAAATTCAAGAGTGAATAGATTTCTTATTAAAGAGGTAATGTATTCTTAGTTCAAGGGAGAATAGGAAAAGAGTCTTATAAATAGACAAAGATACAAAAAATTTGAGGGCTTTGGCCCAAGGGTCCTCCCTAAGGGGAAGAGGGAAAATAAAGCATGAAACCAAGTAGGAGAGAAAAAAAATTGCTTGGGAGGAACGCAAGAGGAATGAAAGAGTAAGGTACTGCTGCCTTCAAGAAGACACAAAGAGAGTATATGCAAGAGCAAAGAAAGAGGAAGTTGCACAAGAAAGAAAAAGAAGAGAGAGCAGCCAAGAGAAAGCCATTTAGAGAAAAAGAAAACAGCCAAGAGAGAGCTATGTGTGGAGAAGAAAATAAAAAGGAGAGAACAAAATGTTGTCACATTTGAAAGAGATAATTAATGCGTGTATAAGAGCAAATAAAGAAAGAGTTTTTCATGTAAATTTTGCATTCTTGTGTGTAATTGTTATTTTAAATTGCTAATATTTGTAATAATATTATTTGGGAGCCAACACCGAGAGCCTATCAGCGCAGCTTATTTTGTTATCTACAGCTTATTTCCACAATTTCTTTTGTTAGGACTGATGGAAGGCCTTGGGGAAGATAGGCTAGAAATATTCGTGAATAAACACATCCCTAAATCATTTAGCAGATATGGGCCTATGTTCAGTGGCTGTGTATTGGGTTCTGGCTATTTCGTAATATTTGTAATAATATTATTTGGGAGCCAACACCGAGAGCCTAGCAGCGCAGCTTATTTTGTTATCTACAGCTTATTTCCACAATTTCTTTTGTTAGGACTGATGGAAGGCCTTGGGGAAGATAGGCTAGAAATATTCGTGAATAAACACATCCCTAAATCATTTAGCAGATATGGGCCTATGTTCAGTGGTTGTGTATTGGGTTCTGGCTATTTCGTAATATTTGTAATAATATTATTTGGGAGCCAACACCGAGAGCCTAGCAGCGCAGCTTATTTTGTTATCTACAGCTTATTTCCACAATTTCTTTTGTTAGGACTGATGGAAGGCCTTGGGGAAGATAGGCTAGAAATATTCGTGAATAAACACATCCCTAAATCATTTAGCAGATATGGGCCTATGTTCAGTGGCTGTGTATTGGGTTCTGGCTATTTCCTAATATTTGTAATAATAGTATTTGGGAGCCAACACCGAGAGCCTAGCAGCGCAGCTTATTTTGTTATCTGCAGCTTATTTTTACAATTTCTTTTGTTAGGACTGATGGAAGGCCTTGGGGAAGATAGGCTAGAAATATTCGTGAATAAACACATCCCTAAATCATTTAGCAGATATGGGCCTATGTTCAGTGGATGTGTATTGGGTTCTGGCTATTTCTTCAGTACACCATTGTTTTTACTGTTTAGAAGCTGGTTTGGTCATACCATAGACAGGGGTCATCTGGAAAGGTATATTCTATTTTTAGAAATTCTAAAAACCATTTTCTTTTGCATTTATCTGCTTGCCTTATCTAAGTATGCCCACATGGAAGTAATAAATCCGTCAAGGAGAATGTGAAATTACAAGGTGCTAAAGACTCATTTAAATTCAACCCTTAACGTGCCTAACAGGTTAGAGAATTATAGACAACTCACTTTCTTTGTACAATGACACAGAATTGCAGACTTTCCAAGTTCCGAAGTTCAAACTCAAATCGAATCAACTGACAAGTAATTGTTTGTTTCACTACTTGTATGCTGGGATGCACGGACGCGGCAAAATGGCCGCCGCACCCATGTCCGACGCGGCCCGACGCTGCGACGCACGAGGGATGCCGCTGTCCGCGCGTCGAACCGCGTCCAGTTTTTTTTTTTTTTTTTCGTTTCCTGACGCGCGCCGATTCGGATCGTATCGCCGAATATCGGTGTATTTTGGCCGGAAAAAGGAAATCGGCCAATAAAAAAAAAAAATTAAACCAAAAATACCGGTGGATATTGATACAAGATAGCCACTGTCACCGGCACAATTTCATCGGCCTTAACCCCTTTCTTCTTCTTCTTCTTCTTCTTCTTCTTTGTTGCTTCTTCGTCTTCTTCTTCCTTGTTTTTCGCAGAGCCCAGCTTTCTATTTCTTTTTATTTGATAAGTTTTGTTAAATGCCTTTCAGCGTTTGGCCCTTTGTTAACAAACACGTGAGCCACCACATTCTCCCTTTATTTTGTTTTTTGTGCCTCACTAACCAAACACGTGAGCCACATCTTCCTTCTTTCTTTCTTTTTTTCTTTTTTTTTTTAAATGGGAAGCTACACCTAATTTATTACACGCCACATATATGATATATCCTTTATTTTGTGACTAAATACGTGAGCCACTAAGCCCCCATCTTTTTTATTTATTTATTTATGAGAAGCCTCATCTATTTTAATACTTCTGTCAATAATTCAAGTTTCTAAAACTTTTGTGCACTTATTACTATCTATTAATTTTTTTATTATTATTATATGAGTTTTCTATTATTATTATATAAAAAAGCATGCTTAGCAATATATAAAAATATATAAATAAAAATATTTTTAATAATTTTTTAATCGCCGCACCCGCACCCGCACCCAAGTCCGGAAACACACCCGTGCTTCATAGCTTGAATGGCTTGTATAATTGTTGTCTAGTGGCATTCCAAAAAAGACATAGTTGGCTTCTCCATGGGTTATGCAATGTGAATTCTATTACCATATTAAGCATACCATAACCTTCTGCAAGCATAAGTGCAATTGAATAGTAACAGATAACCATAGAACATGATGACATTTGATTAAAAGCCATGCCTATGAGTCACTATTGAGTTCTACACAGTGATCATAGAAAGAAAGAAATATATAGACAAATTGGTTCCTCTGTGTCATGACAAAGATTTGAAGACATTTCTAGTTCTGAAGTACATATTTAGAGAATCAATTGACACCTCCTTAAGATGATAAATAATCAGCCAAAACTCATTAGAAACACAAACACCCAATTAAAGTTAATTTGGATGTTGCAACAAACATTATGAGCTACCTATATATTAAAAACATTTGGTAACATTCAAAACAATAAGATTCTATATTTCTTAAGAACTCAACAGCCATAACAGATTTACATGCAGTTTTTACCATCAGGTTCATCATTGTGATTAATGTCCTCTATATGCCAATGCCATTATATACAGACTCATATTAGCATAGGCAAGAAATGTGGAAATCACAGCATCTACTATCAAACATAAGAAAAACTAATATGAAAGAAATAAACAATTTAAGAGTTCATCACGGCGGACTTTCACTTGGGAACTGACCAAAGGCAAGGAGCAGTTCCGTCGGACCTGACCTTGAGATCCAGTTAGAACATTAAGGCCTGACATCTTCATCATTGCCCATGCAAAGTCCATTCGAAAGGTTGATCCATCATCTGAAGCTAAGCCCTCACCAGTTTTGCAGTCTTCTCATTAGCCATTATTAGAATTATGGTTAAGTGATTAAATTCATCATTTCCTAATAGTTTAAGCTTTTGGGACAATCGGTAATTTAACATAGTATCAAAGCAGAAGATCCTGAGTTCAATCCCTGACTTTACTCTACCTCCCATTTAAAATGTTAAATTCCCACTTGTTGGGCCCCCACTTATTAAGGGGAATTTTAGGCCCACAAGTGAGAGGGAGTATTAGAATTATGGTTAAGTGATTAAATTCACCATTTCCTAATAGCTTAAACTTTTGGGGACAATCGGTAATTTAACAGCCATCAATTGCTGATCGGCAAAAAGGAGTCTTCCTCCATTTAACAGGCTCTGATAGTAGTGAGTATTAAAACCTGCCCCGGACGATATCGAAGATGACAACGCTTGCAAATATGTCATCCCCACTGCAGTCTCACTCATTTCCAATGATGCCATGGGTGAAGAAGGCTGAGTGGTGGTCCTATGACTGTCTTGGCACCTCATTCTCATCTCAGTTAGGAAATTAGGAGCTATAGTTTGGTCTGGCTACCCTGTCACTTTGAAGTTAGAGAGGCGTCTTTGTATGAATTCACAACCAATCTTCCCAATGTTGTGTGCACCTTCAGATGACCAAGAAACCGATACAAACCCCCCCCCAAAAAAAAAAAAAAAAAGAATTGAACATCATTCGACTCCATAAAAAAAGAGGGGAAATCAGAACAGGAAGAGAGCTCGTAAGTACCTAGAAGGCTAACTGTGTCTCTTTCATCAAAACCTCTAAGGGCAAAAAGGTGAAGTGTCTGTGTTATATTATCATTGGGTCGTGGAATCTAGGCCAGTGCTTTGCGGAAATATGAATGAATGCTGTCCCTGAAAACTTCTCTCAAATCTATAAGTTCTATCACTAAAACTTTGAGAAGAAAAATAGAGAAAAGAAAGGAAAACAGAGAAGAGAGAAAAAGCTGAAAAATTCTTCAAGTATTATATCACTAAATACAATTCACAATACAATTACAATGGAGGCTACAACCTATATTTATACATACAGCGAGGGAGAGCATGAGGGAGATTGATAACTGCCTCGCACGTGCTTTAACAGATTCACACACGTGCACTACCAGAACTAACCAACTTACAGTTTAATAATATTACACACCCTGAAACAGTGCTACAACATACAAAAAATGGCCTCGTTCCTTTTAATGAGAAGTGGTGACGTTTTGTTTTAACTTTCCTTTATGTTTTTCCAGCCTTATACACGACACCGTTTTGATAGGAGTGGCCGTTGGAGCTACTTCTTCTTCCTCCTCATGATTTGAATGTGTTGGACCTCCAGTACTGCCATGGCTTTCAGTCCCTCCGGCCTGTTAACACTGTTAAGATTTAAATGTTTTATTTTATAATAATTATTGGAAGTATCTTTAGATATTTGGTAGTTTGACCGAGTCTTTAGATATTTAGTTATTTGATTTCAGCCAAATTTCATGGCTGAGAAAGTGTCTCACGTTGCTATCCTAGTTTGTAGGAGTTGCGGATAGTGCTATCCTATTTTATAGAAGTTATGGTTAATGCTAGATAAAGTATTCTGATGTATTGCCTATTTATAGGCACTTTTCTTTACCAATAAAACATTCAGCTTTACTATTCAAAACATCTCTTTTGCTTTTTTGTTTTTTCTTAACTCTGTATCAGTGGTATCAAAGCTAGTGAGAAAAGCAAGAGAGAAAGAGTCCCCAAACAGTATGGCTTCAGATTCAAATTTTGTGCAGGCGGCAATCCCACGTTTTGATGGTCACTATGACCATTGGAGTATGCTAATGGAGAATTTCCTACGGTCCAAAGAGTATTGGCCGATTGTTGAATCTGGAATTCAAGCACCAGCACCAAATACAGTCTTGACAGATGCCTAGAAAACAAAGTTGGAAGGGAGAAAGCTCAAAGATTTGAAGGCAAAAAATTACCTTTTCCAGGCAATTAATCGTCCCATCTTGGAAACAATTCTTAGCAAAGAAACTTCCAAAGATATTTGGGATTCCATGAAGAAGAAATATGAAGGCTCTGCTAGAGTAAAGCGTGCACAGCTTCAAGCTTTGAGAAGAGATTTTGAGACTCTACAAATGAAGGATGGAGAATCTGTCACCAGCTACTGTGCCAGGACTATGGAGATTAGCAACAAAATGCGCTTTCATGGTGAGAAGATGGAAGATGTCACCATTGTTGAAAAGATATTGCGTTCTCTAACACCAAAGTTTGATTATGTCGTGTGTTCCATTGAAGAATCAAAAGACATAGATGCATTTTCTCTTGATGAACTGCAGAGCTCCTTGCTGGTCCATGAACAGAAGATGAACGAAGTTCAACTTCGGAGGAGCAAGCTTTAAAGGCTTCTATCTCTACTCATTTCTCAAACTCTAGAGGAAGGGGTACAAGTAGAGGAAGGGGAGATCGAGGCAATAGAGATGGTAGCAGGCATTTCAAAGCCGATGATGGTCAATTTCAGGGCAAAGGCAGAGGACGAGATCAACATTTTGACAAATCCAAGGTAGACTGCTTTAGATGTCATAAATTTGGGCATTATCGTTCTGAATGTTATACTAGGCTACCTAAAGACAAAGAAAAGGAACCGCAATCGAATTTTGTTGAAAAGAAGGAAGTGGAAACTTTGTTAATGGCTGTTCAAGCTAATCAAGAACCTGAATCTGATGTTTGGTATGTGGATACGGGCTGTAATAACCACATGTGCGGAAGTAAGTCTTTTTTTTCTTATTTAAATGAATGCTTTCATTCTACAGTACGTTTTGGTGATTGTTCCACTGTGAAGGTGATAGGAAAGGGTGATATAGAGATAAGAACCAAGAATGGTTTTGTAGAAACAATTTCTAATGTCTTTTATGTTCCTGACTTGAAAAGCAATTTGTTAAGTGCTGGTTAATTGCAAGAAAAGGGTTATATAATCACTATTCAAAAGGGTGTTTGTGAGATTTATGATCCTACCAGAGGAGCCATTGCCGCTGTGCAAATGAGTACAAACAGGTTGTTTCCATTGAAGATTACAAGTGTGCAATCTTGTTTGGTAGCTGAAGTAAAAGATTCTTCTTGGTTGTGGCATTTTCATTATGGCCACTTGAGTTTTGGTGGATTAAAGACCCTCCAACAGAAAAATATGGTGGCAGGTCTTCCTCAGATTAGTATTCCTTCCCAAGTTTGTGAGGATCGTTCTCAATTTCCCCAAGGGAAGTCATGGCGAGCAAAAGTAGCTTTGGAGCTAATTCATTCTGATATATGTGGCCCGATAACACCATGTTCTAATGGAGGTAAAAGATACTTAATTACCTTCATTGATGATTATACACAAAAAACTTGGGTTTATTTTTTACAGGCAAAATCATAAGCTTTTTGTGCATTTAAAAGCTTCAAGGCTCGTGTGGAAAATGAAATAGTAAACACCATTAAGACCCTCCGAACAGATCGTGGTGGAGAATATTGCTCAACTGAATTTGAAGTTTTTTGTGAAGATCATGGCATTCGAAGAGAGCTGACAGCTGCTTATACACCACAACAAAATGGTGTATCAGAGAGGAAAAACAGAACCATCCTCAATATGGTGAGAAGCTTGTTGACAAGAGGGAGAATTCCAAAATCCTTTTGGCTTGAAGCTGTAAATTGGAGTATTCACATCTTGAACAGAAGTCCTACATTTGTTGTTCAAAATATGACACCAAAGGAAGCATGGAGCGGAAGGAAACCTACTGTAGATCATTTTCGGATTTTGGGTGTATTGCCTATGCCCATATTCCATATGAGAAGAGGAGGAAGCTAGATAACAAGGGAGAAAAATGCATTTTTCTTGGTGTTAGTGATAAGTCAAAAGCTTATAAACTGTACAATCCTAGCACCATGAAAATTGTCATTAGCCGTGATGTGGTGTTTGATGAAGAAGCACCTGGTCATGGAATCAAAATGGTATTAAGGAAATTATTCCAGCAAATTTTGATGATGAAGAGAAAGGGCAGCAGCCTATGGAGAATGAGCAAGAAGAGGAAGTCACTCAAAATGTTCCAATAGCTTATCAAAGCCCACTTGCAGTTAAATCACAAAGGCCTCAACGTGTTCGAAAAAGACCAACATGGATGTATGATTATGATGTAACTGGAATTGATCAATCTGAAGACCCACTCACGCACTTTGCTCTGTTTTCAGATTGTGATCCTACCAATTTTGAAGCGGTTGTCACAAAACCAAAATGTAGAAAGGCTATGGATGCTGATATTACAGCCATTGAAAGAAATGATACATGGGAGCTATGTGATCTTCCAAAAGGGCGGAAGACAATTGGTGTAAAGTGGGTTAACAAGACAAAACTGAAGGAGAATGATGAGGTTGACAAGCACAAGGCACGTTTGGTAGCTAAGGGCTACAAGCAAGAGTTTGGTGTTGATTGTAAAGAAGTTTTTGCTCCGGTTGCAAGGCATGATACAATCAGATTGGTGATTGCTATGGCAGCTCAAAACTCATGGCCTATCTTCCAGTTGGACGTGAAATCAGCATTCCTCCATGGAGATTTGAAAGAAGAGGTATTTATCGATCAACCACCTGGTTATGTAAAACTTGACAATGAGCATAAAGTGTATAAGTTAAAGAAAGCTCTATATGGATTAAAACAAGCTCCACGGGCTTGGTATAATCGTATAGAAACTTATTTTATGAAGGAAGGATTTCAAAAATGTCCTTATGAATATACACTTTTTATAAAAATTGAAGATGGAGGAAAGATTCTCATTGTTTGCTTATATGTAGATGATCTAATCTATACTAGAAATAATACAGCCATGTTTGAAAGCTTTAAGAAATCTATGATGGTTGAATTTGAAATATCTGATCTTGGTATGTTGCATTACTTCCTTGGCATAGAAGTAGTGCAATCAGCTAATGGGATCTTTATTTCTCAAAAGAAGTATGTGTAAGATGTTTTGGATAGGTTTCAAATGAAGGATTGCAATCCTGTAAGCACTCTAATTGAGTTTGGCTTGAAGCTAAACAAAGATCATGAAGGTAAGAAGGTGGACAGTATAATTTACAAGCAAATTGTTGGCAGTTTGATGTATTTAACTACAACAAGGCCAGACATAATGTATTCTGTGAGTTTAATAAGTAGATATATAGAGAATCCAACAGAAATACACTTGTTAGCTGCCAAGAGAATCCTTCGTTACTTGCAAGGAACTAGAGGTTTTGGGCTGCTCTACAAGAAGGGAGAAAAGTTAGAATTGTTTGGGTTTACTGATAGTGATTATGCAGGAGATCAAGATGATAGAAGGAGCACTTCGGGCTATGTTTTTATGTTGGGCACAGGGGCTGTATCGTGGTCTTCTAAGAAGCAACCAATTGTCTCCTTGTCAACTACAGAAGCTGAATTTATTGCTACAACAACTTGTGCTTGTCAAGCTATCTAGTTGAGAAGAATTCTTGAAGAGCTACAGTTCCAGCAAGTTGAAGCTACTACA
Source organism: Quercus ilex subsp. ballota (assembly GCA_032727855.1). Lineage (NCBI taxonomy): Eukaryota > Viridiplantae > Streptophyta > Magnoliopsida > Fagales > Fagaceae > Quercus > Quercus ilex. The sequence continues at coordinate 82,171,347 of CM064911.1, forward strand.
GTTTTTTGTGACAACAACTCAGCAATCAAACTCTCTAAGAATCTTGTGCTACACAGAAGAAGCAAACACATTGATGTGAAATATTATTTTTTAAGAGACCTCAGCAATGATGGAACAATCAAACCGGTTCATTGTCGAAGTGAAGACCAGGTTGCAAATATACAGACCAAGCCTCTCGAGTTGGCTACATTTGTGAAGTTGTGTGGTCTACTTGGAGTGTGTTCACATGCAGCTGCAAAGGAAGACTTTGTAGAGGGTTGATCTTTTTTTTAAAACTGATTTCTGCAGATTTCAGTTTAAGGGAGGGTGTTAAGATTTAAATGTTTTATTTTATAATAATTATTGGAAGTATCTTTAGATATTTGGTAGTTTGACCGAGTCTTTAGATATTTGGTTATTTGATTTCAGCCAAATTTCATGGCTGAGAAAGTGTCTCACGTTGCTATCCTAGTTTGTAGGAGTTGCGGATAGTGCTATCCTATTTTATAGAAGTTATGGTTAATACTAGATAAAGTATTTTGATGTATTGCCTATTTATAGGCACTTTTCTTTATCAATAAAACATTTAGCTTTACTATTCAACACGTCTCTTTTGCTTTTTTGTTTTTTCTTAACTCTGTATCAAACACTGGATAGAAAAAGCCACCAGCCTGTGATGTCAAGTATATAAGATTACATCAGAGAACTCCAATAAAAAGAACTGTTCTTTAATGTTAGTTTTACTCTTTTAAACCCTTTAGTGAAAGGACCCTTAAGATTAACAAAACATCTTACATGGGAAAAAACACATAAAGATTCAGGATCAAGAACAGACCAGCATAATGGCATCTCTAGTGGCAATAGAAACAATATCAGCACTTGAAACTACCCCTGGGCAAGCCTTTTCAAGCTCCTCCTTGATGGAATCAATTTTATCAAAACCCTTAAATGTCTGATTGGGTATGGCCTGCTTTTCTATGGAATAGCTTTTGTTACCATTGCTGTCATCCAAGAGGACCGATGCATCACAACCTTGATAAAGAAAATCCCACAAAAAATAATGACCAAAAAAATTAATACTTTTGAATAAATGGTAAGAAATCGATACTCCCAAACATCAGAACATATAATTTGATATCTTGATAAATCTTTAATTACAAAACTTGAAATGCATACTAAGAACCACACTACTCACAAGAATATCAATACAAAAATTCACAAAGCCCACATAATTCAGAATCAAAAATCACTTTGTGGGCTATATAGCGAGCAACATAAAGAAAATAAAACACCCACATCAGAAACAAGACAAGACACAAATGGGAAAGATAGACCCAATTTTAAGCCGAATATGAGACACAAAAACAAGAACCATATTGTCAAACCAGCATCAAAACAAGAATATGTAGTCAATAAAATGACCAAGAATAGCTCAAAATTAAGAACCATAAGAGAAAAATACAAGCCCATAATCTTAGGGTCCGTTTGGATACAGCTGAAAACTGAAAACTAAAACTAAAAACTGAAAAATACTATAGCAAAACATGGGTACTGTAGCGCAGCTAAAAATATAAAAAGAATTGCGTTTTACTGTAGCTTAGCTGAAAACCCTTTTTTTTTTCTCTCTCTCTCTCTCTCTGCTATTCACTCCTCCCCAACCGAAGAAGAGAGTTCCGCGCCCACCAGAGACCCAGAAACATCACCCAGTCCGACACCGGCAAAGACAAACGAATCCCACTGTGCATGGTAAGTTTTCTCAAATTTTTTTTTTGGTTGTTTTCCATCCTATCTTGTTCGAATTTCAGTTCTTGTAAATGGGTTTCTTTTCATTAGCTAAAATTTACTTCATTTGATTTGATAGAATGCAAGTTTAGTAGAAACGTCACCCAGTCCGACGCCGGCAAAGACAAATGAATCCCACTGTGCACGGTAAGTTTTCTCAAATTTTTTTTCGTTGTTTTCCATCCTGTCTTGTTTGAATTTCAGTTCTTGTAAATGGGTTTCTTTTCATTAGTTGAAATTTACTTCATTTGATTTGATAGAATGCAAGTTTAGTCCTCTCTATTCATTTGCTGGAATTTCAGTTCTTGTTAATGGGTTCATTTGATTTATTTTTTACAAAGTTTTGGATCTTGTTAATGGGTTAATGGTTTTCATTTAAATCAGATTCTTGCTCCTATGCACTTATTTCTTCCATAAGATTGGGTGAAGGGTGAGCTGTAGCATGAACATTTTAGAGTTAAGAACTTGGAAGTCTTGCCTTTTAGCTACTTTAGGTTACCTAAAAGTTTTGGTGGATGAAATAGGATGGGTTTGATTTTTTTTTTTTAGCATTAATTTTTCTGGGAATGCTAGGATTATCACCCGACCGGGTTTTGCTAGGATTTTTTTTTTCTTAAAACTATATTCATTTAGTGTAAACAGTAACCATTGCTCTGTGGGAATCAGATTTGCCTAGTGTGTGGCATGCTGTGCTAGGTGGCATGTTGTGCTACTGCACTGGGTGGCATGCTGTGCTGCACCAGTGTGGCAGCTGATGCTGCATCACCTGGTGCACTAGCTGCTGCACTAGGCAAGCTGAGCTGCACTGGTAACTCAACTTTTTTCAAACTAATTACTTGAATTGAACTCATCACACATTGCTTGGGTAGATGACAAGTGGTACTTGGCATAGCACCAAGGTTCAACTTCTTGTAGACCCATTGATCAGTTTATAATTATAATTTTCATTAGTATGTTACTTACACTTTTATGAATTAGGTGTTTTACATAATTAAGGGTAAATTGCACCAACCTCTCTTGCTACATTATTGAAATGACACTCACTCAACAAATAACTTCATGCTCTCTAACACTTTTAATTTCCTATGAGAATATTCTATTTAAAAAAAATATTTCTACTAATTTGTACAAATCTCAAAGGGGAATGTCATTTATACAAACTAAAAGGGAGCAGTGACATTTTTTCCTTAGTTTTGGTAGGATTTTTTTTTTATTTTTATTTTTATAAACTATGTACTTTAAACTGTAAACAGTAACCAATGCTCTGTGGGAATCAGATTTGCCCAGTGTGTGGCATGCTGTGCTGGGTGGCATGCTGTGCTACTGCACTGGGTGGCATGCTATGCTGCACCAGTGTGGCAGCTGATGCTGCATCACCTGGTGCATTAGCTGCTGCACTATGAGGCAAGCTGAGCTACACTGGTGTAGCAGCTGGTGCTGTATTTTATATCTGCTGTGAGACCCCTCCACTCCACTAGAATAATTAACTGCTGTGATGTTCATCAATCACATGAGTTGTATCAGACTTTTTTTACTTTATTTTTTAGCTGAAACAGAAACCTTGGCCTTTTTTGATTTTTTTTTCCAGAGTATTGAAATACCATGGTCACATCATTGCTGCAATGATTGTACTCTACTCGATTTGTGTGTGTGTGATCATATTTCACAAAGATTGCATTTATATTTTAACATTATAGGAAACATGCACTATCGTTCTTTATTCCACTTTTCAGTTAAAAATACTCCTTTTATGCTCAAGTTGTCCTTTTGTTTTTATGGCACCAACCTGGTTTACGGTTCACAAATTGAAGCCAACGTAATATCTACTGCCAAGAACTACGAATGTCGGAAACAAGTAACTATCTCTCCAGTTCTGATGGCATTTTTGTGACGTTGAGAACTGCAAAATTAGGACGTCCCTGAAACTTCATACATTTGGTAGGAGGTTTTATAGTTGTCGCTATTGGTCACCAGTAAGTACCATATCCAAGTATTGGCAAAATATTTGTGTTGTGCATTAAAGAACCAATGAGTTGTATTCCTGTTTCTGTGTTGTATTGTATTGTGCAGGATGATGACCGTGCATGTAATTTCTTCAAGTGGTTAGACCTCAACATTTGTTGTCCGCGTGGCGCAGCAGTAGCACCTATAGTTATTGCCAAATTCAACCGATTGGAGCATGCGGTGGGAGTTGCCAATGAAGAGTTGAAGCAAGCACACGCCCTGACAACCGTAGCATTGGAAAGGGAGCGAGTTGCAAAACGAAAGTTTGAAAGAGCCAAGGCTGCACGCATGATCTCTGAAGAGAAAGCAAAGAAGTTGATAATATCTCTAGTAGTCTTGGGGGCCATGTTTCTAGTATTGCTTATCTTATCTACTAGGTCTGGGGAAGTCAAAATCAGGCAGATGTGTCTGCCCTAATGGGATGTAATTGTATGTACTAACTGCAAGTTGTATTAGTACATTTGTTTTGTATGTTAATCATACTATTGCAATTTAGTTTATGATATGTATGTAATTGTACTGTTGAAAACAATGTGGAGACGTTTGATGGAGATAATGTTATTGCTAAGTTTAAAGAAGATTTGAAATTCTGTTGTTGTATATGTGTGTCTATATATATATACACACAATTTGCCAGCCATTGATAGATTGAGTTCTTGGTGTCTTAAAAAAAATGAGCCAAGATTTTGTGTGTGTGTGTGTTTTTTTTTTTTTTTTTTTTTTTTATATCTGCTGTGAGCGAAACTTTTCAAGTATGTTGGATGGTTATTGCTAAAGCACATTGGACCAACTTTTGGGCTTATAGGAGTTGAAGCCGATTATCAATCTATAAGAGTAACGGACTAACTATATCATTCAAAGCTTCTCATGTAGTTAAGCATGCAAAACTGTGTCGCATAGAAATTTTAAGTGCTGCATTTTCAAGCAATTACACAAATGTTTCACAAATAGTACTCATCTGGACAAAGCCATATCCTTTGCAATGTCCAGTTTCATCAACAGGCAACTGCACTAGCTCCACTTGACCAAATGCTTCAAAAACCTGTTCAAAATAAAAGCAATGGATCAACAGAATTTAGTAAAGAATAAACATATCAAGAATCCAAAAAGAAGTAACAATCTGATACAGACACTAGATGCAGGTCCCAGATCACATGGCTAGATGTTGAAAGCCCGTGTCAGCCCAACTGATTAAAAAATCCTATTTAATTTAGGGATACAATTATAATTACTTATATTGTAATTTGGTTATTTACTTTCCAACTTAGTTAAGGTATTTATTTTATATTCTTTCTAGATTAGTAGAATTATTTTTATTAGTCAAAATAATTTCCTTTCAGTGTTAAGTTGGTTAGTTTAAATGGACACCTTGAGTTCAGCATTATTGACAATTGGCTTGCTTAGTAAAATTTCTTTTGGAACATTTCCAATGGTTGGTGCTGACTCCAGCCAACACTAGGTGCCGACTCCTAGTTTTTTTACATTTTCTTCTTTGTTTCTTTTATTGTGATTTTTTTTCAGTGTTTTTTATGCATCAAATTTGGTATCAGAGCTAGGTTGTTCTGTCTTAATGACAAGGCATGATAACCATAACATAAGAAAAATAAATCAAGAAAATCAGTGAGAAGACTAAAGGGTATCTTTATAGCTGAAAAATCCTCTCACACTCAACTATAAATTAAGAATTTATCAAAAAAATGTAAAAATAACAACAAAAGCATATGATTGTAACAGGTTAAAATATCCCACACAGGTTTACCACATTGCAACCTGCCTTAAGGTTAGTCCAATCAATCAACTCCAATAACTTTCGCATTATAATAATCCTATGGAATGACTGCAAACAAATTATGCTTACCCGACGAAGATCAGATTCAGTTATGTTGTAATGCAGATTCCCAACATACAGCCTTCTGGCCCCTCTCCACGCAAGCCCCACACCTTTTTCTTTCCCTCTGTCTTCTCATCCATATGATCCTAACTAAAAAAAAAAATTATTTTATTTTTTACTTAGAGTAGAATGACAGAACAAGATAAATGAAACTGATTCAGAAAGTTTTATGATTCTGCTGCATTAAAAATTCTGCTGCATTCAAAATTCTACTGCATTCAAAATTCTGCATTAAAAATTCTGCATCATTAAAAATTCTGCTGCATTCAAAATTCTGCATTACAAATTCTGCATTAAAAATTCTGCTGCATTCAAAATTCTGCATTAACAATTCTGCTGCATTAAAAATTCTGCTGCATTAATAATTTCTAATATTTCAGCATTTCAACATTTCCATATAGGATAAATCAGCATACATCATACAGCTACTACAAATGTCAGCATTCAGCCCATGCAAACATTGACAAAATGGTTTACAACAAAAAAACCAAGTTATGCTTAACAACAAACCAAGTTTTGTGAGCTATTATTTCTGCTTGACAACAAAAAAAGTACCATAACACAAAATTGTATTACATTAAAGTTTGTGCACCATCAGTTATGGTCCATACATATCGATGTTGTGATATTATTCCGAACCTCTTTCATCTCATTTGAATCCAAGTAAGAGGCCACAGCTGCCACTCCATCGTAATGACCTCCCTCACTACCTCCATATGTGCCCTATGCAGAACGGGAATGTGGAATGTCATTGTCGTCAAAGGATATAATGAAGTTGTGCAAAACCATTGTAGCAATAATGATGTAATTTTGAGTGCATATATGGAACACTGGCATACATCTCAAAATTTTCCATCGATTCTTCCAAACTCCAAACATTCGTTCTATGACTGAACGAAGTGAGGAATGGAGATAATTAAATCTCTCCTCTGGACGATGTAGCTGTGAACCTGGCTGAAAATCAGGGATGTGGTACTGCTCCCCCTTATATGGGGCAAGGAACCCTGGCTTCATCGGATACCCTGAATCAACAAGATAATATTTTCCTGCAAACGAACACATTTATTATATTAGCATTTTCACTACATAATACATACTTTAATACTATCATTAAACTACATAGTTACAAATCAGGTGGAGGTTTTAGGAAGTTGTCACTCTCATTGTTAAGGACATTTAAAAAGATCCTGGTGTCGTGTGCTGATCCTTCCCATCCCACACACGCGAATGTGAATTTCATGCCAAAATCACATGTGCACATGCAGTTTATTGTTGTGGCTCCTTTCCTTCCTCTATATGGGTGTTGCTCCTCTTCTGGTAAGACCACGGGGGTGTGAACCCCATCAATCGCTCCAATGCAACCCTAACATTTGCCACAAAAATGCCATGTGAAAATGAAACACGTGGTATGACCATAAAGATAATAGGAATACAATCAAGTCAAGATACGAAATTGACAAAGTACTATGAAATGTGGCCAATATCGATATGACCCCTGGATATGTGATGGCACGGTACGAAATGTAGGATCAGCAGGCTTGATAATGTCTAGTGCCATAACCGTGGCTAACAATTTAATTATGGTGCCCATATGTCGACTCACTGTCTCACCGGAATGTTGAAATCTATCTTGCATCATTCTGTTACTCGTGGCATTACCAAGTAGCACCAATGCCATTGCCACTGACTCCTCCAAGCAAACACTCTTGGTACCGTCATACCCATACCGAGTGCGCAATGTATTACACAATTGTCAAAACACATGGCTTGACATTCTAAACATATTGTGACATTTCTTCTCATTTCCATTTAATGTATATTGTACCCATTCATACCCTGTTTGTATATTTGTATACATTGGTACTTTGGTCATATACGTCTCTATGTAAGCTACGACACTTGCACAACCAGCTATATATGCTGCAAGTACAATGTCATCGCTAATGTCAAAGTCTTCGTCCCTGCATATGTTACAAACTTTAATTGCATGTACATAATCTGGAGTGATACAATAATATGTACGCTAAAAACAAGTTATTTCCTTTAAAAACTTACTGGTGCTGGGAATCAGATGTGTCGATTAGCAAATCCATCCTTTTGAATACCTTAAGACTTCTTTCTTTTTATGTCTGTGGAAAGCCAATACACACATATTCAACACTCACCTAGAGAATATAATAGGTAGAACAACAACATCTAGTGGCAACATTCATTGTTCACGGGCTGTGTGAACAGTACTCAATAAGGCAATGTGTATAATAGCTGTGAGCTTGTGAGTATTTATACTATAACTAAAGTAAAAATGTGGAGATTACTGTCAAATTTGGTTATCATATCTCTACTTCCTCTTCTACTTCCATAAATGCCTATTGTTATTTTTTGTTGGCTAAAAGAGGAAAGTTCAGTTTGCAAGAAGAGCAAACCATCATTCGCCATCACTCACCTCTTGTTTTGTATATATTTAAAACTACTGCTATAAAAGATGTACATGCAATTCCTTTTTTTTTTTTTTTTTTTTTTTTTTTTAAAAAAAAGACAAAATGGTACTGTTCACGGGCTATGTGAACAGTACTCGATAAGGCAATGTGTATAATAGCTGTGAGCTTGTGAGTATTTATACTATAACTAAAATAAAAATGTGGAGATTACTGTCAAATTTGGTTATCATATCTCTACTTCCTCTTCTACTTTCATAAATGCCTATTGTTATTTTTTGTTGGCTAAAAGAGGAAAGTTCAGTTTGCAGGAAGAGCAAACCATCATTCACCATCATTCACCTCTTGTTGTTTTGTATCTATTTAAAACTACTGCTATAAAAGATGTACATGCAATTCCTTATTTTTAAAAAAAAAAAAAAAAAGACAAAACGGTACTGCTCACGGGCTGTGTACACAGTACTCGATAAGGCAATGTGTATAATAGCTGTGAGCTTGTGAGTATTTATACTATAACTAAAGTAAAAATGTGGAGATTACTGTCAAATTTGGTTATCATATCTCTAATTCCTCTTCTACTTTCATAAATGCCTATTGTTATTTTTTGTTGGCTAAAAGAGGAAAGTTCAGTTTGCAGGAAGAGCAAACCATCATTCACCTCTTGTTGTTTTGTATCTATTTAAAACTACTGCTATAAAAGATGTACATGCAATTCCTTATAAATAAAAAATAAATAAAAAAAGACAAAATGGTACTGTTCACGGGCTGTGTGAACAGTACCTTTTAAGTTCCTATGTGCTTTTGTACCCAACAAGGAAAAAAAAAAAAAAAAAAAAAAAAGAAAAAAAAAAGAGGCAAAGTTCACTGCAATTTATTTCAGGCAAAGTTAGATATTTCATATCAATATCTTTTCAGTTTTCACTACAAAGTACTACTTTTTGTGTTGGTGGACAATTTTCTACTTCCATTAGAAGCAGAACTTTAAAACCATTGCATATGTACAAATTTTACTCTAGCATGCGCAAAAGCATTTGGTAGGAATTTTATTAAGGTCTGTGACTTTGATACTGCAGTGGATTCTCATGTTGAGAGACAATTGGGGAGGAAAGTATAGATAAAAGAATAAAATAAAGGAGAGAACACAGACCTTGCTTTTATGAGTTTAGGCAGAATATTTGCATTACCAAAAGCAGGTTAAAGGGTAAGAGTTCCAAGAAATGAAGGAGCTACAATGGCATTGCCACTACGGTTTGTGTCAGCCTTCCAGCATGTGATTAATTGAAGATGAACAAGATGGAAAAGGTTGCTGGTGGAGTTAATAGAACCGTAGAGACAGCTACTATTCAGGTAAAGGCCAATCACATGGCCCGTGAACTCATCACACTCTACCCCATCCCATGAGCAGCAGTTGTTGTTGTTTCCTTCTAATGTCCATGATGCAACCTTGGGATAAGCCCACGGTTCAGAAGAAGCGGACTTGTTGATGACAAAACTATCCTTAAATTGCAACAAGTAAGACCTTTCATCACCACGGCAAAGAGGATGCACAGAAGAAAACGAGCTTGTGGCTATAAGATGAAATGTTGAGAGAAAAGAAAGCAAGTACACAAATTTTAAATGATACAAAGAGGACGCCATAACTGATGTCTAAATTAAGGCCAATACCTACAGCTTAGGGGTACAAAGAAATGGAATTAATATATTTACGAACCTAACACTTTTTTGGCTTAATGCCGACATGTACAAGGAATACAGTTTTAGCTTTTTGTTTGATAAGTTTTTGAGTAATTGAACTAATTACTCATTCTACCCAGTTTCAAGAATACAAACGCAAATACAAACAGCTGTGATAAGGAATACATTTTTCATGATTTAAACTCCATCAAAGCTGCTGCACAAACTTGGATAGTTAACAAAACACACACACACACACACACACACACACACACACACACACACACTCAGGACTAACAATCCGCAAGCATCACTATGTATTTGAGTTAATCATCTAATAGGTAGAGGTAAAATTAAGTATGATATATACTTAATTTATTATGATACCCCTTCCAAAAAACACACAGCACCAGAAAGTTTAAATTTGAAAAGTAAATAAATTTGAAATGACTTCCATCATTAATAAACATTGGAAATAAAAAACAATTGAAAATTCCCCTATGATTTCTCACCACCAAGTCTATCTTTGACATAAGCTTGGAAAGTGCTCACCAAAAATGAATTCTCACCAAAATATAAAAATAATCCTATCAGTGTAAACAGTAAATATTTCAAAAAATAATTTCAGGCAGTTTTATATTCAAACTATGGGGTAGAAATTGATGCAATTAGAACTATGGTTTAATTAGTGACAAATAACGTGGGTACATATGACAATTATAAACACTAGCATAAGAAAAAGGAGCAAGTAAGCATATAGAAGATGACAAGTAATTAGTAACCATTGTTTTACATACACACTCATGGCAAGCATATAGTTTATGCCAATACAAAAAAGAAAAAATAAAAGAAAAGACTGCAAGAGGTACATAAAGATAATCCGATCACTACAATACTAAGAGGTACATAAAAATAAGCAATCCGGGCTGTAGACAAGCCCCTTTCCTTCAAAGAACATGAAATTGAAGGTTCAATTCGTACTGCTTCTCTAGCCACCTTAGCTAGACCTCCTTCCTCTCAACATTAGCTGCGAACATGTTCCTACCGTCTACGTTATTCATGAAGAAGAAGGTGCTGAACATATGAAGGCGATCACCCGCATGCACCCTAGGAAGACTCAACATCATGTCCATTATTGCTTGCATCTCATTAGCTGCTGCGGTGTGAAATGGTGTATCATGAGTACTAACACTTCTACTTTCAACAATAACGTCTGACATGCTCTTCAAAGAGTCAGACATGTCTTGAATGGTTGAACGCTTCTTTCTTGGTTTCTTTCAAATTCCTCTAAAAAAGTTGGACACCACTTGCCAAGCCTTTCCCCTTATTCACTGTCGGTCTTGCTCTGGACGATGCTGGGCCTTCAACATCCATTGGGTCAACTGAGTTCGCAGAGGGTTCACATTGGGGGTCAACAAATTCGTTGCTATCAGTGGAATCCCCAGACCCTTCAGATAATTCAATTGGTATTTCACCACTCGGGCAGAATGCATTTTTTCCCGTTGCAACCGTGCCTTCATACATGATTTCCATGGATTTAATATTCAGCAAAGGTTTGTTTTTAAAGGTTAACGCCTTGGGACATGCCTACACGTGGACAACCGGTAGTTAGAACACAATATTAGTTGTAGATAATAGAGTTTTTTCACAATTATGTAAAGTGAACTAACCTGAATCTTTTGGGTCCACCACTCATCATCGGCCTACATAACCCCAGTTACAGGATCATAACCCAACCCAGTCTCACCAAAACACTCATTCCAAGCCTTCCATCGCGTTTTCAGATGATCCCATTTGTTTTTATACTGCGCGTGAGTCACGACTTTTCCCATTTCAGCCAACTGCTCAATCACTGCATCAACCCCTTCCTTTCTCAAAAATCCTTGATGCTTCTTGCCGTCTAGGACTTGAGCAGCAAAAAAATCACAAAAAGCTTTTACTTCGCTAGGATCTTTCCACCCAATTCTCTCTTCATTACCATCAGCCTTCGATTTTCCCTTACTCATATTTGCTACAACTTCCTTCTATACTCATTCAGGCATTTCAACGAATAGTTTGTATGCATATCAGTTTTTAGTTACGCATGAGTCATGGAAAATGCAAAGTAAACTCACATATATGGTCCCAATACGTCTACACTTGGTGAGAAACACCCAAAATAAAATGAAGCAGAGAGAAACCTACATACTAATGTCATGGAAAACATAAAAATAACACAAACGTTGAACTAAAATTACAAACAATTTTTGTACAAAACCACAGATTGAAGTGTGTTCATGGAAAACAAAATAACCAGACACCAATAGATCAAAAGGTATGAAACGTCTGGCAGAACAGTACCCGTTTGTGCAGAGATTTCCTGTGGCGGCCACGACGTCCTAAGCGGAGAGCAGCTATACTTGAGCGAAGCACGAAGGAATGGGTTCTCTTGTTCTCTGTGGGAGCATTTTTACCATGTTTCAGTGTGACTGTTGATGATTTATTGCGGGATGGTGGGTAGGTGCCTCTCATTGAAGACAAGGAGAACGGGGCATTGATGAAAATTAACTCCATCTATGTACGGTTGATGAGAGGAAGAAAGGAATCGCTCAAGAGTTACCGTTGGAGATCACGTTTTTGTTTTGGTCACTCTGCTTCAGCAAGTGCAGAGAGTTTGTGAACCATAGTGGTTCAACCCCTTTTGTGAACGTAGCATTTTGTGTTTTGAGAACGCACAAACGTTAATGAAACGGTGCGTTGTGCTCTTTCCAATTTGCGTTTCAGCGTTTTCTTTTGGGCGTTAAAGTTTGGCTACTGTAGCTGGGTCCCACGGAAGAGGAAAACGTAGATGTCAAACGTGCTACTCTAACGCGCCAGCCAAACGATCTCTTAACCAGTACAGAACCAAAAGAATCAAAATAACGAAGACCCATTAAGCAAGAAATAGAAAAGAATCAAATAAAAGGAGCAAACTTGTATGTATTACCTCAATGAAACAGTCATGGAAGAAAAGGCGCAGTATATAGCTGCAGAGATATTGCTTTGCTCAGAGTAGAAGCGAGCCATTGTTGTCCTCACAATGGACTCTGTCTGTGGACAAGTTTCAGAGTAGAAGTTGAATCTTAAGCCGGAGATATCATCATTTGAAGAAGCCGATGGTGCAGGGGAGGGAGCAAAGGTGAGGTTGTAACCTCTTGATAACAGAATAGAGATTGAAAGGAACACAAATAAACAAATGGTCACAGGACCTGCCATTTTTCCGTCTCTTCAAGGTGAGAGAGAGAGGAACGTTAGAGAGAGAGAGAGGGGAACAGTACAGTGAGAAAGAGCGGGAAAAGAGTAACTACGGAAGTTGGATTTGGGAATGAAATGAAATAAATGCCACACGCCAAGCCTTTATAAAGGAATTTGGGGAGGGAATGACGAATTTGAGCTCAAAAGTATTTGTCAAAAATTCTATGTTTGCATTCTCATCCGTTCATTCTATGTTTACATTTTTTACCCTCGATTTCATTTAATCAAAGTGTGTTAAATTGAAATTAAAAATATTGTGCACTTACCTACCCTTTGGTCAAAGGCAAATTTCTTGAATGAAGTTTAAATTCATGCTTTATCTCATGAATTTTGATGTAAAGCATTGGTGAGCTGCAACTAAAAAAACAAGATTCATCATTTTTTTTCTCCCGTTTTTAGTTGTAATTTGTATATAAATTTTGGGGGGGGAGGGGGGGGGGGGGGGAGAGTGATTGTTCAGATATATTTTTAAAAATTTCCTTAAAAAATTAGCAATATATATATATATATATATGTATGTATGTATGTATATGTCTAGTGTGTTTGGATGACATGATTTGGGCATTTGGATTTGGATTAGGGTGATTAAAATCCAAATTGTTTGGAAAGTTTAAAAAATGTCAAGTATTTGGATTTAACAAATCCACCAAGAATTTTAAACCTTTAAAATGCTTAGATTTGAAATATACTCTTAAAGTCAATAGATTTCAAATCTATTAATTTAAAATCCAAATCCAAGTTCCCAAATGCAACCGTCAATAATTCTAGGGTTGCATTCTCATCCCTTGATTTTTGGTGGAAAATACATTTTCCCCTTTTTTACCAAAAAGTAAAAAAATAAATATTTTCCCCCCTCTACTTACCTACATTTTGGTTAAAGGTAGATTTCTAGAAATATCCTCCTTAAGTTTAAATTCATGCTTTATCTCATGAATTTTGATGTAAAGCATTGGAGAGGTGCGACTAAAAAACCAAGATTCAACATTTTTTCTCTCTTTTTTAATTGTGATTTATGTGTATATTTTGAGGGGAGAGGGGTTGTTAAGATATATTTAAAAAATATTTCTAAAAAAAGAATTAACAAAAAATATTTTTATTTCTTTATTTATAAAATAACAACATCTTATTAAATAAGGTTAATAAGCAACCAAATCTTAGCAGAGCATATTGCGATAGTAAGTAACTATTATAATAAAATAAATGATATTGAGCACTTCTGTTTGGAAAATTAAATATTCTTCTAAAAAAAATTGAATAATATGTAGCTTAGTCTTCAATTTAAATCCACTTGTTTACACACCAAATTGAATTAGTCTATAATGTGCTCTTTCTACTAACTATGGTTAGACTATACTAAAAAGAATCTTTTAAAATTCTAGAATATTTCATTATTAATATTAAAGGAAGGGGGGAGTGTTATTTTCTTCAAATCTCAAGGGGAATAGTGCTTTTTTCCTTCAGGTTTAGGCACGAGCAGAATCATAGCGTGAAAGGGGACGACTACCCTCCGACTCATCCTAAAATATCTTACATGTACTAGTATTAGAAATGTCTTCAATTCTTTGCCCTTCATGACTTTATGAAGGAAAAAAAAAAAAAAAAAAAAAAAGACACACACACACACACACAAAAGTGGGTAAAAAAGCTTGCTAACCCAAATTTTCTCAAGAATTTTGTCTCGCCTTTATGCTTTTCACCCTTCACACACTTATTTAGAAAAATAAAAATAAGAGCAATGTTATAAACACAATAGTTTTGATAACAAATTTTACAACTGTTAAGTAGGCATATTATTTTTTATTCTTATATGGGCCCCAACATTAACACTACTTTATCATCCACCATTGACAACCTACCACTTCATTCAAGTATAATATTTGTTGTAAATCTTGGTATATCTCAAGATTTATTGTAAAAATAATCATTAAAAAAATATTTAAAGAATAGAACTCCTAGAATTTATTACTGCTTTTTATTTATTTTATTTTTCATAAAATTTCAATTGATGGTCCTACATTGTATATGTGGGGGGTGAAAGCCCAACATTATGTATTGGGCCTACGACCCTATTTGAATATTACTGTGTGTCCGAAGAAAGGAAAATGTTTGAAAAGGAGTCCATGTGGAAGAAATATACCTGGAAATGAATAAGGAGTATAGTCCGAAGAGATTACCAGTGGTCCGAAGAGGTCATTCTCCTCGGATGCAAAGAGTCTTGGTCAAACAGATACCTGAGAGGTTCAAGCAACCCTTCTAACGATTTCAATGATAAAGATAAGCTTCAGGCACGTATGGAGATGATAGGAACTGAGAAATATCTAGAAGACAAGTTGCAACCACCACATTAAATGCATTGCAGCTACTTTTCTGGCCGCATTAATGTGGAGAAGACCCCTGAATAGTACAATCTCAGCTGCTACCACTCACAGAGAGCTAAAGAGGAGACTTGATGTGACATGTACTCAAGTGGATGCTTAGATGAAGAACAAATGGAAGATGAAGATGATGGGAGAGGGTGCTATATAAAGAGAAGAGGCCTCTGATAATAGGGATCGAAGAAAAAAGGAAGAAACAGAAAAAAATAACTTTATTGTAGATCTAAGAGTTGTAATCACCTTTCATTTAATAATACACCTCTTTGGACACCCATTTGCTAAGTTTTTTAGTGTGTTTCTACGTTAATACATCCGCTAATACCATAGTTAACTATTGCTTAATACACAACCAGCCCAGCTCTTTCACCCACTCTCTACAAATTCATTGTTTTGCATTCGTTAGGCTCATAATCCAAACCTTTTGGGCTTGGGCTACAAAAACAGACCCTACAATTGGCGCCGTCTGTGGGAAGAGCTTGAGGGAAAGTAGAAGAAACAGTTGATAATGGCTGAACCAGGACAACAATTAGCAGAATCTAAGGCATCCCAACACGTAGACCCTTTTCTTAATTTGGAGCGGAGACAAGATCGTGAAGGTAGCGTGCACACTACGCATACTAATCGAAGCCAGCCACATGGTGGAAGTCACGTGTCTCATACAGAGAAGAGCCAGAATTTGCAACTAGAAATTGAAAAGCTAAAAAGGGAGCTATGCCATGCAAAGAGGAAACAGATTTCTTCGTACTCAGATAAAGATTCCGATGACGAATAGGACGTCATTTACAAGCAGAAATCTCAAACACCAGTTAGTGAATCTTTTTCCTACGAAGAAGAGCATCATCATAAGAGGCAACCTCAAAGCCCATCACGTGGAGGCATAGGGAATGATGCTATGAGCAGGGTTTTGAATCAAATCTCTAGGTCACCTTTTACACGCAGGATTGAAGAAGCGAGGCTTCCTTGGTGTTTCAACCAGCTGACGTTCACCATCTATAATGGTAAAACGAACCCTGTGGAACATGTAAGCCACTTTAATCAAAGGATGGCTGTCTACTCCAGAGATGAGGCTCTGATGTGCAAGGTCTTCCCTTCCAGTCTTGGATCGATTGCGATAAGGTGGTTTGACAGCCTGGAAGCAAACTCCATCAATTCCTTCACAGAGCTCACTCAAGCATTTGGTTCCCGTTTTGTCACGTGCCGAAGAGTGGCTAGGCCCTTATCTTCACTGCTATCCTTGAGCATGCAGGAGGGCGAGACCTTGAAGATGTATTCAGATAGGTACTGAGAGATGTTTAATAATATGGAGGGCAATTTTGATGGAATAGCCCCCAGCACGTTCAAGCTTGGCCTCCCTACTGACCATGGTTTAAGGACGTCCTTATCTGGTAAACAAGTTACTAACATGCGTCAGCTTATGGACCGTATTGAAAAGTATAAAAGAGTTGAGAAGGATCAACAGCAAGGGAAGGGAAAGGATAAGATTATCCCCTAGGAGAGGAGGGATTTCAAGTCGGACCGTTACAATAGCAGTAGACCGCGGAGAGATTTTGCTGGGCAGTCAAGGTCAACAAATCCTCAAGCAGTTAACACTGTATTCAAAGAGCCAGTACACCAAGTTTTGGAAAAGATCAAGAATGAACTATTCTTTAGGTGGCCGAATAAGATGGTGGGGAACCCCGAGAGGCGTAATCATAATCTCTATTGCCAGTACCATCAAGACCATGGGCATACCACAGAAGATTGCAGGAGCCTGTAGGATCATTTGGACCAACTGGTCCGTGAGGGTAAATTGAGACACCTCTTGCATCACTCTAGTGGTCGAGGAGGTCAGATGAACTCAGAGCCCCGAAGGGATGACTCTTCAAAGCCTTCATTAGGAACTATTAATGTCATCTTTGCCGCACCGGGGAGAACAGGATCCTGACCATCGAAGGTTATGTCTGTAGCCCGGTCACCCGCAGGGGACCTTGGCCAAGGTCCGAAGAGAGCCAAATCGGGTGCTCAAACGGTTTTAGGGTTCTCGGACGAGGACAAGATTGGGACCATCCAACCCCATGATAACGCTTTAGTAATCACTCTCAGAATTGGAGGGTATGATGTGAAGAGAGTAATGGTGGACCAAGGTAGCACGGTAGAGATAATGTATCCTGATCTCTACAAGGGGTTGAGTCTAAAACCTCAAGACCTAACACCATACGGTTCCCCCCTGGTGTGTTTTGAAGGAAGAGTTGTTACCCTGAAGGGCCAAATACGATTACTTGTGCAGACCGGCTCAGAGGTGGTAGAAGTGGATTTTATAGTGGTAGATGTGTATTTGCCCTATTCGACAATCATAGCCAGACCTTGACTTCATACACTAGGGGTTGTTTCCTCTACTTTGCATCAGAAAGTTAAATACTTATCTGAAGGACAAGTTTGTGAAATCCGAGGAGATCAGTCCTCAGCCAGACAATGCTTAGTGGCTGCCATCCAACATGAGCCTGAAGCTGAGTTCTTGTCCAAGGCCGAAAAGGGTTTATAGCAATTAAAGTCCTAAGAATTGCCCGTCGAAGATCTAGACTAGAGCGCTAGGTGCGAAGATTTAACAAAAGTTATCATCGGAGACAATCCAGAAAATTTTTTTCAAGTTGGATCTCAGCTACCTCTACAGGAAAAGGAAGGGTTAATAGAATTCCTTAAGAGAAACCTTGACGTATTCACCTGGAACGCTTACGAAGCCCCCGGGGTAGATCCAGAATTCATATGTCACCATTTGAAGGTAAACCCACTGATTACCCCTAAGAAGCAGCTTCCTCGACGCCCATCTAAGGAACATGTTGATGTAGTGAGAGAAGAAGTAGCAAAGCTCAAACAAGCTGGAGCTATTAAGGAAGTTTTTTACCCTGAGTGGCTAGCAAATACCGTGGTGGTGAAGAAAAAGAGTGGGAAATGGCGAGTATGTATAGACTTCACTGATTTAAATAAGGCTTGCCCTAAAAATCCATTCCTTATGCCAAAAATTGACCAGCTAGTGGATGCCACTGTCGGCCACCCTCGGATGAGCTTCCTGGATGCTTTCCAAGGTTACCACCAGATACCACTAGCCCTAGATGATCAGGAGAATACTGCTTTTGTCACCCCTATTGGTAACTACCACTATAAGGTGATGCCATTTGATTTGAAAAACACGGGATCAACCTATCAAAGAATGATGACGAGGATGTTTGAGCCATAGCTGGGTAAAAATATCGAGGTTTATATAGATGACATGATGGTGAAAAGCAAGATTGTTGCTGAACATGTAAAGGACCTTGAAAGTACTTTTAAAGTTCTGAGAAAGTACAAGCTGCGCCTAAATGCTTCCAAATGCTCATTTGGTGTGGGGTCAGGCAAGTTTTTGGGGTACATGGTGACTCACAGGGGAATTGAGGTTAACCCCGATCAGATAAAGGCCATCAACAATTTACAAGCCCCTTGGAATCCCAATGAAGTTTAGAAATTGACTGGAATGACTGCTGCCCTGAATCAATTTATCTCTCGATCAGCAGACAGGTGTCGACCCTTCTTCTCTCTAATCAACAGGTGGAGAGGATTCGAGTGGACTGAAGAATGTGCTGTGGCCTCTCAGCAGCTTAAAGATTATCTTGCTCGGCCACCAGTCATGTCCAGTCCTGAACCAGATGAAGTTTTATTTGCCTACATTACTGTAGTTCCTTATACTGTAAGCTTGGTGTTAATACGAACAGATTACGGTGTGCAAAGGCCAGTTTATTATGTAAGTAAGTCGCTGCATGTAGCCAAAATCCGTTATTTGCCACTAGAGAAGGCTATCCTAGCAGTGGTGCTTGGTACACGGAAGCTATCTCATTATTTCCAAGCCCATACAATCATTGTTCTCACTCAGCTCCCACTCAAGGCGATTCTCCGAAGTGCTGACTACACTGGAAGGATTGCTAAATGGGCTACGATCTTAGGGGCTTTCAATATCAAATACATGCCTCGCACTTCGGTCAAGGGCCAAGTCCTTGCGGATTTGGTGGCCGAGTTCACGGAGCCCTAGTTAGAAGAAGTAATGCCGACACCAGACATGCATGAAAAATCAGTTGGCATGATTTCTCAACAAAACCCCACACATTAGGAAGTGTACGTGGATGACGCAGCAAACCAGAAAGGTTTGGGAGTGGGGCTAGTGCTAATATCCCCTGAAAGAATCACCATCGAAAAGTCGTTAAGACTGGACTTCTCGGCAACAAATAATGAGGCGGAGTATGAAGCTCTACTGATGGGAATGGCTATGGTTCGAAGAATAGGAAGAAATTCAGTGGAGTTATTCTCGGACTCGAGGTTAGTCGTTGGCCAAGTACAAGGTGAGTTTGAGGCGAAGGATAAAAGAATGCAGGGATACTTAAGCCGAGTTAAATGTCTGCAATCGGAATTCGAATCTTTCAGTTTGCTGCACATCCCCAGAAATGGTAACACACATGCTGATTCTTTGGCCACGCTTGCTACCTCTTCGGCGAAAAATTTGCCAAGAGTTATCCTCGTCAAGGACTTGCAGGGGCCTACAGAGGCCAGAAGAGAGGTAGCCCAAGTTCACCAAGTCAAGGCCGGACTCTGCTGGATGGATCCTATAATCAAATTCCTGAAAGAAGATATTTTTCCTGAAGAAAGGGGGGAAGTTGACAAAATTCGGAGGAAGGCGACCAGATTCTGGCTATCCGAGGACCAGAAACTATATAAGTGCTCCTATTCAGGACCGTACTTATTGTGTATGCATCCTAAAGCGACTGAGTTACTACTAGAAGAATTACATGAAGGAATTTGTGGGAGCCACACTGGAGGTAGGTTCTTGGCTCACCGAGCCATCATCAAGGTTATTGGTGGCCGAACATGCAAAAAGATGCCCACAAGTATGTTAAAAAGTGTGATCAATGTCAGTGATTTGCCCCAAACATTCATCAACCGGGGGGAGCTCTTAATCCACTATCCAGCCCATGGCCTTTCGCCCAATGGGGCTTAGATATTGTGGGACCATTCCCTAAAGCCGCAGGAAACAGGAAATACCTTCTGGTCGGCATAGACTATTTCACCAAATGGGTCGAAGCTGAACCTCTGGCCAACATCAGAGACGTAGATGTGCAGAAGTTTGTGTGGAAGAATATTGTCACTCAATTTGGGGTTCCTCGTACCCTCATCTCGGACAATGGCCTGCAGTTTGATAGCAAAGCATTCAGGAATTATTGTAGCGAATTGGGAATCATAAACAGGTACTCCACTCCTACTTATCCCCAGGGTAATGGGCAAGCAGAAGCTGTCAACAAGGTCATAGTAAATGGCTTAAAGAAGAGACTGGACAATGCGAAAGGCAAATGGGTGGAAGAATTGACACATGTACTTTGGGCCTACAAAACTATGCCTCGCAGATCTATTGGAGAGACCCCATTCTCAATGACCTATGGGGCTGAATCTGTCATACCTTTGGAGACTGGGTTCCCAACATTGAGAACTAGTTCGTTTAGTCTGACCGGCAACAATGAGCAGCTAGAAAAAAGTTTGGACTTGATTGAGGAAAGAAGGGAAAGTGCAATGGTTCGACTGGCACATTACCAACAAAAGCTCAAGCAGGGCTGTGATGCCAACGTAAAGCTAATGCCTCTAGAACCTGGTGATTTGGTGCTGAGGAAAGTTGTGGGCACTGCAAAGAACCCAGCTTGGGGAAAGTTAGGACCCAATTGGGAAGGGTCATATCGTATTACTTCAGGGGCTGGCATTGGGGCATATTTCCTAGAAAACCTAGATAGTCATGTAATACCACGCCCTTGGAATGTAAATAATCTCAGAATGTATTATTATTAATCGAATCTTTTATTCAATCAATATGCCAACTCGTTCACGGTTCTTTCAAGTGTTTAAACTTAAATCCAATCATGCCTGTAGTCCTCGAACTAGATGATTTGGGTTAGTTAACATTCGTCCATGGTTCTCTTAAGTGTTTAAACTTAAATCCAATCATGCCTATAGTCCTCGGACCAGATGATTTGGGTTAGTTAACACTCGTTCATGGTTCTCTTAATTGTTTAAACTTAAATCCAGTCATGCCTGTAATCCTCGGACTAGATGATTTGGGTTAGTTAACACTCATTCATGGTTCTCTTAAGTGTTTAAACTTAAATCCTTAGTTAACACTCGTTCATGGTTCTCTCAAGTGTTTAAACTTAAATCCAATCATGCCTATAGTCCTCGGACCAAATGATTTAGGTTAGTTAACACTCGTTCACAATTCTCTTAAGTGTTTAAACTTAAATCCAATCATGCCTGTAGTCCTCAGACCAGATGATTTGGGTTAGTTAACACTCGTTCACAGTTCTCTCAAGTGATTTAAACTTAAATCCAATCATGCCTGTAGTCTTCGAACCAGATGATTTGGGTTAGTTAACACTCGTTCACGGTTCTCTTAAGTGTTTAAACTTAAATCCAATCATGCCTGTAGTCCTTGGACCAGATGATTTGGGTTAGTTAACACTCGTTCACGATTCTCTTAAGTGTTTAAACTTAAATCCAATCATGCCTGTAGACTTCAGACCAGATGATTTAGGTTAGTTGACACTCACCTACAACTCTCCTAAGTATCTAAACTTAAATCCAATCATGCCTATAGTCCTCCGACCAGATGATTTGGGTATGGGTTAGTTAACACCTCCATACAGTTATTATTATTGAGGTTTAACTTTAAAATGAGTCATGCCTGAAATTTCTGAATGTATTTAAATTAACTCTAACTTATGATAGGCCTCCTTAGTAATGTTTTGTTCAAAACCAAGGAGTAATAACATTCTCTGTGCATGTTCGAAAAGACCTGTGAAACTTCCATATTACTCGTTGCATTCATTGGTTATTAGTAACTCTTATACAAACTGTTCTTTTCAGTATTAATTTTTGGTTATTTACATCACCTGCATGATATGGTGGTTAAGTTTACCTGCATTATTGTAATTACAAAGTACAGTTATTCGCAGCAATAGTAAGTCATAAGATATGCAACGAAGACACTAGAAATAAAAGGGAAACGGTTTCATTAATCAAAAGAAAATAGTTTACAACCCCTTACATAAAAGAAAAACTAATACAAGTGCAAAATAGAAACTCCTAAGTGTCTAAGCCTTCATCTGAGGGACCAAAGGGTTAGCAGCCTAGCTGGACTGAGTAACAGCAACTTCTGGGGCTTGGTCCTTAGACTCTGGAAGGGTTTTCTTTTTGCCCAAGTCTTTGCCCTTATCTTGGGGAGCCTCAGCTGGCTTGCTCTGATCACCAGGCTGACTAGACTCCTTGGAGGCCTCCAAAGTGGTAGAAGGGACTTTGCTGATCAGGGATTGCCCCGTAGCCTCTTGGAGTTTTGTGGGAGGAGAGGGATTAGACCCTGGGAGTTCTCGAATATCAAGGTCGTAGTATACACTCCCAGGTAGTCTCAAGTCGGATTCTGAAAAGACTCCAGCAGCATCCAGAGCTTTTCCCTAAGTCACATCGCAGTACTCTCGACTGACTGCGGCAAATTGCTTAATGAGGTTAACTTAGGTCTCCTCCACCCCAAGCGTATATGCTGCCTGTCTTTCAGCCTCCACTGCCTCCCTGGCCAACTGGGCATTTTTCTCGGCCAGTTGAGTAGCTTCCTTGGCTTTTTGAAGCTCAGCAAGAAGATTCTTGCGGTCATGCGCAGTTCTTTGTGTTGTTCTTCGGCCTGCTTCTCAGTGTTTTTAAGGCCCGCGTCAAGACTGTCCCTCTGTCTAGTCATTTCTTTCAACAGCTCGGACAGCAAAGAATAATCCTCCTTCAGTTCGCCCAGCGTTTTATCTACTTCAGACCGAGAGTGGGCTTCCGCTTGGGCTTCAATGTAGGACTTCTTGTTCCACTCCTCGACCACATAAACCTGCTGAGTAATCTACATAACAAAAAATTTCAATATAAAGCAGAGAAAAGGGGTAAGTAAAAGAGATCAGCACCTTAATTAAGCGGATCAGTTCAGTTACCATGGCTAAATCCCTTTTAAGGGATAGGAAGAGCTCATATTGGTTGAAACGCCTATAAGACTCCATGTCCTTTGAAAGGAGAAGTGGTTGCTCCAAAGCCTCAGCAACGAGACCTACCCTCCCCCATTGTAATTTCTAAGGGAGGTCTCCCAGGGGATTGGAGCACCATCCAATTCCAGCCTTGGGGACCAGGTGCGAGGTCCTCGGTGCACATCAGCCACGAGGGCTTCATCTCGACTCTTTGTAGACGAAGTCCTCTTGTTCCGATGATCTTTAACCACCTTTTGTTGTTTGGTCCCTTTGGGAGGCGCTACCTCCCTCCCTTCATTGTCGGTAAGGGGTCTCTTCTTTTTCGGATCTGGCAACTGCTTGGCGTCGAGATCCAGAGGAACTTGAGGAGGTGGTGGAGGAAGACTCACGGCTGGTTGGGACGTACCAGTCCCTTTGGGCTCAGCTTTTTTACCCCTATTCTTCATTAAGTCCCTCAGACTTGCCATGTCTTCTTTTTCTTCTGAAGAGTTCTCAGGAAGAGCAGTTATCAGAACAAGAGGGTGGACACTAGATTGCCTGTCAGTTTCCTTCTCAGTGTCCAAGACTGGGATCACTTAAACCTCTCCCGAAGCCTCTCCTTCGAATTTAAACTTATCTATTTGCTCCTCGAGCGAAGAGGTTGAAGAAGCGACTCTTTCACCTACTACTACTGGGTCAGGGGGAACCTGTTGAACCGACTGGACGAGCAATGGCACACCCTGCGGATTTGGATGTGGCACAGAGGCAAGATCGTACGGTGCTAAAAAGTTACGCCGAGCAACGTCTATTCATTTGAGCCGATAGTCCCCTTGAGTGATAGCATTGCCGACCGGCTGAAAATCAGTTGATTTTGGTGTGAAACCAAGAATGAGAGGAACGGACCGGAGCTGCTTGTCTTCACTCACAAAAATTTCTGATCGTAGTAAATAATTAAGAGCAGCAACGTTTGTGAGGCTGAGCCAAGGAGAAACGTGATTTTTATCTGTTAACACCACAAGAAAAAGAAACTTGGTCAGAAACTTAAAAATAATAATACAAAGAGAAGATAGATTGTTAAAAAAGGAAGATCCTAAATCTATTGTTAGGAAATCTAGGTCTAGGAGGTCCCACCTAGCTCTCCTGGTTAGGTCAAGCAATGAAGACCGTCATGCCACTCGCTCGAGACGATCAGATAGTCGTCTTTCATCCCTTTATTAGACTTGGAAAGGCAGGAGACGAGCCTAACGATGTCGGACCGGGATTTAAGATAGTATCCTGCTCCCTTCTGGGTATGACACTCGTACATATGTACCACGTCAAGCCAGGTAAATCCTAATCCTAGATGAAGGCTCAGGGCGTCAATCGCTCCTAGGATCCTAAAGACATTGGGGGCGCACTGCTCAGGAGAAAGCCTATGGTTGCGAAGATAGTTTTTGGTGATAGAACCCATAGGAAGAGTCATTCCTCCTTCTATGAATGCTATCATGGGGATTACGACTTCCCCCTCTCCTCGGTCGGTTAATATCTGTTTCGGAGGACAATACCTCAGATTTACCCGCTGTGGTATGCCGTAGGTCTCCTTAAATTCCTCTATTAAGGCAGGACTATCAACAAGATACTGAAATCTACCCATTTTTGGTTAACTAGAGAAAGGCGCAGAGCAGTAACTGGAAGATAAGAGTTTGAAGGCTGAGAACACTGGCCGAGAAGAGGATGAAGGATTTAGAGATGTCGAAACTTACGCAAACTAAATCAGAGAATGATCTTCGAACTCGCAGAAAGATCCTTACAGACTCTGGGAAGAACTAGGATTGATGATTGGAAGAGCTTGGTAGATTCGAGTGTTTGAGTTCGCTGGGTAATCTGAGAATTTGCGAAGTAAAGAAGAAATAACCTCTTCTGAGCTTTATATGGGGACAAGCGAAGGGGCAGGAGTCATCCCGCCCAAATTCTAAGGAAGAACCACGTCCATTGGATCAATAATCCACTGTTGGATACCAGAGACAAAACGCCGCCTGGAATAATTAATAGCGCTTTGGGAATACTGAAACGACAGCAGCAATGATGAAGCGCCTACATCTATGCCCACACACGTGTAAGTTTAGATATTTGTGTGTTTTTTTTTTTAACTTTTATTTAGTGACAAGTCAAAATCCTACTTTTTCTCCCTCGATGCGAAGGAAAAACTAAAATTTTGAGGGGTTATTGTGGGGGGTGAAAGCCCAACCTTATGTATTGGGCCTAGGGCCCTATTTGAAGATTACTGTGTGTCCGAAGAAAGGAAAATATTTGAGAAGTAGTCCATGTGGAAGAAATATACCTGAAAATGAATGAGGAGTATAGTCCGAAGAGATTACCAGTGGTCCGAAGAGGTCATTCTCCTCGGATGCAAAGACTCTTGGTCAAACAGATACCTGAGAGATTCAAGCAACCCTTCTAACGATCTCAATGATAAGGATAAGCTTCAGGTACGTATGGAGATGATAGGAACTGAGAAATATCTAGAAGACAAGCTGCAACCACCACATTAAATGTACTGCAGCTACTTTTCTGGCCATATTAATGTGGAGAAGACCCCTGAATAGTACAATCTCAGCTTCTACCACTCACAGAGAGCTAAAGAGGAGACTTGACGTGACATGTACTCAAGTGGATGCTTAGATGAAGAACAAGTGGACGATGAAGATGATGGGAGAGGGTGCTATATAAAGAGAAGAAACCTCTGATAATAGGGATCGAAGAAAAAGGGAAGCAACAGTAAAGAATAACTTTATTATAGATCTAAGAGTTGTAATCACCTTTCATTTAATAATACACATCTTCAAACATCCATTTGCTGAGTTTTTTAGTGTGTTTCTACGTTAATACATTCCCTAATATCATAGTTAACTATTACTTAATTCACAACCAGCTCAGCTCTTTCACTCACTCTCTACAAATTCATTATTTTGGGTTCGTTGGGCTCATAATCCAAACCTTTTGGGCTTGGGCTACAAAAACAGACCCTACAGTATACATTTTTTTTTTTAATATCCTTGTAAGGTGCAAAAATCCTAAACTCTCTACCATCTTTCTTTTTTTTTTTTTTTTTTTTTTTTTCTCCTTCACCTCTTAAAATTTCAATTTTAAACTCTAAGTTTTTTTCATGAACTAAAATTTAAATCTTTTAAACAATATAGAAAGAAATGTTGAATTTTACCTACTTTTTACCAAAGTTGTCAGACCTGGACCGAACTGGAAGGTCTGACCAAGTGAAAATCTGGTTATTTAACTAAGAAGTTCAGTTCTATGTGTCATGCTATTTTAAATAGAAAAAATTTTCAAATATGTGAAGGCGAGGGATAGAACTTGGATCCCTAAGTTTCAAATTAGCTCATTTGATATGTCATTATTGGATTCAATATTTTATTTGTTTGCATAAGTTTAAATTATATTTTTTCAATTTATCATATTACACCTTCTCAATCTATTAGTATTTGATAATTTTGAGAATTATGATTTTTACATGTGATTATAAATTTATTAATTTATGTTGAAAATGATTTAATTTTAGACTAAAATTTTGTTTATTTGAAAGATTACTGAACAAAAAATTGTTTACACTTGTTTATACTTTATTATTTTCTATTAACCTTATAAAACTGGTGAAAATTCATTTGAAAGTTGTTTAAATGTTTTTAGTAAAATTTTGTTAATGTATACCATTTTAATACCTATACTTGTATTTTATTACTATTAAATTAATTATAATGTTATTATGGTTTAACCTAAGTTGAATATAGGTTCAACCTTAAAAAACTTGAACCTCTCCCTTTTTCGGTTCTTTGAGTCGTCTATTCGGGTCAAAAAATCATGTTTTTTACAATATATGTCAAAGTTTGGGGAAACCTATAACTGTTAAATTTAAGTAAAACCGTTCATCTTAGTGAATCACTAAACTGTGAACTGAAGTTTACACTTAGGAAATTTAAGTAAAACCATTCATCAGTAGCAAAACACTAAACCGTGAACAGAAGTTTACATTTAATTCCTATGTATTAGCCATTCCTACGATCACTAAGGAAAACATAAAATAAAATACATAAATAAAGTAAAAATATATTAGTTTAGTTTCATATTTCTTTAAACCTATTTAAAAAATAAACCAACACGTATCAAAAAATAATTAAATAAATAAACCAACACACAATAGATTTAAATATCTACTGAACATAAGTGCATTTGCAGCAACCTCAACAGGGAGTCGGCCAGGCCAAATTTTACCAGTTTCCCTTAAAACACCCACGCATCAAACTCAACAAAATTTCAAAATTAAACTAGTTTTTTGAACAGTTGCTACATACCTTAAGTGAGGCTGCTATAGCTCGTTACACCATTTTTACTCTCTCTCTCTCTCTCTCTTTCTCTCTCTCTGTGCAAGAAAAATTGGGTTCATTGATTTGGCTGGGTTGGCCTAGTCAATCGTGGGTATCAAGTATTCAAGCTCCCATGGGTTTTTATGGTTGATTTAGGGGCGGGAGTGGGTCGAAATCATGGGTTGTGATTAATTTGGCTTTGTGTTTTTGTTGTTTTTGTTGTTTTTTTTTTTTTTTTTTTTTTTTAAATCAGATATATTTGTTGATCTGTATTTGGGTTCTATGTTTTTCAGGTGTTTGGGTTTGATTGTTGATGTTGTGATCTCCAAATAATTCAGATTAGGATTTGCATGGGTTTGATTGTTGGTGTTGTGAACTTATGACTTGGGAAGAAATTTTGTTACAGGAAAGTACGGTTGAGAAAAAAAATGTTAGGTGAGAGAAAAAATAATATTTAAACATAGTAGTAATATAACATTGGAGCTGATTTAGTTGTATTATTTATAATACATCATGTTAGGACATATGTGGTTCAATGTTAGAAACACATGTCAATATTTTATGTAATTGGCTAATTCTTTGACAAAACGCACTTTACTTATAATTGGGTAGATCTAGGATATGGTTAATACTTCATGAAACAAGGTTTCAAGATTAAGTGTTAAAGCCGTGCAAGTCTGTCCAAAAAACAAGTGAAGAAGTGCTCGTTTTTAAAACTCGACAGCTAGCATCTATCGAGGTTTAAAAGTTGTTTAAACCCGTGGCTTGACAACTAGCTCAATAGATGGCTATCTATCGAGGTTTATGAAATTCAATTTTTCAAAGCTAATTTCACTTCAATCTGTGAGTATGTGTTTAGACCTTCTTTTCTCACAACTCTAAACATATATAAAGATTATTTTAAGGGCCGTCAAAGGTTGCACATTTGCATGAGTGTAGAGCAAAGTCTTGTTCATGCAAATTGTGACTGGAGATAGAATTTGCCCTAGTTCATCTTTCTCTTGAAGAAGTTGTTGTGTTTGTACACCTTAGGATTTTGTGACCGAGGAGCTTCATGATTGAATATTCAAAATGTGTATAAAACACCCTTGAACGTTTAGGCACCCAAATTACAAATTATCAATTCAAGCTTATTAACAAACAATGTACGTGTGGAAAATATAAATAAGCTAAATCAGAATTGATAACATAATCTAAACCAAATAAAATCACATCCACAATAGAAAGTAAATGGCAAAGATTAAGGGAAGAGAGATGCAAAAACAAGAACAACACAGCGATGTGTTATCAAAGAGGAAACCGAAGCCCTCGGCGTAAAACCTTTTCGCCGCCCTCCAAGTGGTCAATAATCCACTAGAAAATGAAGTTGGGATACATGAACAACAAAAGACCCTCTAAGCCTAATCTACCCAGTGTACCTAAGCCCTCCAAGCTTCTTGCTTCAACGAGATTACACCGAACCTTTGTCTTTTCTAGCTTACCAGATTTCGCTATAGCCCATAGCATCAACCAATATCCATTGGTCCCTTCCTAGTTGCTTTCCAAGTACCAAATGACCTTCGTACAAATATGGTTATAGTGAGAAAAGGATTTGGGTAAGTGTACCTTTCAAGGATGTAACAATGGAGAGGGTGAGAGTAGAGGAATTTGGAGAAACAAAGATGAAGATTATGGATGAGTCAATCTTATTTTTCTCTAAGGTTTTTCTTTCAAAATTCTCTCTAGAAGCTCTCTACATTTCGTAAGTATATGGGGTATTTATATTGGAGTGAGAATGGAATGCAAAGAGTCAGTTTTTCCAAAACATAGTGGACTGGCGACTTGGCCTCGCGACTTGACTGAGTCACGAGTTCAAGCCGCCAGTTAACTGAATGGTCAGTTTGAACTTTTTGTCTTGTAGTGCTCCAGCATGCTCCACACATGTGCCACTTTTGGCGACTTGTAAGTCGCGAGCAAGCTGTGAGATTCAGTCGCGAGCCACTTGCTGAGTGCACAAACTTGAGCTTTTCTTCACACTCTCTCACACACTACTTCTACATGATTCCCACCTAAATACAAGATTTCTAAATGCTGAAATATAAGTAAATTTGGTATGGAATAAAGCCAACAAGAAGGTTGATTAAATTCAACCTTCCAATGATCTTCATCGTGTGATGAACTGAAGAACTTTGCAGCCAACATCTTTCTCAAGTTGGTGATCAAGTCGCATATTGGGATCCGCGCATCTATTGGTTAGTCACGTACTGGGAGCCGTGCATTGAAAATAAGAGATTGTCACTACAGAACAAGTCCAATTGAGTATTGGAGTAAGGGTTCAATTGTAGGTTGGTATAAGATACTAGAATTCATTTACTTGTAACTACTTGTTTTGATAATAATGCATTCTCGGGAGTAATGACCTTAAAATCACCCGGTGGGGTTTTAGCCGTGTAGGTTTTCCCCGTTTGTAAATAAATAATCGTGTCAACTTTATTTTCCGCTACACTTTATTTTAGTTGGTGATTTGTTTGTGCTGCCACGTACATTGCATGTTAATTTAATTAATTAATCAATTTAGTTAATTAATCAATTAATATATCACAAGGGGTCAATACATTTTTGGTCTATCACATCAATTTTGAGTTTTTTGGGTTAAAATAGCCAAAATCTCATGGCAAGAAATGCTATGTTCGCAATAAATTTTACATGGCAAGTTGAAACTAGTTCTAATATACTCCTATAACTAAATTTTTTTTTCCACCAATTCTCAATCCTAAATGATCAAATATAGAAAGAAAATAAACTAAAGTTCTAGAGGATTTCATTTTAAAAGACCATAAATAGAAATAAAATAAATTAAAATATTTGATTGTTTCTGTGGGGCCAAGAAATGGTCAGACGACCCCAGCCCACTCCCAACCGGGCCCAAGGCCCATGTCCAAGGACGCCCCCATGGACCGAGGACTGAAGTGTAGCGCCCAGCTACCCTCTAAACAACGCCAAGGATGATAGCATCCTCGGAAGTCCGAGGTCCGAGAAAGTGCAAGCAGCACTCCCTCAAAGGGAGCCTCCCCGAGCATCCAAGGAACAAACAGCGGGTACCAAATACCGGACATGGAAGCATGGTGGAGGAGCAAATCCCAGATGAACTGTCACCTCCACATTAAATGCTCCCAACTAACGTCCTGGCCGCATTAATGGGGAAGAGACGCCCCAACAGTGCCACCTTAGTTGCTGCCATCCACAGAAATAAAGGGGGAAGGTGGCTGATGGGACAGGCACTCAAGCAATGCCCTAATCCTTTTACAAATGTAGGGTTAGGATCTATTGGGAAAGGGATATATAATGTAAGGAACTCCTCCTAAGCGGGGGAGGGAGAAAACACTGTAATAATTTACATGTTCTGAGAGAACTTCATAGTTCGTCTAAAGGAAAGAAATGAGAAGAACTCCCAGTCCAGAAAAATACGTCCGAGGAGCATTATTACTCACCCCAATGTACATTCAAATTGTCCAACCCATGTACAGCCATGTGTGATCGTTGCATTTCTCACTAACACCTAGTTCTTGAACCCATCCTCTATAAATTCATTGCGGGGAAACTGGGCTTGAGTCCACTCCTTCAAACCAGGTCCCTACAATTGGCGCCGTCTGTGGGAAGAACTTGTGCGTTGGTAAGGACAACAGTCAAGCATGGTAGGATCGGGCCCTCACCAAACAACTCCCAATCGACCCGAACCGGCGAAGCCACGGCATCATGGTGACTACGGCGACCCCGGAGGCGGTCAGAATGATAACGGACGATTTCGAGAAGGAAGCGTGCATACTTCGACGGCGAGCGAAAACCAAGCCCAGAAGCGCGACGCTGTCCAGGCTACGCAATCGGAGGAGGCCCATAGTCACGCCTCCCAGGCGAAGGACGATAAGGTGGCCATGCAGCGCGAGATAGATGATCTGAAGAAGAAGCTGCGCCGTGCACAGCGAAGACAGCCTGAACCCAGCCCTGACTTGCCCTCCGACGAAGAGAGTGACGACGAATACAGGCAAAGGTCAAGAACGCCCCCCAGCGAGACTTTCTCCCACGAGGAGGAGCGCTACCAGAGGCGTAGGCGCGCCAACCGAACCTCCCGGGGCGTAGGAAGTGACGCCATGAGCAAGGCGTTGGATCAGCTCTCCAGGTCGCCCTTCACGCGTCGTATAGAGGAGGCAGAGCTTCCTCGGCGGTTCCAGCCACCAACCTTCATTGCTTACAACGGCAAAACGGATCCCGTAGAGCATGTGAGCCAGTTCAACCAGAGGATGGCTGTCCACTCGAAGAACGAGGCGCTGATGTGCAAAGTCTTCCCATCTAGCCTGGGACCTGTGGCGATGAGGTGGTTCAACGATCTGAGGACGAATTCCATAGACTCGTACAGACAGCTGACCCAGGCTTTCGGCTCCCGCTTCGTCACGAACAGCAGGCCTCATTGGCCCATGAGTGCGCTGCTGTCCCTATCCATGCGTGACGGGGAGACCCTCAAGGCCTACTCGGACAAGTACTGGGAAATCTACAATGAGCTGGACGGCAAGTATGACGCCGTCGCCATCAGCATATTCCAGAATGGGCTACCACTAGGGCACGGCCTGAGGAAGTCCCTGACCGGAAAACCCGCCATCAGCGTGCGGCAACTGATGGATCGGATTGACAAGTACAAGCGGGTGGAAGAAGATATGCTGCAAGGCAAGGGGAAGGATAAAGTCATCCCTCAGGAGAGGAAGGACTTCAGGTCGGACCGGTATAACAGCGCCCGCCCGAGGAGGGATTTTGGAGGAGAATCTGGAGTGACCAATGCTCAAACCGTCAACGCCATATTCCGAGAACCCGTGCATAGGGTGCTGGAGAGAATAAAGGACGAACCGTACTTCAGGTGGCCAAATAAGATGGCAGGGGAACCTGAGAGGCGCAATCGAAACCGCTACTGCTAATACCACCAGGACCATGGGCATACCACGGAGGACTGCAGGAACCTCCGGAACTACCTGGACCAACTGGTCCGGGAAGGAAAGCTGAAGCACTTACTGCTCAACCCTGACAATCGCCAGGGCCAAGCGTATCAAGAGCCCCGGCGGGATACCGACATGGGACAACCCGCGGGCACGATTAACGTAATCCTGGCGGCTCCGGGGAGAAGGGGCGCGGGCCCCTCGCGAGTGTTGTCCGTGGCCCAACCGGAAGCTGGGGAGTCCCAAGCCGGGCCGAAAAGAGCTAGGAGGAAGTCCTGCCCTCATTTGAGCTTCTCAGAGGAGGACAAGATCGGGACCATCCAGCCCCATGATGATGCCCTGGTGGTCACCTTTAGAATTGGGGGCTACGACGTAAAGAGGGTGATGGTAGATGGTGGCAGCGCAGCAGAGGTCATGTACCCGGACCTCTACAGGGGGCTAGGGTTAAGACCAGAGGACTTGACGCCGTATAACTCCCCCCTAATGAGTTTCGATGGGAAGCTCGTCATCCCGAGAGGCATGATCAGGCTGCCTATACAGACCGGCCCAGAAGTGGTAGAGGTGAACTTCATAGTGGTGGACACATACTCCCCCTACACGGCCATCGTGGGAAGACCCTGGCTCCACGCTTTAGGGGGCGTAGCTTCCTCCTTGCACCAGAAGGTGAAGTTCCCCTCAGGGGACCAGGTTCTGGAAATCCATGGATGCCAGACCACTACGAGGCAATGCACGGTGGCTGCCATATCATGTTAGCTCAACGCGCAGACCTCAGCCATCACCGACGAAGGTTTATAGCAATCAAAGGCCACGGTAGCGTGCTCTAATGAAGCTGCCGAGGAAGTCAAGTGCGAGGACTTGGAGAAGGTGGTAATCGGTGACGATCCCAAGAAATTCTTCCGGGTCGGGGCTCGGCTGCCCCCCAACGAACAAGACGAGTTGGTTGGGTTCCTTAGGAGCAATATCGACGTATTTGTATGGGACCCCTACGACGCACCAGGGATTGACCCGTCCTTCATCTGTCACCATCTCAATGTTAGCCCATCTGCGGTGCCCAAGAAACAACTGCCCCGACGCCCATCGAGGGAGCACGCTGACGCCATAACGGAAGAGGTGAATAAGCTCAAGCACGCTGGGGCTATCAAAGAGGTTTTCTATCCCGAATGGCTAGCCAATACTGTGGTGGTCAAGAAGAAGAGCGGAAAGTGGAGGGTCTGTGTGGACTTCACCGACCTAAATAGGGCATGCCCAAAAGACCCGTTCCCTATGCCTCGGATCGACCAACTGGTAGACGCGACCACGGGCCATCCTTGGAATAGCTTCCTAGACGCCTTTCAAGGCTATCATCAGATACCGCTGGCCTTGGAGGACCAAGAGAAGACAGCATTTCTGACACCCGTCAGGAATTATCACTACAAAGTAATGCCTTTCGGTCTGAAGAACGCAGTATCCACCTATCAGAGGATGATGACGAGGATGCTCGAGCCGATGCTGGGCAAGAGCATGGAGGTCTATGTTGACGATATGGTGGTAAAGAGTAAGATAGTATCCGAGCATCTGGGAGACCTCGGCCGCACATTTGACGTCCTAAGAAAACACCAGCTGTGCCTAAACGCCTCAAAATGCTCATTCGGGGTGGGCTCGGGCAAGTTCCTTGGGTACATGATCACCCATAGAGGAATCGAAATTGACCCTGACCAAATCAAGGCTATTCATGATCTGAAGCCTCCGCAGAACCCCAAGGAGGTCCAGAAGCTTACTGGAATGGTCGCGGCTTTGAACAGATTCATTTCCCGATCGGCTGACAGGTGCCGACCCTTCTATCTCTTGATTAACAAGTGGAAGGGATTTGAGTGGTCAGAAGACTGTGTCGTAGCTTTCCAACAACTTAAGGAGTACCTATCCCGACTGCCTATCATGTCCAATCCTAACACCGATGAGGTCTTGTACGGATACCTTGCCGTGGCGCCCCACGCAGTGAGCCTAGTACTTATACAGGATGACAGTGGCGTACAGAAGCCAGTTTATTATGTCAGCAAGTCGCTACATGAAGCGGAGGTCAGATACCTGCCTCTGGAGAAGGCCATACTGGCCGTGGTCCACGCCACGAGAAAGCTCCCCTACTACTTCCAAGCTCACACAGTGGTCGTCTTGACCAAGCTGCCCCTGAAGTCTGTACTTCGGACCGCCGATTACACCGGGAGAATCGCAAAGTGGAACACAATCCTTGGGGCTTTCGACATCAAGTATATGCCCCGGACTTCCGTAAAAGGACAGGTCCTGGCGGATCTGATGGCCGAATTTATCGAACCCACTGTGGAAGTAGCCCCCGGGGAAGAGAGCTCGGATGAAAAATCGGTTGGGGCAGTCTCCATCCCGGGATCACCACATTGGAAAGTATATGTTAACGGCGCGGCCAACCAGAGGGGGTCCGGAGTGGGGCTAGTATTAGTATCCCCTGAGGGTCATGTCATTGAGAAATCCCTGAGACTCAGATTCTCAGCAACTAACAATGAGGCCGAGTATGAGGCGCTGCTACAAGGCATGGTCATGGTACGGAGGATGGGAGGAAAATCGATAAAGGCGTTCTCAGACTCGAGATTGGTGGTAGGACAGGTAAACGGAGAAATGGAAGCCAGAGATCAGAGAATGCAAGAATACCTGAGCCAGGCCCAGTGCTCGTGGTCGAAGTTCGACCTCTTTAGCCTGTCTCACATCCCCCGGAGCGGGAACAGCCATGCCGACTCATTAGCCACGCTCGCCACGTCCTCGGCGGAGGGCCTGCACGAAATGCCAAGGGGGCCGGTCACTGTCAATCAGATTGAAGTGGGTCCCAGCTGGATGGATCCCATAGTGAAATTCCTCAAAGATGATATACTGCCCAAAGATAAGGCTGAAGCTGAGAAAGTTCGGAGAAAAGCTCCTCGGTTCTGGCTATCTGAGGACCTCCGACTATACAGGCGCTCTTATTCTGGGCCATACCTCCTGTGCGTCCACCCCGAGGCAGCAGAGCTACTGCTCGAAGAGCTGCACGAAGGAATTTGTGAAAGTCATACCGGAGGGAAATCACTGTCACACCGAGCCGTCACGCAAGGATATTGGTGGCCGGGAATGCAGCAGGAGGCCCTGGAATATGTCAAAAAGTGTGACCAGTGCCAGTGATTCGCCCCGAACATGCACCAGCCAGGAGGGGTCCTCAATCCCTTGTCCAGTCCCTGGCCGTTCACCCAATGGGGCTTGGACATTGTAGGTCCCTTCCCGAAAGCGCCAGGGAATAAGAGGTGTCTACTGGTAGCCACGGACTACTTCACGAAATGGGTCGAGGCCGAGCCCTTGGCAAACATTAGGGACGTGAACGTCAAAAAGTTCCTTTGGAGAAACATAGTCACGCGATTTGGAGTCCCTCATACCCTTGTCTCAGATAATGGGCTCCAATTCGACAGCAAGGCCTTCAGGAGATACTGCTGTGAACTTGGGATTACTAACAGATATTCGACGCCCGCCTACCCTCAAGGAAATGGACAGGCCGAAGCCGTCAATAAGGTTATCGTCAACGGGCTTAAGAAGAGGCTGGACGACGCCAAAGGAAGATGGGTTGAGGAGCTGCCCCACGTCCTATGGACATACCGGACTACCCCTCGGCGATCAACAGGAGAAACACCTTTCGCCATGACTTATGGCGCCGAAGCGGTGATCCCCCTGGAGACGAATTTTCGGACGCTACGAACGAGCTCTTTCACTCCCAGCAGCAATGCTGAACTGCTGGGAAGGAACCTGGACTTGGTGGACGAACGGAGGGAACAAGCAATGATCCAGCTGGCCTACTACCAGCAAAAGCTCAAGTAAGGATATGACGCCAATGTGAAACTCAGGCCGCTGGCACCGGGGGACCTGGTGCTGAGAAAAGTCGTCGGGGCTGCCAAGAACCCATCCTGGGGAAAGCTGGGACCTAATTGGGAAGGCCCCTACCGAATCACCTCGGTAGCAGGAATAGGTGCATATTATTTAGAAGATCTAGACGAAAAACCTGTACCTCGCCCCTAGAATGTAAATAACCTGAAAATGTATTATTATTAATGAAGCAATTCTTTTTGAATTCTGACTCTTAACCTGTTTCAACTTGAGATCACATGTCCGGACTTCAAATACTAAGTGTTAGACAGAACCAAGGCTCTGCATGGTACTCGGACTCAGGCCTATGGGGAAACTAACTACTTCAAATACTAAGTGTTAGACAGAACCAAGGCACTGCATGGTCCTCGGACTCAGGCCTATGGGGAAACTAATCACTTCAAATACTAAGTGTTAGACAGAACCAATGCTCTGCATGGTCCTCGGACTCAGGCCTATGGGGAAACTAATCACTTCAAATACTAAGTGTTAGACAGAACCAAGGCTCTGCATGGTCCTCGGACTCAGGCCTATGGGGAAACTAATCACTTCAAATACTAAGTGTTAGACAGAACCAAGGCTCTGCATGGTCCTCGGACTCAGGCCTATGGGGAAACTAATCACTTCAAATACTAAGTGTTAGACAGAACCAAGGCTCTGCATGGTCCTCGGACTCAGGCCTATGGGGAAACTAACTACTTCAAATACTAAGTGTTAGACAAAACCAAGGCTCTGCATGGTCCTCGGACTCAGGCCTACTAATCACTTCAAATACTAAGTGTTAGACAGAACCAAGGCACTGCATGGTCCTCGGACTCAGGCCTATGGGGAAACTAAGTACTTCAAATACTAAGTGTTAGACAGAACCAAGGCTCTGCATGGTCCTCGGACTCAGGCCTATGGGGAAACTAACTACTTCAAATACTAAGTGTTAGACAGAACCAAGGCACTGCATGGTCCTCGGACTCAGGCCTATGGGGAAACTAACTACTTCAAATACTAAGTGTTAGACAGTACCAAGGCTCTGCATGGTCCTCGGACTCAAGCCTATGGAGAAACTAACTACTTCAAATACTAAGTGTTAGACAGAACCAAGGCACTGCATGGTCCTCGGACTCAGGCCTATGGGGAAACTAACTACTTCAAATACTAAGTGTTAGACAGAACCAAGGCACTGCATGGTTCTCGGACTCAGGCCTATGGGAAAACTAACTACTTCAAATACTAAGTGTTAGACAGAACCAAGGCTCTGCATGGTCCTCGGACTCAGGCCTATAGGGAAACTAACTACTTCAAAATACTAAGTGTTAGACAGAACCAAGGCACTGCATGGTCCTCGGACTCAGACCTATGGGGAAACTAACTACTTCAAATACTAAGTGTTAGACAGAACCAAGGCACTGCATGGTCCTCGGACTCAGGCCTATGGGGAAACTAACTACTTCAAAAGCCTAAGTGTTAGGCAGAGCCAAGGCACTGCATGGTCTTCGGACTCAAGCCTATGTGGAAAAAGACTGCCTCCAGGAGACCTACGATGTAATAACTAATGCCGCCATTTGCCGAGGTGCAATTGCAGTTAAAATCGTACGAGTACAGAAAAAGCGGATAGCATACAAGTAGGCAAACAACCACGAGGAACAAAAAAAGAAACAAAGCTCGCATTTCATTGAGTCCAATAGGATTTACATGATACGAATTACATTACCAAAGAAAGATTTAAAAAAAAAAAAAAAAAGGGTGTGTGGAAAGTGAAATAAAGCAAGCAGAGGCGCCAGGGGGCATACTCCTTCTGCTCAATCGCTTGCTCCCGTGGGTGGCTGGACCAGGGCATCTCCGGGGTCCTCTGAGCTCTGGCTGAGTGGGATAGCCTGCAGAGGTGCGGCGGAAATAACAACCCCCTCAGCAGAAGAAACCTGAGCATCAGGGGATGGCCCTGCAACCTGCTGGGGGGCGTCCTCGTTAAAGCCATCGCTCACTTCAACCACCAGGGAAGGACTATTCCCTTGGTCTGGCTCGCCAGCGGCCCCAGTATCCGGAGCCCCCCCGCCTGGAGTAGCAGCAATATCCACGGCAGCCTCCTCGGCCTCAGAGCCGCCTAGACTGTCTGGTGCAGCCTCGCGAATGACAGAGAGATAGTACACGCTCTCATCTTTCCACAGGGCAGAAGAGGCCTCCGCACCAGCTTGCCTAAGGGCTTCCATCCAAGTCTCGGAGCAGTAGCGCCTACATAACCCAGGGACTTGGGATTTGTAGGCAGCTGCTGTCTCAGATGCTCCAGTAGCATAGGCTGTCTCCTCAGCCTCCTCCTTGATGGCCCAGGCTTCCTCCCTACTCTTCTCCGTCTCGAGCTTGGCCTTCACAGCTGCGTCCCTAGCAAACTCAGCCACTTTCCTGGCATCCTCGGCAGTAGCCTCCTTCTTCGTCAGATCTGCAAGAAGAAAATGCGTTCGCCATTAGCAACCAAAACAGTACAAAAAGAAGTAACGCATAAAACAAGTCAGAATCTCTGAACCCCCTCCCATTCCTACTACCCCACCTGGTGTCCCCTCTGTCGTCGGGCAATGGATACCATCATGCCACGCTCCGAACACGATGAGAAAGTCCTCATTCATCCCCTTGTTGGACTCAGGGAGGCACTGGATGAGCCGGACCCTGTCGTCCCTTGTCCTTATATAGTAGGACTTGTCCCTCAGGCGTTGAAGATTGTAGCAGTAGTTCACGTCATGATGGGTCAGTCTTAACCCCATCTTCTCGTTCAGAGCGTCCACGCTACCCAGAATTCTGAACATATTGGAGGCGCACTGAGTGGGGGCTAACCAGAAATATGACAGGTAGCCCCTCGTCACTGGCCCCATAGGGATCCTCATCCCTCCTTCAAGAAAGGCGATGATGGGAATCACCACCTCGCCCTCCTGCCTCCGGAATTCCCACTCCCCCTCCTCGCAATACCTCAAGCCCACATTGGCCGGTATCTTATAGTCGGCGATGAATTTCTCCATCGCCTCCTCAATAAAGACATACTTCTTAAATCTACCCATCCCAAATGACGCCTAAGAGTGCTAAAGAAAGAGCAGATAAAAGAAGAGGAAGAGCAAAAGGAAGAAAAGCTCAGAGAGGGATAGAGCGACTTACAGAAACGAGGAGAAGCTCCTCGGACAGGCCTTTTATGCTGGAGCTGGTGGTGGAAATTTGGCTGGACTCTGAGTGGAGGCGCAAGGGCTCGTGATTATGAAATGGAAAAAGGTGGAAACGGTTCAAATGGGTATTTATACCCTGGATAAAAGAGCCGCGCGAGTTTTCCCGCCCATAAATGTTAGGCGCATCACGACCGTTCGATTGCTAACTGCCCTCCGAACGTGGGGGGCACAAAGCCGCCCGAATTTAATGCAGGACACGTTGCATACACCGAAACGCCAGTAACGCACCTTGGGCAGACGAAAAAGCTCCAGCGCTGACAAAGGACAAGACGCGATTGGACGCGGAGCAGGACCGAGGATATCAAAATCCTCCTTTCCGCCCGAGGATGCGGACAGCAAGATTTTGAGGGGCTATTGTGGGGCCAAGAAATGGTCAGACGACCCTAGCCCACTCCCAACCGGGCCCAAGGCCCATGTCCGAGGACGCGCCCATGGACCGAGGACTGAAGTGTAGCGCCCAGCTACCCTCTAAACAACGCCAAGGATGATAGCATCCTCGGAAGTCCGAGGTCCGAGAAAGTGCAAGCAGCACTCCCTCAAAGGGAGCCTCCCCGAGCATCCAAGGAACAAACAGCGGGTACCAAATACCGGACATGGAAGCATGGTGGAGGAGCAAATCCCAGATGAACTGTCACCTCCACATTAAATGCTCCCAACTAACGTCCTGGCCGCATTAATGGGGAAGAGACGCCCCAACAGTGCCACCTTAGTTGCTGCCATCCACAGAGATAAAGGGGGAAGGTGGCTGATGGGACAGGCACTCAAGCGATGCCCTAATCCTTTTACAAATGTAGGGTTAGGATCTATTGGGAAAGGGATATATAATGTAAGGAACTCCTCCTAAGCGGGGGAGGGAGAAAACACTGTAATAATTTACATGTTCTGAGAGAACTTCATAGTTCGTCTAAAGGAAAGAAATGAGAAGAACTCCCGGTCCAGAAAAATACGTCCGAGGAGCATTATTACTCACCCCAATGTACATTCAAATTGTCCAACCCATGTACAGCCATGTGTGATCGTTGCATTTCTCACTAACACCTAGTTCTTGAACCCATCCTCTATAAATTCATTGCGGGGAAACTGGGCTTGAGTCCACTCCTTCAAACCAGGTCCCTACAGTTTCATTTTTATTGCTAGGCCATAAAGAAATTATTATGACGTGAAGTTTTTAGCTTTTGTGCAAAAGTGAAAGTTCAAATATCAATTTTTATGATATGGACAATGTTAGTTTTATACCCTCGATAAAGCACCATATTTAAGCTAATAAAAGCCTAGTTGATTATTAGATTAGCTATGCAAGCTTTAGGTTAAACAACCATATCATCATAATCATGCATGTGCAAAAAATTAAAAAGACACAATAGGATAACCTAGGAAATCTTATGAAACAAATCTTTTCAAAGGAAAAATCTAGGGGGTCTTGACCTATCAATCCCAAGGTAAAAAATTTACTATAAGATAGAGATTTAGTTAGAATAGCCCTATTCGTAGTAAGTCTAACTACAATTTCCAAACTGAGTATTGAGTCCCACAAACGTCTCTGATAGTGAACTTCTGCAATGTGAACCTACAATCCTTACACTTCAATGTTCCATTTAAGATTTGAATCCAATATACTTGATAGTTGGAAGGTAGCAACTTGAATCCACCGCTTCAATGTGCATGTGAGTGATCATTATTACTGACTTTGACAGAGCAGTAGGCACAAACCTTTAGAACTCAAATTGAGCTGCTGCAAAGTCTAAAAACGTGCTTTAGAGTTTCCCCTAAATACTTAGTGAAGTAGGTCTGAAACCTTAGACATCTAATGGGCTGATGGGTTGAGAAAATGATTCTGGTAAGCAACTTTCAATTGGTCAAAGTTAAGTTTCGACTAGTCGAAACTATTAAATATCCAAATCCTTGCTTCTTTCCTCTTCGTGCGCACCAAATACTAGCTTCTTCAGCATTTTCTAATCAATCCTATAGACTCTAAGAGCTACAATTGATAGAAAATGGTCACATGGAGTACATGTGAAGTAATAAGTGCATGGCACGTGACCGTTGTTTTTCAATTATAGTTAACAAAATTAATAATGGTCAATTGAGGCAATGATTAAACATGAAGGGATGATAATACAAATTTAATTGCATAGGGTTTATTTTGCAACTAACCCAAACCACATTTTGTCCATATAACTATTGCACTTAATCAGGGTTATGTTATGTGAAATTGTGTCAACTAACTAGAGTAGAAATTGAAGAATTAAAGTTTTAGGGTTCAAATGATAACTCATTGATAATAACATCCTTTGTAGTGTTCTATGTCCGTGACATGGTTTTCAAACCGAAATCATTCAAAAAACCAATAAAGGGATAGGTTCAAGATTTTTAAGGTTCGACCGAAATCAAACCGTAATGATGACATAATTAATTTGGTTATTAATTAAAATAAAATAAAGGTATTAAATTTGTAAATATTAGCAAAATTGACTAAAAGATCTAAAATATTGAAACAAACTTTCAAATAAATTTTCATGATATTGTAAGGTTAACATAAAATAGTATATTATAAGGTTAATAGACAATAGTATAGCATAAATAAGCACAAATAAATATTGTATAATAATCCTTCAAGTAGAAATTATTTTGATTAAATGAAAATCACTTTTAAAATAAATTCATGAATAGTTTATTCCTATATAAAGGTATTATTCTTAAATCACAAGTTAATTTAGCAATGAAAACAAATTTAATAATATTTAATACATTAAGATAGAGGTGATATGGAAGTTTAGAAGCTATAAATCATGTAAAATTAATATAGATCTAATAATACTTCATAATATCTTCTAAGAATTTTTCTGGGTGAATAGAGGATAGGTCTTAGGTTCAACACCCAACAAACGCCATTTTTCGTTTTATTTATTTATTTATTTTTTTGCTTTGACACTAATCAACCCTCACTCAGACAAGGTTATGAATACTCGATTTCAAATTTTATTAGAAGTCTGATGTCTACCAAACCTTAATGTGCCTGTATAAACATTCTTAAAATCATATTTATACAATGTAGCGAAGGCTGGAACACAAATCCAAACTAAAAAGTGTTTCCCTTGTTCTCAAACAAAAATTGTCCACGTGATTTATAAACATTTGAGTCTAAATTGTGAATTCTTCAAAATCATAGAATTAGTTTTTATTAGTTGTTTGACAGTGGATTGTTTGCTGTTGATTTTTGGAGTTCTAATATTGCAGACAAGGTCCATTCATGCAGAAAGTTCATGTAAGAGAATTATAAAGTTTTGCGGTCATTGCGAGGAATTCATGGATCCACCTATTTACCTAGATAGTTTTCATGGGTGGAGTTGAATGCGAATATCTCCAGCCCGATATGATTGCGCTGGATGACGAGTTAGTTCAAAACCCAACTCAACCTGATCCGTGTCCAATCCATGACCAACTAATTTAGCTATAAATGAAACATACCAAAAAAAAAAAAAAAATTTAAATATTAATTTAACCACCAAAAAAAAAAAAGGTATAAAAGATAACACAATACTTCGATATATTTAGGGTGCAACAAAGATTTTTTTTTTTTTTTTTTTTTTCATCTATCTATTGGAAATAAAAGCACTTTGGTTAAGACAAAAAGACTAATAAAGCCCCAGCCTATTTCTTGAGAAATAAAGGAACTAGGGCTTGACTAATAGGAGTCCATTATTATCGATTAATTAATTAATTTATATATATATATATATATATATATAAAATAAATAAATAAACAAAACAAAAAAAAAAAAAAAAAAAAAAAAAAGCCAACGTAACGAGTTCCACACGGACTCGGACTCCTAACGACTACCAAAGACAATCACAGATTCACAGTATAAGAAGGCTTTATTGCACATTATTTTTCCGCTTTCTACGAATGTTTACCCTAGGAAAAAAAAACTTTCTATGGCTTTGCTCTAGGT
Organism: Quercus ilex subsp. ballota; assembly: GCA_032727855.1. Classification (NCBI taxonomy): domain Eukaryota; kingdom Viridiplantae; phylum Streptophyta; class Magnoliopsida; order Fagales; family Fagaceae; genus Quercus; species Quercus ilex. The sequence continues at coordinate 82,215,126 of CM064911.1, forward strand.
TTTACGTGGATCTTTCTCCTCTTGAATATCTCCTTCTCGATTCCAGGTAATAATTTCACTTTAGATCTTTCTTTTTTCACTTTTGAGTGCTTTATATGTATATTAAGATGTAGATAGTTCTTCTCTTGTTTGCATTCTATAAAGAAAATAATAAAATTAAACTTCAAAAAGCTTTTTAAAAAAATTGATAGGGAAGAATAGGAGAGTGTGTGTGTGCGCTTGTTAAATTTGATGAATCATGTATGCATAAACATTGTATACAAGCACATAGTTCTATAATAAGTAATCTTTCATCAAAGGAAGGCATCTTTACATACAGTTTTTGTAATATTAAAGTATTGTGAAAGTCTTAGGTTTAAATCAGACATACCAAAAAAAAATCTAAGATTTAAATAGTAATATGCCCAGAAAAAAGTATAAAAGAAAACACAATACTTCGATATATTTAGGGTAGGATCGATCTTTCTAGGTAAATTTCTTTGCGTTTTTTTCTTTTTTAATTGCAGTAAAGATGTAGATAGTTCTTGCATGTACTTTTTTATTTGCATAAAGATGTAGATAGTTGCTATCTTGATTCACGTCTGTGCTTAATCTTTAATCTTTTAATCTTGGAAATTCACGTCTATGCTTTGTTTTTTTTTTTTTTTTTTTCTTTTTTCAAGAAGTCATAGAAGTTTGTGCTATGTTTTCGAGTTGTTAGGAGCATTTGTATATGATGTTGATTAAATTAATCGTCTAATACTTTTTGATTCTTTTTGCAACTTTTGCAGAAGTTCACAACTTGAATACGCCGTGTAGATTTTTGCGTCTCCTATGTGTATAATTAAAAGTAGTTTGTCTCAATGAAGCAGTTATGGAAGAAAAGGTGCAGGACTGCTGCTTAGGCTACAGTAGAAACGAGCCATTGAAGTCTTTATGATGTATTCTGCCTATGGTCTATTTGGTCCTTGGGGAGAAATTATAAGGTCTTCATGGTGGACAAATAATGTGGTCCACCATTCAAGTAAAAATCCTCCCACTTGTTTAAAATTGTGGAGTTTTAAATAAAAAATAGATAATGACCCAGCAATTTTAAATAAGTGAAAATTTTTTATTAGTATGGTAGACAAATAACATGATCCACCAAGAGAACTGTATAATTTCTTGTCCTTTGGGGTGGTTTTAGTCTCTATTTTGTTATTTTAGATAAACTCAAGAAGCAAAACCCTCAAATCCTTCGCTTCATCTTCTTTCTATTATTCCTATTTTTCTGTACAATCGGTTTCTTCCAATGATGGTGTCTCTTAATTACACTACAATTTCTAATGTGTGACATCTCCCCAAGCAGAGCACATTGTAAGGACTTCCTTGGCTCATTTTTGGTCTGACCAAAACAATGCCTAAGTAGTACTTATGCACCTTTTCTTCCATGGCTGTTTCATTGAAGCTCGCTCCTTTTAATTACAAAAACCAAAAGATGCAAAAAAAAAAAAATGATCTGAAAAACATGCCGAGATCAGCCTTAAGGAGTCTCTGATGGCTAACATTATGGGTTTGTCTTTTCCTCATCAGGGTGGTGATTTATTATTGGTTTCCATGCACAAATTCTAACTCCAAAAATCTCCCTCTCTAAGATGTCTGACTTAAGCATTGGAGACTCCCCGAGGGCTCACCTCGGTGGGATTTTCGATAATTTGTTTCCCTTTTGCAGATGCTCGCAATTCGAATGAAGTGTTCAAAGAAATCCAAAATCAGGAATAGCTCAAAGCTATAACCAAACAGTGTGAATATGGTCTTTTACTTCTCACCCTAAGCTGTGATTGTGTTTTTGGCTTCAGCGACAGATGGGTTGGTGGAAACAAGCAAGATTGGTTTAATCCCTATTTTTATTTTTATTTTTTAATTGAACATAGTAGAAATCGTAAAGTATCAAAATAAAATCATATAGCATCATGTATATTTGTATGCTATTCATGCATTATGCAATATGCAATGGTTCGCTTCTCCCTATGAATAAGATTGATAGTACAGAACAGAGCTGCTTTACCACTATGACCAAACCCCAACAACCCTTTGGAGGCATTGCAATTACCCTTTTGTTTAAAAGCTATGCCAATGATTCCCTATTGAATTCTACTTGGTGATCAAAGCAATAAAGAGAAATATTAACAACTGACTTTCTTTGCATCATGACACATAGAGTTGTATACTTTCCTAGTTATGAAGTTCAAACTCAAATAGAATCAACTGACAAGTAATTGTTGGTTTCACTACCTGCATGGCATGTATAATTGCTGTCAGTGGCATTCCAAAAAAGACTGCTGGCTTATCCATGAGTTATGCAATGTGAAACCTATTACCATATTAAGCATACCAAAACCTTCTGCAGGCGTAAGTGCAATTGAATACAAACTGATGACCATAAAATATGATTACATCTGATTATAACCCATGCCTATAAGTCACCATTGAATTTCACACGGTGATCATAGAAAGAAAAAAATATAGACAAATCTTTTCCTCTGTTTCATGACACAGATTTGTAGACATTTCTAGTTCTGAAGTAAACACTCAAAGAATGAACTGACATCTTCAGATGAAAAATAATTAGCCACAACTCATTGGAAACATGAACTCCCAATTAAAATTAATTTGGATGTTGCAGCTACATTATGAGCTCTCCATATATTAATAAACTTTTGGTAACATTGAAAACATTAGAATTCTATATTTCTTAAGAACTCCCCAGCCAAAACACATTTACATGCAGTTTTTACCATCAGGGTAGAGCCTCGGAGCAGGCCCAAGTGATATGCACTCAAAGGCTTGAAGAGCAGCCTTTCATCATTGTGACTAATGTCTTCTCTAGGCCGTTGCCTTTATATACAGACTCAAATTAGCACAGGCAAGAATTGTGGAATTCACTGCAATCAAACATAGAACTTAAGAGAAACTAATATGAAATAATAAAGATCTAAAAGAGTTCATTATGGTAGACTGTCACTTAGGAACTGACCAAAGGCAAGGAGCAGTTCCGCCGGACCTGACCTTGAGATCCAGTCAGAAGATTAAGGCCTGACATCTTCATAATTGCCCATGCAAAGTCCATGCGAAAGGTAGATCCGTCATCTGAAGCATAGGCACTTACCAGTCTCGCAATCTTCTCATTAGCCATCAATTGCTGATCAGCAAAAAGGAGTCCTCTCCCATTTAACAAGCTCTGATAGTAGTGAGTATCAAAACCTGCCCCAGATGATATTGAAGATGACAATGCCTGCAAGTATGACATCCCCACTGCTGACTCACTCATTTCCAATGATGCCATGGATGAAGAAGAAAGCCGACTGGTGGTCCCATTACTGTCTTGGCACCTCATTCTCATCTCAGTTAGGAAATCAGGAGCTATAGCTGGGTCTGGCTGCCCTGTCCCCTTGAAGTTAGACAGACGTTTCTGTATGAATTCACAGCCAATCTTCCCAATGTGTGTGCACCTTCAGATGATCAAGAAATCGATACAAACCAAAAAACTTTTTAAACCTTTTTCAACTCCATAAAACACAAGGGACAAATGAGAAAAAGAAGAGATCTAGTAACTACCTAGAAGGCTGACTGTTTTTCTTTCATCAAAACCTCTAAGGTCAAAAATATGAATGAATGCTGTCCCTCCGGCCTGTTAACACTGGATAGAAAGGGCAACCGGCCTGTGATGTCAAGCATAGAAGTTTACATCAGAGAACTCCAATAAAAAGAGTTACTAATGGAGAACTGTTCTTTGTTGTCAGTTTTACTGAATTTGGAACAAGAATGGCATGTCAATTTTTTTGAAAATTTTGAAATTCTAGTCCAGAAAAACCAGTACCAAATAGTGCCCCATGCAACTAGTTGGCTAAGTAAAGGTGACTAACAATTTTTGGAAACCAAAACAGAAAAGACCACTGCAAGCATAATCTCAATTCATTTTCTAAACTTTCCCATAATCAATATGTACTTTAAAATTTTATTGATAGGCTCTTCAACATTTAAAAATGTAAAGAGATACCAACTCTTTTAAAGTCTGTTTCTTACAATTTCCCCATGTTTCATTTAAGTATCATTATCCGCAAACAATCATCAAATCCTAAACCTTAAACTGTTGCCAAAACCCTTAGTGAAAGGACCCCTAAGATTAGCAAAACATCTTAAAAGAGAAAGAACATATTAAGATTCAGGATCAAGAACAGACCAGCATAATGCCATCTCTAGTGGCAATAGGGACAAGCCTTTTCAAGCTCCTCCTTGATGGAATCGATTTTATCAAAGCCCCTCAAGGTCTGATTGGGTATGGCCTGCCTCTCTATGGAATGGTTTTTGTCAACATTACTGTCATCCAAGAGGACAGAAGAATCACAGCCCTGATTAAGAAAATCCCACATAACTTTATACCAAAAAAATTAATACCTTCGAATAAATGGCAAGAAATCACAAGAAGAATATTAAATTGGAATAACGTTGATACTCCTACACATCAGAACATACAATTTGCTGTCTTTATAAATCTTTAAATACAAAACTTAAAATGCACACTAAGAACCACACTACTCACAAGAAAATCAATACAAAACATCACAAAGCCCACATAATTCAGAATCAAAAGACACTTCGTGGGCTATAATATATACCAAGCAACATAAAGAAAATAAAACACCCACATCAGCAAACTAAAAAGCCACAAAATGGGAAAGAAAAAGTCAATTTTTTCCCCGTCTATTCTAGATAACACACCCTTATCAAAACAAGAACAAGTAGTCAATAAAATGACCAGGAATCGCTCAAAATCAAGAACCATATTGCCAAAACAGCATGTAAACAAAAAGAACAAATCACAAATCGATAACATACATACACCCACATAAGAAATCAACGTTTAGAAGAGAAAAAAACAAAAACAAATCAATACCCAGATGAGAAAAAGACAAACCCATAATGTTAACAACAAGTATAGAGCCAAAAGAAGACCCATTAAGCAAGAAAAAGGGGCAAACAGGTATGTAGTACCTCAACGAAGCAGTCGTGGAAGAAAAGGCGTAGGAGAGGTGCAGAGACATTGTTATGGTCGGAGTAGATGGGAGCCATTGAAGTCTTTATAATGGACTCTGCCTGTGGACAAGTCTCATGGTAGAAATCGTACTTTAAGCCGGGGATCTCGTCATTGGAAGAAGAAGCTGATTATGTAGAAGAATTGGAATGATAGAGAGGTGAGGGAGAGAAGGATTTGAGGTTTTCGCCTCTTGGGTTGGTCCAAGATAACAACATTGAGATCGAAAGCGCCGCAAAGAACCAAATGGTCTTAGAGCCTGCCATTTTTCCTTCTTCGAGGTGAGAGAGAGAGAGAGAAGGAAGGAGAAAGAGCGGGAAAAATGAGAGATGGAAGTTGGGAATGAAATGAAAAGTGATTCAGGTGCCACACACCATGCCTTATAAAGGAATTTGTGGAATGACGAATTTGACCTCAAAATGGTTGTGAAAAAAAAAAAAAAGTGTAGGGTTGCACTTTATTTGAAGGGGCATTTTGTATTTATCCTTCCGTCTCTGGATTTCACCCCAAACTTAAATGGAAAAAAGTCTCTCTCTTTAACTTCTGTTTGACAAAAATATATTAAAAATATTGTGTACTAATTCGCCCTTTGATTAAAGGCAGATTTCCAATATTACCCTCCGTTTCAAAGTTCAAATTCATGGTGCTACTTAATAATCAAGACTCATCACATTTATATATATATATATATATATATATATAATTGTAATTTGCGATTGTGTTCTGGGGAAGTGGGGTTGTTAAGATATATATAGCGAGCAATATATATATATATATATATATAATGAAAATAACAACGTACTATTAAATAACGTTAATATGCTCAAACCTTAGCATTTCAAGATAGTAAGAACTTATTATATAAAAATAAGGGCAAATAACACTCCCCTCTTTTGAAGTTTGAAAAAATGACACTTACCCCCAAACTTAAAGGGGAAAAAAAAAATTTCTCCTTTGACATTCATTTAACTAAACTTTGTTAAATTGATGTTATAAACATTGTGTACTAACCTACCCTTTGGTTAAGAACATATTTCCAAAATTACCCTCTACTTATTCTTAAAAGTTTTACAAAACCCAAATTTCGACAGTCATCCCTTCCCGCCCATCCTTTCCCGCTCTTTGAAAACCTAAATTGATGTTGAGAACTTTTATGTTGTATCAAGATCCGCCTGTGGATCTTTTGGAGCTGTTAAGCTCAGATAGAGATGGCTTGTATGTTAACAGGACTATCTCTAATTCTTCTCTTCCTACTTAGTTTTGTTTGTTTATTGAATTTTCCCTTCTACCAATAAAAAAAAAAAAATTTATTTACAAATTCACAGTAACAAATACACCTTAGCTGGTCCCCCACAACCTCCCATCCCATGGCCCAACAATGATTCCACAATGAATATGGCAAAAGCTGAATAACCAGGTAAATGACAACAAAGCCCACAAAATTTCTTGTATTTTAGCATAACTGAGCCATGGATTTTTGGAATTAATGTGTAGATAGATTGTAAGAGCATCCACATCCCAATCTTATATCTCATCCTATTTTACCATCTCAAAAATCTACTTTTTCAATTATACCATACCATTTACAATACACCCAGCATCCCAAAATTCTATTTCTTATCTCATTTTATTTAAATATTCTTTTTTATTCTTTTTTTTTACTATTTATCTTTTTCTATTCCTCTTCCTCTCTTTCTCCCTCATTACCGGTTTCAACCCAACCACACACACACACACACACACACACACAGCCAAACCGCCAAACCCAACACACACACACACACACACACACACAGCCAAACCCATCACCCCACACACACAGAGCCAAACCCATCACCACACACACACACACACACACACACAGCCAAACCCATCACCCCACACACACGCACACACAGAGCCAACCTCTAGCACCGGTTTCATCACACACAACCAAACCCATCACCACACACACACACAGAGCCACACAAACAAAAACAAAAACAAAAACAAAAACAGAAACAGAAACCCAAAACAAAAACAAAACACAATCAAAGAGTTTCAAACCCAAAAAAAAAAAAAAAAAAAAAACCCACCACCGGAGCCCTCACGCCGATCCAAACCCATTTAGGCCACACCGATCACCACACACACCGATCCACCTATCCAACGGAGCCTCACGCCGGAGCCTCACGCCGATCCAAACCCAAAAAAAAAACCCACCACCGGAGCCCTCACGCCGATCCAAACCCATTTAGGCCACACCGATCCACCTATCCAACGGAGCCTCACGCCGATCCAAACCCAAAAATAAAAACCCCACCACCGGAGCCTCACGCCGATCCAAACCCATTCAGGCTCACCGATGCCCTCACGCCGATTCAAACCCATCGGAGCCATCGAAGCCCTCACGCTGACCCATCCGATTCCACCGTTGAGGAAGCCATGGGGTCTTGAGTCTGAAGAGATCAGAGAGCAAATGAGAAAGAGAGAAGGAAGAGAGAGAAAAGAACAGAAATAATGAGAGATGAGAGAGAAATTCGCGGGTTAAAAAGGATGAGGAAGGATTAAAAAATTATTTTTTTTATAGCATTGAGCTACAGTACCATCTTACATTTAAGATGGTACTGTAGCGATATGCCAAATTTTTTTTAGCATTTGGCATATGGCCTTCCAGCTGCTGGGTGTATTTTGGGTTTGAATGCCAAATATGCTTTGCATTTGGCATATAGCCATCCAAATGCGGATGCTCTAATGTGCACAAATGGTATAATATTCACACAAAAAATATAAAAAATAAAAAATTGTAAAGCTTTAATTTTGTTTGAAAAAGCTCGATTTTTGTTGTTGTTAATGGGTTTACTTCAAAGTTCAAAGACATTTCCGTTGATGGATTTTGTTTGACAAGGCTCGATTTTTTTGTTACACAATGCTTTGGATATTTACTCATGCTCTATAATCTTATTTCTTTTGCATTTTTTTGTTCGAAGATTTTATATTCGTTGAATGTCCTAAACCAAAACTTTGAAATTAACAAAACTAAAAAAATTAGTTTTTTGAGAAGTAGTTCAAGTATTTGAAAAAAGCCCAAACTATTTCCCTTGTGTCTATAATGCTTGAAAGGTAATTTGCAATTCAATAAGTAGATGCTACTTGTCAATAATTTAGCCAAAGTGACAATACTTGGCAGTAAAGAAGTAAATGTAAAAATGAGTTGGACAGTAGAAGCCAATAACCATTGACACCTCACATAACTTGCATGAAGAAAAATAATTGATTTGAACTTCTAAAGTTTCTCTTGTACTTTGAATAATTAAAACTAGCTTAATAAATCTATAAATAGATATCCTATGTAATGAAAATGTGGTCTAACAAAATAGATTGCAATGAAATAAAAATAGCAACACAACAACACTTTGATAAACATATATACATGCACTTATGTAAATTCTATCCAACTTACCCATGTCTGACCAACATTTTTGTTTTTATAGGGCACAATGGGGGAGTTTAAGCATGATTTGATTGTGCACTTGAAGGATACATTCTCTATCATTGCAGAGGTGGACCCTAACAGGTATTGTCATATGGACATGTTAAATGACATATGTAAGTGTGTAATTGGTGATGAACATGAGGGATACATGATATTAGGTTGGTATGACATCCCAGGGACAAATGAAAGGTTAGAGATCACCAATGACATTGACATGGTAACCATGTTTGATTTGCATGCTAGTGTTGTGCTAATACATTTATATGTTGAGTTTGTGAGCACAAATTGTAAAACATTTGATGCCTAATGTTGTGTGTGAGGCATCTGGGTCTATGGTAAGAGTTGATGATGATGCAGTGTATCGTGAGGAAGATGATGATATTGACTATGTTCAAGACTCAAGTAATGATAGTGCCTTGAGTGATGATAGTGATAAACTTAGTAGAGGAGTTTTCAGTGATGAAGATAATGAGGCTGGTAATGGTTCTAATGGGAAATGGTTCAACTATGATAGTGAAGACTGTGATAGAGAATTGAATACTCTGATGTTGAAAAAAGTCATGTTGAGAAAGGGTTGTACGGTAAACAATATGTCCCAAATGAAAATGGAAAGGTAAGTCTTGAAAAAGGAATGCTATTCAGGAATGTGTATGATCTTAGAGCAGCATTGAGGGACTATGTGATAAGTGAAGGTGTTGAGATTGTGAGATTAAAAAATGAGAAGACTAGGGTTCGTGCAATTTGTGCTGACCTTAGTTGCAACTGGTATGTTTTTGCTTCCCCTACTGCTGATGGTATTACATTTCAGATTAAGGTTTACAATAGTGACCACACCTGTGTTAGAAGTTTGATAAATTTTGGCCTACAGTAAAAGCATATAATCTATTCCTTTTTGAGAAAGCTATGCAGGGTCTCCAAAAATTATCAAAGGAAGCATTTGATTAATTGGATGAAAAACCTAAGTCATAATGGGCTAGACATGCATTTGACCCAAGATCTTTTAGTCCACACATCACAAACAACATGATAGCTAGAGTCTTTTAACGATTTGTGTGAGAAGACAATATTGACATTGGTGGAGCAAGTGAGGCTTAAACTAATGGAAAAGCTACATGAGTGGTACATTAATGGATGCAATTGGGAAACAAAGGTCACACTAGACGCATGGAAAAAGATTGAGTTGGTTAAAAATGATGATTTTCTTGTAAACTTATACTAGTAGGCAATGATGAGTTTCAAGTAATAGATGGTTATACAAGTTTTGCAATAAACTTTTGGACCAAAAAATGTCCTTGTGGTGTTTGGGAAATTAGTGGTTTGCCTTGTAAGCATGCAGCAAAATGTATCACATACAAAAGGGCGGACATTCAAGATTATTGTGATCCATTCTACTCCACGAGCATATACATTTCAGCCTATAGCCAAATCCTTCACCCAATGCCTGATATTGATATGTTACCTAAGGGTGAGTTGGAAATAGGCCAGGACACCATGCTTCCTCCAAAACGGAAAAAGTTGATTGGTAGACCTAAGAAAAAGAGAAAAAGAGAGCAAGGTGAACTTGCACCAAGGCTACAAGAAGCAAGGAGGTCATGCACTGTGAGGTGTACTTCTTGCAAAGAGTTTGGTCAAAACAAGAGGACATGCCAAGGAGTTGCAGTTGGTAGCACAAGCAGAAGCAAAGGGAAGAAAGGACAAAATGTAAGTTGGTATATGTTTGGTTTAAGAAATTAGTTGTTAGAATTTCTATTTTGATGGAAGAACGTTTTGTGAATATACTTTGTGTTTTAATTTAGAGCAAAAATAATGTGCAAGAACATCAAGAGGGAGGGTCAAGAGTGGTTGAACATAGGCTAGTAAGTTGTTTAGATTGCTTGTGGTCAAACAAACCATCATCCAATTTACTATTATATCTCATAATTAGTTGAATTATCACATCTTTGACTTCTATGCTTACATTTTAATACAATTTTTCCATGTCATGTGCCAAGGAAACAAGCAGGGGTGATCAACGTGGCACACAATCCAGTCAAATAAACATACAAGCATCTTTGGCATCTGACATTTCTAGCAAGGAAAAAAGAATTACACATGTGCAGCAAGATAGCGACCAAGGAAGAAAGGGAAGACAAGTTTCGAAAACCAACCTTGTAGGAGTGCAAGAGATTGCTAGTAATTGTTAGACATTTGACAGCTTTTTGTGTTTGCAAGTGGAGTGCAAACTTGTTTTGGAACCTTTTTTTGTCAACACTCATTTGTTGACTTACATAAGAGTTGTCAACACTCATTTGTTGTAGCCATTTTTCTCAAATTTATGGGCTATAGGATATACTTTTCCAAAGTCACTATATTTTCCTTTAGCTTCTTTTCTAATTTAACGTCAATTGGTAAAGAATAAGTTTTTGTGAGTTTGTTCACCAATCAATCATATTGACTATGAAAGTTTTTTATATTGGTAAGTGACTTTGAAAATTTCAAACTCATTTTTAAACAATAAAAGCTTGAAAGCTTCTGCAAATTGTTTTATTTCATAAACTTCGATCCAAAGTGTTGGTGAGAGGTGCGATTAAAAAATCTAAGAGGATCATCAAACTTTAGAAATATAAATTGGGAAGGTGCTAGAAAAGACTAAAAAATCCACTTAGCATAATGTTTTATAATATGCTCTTTTCATTAATTATTTTATTTTATTTTATGTGAATGCTCTTTTTACTAACTATGGTTAAATTTTGGTAAAGAGAATCTTTAAAAAGTTGGAATATTCGTTACTAATATTAATAGAAGGGGGGGGGGGTGTTATTTTTATCAAATCTCAAGGGAGAGGAGTGTTTTTTCCTTTCAAGTTTGCGAGTGAGTGTCATTTTCCCAAATCTCAAGAAAGGAGAGTGTAATTTGCCCTAAAAATAATAATACTAAAAAGAAGAAATTAAGCATTTATGTTTGTCAAATCAAACTTGAATATGTAGCTCAGTCTTCAATTTAAATTGACCTATTTTCACACCAAATTGAATTCAAATTATAATATGCTCTTTCTACTAATCACGGTTAAATTTTGGTAAAGAAAATCTTTTAAAATTTTGGAATACTTTGTTACTAATATTAAGGAATGGGGTGAGTGTTATTTTCCCCAAATTTTAAGGAGTGAGAGTTTTTTTTTCCCCCCCCAGGTTTGGAGCATAGTATTATTTCCCCAAATCTCAAGGAAGGAGAATAATAAAGTGTAACCCTAGTAATTTTGACAGATACTTAATTCCAATGAGTTAACCATTCCTACTATCATTAAGGAAGAAATAAAATAAAATACTTAATTAATAAAGTATATCTTCTTTTCTTTAAAAAAAAAAAAAAAAAAACACTAGCACACAACTGATTTACATATCTACTAAAGATAAGAGCATTCACAACAAGCTAAACAAAGAGCCTACTTAGCCAAATTTTACCATTTTTCCCCTTAAAACACCCATGCATAAGCCTCAACAAAAGACAAAATTAAAACTAATTTTTGAACAGTTGCTAGATACTTCGACCAAGGCTACTGTAGCTTGAAAACATCTTGGGTATGGAGTATTCAAGCTGTCGTAGGTTTGTTTAGTCGATTTAGAAGTGGGGGTGGGTGTGGGTCAATTCAATGATGGTTGTGCAGCAACAATCCACTGTCGAGAAAACTAATTTTATGATTCTAAAGAATCAAAAATATATTTAGGCTGTGTTTGTTTTGGGTGAAAATCACTTCTAGAAATGCTTTTCTGTAAATGCGGGTGTTTGGTTGCACATGGAAAATAAATTTTTTGGAAATGCTTTTCAGTTGACCGTGAGTCAATGGTGAAAATCACTTCCGTTTTTATTTTCCCTTCAAATATCATTTTCCAGAAAACAGAGAGAGAGAGAGAGAGCACGAAGAGAGAGAGAGAGAAAAAGAGAGAGAGAGCACGAGCTGCGAGCTTGAACCGCCACTCCAAGCCCAAAGCAACCGCACGAGCACCCCTTCATGCGACGGTGAGAGAGAGCCCATCGCCAGCGACCTTCGACCTAGGAACCCAAAGCCTTCGACCTTCGACCCAGACCCATCGCCTTCAACCCAGACCCAGACCCATCGCCATGAACCCATGAACCCAGAGCCTTCGACCCAAACCCATCACCTTCGACCCACCGATCTTCGACCCACTTCACCAGCGACCTAGAGCCTTCAACTTCGCCGGAAACCCACGAATCGATCTCTGTGTGTGTGTGATTTTGATTTCTGTGTGGTTTTGATTTTTGTTGTCGTGGTGGTGGGTTTTGTGTGGGTGGTGGAGGAAAATAGCATTTTCAGAATGTTACCAAACACATGAAAATATTGTCTACAACAATTTTCATAATGCAACCAAACACTTGAAAATATTTTCCTTTCCCGAAAATAGTATTTCCGGAAAATAGGCTATTTTTCGGAAAATATTTTACGGGAACCAAACACAGCCTTAGACTCAAAGGTTAATAAATCACATGGATAATTTTTGTTTGAGAACAAGGAAAAGGCTCTGTACTTTGGATTTGTGTTCCCGCCTTCACTACATGGAAAACAATTTTAAGAATTTATATACAATAAGGTGGTAGAAATAAGACTTTTAATAAAATTTGGAATCAAGTGTTCATAACCTTGCTTGAGTGAGGGTTGAATAAGTGTCAGTGCAAAATTTTTTCCTACATAAATGATTTGCTCTAGTGAGTCTTGCTTCCACTCAGTTGAAAACTTTTTTTGACATAGATAGACAATAGGATTGGGAGAGGTGGGATTTGAATCTCAGATATAACACCACAAAGGATGTGATCATTATCAATGAGTTATCTCCTGAACCTTGAAACTTTAATTCTTCAAAAAAAAAAAAAAAACAAATTTAAAAGAGTTTCAGCCTATGGCGTCCACTCCTGATTACCCTAGTTACTTGACACAATTTCACATAACATAACCCTAATTAAGTATAATAATTATAAGGGCAAAATACGGAAAGGCTATGTAGGGTTTGGGTTAGTTGCAAAATGACCCCTATGCTATTAGTTTTGTATTATTAGCAATAACATTATTAACCCTTGAGGTTTAAGCATTGCTCAATTGACCCTTCATCTCAATTTTGTTAACTATAATTGATGGAAAATGGTCATGTGTTATGCACTTATTATTTCACATGCACACCACATGACCATATTCTATCCGTTATAGACAACAGAAATTGAAATGAATAGGTCTAGTAATAGTACTAGACATGGCAAAATGGGTCAGAATATTTTGACCCGACCCGACCTGACCTGAAAAATACCTGACCCAAATCTGATTTTTTTTATCCGAAGCAAAAAAGGTTGACCGTGACCTGACTCATGTTTTTTGTGGGTCAACCCGACCTAACCCGAACCCGTACCATTTTTTAAAACTTTTTTTTTTGGTAAAAAAAATAATAAAATTAAGATAATATTGGTTTAATTGTTTGTTGTGAGCTTTAAGGAAACAATTGAGACATTTACATAACTATATACAAATTAATTGAAAGATGAATGATTAAGCATTCTGATAATAAGTAAAGATTTTTAGATATCAAATAACAAAGTGCATGCCAAGATAATTTAGTTACAGTACAATTAAAAACATAGATTCAAAATTGTAGACATGTCACATGTGTGAGAAACATTCACAAACTTGAGTAGGTCCTTGAGACTCTACAAAACTTGTGAGATCTAGGACCTTAGATCAGCGTGGTGCCCCCAAGTATTTCTACAAGTTGAAATTTCTATTTACACAATATTTCTTCCCAAGGTCCTCGGCCTAGGCTAGTGTTTCTTGCTTATTTTTCCTAATATTGTGTAGAACTTTGATGCTCAGTGTTTTTCCCTTGCTTTAGTTCTACCTTGATGGTCTTTTTATAGTGGGTATGCTTTGGTTCCTCGAAATGAAGTAGCCTTTAGTCCGCTGGATCAACCATGGCTTTCTGCCATGACTTTGAAGGAGTTCTTGGTCTTCTTTCCTTTTTCTATTTTTATTTTGTTTTCTTGGGACCTCGCATTTGAAAGCATTTTAATTATTTTCTCTTTATAGAAAGTGGTGTCTCAGATGCCATTTGAGTTCAATGAGCAAAGGGCCCATTCTTAAGGCTGAGAAAGGGACATTTCGAAGGTTCCCTAGGTTGATATCAACTTCTCCAATTGGCTTTTTTTCTTGAAAGTAGTATAAATGTTTTTTTTTTTTTTTTTAGATGGGTGAACTCCAAAAGACTCCCAAGCATCTTTCTCTTTTTGCAATCCCCCTTTGACCGAGGTCTCTCAAATCTTTTCATATAGATTAGTCAAAAGTTTACATATGCTCTCTTGCAAAAGTTTCACGCATAACACGCATACTCTTTGCTACTCTTAATACTATTATACATGTACAATGTAATTTTGCTATCACAAGGAATACATGTGATAGTATATGCTCTCTGAGCTGTCTAAACTTGATTTTGAAATAAAATTGGTTAGACTTGTTTAGTGTGTTTTTGATCTAGGAATGCTTTGCATCTAGAGTTGATAATGTGTTTGAGTGCTTAACATGCTTCTTGGTTGCTTGTTTTGATGCCTATCTTGATTGCATTCATCTCTTGTTGTTTTTCCTACATGAAAAACCTCTTTTTTGTATTCTCGATAGTAGCTCGATACCTTCTCGATCTATGAAGAATTTCTGTATTTTCTCGATACCTCTCAATAGATAACCCAATCCATCGAGCCTCTTCTATGAAGTCTTTGTCTACTCGATAGATAGCCTGACACCTTCTCGATCTATCAAGCCAATTTTGTCGTCGATACCTCCTCGATACCTCTTCAATTTATTGAGATTTAGTTCTCAACACCTTCTTGATCTATCATACTTGAGGTTCAACCCGGTTTGCTCTTCACTCAAATATCTCGATCCGTTTCTCTTCTCTCTTGGCACAAACACCTTTTCTTCTAAAAAATATCTCTACCCATCAAGATTTCTGCCTAAACAAAGCTTCAATCCATTGGTATGTGCTCTTAATCTTATCCTTTTCTCATTCTTTCATGCATTTTGTGCATTTAGACCTAGGTTTTAGGTTTTGGGAAATTTTTTAGAGTTTTTGTGGATTTGCTAAAAATTTTGGGTTGGGTTCTGTGTTTTTGTTGTCACTTGATCAGACATTGTATTTTCCTTTATTATTTTCACATGTTCATGCATTCTAGGATTGTGTGCTTGATTATATCTTGTGAGTGCTATAGTTTGGATTAGGTTTTTGCCCATGATGCAATTTATTTTTGCAATCATATGTTCATACATTGCCATGCATTGCATCTCTCTTTTCCTTCTTTCCCAAGCATTCTCTTCTGCTGTGTTTTCTTTTTTTCTTCTCCCTAGTTTCTTGACTATGGCACCTAATAAGTCTGTTCCCTCCAAGAACCTGATCACACGTCATGGTTCTTCTTCTACTTCTTCTTCTTGTCTTTCTATCCCTAATAGAGTTAGCTTCTGTGATGTGAACTCCCAAAATGATTTTGTTGAGAACTTTTGTGACCGGGCGATTCATTCGGAACATTAGGTCATTCTGTTTGATTTTCCAAACACTCCTCTTCCTAGTGCATTTAGCTCTCGGGGTTGGGAATCTCTCTATGAGAAACCCATGAGGTGTCCCACCGTGTTCATACAAGAGTTCTACTCCAATATGCATGCCATCGATACCTTTGTTCCTTAGTTTACTACGGTATTTAGAGACACACGTATCATAGTTACTCCGAACCTTCTTTTCGGTATACCATGTGTCCCTAAGGTAGATCATCTAGACTATCCTAGTCACCCTCATCTATGTAACATCCCTCGTGATGAATTGGCCTCACTCTTCTGTGAGAAGGCCATGGTGTGGGAAGATATTCTTAATTTCTTCACAACCGAGTTTGCTAATGGTCCAAGGACCCTTAATATGGTGATGACCATTGTTCTCACACCATGATCACACTATAACACTATCACTGAGCCTCGTGCTTGTTTCTTTTTTTCTCTTCAGCAAGATCTTTCTATAGATTTTCCCTCACATATAATAGTATCTATGATAGATAATTATCGAGACACTGCTACAGGTGATAAGCTCATCTTTCCTTTAGCTATCACATGCATTGTCACACACTTGTACGTCACCATTCCTTCTTCTCCTCTTTTTTACACCATGGGTGCCATTAGCAAGGAATCTATTAGGAGGAGTAACGCGCAGCTAACAGCTAAGTGGCCTCATGTGGAGCCTACTCCCAATTAGCAGGATGAGGTAGCTTTTCGTGCTGCTGAGGATGCTACCTATGCTTCTCGACCCTCCTTTTCATCTACTCCATCTTCTTCTTCTAGAGTAGAGGCATCTCTTGCTGCCATCATGGACTAGCTTTAGCATATGCATTTTGACTTTGGTAGTCGTCTTAACCAAATTTCTGATGAGATGTGTCAGATGAACACTAGGATTGGTTGCATAGCTCGCCGATAGTCTCGTTTTGGCGGTTTTGCTCCTTCACCTTCTTTCGAGTTTGCTGAGGACTCTTCTAATGGTGGAGATGATGGTGGTGATGCTTTTGTCTCTTCTAATGATGATGAAATGACTACCTCTCAGTGATTCACCCTTTGTCACTCGTGACAAAAAAATAGAGTAGTTTTGTATATGAGAGTAGTCTTGTTGTTAGGGGGGAAAGCTAGCATAGAGATAGACTAGTTAGAGGGAGAGTGTTGTTTTGAGAGAAGTAGTGAGGTTTTGAATTATCTCTCTCATTACATGTACAATGGTCTTGGGACTACTTTTACATACATTGTATTCTTTTGATATATATGATGATGTATGTTTTTTCACCTTTGTCTTACATGTATTGTTTCATTTCTCTCTTTACACACATATTTCTTCTTTTGTACAGCTTGTCTATGTTTCACACTTGATTCCTTGATGAATCTTGTTTAAGTGTTTTAGATAAGACAAGTTGCAAGTCTATCACATGCCATGATCTCTTTTCTTGCAAAGTTGTTCAAGAGCTTATTGTAGTTGTTAGGCTTATGTACTTTTGGCTTTTTGTAATAGTTATGAAGATTGTTGCTTTATACTTCTCTAATAATTATGCTTGTGGTTTTGTCATAGATTTCCAAATGAGGAGATTGTTAGGGTCATATTTCATGTAATTGACTAATCCTTTAACAAAATGCACTTTACTTATAATTGGGTAGATCTAAGATGGGTTTAATACATCAAGAAATATGTTGTTCAAGTATATCAAGTGTTCGTATTAAAGGACATGAAGATTACTCCAAGAAACAAGTGAAGAAAAGATGTTTATTAAGTCTCAACAGATAGCTCAACAGATGACTGCTATCGAGACTTAATATGAAACTCGATAGATGTCTTGACACCAGCTCGATCTATCGAGAATTACGATTTCTAAATTTTCAGGTCTGAAATTTGGCCCAAGCTTATGTGTTTGTTTAGGGCTTCTTTTCTCACAACCCTAGACATATATAAAGCTTATTTTAAGAGCAGTCACACATGGATACAGAGACCAAGTGATTTATTTTTTCTCTGTGATAAGCTACTGCATTTGTACACCTATGGGTTTTGTAACCAAGTGCTTCCTGATCTTCATTGTTGATGAAGTGAAGAACTTTGCAGCAAACGACATCATTCAAGTTGCTGGAGTTAGTCACGTACTAGGATCCATGCAAAGGGTTAGTCACAGGTTAGAGATTTGCGCATCAAGGGAAAGAAGGCTATTACAAGATCAAGTTCAATAGGGTATTGAAGTGAAGGTTCAACTATAAGTTGGTATTTTGAGATAGACCAAGGTAGTGGTAAGATTCCTTATACTTGTAACCGCTTGATTGTTGATTAGTGAATTCTTAGGAGTAGTGACCTTAAAATCACTTGATGGGGTTTTTGCCTTGCGAGAGGTTTTCTCCATTCGTCAACAAATCACCGAGCTATTTATTTTCTGCTGCATATTAGTTAATCAGTGATTTGTTGGTGCCTCCACGATTTGCATGTAATTGAACCTAATTAATCAATTTGGGTAAATTGAATTAATTAACCGGGGTCAAACTATTTTAACCGAACACAATGAAGCTCACCAAAGACCATAAAACATTTATATGAAAATCAATAGTTTTACTACTTTACATAGATCATAACACTATAACTTCGAATTCAGATATATTTTTTGAGAGCAAAAACTTAGAAACCAAAAGTAAACAACCTACTAATATTAAATCATGCAGAATAAACATGCATATTGTGGTAAACTTATATAATCTCTCAAATTAAACCCTCCAAAATATAGACATCTTGCTATTCCACAATTAAACTACACTCCAAATACCCTAAAAACACCTACTACTTGACAAAAGTAGCCACTCTTTGCATTCAAGATTCAATCTTTCACTTACGTTTAGCTAGATCCTAGATTAATGTTCTTCTCAGAAATTGAATCTTATTGGTGGCAGAGTTTACGGTTGGTTTAGAATAGAGAAGAAAGATCGTGCATTTTTCAAAAATGAGTTTTTTTTTTAATCAAAAAAAGAAGAAGAAATATATCATCATGATGCTATTCAATGCAATGTCGAACAGTAAATTTGCACAAAACAATCAAATCAATCATTAATAGCGATATGTCTCCAATTTGTGTCACCAACAATAGAGTATAAAAATATACAGAACAACTAAAAGTTCAATATGTATCTAAAACACCCTTGAACGTTTAGACCCTCAAATACAAAATTACCAATTCAAGCTTTATATCAAACAATGTATGTGCGGAAAATGATAACAAGCTTATAACAGAATTGATAAACAATCTAAACCATAGATAATCACAATCACAGCAGTAATTAAATGGTAAAGATAAAGGGAAGAGAAATGCAAACACAAAGACAACACGCGATGTGTTATCGAAAAGGAAACCGAAGCCCTCGGCGTAAAACCTCTCCGCCGCCCTCCAAGCGGTCAATAATCCACTAGAAAATGTAGTTGGGATATATGAACAGCAATAGACCCTCCAAGCCTAATCTACCCAGGTACCTAAGCCCTCCAAGCTTCCTGCTCCAACGAGGTTGCGCCAAACCTTTTTCTTTTCTAACTTACCAGATTCTGCTACTAAACCATAGCATCAACCAATGAATATTGGTTCCTTCCAAACTGCTTCCTTTAGCACCAAATGAACATTCTCACAGACGTGGGTGTGATGAGAAAAGGATTTGGTCAATGACCTCTCAAGGATGTATCAATGGAGAGGAAGAGAGTAGAGGAATTTAAAGAGTCTCTTAGATGAAGATTGGGGATGAGGCAATCTTGTTTTTCTATAGGGTTTCTCTCTCAAAATTCTCTCTGGAAGCTCTCTACATTTCGTGAGAATGAGGGGTATTTATACTAGGATGAGAATGGAATGTGAAACGTTAGTTTTTCCCAAATAGGGCATTCTAGCGACTTGACCTCGCGACTGGGTTAAGTCGCGAGTTCAAGCCGCAAGCTAACGGCCTGGCCAGCCTGGGACTTTTGTCCTGTAGTGCAACAGCTGACGTGACTCTTCAGCTTCTGACATGCTTGGCACGTGTGCAACTTCTGGCGACTTGCAAGCCACGAGTCACCCGCGAGATCCAGTCGCGAGTCTCTGTTTCTTTGCACAATCTTGAGCATTTCTTCACACTCTCTCACTTACTACCCTTACAAGTTTCCCACCTAAATACAGGGTCACTAAATGCTAAATTACAAGCAAATTGGCACGGAATAAAGCCAACAAGATGGTTGATAAATTTCAACCTTACAATCTCCCCCTTTGGCTATTCCGTGAAAAACCCAAAAACAAACTCTAGACTTAACGCGTGAGTCGGGAACAGTTGGAAAACTCACTCACACCTAACCCTAGAATCTGTGAAGCTTTTGAACCATAAGAACAAGTACTCTTGAAACACAACAACACAATAAGTTCATTGTATGCAGAAAACTTGTAATGCATATGGAGCAAGAACAATGCAATCAAGCACAATGGAATAAAGCAATAAACCATGGCAAGACCAAAACAGGTAATCATTATAACCAAGTGATCACAATGCTCATTCACACTTGGAATGAACATCCAAACATTCAAGTTGACAAACACAAGGCAAATCACTTGAATGACCAACACTCAACCAATGCACAATACATGAAGTATGTGCATCTAGGAAAAATCCTACAAGGGCACAAGAGTGACAGTACTTAGAAGAAAATGCATAACATTTAGATATAAGTACTGATTTAACAAAGCACACAGGCTGCATAAAGCAAGGTACAAACCATAAAGCCTACAAAGTGCATAGAAACAAACCCTAAAAGCTTACAAAAACAATATGGGTACAAACCATAAACAAGAACCTTAAAAACCTACAAAGGTACCAGGTACAAACATAAACATAAAGTACTAAATAATATAACATGGATACTGAAATATGATAAAAGCTAAAGATAGACAAAAACAATAAACAAAAGCCTGTTAGCTGAAAATCTCCCCCATTCGTTGAGCTCCCCCTGCCAACATCATCTCCCCCTTTTTGTCATGGAATAGCTAGTCTTCATTATCTTCTAGCTTTCTTTGAATTTGATCCAATTGAGCTTGAATAGAAGTGAACTTCGTATCCCACCAAATGTTGAGATGGTGCAAGATGGATGTAAGTTCAGACATCTTTGAACTCAGTTCATGAACAGATGCTACAATAGAGTCTAGCTTCTCGTCGACGGGGAATGAACTAGAGCGCAAACCACTGTGGGACGCTGAAACTTCTGTTTTGATTCCCTTCTTACTATGGCTAATGCTAGCGTTGAATGTGCGCATATTGATTGGACATGGTTTTGTGCAGGGAAATTCATTCTCAGAAGGATGGAGCCCTTTAAGCTTCAAAATCCTTGAAATGAATGCATATTCGTGATTCTGTTTGTAGAACAGTTTTGCGAAGGATATGAAAGATATGAGCACAGATGTCAATCTCTACATCAGAAATCAGATCATGAAGGAACAATGCACGCCTGAGGTTCATATACCCTGTGCTGGATAGCAGATACAGGGTTGTGAAACATGACGATTGTAAGCACCCTCAATTTTGGAGGAAGAGATAAAACACTGACTGAGTTCCCATTTGAAGAAAATTCCAGATCTTCTCCAAGAGCTGCTCTAAGTAAGTCTTTATCTGGATGTAGATAATCATAAACTGGTGAAACCCCAAGTATTGGCCGGTTGATGTGTAGAATCTCTAGCAGGTATGTGGCAGAGACCGAGAAACTTTTACCCCGAACCCAGCACTTAAGTTCGTCTCCTTCAACTATTGCATTGGCATAAAACTCTTTAACCAAATTTTCATATGCATCATCAAGGTCGGAGAGAAGATAATTCCAATCCTTTCGGGCAAACCATTGAGGGATGTCGGTGTCAAAAAGAGAATGTTGATCAACGACTCTTTCAATCAGTGGTGTAGCTTTTGTGAAATAATTTCCATGAGTCTGAAACATAGCATACGATCGGAACTTGTTAGGATCAAACACACCTGATGGGGAACAAGTCCTTTTTGGTCTAGGGGAGAAATCATCAATTTCAATGACAGGTTCCTTCCCTTTGCTACTACCTCCTTTCACAGCTGATCTCTTGAATGGAGACATTTTGACACTGCAACATGGTTTATCACAAACAAGAGAAACCAAACAAGACACCAAACATTATTAGCAATGTGTCAGATTCACACCATGGATGATGAAGAAAACCCTAAACACTTGAGATTTAGGTTCAAACCATGACAATGAGTGTATGTATACAACAAAAACCACAATAGGTACACAAGATAGAGAAGATCAGTGTACAAACCATCACAAACATACAATAAAACCATAAAATTAGAAACCCATGTTCGAACATGATAAATCACAAACCACAATAGCAACTTCACAAATCAAAAAAATAATGCTCAAATTAGTAAGTATGAAGGGAAAGGAAGAAAACCCATACCTTTTTGTTGAAGATTTGAGAAGAAATGATGCAGAAATGGAGGATTTGCAATGAAATACTCGGAGTGTTTGTGAGAGTGAAATGGGGAAGACAATGAACAGTCACAAAACTTCGAGGGAAACATTAAAAAACAATTTTTTTTTTTTAAACTGTCTTTAAAACGCAAAACACACGTTTTTCGCGACTGGATTAAGTCGCCAATCAGTCGCCAGGGTAAGCCGCGAAACACTGTGAAACCAAGATTTTCAAAAAATCTTCTAAGTGTTTTTCGCGACTGGAAAGTTTACCCGTGAGATAGTCGCGAGATGAGCCGCGAAAATCTCTGAGTGCCTCTCGCGATTAGACCTTTCACCTGCGAACAAGTCACCACACTGAGCTGCGAAAATCATAAAAACTCAAATTTTGAAAAATTTTCTAAGTATTTTTCGCGACTGAGCCCTTGACTCGCTAGTGAGCCGCGAAAGATTTCGGAGTGAGCTTGCAACTGGACCTACCTGCGACTGAGTCTCCAAAACAGGGCAGCACTTTTTTTGAAATTTTTGACATTTTTGTAAAAACAAAATACTTTCCAAAAACAAACTAAAACACTCAAAAATCTTTTTGTGTTTGATCAACAAAGATTGAGTATGTGAAAACACATTTAAACAAGTACAATCACACAAATGAATATGGCATTCATTGAACATAGACTTGTGTGTTGTGTGTGGGTATCAAAAATGAGATAGTCCTTAGTCTAATGTGAAGTTTCAATGATCAATTCAATCAAGGCATACACAACTAGCACTAGATAATGTGACCCATCTCAATTATAGAAGTATGCATATATGACCTCCCACATAAACTTGAGTACATTTCTTTGAAGCTTTTCATTTGGCTCCATTTTCAACATATCATATGATCTTTTTGAATAAACAAATCTCATTGTGAGATCGATGCTTGAAATTTTTAATATTTCAATTTGATGAGTTAGCCTTTGGCTTTTTGGGCATCATACATTTTATTTTGGTCGCTTTCCCTTTTTCCTAGTCAAATACTAGTATGTGCGACAGGCTTTTGCAGCTCAATATCTCTTTTCATTTGGAGATTTACATTTGGTGAGCTCTTTGAGTAAAGCAATAAAATAAAAAAATGGGAAGATATATAGGCACAAGTCTATGCATGTCTCAAGATCAACAAAACCATTCACTAATCATTCATTACAAGATTGAAGATCTATTTACAACAGTCACATAGATTTCAGAATTTCTTCCACAGATGATATGAGTGCATAAGAGACAAGCTAAGCTCGTTAAATGCACAAAGCCATAAGTACAAAGGTACAAGGCAAAACATGCTTTGAGACAAAACTCAACAAAGCCAATCAAACTTTTTGGATTTTCTACTTTTTATGTGTTTTTGGATTTTTGACACAAAAGCAGTAAAAGATTGATAAAAAACATAACAACAATGAGAAAAAAAATAATGAAGACAAAAGTAAGAAACACAATGCAAACACGAACACAATGAGATTTCATGGAAGATTGAGTTCAAGGAATGATACCGACACCAATTGTCTTACGCAAGGATTCAAACCTCGGGCCATCAAGAGGTTTGGTGAATATGTCTGCCTTTTGATTGTCAGTATTGATGAACTCTAGACATACTGTCTTGTCCTCTACCAAGTCCCTAATGAAGTGATAGTGGATCTCGATATGCTTTGATTTGGAGTGCTGAACTGGATTCTTTGACAAGTTTATGGCACTAGTGTTATCACAGAACACACACATAGTGTCTTGAGAAATTCCATAGTCATGCAATAGCTTTCTCATCCATAACAATTGTGCATAACAACTTCTTGCTACAATGTATTCAGCTTCAGCCGTTGAAAGGGATACTGAATTTTGCTTTTTGCTCATCCATGAAACCAAGTTATTTCCAAGATAGAAGCACCCACCAGAAGTACTTTTCCTATCATCAATGCACCCTGCCCAGTCAGCATCTGAATATCCCGCCAAACACTCATTCGAATCTTTTGTATACCAAATCCCATAGTCAGATGTGCCATTTACATAGTGAATGATTCGCTTTACTGCTGTTAAGTGGGATTCTTTAGGAGCAGCTTGGAACCGTGCACATACCCCGACACTGAATGCAATATCTGGCCTACTTGTTGTGAGATGGAGAAGACTACCAATCATACTTCGATAAAGTGTTGGATCGACGTCAACACCGGCTGCATCTATGCTTAGCCTTGTCGAGGAACTCATGGGAGTAGAAGTATGTTTCTTAGAGTCCAGGCCAAATCTTTTGACAAAATTTTTGGCATACTTCTCTTGAGAAATAAATATTCTGTCTCTCCATTGTTTCACTTGAAGCCCTAGAAAGTAGTTCAACTCTCCCACCATGCTCATTTCAAATTCCCTTTTCATTTCTTCTGAGAACTCATGAGCTAGTTGATCAATTGTGGATCCAAATACAATATCATCCACATACACTTGAGTGACACGGAGGGATTTCTCATCTCTTTTAACAAACAATGTTCGATCTGCTTGACCTCTTTTGAACCCACGATCTAGTAGGTAAGTAGTGAGACGATCATACCATGCTCTTGGTGCCTGCTTCAACCCATACAAAGCTTTCTTCAATCTTAGCACATGACCTGGAAAGTGAGGATCTTCAAACCCCTTTGGTTGCTCAACAAAGACTTCCTCATTTAGAAAACCGTTCAAGAAGGCACTCTTCACATCCATTTGGTACAACTTGAAATCCATGATGCATGCTATGGATAAGAGAATTCGAATGGACTCTAGTCTTGCTACTAGAGCAAACGATTCATCAAAATCTATGCCTTCCACTTGAATATACCCTTGAGCGACCAATCTAGACTTATTTCGGACAACTTCACCATCTTCATCTGTTTTGTTCTTAAAAATCCACTTGGTGCCGATCACATGTGTATCTTCAGGCCTTGGAACCAATTCCCATACATCATTTCTAACAAATTGATGTAGCTCCTGGTGCATAGACTCTACCCAATTCTCATCTTTTAGTGCTTCTTCTACCTTTTTAGGTTCAAACTGAGCAAGATAACAGTTGTATGTTACATGGTTAGCACTATACTTTGGTCCTTTTCTCAAACGAAGTCCCTCGTTCACATCCCCAATAATATTACTTGATGGGTGATTGAGAGTCACTCTTGATGAAGGTTTCTTGGAAGTTGAGAGTTCCTCATCACGAGAAATTGGGGTTTGGACTTCTGGAGGAGTGAGTGGACTTGAGACTTCTTGTGTTGATCTAGTCTCTCTTCTTGATATAGGAGGTGAGGACTCCTTTCCGGGTGTTTCTTTCTCAGCATCATCACTTAGAGATATATCATCATCATCCTCATTCTCCTTGAGTTTTAGCCCCTTTCCATCATCCTCAATTTCTTTTTCTGATATGATGTTCTCTATGACCACATTGATTGACTCCATCACCGTCTTAGTACGCTTGTTGTACACTCTATAAGCTCAGCTATTTGTGGAGTAACCTAGGAATATTCCTTCATCACTCTTAGCATCAAATTTTCCCGGATTTTCCCTGTCATTTAGAATGTAACACGTGCTCCCAAATATTCTGAAATACTTCACCTTGGGTTTCTTTTCTCTCCATATTTCATATGACGTCTTCTTTGTCCCTGCTCGGAAATAGATTCTATTACAAATGTGGCATGATGTATTCACAGCTTCAGCCTAGAATCTTTGTGGTATATTTTTGTTGAGTAGCATGACTCTTGCCATCTCTTGGATCACCCGGTTCTTTCTTTCAACCACCCCATTCTGTTGTGGAGTCTTTGGAGCTGAGAATTCCTTCTTGATACCATGCTCTTCACAAAAAGCTTCAAATTTAGCATTCTCAAATTCCTTCCCATGATCACTTCTGATTTTAACTATGGGAACTCCTTTTTCATTCTGCAATCTCTTGCATAGTCTTTGCATTTTATCACATGCTTCGGACTTCTCTCTAAGGAATTCCACCCAAGAGTACCTTGAGAAATCATCAACTACCACCATAATATATCTCTTTCCTCCTAGGCTTTCAGTTCTTGTAGGCCCCATTAGATCAACGTGAAGAAGCTCTAAACACCGTGAGGTAGCAATCACATTCACCTTGTGATGGCTTGCCTTTGTTTGTTTTCCCATTTGGCATGCTCCACATATAGTCTTCTCCACCTTTCCAAACTTTGGAAGTCCTTCAACTGCCTCAAGCTTAGAGACTTTAGATACTTGTTTGAAGTTTGCATGTCCAAACCTGTGATGCCAAAGTTTCAGCATATCAACACGAGCACTTCTACACGAAATAGGTGTCGTAGGAACTACTCCATAGCAATTATCAGTAGTCCTATTTCCCTCCAAGACTTGAATCCCTTTTTCATCTATGATTATGCACCCCTTCTTTGAGAATTGGACAAGAAAGTCCTCATCACATATTTGAGTGATGCTTAAGAGATTTGCTTTCAATCCTTTGATGTATAGCACATCTTTCAGTAGAGGTAATCCCGGTATTTCAACCGTCCCTTTGCCGAGAACTTGAGCATGGCTCCCATCACCAAAAGTCACATAATCACAAGCTTTCTCTTTAAGAGTCTTAAACAGTGATTTATCTCCTGTCATATGACGAGAACATCCACTGTCAAGATACCATAAGCATGAGTTAAAAACCTTCAATGAGGTGTGTACAAACATACAAGCATGAGACAAGCATTCTTGACCATCAAACATAAATTCATCTTTATTTTCCATGCTTCTGCCAGATTGAATTTTCTTTTTCAGATTATCAACCTTTTCACACAATGTTCTATTTCTTCTTTTGTATTTCTCAATCAAAGAGTTAGATTCACATAAACTATTGTGTAAGATGTGGTTCTTATTTTCAAAGTATTTCAGCATGTGAACAAACATCCTAGCATGTTTCCTGGATTTAATTAACTCTAAGAGTTCATTTTTAGAATACCCTTCAAACATACTCATAGAGTCATTATCACAAACATCTAAACCACAATTCAGCATGACCCTTTTCACAGCTGCATCCATAGCCAAGGAGTCTAGGATCGCACTCAGGTAATCAAACCACAAAAAATGCACCTGCTCTGATACCAATTGAAAGTTCAATATGTGTCTAAAACACCCTTGAACGTTTAGACCCCCAAATACAAAATTACCAATTCAAGCTTTATATCAAACAATGTATGTGCGGAAAATGATAACAAGCTTATAACAAAATTGATAAACAATCTAAATCATAGATAATCACAATCACAGCAGTAATTAAATGGTAAAGATAAAGGGAAGAGAGATGCAAACACAAGGACAACACGCGATGTGTTATCGAAGAGGAAACCGAAGCCCTCGGCGTAAAACCTCTCCGCCGCCCTCCAAGCAGTCAATAATCCACTAGAAAATGTAGTTGGGATACATGAACAATAATAGACCCTCCAAGCCTAATCTACCCAGGTACCTAAGCCCTCCAAGCTTCCTGCTCCAACGAGGTTGCGCCGAACCTTTTTCTTTTCTAGCTTACCGGATTCCGCTACTAAACCATAGCATCAACCAATGAATATTGGTTCCTTCCAAACTGCTTCCCTTAGCACCAAATGAACCTTCTCACAAACGTGGGTGTGATGAGAAAAGGATTTGGTCAATGACCTCTCAAGGATGTATCAATGGAAAGGAAGAGAGTAGAGGAATTTGAAAAGTCTCTTAGATGAAGATTGGGGATAAGGCAATCTTGTTTTTCTCTAGGGTTTCTCTCTCAAAATTCTCTCTGGAAGCTCTCTACATTTCGTGAGAATGAGGGGTATTTATACTAGGATGAGAATGGAATGTGAAACGTCAGTTTTTCCTAAACAGGGCATTCTGGCGACTTGACCTCGCGACTGGGTTGAGTCGCAAGGTCAAGCCGCGAGCTAATGGCCTGGCCAGCCTGGGACTTTTGTCCTGTAGTGCAACAGCTGGCGCGACTCTTCAGCTTCTGACATACTTGGCACATGTGCAACTTCTGGCGACTTGCAAGCCGCGAGTCACCCGCGAGATCCAGTCGCGAGTCTCTATTTCTTTGCACAATCTTGAGCATTTCTTCACATCTCTCACTCACTACCCTTACAAGTTTCCCACCTAAATACAGGGTTACTAAATGCTAAATTACAAGCAAATTAGCACGGAATAAAGCCAACAAGATGGTTGATAAATTTCAACCTTACAACAACAAATCTAATGTTGACAAATAATTTGTGCTAATTTGTTCCCTTTACAATCACTTATCACATATCTCTTTAATTAAGATTTATATGTGCTTCATATGCTAGAATAGCTTAAAAAGAATAATTGTTGGAGTTTCACAACAATTTCTACTATAAAACAAAACAACAACTATAGCCCAACTGAGAACATATTTCTTACTACATATTACAATCAGAGACAGACCAAAATGAAAAAGACATGAACTTGTATAGAAGAGGTAGAAGGTTTGAGAAAAAAAAAAGGGGACTGAGTGGAGACAAAGAAGGCTAGCGTTTTAGGTGCCCAAATAATTATTCAATCAAACAAATGATTAAGCTAAACTAAATCAGATGTGCTAAAAAACCTAGATTGCAAAATAAAGCAAAACTTAAAGGTAAAGCAAAACCTATAGGATTTTTGTTAGATTTTGAGGGTTGGGCGCTCTTCCATACTATCTCCACTTTCTTACAAACTTGTAGAATTTGATTTTCTATGAGTGTTTCCTTGACTTCAAAATATATATATATATATAGAGAGAGAGAGAGAGAGAGAGAGAGAGAGAAAGGTTAGGAATTGAAATCCATAAATTGACAAAAAAACCTAATTAAAGACAATAGGAAAAGAGATTAGTTATATTAATATTTATTTAGACTGATATAGTGATATGAAACTATATATTAATATTTTCTCCCTATATCAATGATTACTTACCTGGCAATTTTCCTTAAAAATAATAATAATAATAATAATAATAATAATAATAATAATAATAATAATAATAAAACCAGAAAAACCAGAAAATCTTACTTGGCTATTTATGTTGTATAGATAACTGAAGTAATATGTAGATATGGGCAATATGTTTAATACTTGGAGTGTTGCTAACATTTACTCAATACGTTTGAAGCTATATTGATAGAACCATTAGTATTAACAGTATTGGCTGACAAGATAATATTAATACTGGATGGATGCAAAGACATCAAAGATTGATTAATATCTTTTACATCTTCAATTGATGTACTTTGAATACACATTCTATCAAAAGTTTCTCCATTATCATTATATATAAAATTCCCCCTTCAATTTTTATCTACTCTCCTCATAAGTTAAAACTCACTTAAAAAAAATAAAAAAATAAAAAAATAAAATCAAATCTCCTCATAAATCTTGTAAATGTTGAAGAATCAATTCTTTCCTACCTAATTAATAGTCACTGAATAAGAATAACGTAAATTTAATTGCGAAATTACACTATCAAGAGAAGGTAGCATGACTAAAAAACCGCAAAGCTTAAACAAAAAATATGCGAGCAAATGTCATTGAGTTCGACTTAATTCTACTATTGTGGTTTTCAAAATATATAGTTCTAGAGAAGTAAACCATTTAGCACAACATTCCACATAACATGATTTTTTTTGGAGGCATTTTATCAAACATAAACCATGCATTATTGTTGTAACCACTCCTTGCATATAATTTAATCAAAGAACTACCCACAAAACTCAAACTCATAAATAAAATCCTTTCATAGGCAATACCCAAATTTACACTATTCAGACCACCACAAGCATTAACTACACTATTCATACGGTTCACTGGGTTTTGCGTGGAGTATAAAGCACCTACAAAAAATCTCAAATTACACCGTTGAAGATATTAATAGAATTGGAAATCATGCGGGCAGAGTTTCTCATGCAGTAAAGTTAAAAGAGTTGGATTGAGTACGGTCCATTTAAGGTTAGATGGCAAACTCCACCTCCAAATTGTTATAAGTCAACTGGGCTATTAAAGCTATTGAGTATATATGTGGAGTAGGATAATAAGAGATGATTTTGGTCATATAATTGTGGGGTTCACACGAAGGCAACCAAGGGTCCCAATTTTAGTAGCCTTATCTCTCATGGCTGCGTCCAATGCAATTGCAATGGGGATACTGGTGTTTTTAATGCAACTTTGAAACATATGTAGTGCAAGTGCTTCAACGCTTGCATAATGCCAATTTAACTTGCAAAAGTTTGGTCAACTCTTGAGTGATTGGTTAGAGGAGTAGTCTGTTTAGCTTATGTAGCGATAGTTTTTTATGTATGTAGCGATAGTTTCCAACGCATGCCTTTAAGTTGGAGCAAGACGAAGAATAAGAAGAAGCTCTTATCGGGTGGGGAGTTGGAGAGATTTTTTTTTTTTTTGAGAAAACAATAAGTCCATATTATTAAGCTACAGCAGAAAAATCAGAAAGGAATACATCCTCTAAATCACTAGGTAGTTCTCCTACCCATATATCAAAATTAGCTGATGAAACCGCTCTCCTAACTAAGGCATGGGCCAACTTATTGCCCTCTCGTCTAACATGCTGAAAATGACAAGCTTGCATAGAAGCCCCTTGATTGCGTGCATCCTCAATAACAGTCCCATACAAAGTATTGCAACGCTCCCTAGCTTTCAAAGCCTGAACCACCTTCAAACAATCACCCTCCACTACTACCTTGAAGACACTCAAGTCTTTAGCAAACACAACAGCGCGAAGTGCAGCTAACGCTTCAGTTGTTTCCACGGAATGTGGCAGCCCAAATTATATTCTAAAAATTCACCATTTAATTCATTCAATTTTTTAAATAGTCAAGAGTTATAACTCAATTAATTGACACCTCCAATTATTGAATTATCAAAAAATATATATATTAAAGATGATTTTTTTTTTTTAATAGTTTGCAACATATTCACAAGGAAAAGTGTCACTCAGTGTTTAAACTCGGTTCAATAAATTTTAAAGTTGAGTTGATTATGAAAATGATTTTTAAAAAAGTCTAAAAATTGAGCTATATATGCATGGGCTGGTTAATGGCGCCTAGCAACATGATCTACGTGCTAGCGGTTTCTTCTAAAACTAGTTCTGTTAGATATAACATCACAGGTGTTGACCTCTAAGTAAAACCCCATTTTTCAAAATCCAAAATTAAATTAGTATTTAATAATTTCTTTCTTAAAATGAAAATACCTTGCAACAATTAGTCAATGATAAAATGATCACACAGAAAATTAGAGTGGAATACAAGGCATTGACAAGGAAAAAAAAATCATATAAGTAAGATTTGTACATGTATATTTCACTTTATGCTCTAAAATTTGATCCAAAAGGAAAGTTAAATAACATTCAGGACAATTAGGTGGCTTGATAAGAAATTTGGGAATCTACGTTGCTTAATTCTATGATTTGGTCTATTACTTTTTTCCCCCTTAGAAACGATTGTTTCTCATGGTGCCTTGTTTTTGTGTTTCTTAGCCCATCTCCTAACATACCCGCTAAACCCTCAGATTCATTCACCACAAAAGTACTTCCAAGATCAAACTACACAAAAACACATTGAGACAGACCAAAATATAACCAATCAATTGTCTTTGGATGTATTTAATTTTTGCTCAATAACGAGATCTTTGAGCTACTTTATAAAATAAAATAAAATAAAAAAATGATTTCCAACTCAGTGATAACGTCCAGATGGTAGCTTTGGCTTTTAGAAATCACATAATATTATGTTTTAAATTTCTTATATTTGTTTAGTTATGGTTTTAATGCTTGAGTGCATATATACTATATGCCACCCATCTAATGTTGAAATTTGAACTTGATCATTTTGAACAATTTTCTTTATTCCTACCAACTTGGGATCATTGTTCATTGATCATTTGTTCAACTGTAATGTACTTAGTTATCTTTGGTGTAATTTTTGGGTGGATTCATGTTACAAAGTAATATTAGATCCTCTTCTATCAATAATAAACAAATCACTAATAGCCATGACAAATATCCTCTTCTATCTTGACTATGTAATAGCTTTCTATCACTAATAGTTTCTACCCTCTTCTATCAATAATAATACTAATCACTAGTAGTCACATCTAAATTATCACTAATTATATCAGTAATACTAATCTTGGAACCCAATAATACTTATCTTGTATTATTGTTTACACACAAATAGCCAAGCTTCAAAAAATCCTAAGACATGAGAGATGTATTCACTAGTATTGTTGATAGACACTTATTTGTGTGTAGAGATGTTCATGTGTGGATTTTTGTCATGATTAGTATTAGATCCTTCTGACTATTACTTACATCAGACTCCATGCTTTCCACAAGTCAAATATCCTTCTGACCATGTCTATCAAACGTATATTATAACATTCTACATGTAAGTATATATATGATACGAAACTTCTTCTTACAAACTGAACTCACCAACAGAAAGCTTCACTTCCATAAAGTTAAAAGAGTATAGAAAATGGGGATTTATAGAAAAAGATTTCTCTCATGGAGTTTGGTTGTGGACGCGGTGTGCCCAATGGGAATCCAGGCACAGCTTTTACGAGGAGTATTGATGATTCGATTGCTGAGGCAATTGGGGTTGTTGCTACCCCTGAAATCGTTGTTTTGGAGCTCACGCCAGAGCATCCTTTCTTTGTGCTTGCAAGCGATGGGGTGTTTGATTTTCCAAAATTAGGCACAAATTTGCATGTGATAAAATAGTGGTACAAATTTTTCTTAGTAGCAAGTGCTTACCATGAACCAATGTAGCGCTCAAGTCTTACATATTCCCATGTTACGGGCACACACTGCATGACCATTTCCTTTTCAGAAAACTTACCGATACCCAGTGTCATGTTTTATTGGATTGCATGCAAAGAGTTGAGGTCCAGCCCGGGGATCTTGTTGTCAAACAGGTCAGTTCTTTAGCGGCTCCTTCTTATTGAAATTGTTTATAACTTCTAGCCCTTGTACACAGTTTTGATCCTGTTTACGAAATTTCAGTAGTGCTAATGGAAAACCAACCCAATACAATTTGTGACCCTCAAAAAGTGGAATTTAGTGGGGACCCCTCATGTTTGATCTAACTTCATTAGATCACCACCCTTGACTAATTAGCCTCTAAGTAGAAGAGCGTGTGTTGAGGCTATTTATTAACCTCTTAACCTATTGAGGTTCAGGAAAACTGAACATTAAATTCAATATTTAGCCCATGATGACTTGGCCTTCTAGGAATTTGTATGCTAGGATTTCAGAGCAAGTAAAAGATATATTTTACAGTCGTCATCTTAGAGTCAGAGAGATATAGAGTTGTTGTGACGTTTGTGTACATAGGATTTTGTTAGGAGATTTATGCAAAATGAAATGTTTTCTACAAGATTAAGTCCAATTGGAGATTGGAGTTGATCTTCTTGTATAGATTAGTGGGTTCTTCTTTAAGTAGGTACTTTGGGATAGACCAGTAAGGATAATATTTTTTGTACTTGTAAGTGTTTTTTTTTTTTTTTTTGGTAGTGAATTTTTTAGGAGTGGTGACCTAAAATTCATTCAATAGGATTTTGCCCGTGAGGGTTTTTCTCATTGTGATCAAATCATTGTATCAAACTTATTTTCCTCTGTGCTCTAATATAGTTTGGTGATTTAATTGTACCATAATTATAACTCAAAAAATTATAACATAATTAAATTTGTACGTAATTTGAACTAATTAATCAAGTTGGATAATTGATTAATTTATTGAGGTTAATCTATAACGTAAACATAGCTACATCAGAAAGTGGTACGTACATGCATTATCATCAATATTTTTTTCCTCCTAATCTTTAATGAACACCAAAATTTCCAGTCATCTCCTTCCCAAAAAAAAACCACCACCATCACGCCCATACACATGCATGTGCTCTAAATAGTAAATCAATGACTTGCTGCAGTTACGAATTTACGACCCACTGCTACTAGAGCCATGAATCAAACCAAGTGGCAAAACCATATCCACCCACATTATTATAGGTCTGCAAATTACGACCATCTTGTGGTACCAAAGCATTCTAATAAAAAATCATAACAATTTTATAACATTCTTAAATTAGTCTACCCTATCTCGTGTATTACTCAACATAATATATGCAATTTATTAGGAGTAGGTTATATCAAATTTAAGGGGTATTTTTTTTTTTTCAAGTGAGTTATGGCTTATATATAATTCCTCCTTTCTTGTGTTCAAGATCTACACTTTGTGTAATTTACAAATAATATATATAATACATTATTCATCTCTAACCTTTTTTTTTTTTTTGAGAAACCATACACTTATCTCTAACCTAAATATATAGTTTCACTATTTCACATTTTTTTTTTTTATTTACTTTGGGAGAAAGGAAACCAGTATATATATTTTGTTAGGTTCTAAGACTTTAGGAACTAAATGTATTAAAACTTCATTTTGTATATGTAGGCAAACCATGATCAAAACATTTAGTCTATGTTTAGACGTGCTCAAAGTTTGTTTTAATGTAAGTTTGGAATCGAGTAATTGCAGGAAAATTACTGTTCAATTCTGCAAGGCTTGATTGATCGAAGAATAGACTCCATCGATCGAGAATCGTAGATCAAAAATTTTCTGCAGAATTTTCAAACGCAGCCCAAGCCCATATAACGTGTAGGGTTAAGTGCTTCAATCCTAGTGTAAAAGGAAAAATCCTAGCCACGTTTTAGAAGCCTTTGTTGAGTTATGTGTTGTGTCTTTTGTGAGATCTGAGAGGTGTTTACCTCAAGGTAGTCAATGCCGTACCAGTACCGGCCGGTATGTACCGTACCGGTATGTATACCAGTATCGAAACATCAACATTTCATACCAGTTTAAATACCGACCGTACCGACCATACCGGCCAATTTCAGGCAATACCGGCCGATACAAAAAAAAGTTTTTTTTTTTTTTTTTTTTTAAGTTTTGTAATTTTTGAATTTTTGTTAGGGCAGAATAGTAACTTATTTGTATTAACTTATTAGCATTATTTGTTTTCTTAGTATGCAATGGTAACTTTTAAGCTTTCTATTTTTTATATTGGTTTTTTTTTTTCTTTTAATTGATACTAAAGTCTAAAACCATGAATAATTAGTTCTGAATTGAGGAAATGTTTTATGGTAAACTTTTATATTTATTATAATATATATACACACACATACATATATATATATATATATATATGGGCAAAACTTAGGTACAGTACCTTAGGTTCCCCACTTAAAATTTTGACACCTGTCTAACTTAACACCTCAAGCAAACGGTGTTAAAAAAAAAAAAAAAATTTCCCTTCTTCCTTCTTTTTCCTGTACTGCAAACTGCTTCTCTTCCAAACCACCCAGAACCCTTCTCTTTGAAACCCAAAACCCAAAAAAAGAAAAAAGAAAAAAAGAAAATCTCATATCTCCTCTTTCACTCTCGGTGTGTGGGTATGTTTCCTTTCTTGTTTTCTGATCTATGATTCTTTCTTCTCTCTCGGTGTGGGTGTATCTATTTCCCTTCTTCTTTTCTGATCTATGAGTCTTTTATGATCTATGATTCTTTCTTTCTCTCTCGGTGTGGGTGTACATGTTTCCCTTCTTTTCTGATCTTTGATTCTTTCTCTCTCGGGTGTATCTGTTTCCCTTCTTTGATCTGGCTTTTTTTTTTTTTTTTTTTATCTATCCTGTTTGGGTAGTGAGAAAATAAGGGAGAAGGGTCCTTTTTGGTTTGAAACCCAGTAGAAGCCGTGGTTCAAAAAGAAGGAAGAAGGGGAAAAAAAAATTTTAAGTTTGAAACCCAGTAGAAGCCGTGGTTCAAAAAGAAGGAAGAAGGGGAAAAAAAAATTAGTTTTAAGTTTAAAACCCAGTAGAAGCTGTGGTTCAAAAAGAAGGAAGAAGGGAAAAAAAAATTAGTTTTAAGTTTGAAACCCAGTAGAAGCCGTGGTTCAAAAGGAAAAAAAAATAGTTTTAGCGCCGTTTGCTTGAGGTGTTAAGTTGGACAGGTGTCAAAATTTTAAGTGGGGAACCTAAGGTACTGTACCTAAGTTTTGCCCTATATATATATATATATATATATTTATAAATATAAAAAATAGCGGTAAACCCGAAACAGTACACCGGTATTGACCGGTATCTAAAATATATCGTACCGTTGGCCAAACCAGTATAGCCTCCGATACGGTATTGACTCCCTTGGTTTACCTTCAAACACACACATAGAGCTATCAAGATCAAGATTTACATCAAGAACTTGATGGTTGTTTCAGTTGCTATGTAAAGAACATTCAAGAAGATCCAAAACCTTTGAGAGGTGTCTCAAAGTCACAAGTAGGAGAACTTGTGCTAGTGCAGATTCAAAGAAAGAAGTAGTCTGTGGACCCGGAGCTGTCACGTGGTCGTGGTAGTAAGTTTTCTACACAAGGTAGCATTAGAATGTTAGTGGTCTAAGTCCTATTGTACAAACTTCAATTCTTTTAAAGTGTATCTGTTTTTACCCTGAAAATAGATAGGTTAAACCCTCCCCAGATTTTTTACCGGTTTGATTTTCCTAGGTCATCATATCTTTGTGTTCTTTACTTTCCGCATTATATCTATTTTACTCACAATAGTTTAACCTAGACTTGAATAACAAACTTGTTAATCAACTTGGCTTAATTTTAGGTTAAACATATTGTGTTAAGGGGTCTAAAAATCTAACATATTTCTTCATATTTTTACCATGATTCAAGAAAAATAATAAACAAAAATTTTAGTTTTGCATATTAGCATTTAAACCCGTTGGCCAAATTGCATCCAGATTTATCCTAATGTCTTTGCAACAAACAAACTATGACCATCATGCATATAATACTATAGTTAGTATTTGGAAAAACTTGTAGTACCAAAATTAATTATTAATATAATTAGTGTTGTATTAAATTTAATTTTTTTTAATTGATATAAAAATAGAAAATTAAATATCATATATATATATATATATATTATAATAAATATTGGGCTTAAAAGCCATGGTTGTGCCAAATGACTACTCTTACTAATTAGTAAATTAATTTTATATTATTTGCATTTTTACTAAGGATAAAAAATTATCATCTAAGTTTTAGAAATTTAAATTTTACTCCAACTAAAAGCATATTACCAACATTTTAAGAACAACTATTTAGTAAATTAATTTTATAATATTTGAGTTTTAACTAAGGATAAAACTTTATAATCCAATTTTTAGAAAATTTAATTTCTACTCCAATTAAAATTCTATTATCAACATTTTGAGAACAATTAATTAATAAATTAATTTTATATTATTTGCTAGGATATATTTCCTCTAATTAGGGGATAATATTTAATAA
Source organism: Quercus ilex subsp. ballota (assembly GCA_032727855.1). NCBI lineage: Eukaryota > Viridiplantae > Streptophyta > Magnoliopsida > Fagales > Fagaceae > Quercus > Quercus ilex. The sequence goes on from CM064911.1 coordinate 82,253,041, forward strand.
CGGTTTAATTTAGATAAAAGTATATTATCTAAATTTTAAAAAATAAAATTCTACTCCAACTAAAAGTCTTTTATCAAAATTTTCAGAACTTATATATATAGTTGTGGCTTTTCAATACAATCACTCTTTAAGTAATAAGTCATTCCTATAATTAAATCCCACACAATATACCCATGCTGTTTTTTTTTTCCCCTCAATATGCAACTTACGCTTATGTTCTAATTTAGTTAATTCATCTTACTTATTGTTCTTTGCTTTTAAATTTGCGTGCAGAATATTATGTCAAAGGAAGTTGACCATAAAAAGCAAAACAATAGACACCCATTTAAGTTCTTGGTTCTCTTCTGTAAGTTTATTTATTTTTTTATTTTTATATTCTCAATTTTTGAACTCTTTTATCTATGTTTTGATTTTGGGTTCTGATTATTATATTTAATTTGTGAGTGTGTTGATTTTTTTAATTATACTATCATTAGGAAAAAATCGGTATTTATTATATAATAAAAAGTTGGGCTTAGAATTCGTAGTTGTGCCACGGGGCTACTCTAACTAATTAATAAATTAATTTTATATCATTTGTTAGGATATATTTCCTCAAATAAAATGATAAATTTAACAACTGTTTAATTTAGGTAAAACTTTATCATCTAAATTTCTACAAATTCAAATTCTATTCAAACTAAATTATATTATAAAAAATTTCTAAACTTTAATCTCACATAAAAACCTACATTTTCTTTATTAAAAAAAAAAAAAGCATGTTTTGACTAAGGATAAAACTTTGAAAGCTCAAATAGTGTAAAATACTCTAACTTGTGTAAGTGCGGAACAAGAGTAAATGATACGCAATGAAACTGGAACAACTCTTTAAGGCATAAGCATATACAATTAATAATAAACATAAAGCTTAAAGAGTATGGAAGAGAGATGCAAACACAAGATAACACCGAAACGTGCTATCAAAGAGGAAACTGAAGTACTCGATGAAAAACCTCTCCACGGTCCTCTAAGCCGAAATCGATCAACTAGTGAATAAAGTTGGAGTACATGAATATCAAAAAGACCAGCCAAGCCTAATCTACCCAATGTACTCGAACCCTCCAAATTCTTGCTACCAGCGGGCTTTACTAAGCCATGTCTTCACTAGTTATCCGGATCCCGCAATTAGCTTCAAATTGCATACTCAATGGCTTCTTCCAATACTTCTCATATGCACCAAAACTTATCACAACACTCAGAATGGGTGAGGTAAGTGTTTGGGCTAAGAATCTTTCAAGTATGTGTAGATGGAGAGGTAGGAGTAAAGGAAAACTTTAAAGAAATAGTGAAGATGATTGTGGGTGAACAATCTCTAACTCTCAAGCATATAGCTAGGGTTTCTCTCTCAAAAGTTTCTTTGTAAAATCTCCTTCTTATTCTTATAATTTCGTGGGTAATGAGGGTTTATATAGTATTAGTAAAGGCATGAGAAAAAACACATTCAAAAAGCTCTAGGCAGTAAGTTTTGTGGGTCATTCACGCCTTGGTTTGAGTCACGAAGTGACTCGCGAAATCCAGCATGGCAAAGAGACTCTTCAAATTCTAGCATGTGCTTATGGCCTTTCACGGGCTGGCACTCGTGAGCCAGTCGCAAGCTAGTCGTGAATTCTTCATCTTCATAGAACTTCACCAATCTCTCACACACAACTTTTACATTAATCCCACAAAAAATACAAGGAAATGATTGAACAAAAATATAATTAAATTTGACATGGAATTAAAACCAACATAAAAAATGTAGTTGTAAATCACAACTTTATAAAGTTTATCATCTAAGTTTTAGAAACTTAAATTCTACTCCAACTAAAAGTCTATTATCAGCATTTTAAGAAAAATTAATTAGTAAATTAATTTTATATTATTTGTAAGGATATATTTACTCAAATCAAGGGATAAATTTTAATAACAGTTTAATTTAGATTAAACTTTATTATTTAAATTTCAACAAATTTAAATTCTACTCAAACTAAAAGTTTGTTTTAAATTTTTTCTTAAACTTAAATCCCACACAACCCATGTTTTTGTTTTTGTTTTTTTTTTGTTTTTTTTTTTTTTTTTCCTAGAGTGGAGTCTTATTAAATTAATATTTTATTAGAATATTAAGCTATAGGGCTCTTGACTAAGGGATTATATTCAATTTAAAATTCTATTAACAAAATTTTCTAAACTTAAATCCCACACAGTCCACATTTTTGTTTTTGTTTTTTTTCCTCAAGTTGCATCTTATTAAATTTGAGAGCTCGAAAATGTGTTGAAAATACAAGAGTTGTTTGGACCCCCAATTAAAAGTTACAGCTCGATTGATTTTACACTAACTTAATACTAAGTGCGGAATAGTGTAAAAGCGAGCGAATAAACAAACAAGCTACTTTAATCCATAATTAAAGCAACACAGCAGTAAAATGAAAAGTAAAGAGTAGGCAATAAAGATACAAACACAAAATAATACGTCGATGTGTTATCAAAGAGAAAACCGAAAAACTCGGTGAAAAACCTCTCTGCCGCCCTTCAAGTAGTAATCGATCTACTAGACAATCAGCTGGGATACATGGGTTAGCAAGAGACCGTCCAAGCCTAATCTACTCGATGTACCTAAGCCCTCCAAGCTCCTACTCCAACAAGGCTTCTCAGAACCGTATCTTGTTTAGCTCTCTAGATCCTGTAACAAGCTCCATGTTGCATCTGCCATCCTTGGCTTCTTCCAATACTTCCCAGCGGCACCAAAACTTTACTTGACACTCTGAAAGGGTGTGGTAAGTGTTTGAGCTATCAACCTCTCAATGGTATGGAAATGGAGAGGTAGAAGTTGAGGAAACTCCACAAGCAAATGTGTAGAGGATTGTGGTTATAACAATCTCTAACTCTCAAGATGTTTGGCTAGGGTTTTCTCTCAGAAGCACTCCTCAACATTTGTGAGTAATATGGGTATAAATAGTGTAGGCACAGAAAGTGTGTATCAGAATGGATAGGCTGGCAGAACAGAATATCTCGCGGGTGTCTTGCGGGAAGGCCTTACCCGCGAGATACTCGCGAGACACAGCTGTCTCCATCCTGGCCTGACTCTTCGCATTCCAGCATGTGCAAGGCACATGAGTCACTTCGCGGGATGCTTAGTCGCGAGATACCCGCGAGAACACTTCAATCTTCAATTGCTTGAGTCTTCACACACTCTCTCTCTATCACACAACCCTTACAATCAAATCCCACAATAAATATAGGGTACAAAAGATTGAACAATAATTACAATCAAATTTGTCACGGAATAAAAGTCAACAAAAACACATAGTTGTAAATAACAGCTTTACAATCTCCCTCTTTGGCTATTCAGTGACAAAACCCCTAAAACAGACTCTAGATTTAAACGTAAGTTTGGGAACAGTGGCAAAACTCACTCACACCTAATCTAGAAGCTGTGAAGCACTTGCACATATATACATGTTACCTGAAACACTTGCACACAAACAAAACTTTCATTAAACTTATGACAAGTTGAACACAAGGTACGTACATGAGCAAGTAAAGTGCGATCAAGTTTGTAAACATTATAAAACATGAAAGCATATCTTGATCAAACAAAAATAGTCATTAAAGAATGACTACAATGAACATTTAGCAAGTAAATGCTCATCCAGACACACAATGCAATTAAGAACAATCCAAAAGATCGATTGCATGTCCAACACTCAACCAATGCAAAATACACGAAGTATTTGCATCTAGGATACAAAATCCTACTAGGGCACAAGAGTGATGTACTTAAGACATATAAGCAATATCTTAAAAATACAAAAAAAATATGCTACAAAGCTTAGAGATAATCACAAATACTAAAAATAAACTGAAATTAAAAACAGAGTATTTACAGCTTTAAACAAAGCAGTAACAGTAAAAACTGTAAACAAAAAACAACACTTATAAAGACTAAAAAATAGTTTAAACCAAAACATAAATGAACTTAAACTGCCCATGAACCAAAAACCAACCAATAACCAATGTTTCTAAGCCTAAACCTATGCGCCCCCTAACACTGTGCAGGCTCTTCCTCAGCTCCCCCTCAAAATTTTCTCCCCCTTTTTAATTGGAATGGCCAAAGGGCTAGAACTGATCAGACTCTAAATCTGATCCCCGCGCCATGGACAAGTCATCGATCTGGGAAGACAATGCATTAATCTGTCCTTAGAGGTATGCAAACTGTGCCGCGATGTGCTGCACATAGGAGTCAAGTACTGAAGACATCTGGTCCATTTTCGCTAGTAGGCGATCGAGTTTGTCTAATCCTTGTGCTGGTGCTAAAGATGATGGCTGAGTTGAAGGCTCTGGAGTAGAAGTAAATCTGTCAATCTCCTCCTATGTATCTCCACCCACGTCTTCAACACGATCCTGTGGTATCATATGCACACCTGTTTTGGATCCCTTGATATGAGCTGTGCTCCTAATGACTGTGTGTGCACCAATGGGATAGTCCCTTTGAACCATAATGAGACCACTCGAATGTTTCAGCTTTGTCTTCGCAATTAGGCCCATAATCAGTGAGGGAAAGGGCATTACAGTCCTTGAATTCTACTTCTCAATGCTCTTTTTCAACACATGGAAGATATGTCCACAAATATCTATCTCTTTGTGAGTAAAAAGATCATATAGAAATCTTGTCCTTGCAGCAGCTAAAGTGGTAAGGTTGGTGACCGGATACAGGTTATGGATCATCACATAAGACAATGTCCTCATCTACTGTGAAAATTGGATTGTATTCATGGATGTTTTCTTCGGTGTACCACCAAGTATCTTTATCATCTCCTTAGTGGAACCTAATCAATCTTCATATTGGACTGAGATTGGCCGAGAGGGAGGACGAATCTCCAAAAATTCTTGAATACTATCCCTTGTAATCATGAATTCCTTGTGCCTCACCCAACAAACTATATTGTCATCTTCCACAGTAGCATTTGAGAAAAATTCTCGAATGATCTCTGAGTACACAACCCCAACCGGGTTCAACAGCTTGGTCCAAGTCCTTTCTTTGAACACCTCAGGGATGAAGGTATCCTCAAGAGTTTCTAGTTGGACCACCCTTTCCATAATAATTGTTGCTCTTTTGTAGCAATCATTGTATTTCATATCAGCATCAGCAGACTTGAAATTGTCAAAATTAGTGCGAGGACGTTTTGTGGATTTCTTGGTCGCATAATGTTTAGTAGGAGACATCTGCACAATTACACAAAGCAAACCAGAAACATGTGCAAAAAACACAAAACAAAACACAAAACTTGATTAGATTCAAGTTAGTTCCAAAACAAAGGTAAAATAGCCTAAAAACAGAGCATAACCAACTCAAAACAACATGCTAAAACAGTTAAACCAAGTACACATAGACACAATGCATGAAATTAAGTAGGTGTGCATGTGTGTGCATATGTGTGCATGTGCTGATGCATGAGTGTGCAGCATGAGATGCATGAGGTGTGCCTAGAGGTGTGCATGGCATGGCATTGAGGCACAAAATGGACAAAGTGTGTAAACCACACAACCATTTACCAAAACAAAGAAAGCATGATCATTCAAGACCAAAAACAAACATTGGAACTCAGTAGAGTCCAATTCAACACAGAAATGTCATTCGGACATTTTGTCAAACACCTAACGTGCAACAATGCACAACAATTATGGATAATGCATGAACATGGTGAAAACTTGCCTCAATATATTCTAAAATGCCTCATGGGGCCAACACAGATGCACAAACAACAAATGGGACACAGGCCAATCAAAGATTTAAAAAAATTTGCAAAATGAAGAACCCCCAACCCAATTTCGAAAAATCCCCAAATTTTGAAACCCTAACTCAAATAACTACAAAATCTTAGAAAAAACATGAAGAAAATGTTTTAGAAAACATACCTTGAAGTTGAAAATGTAGAAATTAGGCTTGAGAATGATGGGGTTTGAATAAAATGTGATTTTGGGTTAAAAAGGGTTCGAGAGAGGCTAAGCAAGGGAAATAAGAGTGTTTTGAAAAACTGTCACATCTGCAATATAAAATTGAAAACACGCGTTTTTCGCGGGTTAGACAGTAGCGAGACAGTCCCGAGACAATCGCAAGAATGGCCACTAAAGCACAAAAACTTTTGCGAGAAGCTTTAAGTCACAAATTAGCCGCGAGACAGTCGCGAGAGTTTCTGTCTGAATTTGAAGAAATTCCAGTTTTTGCCTAAAACACATTTCGTGAGAAGTGTTTAGTCGCGAAATACTCGCAAGACAATAACGAGAGTCTTTGTGTGAAATGACCAAAATATATTTCCCTTAAAACCTTTTCGCGGGAAGCTCTAAGTCGCAAGCTTCTCACGAAACACCCTCTGAACCAGTTTTTGAAGAGAAACAAAAAAATGCATTTTGAACAAAAATTAAAGACACAAAAGTATAAAATTACTTTCAAAAACATATAAAACACTTAAAAATATTTTTGGGTTTGATTAGCAAGTATTTGAGCATACACACCACATTTGAACATGTACAATCACACAAATGAGATAAGCATTAATTGAATCAAAGTCTTGTGTGTTGTGGGTGAGTATCAAGTGTGAAATAATCATTAGACCAGAGTGAAGTTTCAATGATCAATTCAATCAAGTGATACACAACTGATACTAAATCAAGTGGTCTATCTCAATTATAGAAATGAACATATATGACCTCCCACAAATTGATTACAAAACTTAGAAGCTTTTCATTTGACTTCTGTATAAATCATAACATTTGATCCATTTTGGATAAAACATCTCTTTTTGAGATCGGTGCTTGATATTTTTGATATATCAACATTTAGAATTAGCCTTTGGCTTTTTGAGCACCATACATTTCAAAACAAAAGTCGTTTTCCCTTTTTCCTAATCAAATACTAGTATGTGCAACAGGCTTTTGTAGCTCAATTTCTCTTTTTATTTGGAAATTTACATTTGGTGAGCTTTTTTGCAAAAACAAAAAAAAAATAAAGTGGGAAGAGATATAGGTACAAGTCTATGCAAGTATCAAGACCATCAAGATTATTGACCAATCATTTATGACAAGCTTGAAGATATATTTACAACAATCACACATAGTTTTCAAGATTTCTTTCACACAGATAAATGTGTATACAAAACAAGCTAAGCTCGTAAATGCACTACGCTATTAGTACGAAAGTACTAGGCTAAACTCTCATGTGATATACACAATACAAGCGATCAAACATTTTGAAGATTTTTCAACTTTTTATGGGTTTTTGAATTTTTTTGAGCACACTCAAAAATAGAACAACAACAAAATCAAAGCAAAAGCTTGTAAAAGAAACATGATCGAACTAAATATGTGAGACCTAAACAACAGATATGCAACAAAGAGCAAAAAGGTTCACAGATGAGATAGAGTTCAAGGAATGATACCGACACCGATGGTCTTATGCAAAGACTCAAACTTTCGACCATCAAGGGGTTTAGCAAATATGTCTGCCTTCTGATTGTCGGTGTTGATGAACTCCAAATACACAGTCTTTTCTTCCACCAAGTCTCGAATGAAGTGGTACCGAATCTCGATATGCTTTGATTTCGAGTGTTGAACTGGATTTTTTGACAAATTTATGGCACTTGTATTATCACAGAATACACATATAGTGTCTTGAGTAATTCCATAATCATGAAGAAGTTTCTTCATACATAATAATTGTGCACAAAAACTTGCCGCTGCAATGTACTCAACTTCAGCCGTTGATAGAGAAACTGAATTTTGCTTTTTGCTCATCCACAACACCAAGTTATTTCCAAGATAAAAACACCCACCGAAAGTGCTTTTCCTATCATCAATGCACCCGGCCCAGTCGGCATCAAAATATCCAGCTAGGCATGCATTCGAGTCTCTTGAATACCAAATACCATAGTCAGATGTGCCATTTACGTAGTGGATAATTCATTTGACTGCTGTCAAATGTGACTCTTTGGGTGCTACCTGAAATCGAGTACAAACTCCTACACTGAAAGCGATGTCTGGTCTGCTAGTAGTGAGATAAAGAAGACTATCAATCATGTTTCGATAAAGTGTTGGATCCACTTCTACACCTGCTGCATCACGACTCAGTTTTGCTGAGGAACTCATAGGAGTGGAAGTGTGTTTCTTAGAGTCTAGGCCAAATCTCTTTACAAGATTTTTGGCATATTTCTCTTGGGAGATAAATATCTCATCTTCCCATTGTTTCACTTGAAGCCCTAGGAAGTAGTTTAGCTCTCCCACCATGCTCATCTCAAACTCCCTTTTCATTTCTTCTGAAAATTCATGAGCTAGTTGATTGATTGTGGATCCAAAGACAATGTCATCCACATATACTTGAGCAACAAGGAGAGATATCTCATCTCTTTTGACAAACAAAGTTTGATCTGCTTGACCTCTCTTAAAACCATGGTCCAAGAGGTATGTGGTGAGGCGATCATACCAAGCTCTTGGTGCTTGTTTTAGCTCATATTATGCTTTCTTCCGCCTTAACACATGATCCAAAAAATGAGGGTCTTGGAACCCCTTTGGTTACTCAACAAACACTTCTTCGTTTAAAAATCCGTTCAAGAAAGCATTCTTCACGTCCATTTGATATAACTTGAAGTTCATAATGCATGCTATGGAGAGAAGAATTCGGATTGACTCTAGTCTTGCAACTAGAGCAAAAGACTATCAAAGTCTATGCCTTCAACTTGAGTATATCCTTGAGCCACTAGTCTAGACTTGTTGCGGACAACTTCACCATCTTCATCAGTCTTGTTCTTAAAGATCCACTTGGTGCCAATGATGTGAATATCCTTGGGCCTTGGTACCAACTCCCATATATCATTTCTAACAAATTGATGCAACTCTTGGTGCATGGACTCTACCCAATTCTCATCCTTTAAAGCTTCCTCCACTTTCTTTGGTTCAAACTGAGCAAGATAGTAGTTGTATGTCACATGATTCACATTATATGCTGGTCCTTTTCTCAACCAAAGTCCTTCATCTATCTCACCAATGATATTGCTTGAGGGATGATTGAGAGTTACCCTTGACGATGGTCTCTTGGAAGTGGAAGGTTCCTCATCATGAGAGATTGGAGGTTGAACTTCCAGAGGGGTGAGTGGACTAGAAGAACCTTGAGCTGATCTAGTCTCCCTTCTTGATATAGGAGGTGTAAACTCCTTTTCCGGTGATTCTTTCTCAATATCCTCACCTTGAGACATGTTGTCATCTCCTTCATTCTTCTTAAGCTTTTGTTCTCCACCATCATCATCAATATCTTTTTCAGAGGTGGAGTCATCGATGACCACATTTATCGATTCCATCACCGTCTTAGTATGCTTATTGTACACTCTATATGTTCGGCTATTTGTGGAGTAGCCTAGGAATATCCCTTCATCACTTTTAGCATCAAATTTTCCAGGATTCTCCCTATCATTGAAAATGTAACACTTACTTCCAAATATTCAAAAATATTTCACCTTCGGTTTCTTTTCTCTCCAAATTTCATAAGATGTCTTCTTTGTTCCAACTCGGAAGTAAATTCTATTCCCAATGTGACACGATGTGTTCACTACTTCAACCCAAAATTTCTGTGAAATGTTTTTGTTGAGTAACATTACTCTTGCCATTTCTTGGATCACACGGTTCTTTCTTTCAACAACCCCATTCTGTTGTGGAGTTTTTGGAGCTGAAAATTCCTTCTTGATGCTGTGTTCATTGCAAAATGTGTCAAACTTTACATTTTCAAACTCCTTTCCATGATCACTTCTAATTTTAACTATGGGAACTCCCTTCTCATTCTGCAGCCTCTTGCACAGCCTTTCCATCTTGTCACATGATTCTGACTTTTCTCTAAGAAAGTCCACCCAAGTATGTCTTGAGAAGTCGTCAACAACCACCATTATATAGCGTTTTCCACCCATGCTTTCTGTTATAGTTGGACCCATTAGATCCACATGTAGTAACTCCAAAGGGCAAGACGTGGCAACTACATTTACCTTAGGATGGCTTGATTTTGTTTGTTTTCCCAATTGACATGGACCACAAACCTTCTTCTCAACTTTTCCAAACTTTGGTAAACCAACCACAGTTTCAAGTTTCGAGACTTTTGCCACTTGTTTGTAATTAGCATGTCCAAGTCATTGATGCCACAACCCCAAAAGATTCACTCGAGCACTCTTACATGCTATGCTTGGTTTGGGAATGACCCCATAACAATTATTGGTGATCCTAAGTCCCTTCAAAACTTAAACACCTTCTTCATTCAAGATTAGGCATCCTTTCTTTGAAAATTGGACTAAAAAGTCTTCATCACAAATCTGAGTAACACTCAACAAGTTCACTTTCAATCCCTTAATGTACAGCACATCAGTTAACAAAGGTAGTCCTGAAATATTCATGGTTCCCTTTCCAAAAACTTGTGAGTGACTCCCATCTCCAAATGTCACAAAACCATCTTTCTTTTCTTGTAGAGTTTTGAACAAAAATTTATCTCCAGTCATATGCCTTGAACAACCACTATTAAGATACCATAAATATGAATTAAACACTTTCAATGCAGTGTGAACAAAGAGACAAGCATGAGACAGGCATTCTTGACCATTAAAGCAAAACTCATCATTCTTTACTTTATTCATAGATGCGTGTAGCTTACTTTTCAGACAATCAAGTTTATCACACAAATTTCTATTCCTTCTCTTATATTTATCAATTAAGGAATTCGACTCACACAAGCTATTATGAATAACATGATTCCTGTGAGATTTTAGCATGTGTACAAAGACTCTAGCATGTTTCTTTGATTTGAATAACTCTAAAAGCTCATTACTAGAACAGTCTTCAAATATGCTCATAGAGTCATTTTCACAAACACCTTTACTTTGCTTCATGTTGACCTTTGCCATATCACTTTTCATGGCACAACAAGGGGTCTAGGATCACACTTAGGTAGTTACAGCACAGTGAGTGTACCCGCTCTGATACCAATTGAGAGCTCGAAAATGTGTTGAAAACACAAAAGCTGTTTGGACCCCCAATTAAAAGTTACTGCTCGATTGATTTTTCACTAACTTAATACTAAGTGCAGAATAGTGTAAAAGCAAGAAAATAAAGAAACAAGCTACTATAATCCAAAATTAAAGCAACAGAGCAGTAAAATGAAAAGTAAAAGAGTAGGGAAGAAAGATGCAAACACAAGATAATACGCCGATGTGTTATCAAAGAGGAAATCGAAGAACTCGGTGAAAAACCTCTCCGCTGCCCTCCAAGTGGTAATCGATCAACTAGACAATCAGTTGGGATACATGGGTTAGCAAGAGACCCTCCAAGCCTAATCTACTCGATGTACCTAAGCCCTCCAAGCTCCTACTACAACAAGGCTTCTCGGAACCATGTCTTGTCTAGCTCTCCAGATCCCGCAACAAGCTCCATGTTGCATCTACCATCCTTGGCTTCTTCCAATACTTCTCAGCAACACCAAAACTTCACTTGACACTCTGAAATGGTGTGGTAAGTGTTTGGGCTATCAACCTCTCAATGGTACGGAAATGGAGAGGAAGGAGTTGAGAAAATTCCACAAGCAAATGTGTAGAGGATTGTGGGTATAACAATCTCTAACTCCCAAGGTGTTTGGCTAGGGTTTTCTCTCAGAAGCACTCCTTAACATTTGTGGGTAATGTGGGTCTAAATAGTGTAGGCACAGAAAGTGTGTATTAGAATGGACAGGCTGGCAAAACAGAATGTCTCGCAGGTGTCTCGCGGGAAGGCCTTACCCGCGAGATACTCGCGAGACATAGCTGTCTCCATCCTGGTCTAACTCATCGCATTCTAGCATATGTAAGGCACATGAGTCACTTCGCGGGATGCTTAGTCGTGAGATACCCGCGAGAACACTTCAGTCTTCAATTGCTTGAGTCTTCATACTCTCTCTCTCTCTATCACACAAATCCCACAATAAATACAGGGTACAAAAGATTGAACAATAATTACAATCAAATTTGTCACAAAATAAAAGCCAACAAAAACACATAATTGTAAATAACAACTTTACAAAATTAATATGTTATTAGGATTTTAAGCTACCTAAGGGATAAGATTTAACAATAATTTAATTTAGATAATTAAAATTTTATCATTTAAATTTTAGAAATTTATATTTTACTCCAGTTAAAAATATATTATCAAAATTTCCATAACTTTTCTATATACATATTAAGCTATGACTTTTCAATACAATCCTTCTTAACCAATAAGTCATCTCTATAATTAAATCACACACAATACACCCCACTCTATGTTTTTTTTTTTTCCTTCACTTTTTTTCCCTCAAGATGCAACTTATGCTTATATTTTAATCTAATAAATTCATCTTACTTATTATTCTTTGCTTTTGAATTTACATGCAGGATATTATGCCAAAAGAACTTTACTATAAAGGATTAAAACAGTGGACACTCATTTAAGTTCTTGATTCTCAATTGTAAGTTTTTAATTTTTTTTTTATTCTATATTTTTGAACTCTTTTGTATATGTTTTGATTTTGAGTTTTTCGTTTTGGTTATTGCAATTAATTTGTGAGTGTGTTGATTTTTTAACTAGACTATCACTAGGAAAAAAATCAGAATTGAGGAACTATTTTGTTTACTATTATTTGTGATGGTAATGGCATATTAAATATAATCCAAATGGAAATGATCAAACTCATATCACATTTCATATTAAGAAATTAACACAAAGCTCAAAGACAATTTTAAAATATAAAAATAAATAAACACTAATAAAGTCTAAACTCTAAAAAATTTGGACTTAAAGTAATGTTTTATCAAAATTATAATTTATTATTACTATTTATTTAATAATTTAGTTTTAATTATTTTTAAGAAAACATTTAGCTCACATATGAATCTTTAACAAACCATGCATTGTACTGAAATAATACTAGTATGTACGTATTTTTATATTGGTATATATATATTGCGAATTTTGAACAATTTACAGAAAAATAATGAATTATGATATGTGAATATATATATATATATATATATATGACATTAAGATCTAATAATTAAATTATACATAAAATCATAAAAGATCAAGAAAAAAATTGATATTATAAATAAAAATATAAAAATACTGATGTTTAATATAAATAATAAAACATTAAACTAAAAATAATAATTTTAATAATTGGATTGCCAAATATAATAACCAAACTTGACACAATAAACAATCACTTTGGTAAGAGTATTAAAAGTTAAGTCTTGACTAATATTTTTTTTATGTATAAAATATATTTTTAATTATAATTAAAAATTTATAAGAAAACATAAAAATATTTACTAGTAACATACGAATATACTGAGATTTTAATAAGCATTTATAAGCAGTATGATACATGAAAAGTTGCCCGGTGGCGCTGCAGTACACTTTGTCCCTCACCCAGCTCCATCATGTCCAGTTGTCTACCAACTAACATTTTAATACCATTTACAACATTTTAGGATTTCTTTGGGATCCGTTTATTTGTTTAAAACTAAAATTTTTTTTTATATTGAAAATATTGTAGACAATGTCAGCTCTATAAGGTAAGTAATTGATGTGATTGCTTAAGGCTCTAAGTAGAAAAAATGTCCCAAATTTTAATTTAATTAAGCTCAAATATTAGCCATTACGTAAAATATTTTTTTTATTAAGTAAAAATGTTATGTTCACAATATTTTTAACAGTATTTTTGTTAGGATATATGTGTTTCACTTGTTAGAGCATTAGCATTGACAAATGCTAAAGCCAAATCTAAGGAATATTTAGCATTTTTTGTCTCAAAACCAGCTGCATCAGAGGATTGCAAACAGCACTATTGCAAATTTTTTTGCAATAGTGCTATAGTGCAATTCTAAACATAGAATTGCACTGTTCACAGTATTACAAAAAAATATTAATATTTTACTCATTTTCCCCTGAAATTTCTCTCTCATCCCTCTCATTTTTTCTGTTCTCTTCTCTCTCTTCCTTCTCTGTTTCTCCATCTGCTCTCTCATCTCTGAAACTTCATTGCTGAAATTTCTCACTCATCTCACACGGCCTCTCTCTCATCTCTCATCGCACAGCCTCTCTCTCATTGCACCAGTACTGGGTTTTGGATTTTTGAGGTTGGAGGTTGGATTAGCGTGGATCGGCGAGTTGGGTTTGGATCGATGGGCTGGGATCGGTTGATGGCGAGCTCCGATGGTGGCTCCGGTGATGATTTTTTTTGAATGGGTTTGCTCCGGTGATGATTTTTTTTCAATGGGTTTGCTCTGGTGGCTTTGGGGATGATTTTTTTTGAATGGGTTTGCTTCTGTGATGATTTTTTTGATCGGTGTGTGTGTGGTGATGGGATGCTATGTGTGTGTGGCTGTGTGTGTGGGTTTGCTCTGTGTGTGGCTGTGTGTGTGTGTGTGTGTGTGAGACTGTTGAAAAGCCCAGGAAAAAAGGGTTGGAAATAAATAATAAAGAAAGGTTAAAAAATAATATTTTAATGAGTAAAAGAGTGAAATAAAAGTTTGGGATGTAGGAGGTATTGTAAAATTAGATATTATAATGATAAAGTGAGGTTTTGGAATGGTAAAATAGAGTAGCATTAGCATTTTTCCAATGCTAATGCTCTTAAAGAACATATGTCATTCTTTTATATAATTAGTTAATCCTTTGACAAAACGCACTTTACTTATAATTGGGTAGTTCTAGGTGTTTTTTAATACTTCAAGAAACGAGGTTTCAAGATCAAGTGTTAAAGTCATCAAGTTTGTCCAAGAAAACAAGCTGATAGTGCAAATTCATTAAAACTCGACAGCTGCATCTATTGAGCTTAAGAAAGCTGTCTTAAGCTCGTAAGATCGACACCTGCTTGACAGCTTCTCGACACCTCATATCTGTCGAGATTTAAGAAATTCAGAATTCTGATCTGATTTCTTGGGATCCGTGAATGTGTCTTTGGACCTTCTTTTCTCTTAACCCTAGACATATAAAAGGATTGTTTTAAGAGCCGTCAAACAGTTCACAAGTTGCACAAGCATTGAGAAAACTCTGTTGAAGCAAATTGTGACCAGAGACGAAGTTCTTGCCCTAGTTCATCTCTTCTGAAGAAGTTGCTGTGTATTTGCACATTTGGGTTTTGTGATCAAGCATTTTCTTGATCTTCATCGTGTAGGATGAATTAAAGAATTTTGCAGCCAACCTCTCTTTCAGTTGGTGTTGAAGTCGCGTACTGAGATTCTCGCATTGGTTAGTCACGAACTTGGGAGCTGTGCATCAAAAGGAGGAACTGTCATTACAGAACAAGTCCAATTGGATATTGGGGTAAGGGTTCAACTGTAGGTTGGTAAGGTACTTGGGATTCCTTTACTTGTAACCACTTGTTGTGATAATAGTGGAGTTTCGGGAGTGATTACCTGAAAATCACCCAGTGGGGTTTTTGCCATCAGGTTTTCCCCATTCGTAAACAAATCAATATGTCATTTAATTTCCGCTGCATATTTAGTTATTTGGTGATTTGTTTGTGTTACCACGCGTTTGTATGTTAAATTGATTAATTAATAACTTGGCTAATTAATTAATTAATTTTTATCACAATGGGTCATTCAGTTTGTGGTCTATCAATTTTTACAACAAATCCTAAGTAATGGGTTATTAGAAGCTATTACTTATTGATAACAAAATAAATAATTTCAGTAGTGAGTTCAAATTAGAACCAGTAACAACTTAACAATTACGATTTTTTGTGAAAAATATTTTGTTGAGTTGACAAACTTTTATTAGTTTTTACCTAAGTCCACCACTAACATTACTCGTTAACTTACTACTATCAATCTACGATATCAATAGGTATGAAAGTTTTGTCAATTTTTTGTGTCTACAGACTTTCTAAAAAAAAATCTACATTATTTATGTTAATTAGTGATAATTTTGCATTTAAAACAAGATAGTAGAATTTAAGTAATTTTTTTTTAATTCGTATTTAAATATATAAAATGCCTCAATTTTTGTTTTCACATTAGGCCCCTAAATGCATCAAGCTGCCCCTGACTGTAGATAAATGTAAAAGTTAGCTGAAATAGTACATTGGGACCCATAAATAGTACCAATTACCAAAAAGTGTAGTGAAATTCATAAATAGTAGTAAAAATAAATTGAATAGTAAAATAAGTTGGAAAAAATAAGTTTTGCCTAACAGACACTAGGTGTAAAATTTATGACAATATTTACAATTTGCGACGTGTGATTTTTTTTTTTTTTTTTTTTTTTGTCTTGCAATTTTTTTTTAGAGTAATTCTGGTACCACTTAAAATGTTATAAATTTTAATATAAAATTGTAATTAGTTGTTTGCTACTTTATTCAAATAGTTCCACCATTATTTTTCTATCACTTATAGTTTGTCTCACGTGGACACAATCATGACAAAATTGTCATTTTTTTTTATTGAGTAATGTTAGAACTATAACTTTTGCACAACCTGCTGTCGAGACAACTCATAAGTGGTGGAGTTGTGAACTCACCACTTTTATTTTACTCCTGCGTTATAATGTGAACAAATTGTGACAAAAATTTTGGTTCTAACTTTTTTTTTTTTTTTTAATTCTTAATTTTTGCTTTCTCATAACATATATCATCACCGGTGGTGGAGAGAGCTAGCTAGAAAGGATAAACGGGGACCACATGCTTCCCCTATGATGAGGGCTGAGAATTGATGAATTCAATGCTTTCCATCCAATTTAATGCAGTCGTCCAAGTGTCACATCCAATTTAATTCGGTTTAATTATGCTGTTGTACATGTGGTGGTTTTTAGTGTGGTAGTCCAAGTATCACATCCAATTTAATTCGGTTTAAGTATATATATATTTTTACATATATATATATATATATATATATATTTTATTCTGAATTTATGTGCAAAATATTATACTAGAGAAAGTTTATTATAAAGAAGCTAAAGAGTGGACATTCATTTAAATTCTTGGTTTTTAATTATAAGATTTTAATTTTTTTTATATTCTAAAATTTTGAACTTTTTTGTGTTTGTTTTGATTTTAGATTTTGGTTTTTGTATTTAATTTGTGAGTGTGTTAATTTTTTTCTTTTTTCTAATTAGACTATTACTAGGAAAAAAATTGGTATTGAGAAACTATCTTATTTATTAAATTGTTTGTGTTGGCTATAGCATAGATTAAATATAACTGAAAAATGAATGATCAAACTCATACCATATCTCATATTTAGAAATTAATACAAAACACAAAGATAATTTTAAAATATAAAAATAGATTAAGTCTAGACTCTAAAAAATTTGAACTTATAGTAATTTTTTATTAAAATTATTTACTTATTTTATAATTTATTATTAATATTTATTTAATAATTTAGTTTAAATTAGTTTAAAATTTTTTAGCTTATATATGAATCTCTATCGAGCCATGCATTGTATGGAATAATACCAATATGTATATACTTTTGTAATGGTATATATATTGGGAATTTTCATACAATTTACAGAAAAAAAAACAAATGAATGACTTTATCTCTCTCTCTCTCTCTCTCTCTCTCTCTCTCTATATATATATATGACCTTTAAGATCTAATAATTAAATTATAAATAAAATATTAAAAGATCAAGAAAATATTGAAATTATAAATAAAAATATAAAAATACTGATTTTAATACAAATAATAAAACATTAAACTAAAAATAATAATTTTAATAATTGTATTGCCAAATATAATAACCTAACTTGACACAATTAACAATCACTTTGGTAAGAGTATTAAAAGTTAAGTCTGGACTAATATTTTATATGTATAAAATTTATTTAATTATAAATAAAATTTTATATGGAACATAAAAATATTTACTTATAACTTACGAGTATACTGACATTTTACTTACCATTTATTAGCAGTATGGTCCATGAACAGTTTCCCAGCGGCGCCACAGTACACTTTGTCTCACTCCCACCTCCATCATGTCTAGTTGTCTACCAACTAAGAATTGATTTTTGATAAGGACTGAGAATTGATGAATTCAATGCTTCCCCGGATATAATATATTACCTATAAGTCTATCTATAAGTTTTAGAGTGCAATCAAATTTTGGTTGTTCAAGTATCACAACTGATGGGCCAAAAATCGAATTGACCATTTATGATTAAATCAATTAATTAACTAGTCGAGTTATTAATTAATTAATTTATTATACAAATGCATAGTAGCACAAACAAATCATCAAATAACTAAATATGCAACGGAAATTAAATGACACGGTGATTTGTTTACGAATGGGAAAAACCTGATGATAAAAAACCTACCGGGTGATTTTCAGGTCACTACTCTCGAAACTCTACTATTATCATAACAAGCGATTACAAGTAAAAGAATCCCAAATACCATACCAACCTACAGTTGAACCCTTACCCCAATACCCAATTAGACTTGTCCTGTAGTGACAGTTCTCCTTTTTGATGCACGACTTCCAAATACGTAACTAACCAATGCGCGGATCCCAGTACGGGACTTTAACACCAACTGAAAGAGAGGTTGGCTGCAAAGTTCTTCAGTTCATCCTACACGATGAAGATCAAGAAGATGCTTGGTCACAAAACCCAAAGGTGCACATACACAGCAACTTCTTCAGAAGAGATGAACTAGGGCAAGAACTTCGTCTCTGGTCACAATTTTTTTCAACAGAGTTTTCTCAATGCTTGTGCAACTTGTGTCCTCTTTGACGGCCCTTAAAACAATCCATTTATATGTCTAGGGTTAGGAGAAAAGAAGGCCCAAAGACACATTCACGGATCCCAAGAAATCATATTAGAATTCTGATTTTTATAAACCTCGACAGATAGAAGCTGTCGAGCAGGTGTCGAGCTTACGGGCTGGAATAACTTTCTAAACCTCGCCACATACTAGTTGTCGAGTTTTAGTAACCTTGCACTTTTAGCTTGTTTTCTTAGACAGATTTGAAGGCTTCCACACTTGATCTTGAAACGTAGTTTCTTGAAATATTTCAACACATTCTAGGTCTACCCAATTACAAGTAAAGTGCGTTTTGTCAAAGGATTAGCCAATTACATAAAAGAATGACATATGTTCTTTAACAAGTGAAACACATATGTCCTAACAATCTTCCCCTTTGACAATCCGTGACAAAACCACAACAAACAAATAAACATATGAGAGAAGTCATAAATCACTCAACTCATATTCACTTGTTGAATACAATAAAATCTATCCTAACACAAACCTTTGAAAAACTTTGTAAGAAAAGAGTTTATGGCAAGTAGACTTTGACAACCTGTATTTCTAAAACACTTTAAACTAAACTCATCAAGGCATCTTGTGTGAAACAGAAATAATAGATTGCATACAAGTATAAGAAACATATGTATAAAGATAGAGAAGAAACAACACATGTAGAGTTAGGTGAAAGAAACATACATCCATATATAGAGAAAATAAATACAATATATGTAAAAACTGGTCACAAGACCTAATATACAAGAACAATGTATCTAAAAAGTAGAAAAGAAAAAGATACATTATATCCTCATTACATCCTTCAAGTATCAACACTCCCCCTAACAAAATGTCCTATACTAACTCTCTCCCTAAGATGACTACTCTCATATCCCAAAATTACTCCCCCTTTTTGTCACGAGTGACAAATGGTAGAGTGTCAAGTAAACATCTCATCAGTAGAGCTAGCATCTCCATCATCATCATTCGAAGCATCATCGTTCTCGTCATCATCATCCTCAGAGTTAGAAGCCGCTGGAGGAGGTGGTGAAGGAGTAGTCTCAGGAGCAAAACCACCCATGGTCGCCTGTCGTCATGTAATACGACTAACATGAACATTCACCTAATACAACTCAGTGGAGAGTGTATCAAGGCGAGCATCCATGCGCTGCAGCTGCGCCATGATGTCATAGCGGCATCTATGGCACACATGAAAGTGAAATGGTTGGACACGGGAAAAGGGACGGAAAAATGGCGTAGAATTCTCGTGATAGCAGAAGGAAAGATAAACTTATCACGGGTCACCGCATCCAAATGAACATCTATAAAAGACAGAATGAAATGAGAAGGAAAATCTATGGTAAGATGCTCAAGGAGGGATAACAAAAATCGAGCACGAGGCTCTGTGATGGAGTTGTAGTGAGAAAGCGGATGAAGTACAAAAGTCATCACCATGTTTAATAATCTAAGACCTTTAGCAAAAGGCCAACATGATGTAAACTGACGCTCACCCCACTCAGAATGGCGCTCACGGAAAGCAGATATGAGCTCATCCTTGGACACAATCCGCAGACGCTCACAAGAAGGATAGTCGGGAAACTCTATCCTAGGAACCCAAATCACATCCACAACAAGTTGCGGTGTAACCGGGATGCGCGTACCTCGAACGGGAGTGAAGAAAAGAGGTACTGAATGATCAATCCCATGCATGTTGGAGTAAAACTCCTAAATAAGCACGAGAGGACATGTGATCCGGACGTCACACAGTGACTTCCATCCCCTACTGTGAATGATAGATGGAAGGTTAGTGTCGGTGAAGTCCACCAAAATGACTTGGCATTCCGAATGAACACCTCGTTTGGAGAAGTTCTTCGAGAATGCCTTGTGGGCATCATCATCACGGAACCGAAGATTAAGAGGAGCAGAATCAGAAGAGGAGAAAGCTCCAGAACGAAGAGGGTTCCAAGCCGGAATAGATTTACGCTTAGGTGCCATAGACACTACTAACGTAAACAGAATGAGAGAGAGAGAGAGATAAAGAGACAATTAAAAAAGTCCCAAAGCAATTCAAATATATCAAATATATTGAATAGAGAGTATGTATGCATGGGGAATGCATGAACATGTAACATGTAAAAGAAATTTCATCATGGGCTTAGCCCAATCCAAACCTACCAGCACACAAACATATTACACACATCTAAATACATGAAAAATACCATTATAATGCAAATGTGATGCAATGCATGAGATTTTGAATACCTTTAAAAGAAAACCCATCCCAAAATTTCAAGAAAAACTTATCAATTTTGAAAAATCCCAAAATTTTTTAAAAATCCCAAAACCTAAGATTCAAAAACATGAAATGCATGAAGAATGAAAGGAAAAGAGATCATACCAAGTGATTTGAAGCAAAGAAAGGTCGAAAATCACGTGGGTTGAAGGTTTTGAGTGAGAAAAGAGAGTTTGGGAGGTGAACAGGCGCGGACAAATCGAGAAAATGAGAACCGGATCGCACAAAAGGCTTAAATAGATCTTCAGTAAATCTCGATAGATATAGGTGTCAAGGGGTGTCAAGACATCTGTCGAGATATGTGTCAAGGAAAAAGGTCATCGACAGATATAGGTGTCGAGGAGATATCGAGGAATAAACACCAGAATCAAGAACAGAATCTCGATCGATCGACAAGGTATCGAGAATGTATCGAGGAGACAGAAACTTTCTTGATCGATCCACCAGGTGTCGAGGTAGTGTCGAGATTGCGATAAGAAAAAGCTGAAGAATCTCGACAGATGGCTAGGTATGGAGGAGGTGTCGAGCCAGCTTTTAAAAACAGTTTTTCGAGAAGTGAAAAACACAAACATGAATGCAATTCAACATACACCTCAACAAATGATCCAATTAACATATTAAGCTCTCAAAATCATCTCTCAACAAAAATTTTAAGCACATGGATCCTCCAAAAAAAAAAAAAACACACACACACACACACACACTAAACAAGTCTAACCAATTTTATATTTCAAAAACGACTTAAGACAGTTTAGTGAGCATGCATTAGCACATGTAAAACCTTGTGATGGTCAAATCACATTGTACCTGCACATATATCAAGAGTAGCAAAGAATATTGCGTGTTGTGTGTGAAAAACATCGTAAGATTGCATAAGTGTATACATGTTATGACGATTTGAGATTTGAAAAAATCACTTTAACTCACACATAATCATAACTGTTTGATGGGGACTATCACCTTTAAGATACATCTTATAACTCTCACATCTCCTAGAAAACACGCTTGCAATCATATTTAAAGCATTTTTGATCTTTTTGCTTTTTATTTTCTTTGCATATTTTCTTTTATTTAGCATATCATGCATGGGCATATAAAAGAGAGAAAAGAAATACCCAACATGTTAAGTATAGACATTGCACTTTTGCTATGCCGAAGCATACGGATGTCTTTGACACTGTACTTTTGTTATGCCGAAGCATACAAGTGTCATATTATGATTGGCGGGCAACAGTAGTGAGATGGTTATTTATGCCTTTCTCTTAGAATTTTCTAGTCCTACCCGTCAAAAAGAGTGATACGAGTGTTAAGTTCAAGAAATGACTTAATCTTACTCATCACAAACAAGAGCCACAAAGCTCACTTACTTAGTTGTGCATAGAGATGCTCATCTAAGCTACAAAAGATACAAAGTTTGGAAAACTTTGTTTCAGTGGCCATCCAAGATACACAAGTACCACTGTACACATAACACACACTGTTTTTGTATTTTCTGATTTTTCAATTTTTTTTATATGAAAAACAAAAATAAACAAAACTGAAAACAAACAAACAAAAACATGTTAAATAAAGTAAAGTATAAAACTAGACTAACTCAAAAAAAATGCAAAACACACAAGTAATGCAACCAAAAAAAAAAAAAAAAAAAAACAAGAAGATAGAAGAAAGTGATAAAATCACTTAGAGTCATTTTTCTTCCACACCCTAGAAGAACCTTTCCTTTGATTGAACCCTTGAATCGGCGGTGAGGGGGAAGTATTGAAACCGTTCAAGTTCGAAAGGAATATGAGGGCTTTCAAAAGATTTCCAAGAGGAGCAAGAGAGGATTGAAGCTGATTTTGGTAAGATGTTATCATGATGTTGCTCTGTTGAGTGGCTAACCACTTATAGCAATTTGGTCGTGTATGACCGGCAGCTCCACAATGATGACAAAGATGCTGCTTCTTCTGTTTAGACTTTGGAGAATTAGCCTTCTTAGCCTTAGGGTTTTTAACATCTTTCTTATCTTGTTTAAGGGGTGCTCCTAAGATAGATTTGCCCTTGTCTAAGTTCTCACTAGCTAATTCAGTTTTAACATCATTGTTCTCAATTTCAACATTATTAGTAGGAGGAACAAAAACAGTAGTACTAGTATAAGCAATATTAGAGGAAGAAAGACCATACCCTAAATCTGTTCGATCTGAAGCAGATTTCTAACTGCTGAGCATCTCATTAAGCTTTGCACTTGAAGTCCTCTCCAATTGAGCTCTGACTTGAAACAGCTCCGCTTCAAGCTTCTTGGTCTTTTCAGTCAAAAAATTGTTCTCAAACCTCAATGCTCCAATAGTCTAGTTGCCTCATCAAACTTTGTGGATAACTCTTCACGATCAAGTTCCACATCACTAAGCTTCTTGGTGGCCAGCCTATATAGTTTTTCATACTTCTCAGATAGCTTGTATAGTTTCTCATAGGCTGAATGGATATCATCTTGATCATCCATCTTCTCACACTTAGAATCCACCAATTCTTCTTCTTCTTCTTCCATGTCTTCAACAATCCCTTCAGTAGGATTGACTGTGGCAGTGAAGGCATTCAAGATTCTGTCATCCTCATCGTCGAAATCATCCTCAAGCTCAGTGTCACTTAAGGTAGCAGCAAGTGCCTTGCTCTTCCCAATGCTTTTAAGATACGTGGGGCACTCCTATTTCATATGACTGAAACCATGACACCTAAAACACTTAGGTCCTACGGGAACAGTATACTAACTGCCATCCCTTGCATCCTTCTTCCCTTTGTCTTGGCTCTTAGACTGAGAAGAATTGGATTGTTTGCGGTCCTCGTCGAAGTTCCTCCCATTGGTATTCTTCATAAATTTCTTGAACTGCCTTGTAATGTAGGACTTCATCTTGGAATCTTCATCATCGGAAGAATCATCTGTCACTGCTCTTTGCCTTCAAGGCCATGCTCTTGCCTTTACCCGACTTGCAAATCCTGAATAACCCTAGTTCGTAGGTCTGCAAGTTTCCAACCAGCTCAGTCAAAGGAATCTTATCAATATCCTTTGATTCTTCTATCGCTGTAATCTTCGCATGGAATCTCTCGGGTAGAGATCTGAGCACCTTCTTTACAATCTTAGGTTCAGGAATAGTTTCACCAAGATTGAAGGCTAAGTTCACTATGTCCTTGAGCTTGGCATAGAACTCATTGAACGACTCATCCTCCTCCATCTTTATTTCTTCAAAACTTGTAGTGAGCCTTTGAACTTTTGAATCCTTGACAGCCTTTGTACCCTCATAGGTTGTCTGGAGGATGGTCCATGATTCCTTTGCAGTTTCAGCAAAGGATATCTTCTTGAACTCCTCATTAGTGACTGCTTTAAATAAGGCATTCAACGCTCTGCTGTTGAAATTTGCCGTCTTGATCTTGGCTTCATCCCAATCGGCTGGCGCTTCTTTTGGCTTGGTCCAGCCAATCTCTACAGCTTGCCACACCTTCTCATCTAAAGACTGCAAGAAAGCTCTCATGTGTAGTTTCCAGTATGCATAATTAGTGCCATCAAATAAAGAATGTATGATTAATAACTGTCCTCTATCCATGACAAATAGGGGTCAATGGATCAACACAATAAAGATTAAACCTAATCAAAGTGTACCTGTTCTGATACCACTTAATAGGCCAAAAATTTAATTGACCCCTTGTGATTAAACCAATTAATTAATTAGCCAAGTTATTAATTAATCAATTTATCATACAAATGCGTGGTAGTACAAATAAATCACCAAATAACTAAATATATAGCGAAAATTAAATGACACGGTGATTTATTTACGAATGGGGAAAACCTGACGGCAAAAACCTCACCAGGTGATTTTTAGGTCACCATTCCCGAAACTCCACTATTATCACAACAAGCGGTTACAAGTAAAAGAATCCCAAGTACCTTACCAACCTACAGTTGAACCTTTACCCCAATACCCAATTGGACTTGTTCTGTAGTGACATTTCTCCTTTTTGATGCACAGCTCCCAAGTACGTGACTAACTAATGCGCGGATCCCAGTACGCGACTTTAGCACCAACTGAAAAAGAAGTTGGTTGCAAAGTTCTTCAGTTCATCCTACACGATGAAGATCAAGAAGATGCTTGGTCACAAAACCCAAAGGTGCACATGCATAGGAACTTCTTCAAAAGAGATGAACTAGGGCAAGACATTCGTCTCTGGTTACAATTTGTTTCAACAAAGTTTTCTCAATACTTGTGCAACTTGTGTCCTCTTTGACGACCCTTAAAATAATCTTTTTATATATTTAGGGTTAGGAGAAAAGAAGGCCCAAAGACACATTCACGGATCCCAAGAAATCAGATCAGAATTATGATTTTTATAAACCTTGATAGATAGAAGCTATCGAGAAGTTGTCGAGCAGGTGTCGAGCTTACGGGTTGGAACAACTTTCTAAACCTCGACACATACTAGCTGTCGAGATTTAGTAACCTTGCACTTTTAGCTTGTTTTCTTGGACAGATTTGAAGGCTTCCACACTTGATCTTGAAACATAGTTTCTTGAAGTATTTCAACATATCCTAAATCTACCCAATTACAAGTAAAGTGCGTTTTGTCAAAGGATTAGCCAATTATATAAAAGAATGACATATGTTTTTTAACAAGTAAAACACATATGTCCTAACAACATCCAACTTAATTTTCTTTCTCTTTATCAAACAAAAAAAAAAATTAATTTTCTTTCTAAAAAAAAACATCCAACTTAATTTTGTTTTTTCTCAAAAAGAAAACCTTAATTTTGTTGAAGTATGACGGTAAAAATGTGGTGGTTCACGCGTTAAACGCATTGTTTATTTTGACGAAAATATTTTTTAAGTAAATGTGTTATTTTTTAAAAAGTATTTTTTAATTTCATTTTCTTATGTTTGATAGTAACTTTAAATAAGTTAAAATGTAATTTTCTAACTTCCCTTATTTAGGTTACCATGATATAAAATTGTTTTCTAAAAATTTTTAATAGAAAACAATATTTAAAAATAAGTCATACATTCTCTATTGACCAAAATTAATTTTTCTTTGAATCATTTCGTTTGATGCTACCAATATTGAAAAACACGAAAACCTATTTTCACATAACATTTTCCATCGAAACAAACAGAGTATTAGTAAATTCCAATTAGTTCAACCGTTTCACTCTTTAAATTTAAGTATGAAAATTTATCATTTTACTCTTTAATTTACCCTAATTAATGTGGAATCCAGTTACCCAACTGGTAAATTTTTTTGTGGTCGAATAAGAAATCTCTAAATTTAAGTACGAAAATTTATTGTTTCACTCTTTAATTTACACTATTTTATGTGGATTTTAGTTAGCTCAATTGATAAAAATTTTTGTGGTTGAATAAGAAAATTGAGGGTAAAGTTTCTTGTGTAGGAATAAGAGATCTAGGATTTGATCCATACCTATACAAAAAACCAATTGGTGTCCTAGTCTAATAATAAAAAGCAATTATCAAAAGTAAATGTCAGTTGAAACTTTTTCTTTTAAAAAAATTGCATTGTTTCACATACTACTCACATTTTTCACATCCAAATATCTATATTTTTCAAGAATGTCATTACTTTATCATGTCCAAACTCTATTATATCAATATAAAGTGCCAAAATTCTTGACAATTATAGATACCAAGTGATGAGGATAAAAAGGAAGTACCTTCTTGGCCAAGAAACAAAAGTCGATCCTACTCTACTATAAAAACCACAAGCCCTCAAAAAAAGGTACGCATAATTCACCCAAGCTCTGACAATCTAGAGTTTGTAAAAGTTCTAATTTAACGTTTGGAGGATATTCAGCCAGTACCACATCGATACTCTCTGTAGGCTTTTCTCTCCTTTTTGTTGTGCAGGTGTTGTATGGAGCACATGGGAACTGTGCAGCTTACTGACTATTTTCGGCATCATCAGTTGGCGCCGTCTGTGGAAACTTAAGTTTTGCAAGCCTTACTATTGCTTCCCAGACGAAGAGTTGCATGGTACTTACTCGCTCGATGACAACCACCAACAATGCTCAAGGAGATGAACCACGTACCGCCGCCCTCGAGAAGCAGGTCCAGACTCTCGTAGCGGCAATAGAACGCCTCACCAAGCAAAATCATGACCTAGAAGAGCAGCTACATCAAAAGAACGCAATGCTTAACACTTAGGAGGAGGACCAGGAAGGAATCAGTGCTGACAGAAGGAATCAAGAGGGGCCAGAAGGCAGCAACGCCCCAAGCAGACATGAGCGAATGGACACAAGCCGTCCATCTGCTGTAGATACTGTTCCACCTCACATGGTAGCGGAGATGCAGATGATGAAAGAGAGGATGGACGTTATGATGAATGCCCTCAGAGGACAGGTGTTAAGCGACCTCGATGAACTGGTCCATTGGACGGACTCGCCCTTTACCGCACCAGTCACCTCATTCCCCCTTCCACCAAAGTTCTACATGCCACAGGTAGAAACTTACGACAGGTCCAAAGATCCATTGGATCACTTGGAATCTTTCAAGACCCTAATGCATTTACAAAGAGTAGCGGATGAGATCATGTGTAGGGCCTTCTCCACTACACTGAAGGGCCCCACAAGGATTTGGTTTAGCAAGTTGATGCCCAATTCCATTGGTACTTTTAAGGAGTGAAGTGCCCAGTTTGCCTCACACTTCATCGAGGGACACAGGTATAAGAAGTCAATTGCATGCCTGATGAGCATTAAGCAACGAGAAGATGAGATGCTGAGGTCTTACATAGCCTGCTTTAACAAAGAGGCCCTCCTCT
This sequence comes from Quercus ilex subsp. ballota, assembly GCA_032727855.1. Lineage (NCBI taxonomy): Eukaryota > Viridiplantae > Streptophyta > Magnoliopsida > Fagales > Fagaceae > Quercus > Quercus ilex. The sequence continues at coordinate 82,280,935 of CM064911.1, forward strand.
TCCCTTTGCTTTTCCTCCTTTCCTCCACCATCTCCTCGCCTACCTTCTCTCCCCTTTCCCTCATTCCTTTCTTCTCATTTTCTCCTCTCCTCCTTCCCCTTTCCTTTTCTTTGCTTTAGGGCCAATTTCAACATTGTCTTCGGCTTGATGTAACGGGTTTTGTGTGATTTTAGTGTTATTTTTTCAATCTATTAAATTTGAATGCTCTATTGTTGATTTTGTCAAGTTTGGATGATGGTGATGAGTTGTTTGTTGTTGGGGATTCTTTGATTCTAATGTCTTGCTCAGGTGACAAATTTTTTGTTTGTTATTTTTTTTTAAAACACCATCGAAAACTATAAAAACGCTGCTATAAACCAAAAGTTTATCAAATAATTTATAATATTTTGAATATTTATTTTGAGTATTAAAAGATAATATATAGTAAATGTTATTGCTAGTAACGTTGATATAATTAGTTAGTGTATTAATAAACTCCTTATAAAATATACTCTTCGTTTGCAAGTTAACGTTGTGATAAGTTTGGATTTTTTTTTTTTTTTAATAAAAGTGTGCACTTGGCTTGCGTGAGTAACTTCTGCTTAAATATTTGTAAAATTCTATATGGTGGTTTAAATTGATATTAGAAGTGTTTATTATTTTTTGAAAATTTGGATAGATATTTTTAATTTATATTTATTTGATTTTTTGTTTCAATACTTGTAACATTCTATATTGTGATGATGATAATTGGGTTTGTGGTGGGTTGTTAAGTTGAATCAAATGAGTGGCTTACATGGTGTTATAAGGTGGTTTAAATGGACAAAATGGGCTTTTGCCCTTTTTGGGCAAATTAAATAGTCTTATGCCCCCCTTCCCAAACTAATTAGGAAAATGCCCCTCTTTTGAAACTTGACTTACTCAAAATCGAGTTAAGCTCTATGGTGACGTTTTTAAGGACCTATAGTGGCGTTTTTTAGCTCAACTTCCCTGAAATCGAGTTATAGGTAAAAAAAAAATTGCCTATAACTCAATTTCATTGAAGTTGAGTTAAAAAACGTCACTATAAGTCCTTAAAACGTTACTATAGGCTCCTTAAAATGCCACTATAGGGTTTCAAATTTATTTTTTTTTCTAACCCGATTTATCATAAATCGAGTTTTAAAAGAGGGGCATTTTCCTAATTAGTTTGGGAAAGAGAGTATGAAGCTATTTAATTTGCCCGAAAAGGGCAAAAGCCCATTTTTTCCTGGTTTAAATTGATATTGGAAGTGCTTAATATTTTTTGAAATCTTGGATGGATTTTGTTGGGTTATATTTGTTTAATTATTTCATTTTTTTCATGTGAAGATCATGCAAACTAAATGAGAATTTTCTAGTGGTATCAATTAGTTACCAAATGTATTAAAAAATTACATATGAATTTAGACTCCTTATGCCTACATTTAGGACCATGGTGTGACTTGTAAGTCATATTTTTCAAAATTTGTAAATTTAGCCTTGCTTTTTTAGAAGCATAGGTTCAATTTGTTAGATTAAAAATGATTTATTTCTTCAACTAAATGTGAACTGAAATAATATAAATAGGGACTAACTTTTGGTTTGTGGTTTGATGATATCACGTTGTAGGTATTTATTGTCTAAATCATTCTATAGCTATGGACAAGAGTTGGATTCAAATTAGTGATAGGAAATTTGTGAAATATTTAAATGGAGTAGAACAATTCTTGAATTTTGCATCTTAACATGCACAATGGAATGGGACGATTATGTGTCCATGTCGAAAATTTGTGCATTCAACAATGTTGGATATAGATGTTGTACGAACTCACCTAGCATTAGATGAGATTTGTTGGGGTTATCAACGTTGGAGTTTTTCTGGGGAATTATCATCTAGAAAGAAATCTAATAGAACTTCGAAGAAAATGGCCAAATGCCCCTTTCAAAAAAAAATCCAGCATTTTGCCCCATTTTCCAAACTAATTAGGGAAATGCCTATCTTTTGAAACTCGATTTTCTCAAAATTGAGTTATAAAAAAAAAATTCCTGGAGCCCTATAGTGACGTTTTAAGCAGCCTATAGTGACGTTTTAAGGATCTATAGTGACTTTTTTAACTCGATCACCATGAAGTCGAGTTACATGCAATTTTTTTTATTATTTTTTTTACTTATAACTCGATTTCATGTATATCGAGTTACGAAATGCCACTATAAGTCCTTAAAATGTCACTATAGACTCCTTAAAAACGCCACTATAGGGCCTAAATCGATTTTCAAAAGAGAGGCATTTCCCTAATTAATTTGAGAAATAGGATAAAATGCTGGATTGTTTTTTTAGAAAGGGCAAAGACCAATTTTTTCCATAGAACTTCTAATACTTATATCCAAGAAAACTCAAATGAAAATAGTAATATACTTGAAATGTTTCATCACATGTTCCTTATGCATGATATGGTGCCAGAACCTATGGAAGAAGATATGGCGTAAGATCCTATGGTAGGAGGCCTTGGTGTGGAACAATCTACACAAGGTTCTAACGAAGATGCACTTCAATTTCTCAAATTGCTCAAAGATATCGAGGAACCTTGTTATGAAGGTTGTAAAAAGTATAGCAAATTATTATTCATTGTGTATTTATACCATTTGAAGTGTCTTAATGGTTGGAGTAACAAATCACTTACCATGTTGCTCTAATTTTTGCTAAGAAGGAGGAATTTCTGATAAAGTTGGATGGCTTACTCGATATCCAAATAATGAAGTTAAATAGTTCAAGTGTCTTGTAATAAATGGTTTGAAGTTTTGCATCAAAGATTTTGAGGCAAATAGGAAAACTCAAAATAGTGGAGTTAGTGTTATTACTGAAGGTCGCACTAATTATTATGGTGTCTTAATTGACATATTGAATTGGGTTGATGTTATTAGTGGGAGGAGATATAAAACAAATGAGTTTGGGTTCCTTCTTGTCAATTTTACAAGATTGATATATAAGGGTGATCGAATGATTGATGAGTCATATGTCTTAGTTTCTCAAGCTTTAACTATTTTTTATATGGAAGATCCAAGACATAAAGATTGGATGGCTGTTATTAAAACAAAAGCTAGTGTTGTGTTTGATGTTGGCATTGGTGCTTCATCTAATAATGATGATGTAGATAATTTTTATGAGAATGTTTCTTATAATATAACTGTTGATGATGCACATGATGATGTAAATGAGAACCTTTCATGGACTCGTGAGATGTAGAAGGAACTACTTATGAAACATCGTTAATTGTTGAGTGTTGTAGACATCGCATTTTGAACCTTTTACGACTTAGGCCCCTGTTCCCCAATGATGCTCAAACTCTAAGGCCCAAGGCCAGTTTAGAGCCCAATCAAATATCAAATTGACTTGAGTAGTGTTAAAATGAAAATATAATCTTTTAAATGAACAAAAAATCTATTTTTGGAAATAAAAGACAAAAGTGGCCCTCGGCCCATGTACGTGGGCCAAAGCCTGCGTACGCAGGCACACTCCTGCGAATGTAGCTAGGGTTTTAGAAACATTAAAAAAAAAAAAAGTTTTCTACAATAATGGCTGAGATTTGGAATGAATCTCACATCATGTGGGAGCCGTTCCAAACCCCATTTTTCCACTATAAAAAAGTCTTACATGGTACATTTTTGAAATACACAGAAATCCCACAGGAAAAACCTAAGATTCACTAGAAAATAGTGAATCAAAAGGGAGTTTTTCACAAAACACACTCAAGTCAATTTTGTTTGATTGAGACCTTATTTGGCCCCAATCCTTTAAGTTTAATGTTGCTAATCACTTTCTTATTAGTTTGTGAATAGACTTGACTAAGGGGAATGGTCAAAATCAAACTTGGAATGCTTTTGTGTGAGGTATCTCGTCTAAACTTTTCTTTTTCTTTTCTTTTATTTTCTGCCATTAAATCTTCTTGTTTGCTTTGTTTGTTTGTTAGAATATGTATTAATATACTTTTCTAGATTAGGTTTACATTTTTGTATGCTTAAAATGCATGTTAGGTTGTTAGAATTTTCGTTTTGAGGTTCTGCCCTATTTCTATGTTGTTAGGTTTTCTGGACAAGGACTTGCGTACACGTAATCTTGGTTGCCCGTGCAAGTTTGATTATGTGTACACAGGCCTATTCTTGCGTGTGTGATCTACTGCCCAAAAACCCTAATTTTTATTTATTTGCTTTGCTTTTGCTTTTACTTTCACATGTTGTTCTGCTTAGTTTCTTTTTTGTGTTTTTACGCTTCCAAAGTCTTTGTTTTACATGTTTGTTTATTTATTTGCTGTCACATGTTTAGATTAGGGTTTCTTAGTTTTAATGTCATGCCATTCATTCACATGTCAATGCATTAATGTCATAGGTGCTGAGTTGCTACAAGGTAAGTGAAGGTAAATCTTGCATTGCTATGCATGTGCGGCTCTGCACTATTCTCAAAGGGTTCAAATGAACCCCCTGACTTCCCAAAAAAAAAAAAAAAGTCTATATAAAAAATATATTTTTTAGTTTAATACTATAATTTTTTTCTTAAAAATATATTTGCACACTCTAACTTAAATTTTACACACCCTTATTACAAGTATTTCCAACTCTAAGAATAAAACGTAAGTTTTTGTGAATTGTAAGTGTCACTATTTTTTATAAATTTATATTATGTGTGTGAGTGTGTCTAATATTGATTGTGTGGATTACTTTTTGTTATAATACTATTTGTGTGAATTATGGTGTGTGTGGATGTTTGTGTATACATTCTAATATAAATATATATGTGTGTATATATATATATATATATATATAATTTAATAATTAGGAAATAGATATGGTTTGTTACATGTGTGTATATTGTTATCATGTTATAATAACTTTTTGTTATAAAGCTAGTGAAATTCAAGAAAAAAAATGTAAAGTTAGTGATTGTCCAAGCATTTGATTGGTTAAGTAGACACTAGTGTATAATTTTATGTATGAATGAGTATAGTTGTGTGCATCAATAATTAATACAAAGCAAATGAGTTTAGTTTAGTCATTTAGTTTAAAATATTTTTATAAAAACTATAAAAAATAGATAATAAAAGCTGCACAACAATAAAAATGTTAGATAAACTTAACAAAATAAAATGATTATAGGCTCATAGCTATCCACATTGGCAATAGATACTTATAATGAACTATCATATAACAATTCAAAATTTGAATACTTGTAGAAGGAAATTGTAAAACTTCATGTATTATTTATTATTATTTTTTTTTGTCGGTAACTCGATATATTTAAGTTCTTTTTTTATTCAATTTTTTTAATGAACCTCCTAAACAAAATTTCTAGAGCCGCCACTGTTGGTATGAACATGCATTTGATGATGTATGTCATTTGAATGCTTGTTTTATGTCCAATTGTATGCTTTATATGATTTTGTAATTGTCATGATGCCTTGCTGCCATGTTTGGGTTGCTGCCTTGTTTTAAGATGTATGATAGGGTTTCACATATGCGTTTGGGTTTGGCTCTCTTTTGTTTAAATGTAGATATGTATGTGTTTAGGGATGAATGATGCCATGTTGTATGCTTAGATGTATGTTAGTGTGTGTGTGTGAGTTAAAATACAAGTATTGAACATGTTTTTAATGAGGTTAAGAAATAAGACACAATGATGGGAGGCCAACCTTAGGGTTGGGCGATCTTGGGTGCCTAACACCTTCCCTAGAACGTAACTAAACTCCAAACTCATATCTCTAGTAGTAAGATCAAATAGTCATTCCTCGAGAGGACGCTATATATATGGTTCTTAAACCATTGCAAAAACTAGGTGTCGACTCCCTCTTTGTGCCACAAGCGTGAATTGCTTGAAGATGAGAATATAGATAATGAAGAGTTCATTAATGATGTGAATGACTCCAATGATGAGTCAACTGATGATAAGAATATAGATGGAGAAGAGTTCAATGATGAGTTGATTGATGATGAGAGTTAATAACGTTGTTCATCTTTCATGTGTAATTTTATTTGCATGTTTTTTTGCTTATTTTTTAGGAGCTTCAAGACATGTTTTTGTGTGAATGAAGATATGGATAGACTAGATATGGTTTGTACATATGGATATAAATTTGACTTGAAGTTAAGTGTTTAAAAGTTGTTGTGTTTTAAACCTTTAAGTTTATGTGTAATCTTATTTGCTTAGTTTTTGCTTATTTCTTTAGAGGTTCAAGACCTTTCTCTGTGTGAATGAAGATATGGATAGACTATATATGGTTTGTACATATGGATATAAATTTGCCTTGAAACTAAGTAGTGATGAAGTTGTTGTGCATTATATTTAAGGTTATGTGTAATCTTATTTGCCTTTTTTTTTTTTTTTTGGCTTATTTCTTAAGAGGTGGTGTATTATGTTCAAGGTTATGTGTAATCTTATTTGAATTTTTTTTTTTTTGCTTATTTTTGAAGAGCTTCAAGACATGTCTTTGTGTGAATGAAGATATAGATGGACTTGATATGTTTTGTACATATAAATATAATTTGACTTGAAACAAATTAAGTGTACATATTTTCATTTTAAAAAAAAAAAAATGTGTACATATGGATATAAATCCTATTTGTTTATTTTAGTTCTTGAAGGTAGAAATGAAAATAAGAGGTATAGTTATATGTGACATTACGGTAAGGTCTTCACAACAAGCTTATACAGAAAATATGGATCACGAGTCACAAAAAGAAGTAGGCCAATCATCAACAGTTAATCCACCAAATGCAGGTATTTTATACATTTCTAAGATCAAATATTGATAGTGGTTAATATTGTTTGACATAGGTTTTTATTGCATCACATTGGTTTTGATTGTTTTATTCACATTATAGTTGTGCCACATGTTGTACGTGCTACTTGTGGTCTAAGCAAGTACTCATACATTTGGGATCACCATGTAATAAAAAGATTTAATTGCCACTAAATAGTAGCAATCAGCTAGTTAAGAAGGTGGGGAGGCACTTCACAAGTTGATTGGGTATAATTGCACGAAAACCCATATGTGCCAAATTAAATATGAGAATTAGTCGAGAATGCCAGTTGAATTTAAAGAAGAGATATGGGATATTGTTTAGGTATTAAGGAAGTTCTAATATATAGGTGTATTATTCTATCCTGTACTAAGTTTTACATAAGTGTTTAGCATGATATAAATTTTTTTAATTTGCTAAATAAACTATTAATTGTAGTCAAAATGAATCCTAAAAAACCTGCTCGTTTGGAGGCAAAGAAGCTAATGACATTGTCAACAGTTGCGACGTGTTGGACACAAGTCTACGTTGAAGAAGAAGTATTTTCTAGGAATAGGAAATAGAGTATGAGCACCTAAAAATGTAATTCCTAAAGATTATGAAGCCCTTGTTGAGTATTGGAATTTACCAAAAACAAAAGTATTGTTTTACATTAATATGCTTAATTATTATACATTGATATGCTTAATTATTGACCACACATTCAAATATCTACTTTGAAAAGTAAATTCAAATAATACTGTATTTAAATATGTAATTTTTTTCATTGTAAGATCTAGTTTTGAAGAACAAGAGCAGTCATTCCAAGCAAAAAAAATTTACATACTCCTAGTTCAAAAAGCTATGCTTCGTACGCTGAAGAAATGGTAATGACTCTTTTATTATCTTGTAAATGAATTATTAGATTATTCTTAAGTTTGTATGGAACCATTATTCCTAATTAAATAAATGTAATGAACATAATGTAGGTAACAATGCTTGGGCACCCCGTAGAGCATGCAATAGTATACCCAAAACTCCATACTCGTAAAGATGATACTCCTGTTAACCCTAAAGTAGCAAACAACATTGTAAGTAATATCATGATTTACCAAGAGTAATATTGAATCTATTAACATTGTTAATTTCTAATAAGTTATTATGTTCAATTTTGAATATTAGGAAAAAATCAACGAACTATTGGGTGAGCCCTCAAATCATCTACAGTCAACTGACCTCACTGGTAGTATTGCATGGGCATCAAATGATATATTTGCTCAAGTGTTTGGTAATGAGAACAATGGTCATGTTCGGGGTGTGGGACTCAGCCCAACCCCAAGTAGACAAACTGCTAAAAATACTACTGCAAGTGCTCAAATAAGAAACCAAGAAAGGGATGCTGAAGTGACTCAGTTGAAGAGTCAAGTGACTTTTTTTATGGAGAAAATGGCTCGTTATGAGAACTTGGAGGAGCGATTGACCCAAATGGCTAGCATGATGTAACACACACAAAATCATTCTTCAGAAGCTAGTTGGGTATTAAATTTTAATGTTTTATGAATTTATTTAGTGTTTAGAATTTTTAGTTATGGCAAATATTATTGTGTTATTCAATATAATTTCTTGATGAACTTATTAACTAATCTTAATTTGTATTCAAGGTGGTTTCGATTTGGATCAACAATCTCCAACTCCTCAAAAATCGCTAGCTTCATCCCATCAAGAAACTAGTTCCTTGCGGTAATTGCAATGTTTTAAGGTCTCCATGGACTATTACATAGTTGTTTTAAGCAATCACATTTATTTCGGAAGTATTGTACATATTAAACAAAATGACACTTTGTTTGTGATATTTTCTTAGTTTGGGTGGTTGTTTTTATAGTGTAGCTAGATATTTGTTTTGTTAAATTCAAGATGATAATACTTTAGAAATTTTTTATGAATTGGTACTAAATATATATCTATTTGAATCTATGATTAATATGTGTTAGTTTGGACATTTTTATTGTAGAATATTGATGATCAATAGGTTTGTTTGATCTATTACAAGCTAGTGTTAGTTATTGTGGTATTTATGAGCAAGTTTTTATAGTATTTTTAATATGGATAGAATGAATATATATATATATATATATATATATGTCGATACCATTTTGTCTGACTCTGATTCATGCGTCAAAACAAAGGCCAAAATCATAAAAATTCAAAAAAGATGCAAAATGCAAGTTTCAAAAAGTTAACAAATAAATGAAACATGATTGGATAGCGGATCAAAGGGTTACAACATTTCAAAACCCCTTTGATATTAATTAAGACCAAAAACCCTAATTGGTATGATAAAAAAGTTGATTTTTTGATCCGACCGTCCAGTTAATTAGAAATTTAGACCATCTCGTAGGTAATATTTTTCCCAAACGATATTTCACGGGCCAAAATTAGAGTTAAAACGGATGAAATATCAACAAAATATCAAAACTCTAATTTAAAGTTTCACTTTTTACAAGTTAAAATAAGCTATTTTTGGACCAATTTCATGCAACAAACTGTACCGAATGGGCAAAAATTGGAGCGATTTGGCTGAACCAGCTTGAATTATGAGGCCTCAACCACCTCTCACAAAAAGTGCTCAATGATATCTGCCACAGATTGGAAGGAATAAAGTTTTTAAGGAAAAACATCACAGAATCTCCTACACTGCGTCACCTACCTTCCGGATGTGATATCTCAATGATCGCAACTCAAAATATCACAAAGTCAAAACTTATGGAAACTAGACATCTAGATTTTTCCAGCGATATAATGTTTGAATAAAACGGAGCTCGAAATGGCCTCCAAACAGTCGGAAGAAGATCAGACCATAAATCAGGAAAAAGATGAAATAGTCTGCTTAGGTGTCAAAACACCAAAACACCATCACATAACCTCCCATTTTTCTTGTATCCCTATAAATACAACCCAATTGTTTTGTAAAAAGTAAGTTTGGAAGAAGTATTTGGGAGAAAAAATAGAAAAATTAGAGGGAAAAATACTAGAAAAATCTGAAAATGTTTTCTCTCTCCTCTTTTTAGGAAACCCATCACAAAAATTTAGCCCCTCTCATCTTATTTGTAAACTTTGTGGGTAAGGTGTAGGGATGAGATAGTTGTTTTAGTAACTATACCCATCCCATTTCTCTGTACTTTTTCTTTTGCAAACATCATCCATTTTATAAAACACATTGAGATCAATTGTCATTTTATTTGTTATCATCTTGTCCATGGTGCTCTCAAGCTATTCTCGGTCTACTCTAAAGATCAACTTGTAAATATCTTCACCAAGTCACATCTTAAGGGATGCCTTTGTACTTTGGTTGACAACCTTAAGTTGGTCTCACACCCACCTTGAGTTTAAGGGGGGCTATTAATGTGTAATAGGTTGTGGTCCTTAGGCTTACCTTGTTTACTTGTAGAACACATATTTGTACTACACACTTTGTCTCCTATATAAAGACACTCATGTACGTTTTATTACTTGAGAAATACAAACTTTCATTAAGTATTTCTAACATTACTAAATGTATTTTTCAAAATAAAAAACGAAAATAGCATACTAAATAATGACGTTTTATAAACCGCCACTAAAGGATAGAAAATGCATAGACCATTTGTGTCTACAACGATGTTTTCTTTGGTTTTTGCGATGTTTTACAAACACCGCCTAAACCAAGTTTTTATGTAGCATTAAAACCTATCATTCCTATGCATTTAACGATACAAGTCAAATTACAGAGTATATCTTTAATAACTTCTTCCCTTGGTATTGCTTAATGGACAATTGTTTTTTTTTTCCTGAGTAACGGATAATGTTATTTAAGTGTAAACAAAATTTGTTCGCCATATATTAGGATCTTCTTCTTCTTCTTCTTCTTCTTATTATTATTATTACAAGTGGGAAAAGTATTATTATATCTTTAATAACACTGCTGTTTGGGAAAAAAAAAATTGTGTTTTTAGAAGTTCTTAATGGATATTTTCAATTTTTTTAGTAATGGGATGATGTTAGTTTTTTTTTTTTTTTTTGGAAAAGTTAATAGATGCTCTAAGGGCATTGATTTAAAAAATATTTTTAGAAATATTTTATGGAAAGAGGAAAAAAATGACTTTTTTGACAGCTTTTTATATTTCTCATGAAAGTGGTATTAAAACTTCCTTAAATGGTCTATTAACAAATGCCCTAAGAACACCCGTTAACATGACCCTTTTATATATATTACATTTTGAAAATGGATAATGTTTGTTCAATGTACATAGAAGTTGTTTGCACTTCACAATTTCATCATGGTGTTTTTCTTTTCTTTTTTAATAAATTATTATAAGTGGGAGAGGATGAATTTGAGAATCCATGTTCACTTTACACTGCAAGGTAATTCTTGCAACAAGATAAAATTGATGTAATAAATTTAAGTTACAATTACCAAAAAAAAAAAAAAACAACAACTCAGATGCAATAGTACATATATTATCCTTTCACATAGATGTAAAATTTTATTATATATTAAGAATAGGTTACATCAAATTTAAGGGATTTTTATCCCGAGTTTATTCTAGTTAATTTATATGATTCATTCTTCCTTGCGTTCAAGATCCACATTAAGTGTGTGTAATTTACTAATAAAAATAAGGATAAAATATATTCTTCATCCAATCGTCCCTAACCTACAAATACAGTTTTACTATTCCACAAATTTATTTTTAGTCTCGGTGTCTCACACACTTCAAAACCATTCCTGAAAAGATAATGACATCTTTTTTTAGCACAATACGAATTCAGGTGTATCTTGGAAACAGATTTGCTTGCAACTCTTTAGCAAACTCATTCTTGTAGAAGACAAATAGTATCTTGAAAATAACAATACACACACCTCTAAGCATACTATTATTGCGTTCTTTCTATCATTTACCCTTATAATCCCCAAATATAATCTACTAATTTATTAATTAAAAATTTATTGTCTTTACAAAATCTCATTTTTTTAGAGAGTTTTACAATCTGTGGCATCCACTCCTAATGATCACTTTTTATTATTAGACTAAGATACCAATCAATTTTAAGTGTAGATAAGGATTGAACTTCAGATCTCTTATTCAACCATCAGAGACTTTACCAAGCTATAATCTCTCTCTCTCTCTCTCTCTCTCTCTCTCTCTCTCTTTATATATATATATATATATATATGTAAGTCTTTATAATTATTTTTCTTTCTATTTTCTAAAGGGACAACTGACCACAATAACCTTCAACTTAGATGACAATTCTTTTTGTTTATGGTAAATTATACATGCCACCCTTAAGAATTGTTTTATAATGCATCTACTTAGAGCATTCACATCAGCTCGTGCATAAATTTTTCTATTTTACATATCCAAAACCTACTTTTTCTATTTTACACCCTTATTTTTACAAGACACCCACATTAGTTTGTCTATTATACACATTTATTCAAATAAAATATTAATTTCTTTGCCACACAGCCACCGACCCACACCCACAATCCACACCGGTATCACACCGGAATCCACACAACCCACTAGCAGAAAACCAGAAAAACAAAACCCACACAACCCACAAAACCCACCGGCAGAAACCCATACAACCCACCGGAATCCACACAATCCACAAAACCCACTTATCAAGATCGACGCCTCGCCTTGAGCAACAAGATCCACGCCTCCGGTGGCGATGGTGAGAATGAGAAACAAGATCGACGGTTTACATCGACGCCTCCGGTGGCGATGGCAAGAACAAGAAACAAGATCGACGCCTCCAAAGGCAAGTGGTGGCGATGGTGATGGCGAGAGACATTCAACCCGAAACCCACTGATCAAGCCCATTCAACTTGAAAACAACGAGAATCAAAGGAATAAAGAGCGATCAGCGGCGATGGCGATCAACGGCGGTGGCGATCGGCGGAAGCTAGAGGAAGAAAGATTGATGAGAGGAAGAAAGATGGATGAGATGAGAGAAAGAGAGAGTTATGCGCCCGAGAGAGAGAGGAGCTGAGAGTCAGGTACAGAGAGGAGAGAGAAAAAATTGTTAAAAAATTATATACACATGCTAAAGTGCCTGTGTAAATTTACACAGACACTGTAGCTCGTGGATAAATTTGAAAGACTTTACACATTTTTAAATGGACTGATGTGGGAAGTTTTGTGGGTTAAATGTGTAAAGTTCCTCACTTTTTCTATTATACAAGACTATACAAGAGCTGATGTGAATGCTCTTACCTTGTGAATCATATTTTGCTAATTTTAATGGAGTTTGATGATGTGACAATTGCCAACATCACATACAAAGAATAAATTGAACGGAAAAAAAATTAAATAAATTCTACCCTCATAATTTTGACTTTCTTTCTAACTTTCTCATTCAATCCTTATTTGTGTTTATATAGGTTTACAAGACATAAGTTTTAAAATTAACAAAATTTTCTTACAAGGCAAATTCCATTAAAATTAAGGAAAATGTCTTTTAAAGCAAACTACAAGGAGGTAAATATCTTACAAATCAAGTCAGAAGGAGCTAAATGTTACAAAATAAAACACAATGTAGCTCATCGTTTTAAGGGTATACCATATGGGTGGTACATGTAATTTTCCCCTTAAAAAAAAAAAAAAGTAAAACCATGACTTCAAAATCTATTGGGTATTGTATAAGTGTATAACTTTTCAGTTAAAAATAAAAGCACAAAATTTTATTTGAGAAGAAAAAAAAAAGGCACACTCCATTCAGTTATACATAACTTTGCTGTTCGACAAATTTATTTTCCATGTTACACTTCAATCCACTTAAAAAAAAAAAAAAAAAACAACAACAACAACAACAACCACAAAACAGAAATAATGAAAAACCATAGCAATAGAGATATAAACTTTGGCTCTAAACAGACAATCTAAATACGAAGAATAACAAATAGCACCTCTCAATTATTTTATGATTTATGTCTTATTTAGAGATTACCTCCACCAAAGTTTTGAAATCCTTGGAAGCAATCCCATCTGGCCCAGCAGCCTTCACTACTAGCTCTTTAAGCTCTTTAATATTCTCCCTCATCCTCCTTCCTTGTTCATGTCCCAGTACGAGTTCCAAGCTTTTAAGCATTCCATTCTTTGTAAACACTCCACCCTCAACTCTCACCCCTATCCCCCACACGGCCTCAACCATCCTTCCATTCATCATGTTATCACCCAAGATTGGCCTACAAATCATCGGCACCTCTCCAACAATACTCTCAAACACAGAGTTATATCCACAGTGAGTGACATACACACCTACTGCACTATGGGCCAAGACATGACTCTGTGGTGCCCATGGAACTATTTTTCCTTGCAAGCTTGTCCTTTGAAGAAACCCATTCGGTAGAATTTGCTTGAAATTGTCCCTAAGAGACCAAAGAAAAGGAACACCACTCGCTTCCAGTGCCTCAGCTAAAGCTACAAACTCGTTAGGTGGCACGGCTGCCAGAGTTCCAAAGCTAATATATGCTACCGAAGTTGGTTTTTGCTTGTCCAACCAAGGAAGGCAACCTGTGGTATCTGAATGAGATGGTGGTAGAGGTGGAGGTGGAAGAGTTAAGGTGAGAAAACCCACGTAGAACACATCTTGAAACTTGGACTTGAGATCATTGGTGATGATGGTAGAGTTTATTTCTTGAAGCGAGTTCATCACAATAGCACTTGCTTGTGGAAGTACCTTACTCATTCTGTATAGTGTTTGTGAAAAAAGTGATGAATTTGAGTCACATTGGAGTATTTCATCGTATAGGTCACAAATGCGCATTGTAGACAGCCCTGGAATAACATCCAAGGTTTTGTCAATTGGCTTTAGGCCTCCCACTACACCACCATTACCATTACCACAAGCATTAGCGTAGGTCTTATGGATGATATCAGTGTAAATGTGAGCTGAGAGAGAATAAGGTGTGGGAACCCAAAAAGGCACCCATTTTACGTGCATGTTCTGAGCCATCTCATAAGCAAACGCCAAGAAGGCATCAGTCAACAAGCAACTGATGTTCCTCCCAAACTCAGCCACAGCCATATCCATGGCTTTCCGAAAGCTCTCAGGTGCAGCCTTAATGAACAGCTCCAATTCCTCGATGGGGTTGTCTGGAGTGAAAACATGGCCATTAGGCACACCATCAGCTACATCATAGGCTTTGAGGTTGTCTGGCAGGTTAACTTGTGAGGTTGAAAAGAGCCTTTGGTTGGATTTGGAAGTGTTGAAGAATAAAAAACGTACGTGTGGGGTTGCCCGTGCTAATTTGCAAGTGAGGTTAAGGAGAGGCCAAGGATGGCAGCCAAATGGGAATGCTAAAACAGCAACATATGCATGATCCGGTGAACTTTGGGTCATTGACATGTTTGGTTATAATTTGAATATAGTTAGAGCAACTTACGATGGATAAAAAGGATGGTGCTGGCGTGTTGCATTGCTACCCAAAAAATACCACGTTAATTATATAGGCACATAGATGCAGGTACAGCACAACACATTCACACGTATATACCTATAAAAAAAAAATTAGAGAGACAGATATTTCAAGACTCACAGCATGTATGAAACATGTCTTCTTTTTTTTTTTTTTTTTGAGAGAGAATGTATGAAACATTTCAACTGGAAGAAGAAGGATCAAATTCGATTCATGTGTTTGTTCAACTACCTAAGCTAAGATTGAATTTGAATGGTAGCTTTGTCAGGGATGGAGCTATGTTGCCACACCTAACACGTGTACTTCAACTACCTAAGCTAAGATTGAATTTGAATGGTAGCTTTGTCAGGGATGGAGCTATGTTATGCCATGGCCCCCTAGCCCTAAATCAAGGACGCAGCTATGCTTTGGCATTGGGGGCAATCCCCCACACACCACCCCACCCCCCCCCCCCCCCAAAATATTTACAAATGACCCCATGAAACGCCCAAAAAAAAAATTTTTTGACTGACCTCCCCTTTTGCCCAATTGCCCCAAGAATAATATAAAAACCCTTTAGACAAAACTTTAAAACCAGAAAAACAAACCACAATCCTCTCTCTCTTGCTGTCTCTCTCTATGATGTGTTGTGTGAGGAAGCTGACTCTAGTAGCTTTGCCCATTTTTTTAATTTTTTGAAACCTAGTCTCCATCTCCCAGCTCTTGCTTCTCTCTCTACTTGTAGCAGTGACAAGGTATAGAACTAGCAGTGATACTGGTAGTAACTGATATTTCTCAATATTCAAGTATAAAGGTGTGGGCTCTAATAATTAGATCAAAACAAGAAAGAAACAGTTTTTAATGAAAACAAACGTGTGGCTATTGTTAGAGAACTAGAGTACTGGGTAGTGTTGTAGTGGAGACTAAGGGCTTGTTTAGTTTTTAAAAAACCATAACTTATCATTCCTTACTCAATTTTCATTACTCATCACTCATCACTCTATTACTCATCACTCATTACTCTATAACTCATCACTTATTACTGAAAATACCACAACTTCCTAAGGTGGCATGTTTGGCACTTGTTTCCAATTTTGATAACTCAAAAAAATTTACTTTTTATGGACCCACGGATTGACTTGGTGCAACTTTTACTTCCTTTTTTTTTTTTCCCCTTCAACCCCCGATATCCAAACTCACCAAACCCAGTGAAAAGGAACAAAAAAAGAGAAAGAAAGAAAAAGAAACCAAACCCAGAAACCCAATGTGAAAAAGAAAAAAAAAAAAAAAGAAGAGAAGAATTGAGAAACCTAACCTAGACCCAGCGAAAAAAAAAATGATGATGAAGACCAGACCATACCTAGTGTGAAAGGAAAAAGAAAAAAAGAAGAAGAAAAAGACTTCCTAGCGTGAAAGGAAAAAAAAAAAGAAAAAAAGACCAGATTTGACTACTTACGTGTTGTGGGTTCCTCAAATATGTGTGTATTTACCAAAATGCCACCATAATTCTGTTTCCATAACTTGAAAATACCTAAAATGTGTTTTCAGTTTCCATAACTCATCACTAAAAAATTAGAAAATTGAGTGATGGAAACAAAAACTAAAAACACATCCAAACAAACTAGTTAGCTGTGGGACTCACCAATTTTGAGTTATGGGTGATGGAAACAGAGTTATGGATGATGGAAACTGAAAATCCAAACAGCCTCTAAATGATTGTTTGGATAAAGCGTCCAACGTCCACTTACAGCATCCAACGTTTTTTTGGTGGGTCCTATGCACTGTTCACAGGACCCACAAATACTTTTTTCACTAAAACAACTTTAAAACTGGGTCCCACGGTACTATTCACATATTTAAAAATTATTTTGCTACAGTATTTTTGGTTTTCAGCAATACAAGGTATTCAAACAAACCCTAAGTGTGCATATGGATAGCAAATGCGTCTGGTGTTTACGTCTAAACTTAGGTCCCGTACACTGTTCACAGGACCCATAATCTCTTTTTTTTGCAAAATTTTTATTAAAAATGGTCCCACAGCACTATTCACAAATTTAAAATTATTTTGCTACAGTGTTTTCAATTTTCATCAATAAGTGGTATCCAAACAGACCCTAATAAGAAGAGAAAAAAATTGAAATTGGATGTTTATTTGACTTTTGTGGTCTTAGGACAATAGAAAATTTGTGTATTTCATGTTTTATAATGAATTGTTAAATATTGTTGTGACTTTTTTGTTTCAATAGATTGTTAACATTAAATTTTTATGTTTCATGGGCATGTTTATTTGGGTTTTTGTTTGGGATTAATTTCATGGGGGATGTTGTGGATTTGGGTGTCCCTAGCATTATTCAATGAAAAGATATGAATAATTCATAAGTTAATAATGATGATTTAGTGTTGCTAACCTCTAGTGTTGATGTCCTAATTTTTAAAAATCCTAAAATAAAATTGAAAGCTCGGAATTGTGCTAAAATACAAGAGCTTGTTTAGACCCCCAATTAAAAATTACGGCTAAATTGTTTTTACTCTAACTTAGATTAAGTGCGGAACAAGAGTAATTAAGCGCAATGAACCGATAACTCTACCCTAAGCCATATTCATCCATCATCAACAATAAAATGAAAGCTTAAAGAGTAGGAAAAAGAGCTGCAAACACAAGATAATATCGAGACGTGTCATCGAAGAGGAAACTAAAGAACTCGGCGAAAAACCTCTTCGCGACCCTCCAAGTCTAAATCGATCTACTAGAGAATAAAGTTAGAGTTTATGAATAACAAAAGACTCTTCAAGCCTAGTCTACCCCCCCCTCAAGCTCCTACTACCAACTGACTTCTCGGAGTCTTGTCTTCTCTAGCTTTCTGAATCCCACAATTCAGTCCGATTGCATCCACCAATGAATGTCTCCTTCCAATGTTTCCTAGTAGTAGCAAAATCTCACTTTACACTTAGAATTGGTGTGGTAAGTGTTTGGGCTAGCAACCTCTCAAGGATTTAAAGATGGGGAGGTAGGAGTTGAGGAAAACTACAAGGAAATGTGTCGATGACTGTGAGTATAACAATTTCTAGCTCTCAAGTGTATTTTCTAGGGTTTTCTCTCTGAAAAGCACTCATTATCATGGTTTTCAAACCCAAACCGTTCATTGAACAGTAAAAGGGAGAGGTTAAAGGTTTTTGAGGTGAAACCGAGGTTGAATCAGGGTCGAATCGAGACGTCATAATTAATTTAATAATTATTTTAAATATATATAAAAACATTAAATAAATAAAAAGATAGAAAAATTAACTAAAATAGTCCAAAACAAATATAGATAGTATTTTTTATAACATAACTTTCATAATACAAATAAAAATGATTAAATTCTAAAAAAACATAAATAGCTATTTTCCTTTTCTTGATTACAAGATTAGAAACATTATGGAAAGTTAAGTTTCCAACTAAACAAAAAAAGCCCAAAATGTGCCAAGGTAGAAACAAAATGGGGGAGTCATGAGACAACTACTGGTCGGTCTAAGTGCATGTCAAGTCTCAACAAGTGTGTTGAGTTGTGAAGTGACCACTTTTTTGACAAATATTATTTTTAGGGGAATGCTTTTAAGAAATTGTCAGTCGGCTTTACAAATTCATATGGGGGAGCAATTAATAACACACTCAGTCTTGAACTCTTTCTCCTCCACTCGTCTCCTAGACTCGTGTATTGTCAGACTACCAATCACTTGATATTGATATAAATCCAAGCAACGCGTAACTATAGGACATTTGAAAAGAAAGAAAGCATGTGGAGGTATTTTCCTTTTCTTTTCTTTTTTTTCTCTTGTTTTTTCTCCTCCACACACTGACACATGTATTCCTCATCCCCACTCCTCTCAAGTCTCATCTTGTTTTTATTTTTCTAGACTCTTCCTTCTCACAAAGTGTTTCCTCTGCTTTTATTTTTCTTTCTTTATCTCTAGCTCTCTGTTTCTCATTCTCTTTCTCTCATACTCTCACCCTGTCACACACACATTACCGGTAGAGAACAAAGCCAGAATTTAAAGCTTGCTTCGCCCAAGAGAAGAGTTTCTGAAGGGAGGGAGCTGTGTGATGTGCTCTGAAGAGAGAAGAAGATCAAGAAGCATAAAGACATACTGTGTTTCTCTGGATGGCAGTGGCAGAGTTTTTGAAGATATAATGTACTCCCAGCAGTTGTGTTTCTTTTTCTTTTGTTTTTCTGTGTTTATTATTATTTTTTTTTTAGGTTCAGATTCAAAGGGAACCGTGAGAAGCGGTCTGATCATGGTTCTCAGAACCGTGCGATTGAACTGCAGTTCGACGGTTCCCATATTTTTTGGAATAGACCGGTTCTTAAGCTTAAAAGAACCGTGATTGTGAGAGGTTCACGGTTTTCTCGTTCGGACCGTACGGTCCGATCCGGGTTTCAAAACCTTGCTCATTATAATTCATGGGTAATAAGGGTATACATAGTGTGGGTAAAGAAAAGGTAAAGCAAAACACAACTTTCTGCCAAATAGAGACTTTCACGAGTCCTTCGCTGGTTGGCCCTTCTCGCGAAACAGTCGCGAAAATGACAGCTTGGCACGACTCTTCGTCTTCCAATCATGTGCTCCACACGTGGCATTTTTGAGGATTGATTCAACTCTTGAAACTTGATTCTTCACCGATCTTTCACACTCAACCCTTACACATAAACCCATATACATATAGAGAAAATGATTGAAGAAAAATACAATCAAATTTGGCACGGAATTAAAGCCAACACAATATAGTTGGAAATCACAACTTTACAAAGATCTTGAAAAATCACCAACAATAAAATTGGTATTAGTTTATATATTGTAGTGTGATCTTGGATTGCATTTGCAAATATGAGACTGTGATGTTAATGAACGTGATGAAGTTCGATAAGCTTACATTAAGCTTGCCCATTAGGTTCGAAGTCTGGCTCCATCCTTGGCCCTAATAACATTGTTGAGAAATTGGCTCAAATTCTAATTGTGACTTTGAATGTTAGTTAGGTTTCTTAGTTGAAGAAGGAAACATTAATTTGGGTTAATTCTTTGGTGTGAAAGGAAATACTATTTCTTGGTGTGGAAGAAAAGTTTATTTTTTGTTAAAGAAGTAATGTATTTCTTGTGCAACTAGGAATAGGAAAATTAGTCTTATAAATAGACAATACTACAAAAAATTTGATGACTTTGATCCAAGGGTTCTCCCTATAGGGAGAGGGAAAATAGAATGTGAAACAAAAAGAGAAAAAAATGGATTTTTGCTTGGGAGGTAATGCAAGGAGGGAGACAACAAGCACACATATCCAGGAGAATTTGTGAGGCTTTGTTTGATGTTGAATAGTGAAGAAAAAAGAAGAGGATAATGCTAGAGAGGGGAGAGAAAATTGTTGTCACCTTGTAGAAGATAGCCAAGGAGAGCAACGTGAAAAGAGAAAGACGAAGAGAAGAAAGCTATAGAGGAGAGAACAAAGTGTTGCCGCCTTCGAGAAGATAGCCAATGAGAATTACTTGAAAAAGAGAAAGAAGAAGAAAAGAAAGCTGGAGAGGAGGGAGTAAAGTGTTGCCGCCTTCTAGACAAATAACTAGTGTGTGTGAGAGCAAATGTTTTTCTTTAGCCATGAGACACAAAGAGAGTGTATGTGAACCAAAGAAAAACAAAAGATATTTTTCTTTAGCCGTGAGACATATACAAAGGATACTGTAATTGATTTGATAATAGCAAAATTAATTTGGAGTTTGTCCCATAATTTTTCCTTTCAAGGGGAAAGGGTTTTCCATGTAAATATTTGTATTTTTGTGTGTAATTGCTATTTGGTTTGATAATATATTGGTGATAATTCTATTTGGGACCAATAAACACCCCACCATGTATGTGTTGTTTGCCATCTCTCATCAGAAGCTAAACTCGGAGATGAAGATGAGAAAAAGAAATTTCTCATTGAATGAATAGGAAAAGTATAGCCTCCTTATATATATACAAGTAACAAAGCAATTGAATGATACAAAATGAAATACATAGACTTAGAAACAAGCTTTTTTAATTTTAATCCAAATCAGATCCCATGTTGCAACTTTTGGATTCTTAATACCAAAATTAGCCTAAATTCTCTCTCTTAATGACCAAAATATTAGATGAAAATCCTCCCATCCCCACACATAGGCTACTCCTCTGCTTTGAGGCCAAAAAGTGTGGTCTTAAAAACATACCCAATCTCAACAATTAAATTTGAATTGTTGACCCAAATAAATGATAAAATATTAAATTGACCCCCAAAATAAATTATTCTTGAAGTTGCAATTTTTTTTTTTAATTTTTAATTTGAAACTTTGCCTCCAAACCTTTGGCTCTAGCTCCATCTCTAAGCTGTGTTTTTATTTTTTTTATTTTTTTGATAGGTGAATATATGGTTGCTTTGTGGCCCCATATAATCTCATATCTCATGATTGCTGCAAGAGGAGAAAATATGTCATGTATCCACTGCTACATGTAGCCTTCCTCTCACAGCAGCAAGTGAGTCTTACTAACACCCAACCACCTGCTGTGAGAAGAAGGCTACATGTAAACAATACGTGGTAGAATTTCCTGGCAAGAGATGCCTTTTAACTAGGGAAAAAGAAGTATTGTCTATTTACTTCTAAGAAAAAAGATAAAAAAAAATTAAAAAAAAATAGGCCAAAGTATAAGGAAAACTATAAAAGAGAGGCTACATGTAGTTGATACATAGTATATTTTCTCAAAATACTGAATTGATGATTTTTTTTTTTTTTTAAATGAACATTAACGGGAACATTATGTGGCCTAGCTTTAATGACATGACAAATGAGTTTTTAGTTTTTTTTTTTTTTTTAAGAAAAAATAAAACAAAAAAATCCAGGGCTAAAGAAACATTGATTGTTTTCTCAAAACTCTTCCATCTCTAGATGAATGGTATAAGAAACGTTGCCCACACTTCTGCACAATCAAATTTGGGAAGTCACTTACCACTGAAATCTCAGTGTGACTATGTTGATTAAGAAGTCTAATAATGACTCACTGTAAAATTTGAGTTATTATAGTATCGTATCAAAGAATTGTTGAGCATCAATTGTAGGTGATAGGCCAAGAATGTATTGACCTCTTATGATAAATTAACCAATTAATTAGCCAAGTGAATTAATTAAGTTAATTAACACGCAATACACGTGGTAGCACAAACAAATCACCAACTAAGTTAATATACAGCGGAAAATAAAATTGACACAATGATTTGTTTACAAATGGGGAAAACCTCCAAGGCAAAAACTCCACTGGGTGATTTTAAGGTCATTACTCCCGAGAATCCACTATTATCACAACAAGCGGTTATAAGTAAATAAATCTCAGTACCTTATACCAATCTATAGTTGAACCCTTACCCCAATACTAAACATGACAAAATAGGCAGGTTGGGTGGGGTCATTTGGGTCGCGGGTCAAAACGGGTCATTTTTAAATGGGTCAATCGTGTTGCGGGTCGGGTCCGGTTGAGTTGACCTATATTTTTCAAACAAGTGTTTTTTTTTTTTTTTCAATTACAAAAACAAGTCAATGACAACATGTTTAGAGAGAATGAATAAAATCAATTAAGCAAATGAATTGCATTTAATGCTACTTGTTAATATCCTTCCAATTCTGACAGTTTTAAGCATAACAAAAATTATTTATAGTCATAATTTCATGATGGAAAAAGTTTTCAATGTTAATAGTTCACTATCAAAATGCATATAATTACTAGTTTACATCTTCAAAAAGAAATAGATCTTAAAACAAACAAAACAAGTAAGCAAGCAAAGTAGCAAGTTATCGGTCTTCTTAAGTGCACATGTTCCTGTTGCATTTAAAATAATAGTAAAGTTAGATTACTTAGAAAGATAAACTTAAAAAAAAAAAAGATTTAAAAATAAACATAACATATTAAGTAAAGAAGAATAAGTAAATATTTTATAAGAATTACACCTCAATCTCAATTTACTCAACATTGGTAGTAGATTCAACACTGCAAATATTCATACTTACAAATTGTAGCTCAAGTTGGCCAATTTCGTCAGCATACTCATCTACAATACAATATTTTAATATAACTTAATGTACCATGAAAGCAAATCAATAAAGAATCAAAATTGTATAATTATGACTATAAAAAAATTAAATTACCTTCAAATTCATATAGCCAACTTTTAGTACACAACGTAATTTCTATATTCTCAGGTAAAAGATGTGATCGATACGGAGTAAGAATTTTTTTTCTAGTGCTAAAACTTGATTCAGAAGCAACAGTGGTTATCGGAATGCTCATGAGATCTCGTGCTGTTAAAGAGAGCTCTAGAAACTGATTGTAATGCTCTTTCCACCAAAAGAGAACTTCCTACTTTGAATTTTCCTTTTTGTTAAGTCTAGGCTCTTCTAAATACATGTCCAACTGAGATTTTTTTGTTTTGGCACCACAACCACTTTCATAATGATCAAATTCCTAATCATTAAACTAAATTGCAATGAAAAATAATACCACATGTTTGTGCATCGTGCCTTTGGCTTTGGCGTAAGAGACAAGAGTAGAGGAATTGAACTGAGGAAGCTTTGGGGCCCTTTGTGGTTTGGTTTGTCACGTTTCAACTTTCACGTTTGTGCATTGTGCCTTTGGCTTTGGACTACAGCTAGTAGTGAATGAGATTTTTTTCCGTCTCATGTCATGTATGTGAAGCTTAGCTCTTACTAGTTGTGAATTGTGATGAAGCTCAAATAGTCAAATTGAATGTGAAGCTATTGTCTTGTCTTGTTTGTTGTTTTACTTGTTTATATCTATAATATATTGATTATTAGTTTTGGTACTTTGTACTTTATGCACCTAATATCAGGACATAGTCTAAATATTTTTTTAGCGAATTTTTTTTAACGGGTCGGGTCACGAGTTATCTGGGTTGGGTCGAGTTAACCTACCAAAAAATCGGGTTGGGTCACGGGTCAACTTGTTTTTGCTTCGGGTCAAAAAAATAGGGTTCAAGTCATGTATTTTTCGGGTCGGGTCGAGTCGGGTCAAAAAATTTTGACCTGTATTGCCATGTCTACCCAATAACCAATTGGACTTGTTCTATAGTGACAATCTCTCCTTTTAATGCACAGCTCCTAGTATGTGACTAACCAATTGATGCACGTATTCGAGTACGTGACTAACCACCAACTTGAGAAGGATGTTGGCTGCAAAGTTCTTTAGTTCATCAACACGATGAAGATCACGAAACTTCTTGATTACAAAACCCTACGGCGTACAAACGCAGCAGCTTTTTGAAGAGAAAGATGAACTAGGGCATATGTCTCCGGTCACAATATGCTTATGAAAAACTTTTACATTTTTATTGTATTAGCTGTGACGGGTTTTAAAATAATCCTTATATATGTTTAGGGTTGTAAGAAAAGAAAACCTAAACATGTATACACGAATTGCAGTGAAATCAGATCTAGAAACAGAATTCTGTAAATCTCGATAGATAGGTTATCTAATGAGCATCTGTCGAGCATCGGGCAAAAGCTGCCTTTTAAATCTCGATAGATGCTATCTGTCGAGCTTTAAAATCCAGCACTTCTACACCTGTTTCTTGGACAGATTTGCATGGCTTTAACACTTGGACTTGAACTTTTGTTCCTTGAAGTATTAAACACATCCTAGATCTGCCCAATTTGAAATAAAGTGTATTTTGTCAAAGGATTAGCTAATCTTACATTGACATATGTTCCTAACATGATTCACATATGTCCTAATAGTGGGGTTGCAAATAAACCAAGTTGTTTATGAACAGTTCAAGCTTAGCTTGAGAAAAAGTTTATTTATGTTCGTTTGTTTAGATAAAAGCTAAGCTTAAGCGCAACTTTAGACTGAATTATTAAACGAGCAAAGTTCAAACATAATAATATATTCGTAAATAAACTAGCGAGCATGAGGGTTCGAATTAATTAATTAATTAATTATATATATATATATATATATGTATATATATAATATGATATATTTATATGTATACTTGTCTAAAATTTTATTTATATAGACTTGAAATTAGGTTGTATAAGTTTGTAAATTGATTCATATGATATTAAATTAGTATTTGTAGTTTATTCATAATATAAAAAAAAAAAAATCCATTTGTTCTAAAAACACATAGATTTGTAAAGGAATAAGATATTTTATTCATAATTATATATGAAAAAAAAAATTAATAAAGTAGTTTGTGAACAAGCTCAAACTTGCTCGACAAGTAAATAAACCAAGTTTTAACATACAATCTTATTTGATGATAAAGCTCGAACTTAGCTTGTATTTGAAATAAAATTAAATAAACAAGTTTGAAGTTTTAATACTCAACTTGACTTGGCTAGTTTACATTCCTAACCAACGGTCATGTTTACTATCTGTCCAACCCCATGAGCTTGCCTAGCCGTCATGTTAAATTGGTGAGTGGTTAAAAACAAGTTTTTCTGAATACATAAATTTCCCTAAAAAAATAAAAAATAAAATGAGGCAGTGCTAATGTGAGTAAAAATTATCCATGGAAAAGTAATATCTCACCAAATCACTAGGAAAAAGAATAAGAAAAATAAGATCTATTGTATAAATTTATGATAGAAAACTAGAGGACAATGAATGGCTTACTGAAAACTTTAAGAAGGAAGGGAACTAAAGTAATGAAGGTAGTCAAGAACAGGTTCAGCTCGATATAGTTTGAGATCTAAAATAATAAATTTAAATGGGGCTATTTGTATTTAAATATCAATTAATTAAAATTTTTTAATGTTAATCAAAATAAAGTTAATTTGATGAATTAATATCAACCAAACTAAAGTTATATTCATATAGAAAATCAAATATCATGGTTCATGTTGGGAAATTTAGACCCCGGTTGATATAATTAACAAGTTTTAAATCCAAGCTGTTAACTAGATTTATTATGAATAAACTTGTTAAAACAAACAAACATAAATATCATGTCAAAATCATGCAGTGGAAAAATAAATAAGACAAGATATGATGACCCAAGAAAACCAATGAAATAAACTAGTTTCACAGTAAAAAACTTGGGGGGAAACCTTCCCGAAAAGCAATCCACTATAGTAAATAGAAATTTTAGATCTAGTACAAAACCTTTGTTCCTAGACTCTATAATCCCCGTAGATGAACTCATAGCAGAAACTTTCTACCGCTTCAGAACTTCTGAACTCTTCAATATATAAACGCCACCTTTTTTGATCCACGGATCCCAGTACATGACTAACCAATGATGCACGGCTCCTAGTATATGACTAACTCACCAACTTGAAGAAGATGTTGGCTGCAAAGTTCTTCACTTCATCAACAATGAAGATTAAGAAGCACTAGGTTACAAAACCCTAAGGCGCAAATACGCAGTAGCTTCTTTCAGAGAGAATAAGGCATCGATCACCTTTTGCATATGTTCTCATTGTATTCTCATATGTGTCGGCCTCTAAAATAAGCCTTATATAGGTCTAGGGCTGTGAGAAAAGAAACCCTACATATACATGTCAGCATGGGCCGAAAATCAAATCTGAAAATCTAAATTCTCGTAACCTCAATCGATCGAGAGGTGTCGAGCTTTAAACTTCGACAGATATAGCTATCGAGAAGCTATCGAGGAGCTGTCGAGAAGACAGGAGCTTTCTCGATTGATCCACCAGCTGTTGAGAAGTTATCGAGATTGCGATAAGAAGAAGTTGAAAATCTCGATAGATAGCCTAGCTGTCGAGAGGTGTCAAGCAGCTATCAAGCTATCTATCCACAGGTGTCGAGCTATCTGCCCAGCTTTAGTGAACAACTTTTCTTCACTTGTTTCTTGGTCCAATCTTCATGGCTTTAATACTAAACTTGAATAACATGTTTCTTGAAGTATTAAACACATCCTAGATCTACCCAAATATAAGTAAAGTGTGTTTTGTCAAATGATTAGCCAATTACATAAAATAGTGACATATGTTCCTAATAATTGAATCACATATGTCCTAACAGTTCAAACATAAAATTCAACAAAAATAAAAGAATTTTTTTCTAGATATACTTTATCTTGTATAAGGCAATGTATCATTAAGTAAAGTTGTAATCTAGAGTTGTATTAGCTTATTATCCTTAATATTACTGTACAATTTTAGGGCTTTTTATAATTCGATAGCGCCTTTTAATAAAGGGAGTAGAACCTTATATGAATGGGAGCCTTGAGCCACCAGTACTAGCAATGAAATAGTGGAGAGGTTATTCCAGAACTTGTTTTCCCTTGTTTAGAACGTGAATTCCTTTGCCTTCAAGAATGGCATTCCTCACTCAGAAAGGTAGCCTAGAATCTTTCCTTGCCTTTTCACATCACTAAAAAGAACTTCACATGGTTACATATACAAGGATTCATTTCGGTGGTAAAAAATAATGATAGGTCCACGTAAAAAAATTAATTGTCTCCCATTCACAATCAACCACATCAAAGTTGTGTCACAAAAATTGTAATATGATTAAAACTATGTAGCTTAACTTTTAGTTTTAAGTGTTAGCTTATTTGTATGGAAAGGAATACAAAGACAATATTATCAAATTTCTTATCTATTTACTTATTATTCTTATTTTGGCATGTGAAAAAAATAGGGTCATATCAGATTTACCTAACCCTCTTAAAAGACTAAGTAACATATTGGGTTGACTTGACCCTCAAATGATCCAAACCTTGCTAGGTCCAAACCCTCACCTGATTTATACATAGTCTAGGAAAACCCAATGAATAGAAGCAATCACTGCCCTCTACCAAAGAATCATCCATAAAAAATGTGAGGGCCTTGTCAACCTTAGTTGGGAGTGTAGGTCCAACCCACTAATTAATGAATAAAATCCAACCTAATGCTTCGGGTTAGATTTTCATGGGTTCAAATGGATGAAGTAAATGATTATGTGAAAATTTTGTTGACAGGTTGAGTTGGGTTTTAAATTTTATTAAGTTTAGGCTAGGTTGAGTTTGGGTTGATAGAATTTTCAACCTGAGTAATCCAACCCAATCAACTTTATTAATAGCTTTTGTAAGCGAGTGAAATCAATTTTAACTCAAGTTAGATGAAGAGTTAACATATGACGGCCCAATACAATTAATTTTTAGAGAATTGGTTTCTGAGGTCAACCTTTGTGTGCCTATATGGTTTAGCTTTTAAGTTAATGGAAAATTATCAAGTAACTCATAAGAGAGAAGTAGATTTTGATATTAACTCTTCCTCAGGTTAGTTCGAGGAGCACTAGTTCATATAATGTTTAAGTCTCGATTACAAGGTAGTGTTATACAGAGTATGTTTCTTTTTCCAAGTTTTTCGTCCACCATTCTAGAGGTGTTTCCTTTCTTTATATAGCTATCTGAATTGCATCCTAACCCTCCACTTGTACAGCCACTGATCTTCCTTTGAATGCTTCTCCCATCAAGGTTTTGCTGGAGGAGGTAGAACGTGCTGCAAACTCTGTGAGTACTATTCAAGAGTCATTCTACCATTAATGCAACCAGCTGTGTTGGTGCAGTGCATTGAATGCAGAGGTGATAGATACTTTACCTGTATATTTCCCTTCTTTTTTGCTTACACATCTCTATTGCCTTCCTCGGTATTTTGTCTTTTGGTCTAAGTGACCTGCTCAATGCCTCCCGAGAAACGCTCGCTCTTTAGACTCCTCGGGCAGTCGGCCTCTTTGGTCTCTATTATCAAACTCTCATTTGTTTATTGGCTTAGAACTAATGAGGGAATAGGCCCTTCCACCACCTCAGGCTGGGCCCATAGAGCTCTATTCTGTACTCGGATCTTACCCCTCCCACAGTTTTGTATATATAATTTTTCGGTTAGGATCAAGTTACAATGTTACACCATTGCATAATATTTTATTAGATTAATATTTTGAGAATTTACATATTCTTTTTTTTTTTTTAAATGCCCGTCAAATATCTAGTTAATTGGATGTTATGTACCATATGATCCATAAACTCATGTGTTGCATATAATTTAAATTTAAACATTTTATGATGAAATAGTTATTGATCTCCAATCATCTTGATATATGCAAGTATGGAAAGTATAACAAGACAATGTAATCCAATAGCTGATTTGTAAAAATACTTATTTATTAAAAATTTATGGAACCCTACCTCCCCTTTCCCCAGATGTTTTTGCCATTTAGCTTGATTTTACTAAAATTTTTGTTATGTAGCATTAGAACCAAACATATTAGTTAAGTAACATCTTAAGTCTCTGAGACTCGAGTTGAATGAATGAACTTAAGTCTCATAGACTCTAAGTTCTAAGTGCTAGCAATAGCTGAGCAGTTTTAAATCCACATGGAACTCGAGGCTAAGAGACCTAAGTTGCTTAGCATGGAACTCAAGTCTTAAAGACTCAAGATCCTCAAAGAAAACCGAGTCTCTAAGACTCAAGTTTTGTTGGAAATATCATAGCATAAATGTCTAAGTCTCCGTCTCCCTCTCTCGTATAACACATAACACATCTCCTTCTCACTCTCACTCTCACTCTTTGTAACATGGTTCACTCTCACTCTCAAAAATATCATTTCTTGGTCTCTTACTCTTCCTCTCTTGTCTCCATCTCTCTTTCAATGCCTCTCTCTTCTCCAACTCTATCTCACTGCTTCTCTCATCTTCATCTCTCTCTCACTATCTATCGCTCCATGTTTGTCTTCTTCTATCTCCATATGCATGTAATTATTGCATTGAGGGAGGATTTAATGTGGAGAATGAAAAGTCATTTTTATGTCATGTGTAATAGGGTTTGCACGCAGTTCTTTCATAATTATCCTCTTCAACTTATTCAGGGTCTTCAATATATTTGAATATAGTAGCACTTCAGACACAACTCTTTAAATGGAAATCCCTGATTCTCATATTCACTGCAAGGCTCTCCTTTGTAGTATAGATTTATATCAATTAAAGTCATTGCAAACCTTTTAAAATGAGGTGTAATTTACAAAATGTTAGTGACAAATATAACACTTTCATCAACGTCAATTAAAAATATTTTATCTAGTCAAAGTACAAACATTACATATGAAGTGCCAACGAGACCTTGTTACAACATTTGGTATGGTTATGACATTATGTCAGAACATATCCAAAAACTCTACATGTCAAGCAACTTTGTATATGCTCAATGCACATCACATATAAAAACATACATTACCTATTACATATAACAACTCATTATCCATTTCATATGCAATACAAAATTCCAAATCCTGGCCTTCAAAACCCATTCAAATCTTCAACAAAAATATCTTAAATAAGTTATAATAAAAAAAATATGGCGATACTAAGTAAACCATTATCCATTTCATACCCAATACAAAATTCAAAATCCTTCTAAGATCAGAGCTTTCAAAACCCATTCAAGTTTCAAAAAAAAAAAAAAAAAAAAAAACTTAAATAAGTCATGATAAAAACCCAGCAAATAAATATTCACAATATTTACACTAACAAACTAAATAATTTTGACCCACACTCTAAAAAACATACTAAAAAAAACCATGTGCAAAATTCTAAAAAATCTTACTTGAAATGCAGATTTTTTGAGATTGTGTGAGGGAGAGAGAGAGATGGAGACAAGAGAATAAGAGACAGGTAGATTGAGAGGAGAATTAGTGACTGGTCTACATAGTAAGGAGAAGGGGTGGAGAGAGAGAGAGAGAGAGAGAGAGAGATAATTGGAGAGTGAGAGATCCATGGAGATTTAAACCCGAAGAAACTCGAGTCTTAAAGGCTTGAGTTTCATGTGGAAAAAAAATTTCACATCAAGCTCTACCAAAGCACCAAATCAAGTCTCCCTTAGTGACTCGAGATGTTACCTAATAAATATGTTTAGTTTTCTTGTCAACTAATGAAATTGTTAGTAAAAGAAGGCTAATTGGCAACCAAAAAAAAAAAAAAAAAATCTACTTCCCCCACTATCTACTTATTTAAAAAAACTAAACAAAACTAAAAACTAAAGTAGTATAGCATCACAAAGAGTTATACAACGTATTTTAGGACTTAATTTACATTTGTGTATTTTATTTATTTTGGTATTCTAAGACGTTGTTTTAATGAAATTGAAATACTAGGCTCATTTATGTAAATTATAATTGCCTATTGAATAATAGGCTTAAATAGTGGAAGGAAAAATCAAATTTTTATTAAACCCAACAAAATGCCCCAATATGACAACCCAATACGATCCCCACAGATTGGTTTGGTTAAGTCGGAGATTTCCCAAGTTGATGAGGCCAAATTGGGTTTAAAAATATCCCAAACCTAACCTAACTCGACTTACGTATAGACCCCTAATCCCAATATTTTCCTCATCCTCGCCAAAAATGCTGTGTAATCTCACACCAAAACCAAGAGAAACCAATTGACATATGTGAGTTTCTTGATCTGTGACTTTATTTTGGACATTGTAGCGATAGAACGGTCATATTTTTTGTACAATAGAATTTAGAAGCCCATCCTGTGTATTTGTTTGACAAAATTGTTGGATAATGCGGAGATAATTAACAAAAACCTTTGTTCCATAACTAAAACAGCATAGATACATAGATAGTTAGATATTCCAGTATCAGAGCACCATATGATTTACATAGAAAGAAAAGTAATATATGCATTTACATTAAGGAAATTTCACAAAAATAAAAAATCAATAAAAAAACCAATTCACTAACCTCTCCTTCCAATTGGTTAAATGGAAGAAACTATAAATAATCAGACAGCAAATTCAAATTAGAATTACAAGCTTACATCTTTTAAATCTCTATAACAAACTATGACAAATATCCATCTTGCCATACACGGTATAAAAATGGAGAAAAGGCAAAATCTTGAAAATAGTGTAATGATTGCTCTCGAACTTTTTGTTTACATGGTAATGATATTTTTAGTTTCTCCCATCATCTTCAGGCACCTTTATGATGATTCAGAACATTATCATGATTGTGAAAATTCAAATTCTTTGATTTCTTGAAAATCTATGGTGGTTATAACTTACAACAATAATACTTATTTACAGACTTAAAAGTAATTTGTTATTTCATTTCATCAAACTTATTATCCCCAAAATTTTCAAACAGCAGAGCTAATTTCTCATACTTATTTAAATGTTTTTTTGAAGGACTAGAAGATAAGAGATGTGTAGGCTTTGGAATGAACATAAGAGCAAAGTAAATGCCGCAATTTTACCAGTCAGCCGAGAAACCATGGCCTTTTCCCTGGACTATCTCTGGAGCTAAAGAATTTGCTACTCCTCAACTTGTAAAAGTTCTCTGGTCGTTTAAGTTCTTCCCAAATCTGAAGTCCACCAGCTAAATACATCAAGAAATACTAAAATTATTATGCGTGATTCTTCACATTTCATACTCTTCTCTAGGCGATATATCGGTCGGTTCGGTTTCGGTTTCGGATTTCTTTACCTTGAAAACCGAATCGACCGATATATATAAGTATTTATGTAACTCCAATACAGAACTGATCAGTGTCTTAGTGGTATGCTCCTTCTGGTTTGACTAGCTGATCCCTGGTTCGAGCCTTCGCCTGGCAAGTTGGGTTTTTGCTATTTAATTTTTTAAAACCCTAGAGCACGATATAAATACGGATTTTACTCTTGTCCAATCTTTTCTTCAGCCGCCCCCTTCCCCAACTTTTTCTCTCTCTCTTTCTACCCTTCTCGCTTCAGTTCAGCCGCTCGTTCACTCAATTCTCTCTCTGTCAATAAGCTCAAAACACTAAAAAAAGTCAGAAAACTTTACCGGTAATTTTTTAATTTTGTTTTATAAATTTTCCCGTTAAATATGGTTTAGGGTTATGTTTGGGAGTGTTTTTCTTTTGAACGATCAGCATAGACTGATGGGTTTGGAGCCTGTGGGTTTGAAATTTGGTTTTTATTTATTTATTTTTATCTTGGGTCTCATATTATTTTTCTCATTTTTCAATGAAAATGCAGAATTTCAGTTTCAGGGTCATCAAAGCTGTTGGCTAATATTCTGTACTCATGGGTCTATCTGTTGGGAACTTAATTGCCAGATCGGACGAAATGGTAAGTGCTTTTTCTGAATCATCATCTTTTTGGGTTGCTTTGAATTAACTTATTCTATAGGTGTTCTTTTGGTGTTGCATGACATATGTTTGATGAAATTCCTATTAAATCTGATGTGAGATCTTTTCACTCAACCTTTTTTTTCCCTTATGGTTGTAAAAAAATTAATTTTTTAATGGAAATTATTAATTTGGTTATAACAGAAAATTTTCTGATAATATTTATTTAAATCTAAAATTACAGGCTAGATGAGTGATCAATAATAATAGGTAGGCTTTTTATTTCTTTAATTTTTTGTTGTGACTTGATGAGATTGTTCTGCCCCTTGGTAAATAATTAGCCATTTGCTCTAACCTCTGAATTTGGAATGATGTCTGGGGCTATATAATGGTTGTTGGAGCATCAAAGCCAACTGTAGTGGCTGATGTAGATAGGTTTTCCAGTATGAAAAAGTAGAATATTGGTGAGTTTTAATTAATTTCAATTTATTTATAATGTATAAATTTTGTGCTTCACATTCTCAAGCTTATGAAGTGCTGGGTAGTGCATATGAACTATTAGTTAAGTGTTAGCTAATAGCTAGAATTTTGCTAAGTAACTCACACTTGGACCATATTGTTTAGTTTAGTGTTAAAATCAACTTAGCCATAAGACTTTGTGTTAAGGGTTCTAAATATTGTGCTAGGGTGTATTTAGCATATTTCAGCTTCAACTTAATCACTAAATCTCTCCTCAAATGGTCTTAGGTGTAAATGGCTGGAGGAATTTAGTTTTTTTTTTTTGGGTCTCAACTAGCAAGATTTGTTCTTTTATAATTTTTATAATTTTTTTTCCTGCTATCAATAATTACATTTTTTTTTGTTGTTGGTAAAATGTACATAGGTTTGACTTGCCTGCACAAACCATCACCCCAGAGATTGAGAAAGGTCTACATTTACTGAAGGTGTGGTGAACTCTATTTTTGTCTATGTAATTTGTTTATGTGGCACTACTTTTCAATTATACTCAAATTATTCTCTATGTAACATTTTAATTGCTTCAAATTTGTTTCATTTTTGTGAATTTTCTTATTATTTCAATTTTCAAACTTATGTGGTTAGGGAATATGCCATTACGCAACTTGGGTCACGGTCATGCAGCGATGGAACTAGGGAAATATTTAAATGCCTGTCTCTTTGTAATTAAAATTATAGCTTAAAATTTAATTAGATCTTATGCCTATACTTAAGCGATTGTTCGAATTTAGATAATTTACAGTCTAGAAAATTAGAAATGAAGTAGAAGGTAGGGTATTTCCTATTAATGTATTTGATATGTTCAATAATTTATGC
Organism: Quercus ilex subsp. ballota; assembly: GCA_032727855.1. Taxonomy (NCBI): domain Eukaryota; kingdom Viridiplantae; phylum Streptophyta; class Magnoliopsida; order Fagales; family Fagaceae; genus Quercus; species Quercus ilex. The sequence goes on from CM064911.1 coordinate 82,315,567, forward strand.
GTAGTCATTAGCCTTTGGTTGGATCCATGTTGAGCATTCGAAAATTATTTCCTGTGTATGGAATGTAAAAAGTCTTTACTTACCAAAAAATAATGTTTGTGTATAATTTGACTCTAAATGGGTAACATAACAAACTGAAACTGAAAGCTCGTTGATTTTCCACGAACTGGAATTGATATATGACAGTATGGCACTAGTAGTTGTTTTTCTACCAATGACTTTGACTGGTTTGCTGATTCATGCCTTGTTGTAACTTTTAAGCAAAATTCTTGGTGAGAGGGGTTTACCCTACACCCTAAAAAGATGATTTTCCTGGGATACAAGTGATATCTTTTAGCTATATACTGCCAACTACATTTCTTGTAAAATGGCATCGGCATAGTCAAGTGTAAAACTTGGGCTGGACTTGAAGTAATTATGATGGTAGTATCTTGGAGTCTTTGATTTGTTGCTCTATCTAGGATGTTTATAGTTTCAATTTCAAAAAGATGATTCAGAAACTCAACTTCACTCAAAAAGTTTTGTTTGCATTATATTGACTTGAATGCACATGATTCTATTTTCTTACCTGAAATTCACATCAAGAATCGATCAAACATATCATAGTTTAAGATGTGCTTTTAAATTATGATGTGCTCTATACTTTGGCCAAAGTGAGCATTATCTTATGATAACATGTTCCAGATATAAGATTAGACTTAATTCATTTAAGGATTTCTTTGGAGTTGAATAAGTTTGACTCAAACAATCTCCCATTTACTTTTGAATTATGCTGGAACTCATTTAGATATTAAGTCATTTTGTATTTATCTAAATGATGGAAAGTTATACAATACTCCTTGAGCAATGCTCTCTCCTCTCACATGAATAACAAGACCTACCATGAATTTAATTAGTGAGGCTTATTGTTATGTGAGGGGAAGAAACGTGGCTCCTAGTGTACTGAATAATTACAATTAAATAATCATATATAATAACTTATTGTGAAGCATCTTTTTTTATTTTTGGGATTTCGATTTTGAGGGTTGGGGGGGGATAAGTTGTTGTGAAGCTTGGATATGCACGTAGTGGTTTATGGCTTTATCAAGTTAATAGGACACTTTTTATTGACTTTGATGGTTCATTTGCTTGCTAGGAGTTTAGATTCTGTAACTTAATTATATTCTAAATTCTTTTAAAAGAAAGTTCTATCTTGATTTCCAAATTTCCTTCTGTGTTCATGATTACAGTTGAGAAGTGCCATTGATCTGTAGAGTCACTACAAGAAGGGTGATTCAAAATCCAAAACTTTGCCCATGTATTTCCAGGTAAGACTATTTGTAATTTCTAGAATAATAGTATAGTATATGATATCTTGGAGCTGTAAGTGGGACTCTTGTTATTCTCCTTTGGGTGGTATACATTTTGTTATTTAGGCTTGGCTAATTCATACACCTTTTGGTCTTTTGACAATAGATTGCGACGGTGATAGAGTCAGCATCAGACTTCTTCACAGGTAGACTAACAAAGGAGAGAAAGGGAACAATTGCATCTGAGGTGTTATCTGATCTCTCCTTTGCTGACTACAGGTGAGATATGCAACTTTATCGAAAACCATATGACCATATCATGACATGATGTGTTGAGTTCGAAGGGCAAAAGGAATGTGGTGTTGCCATTCGTAAAAATATATTATTTTTCCTATATATTATTTTAAGATGAATTCAGCAAAGGGAGATCTAAATTCTATATGAGCTTGCTTATCTTAGTTGTAATCTTCAAATGGACTTGCAAAAAAAATTTCAGAGACATAATTTGCGAAGAATATGTGAAGCATGGTCATCATATATAACATAGTAATAAAAACTGAGAGAGCAAGAAGCATTAGATTTGTTTGGGGGAGGGGTGTGTGTTGAGGAGCACCAGAAAGCTGACCTTGTTATTTTTGCTTTGTATTTCTAAAAATTATTTCCCGCAGAAACTTCCATCTTCACTCACCCCCTCATAATCAAAATTTGGAGTCCTCTATTGTGCAGCTTAACATTTCCATTGCTACAGTGAATGATCTAATAAACTGTGATACTCTTGAATTTAATTGTAAATTTAATCTTAAATAATATCATTATAAATAAATAATTTTTGTAGAACTTTCTCGATCATTGTAAGCATACCAATTTTTTTTTTTATAATAAAATATTTGAGGAAAGAGGAGCAAATGACATAAAAGTAAATCTGACCCAAAAACATGATTGCTACACGTTCAATCTAGCATGATGAAAGAACATACGTGTCAAAACGGCCGAGTCCACTTGCTATCGGGACTACGCGTGCATGGGTGACTAGGGACAACCAGGTCCTTGTACCCATGACGTGGTCTCTTACAATTCGTAGCTTTCCATGTCAGTCGTACTGTTATTATCATTAGTGTTTTTTTTTTTAGGGTTTAGAGGAAAGTATTATTCCCTCTCTGTGTTGTTCTTGTCAATTTGTTGCCCTCTTAGATCTCTCTCTCTCTTTCTCTCTCTGAAAATGTATTAACACCACCAAAAGTCCTTTTTTATTTTTTTTTAAGTGAAATACTATTAGAAAACTTAAATCCTATTAGCATTTTAACAAGTCTTTGATCATTGTTTGGAACTTTGAAAGACTTTGAAAATTCAAGTCTTAATATTTTTTTTCTTTAATGGCTAGAGTCTTGGAATTTTGGACTATATTAGAATTTTTTGATGTAACTTGTAAAGTTATAGATGAAACGTGTGGCAATCGATTAAATATGTAGCAATCGTGTTACCCGAATAAGTTTTATGTCATTCTTTCTTTTCGTCCAAGTTAATTAAACAAAATGATTTATGATTAGAGATACACATTTTCTCATGTAATAATTAAGAAAATACAATTTAATCACAAACGGTACTTGGAAGTTGAAGCTCTGGGAGAAAGACAAGCAAGATCAAAATGATGTTGTCTAGCTTTAGTTAACAGACTTATCAAAACAATGTTGTCTAGCTTTAGTTAACAGACTTATCAAAACGATGTTGCTCAACTTAAATGAATCCTCATTGAATCAAAATATTACCGTTTATATTAACTATAAAAGTTGCCGTGTGTTGTCTTCTCTAAGCTACAAGTTGTCATGGGTTGACTTCTCTGACTTGTTGAGCCGTGTGTATAATGACCATTATACTCTGAAAATTAGTAATACTTTGCCAATTAGTAATATCAGTTACTAATATTAGTAACTAATTTTAGATATGTTACTAATATTCAACGACTATTAGTAATTTAAAACAGCAATTAGTAACCTTAGTTACTAATATTAGTAACTGATGTTAGATATGTTACTAATATTCAACAACAATTAGTAATTTTCAACAACAATTAGTAAGGTTCAACAACAACAATTGTTGTTGAATATTACTAAATTACTAATTGGTGGAATATTAGTAACTGATGTTACTAATTGTTAGAGTCATTGGGCGGGTGGCTCAGTAATCACAAGTCATTGGGCTCAGTCCAAAAAATAAAAAGTTAAAGTCTTCAAATTGCACTGATATTACTAATTGTTGCTAAAAATTAGTAATGTATCTAATATCAGTTACTAATATTAGTAATAGAGGTTACTAGTTACTAATATTCAACAACCATTAGTAATATTCAATAGCAATTAGTAACCTCAGTTACTAATTGTCAGAGTATATGGGTGGGTGGCTCAGTAATCACAAGTCATCAGTCTCAGTCCAAAAAATAAAAAGTATGTCTTCAAATTGCACTGATATTGCTAATTGTTGTTGAAAATTAGAAACGTATTTAACATCATTTACTAATATTAGTAACTGAGGTTACTAATATTCAACAACCATTATTCAACATCAATTAGTAACCTCAGGTACTAATATTAGTAACTGGTGTTACTAACTGTCAGAGTATGATGGTCACAGTACACAAATAATGTGGGTGAGTGGTTCAGCAGGTCAGAGAAAACAAGTTGTCGTGGGTTATCTTCTCTGACTTGCTAAGCCACCCATCCATGTGGGTTTTGTACTATGACGATCATGTTCTGACAATTAGTAACATTAGTTACTAATATTCAACGACCATTAGTAATTGAGGTTACTAATATTCAACGACCATTATTGAACAGCAATTAGTAACTTCTGTTACTAATATTAGTAACTGGTGTTACTAATAATTGTCAGAGTATGATGGTCATAGTACACAAATAATGTGGGTAGGTGGCTTAGCAGGTCAGAGAAGACAAGCTGTCGTGGGTTGACTTCTCTGACTTGCTGAGCCACCCATCCATGTGGGCTGTGTATTATGACCTTCATACTTTGACAATTAGTAACATCAGTTACTAATATTCAACGACCATAAGTAATACTCAAAAGCAATTAGTAACTTCAGTTACTAATAGTAGTAACTGATGTTAGATACGTTACTAATATTCAACAACAATTAGTAAGGTTCAACAACAACAATTGTTGTTGAATATTACTAAATTACTAATTGGTTGAATATTAGTAACTGATGTTACTAATTGTCAGAATCATTGGGTGGGTGGCTCAATAATCACAAGTCATCGGTCTTAGTCCAAAAAATAAAAAGTTTTAGTCTTCAAATTGCACTGATATTACTAATTGTTGCTTGTCTTCCTCTCAGAGCTTTAGCTTCTAAGTACCGTTTGTAATTAAATTGTATTTTCTTGATTATTACACGGGAAAATGTGTATCTCTAATCCTAAATCATTTTGTTTAATTAACTTGGGCAAAAATAAAGTGATGACATAAACTTATTCGGATAACATGATTGCTACATATTTAATCGGTTGCTTCACATTTTATCTATAACTTTACAAGTTGCATCAAAAAATTCTAATATAGTCCAAAATTCCAAGACTATAGCCATTAAAGAAAAAAATTTTGAGACTTGAATTTTCAAAGTCTTTTGAGGTTCCAAAGAATGATCAAAGACTTGTTAAAATGCTAATAGGATTTAAGTTTTCTAATAGTATTTCACTTCTTTTTTTTAAAAGGACTTCTGATGGTGTTACACGTTTTCAAAGTTGAAGGAATCTGGCGTACCAATGACTTAAAAAATGAATGATATCATTTTCTTTCATAAAAGTTTTAAGAGATAAAAGCAACTAATTAAAATTTCCTTAGTTGTTAACCCTAAGCCAACTACCCCCAATTAGTTGTTATTAAAATATTACGTATGGATGTATACATATTTAGAAAAATGTTGTCCATTATATAACAAATAGTAATAACTTAAGGGTATTTATGAAAGAAAATTATTTGCACTCTGACCAAAATTATCAAAAGATGGTTAAAAAGATTAAAAGTTTAAAACAATACCAATTTATCTCTTCATAGTATTGATCAAACAACAAGAAATATGAGAAATATTTTGAGCACTGTAAAGGTCCATTCCTTGCTTTCTTTCCCACATTAGAGATGCACAGAGTAGGGGCAATGAGCATATGCCTCATGGTTTGATGTGTTGAACAATTTTTTATGGTCTAAAAAAGATTATATGCTGATTAAGAGCTCTGTAGCTAAATTAACATCTCTCCATATACAATAAGCTCACATGTTCAATTTGTAATTCTATAATTTACATCAAACAATTTTTATATGGTCCAAAATTTCAAGACTATAGCTTTCCAAGTCTTTGGAAGTTTCAAACAATGACCAAAGATTTGGTGATACATTAGCAAGAAAGTTTTCTAATGGTGTTACTCATTATCATGGTTGAAGGGATCTGGTATATCAATGATTTAAAACAAGTTGAGATTATTTTTTCTAAACATACAAATTTTAAGAGATTAGGTACTAATTAAACATTTCTTTAATATTACTTTGGAAGATTCCTAAATCCCACCACCCCCACAGCAAAAAAAAAAAAAAACATTTATGTATAAATAATAAGAAATGAGAATTGAGCAATGAATATATATGAGTGAATTAAAATCTAAAGTAGGTAGGATTATTATTATTTTTGATAAACGGTAGATAATTTTATCATGATACTTTTGTATAAGGGTTTTTTTGTTGTATATATCTAACTTGGATAATTTGATTTTCTGACTTTCAAAGCTAGTTTTTATAAATCAATGAATCTGTATCAATTTCTACCTAAAAAAAAAAAGAAAAAGAAAAAAAGAAAAAGAATAAGAATAAGAATCTTGTTGGCCCAACCCATAAAATAAGCTAATTCGAGAGATTAGAACTTGTTGCTGATAATCCTGGTTATGGTCTCTCTCCTGATAATCGTGGCTGCCTATAGATATATCTATCTAATCTATGCCATCTCAATTTCAAACAAAACACCATAAATACAAATATCCTTCTTCCTTCTGATTTCTATCAAAGCCAGAGCAAATATGGGGCGGGTACCTTTCTTTCTCATTTTCTTCCTCTTCTTTTCTCTACCTAATTCATCTCTCTTCGTTTTCTTTTAATTCATCTACCCCTCTTTGCCTTTCCGACCAAAGCTCTGCTTTGCTCCATTTCAGAAACTCTTTTTCTGTCGGTTATTGGAATGGTTTTTGTGATTATTATTCTTATCCTCTGAAGAATTCGTGGAAAATGGGTACCGATTGTTGTGGGTGGGACGGGGTCACCTGTGATACGATGACAGGTCGTGTCATTGGTGTTGACCTCACTTGCAGTGGGCTTCAAGGTCCCATCCATCCCACTAGCACCTTTTTCTCTCTTCGCCATCTCCAGAGTCTCAACCTTGCTTTCAACAATTTCGAAGACTCCACAATTTCGTCTAAGTTTGGTGGCTTTGCGAACATGACGCATCTCAACCTCACTGACTCCTCCGTTGCTGGTAATTTTCCATCTGAAATCTCCCACTTATCCAAACTGGTCTCACTTGATCTCTCTCAGAATTTTGGCATGAGAATTGAAACGCCTAGTTTGAAAATTCCTCAAAAATCTGACCTCAAGTTAGAGAGCTCTAACCTCAAAATTCCTCGAAAATCTTCACTCTCTAAAGCCCACAGAGTTCCACTTGTCACAGCACGAACAGAGGCCTGGAGTGGTTTGTTACACCCGTGGTGCCACAAATACCAATGAAAACCATAGAGTAATTACATACTACTACAATTGGTAGCAATGAACAAAACAAGAAAAGACATGAAATTTGATGCAAGGAGCACCAAAATCATCTAAGATGTTATTTTTGAATTTGAAATTAGTTTTCTTTTTGAATTTTGAATTTGGATTTTAATGTTGAGGGTTTTAACGGATTGAATAAGGTATTTTCCAAATTGGAGCAATCGTTGAACCCTATTAAACTAGTGCTCTTGTAATCGTGAAAAGGGGTATGAGAACTTGAATAGGAAAATTCTGATTTGAGAATGAGTTTTTCTTTGCTTGGTGGTGATGCCAAACACCGTTCCGGGGTGATGACTAAGGTTTCCAAATAGATTCTAGGTGGTGAAGCTTAGAATTTGTTTCGTTTATCTTCTCTGTCCCCTTGAACTCTATTTTCCTACATCAACTTGGTATCAGAACCCAGCCCAGTCACAAAATCAAGCTCTTCGAGCCTGCAACCCAGCAAGCATCTGGGCTGACCAGACCAGTCCATACCAGACCCATGACTTTAATAGCAACCAGCCATGTCTCATTACAGGTTCTTGCTATAATTTTTTGTTATGAGTTAATATTATTGTGCATCATGGTTATATTAGAAGCACCTACATTTGATGGTCATTGAAACCCATGGATATTCACTAAGTGGTTACATGAGATGGATCAATTGTTTTTGTCACATGAAATTGATGCGTGAAACTAGGGATTATTGGCATGATGTTGAAAACCTTCTCATTAGAAAGTATAAGCCTCCCATAACTGATTGGGAAGATAAAACCTCAGAGAAAAATATGTTCCTCCATCAGTCCATCCTATCTTAAAATGAGAGATTTGTCCAAAACCTATCATGTTAACTTTTTGGATTGAAGAAACAATCTCAATCACTAGGATAGACTTGCTACCGGCAATGTGGCACAATTTGAGGAAGATGAGTGCTCAAACAATTTCTAGTACTAAACCAAGGGTGAATTTTTGTACAATTTCTAGTCCTAATTTCACTGCAGAGCTGTCTTCCACAGAACAAAAATTCAAGAATCTCATGAAATTAGTTCAAGACCTCTCTGCAATGCTCAAGAAGCCTGGGATCAATGCTTTAGATGCTCGCCACAACTCCTTAGTGACAACTGATATTGCTTCATTCGTGAACAAGTAAAACATATTGAGGAGCCTGAACAACAAGGTGAAATGTAGCAAATTTAGTTCAACCTATTGAAGTGTCATATACATTGCCTATTGTTCAAAAGGATGATTCCATTATCCTTGATGAAGAGACGGTTCTACAAGGGAGTGTAACATTAGAGGGTGCACATGACATGATATTGGAAGTTGCTGAATGTGCTATCAATCAGCCCTCCATGGTGCACGTAGATAAATAGCTTTATGAAGTGAAAAAAAAGTGGATACCATAGTGCTTCTTATGGTTCAAGATAAGATTGTGTTGATTCCACACATTGATTTTGTAATTACAAAAGAGTTTAATGATGTGATAGAAAGCAAGGTTTTGCCATTCTCCGTGCTCCCAAATATGATTCCTGAATTGAGGCAAGTGTTGCATACCAAAGCTCTATTCATTCCCTGCTTCAAAACTCAAGGTCAAGTTTTCTCCAACCAGGGGAGTAAGATGCAAGGAGCACCAAAATCATCTAAGTTGTTATGCTTGAATTTGAAATTTTGTCTTTAAATTTGTTTTTTAATGTTGAGGTTTTTAAGGGATTTAATTAGGTATTTTCTATATTGGTGTAATCCATGAACCCTACTAAACTAGTGCTCTTGTAATCTTAAAAAGGGGTATGAGAATTTGAATGAGAAAATTATGATTTGAGAATGTGTTTATCTTTGTTTGGTGGTGACACCACCCTTAGGTGGTGATACCTATGGTTTCCAAGCAGGTTCTAGGTGGTGAAGCTTAAAATTTATTCTATTTATTTTCTCTGTCTCTATTATTTCTATTTTCCTATATCAAAATTGATTTAACATGTATATTACAGAGAGATGCTCCACATATCCAATGGACATAATAAAAAAGCCATCACCAAGCCACACAGGTATTGGAGTTAAAACATCAAAACAGTTGAGCTTAAATAGATTGAAGTCCTTACTATATGTAGTTTTCTAGTTTTAATTATGTCATACAGTCCAGATTTCAGTATTTATACAGCACTTGAGATTCTATTGCAATTATCAAGAAGAGTAATTCATCAACTTCTGGAAACCGGAATCTGTGTATATAATATATTTAATTTAGCACTATATATATATATATATATATTATAATCACTAGGGAATATATAGATAATCACGTTAAAGCCAGCTCCCCGGAGGATGATAACTTCTCAGCTGTGTGGCACTGCAGAACCCCAGGGACCTCTCCATTTTGTTCTTCCTTACATTAATATATCCCCATTCAACAAGAAATCTCATGAATTTAACTGAAAAGAAAGGTACGCAAGTTCAATCCATCTGAAACTCTCAAGAGATTTGAACTAAGATGATAGAGTATAACCGCTACCAACAACATAAAAGCAGACACCTTCAACACCCTGCAAAATGTAATAATGAAGACACCACCAGATCACTCCAAGACTCCACCCAAATTTGTGTTTAGAATGGACTCTCCACTTTTTGGCTTTTAGCAAGTAAAAATTGAAGGCAATTCAAGCCAGGGTCAGGATTGTCAATCGTGAATAAAATCCCCACGTGTGCATGCAATGGGCAAGGACTTCTGACCTTACACTTGTGAGTCTGTTTGAGAATAGTTTATTTAGCTTTTTGTTAAAAAAAATTTGTTGAAAATATGTTAAAGTATACATGTACTTTGAAAAAATTTGAAAAAACTAAGAAAATGCGAGGAAAAAAGAAAAAAAGTTTTAAAAAACTGTACTTAAAAGGTAAAAACTAAAAACTAAAATTTAAAGCTAATGCTAAACTCACTCAGTAGTCAGTATACCATTTTTAAGATTAAATTTCCTTACATGGTTTACTATCAACAATTATGTGCGACAAAGCACTTAACATAATATGTGCTTTGGTAAGGTTCAAAAGGCCCTGCTTTGGTAAGGTTCTACATCATCAAAAGAAAAAATAACTAAACATAATATGTGCTGTTTATCAATTTCAGAATGTTCAACAAAGCACTTACAATTGTTTAAATTTTTTGTCATGTTTATACACTAATATATCCTAATGTATAACATTCATATTTCCATTTTGACAAGTACGTACTTGCCAATTGTTGGGAGCCTTTGGTCCATTACAACCACTAAAATTTTGTAAACAGGATCAAAACTGTGTACAAGAACTAGAAGTTGTAAACAATTTCTTTAAGAAGCTGAGCCGGGGACCTCAACTCTTTGCATGCAATCCAACAAAACATGACAGTGGGTATCAGTAAGTTTTCTGAAAAGGAAATGGTCATGCAGTGCCCGTTCAATGTGTGCCTGTAACATGGGAATATGTAAGACTTGAGCACTACAGTGATTCATAGTAAGAACTTGCTACTATGAAAAATCTGTACCACTATTTTATCGCATGCAATAGAGCACATGTGTACATAGTTTAATTCATAGAGTACGTGTTGAATTAACTAGCAAATTATCTTAGACCATGTGGACTAATGGCATTAGAATTAGTCTCCTATATTAGGCCATGTATTTATAAATACATGATTGTAATTTAACGTTAGATATCAATGATGAATAAACCAATTGTTTAGTGTATCTCTCTCTTAATCTCTCTCTATGGAAGGTGACTACCTCAAATTAAGTTAATTTTCTTACAATTCTTATTCATCTCAATTAGAAACCTCTAAGTTCCTGAAATCAGATAGCTAGAACAAGTTCCTGAAATCAGATAGCTAGAACATGCAACGTCCTAGTCAGTCAGAAAAAAAAAAAATAAATAAAAAGAGAGAAGTCAGATTTTATGGGTCTCACGTGCCTCCCAACTACCCCACCTACCCCACCCATTCCCACCACACATTTCACTCCACCTTATCTCCCCTCTTTGGCCGGCTCACTCATTTCACTTCTTTTCTATTTTTTTCATTCTCTCATACACTCCTCTCTACTCTTATATCCTCTCTCACCGGTACTTCCACACCACCACCACCACCATTTCCACCATCATTTTCAGGCAAGATCACCAGAAAATTCTTGAGAACCTATAAACACTTTCATATCCTTTTTTGAGGTAAAAATTTCTAATCTTTTTGGTAGGTTTTACATTTTTGCTTAAGGTTATTTTTATCTAAGCTTTAATAATGATACACATGTGGTTTATGAGCATTGAAAGTGATATTTATGTGTTTGTATGTATGTGTTTTGTATTGGTGAAATTATTTGATAAGTGGGCATATGGTTTGTGCTAATGATAACTACTTAAGGTTTATATATGGTGAAAAATTTAGGGGTTTTGAGTTATAACATGTGATAGTTGGTAAATCTAATTTTTCCATGGCCATTGGGTTTATTTGAAGTTAGTTGGAGTTCTAAATTTCTTGTCTTTGAGGATATTTTGATTTTGCTTTCATGGGTCTCTTAATGATGTATTGTAAATTTTATTGAAGCTAGTTATGATGTTGAAGATGATATTAAATGAGTTAACTTTATAAATTGGAGTTTATGCCTTGTGAATCAATTTGTTGAGAAAGTTTGGAAGTGGAATATATTATTATTGATGAGGTTAAATACTAGACTTGCCTAATTAAGTGCTCATTTGGCAATTCATAAATTGTAGCTAGATACAATTCCAAGCTCTATGCTTATTGTGATAGGTTTACTTGATATTGTTTATGTTCTAGCTAATCTTCTTGGAGCTTGGAGAATTAGGCTTTTGTGGTTGCAAGGTAAGTAGCTTTTAATGAGATTTTTGAACAATAACCATGTTGCATAAACATTGTTTTTGAGTTAGACATGCTTTTGAAAACTACCTATGGAAACTATATTTTCCTAAAAACTATTGTGTTGTAACCTTAATATATATATATATATATATATACACACACATATGATTATATATGAAAATGCATCATATTTGGTATTGCATTTGGGGAATGCATGAATTGTTGACATGGAAAATGAGCATCTTTTATTTAATCTTTGATAAGGAAATCATAGATTTTATGGTATATTATAAAATTTAAAGATGCTTATCTTGTCTTGTTATGTGGGAAATTGATAGAAAATCTCTTGACAAGAATGAAGTTGAAAACTTTACAATTTGTAGAGGTTAGATTATTTAAGGTTTTTTTGAAACTATCTGGATATAAACTATGTGTTTCAAAGTAATGTAACTTGTGAGCTTATTTGGTTTTAACACCATGCCATGTGTGATTTCCTGGTGACCACCCGATTTGGTTTTCGTAGTCTTTGTGACAATGGAATCAAATCCAAGTCAGTGCTCTTTCACTTTGGATGATGCGTTCTTTCCTATTGCCCATGGGGGGAAGAGATTCCTTGATTGTGTGTGGGTGAGGCTGTTACTCATGAGACCAAGAGTCCACATGCGAGAAAGGTCCTATTTGACGCGCTCTCTCTGCTGCCCATGGGGAGAGAGAAAAATCTTGAGGGTATGTGTGAGGCTGCTGTCCATGGAGGCAAGAATCTACATACCAGAGAGGACAATATCACGCCAGTTGTGAATGGGTGGATCTCCTGACCAGTCTATGTGGTAGTGTGGTATATTTGTGATAATTTACCTTATGTTAGATATTATGACTTTGAAAATTATATTATTGGTGCTCACAGATTATACTATAGTATATAGTTTCAAGGTATTTACTTTGAGAAATTTTGTGTTTCATTATTCAATCATTCTTGTCATATCATATTACTATTATTGAAAATGGAACTTGCATTTCCCCCACCCCCATTAATTATGCTACTTATTGGGTTCTGTCTCATTCCATTATTTTATAAATTTTTCAGAGTAGGCAACAATGTTTTGAGACAGCTTTTAGGTGGCTAACAATAGTTAAACTAACTACTGATGGAGGCTGAACTTTTGTCATGGAGATATTAGATAATGTACATCTTAAAATAAGTTTGACTCATTCTTTTGTATATTATAGTGGTTGTGACGTTATTCCCACTGATGGGACAAGTTGATGATATGCAATTATTTATTCAGACCTCTATTCTTTTATGACCAATGGTCATTGTAATTATTGTTTAGAGTTTTGACTTACTTTGAGAGTATATTCAATGGAATTATTATGATAATTCTTGATGTTAGTACTTGATATGATTTATGTGCATTGAATTGTCAAAAAAGAAAAATCTACAGGCACTTTGAGACGTCTTTCTCGTGCTTTGGAACCTTTGAGGTTTGGGGCGTGACAGAACATCTTATCAATTTTAATCCCCAACAACTGATCTATTACAAAGAATCCATATTTTAGATGATACTTTTGATGAAGGGTATAAGTGATGCATACTATAAGCATCTCACTAATGAGGAACTGAATTCAAAATTAAATAAAGTTATTATTATCTTCCATGAGAATAAGATCTTTGAGTTTAACGTATAATTGTGATAGAAATTCTTAAGAGGAGCTAAAGATCTTTCTAAACCTGTGTGTCACCTTCATAGATTTGAATATTTTGCAGTCCATCATTTCAACTTCAAAAGATTATATATATATATATATATATATGAAATCTTGTTTAGTGTCAAAATTTTTATTTTTATTTTTCTATAGAGAAACTGCTTAATTATGAGCCATTTGACAAAGATTTTTCTAGAAATTGAATAATTACTAAATTATACAAAAACGAATTATGTTAACCCACTTCCATGTATGGCACATAATTCCAATATCTTTCCTTTATAAATCAAATTATAACAAATGCTTCGTTTCTAACGCTCATTGTGTTCTTCCCAACTCATGACTGAAGTTTCTCAACCATATTCGTGTCACTTCCGCACTTCTCAAACATCTCCAATGGGTAAGAGTCCTAAATGAAAAATTATGCAACCCACATCTTAATTTGGGTTACCATGTCAACCACTGTTTGGCTAGATAGAAACTCAAACATCCATCGCATGCAAGTTGCGAGTACAAACAAAGGGGAAAATTATTAGGTATTCTCGGAGTACTATAAATGTGTACTCCCCCCTCTCACATAAATGGTGGGTCCCACCATGAATTTAATTAGCAAGACCCACCATTCATGTGAGAGAGAAGAGCACGCATTTATGGTACTCTGAGAGTACACAATAATTTCCCAAAGAAATAAATTTTGTGAGGTTCAATTAGGCAAGTATGGAATTTTCCAAAATCAGGTTGAAAACATATACAATTTTTTATGTGTGATATATGAATACTACCAACCTTTCCTTCAACAATATATGTTCACTAAGATTAGTACAGGAGGATCTAATATCACATTTTTACCCTCATCATATATATTGTTTGATATATGTCTATCAAACTTATATTATATCCTTCTTCAATTTCTACCTTTACATCACATAAAAGAAGCTTTTGGTTAAATTTCTAATATTTGTGTGTAGAGATGCTCCAGGAGTGTAGATGCTTCTTGGTTAATTTCTGTGTAGATGCGTGAGACAAGTCATATTTTATGTTGTATTTCTAATATTCATGATTGCTTAAATTTCATAATTATTGCCTTAAAAAATTAATTAATAAGTATTATTTGAAACATTATTTCTCTCTTTACAAGGTATAATTTACTTACTGAAGAATTAAAAATTGTATAACATACGTTTGATAGACATGGTTTACCATAATATTCTTTATTATTATTATTATTATTTGTCATGATTAGTATTAGATCCTTTTGACTATTACTTACATATCGTAGAATAAAGAAGATCTAGTTGGTTGCGTCGCTTGAAGAGTAGAATAAAGAAGATCTAGTTGGTTGCGTCGCTTGAAGAGTGGAGTTAATTTCCTTAGTGCTACATACTTAAGATGCTTTGAGTATGGACCCGTTTGGTAACGTTGTTTGTATTTTTTGAAAATACGTGTGGGGGTGAAAAAGTGTATGGAAATACATGTAATGTTATTTAAAAACTGAAAATTGTTGCTCAAAATCCCATACCAAACAGCCCCGAAGTTTCTCATCAAGTTTCTTTACTAAAGCTGGAATTTCCTATGCTTTGCTTTGCGCTTTTTTGTTTGTTTGTTTGTTTTGTTTTGTTTTGTGTGTAGTGAATCGATTATGTTCTCTTTAAACTATTTGTTAGACAGCGGAGATTCTTCTTTATATGAATAATGCCAGAGATACAAATTATTTTATAAAAAAAAATTTACAAACTGTTGATGTGGTGAGTAATTATTAAAAAATGAAAAAATAATATTAATAGTGGGCCTAAATGAAAACCAATAAGAGGTTGGCTACATCAACATTTTGTAAAAATATTGTAAACTAGTTTGTGCCTATAACATTACTCCTTTTGTATTCTCCCATTCTAGTTTTGCAGCCCTTAATTTTGTACTTCCATTCTTGTTTAAAATGATCCACTAAAAAAAATTCAAAAAGAAAAACTTTTTATTTGTGTTAGTAAAATTTGGTAGAAATATTGAATGTGATAAAAAATGAAATTTAAAATTTTAAGGTCTTACGGAAGTTTCTCAATCTTTTTCCTCTTTTTAGGCATGTCTATATCCAATAACCCATTGTATTGGCAACTAATTAAATTTGTCATGAGAAGTTTCTTGAAAAAAAAAAAAAAAATTTATGACTAAGCACATTTTGAAGAGTGTTGGAATCTTGATCCTGCCCCATAAAAATGATTTCAATCTATATAGAATCTTTCATGGGGTAGGATCGACATGAGATCATGATCCTTTATGATAGAATGTAGGATCATGTTAAAATGTGTACATAACTGCCTAAACTACAAGTAGTTTACAAGATAGTTTGCAAGATAGTTTAGACTAGCTTATGCTACATGTATTCTGTATATAACTTTTGGTTAAATTTTCTGTTTGAACACTTGTCACATCTGTATTTGGTAGATCAGAAGTTAGTTAGAGCAGTTTATTTTTCCCGCCTCTGTTCCTACTATATAAAGGACAAAGCATCAGATATTTATATATTGAAGCATATACAATTCTCTCATCTCTCTCATGGTTTGATTATTGTTCACCATTGATGAAGATTGTATGATAGCTTGGATTTCAACATGGTATTAGAGCCGAACTAGATCAAAGTCTTCATTCTTGGTACACTCTGTAATTGCTAGTTCAATTCTTGTATTCTTTGTGCATTGTTCCAGATCAAGTAGAAGTTTTCTTTACGTTTTCTCTTGATTCATGCACAATTTTCTTTCTCCTTTGTTTTAATTTTTCTTTGCAATTTTTAGCAAATCGAATTCAGAACTTAGGGTTTTAATAATTGATTTTCACTTGGATCTTGGTTTGATTATTGAAAATTCAATTCTCAATTCTTGTAATAGAACCTTAGGGTTTCTATGATTGAATTCGTCATCTAAATATTCAATTCTTCAGAGATTTAGATATAATTCTTGGATTCTGGTTCAATTCTCGTTCTGAGAATCTTGAAGCTTCCGTTGATTGTTCTTGTTGAATTCTGGTTTAGAATTCATCATTATTAGCTGTGGAGTATTAGTTCTTGATCTTGTTTGTAGTTTATCAATTCATCAATCAATGATCTCTGATTTGAAGAAATGAGTGATAGCACTTCAAGTACCTTGGTTCCAACCATTCAGCCATGGGAAAAGTCCTCTAGCCTATATTTTTTGTCCAACAGTGACAATCCTAGTGTGTCATTAGTTGTACAACATCTCACTGAGGACAACTATAGCACCTGGAGTAGGGCTATTCTCATAGCTTTGGATGCCAAATCTAAAATAGGTTTCATTGATGGGTCTCTGTTGAAGCCTCAATCTGTGGATCATCCTCTCTACACTGCTTAGTGCAAATGCAATAGCACTGTTCTAGCATGGTTGTTCAATTCTGTCTCTAAGGATCTTCAATCAAGTGTGGTTTATTTCAAGACAGCTAGGGAGGTTTGGTTGGACTTACAACACAGATTCTCTCAAGGCAATGGACCACGCATTTTTGAGTTAAGACAAGAAATTTGCTCTTTAGCACAAGAGGATTTAAGCATCAGTAGCTACTACACCAAGTTTAAGTCACTGTGGCAAGAACTTTCAGATTATAGAAACTGTTCTTGTGGTCATCAAGCGAAAGACTGTGTTATGTCTTTTCTGATAGGCCTCAATGAAACTTATACCACAATTAGAGGGCAAATTCTACTGATGGATCCCATTCCTTCCATAGGCAAGGTATTTTCTCTCTTGATTCAAGATGAGAAACAAAGAAAGGTTGGCAAGAAGAATACCATTGAGTCTTCTGCTCTAGCAGTCAAGCCTAATGGCTCTAACAAGTCATTCAACAAAGCTAAGTTTGGCAGACCACAATGCACTCATTGTGGTGTTTTGGACCATGTTGTTGACAAGTGCTACAAGCTTCACGGGTACCCCCCTGGTTATAAATTCAAGAACAAGGGTTCACAAGCTACTTCTTTTGCTAATAATGTTGTAGCAGCTGATGCTTCTCTTGTTGAAAGTGTTAACTTGACCCGGTTAGAGTATCAACAATTACTTAGCTTGTTGAATTCCCACAGTCACTTTGGTACACAAGCACCACCAGGAGGAGGTTCTGACACACACCAAGTTGCCAATATTATTACTCAGCCTACCATTGCTCTTCAGGGACATGAGGTTTTAGGTATTTGGTCAACTCCTTCCTTAGACTATTCTGTTTTCTCTTCTAGTGCTGTCACAACTCAAATTAGTTCTAATGATTGGATTTTGGATAGTGGTGCTACAGATCACATGATTCATTCTATACATTTTTTTACTTCTATAACCTCCATAGTTCAAATCTTTGTTAAGTTGCCTAATGGTGACGTGGCTAAGGTTTCCCATATTGGGACTGTCCAAGTTTCTCCTACTTTGCTGTTAGAAAATGTGCTTTGCATTCCTACCTTCTCTTTCAATTTAATCTCCATTAGTAAACTGACTCAATCCCTTTCTTGTTGTTGCATCTTCCTCTCACAATTTTGTCTCATTCAGGACTTACAGCTCTAGAAGATGATTGGGTTGGGTAAGAAGCAAGGTGGACTCTACACATTGCAAAGCTAATCTACTGCTTCACTACCTGCATTTATTTCTGATGCACTTGCTAAACTGTCTAGGTTTTCTTCTTTCTACTTCAATTCTTGTATATCTGATGTTGACAAGACTAGCTTATGGCATTGTAGGTTAGGTCATCCTTCCCCACAAAGATTAGTCTTGTTGCAATCACTTGTACCAAATGTTATTACTTGCAATATTAATAAGACATTTGATTGTTCTGTTTGTCCTCTAGCCAAGCAAAAAAGGTTGCCTTTTCCTGCATCTATTTCTTCTTCTTCTTCTTATTTTGATCTGATTCATGCTGACATTTGGGGATCTTATTCAACTCCTTTAAATGGATCTAAGTATTTCCTAACTTTAGTGGATGATCATAGTAGGTGTACTTGGGTCTACTTAATGAAACACAAATCTGAGACCTCATGCTTAATCCAATCCTTTTATAATATGATTTTTACACAATTTTAGGTTTCTATTAAGATCCTTAGATCTGATAATGGACCTGAATTTGCTTTAAACTCCTTTTATACTTCCAAAGGAATTATACATCAACTTAGTTGTGTGGAAACACCACAACAAAACTCAATGGTTGAAAGGAAGCATCAGCGTCTTCTTGCTGTTGCTAAAGCTTTGAGATTTCAAGCTAATCTTCCTTTGAAGTTTTGGGGTGATTGTGTTCTCACTGCAACTTACTTGATTAATAGAATTCCTAGTCCTCTTTTGCATGATCTCACTCCTTTCCAAGTGTTGCTAGGTAAGCCTCCTTCTTATGTTCATCTTAGATCTTTTGGCTGCCTTTGTTATGCTTCTACCTTGGCTAGAGACAGGTCCAAATTTGATCCTAGGGCCAAGGCTTGTATTTTTCTTGGTTATCCTTTTGGTACTAAAGGTTACAAGCTTTATGATTTGGCTTCTAGGACCTGTTTTGTCTCTAGGGATATTGTCTTCAAAGAGTCTTGTTTTCCTTTTAAACATTGGACTTTTACATCTACTCCTATTCCTTCTTTCTCATCTTCTGATTCAGTGTTTCCATCTCAATCTGTTCTGCCCGAACCAAGTTCATTACCTGTTTCTGAGACTCTTTTACCTTTCCTGTTTTTGCAGAATTCACTCCTATTTTTACCACAGATATTGCAACTCCTCCTGATGAATTTCTAGACCTCGTGCCTCATACTTCTGCCTTAGAACAGTCTCATTCTGCCCTAGATTTACCTGTGCTTCCCACTTCTGTTTCTCCACCATCACCTAAACTTCAAAGAAATTCTTCTAGAACTCACAAAGCACCCTTTTATCTCCTTGATTGTCATTGTAATCTAGCTTCTGCACATGTGTTGGCTTTAGCTTCCATTACTTAGTCTCATGATTCCAGTGCTTCTCCACCTTCAGGTATTCTTTACCCCATTTCCTCTACTTCGTCTTATGATAGACTTTCTACTTGTCATAGGGCTTTTGCCATTTCCTTTTCTATTTCCAAGGAGCCTAATTCTTATGCTGAAGCCATCTTGGATCCTAGATGGGAAGAGGCAATGCAAGCTGAGTTTGATGCTCTTAAGGCTAACAACACTTGGGTTATGTGTCCACTTCCTCCTGGGAAGGTTCCTATAGGGTGTAAATGGGTTTACAAGGTGAAATTGAAGGCTGATGGTTCTGTGGAGAGGTATAAGGTTCGATTAGTGGCTAAGGGGTTTACTCAAATTGAGGGAATTGATTTTTTTTTAGACCTTTTCTCCTGTGGTTAAGTTTGTCACTGTCCGGACCTTACTTGCTCTTGTTGCAATTTCTGGTTGGCATTTGACACAGCTTGATGTCAATAATACTTTTCTCCATGGTGATCTTCATGAGGAGATCTACATGCATCCACCACCTAGGTTTGGCAGCAAGGGGGAGGTTTTTAGATTGCTCAAGTCATTGTATGGAATTAAACAAGCTAGCAGACAATGGTTTGCTAAATTGTCTACCACAATTGTTGATCATGGTTTGTACAATCCAAATCTGACTATTCAATCTTCACAAGAGTTAAGGGATGCTCTATCATTATCATTTTGGTATATGTTGATGATATCTTGATTGCAAGCAATGATGTGGATGCAGTGAATTCTTTCAAACAATTTTTGGATAGTAAGTTCAAGCTTAAGGATCTTGGTACCTAATTAAAGTATTTCCTTGGACTTGAGGTGGCTAGAACTACAAAAGGTATCTCTTTATGTCAGAGAAAATATACCTTGGATCTTCTTGCTGATATAGGTTTGTTGGCTAGTAAACCTGCAAACACACCTATGGAGCCATCTACAAAATTCAGCAACTCTATTGGTCAATCAGTTTCAGACGTGTCATAGTATAGAAGACTAATTGGCAAACTTTTTTACTTAACCTTGACCAGGCTTGATTTATGCTATTTAGTGCATAAATCGAGTCAATTTCTTAGTTCTCCTAAAATTCCTCACTTACAAGCAGCATATAGAATAATCAAATACTTGAAGAAAACACCAGGGCAGGGTTTGTTTCTTTCTACAGATTCAAGCTTACAATTGAAGGCTTACTGTGATGCTGACTGAGTAGCTTGCATTGATACAAGAAGATCTGTTTCAGGATTTTATGTGTTTCTAGGGGATTCTCTAATTTCCTGGAAATGCAAGAAACAACAAGTTGTCTCAAGATCCTTAGCTTAGTTTGAGTACAGAGCCATGGCCACAATAACTAGTGAAATTGTATGGTTAGTTGCCTTGTTCAAGACGTTTGGGGTGCATCATACACAAGCTGCTTACCTGTATTGTGATAGCAAAGCTGCTCTGTACATTGCTGCCAATCCGGTGTATCATGAGAGAACAAAGTATGTGGAAGTAGATTGTCATTTTATTAGAGAGAAGATTCAAGCTGGTGTTATCAAGACTTTCCACATTCCAACAAAGTACCAGATAGCATATTGCTTTACTAAAGCCCTTGAACAAAGGCAGTTCTTCTATCTTCTTTCCAAGATGAATCTGATAAATATATACAGTTCGTCTTGAGGGGGAGTGTTAAAATGTGTACATAATTGCCTAAGCTACAAGTAGTTTACAAGATAGTTTAGACTAGCTTAAGCTACATGTAGTCTGTATATAACTTTTGGTTAAATTTTCTGTTTGGACACTTGTCACATCTGTATTGGGTAGATCAGAAGTTAGTTAGAGCAGTTTATTTTTCCCGCCTCTGTTCCTATTATATAAAGGACAGAGCATCAGATATTTATACGTTGAAGCATATACAATTCTCTCATCTCTCTCATGGTTTGATTGTTGTTCACCATTGATGAAGATTGTATGATAGCTTGGATTTCAACAAATCATAAGATTCTAATTGATAGAATCCTTACGATCTTAGCTCATAGAATCAATTTGGATGTGTAAGATTGTTTATATGGCCTCTAAGCAATAGAATTGATATCCATTGGAGTTATTATAATTATTTGTAATTATGTCTCTCTATGGTGAGATTAGGATTGTGTAACCAAATTGATCAAGTTGTAACAGATTTTGAAGAACTTGACATTTCTCAGTATCTTAATACAATTGAAACATTTGCAAAATATTTGTAACTTTGGAATTGGGATGATCTTCTTTTAGTTGCTAGCGACATATTTGTTAATTTGGAACTTCATGTATATATTTAGTGTTGGAACTTTGAACTTGTAAGTTTAAAATTTGAAGTTTATCATTTATTTATGCATTGGGAATTTGGTACTAAGTAGTTAATATCATTTATGAGTAATTTGTGTTACATTTACCTTTTTTTTCCCTATGTTTCTTTAACACATATTATCATTACTTGATGATTTTTCATATATATATATATATATATATATATATCTGTTAGGACATATGTGGTTCACTTGTTAATAACATATGTCATTCTTTTATGTAATTAGCTAATTATTTGACAAAACGCATTTTACTTGTATTTGGGTAGATCTAGGATGTGTTGAAATACTTCAAGAAACCATGTTTCAAGATCAAGTGTTGAAGCCTTCAAGTTTGTTCAAGAAAACAAGCCGAAAGTGCAAATTCATTAAATCTCGCCAGCTGGCTCGACAACTGCATCTATCGAGATTTAAGGAAGCTGTTCTGCCCATGGCTCGATAGCTATCTTGACAGATTCTCGACAGCTTCTATCTGTCGAGGTTTATAAAATCAGAATTTCTGATTTGATTTCTTGGGATCCATGGATGTGTCTTTGGGCCTTCTTTTCTCCTAACCCTAGACATATAAAAGGATTGTTTTAAAGGCCGTCAAAGTGTTCACAAGTTGCACAAGCATTGAGAAAACTTTGTTCAAGCAAATTGTGACCGGAGACAAAGTTTTGACCTAGTTCATCACTATTGAAGAAGTTGCTGTGTATTTGCACCAAAGGGTTTTGTGACCAAGCATCTTCTTGATCGTCATTGCTGGGATGAACTGAAGAACTTTGCAGCCAACAAACTTTCTCTAGTTTGTGATTGAAGTTGTGTACTAGGATCCGCGCATTGGTTAGTTACGTACTTGGGAGTCGTGCATCAAAAGGGAAAATTATCATTACAGAATAAGTCCAATTGGGTATTGGGGTAAGGGTTCAACTATAGGTTGGTAAGATACTTGAGATTCCTTTACTTGTAACCGCTTGTTGTAATAATAGTGGAGTTTCTGAAGTAGTGACCTGAAAATCACCCAGTAGGGTTTTTGCCGTAAGGTTTTCCCCATTCGTAAACAAATTACCGTGTTATTTATTTTTCGCTGCATAATTAGTTTATTAGTGATTTGTTTGTGCTACCACGAGTTTGCATGTTAAATTGATTAATTAATAACTTGGCTAATTAATTAATTAATTTAATCACAAGGGGTCAATACGTTTTTGGCCTATCAATTTCAAAAAGTAGAATCTTACTATTTTTGATATAATCCTATGATCCAATCCATGAAACCCCCTCACAGATATTATATAGGATCTCGATTGCAATTATTACCATGCATCATTGGCATCATAGCAGCATAAAGCACATTTTTTCCAAGGAGAAATAATTTATAACATGTCCCTAGTGCTTTAAAAATTAAGTGACTAATATTTTCTATCAAGGAAGAGGTGCACATATGGTCAGATCACAGATTGTTTAGCTCCATCACACCACAAGGGAAAAGGGATCATCTATACTACGAAGGCATGTCATATTGGTTTGGATAACTATCAAAAAGGCTACCATGTAACCACATTTAGAACTCAAGTATTAGAAACTTGATTTCTATTATGAAGAATTCAAGTATTTGAAACTTGAATTCCACTTAATAATTAAAAAAGAATATTATCTTAGGTTTTTAACATGAAACTTGAGTATTTGAAATTCAAGTTATCTTTATGAAACTCGAGTTTCAAATATGTCTATATAACTAATATGTTTCAATTTTGATCCAATAACTTAACATATTTGCAAATTAGATTAATCGCCAAAAATGCCATTTTATAAGTGCTAGTGTTATAAGTCTTATCTTCACATTTCCTCTTCTGTATTTTTTGTTTATATTATCCAAAAAAAAAAAAAACCCCAAAAAATCGAATTGCTTTTTCCTGACGTTTGTCAATTATTCATCGAATTCGGACGTTTGACCCGACCCGGGTAGTGCATTCGGTTTCACATACCTTTGTCAGAGGTCGAGCTCCATAACCAAATTTCCAACCCGTTTAGATCGCCAAAGTACGAAAATCTCTCTTTGTGAAAAGCGAAAACTTTCACAATGGGAAGCGATAGGAAGTCCAAGGAGAAGAGCAGCAAGAAAAGAAGTTCATATTCTTCAGGCTCAGAAGGTACATATAATAAAATATTTCTCACCCAATTCTTTTTCTGGGATTTTTTCTCCTACACTTTCTGAGCAACCAATCAGAAGTATTGGGTTGGTTTTTGTTTAAAATTTTGCTTTTTGGTTGTTGGGTTTTTGTTGCAATTACCATTTTTGCTTGTGGAAAGTACAGATGAGGGAAAAGGAAAGAGGCAGAGAAGAGAAGAAGATGAGGAGAGGAAGAGCAGAAGGAGTGATAGGAAAGAGAAGAAGAAGAAGGAGAAGGAATCCCATAAGCACTCTAAACGCCATTCTGACAAAGGTTTGAACTTTCGTTTTCAGTAATATCAAATTGATTATTTTGGTGTTTAATAACATTGAGCATGACAAAATTTGATTCTTTTTAAGGGTGTTTACATATCTCACCTTTGGATTTTCATGTTGAGTGTCAATTTATGGCATTATATTTACCATAGTTTTGGTTGAATTTAAGAAAATTGTATACCTTTGCCTTGTCTTCTTTATAAGGAGAACCAAGGTTCAACTCCCCCTCCCCCACATGCACTAACAATTGGATTATGAGAAAAATGGAATTTGAACTGAGTTTTGTCATAATTAGAAAGTTTATCCATACCCATTTTTTGATGTTGTTGAGTTTAGGTTATATATATATTAGCATTGGAATGTTTTGCAGTCCTGCTTTTGTAATGGGTGTACGTATTAGGGTTTTCAAAAGTTGTTTAGGCTGTGTTAGTTGGCAGTAGAGGCTTAGAGTGCTGCCATGTCCTGTGTTTGAGTCGTGGAAAGAGAAGTCTAAAGAAGAAAAAGTAGAGAAAAGGTGAATCTAGATTTGACATGGAAAAGTTATATGCAGGAGAGAATTCCAGATCCAGCATTATCAGAGAGTTGGCTGGAATGGATATTGGTCGCTGGGGTTGTGCTGTACGTTCTGGTTTTAATTGCTTAGAAGGCTCTACTGGACATGTTCACATGTGCCCTAGGCTCCTAGTGTTCCAACATTTTGGGTAGGGTAAGTAGCATATATCAAGCTCTAGAAAACTGAGTGCTGGATCCTTTAACATCATGTAGAAGTAGAACTCATGTGTTACTTATTTCAGTTTATTTTTATCTCAAAATGCACTTTTGCTTATGGTTACCAAAATCGTTCTGGAACTTTCCAATTTATTTTCACATGACATTTTAATATTGGTAGAATTCATGAAGAACAGAAAATAAAAGAAAGATATAGCAGGATTGTACCATGATTTGGATGATAGTATGCAACTATGTACTTATTGATTGGCACTTCAACATAAGTGTAACTCTAATTGGGTTCTTTATTAAAGCTAAAGCTAACTAAACAAAACTTAGATTTCACTTATCCAAAAAAAAAAATTGATACTTAGATTTCAACCTTTTGTGACAGAACTATGAAAAATGTCTTTAGTTATTACTTAAACTGTATGAGTAACTTTTGTTGGACTTGATCCAATGTCATGGAGGTGATGCTAAAACTTCTAGGATTGGCTGTTCTTCTTGTTGTTATAAACATTTTAACTTGTAGCAAGTTAGGTTTTGTGGAAAGGAAGGCAAGTCATGGGTGATTTCTCTTAAAAGTGATGAAATTTTGCTAATTTACTATGACATTGTAACTCTTACCAAATCCCAGCAGGGAAATTTCTGCCTTGTAATCTTGTTTGTGAAAGAAACTTCTTTGAAAATGTGGAGCAAACCAGTTTTCCATGGCTTGGAATATTCGTCAGTCAAATCTTCAGTAGCTGTTTAACATGAGCCTAAAACCAAAATGATATTTCTAATAACCATATGTATGAGTTCTTAAACATTCCTTTTTCTCATTGAAGTCCCTAAAATCTAAATGATTTGTTCTATTTATTAACAATCTGCAATTATTTATTTATTTCTTATTTTATAAAGAGTCTCATTAGATTTCAGATGGTGTAGATTATTATGGTTGGTCTGAAGCTGGTTGAGATCATGTAAAAAAGTTTAAGATACGGACTGAGCAAATACTAATGACACACAAGAACTGTTAAGAATGATAATTGTTAATCAAGTCATGAGGGGAAGAAAGATAAAAGGCACCTGTTTCCAATTGAAGATCAAGTCTATGCTTTTCAATATTGAAGTCTTAATTCAGCATTCAGAAAAGTCATGATTCAGTAGAGATTTACTATTTATAATTGAAGTATGACACCATCTCTTTGCTTTTTAACTGATTTGTTTTGTCTTTTCTGAAGGTACCAATAGCCCTATTAAATAGAAAAATTTTTATGCTGTATAACTTATTTATTGCTATATGCCTTGATGATTTACTGAATCGTCAAAATGTAGTGATTCTAGTTTTCCTCCTTTTTCAATTGTGCTGATTTAAGACATTATCTTCTCTTTTAAAATTATACAAATCTTCAGTTCAAAAGACATCTAATAGGCCAACGATAATTTTAATTGTTAAATACTACGATTCTATTATGTACTTAGTAGGTATTGGAACGTTGTTTATATCTTGTTGGTTTGCTGTGCTCAATGTTCCCGTTTTTGGTGGGTGATGACCATCTTGATATAAAAATTCTAATTTTTGTGTGTTTTTTCATGAATTATTGCCTAACATGAATGACTCTTCCACCAATCTTATATTTACAATGAAAGATTAATGCTGTGCCTAGTTATAAGTGGGGGAAGAAAAGTGCACTCTAGTTACCTTTTGGCATGGTTTATTCCTAAATTTTTAGTATATGAATCAATTTCTCTTGTATGTTGTGGCAAGTTTTAAATGTTATTCATGGTTACTCTTTGAACCCTATTTTGAGTTTCTTAATGGAAGAATATTATCATATTGACATGTCTATTTTTGCCTCAGAAAAGAAGTCAAAGGATAAGCACAAAAGTAAACATCACAAAAGTGATCGCCACTCGGTGAGTTGTCTTATTTAGCAGTATGATTACAGCTTGATGTTTGAGGTCTTCTCATGTTGTGAATTTTAATTGCATTTTTTGTTTACTGCTATACTTGTATTTTTTGACATTATTTCCTTCAATATCTCCTACCTCCTCCAATATGTATAAAGTTTGCATTTATTGTCTTTTTAGACCCATGAAAAATGTATTTTTTCTTTCTTTCTTTCTTCACTGGCTACAGGTCCTTATTCTCATCCCCGCCCCCCCTCCTCCCCCTCTTTTGTTGTTTGATTTGCTATTATGTAATCTAATAGGAGTTCAACTTAATTTGAGTTCTCTGCCATTCTTTATGATTTTTTCCTCTGTTCACCACTTAGACGAACATGGCATACAATTGAACTTTAAAAGTATCACTGGAAGCGGTCACTATATACCCATAGTAGACCAATTTGGAACTTCTGTTGTACTGGCAACAAAATGGGATATGTTGTGTAGAACCTACAATTTCCTCTTCCTTGTTTCCTTTTGATTAATACTATCATTGAGGAAGACTATGCAAGTTGTAATTTCATTACTTAGAAATTTTTTTAGGAAATAAAGGGAGAACTTGAGAGTGTTTTTACAATTGGTATTGTTTTTGACACATCATTCCTTGGAAGGTAGTGTGGCTTTGACAAGTGGAAGTAAGGAATTACTTAAGTATGTGACTTTCTACTGTTTTATTCTACTAGTAGATTGTGTTGTGTAAAAATTGGGGGTAAAACTACCTACCATGACATCTCCAAGAGCTCACAAAAGTGGAAGCTCTATGCACTGGGTACGACCTTTTGATTGTGTTGTCTGGCCATGATAGTGTTCAAGTTTATCTGTTGGCCTTGTATCAAATTGCTTATGTTAGGGATTTTTTTATTTATTTTTATTTTTTCTTTTCAGACACACCAGTTTCAAGAGCTGTCCAGTGATGACTATTTCTCTAAGAACAATGAGTTTTCTACCTGGTTGAAGGAAGAGAAAAACGTGTTTTTCTCTGATCTTTCATCAGAGTCTTCACATGAGTTGTTCTCGGACTTTATCAAGGTTTGGAATGCTCAAAAGCTTGAATCCCATTACTATGAGGGCATTGCACGTGGGCCACGGACATCCCATCACTGGAAAATCAAAGGATAGCTAGAAAGTATCCAACTGGCTAATTTTATAAAATGTTTTTGGTTTTGTGTTGTATTTACTAATTTGCAGTCTGCTTAGGAAGGACCCTTGTATTTTCTCAATATATATACTTGGAGCAATATTTATTAGGATCTGTCATTTTAGGTTTTACCATGAAAAATGCTTGTAAAAAGACACAAATATTGCAATCAGTGCATAGGAAAGCCAAAGGCATGTTTTATTAGGCTCAAAATTGGGAATGATTCTATATGGTTGCAACAATTTAGGTTCAAGCAAACACTTGACAGGAGCAACTCATAGATATGCAGTCCCTTTCATTTCATAGCATTGGATTGGCAAGCTAATTTTGCTTAGCAGGCATACTTTTTTGTGCCTTTAGACTGCTTTGAATGCTGGAAATTATAAATTTTTAACTTGTTCATGTATTTTACTTGTGGTTAATTAGAGATTATGGTTTTTTAATCAAATTTCGTTCATATGTCATTTTAAGTTGGCAGCATGAGTCATTCTGGTAACTAGTCCAAGCAAAGAGGTATTGTTATCATTTGCTCATTCATGGGTACGCTGGGATATATAGGCTCCCTTTTAGGGGAAGGTATATCATGCACCCGGTGCATGAGACCTCTGTCAGACTGGCAGGTGGGTCCTACAGGTGTGGGGCCTGCCCTGTTGAGACAAAGGGAGTATGCGCCTGTTGCATACAAAATTTTGACTTTGATAGAGTTGCTCTTTATCTGCTGGTGAGGCTCCCTGAAAAGGGTGGGCAGAGTTGCTGTTTTACTCTGCTACTGAGGCTCCCCCAAAGGGGTTAGTTTCGGGTTCAACATGCCTGCTCAAGGGAGAGTATCGCCCATGCTTCTTGCTTCATGAAGCAGGTGTGTAAGACAATTTTAGCCCCCAGGGGGAGATTTCAACCTAATAGCTCCTCCTATGGGGTATTTACTCTTTAGGCATTTGGCTCTTTGATTGCAACTTGGATTGGAACTTTGAGTTGGAAGGTCCTTTCTTAAGGCTTTGGGGAGAGGGGAAAGAAAGGACGAAGGATATGACGTTGACAGAGAATTCACACTTTTTATTACTTTATAGCCTAATCCAACCAAGACAAAGCATATGCTTTAAACATCTATCCAATGGATTGAGCTAGATGTTTTCTTTTTCATAAGTTGTTCATATGACAAATTTTAGATATTCTATACTTTGGTTATAATATCAATGCTTGAGAGCATCTCTAGCAGACTCTCCAAAATTTTGTACTGTTTGGAGAGTGAACAATTTTTTTTACCTTTTAGCTACCTACTTTTTCAAATAAACTCTTTATCTTTTAACTAGAAATTATTCTATATATATAAAAAATAAAGATGCTACATTCACAATATTTTGCATAATACTTTAACATTAAATCCTATGTGATAAGTTGTTACTGTTTTTAATTTGAACTCACTAGTCACCACTGAAATTATTTTTTTGCACATCAATAATAGCCAATAACAACTTATCACCTAAAATTTATTGTAAAAATATTGTGGTGGAGTTTTTTAATTTTAATTTCTTATTCTTTATTTTATTTATCCCATATTTCTTTTTATTTTTTATTTTTTTTCATCCATACAAATTCTTCTGATTTTTTTTCCCCTCTTTTTTCTCCTCCACACATCGACACACATACTCTTTCCTCTTTTCTTTTGTCCTTCTTTCCTTTTTTTTCCCTATCACTTCCTCCAAACTCCAGAACATACCAGAGCTCTCTCTCTCTCTCTCTCCTCTTACCACTTCGTCCAAACTAGAGCTCTCTCTTTCTTTCTTTCTCTCTCTCACAAACAGAGGTCGCTGGTGGATAACTCATCCTCTCTACCACCACTCGTCCTCCTTACAATAGCTCAAATGTTAGATTTGCTTTTTTTTTTTTTCCCCATTTTTTGTTATGATTTGATTAGTTTTAAGATTGTAATTTGAGTTTGTATTTGATTGTGATTGAGTTTGGAGATGTTTGAGAGAAAAAGATCTGAAATGGTTGAGTTGTAGTTGTTGTGATTGTTGAGTAAAATTGAATATTTTAATGGGTGTGTTGAATTTTTTATTCCCATTCATTCTGTTGCTAATGAACAATAAGTCATCAGACCAAGAGAGCCACTATTCATTAGCAAACAATTTTTTGCTAATGAATAGTGAATTAGAGAGGTTGCTGGAGCAAGTTTTTGTGGGTTTACTCTCCAAATTTTGGGTTTAGATAGCTTGTTGGTGATGCTCTAAGATCAGGTGTCCGTTATCTTACATATGGAGTTAAGAGGAATATTGACTCACATCTTAAATATATTTTGAGAGTCCAAATAATCTTGGACTTGCACCCAAAGTTTTTAATTCTGTTTTGGTAACTTTGTTGGATTGGCTATTAGAACGGAATATTTCAGTTCTAGTGTGTATCGACGCACCGTTTTAAGATAAATAAATATATATATATATATATATATATAAAATATAGTTATATTTTTAATTAAAAGATAGAAATAATATTAAGTTTATTACTTATTATATTATTGTTAAACTAAAATTTCCAAATTGATTATCAATTGAATTAATTAATTAGCAAAAAAAAAAATATATATATCAATCAACTTGCAAATTTTCCATGACCGTTGCATTTTACTAACACTTTCTCCTCTCAAATAAAAATAAAAAACTTCAATTTTTTTTCTTCTTATTCTTGCTATTCTATTTGTAGTTCTATTTTAATAAAAAATGGAAAACAAAAGAACCCCTCAATGGCTCAATTGCCATAATCTAAAAAAAAAGGAAAAAGGAAGCTCAATTGCTCTTTACCTTAAAAGGTCTTTCTTGACTCAAAGACGTAACAGTAACACAAAACGCATCCACACAAAGCAAAAGTCCACCATTAAAATTTACTTATTCACCGACTCTTCCTCTTTACCTTACAAACTAAATTCTCAACAACCAACAACCAGAGCTGGCTAGGTGTTGCAGAAAACTCTCACCAGCTCTCAACCTCAGACCTCCATTCTCCAAAGCCACTTCTCTACTTGCTTTTTCACGCCAAACCCACTTCAGGGCTACACCCATTTCCTTCCCATGCATCATAGAAGAGCCCACAAACCATGGCATCCTGTTCCTCTCAAACCACCCGAACCCCGAAATCTCGAGCTTTGTTCAAAAGGGTTTCTCGGATATTACCCAAGAGATCGTTGGGAGAGCAGTGCATGGACTATGCGTAAAGGGTTTGGTGCGTTTGAAAGTCACCCATTCGAATACTTTGATAACTATGTACTCGAGGTTTGGTCACATTGAACGTGCTCGGAATGTGTTCGATAAAATGTGTGAGAGAAATGATGCTTCTTGGAATAACATGATTTCTGGGTTTGTTAAGGTGGGTTTGTACCATGAAGCGTTTGGATTCTTTCGCAAAATGTATGGATATGGTGTGGAGGCAAGTGGGTTTTCAGTTGCTAGTTTGGTAACAGCTTGTGATAGGTCGGATTGTATGTTAAGTGAAGGGCTTGAAGTCCATGGTTTTGCTGTTAAGATTGGTTTAATATGTGATGTTTTTGTTGGTACTTCACTTTTGAATTTTTATTGCACTTATGGGCCTGTTTCTTTGGCTAGGAAGCTCTTTGAGGAGTTGCCTGACCGGAACATAGTCACTTGGACTTCAATGATTGTTGGGTACTTAGATAATGGAGATTTAGAGGAAGCTATTGGTATGTATCAGCGTATGAGACATGAAGGGGTATGTTGCAATGAAAACACTTATGCTGCAGTCGTTAGTTCTTGTGGGATGCTTGGAGATGAATTGTTAAGTCATCAAGTTCTTGGACATGTTGTAAAATCTGGATTAGAGAGTAATGTTTCTGTGGACAATGCCCTCATATCGATGTTTGGTGCTTTTGGTCGAATGGAGGCAGCCAGTTATGTCTTTGATCACATGGATGAACATGACACGATCTCATGGAATTCAATGATTGCTGCACATGCACATAATGGGCTCTGTGAAGAATCATTAAGATATTTTTATTGGATGCGTCGCATCAACAAGGAGATAAATTCTATTACAGTTTCAACTTTGTTAACTGCCTGTGGTACTATGGATAATCTGAAGTGGGGTAGAGGAATTCATGGTCTAGTAGTGAAATTGGGACTCGAATCAAATGCTTGTGTATGCAATACCCTTATAAACATGTATTCTGAGGCAGGGAGTTCTGCAGATGCGGAGTTGGTGTTCCAGAAAATGCCAGACAAGGATTTAATCTCATGGAACTCCATGATGGCAAGGTGTGTACAGGATGAGAAGTGCCTGTATGCATTAGAACTTTTTGCCAAAATGATTCGGATTAGAAAAGCAATGAACCATGTGACTTTTACAAGTGCTTTAGCTGCCTGTTCAGACCTTGAATTTCTTGTTGTGGGCAAGATTGTCCATGCCCTTGTAGTTCTTGCAGGCTTACATGACAACTTGATCATTGGTAATGCCTTAGTTACCATGTATGGAAAATCAGGTCTGATGATTGATGCAAAAAAAGTATTTCAAAAAATGTCGAACCGAGACGAAATAACATGGAATGCACTCATAGGCAGTTATTCTGAAAATAAAGAACCAAATGACGCTGTAGAATCTTTTAAATTGATGAGAGAAGATGGTGTACCTGCAAACTACATTACAATTGTAAATGTTCTTGGTGCTTGCTTGACTCCTGATAATCTACAAAAACACGGGATGCCTATTCACGCTTATGTAGTTCAGACAGGATATGAACCAGATAATTACGTGCAGAATTCCCTTATCACAATGTATGCCAAGTGTGGCGATCTGAAATCAAGTAATTATATTTTTGATCATTTAGCTTATAAGAACTCTATCACGTGGAATGCTGTAATTGCTGCAAATTCTTATGCTGGCTGTGGAGAAGAGGCCCTGAAGCTTTTTGCAAAGATGAGATGTGCTGGAGTAGATTTGGATCAGTTTAGCTTCTCTTTAGCTCTTTCTGTTACTGCTGACTTAGCTATACTAGAGGAAGGCCAACAGCTTCATTGTTTGGCAACTAAACTTGGTTTCAAATCAGATCATTATGTTATAAATCCTATGATGGATATGTATGGAAAATGTGGGGAAATGGATGATGTGTTAAAACTACTTCCCCTGCCAATTAATAGGTCACGACTATCCTGGAACATACTGATATCAGCTTTTGCAAGACAAGGGTGTTTCAAGGAGGCTAGGGAAGCATTTCATGAAATGTTAGAGCTGGGTTTGAAACCTGACCATGTCACTTTTGTCTCACTTCTCTGTGCATGCAGTCATGGGGGTCTAGTGGATGAGGGTCTTGCATACTTTGCTTCAATGACTACAGAATATGGTGTTCCAGCAGGAATTGAGCATTGTGTATGCATAATTGATCTTCTTGGACGATCAGGAAAGCTTGCTGAAGCTGAAATTTTTATTAAACAGATGCCAGTCCCAGAAAATGATCTTGTCTGGCGAAGCTTGCTGGCTGCATGTAAAATCCATGGGAATTTGGAGCTTGCAAAGAAGGCTGCAGGACATCTTCTAGAGTTAGCTCCATCAGATGACTCAGCTTATGTGCTTTATTCAAATGTCTGTGCAACTACTGGAAGATGGGGGGATGTAGAGAATGTCAGGACACAAATGGGATCTAATAGCATAAAGAAGAAACCTGCCTGCAGTTGGGTCAAGTTGAAAGATAAAGTGAGTTCATTTGGAATGGGAGACCAATCCCATCCGCAGACAGAACAGATATATGCCAAGTTGGGAGAGCTTAGAAAGATGATTAAAGAAGCAGGTTATGTTTCTGATATAAGCTATGCACTACAAGATACAGATGAAGAACAGAAGGAGCACAATCTTTGGAACCACAGTGAGAGAATTGCCCTTGCATTTGGCTTGATTAGTACTTCAGAAGGTTCACCTCTCAGGATTTTCAAGAATCTTCGTGTTTGTGGTGATTGCCATTCTGTTTACAAGTTTGTCAGTGGAATTGTTGGGCGGAAAATCATATTGAGGGATCCATACCGCTTTCACCTTTTTAGTGGTGGAAAGTGTTCTTGCTCTGACTATTGGTAAAGAAGTACTTAATTAGATACTTAAAATATTAGCTCTGAAGGAGTGCACAGTACTGACTTGGGGATCAATGATGAGTTTGAGTGGCATCAGGTATAAGGTCTGTTTTGAATCCCATCATCCGCTGGGATTAGAAATTAGCTTTTTGTTCTTGATTATGCACAACAATCCATCCAATTCTTTGATAGCTGTTTTTTTTTTTTTTTTTTTTTTGGGTACAGCATCTCTGTATTTTATATCCTTGAATTCCATTGAGATTACGGAAAAGAAAATCAATTGCTCAATTTGTCAAACTAACATGTGAATCTTGATGCAAACAGTCTGATTATCTATTCTTCAAGCTGAAGTGGTGATTTATGTTATAGTTTTAGTATTTTTTATTAATTTATTATTCTACTAGCTTTGACTTAATTCAAATCTATAATCTCTATAACTACATATGATACAATCAAGTAGAAAGTGTGAAGAGGCTCTGTGTTGTTTGAAGTGTAATGTTTTTACTACTCAAGAGTTGTGAGGGATGTATGAGTTGTAGGGTTTCATGTCTTTTCATCATTTTCTCTCTTTTGTACTGATCATGCAAGGTTAGAGTGAACTTTTGGTAAATTTGCACGCAGAGGGTGGCAGAAGGATGGAGAGACAGAGAGAGAAATGGATTCTCCCATTTTCTCTTTTCTTAATTGTGCTTTCTCTTTTCTTAATTTGCTTATGATTTAATCATGTAAGTAGACAAATTGGTCCAGTTCTATGTGACTAATATGTTAAATCATAAGCAAAATTTTTTAGTAGCATTGATAATAATATGCTTGCAGAGGGTGCAGACACTAGTTTTAATCTGTTTCATCTGTAAGTGGCTGCTGCCTTTCCATGCTCCACTCAATTTCACAGTGAATCCAATATTATTGTCAATGTCCAGGGCCAGCATAGTGTTAATCATTTTAGCTTTTTTGTTTGATGAATGCATTTCTTTTTATATGGACTGTGCTAATTTTGTAGGGTTTTTATTTTTTATACCTTGGATTTTAAGTGTTATTATGACTTTTGGCCTAAGATGTGCATGAGATGTGCTTCAAGTCTATTTATTGTATAAATATTAGCAGGATGGTATTTTTGTTGCAAGTATGTATGCCCAAATTTTTGGCCTCATCATTTACTCCTACTTCTTAGTTCATTAGGTTCCACACAAATGCCAAACTTTTTTTTCTGAAGGGCTATTTCCTACCAAAAATTTGATAGCCTTCTTCATCTTGTATTCAATTTATCCTTCAAAAAAAAAAAAAAAAAAACAAAAAAAGGTGTCCAGTGGCCACATTTATCACTTCAAAAGATCATCAAGAGGTTATGTTAAAGCGTCTTACACATCCTTTACTTAGCATAGCCATAAATGATGTCTGTGTTGGGAGGGCTGGTGAAATTTGGATTAGGTTTGATCTATATAGAACCTGTGTATTGGTCAATGGTGACTATTGATCTTAGGAGCACTGGTCTCTAGTTTTATTTCATGGCAGATCTAAATATGTGAACTACGCAAACAATAATGTAAATCATGTGCAACAATTTTTGTGATATTGATGCAGGGAGAGGGGCCATAATTAATGCTGACCGATTTTACTACGTTTACATTTTATTTATGAATTTAATGTAATTGATTATATAATTTCTTTCCTTATCTATTGGAACTCTGAAGTTCTACTTAAAAGCTTCATAACAAAATTATAAAATATGTTGGATTTAATGAATGATACTGAATTGAGAGTTTTCTCTCTAGCTTGGTGTTTATTCCAAGCAGTGTTAGGTGATGAAACCTAGGCTTTCAGGCAGTTCTAAGTAACGAAATCTAGTGTTTTTCTATTTTATTTTTCTTCCTCTTGCACCCTCATGCTGCATCATACATGTTCATGCGTATTTCGTGCATTATGAGCTATAAGCTTTTGAAGCTCCTAACTTTGATAGTTAGGATAATATTTTAACCTATGGTGTTCACTCCACGATAATTTTCTTTTATCATTATACCAAGACACTAATTAGTTTTTTGTGTAGGCGGAGTTCGAACCCCAAATCTCTTATTCGATGACCAGAAACTTTACCAATTAAGTTAATTGAAACCCACTCTAAAGTTCCTAACTTTTAACAAATGTATATTTGTCCTGTCATATTTTTTAATATCTAAAAAACTTTCCAAATAAAAAATTTATTTTCCATTCTGATTCTAATTTTTATTTGAGATAATTTCCTTTTTGACTCTATATGCTTTCACTTGGTTGACTAATGTGTATAGTGGTAGTATGCCATCGGTTAGTTAGTTGAAACTAAAAACATTTTTTAAAAGTGTAGAAAAAATGTAAAAAAAAAAAAAAGCTGAATAATATAGTGGAACCCATGAATAGTATTAAAAAATGCAATGAAACCTATGAATAATATGAAAAAGTATAGTGAGATCCATAAATAATAGTAAAGATAAGCTGAAAGTGGAGATCAGCTGAAAAATTCAGCTCATCCCAAATGCACACTTAACCTCTACCTTGAAGGTGAAATATATGGAAAATTTTGTATGGCTAGGAGGTGTTGAGCTTGAGAGTGACAAACATAAACATTTCACTGGTTTCGTTTTGTCATGTTGGGCTTGTTTTACGGCTACGTATATCTATGGTATGTCAAATAACCATGATATATGGAAAATGCTATGTTAATATAGGTCTTAATTGTTTCTTTATGCTGTTGAGCAGACTTCACTTTCTCCACGATATAGCAACTGAAAGATACCGTTTTGACTGTAGGAAAACAATAACAATAAGTTTGTTTGATTGCTTCATTACTCAGAGGCTGTGAATGCTAACTTGCTCTTGGCCAAAAAACTTATTCATCTGTAAGACTGTAACTGCTATTGGATCAAATTCAAACTATCAGAAATTGGAATTGCTAGATATGAGTTGGTATATATGTTCCACTCCCAAATCCGATAGCATTCAAATACTCAGTTTTGAAGCCAAAGTTGGCTAATAGAATATATAAAACCACAATGAATTAAGTCTGACCTTAATTTAGGGAAAAATATATATAATGGAGACCTGTAGGCAAGTGAATCATTTGTTACCAAGTAACTAAACTTAATATAATTGGTTTAAGTACATCTTTACTATGGGAGTTTTTCTTGATGGGATAGATACTTTCTTTGATGATAAAAAGTGTGATGGGTTACCTACTTGGCTACTTCCCTCGGCTCAATCTAGGCTTGAGATGGATGACATGGCAGCTTGATCTTGTGATGTGCTAGGTTGGCCTGAGCATATGAAAACATCAATTAGTTTTTGATATTGGTAGTGTTCGAACTTATATATTATATTTGATGACAGAAGTCTTTACACTACAACAAACTTGACTTGTTTCAACCCACTTTTTTCAAGGGTTAACTAAAAAGTGCTGAAACCATCACTAAAAATTGGTGCGGGTGGTTAAGTTTGATTAGCTTTATTTTGAGGGTCAAAATAAGTTAAAAAAAAACTTGAAATAAATGTGAAAAAAAAAAAAACGCATCAGTTTTTTCAGCCCACAACCCTTGATAAAATCTTACAAAATTTTCATCCCTGAAAAAAGCCCAAAAAAATTTAAAAATAAAGCCCAAACGTAACCAACAAACACAGAGCATTTATCACTCTTTCGCTGAAAGCAAACGCATAGAAATCTCGGAGAAAGCATAGAAATCTCAGAGAAACTAGCATAGTGATTGAGCGCATGGAAATTTCATAGAGCTCGACGATCATGGAGATCTCATAGAGCTCGACGATCATCGATTAGGTACATAATCGCACAGCTCCGATTGGCATTGTGTTTCTCAGCTCCGGCTAGGTACAAATCACAAACCCTAATTTTTCAGCTCTTAATAACTTTTAATCAATGATTTTTAATACTAGATGAAGTTTAACACATTTGTTTGATTTCCCCATGATTTTCATTTCAGATTTCTCAGAAAACTGAGCTGAAATCACTGTAACGTAATTGTTTTCCTTAGGTTGTAGAAGCTGAAATCACTGAGCAGGACTCGCTTCTTCTGGTAATCATCATCATTATTCCGATTTTCTATCTTTCAACTTCAATTACGGACAATCGCATTTGAATTTCTTTAGCAGAAATTTACATCTGAGCATATTTTCCTTGTTTATGTGATCAGATTCAATTTTCTTTTAGAAAATCCATAGAATTATTTTTCGTTACTTCATTCTCTGTTTCGAGTACTCCATGTAAAATTTGGTAATTTAATGTTTTGATTGTTAGATTTTTAGTAGTGTTAATGTTAGGAGTGTGTGCTTGTAACTTTTAGTTAAGTTGGTTCTTCAAGGATTGATTTTCTGTATTTAGTCAAGACAAAATCTCTATTTGTTTTGTTAACATTGTGGAATTGGAAGGTTCAAGCTTAATTTTGGGAAATCATTGTTCTGTGAAGTTATTTGGCTTTACAAATTTTCTGCCCTGTATTTTGGGTGTAATGTGATCAACTGAGATATAAATAGTTTGTGGAAATCAATCATTTATAATTGTTGAATGTATCATACTTGTTAACTATTTCTGGTAAAGTGAGTGTCACTTAAACTTTGAAGGCAAATACCCAATCAGCACTTTAGGTCAGTACCTAGCTCCTAATTCCTCGGTATCCAAACCCAATACAAATATAGAAATTGGAATGTCTCTCCGATCCTAATCAATTCCATACTTATTATTGGGGTGCGTTACATGCATTTTTATCATCCTATGCCATGAATTTTACAGATAACATGACAATAGCATTGCGTCATTGATGATTATTCTGGTAGGTGTGTAGATATCTTGAATTTGAAATTGTGGATATAAAGGCCAGTATTATGATGTAGCAAGAATTCCTATCGAAGGCGGCTTATTGGATCCACGAATGGTACTCTCTCTAATCTCTACGATTCATGTGTGTATATATGTGTGTGTAATTTTGCAATTTTATGCATTGAATTGTTGGTTTTTAGGTCAATAGAATTATCGATAAGTTAAAACGTTATGTGGATGTATTTTCTAGTGTTTGGTGCTGAACTGTAGTTTTCTAGTGTTTATGAATGTTTCAACCTCTGATTTGTTTTGCTCAAATAGGGGTGCATTTGTATAAGCGGTTGGAAAATTGTGTTTTAAGTTTAAAATTAGCGTTTGTTAAAAAAAAAAAAAAAAAAAAAACTCATTATAATCTCCCAAAACGCCTAACCAAATGGGCCTTGAATGGGATCCAAACTCTTGATGTGGAAACATGAGTGTATGGCTTAGTGATGAATTCAATGTGGATCTAGCATTGAGATCATGTGGTATGCATGAGTTGGAATTGAGAAAAGTTGGAAGTTTGGAATTCTGCAATATCAATAGCTGGAAAATGTTGGGAGGTTTAGGTTTTTTTTTTTTTTTTTTTTTTTTTTTAATATGTAGTTTGTAGACCAATCAAAACAATGTATATTTAAGAAAGGTTTGCTAAACTTAATTCTAATGGAAAGGTACTGCAATTTGACTTCATTGTCGTCAATCCATCTTTATCCTTGTTCTCTTCCAACGAAGAAGGATGGCTGCTCTTGAAATTAAAAATACATGAATGGAGTGTTCGTCTTCTCCTATACTATGATCTGACTTCGATCTTGTTCTTCCTTTGATTTATTATGATGAAATTTACATTATAGGGTGACGTAGTTGATATGATACTAATTAAAGAGTAATTAGGGTAAAGCGTGATATTAGGGGTTCTAGAAATCTTACTATGTAAACCTTACAAAGACATTAATGAATAAACTTGTGTATTATGTTGTTGATGTGACTTTTATCACATAAGTTGCTGTCTCAGTAACCCTTTTTTTTTTTGTGGGGATAGTAAAATTGATAGTCAATGCATAGATATTATGATAATCATTTACAATGTGTTTTGATGGTAGCTTTACTTATATTCTTTTCCCTATTTTTTTCTTGTATCAAGAGGTTTAAAAAGTTTTTGTTTTATTTATTTCAGGGCCCAAATAAGGAAGGCACATGTGCAACATGCCATGGGAAATTTGATAGTTGTCCGGGGCACTTTGGATACATAAAACTTGCCCTCCCAGTTTACAATGTTGCATATAGGGATAACATTATGAATATTTTGAAGTGCATTTGTAAGGTCAGAAAGAGTTCTCTACCTTTTTCTCCACTTGTTTAATCTATTGTACTTTTGCCTGTTATAGATATGGTTGCAGAAAAATTCCATTTCTTAGTTATGTTGAGGTTGTAACTTACCTATAAAAAAAAAATATGTTGAGGTTGTAACTAGTTTCTTAAAATGTGATTGGTGGGGCATGATTTCTAGATATTTAGTCATAGGAATCTTAAAGTTTAACATAATTTCTTTGACGCAGGACTGTTAAGAAGTTCACCACTATACTAGGTTTCTTGAGGAATTCTTGACTAAGGATTGATGTTTAAGAGTTTAGGTTAGAAAAGAATGAATGTTGACAGCTTTTTGGGGCTGAAACAGGGGATAAGTAGAAAATAACATATATAAAACACTAGGCAACACCTAGAAAAGAATGAATGTTGACATGCATTTTTGTTCTTTTTGAAATTGTGAATATCTTGAATTTGATATTGTGGAAAGGTGTGTAGATATATTTGTTGGGAAATTAACAAACTTTTGGTATCATTCTCTCTTTTTCAGAAACTTGAGGGCACCCATAATGGTTGAAATGTTCAATTGTACTAGCTGATAACTTCTTACTTTGGAGATGATGATGAAGAATAAAATGTATCAAAACTTTTAACTTTTGGACAGATTTGGTCTTTGTATAAAGTGTGGTTGTTGATATATTTTCTCTTAAACAATAATTGACATATCGGTGGTTTGTATGCGGCCCCTAATCTATTAATTTGTAGGTTTGAGTTTAGAGATAAAAAAAAAAGTGTAATTGTAACAATATACCACTTTTGCTATACTTCAATATCATAGTATATCATCTCAACAATTTTGAACTTTTGTGTGTGTATATATAATATATAATATATATATATATATATATATATTTTGTGCATGATTGTAGTTTTTTTTTTAATAAAATAAAATCTTATTTTAAGGGTTAAGAGACCCCTTAAATAACCTTATATATCAAGGGTTGTAAATATAAATCTTTTAAACTTTGGTAAAAGGTTATTTAAGGGTCTCTTGACCCTCAAAATAAGATTAGAGCATTTGTTTTAAGGGTCACGAAGGCCTTTAAAATTTCTTTTTTGACGGTATATGTTTCGAAAGCTATCAAGGGTCAATTGGACTCTTAAAATAATTTTTTTCAAGGTTTGTTTTGACCCTTGAAAAAAGTCAAATTTGTTGTAGTGTTACTAGTTAAGTTAATTAAAAATTAGAACCCAAGCGTCATTTGAATATATGCATGTTGGGAAAATGTAACCTTGGGTAAAAGGGGAACTCAAATCATTTAGTCCAAATACAACCTAAAAGAGATGTTGGTTTATTATGAAATTAAAAAAAAAAAAAAAAAATCACAATGGACAGATCACTTTTTTTCCCACTTTTTTTACCTGAAGGAAAATTCAACTTTAAATCACTTTTGTTACTTGTTAGTATTATTATTTCTTTATTTTAATTTTTAAGTATACAATGTACATGCTCCTAAAAAAAAAAAGTCTTTTTTGTTTTTGTTTTGTTTCTTTTTGGGATAACTAGAGGAAGGGGGCTCTTTTAGTGCAGTGAAGCCACTAGGGGGAAATTTCTTGAGGGCAAGAAAGGCAAATTTACAATTTTCATATCGATCAGATAATTTAGTTAGTAAATATAAGAAGTCTTTTCGTAATATTTTTCATAATTTCTTAAGGTTGCAAGTATTTATAGATTTTTACATTGATGTGATTATCACTCATATCAATTTTTATTTTTTAAAACTTTTTAGCTCAATAAATTTTTTAAAAAATTTATAAGAAAAATTATGTCTTTTATTGTTCTTATAAGAAAAATCATCACTTTTTTTAAAACACTGTAAGGTTTCTTTTTTGGACAAAGTCTAGGCCCAAGTAGAAGCAAGGACCCTAGGCCTTTTAGTTGTTGTTTTAAGGGACTAGGCTTGGTTCACTGCAGCTAAATGGGCTGATTACAAAACAAGTGGTGCACAGAGCAGGAATCCTACAATGCTTATATACTAACAAGCAAGAAATATATATGCATGGAACAACAAGAAACAGTAAAGGAGAATGTGAAAAACAAAAGACACAGAATAATTGTTAAGGATCCTTAAAATAATGTGAGATATTTCATTACTTTTCTTAATTGTGTATTACAATGTGCTCACTAAGACGTGTTACAAGGTTCAGATAAGCTCAAAAATTATAGACTTAGATGGCTCTCTAAGCCGCTAAGACTTGCAAAGTTTGAATCCCTTTGAATCCAAGTATGTTCTATAGTGGCTATTTGAGGATACCGAACAATATTTTCCTTTCTTTTACTACTTTCTTTGAGTTTTTGACAGAGTTTTCTCAATGATTCTATTCTGATTTATTGTTTCTGAATGCCTTTTCACTGTTGGTTGCTTCTCCCTTTTATAGTGTCATCTTGGGGTTTTGGGGTACCATTGATTCCCCTCATTTGCTCCTTTGGGTACCAAAGCCAATGTTGTGCCAGCAACTTTGGTGGCTGGCCCCTTTCTTATTTTTCATAATTTTCTTTTTTTTGGTGCTTTTTCCCCAAAAGCCTCTTGCTGACTTTCTGTTATGGGGCGTCCCTAGAGAGCTGACTCCTAATCTCTCTTCCTTCAAGGTTTCTAAACCTCACCTTTTCAGACTTAGCTTTTTTGGCTGCCATTCATTTTGTCATTTTTCCAGAGTGAGCCGATTCCATCTCTGCCAGGTTGAAAGTTTTTCCAGCTACTTCCCTTCATGGTTCTTCTTTCTGAGTTTCCCGAGGTATGAGCCCTTTTTTCATGACTTGATAGTCTCCATGCTTTCTGATTTCTTTCTACATCATTGGGTGGTTGATAAGGACGTGTATGTTCTTCATTCCTTGTGTTTCTTGGCACTCCATTTTGAGCTGTCTTAGTCTCATCCTAACTTTGCTGCACGTTCCAAGGACTTCGAGCTCATGGCAGTCCCTGGATGTCCCTGCCCAGTTCTTACCTCTGGACTCCCTAGTAATTTTCTGATCTTGGCAGGTTGAGCCTTTTTCATTCTTCCCTTCATTTCATGGGCCCTAAGGTCTATCCATTTGTAGGTCTTGGGTTTAAATCTTTTTTCTTATTGTGAGCTCAAGCCTTTTATTATTTTTTTATAAAGTTCTACTCACCATGTCATTTTGGGCCTTGATACAGCATTGTAACTTTTTAGACCTCAACAAACACATATTTATATTTGTAAATATGGTATGCTAGCTCAACTCAATAAGTTTGACCAGTTTTTATTAGTAAAATTTCATGAATGTCTAAAGCATGGTCGCATTAATTGCTTGTTTCACTGGTAGCTTTGTTTATCAAAAGCTAGGATCGTCTATTTTACTAATTAATAATATATTTTTTTTTCAGAATCTATTTTACTAATAATATTTTCTTATTAGTCTGAGAATCAATTTTTTACTAATAATATGATAACAAAGATGATGATTATCTTATATAAGCACTGACGTCATATCCTCACTAATAAGTAAAAATATCTGTTTATTAAAACCAATGAAAACAAAAAAGTCATCGTATTTTATTAATGAATATTTTGTCAATAGAAAAAAAAGAAGCAGCTAGTTATGATGGACGAAGACTCGGGTCAACTACTCATATCATATCTAGTAGACGGCTGACATATTTTGTTTGTCTGTTTGTTTGTTTATTTTGTTTATTTTTCCACCTAGCCTCTTTTAGTAAGTGTTAGTGTTGTAAGTTTTGTCTTTTCACTTCTTCCTTCCTCATCCCCTGTGTCTACTATCTATAATATCTCAAAAAAGAAAAAGAAAAAAAGAATGGCCTAAAGTATCACATTGGTCAGTTAGTGAGTGTGTCTTCTGTCTATATTATCTTTAAAAAAAATAATAATAATAAGGGTTTAAAGTACCACATCGGTCAGTTAGTGAGTAAGTCTTCGCTTTGTAAGCCTCAACTAGAGATAAATTCCACATTTATAAAATACAATAATGTTCATAATATCTTTAAATTATAGTAATAAAATTAGAACATTTTCAATAAAATACACTTTGTAGGAAAAAATTTCTCTAAACTAATTTTGAGAAAAACCCTCCAAACTCTCACTAAAATTTTAAATTTATTGTATATATTTTAAATTTAATAATTAAACTGTATATTCTTTATGTTCTTAAAATGTATGTCAAATTTCTTTCAATTTGAATATTATTTACTATTCGATCTATAAACTTATTAGGATGTATTGATTTTATAATAAGTTTTAAGTAAAAAACTGATGTGACATATTTTTATTGGAATTAAGGTGTAACCCTGAAAGTTCAAATAGTGTATAAAATACTAATGAATGCTTAGACCCCCAATTTAAAAATTAAACCAACACAAGCTTATACCTAAACAGTAGATGTGCAAAATAA
Source organism: Quercus ilex subsp. ballota (assembly GCA_032727855.1). Classification (NCBI taxonomy): domain Eukaryota; kingdom Viridiplantae; phylum Streptophyta; class Magnoliopsida; order Fagales; family Fagaceae; genus Quercus; species Quercus ilex. Next base: position 82,360,288 of record CM064911.1, read on the forward strand.
TAGGTACAAGCAAAAACCTAAACAAATAAACAACTTTACACCATAATTAATCACAGCACAGCAACAATTAAATGATAAGAGTAAGGGTTAGAGAGATGCAAACACAAAGATAATATGACGATGTGTTATAAAAAAGGAAACCGAAAAACTTGGCAAAAAACCTCTCCACCACCCTCTAAGCGGTCAAATGATCCACTAGAGAATAAAGTTGGGATACATGAATAACAATAAATCCTCCAAGCCTAATCTACCCAATGCACCTAAGCCCTCAAATCTTCTTGCTTCAACAGGATTACGGAAAACCTTGTCTTTTCTAGCTTACTGGATCCCACAATAAGCCCATTGCATCAACCAAACGAATTGGTAATCTCTGAACTACTTCCCAAGCACGACAATACCTCCTTACTAATATGGGTATGGTGAAATAAGGATTTGACTAATGAACCTCTCAAGGGTATGTCAATTAAGAGGGTGAGAGTAGAGGAATTCGGAGAATCAAATGTCTAAGATTGTGGATGAGTCAATCTTGGTTTTCTCTAGGGTTTCTCTCTCAAAATTCTCTCTAGAAGTTCTCTACAATTCGTGAGTATAAGGGTATTTATAGTAGGGTACGTGAGGAATGTGAAAAGTCAATTTTCATCCAAACAGGGCATTCTGGCGACTTGGCATCGCAACTAGAACGAGTTGTGAGTTCAAGTCACGAGATAACTTCCAGGACAAACTGTACTTTTTGTCCTGTAGTGCTCTAGCTGTCGTGACCCTTCAACTTCCTGCATGCTTCACACGTGTGTTACTTTGGCGACTTGCCAGTTGCGAGCTAGTTGTGAGATCCAATCGCGAGACTCCTTTGAGTGCACACATCTTGAGATTTCTTCACACTCTCTCACACACAACCCTTAATTAATTTCCACCTAAATACAGAGTTTCTAATTGCTAAATTACAAACAAGCAAATTTGGTATGAAATAAAACCAACACATGAATGAATAAATTCAACCTTACAAAACCAAAGAATTTACACTAAGTTGTTATAGAATTTAATCTCTAGAAAGAAATGTAAGATTATGCTATGCATTGTGAGAAGTTTTACGGTGATCTCAAAAGCATTTTTCTATACTATATTTTTCATGTATAAACATTAGTATACTGAAATGTACATGCAATAATTAAAAGAAGAAACAAGTCTTCAAAATCAAAATTATCCACGAGGTGTTAAAAACATTATAAAGTCATTGCAAGATTTACCAAACCTCGAAAAATATGCATTTGTGCTCACTTTTTTTTTTTTTTTTGTACTTCTTTTGTCAATAGCAATTATTATTATTATCTTTCAACAAAATTTTTGTATTGAACAACTAGAAAGAATGGTCGAATTTTATTTTTTATTAAATGGTACACAGACGTCATAAGATTTTAAATTTTGGATAAAAATATATACTTATCCCTCTTCAAAAATAAAAGTTGGTCTAAAGAACTCAAAAATTATATGGTTACCTGACCCATTTCTATGGATGGTGGCACCCCTCACGTCCGTTTCAAATAATAAATAAGTGCTATTGGTATAAATTTTTTAGCTTTATTTTTTAATGATAAAAAAATTAAAAATCAAATAATGTATCTGTGGTTAAACTAAATAAATAAATGGTGAAATTACACTATGCCCACCTATGATTTGCCTGAAAAATACATTGCTTATCTGTAATTTAAAATTGATACTTTATCCACCTGAAGTTAGTTTCGCTTGTCTTCCATTACCCTTCTCCGTTAAAATCATGAGTAAATTTGTATTTTTGTTACCAATATATGTCGCTCTTCTCTCCAAACATAAATAGCTAAAAAAAAAATCAAGAGAAAAGAAGATTTAAAAGCAGGTTGAAATCAAAAACATGTTTGGTTAGTTGAAATAAGAAAAATAGTTTTTTGAAGAAAATAGCTGTAGAGACTCAAATTGGATTGGACCCAGAATAGGGATGAGTTTCTAACCCAACAAGCCCAAACAATAAATTTGTAGAGCGTAGGTGTAAGAACTAGTTCTACTATGTAGGAAAAAGTGTCACAGTAACTGGGTTAGGAAGATTCACTGTTGACTAGCCAGGAAAATATTATCCTTGGCCTCTCCTTTTAAGAGTTTTTGGGATTTCTCTTTTATCTCTTAGGGTTCAGATATTTTCTTTCCTCATTTTACGCTTTTCTTCCCCCTCCGCCCCCCCCCCCCCCCCCTCCTTTAGTCTACTTCCCCCTCTTATATACCACCACCCTCCTCTCGTTTTCACCATACACATGTAAGTTAACTTCAAAGAAATCCTTCCTGTCCCATCTAGCACCTCCCAGGACCTTCAACCAGCAGTCATAAGGCTGCTTGGTTACTGTTCAGGTATCACCTCCACATTAATGCAGCCAGAGAGTTAGTTGGGAAGCATTTAATGTGGAGGTAGCAGCTTTAGAGGATATTTGTTATCTCTCCCGGCTCCTCCTTTGTTCTATATTCACTTTACAGTTCTAATACAACTTTGCGGAGTACCTTGAATAGTAAGATAGTTACATTCACCTCGGACCATGGTATCCGAGGTGGATCTTATCCTCGAAACACGCTTTGGGCCATTATATATGATTTTCGTCCCTTTTTCTTATACCATTCCCACAATATCTTTCTTTAACCATCCCCGGATAGGTGAACGTCCTCGAGCTGGGCCGTTGGGCCACAAGCCCATTTCCTATGATTTCTACATCACCTTTTTGGATAACCGGCCCCATAATAGCCCCTCAAAATCTCGCTTTTTGTCATCTCGGAAAAAGGGAGATTTTGATATCTTGCCCTCACCCCTTTCACGGACTTTCCTAATCTCCAGAACGCCTTTCTACCTGCCCAAGGCACGCTCCTGACGTTTCAACTTCAAGAGCACGCCATTATTAAATGATGATGGCCTCTTTGTCCCCCACGTTCAACAATAAGATGCAAATCTAATGGTGGAGGACTTTCAGTATTTATGAACGGGATTTTTCCCGCTTACAATTTCTGCGCCACTATAAATAGCTTTTCAAATCAACTCTCTTTCTAGTTACAAAAATCACATTATCTTAGCGTGTATTCATTGAACCTATCACTCTCTTTTACCTCTCCACGCTCTCATAAATACTGAGAGTTTGTCCGAGAACCTCCTTTTTAAAACTTGTAAGTCTCCTTAATTCTTCTTAGCCTTCAATCCTTTTTATTAATTTTTCTTCACGACTTTTAAAAAATAGGTAGGTTTAAGAGTCTGGTTGAGTCCAAAGAGGATATAGAGATATTTAAAGCTAAGTATAGAATTCCCCCAACAGTGGGTATGAGATATGCTTCTCTAGAGACGTGGGTAAACAATAGGAAAACAGGAGAAGTGGTCATCCCTATGATTACCTTTATAGAGGGAGGGATGACCATTCCCATGGGTAATCTTACTAGAAGTTACCTTAGATTTTTTAGGTTATCTCTGACATAGTGTGCCCGAAATATGTTTAGGGTGTTAGGGAGTATAGAAGTCCTAAACGAGAAGATGAATTTGAACTTGACCCATCATGATGTGAACTGGATGTACAATCTAAACCATCTGAAGGGGCAAGGATATTACCTTAAGTCTAGGCACCCTGAAGTAAGGTTAATCCAATGCTTCCCTACGTCGAATAAGGGCTTAAAAGATGACTTTTTAATCTTTTCTGGAGAATGGCATGATGGTTTACACTGTCCGACTAGAGAGGGAAAACCAGGTGGGGGTTTTTGGCTATAAGCCCATATAGTTTGGATTATATTCTTTGGTTTAAGTTATTTTTATTTCTGACAAAATTTTCCTCTTGTTTTAATGACTTTATAGACAAGCACGCTACCAGACCTCAGTTTAGACTAGTCAACAGGGAGAGTTTAGATAGAATCTTGTGATCCGAGGTGTATGTGAACGAGTTTGACGGTCAACTGAGAGCAGCACACGTAATCCTTGGGTATAAGCCCATTTCCATAGCATTTCAAGCTCCCAAGTGCGTGATAAGGGCTAAGGATCCTCGGCTTCATCGCATCAGTGTAGCTTTTGAAGGATTTATTGTTCCCGAGGGCCTTTCGATTCCTGAAGGTACACCCTTTACTCAGCCACTATTTGTGGCCACTCCTTCTGTAGGAGCCTCTTCGTCGCGCCCCACTCCGCAGGAAAGGAAGGAGGAAGAAGAAAGAGAAGAAGAAGAAGAAGAAGAAGAAGAACAAACTTCAGAGGGAGTTGTAGAATTGGTGGATTCTGCAGACGAATTTAAAGTATTCAATCAACCCTCATCTCCCGAGGTGACTTTCGACGAAATGGGCATCTAGAGAAAGAGTCAGAGGAGTTTGATGGAATTGATTGAAGATCAGCCTGGAAAGGGTGTGCCGGGGAAGTCAACTCAACCCAAACTCCCCCTTCCTCCCAAATCCTCTCTTTCCCCTCCTCAACTATCCTAACAACCTGGGATCGAACCTAATGATCCAAAGAGGAGGAGAGAGCCAAAAGCTAAGGAAGTGATGGAGACTGGGAGACCTCGTTCAACCCGTGAAGATGAGGTTCAACGAGCTGCGAAGCAAAAAAAAGTTAGCTATGGGCCTCAACGAGCCGTGGAAAGGACAACCACTTAGTCCTCAGAACCCGAGGCTTGGCTTCCTGCACCTATACTCGGTGGTGAGCCCCTGAGGGAGGATGCATCGATTAGGGACTTCAACAGCGGGGTTGGGTGCCACGTCGCCTTGGCCCTAGAGGAAACCTTCCTACTTCCCAAGGATATGACCGAGCTGAGAGGCACAAAGAAAAACGAGGTTTTCCTGAATGCTAAAAGATATTTGGGCATGGTATGATACTCTTCTTACTTTTTTTCTTTAATTATAACTGTCATACACACAACTTTATTTATTGCATCTCTAACTCTTTTTCCTCTAGGCTGTTCAAGCCACTTTCAGGTCGGAGGAGATAACCAATTCTTACTACCAGCAAATAGACGATGAGAGGAAGAAGCGAGCCACAGCTGTGCAAACACTCACCATTGCTGAATAAAGCAACGTACAACTGAAGAAAAAGTTAGCCGAGGAAGAACATGCTCGAAAGAGTGCTGACTCAGCTTTGGAGAATACCCAAAGGCAAGTCGAGGACCAGAGGAAACGTCTGCGTGATGCTAATGACCAGCTGGCAACTTCCAGGGAACAGATATCAACTCTGAAGAAACAAATAGAGGAAGCCCAGAGACTCAGAGACCAAGCTAAAAAAGCTAAGGCTGAGGTTGAGAAAGCAAAGGCTGAGTCTGAAAAAGAAAAAGACAAAGCCAAACAGCATGGATACGATGTCGGCATTGTTGAGACCGAGGATAACTTCCGGGCTGAGGTGCCCGTCGTATGCCGAGCATACTATGCCTTGACTTGGGAAAAAGCTCTCAATCGAGCTGGGGTCGAATCTTCTTCTGAGTTAAGAAGGCCTGAAAACGTTTATTTCCCTCCGGCTATACAAGCCTTAAGCCCTTCTTCTCAACAAAAAGAGGCATCCTCCACAGTTGCTGATTCGGCCAAAGAAGCACAAACTCAGAATCCTTCCTTTCTCAATCAGCAGAAGTAACCTGAAGTGCCTGAAGTTGCAAAAGATATTTCTTCGGACAAAGCAGTAGACGGACCTAAGGATGGAACAACTTCTCAAAACTTTGAACAGGCTTTAGCTTCAACCATCTTACCTGCTGGAGAAGTTCCAAAAGAAAAAGAGAAAGATGTTCCTCCTGAGGCAACTGGCAAAGCCCTCCAACCCAAGCTTCAAATAAAATTAAAACCATAGTTAACGTAGTTAAATTCTCCTTATTTTCCATTTCATTTCTTTTTTTTTTTTTTGTTAAATTTTTTCTTTTTGAGGATATTTTTAATTGTGATGTATATTTCCCTTTCCGAATTTATATGAGATGTTGTTGCTCTATCTATCACTTGTATAATTTTCTGCACGAATATTCTTTGTTTTTACATGATCCCAGGCTACAGAAGAATAAAATCTGATACTATAAGGGAAAACTTGTATGCTAATTAGAAACCAAAGCAGACTATAACAGTGAACTCCACAGCCCTACAAAGGCTTGCTTTTAATTCATTAAAAAGTGTCCACATTTGAGAAAGTATTCTAAATGTTTAACCCAGGGAGGTACTAAGCACCTTAAAATGTTTTAAGTGACGCTCATGGAGTTTGCTTTGATACACAATTTTAGTTGCACGGACCTTATTTAAAAAGCATTAATTCCTACTAAGTTTGTTGTCTGAATAATCTGTCATACCTTAGTTTCTGTTTAATACTTCAATAGATGTCATAGTGTATTAATTTTCACTAAGTTTGTGGTCCGAGGACCTGACATAATTTAGTTTCTGTTTAATACTTCAATAGATGTCATAGTGTATTAATTTTCACTAAGTTTGTGGTCCGAGGACCTGACATAACTTAGTTTCTGTTTAATACTTCAATAGATGTCATAGTGTATTAATTTTCACTAAGTTTGTGGTCCGAGAACCTGACATAACTTAGTTTTTGTTTAATACTTCAATAGATGTCATAGTGTATTAATTTTCACTAAGTTTGTGGTCCGAAGACCTGACATAACTTAGTTTCTGTTTAATATTTCAATAGACTTAGAAACACAAGTTGCAAGATTAGGACAAATTGTAAAAGGAAGTAAAACAGAACTGTTCTTATTAATAATAATACCTCTTTAGGTTGCTTACATTCTAGGGATGGAGTACAGTTTTTTCATCTAAATCCTCTAAGTAATAAGCACTATTCCTACTACAGATGTGATATGATACGGTCCTTCCCAATTAGGCCCTAACTTTCCCCAGGCTGAATTTTTGGTAGTTCCCAAGACTTTTCTCAATATCAAATCTCCTGGGGCTAACGGCCTCAACTTGACATTTGCATCATAACCTTATTTTAGCTTGTGTTGGTAGTAGGCCAATTGAACCATCGCATTCTCTCGTTGTTCGTCTATCAAGTCTAGATTCTTCTTCAACAGTTCATCATTTCCATCCGAGGTGAAAGTACTGGTTCCTAGTGTGGGAAAACCCATTTCAAAAGGAATCACAGCCTCAGCCCCATACGTCATTAAAAATGGGGTTTTCCCTGTTGACCGCCGAGGCATTGTTCGATACGTCCAGAGGACATGTGGCAGCTCCTCCACCCATTTTCCCTTTGCATCATCCAATCTTTTTTTAAGTCCACCCACTATGACCTTGTTGACATCCTCGGCCTGCCTATTTCCCTGTGGATAGGCCGGAGTGGAATATCTGTTCTTTATCCCCAGATCGGAACAATACTTTCTAAAAGCCTTGCTATCGAACTGAAGACCATTATCCGAGATGAGAGCTTGAGGAACCCCGAATCAAGTAATGATATTTTTCCAGACAAACCTCTTAATATCCACATCCCTGATATTGGCCAGAGGCTCAGCTTCGACCCACTTCGTAAAATAGTCTGTGCCAACTAGCATATATTTTTTATTTTTTACTGCTTTAGAAAAAGGGCCAACGATGTCTAAGCCCTACTGAGCAAAAGGCCAAGGACTAGAAAGAGGATTAAGAACTCCCCCTAGCTGATGGATGTTCGGTGCGAACCTTTGACATTGATCACATTTCCTTACATACTCCTGTGCTTCTTTTTGCATGCCTGGCCACCAATACCCCTGAGTAATTGCCTGGTGAGATAAAGATCTTCCTCCAGTGTGACTCCCACAAATCCCTTCATGTAGCTCTTCTAAAAGTGCCTCTGATGTTTTGGGGTGTATATAAAGCAGATATGGCCCAGAAAAAGAGCGTTTGTATAACTTTTTGTCCTTGGATAGCCAAAACCGAGGAGCTTTTCTTCGTATCTTTTCAGCTTCTGATTTGTCCTCGGGCAGTATATCCTTCTCAAGGAATAATAGTATAGGATCCATCCAACTACGCGCCGAATTGATTTGATTGGCCTAAAGCGAGTCCCCTGTTACTGGGGTGGGTGTGTTTAAGTCTTCAATCATTATCACTCGGGATAAGTTTTGCACTGAGGAGGTAGAAAGGGTAGCCAAAGAGTCTGCATAGGCATTTCCGCTCCTAGGGACATAGGTTACTTCAAAAAATTCAAAATTTACTTGCATACGCCTAACCTGGCCCAAGTACTCCTGCATTCTTGTGTCCCAAGCTTCCAACTCCCCTCTAACCTGGCCCATGACCAGTCTCGAATCCGAGAAAATCTCCACTGTTTTTCCACCTAGTTTCTTGACCATTGCCATTCCCATTAATAAAACTTCATATTCTGCCTCGTTGTTAGTAGCTGAGAATCCTAACCTTAAAGACTTCTCGATAATGACCTTTTCAGGAGATATCAGAACCAGCCCCACTCCTAACCCCCGTTGGTTTGCTGCTCCATCCACATACACTTTCTAGGGTGAGGCATGTTGCGCAGAGATAAGGCCAACTGATTTTTCATCCATGCCTTGTGGACTTGCTTCTATTTCTTCAGGGCCTTCAGCAAATTCGACCACTAGATTGGCGAGAATTTGACCCTTCACAGAGGTACGAGGCATATACTTGATATCAAAAGTCCCTAGAATTGTGCCCCACTTGGCAACCCTGCCAGTGTAATCTGCACTGCGAAGTACTACTTTGAGCGGATACTGAGTTAGGACGACCACAGTGTGTGCCTGGATAATGGGGAAGTTTCCTTGTAGCGTGTATCACTGCCAAAATGGCATTTTTCAACGGTAGATAACGTACTTCAGCCTCATGAAGCAACTTGCTCACGTAGTAGACTGGCCGTTGTATGCCATTATCTACTCGTATCAGAATAAAACTGATCGCATAAGTGGCTATCGCCAAGTAGGAAAAAATGACCTCATCCACCTTAGGACTAGACATAATGGGTGGCCGAGATAGATATTCTTTAAGCTGTTGAAATGCCAGGGTGCACTCCTCCGTCCATTCGAATCCTTTCCACTTGTGGAGTAAAAGGAAAAAAGGTTTGCACCTATCCGCCGACTTGGATATGAATATATTCAAAGCAACGGTCATCCCAGTTAACCTCTAGACTTCCTTGGGATTTCGAGGTGGTTGTAAGCTACTTATGGCTCTAATTTGATCAGGGTTCACTTCAATTCCTCGGTGAGTCACCATGTAGCCTAAAAACTTCCCTGAGCTTACCCCGAATGAGCATTTGGACGCGTTCAGTCGCAATTTGTGTTTCCTTAAAATCTCAAAAGTGTTGGTGAGGTTTGTCACATGCTCGGCCACTACCCTGCTCTTCACGACCATATCATCAATATAAACTTCGATGCTCCTGCCCAACTGTGGCTCAAACATCTTCATCATCATTCGTTGGTAAGTAGACCCCGCATTCTTCAAGCTAAAGGGCATTACCTTGTAGTGATAATTTCCAGTGGGAGTAAGAAAAGCGGTCTTTTCCTAATCATCCAATGCTAGTGGGATCTAATGATAGCCCTGAAAGGCATCTAGGAAGCTCATCCGAGGGTGGCCTACTGTTGCATCTACCAGCTGATCTATATGGGGCATAGGGAAAGAGTCTTTTGAACTAGCTTTATTAAGGTCCGTGAAATCAACACATACGTGCCACTTTCCATGTTTCTTTTTCACCACGACTGTATTAGCCAACCATTGAGGGTAAAACACCTCCTTGATAGCCCCTGCCTGTTTGAGCTTGGTCACCTCGTCTTTGATAGCCTCAGCATGTACTCTGGACGGACGCCGAGGTGGTTGTTTCTTTGGAGTAACAGAGGGTTTAACATTCAAATGATGACAAATGAAGTCTAGATCCACCCCTGGGGCTTTGTAAGCATTCCATGCAAACACATCAATGTTTCTCCTATGGACCTCAACCAATTGCTCCTTCTCTATCAAAGGCAACTGTGCCCCGACCTAAAAGAACTTATCTGGATCATCCCCAACACTCACCCTCTCCAAATTCTCACACACCACTTCACTGGCAGATGTGCTGAAGAGGGTCGCCGGAGTCTTTGACTGTTATAAGTCATTCTCGGCCGTGGCCGAAGTATCTGTCTCTGGCCGAAGTTGAATGGCCGTTATCAAGCACTGCCTAGCCATGGCTTGATTTCCCAATATTTCTAACACCTGGCATTCCGATGGATATTTCACCTTTTGATGAAGAGTAAAAGAAACAGCCCCCAAGGTATGTAGCCAGGGCCTACCCAAAATAGCTGTATACGGAGAAAAAGCATCTACCACAATAAAATCCACCTCCACCACGTTTGAGCCAGTCTACACAAGTAATCTAATCATACCCATCGGAATGATCGATCTACCTTCAAAACTCACCAACGGGGAGCTATAGGCTGTCAGATCTTGGGGTCTCAAATTCAGCCCCCTATACAGGTCAAGATACATCACCTCGGCTGCGCTTCCCTCGTCAACCATCACCCTTCTCACATCATACCCCTCGATCCTAAGTGTAACCACTAAGGTGTCATCATGTGATTGTATGGTTCCTCTCTTGTCTTCATCTGAAAAGCCCAACACCAGTGAGGTGTCCAGTCTGGCTCTCTTCGGCATTGAATTAGAGCCCTCATCCAAACAATGAGACACAGACATTACCCTGGAAGGGCAAGACTCGGTTCTTCCCGGGGTGGCAAATATAACGTTTATCATGCCTAAGGGGGGTCTTGAAGAAGCATCTCTCCGAAATGTCGAACCTGTTTGACTTCCTCGGCCACTAGAATGATGTAGAAGCTGGGACAATTTCCCTTCTCGGACCAACTGATCCAAATGGTCCTATAAATTTCTACAATCTTCAGTAGTATGTCCATGATCTTGGTAATATTGGCAGTAAAGGTTTTGATTACATTTCGCAGGATCCCCTACCATCCTATTGGGCCATCTGAAGAATGGCTCGTTTTTTATCTTCTCCAGAACCCGTTGTACTGGTTCTCGGAACACGGCGTTAACCACCTGGGAATTAGCAGATCCTGGTTGCCCCCCAAAGTCCTTCCGAGGTCGGTTATTATTGTACCGGTCCGACCTGAAATCCCTCCTCTCTTAAGGGATTACCTTGGACTTTCCTCTACCCTGTATCTGATCCTTCTCTACCCTTCTATACTTGTCAATCCGATCCATAAGCTGACACACGTTGGTAATAGGTTTACCAGTCAGAGATTTCCTCAGATCATGCTCGGTTGGAAGGCCAGCCTTAAAAGTATTGATAGCCACGTCATCATAGGCTCCATATACTTCGTTGAACATTTCCCAGTATCTATCAGAATAGGCCTTCAGGGTTTCCCCCTTCCGCATAGACATGGATAATAACGATCTTAAAGGCTGAGAAACCCTCCTACAAGTGATAAAGCGGGCACTAAAAGCTTGGGTGAGCTTCTCAAAGGAGCCAATGGAGTTCGCTCTCAGACCGTTGAACTATCTCATTGCCATTGGACCCAGGCTAGATGGGAAGACCTTACACATCAAGGCCTCATCCTTAGCATGAACAGCCATTCTTTGACTGAAATGGCTAACATGTTCCACTGGATCTATTCGACCATTATAAATGGTGAATGTGGGCTGATGGAATCGCCGAGGAAGATCTACATCCTCAATGCGTCGCGTGAAGGGCGATTTGGAAACTTGACTCAAAGCTTTGTTCAGGGCGTCATTCCCTAAACCCTTGCGAGGCGGACTCTTATACTCTTATCTACGGTGGTACTCCTCATCAGAGGAAAAAGATTCACTGGGCGGAGTTCTTGACCTTTGCCTATAACTGGTGTCATCTGACTCCTTAGAAGATTGCCCGGAGTTGTGAGACCTACGCCTTCGTCGCTCGTGTCGCAATTCCCTTTTCAATTTTTTAATCTCATGTTGCATGTCCCCGTCGTTCTTTACATGGGAAATATGGTTTTTCCCCCAAGAATGACTTCTATCATTGTGGGTTGTTCGCACACTTCCCTCATGATCCCCTCTTTGTTCAAGGACTACCAACGGATTACCATGCTAAGACCCCCTGGACTCTGCCTGGTGTGGATTAACATCCATCTGCTGTGGGTCCACCACTGGCTGTTGTAGTGCTCCCCCTTCCATCACAACCGCTGCACTTGCCTTTCCCTACAAATAGATTAAGTTCTTCCCACAGACGGCGCCAATTGTAGGGACTCAAATTGGATTGGACCCAGAATAGGGATGAGTTTATAACCCAACAAGCCCAAACAATAAATTTGTAGAGTGTAGGTGCAAGAACTAGTTCTACTATGTAGGAAAAAGTGTCACAGTAACTGGGTTAGGAAGATTCATTGTTGACTAGCCAGGAAAATATTACCCTTGGCCTCTCGTTTTAAGAGTTTTTGGGATTTCTCTCTTATCTCTTAGGGTTTAGATATTTTCTTTCCTCCTTTTCCTCTTTTCTCCCCCCCCCCCCCTCCTTTAGTCTGCTTTCCCCCCTTATATACCATCACCCTCCTCTCGTTTTCACCATACACGTGTAATTTAACTTCAAGTAAATCCTTCCTGTCCCATCCAGCACCTCCCAGAACCTTCAACCAGCAACCATAAAGCTGCTTGGTTATTGTTCAGGTATCACCTCCACATTAATGCGGCTAAAGAGTTAGTTGGGAAGCATTTAATGTGGACGTAGCAGCTTTAGAGAATATTTGTTATCTCTCCTGGCTCCTCCTTTGTTCTATATTCACTTTACAGTTCTAATACAACTTTGCGGAGTACCCTGAATAGTAAGATAGTTACATCTACCTCGGACCATGGTATCCGAGGTGGATCTTATCCTCGGACGCGTTTTGGGCCATTATATATGATTTCCGTCCCTTTTTCTTATACCATTCCCACAATATCTTTCTTTAACCATCCTCGGATAGGTGAACGTCCTCGGACTGGGCCGTTGGGCCACAAGCCCATTTCCTACGATTTCCATATCACCTTTTTGGATAACCGGCCCCACAATAGCAAATTTGTTTGGTAAAATCACAATATAACATGATTTTGATGATGCTGAAACAAGATTATATACTTTTGACAAGGTGAAGAAGAAGAAGAAGCCAAAGATCTTCCTACCTATAAGGTGGTGCTTCTCTATAGGACCATTGAGTTCCACACAATGGAGTTTCAGAAAAAAAATAGAGTGCAAGATAAAGAGGGAAAATCCTATGCGAGAGAAAAGAGGAGATAGGAAAAAAAATACTGAAATTTGTTGTTACTAATATTCAAACTTTGGCACTAACCCATTAAATGTGACAGATTTATTGAATCGTGTGCATATTTTTATTGGATTTTGAAAACGAGAAACGGAAACAACATTTTGCCTATTGTCAATTTCCTTTACAAATTGAGTTTTGAGAATAGTTTTTGTTTTTTGTTCATTTTAGATTGCCAAACAAGTTTTTTAGTTTCAAAAATAGAAAATTATTTTTGAAAACAAAAAATAAGGGGGAAAAAAAAATAGTTACCAAACAAGTTCTAAAAATGCCAGCAAGTTTCTTTTATTGAACTGCTCATTTGGTGAGGAGTCCATATATTATGAATTGAAGAGGAGTCGAATAGTCATTCACTCATCAATAACCTTATGAATAAATCCTATTTATTTTGGTACCGACAAGGAAAAAATTTTCATTTTCTCTCCTACCTAGTTTACTATGACAATGGAAAATCAAATAATCAATACAGTTTATTTCATTTTCTACTTCATTCTTCCAAGCGTGAAAACCCTAGCTTTTTTTTTTTTTTTCTTTTTTTTTTTTTCAAATGACTACATATGAGGATCTAAAGTTAAAAGTTTTGGAATTTGGAATCGGCATGTTGTCACCTAAATTATTATTTTTGTTTTAATATTTTTCTTTGCATCATTGATTTGGTTTAGTTAGCAAAAAACAACATCTAATGAACTAATAAATATATGTATACTTGTTTAATAAACTACAAGTAAGTCAATTCTAATATTTTTTAAAGGCTAACATCTTATATTCTTTATTAGTGCATCTTTTGATTCACACTAGTTTGGTTTACCACCTGCTGAGATGAGATCTGGACTTCCTGCCTTGAAATTAACTATATCTATTTGAAAATTAAAATATATAATGAAGAGGATATGGTGGAAACCTAAGTGAACCACTTGAGCATCCACATCCAGAAATCTTATCACATCCTATTTTACCATCCCAAAAAGCAACTTTATCAATTATAACATACTATTTTTCAATACACCCAGCATCCCAAAACTCTATTTTTTTTTCCAGTTTATTTAAATATTCATTTTTATTATTTTTGTACTATTTCTCTCTCTCTCTCTCTTTTCCTTTTTGTCTCTCTCCCTCAACCTCAGGCACAAAACAGATAAGGAAAAAAAAAAAAAAACACAACCAGCAAACCCACCCCTCACGCCGATCCCAAACCCACCCCACTAATCCAAACCCAGCCTGCCGATCAAACAATGCCCTCACCCTAACTCCGATCCAAACCCAGCCCTCACTTCAATCCAAAAAAATCACGAGCAAAACCAGCCCTCACGCCGATCCAAACCCACCCCACGGGTCCAAACCCAGCCCGCCGATCAAACAACCCACCTTAACTCCGATCCAAACTCAGCCTTCATGCTGATCCACGCCGATCCAAACCCACCATCAACCGCTCCCAACCAACCACCATGCCCAGATCAACCCATAACCCTCACGCCTAGATCAACACAAAAACCCACAAATCCATAGCAACCTCATCGAATTCCATAACAAACCCATCGGAATCTATAGCAAACGAAGCAGAGAGTAGAACGAAGCAACAACAATTCTTAGATCAAAACCCAAACACAAACACAAGCTAAATCCCCCTTTTTATTGCAAAAACACAAACACAAACACAAAACCCACCTAGTAAATTGCTTTGATTTTGATTTTGATTTGATTTGAGAGACCGACGGAGCTTCGTGAAGAGATTTTGCAAACAAAATCTTAATCTAAACCCACAGACCCTTCAGATGCAATAAAAAGGATCAAAGAGAGTATTGGGTCTGAAGAGAGCACAGAGCAGAGGAGAAAGAGAGAACGAAGAGAGAGAAAAGATGAGAAATAATGAGAGATGAGAGAGAAATTCTCGGGTTAAAAAGCATTAAAAAATTATTTTTTTTTTATACCGTTCAGCTACAGTACCATCTTACATTTGAGATGGTACTGTAGCTAAATCTCAAAATTTTTTTTGCATATGGGATATGGCCTTCCCATTGCTGATCAGTTTTGGGGCTTAAATGCCAAATGTTCCTAACATTTGGCATATACAAGCCCCCTGCTGATGCTCTAAGAGTTTAGCGAATCATGCCTAAGAGAGATAAAAAAGGCAATGAGAATGGAAGTTTCGAAGAAAAACACATGTCCACTACGGCAGTACGTACAAATAAAGAATAAGTGAACCACTTATCAGTTTAACGAATTTTGTTTTGGTAAACAGTTTAGCGAATCATAATATCATAAATACCTTGATAAAGTTTATCGATGTTATATTTCATTAAAATAAACAATGAGTAAGTATTCTTTTTTTCTTTTCTTTGAAATATAGCGAAACCCCCACGAATCTGATCCTAGCAATATTTTATTGTGCCCCCGGTTCCACGCTTCATGCATTAAACATGCACGGCAATATATATGTAGCTGACAAGTGAGTTGTCAATCATGGCAGCTTAAATGTGAGACATGTGGAGCATCAAAATCCAATAAATGTAAGACATGTCAAAAAAAATAATTAATCCACTAACAATTGTAAAATATGTGTTAGTAGATAGTTATTTTTGTACGCATATATTTTGTTTATTAAATTTTGATACGAATTATGTGGTTTCATTTGATAAAAAATACATTTTCGGATCCTAAACCCGACTCTGTTTCTTCGGTATCCTTGTTATGCAAAAAGGAGGTTGGATTTGGGTAATCCACTTAGAAAAAGTTAGCAACAAGAGCAATTTTTAGGAATATTTTATTGGGATTTTGACTTTAGGATAAGGTAGACTAGTCTATGGCAATCCTTAGCTATATGAATAAACAATCTACTTTTGGACACACCTAAATCATCACCTAGTGGTGATGCCATAAAATTTTTCTAAGGGACCATAAATTTTTTTTGAGAGATCTAGCTATGTCATTTTGATATACTTAACATATATGATAAAATATAAGACAAATATAATAATAACAAAAATCATGTTATTTATTTATTTATTATTATTATTTTTTTAATGACAACAACAAAAGTAGAACATATTCTAAATTTTTAACAATAGAAATCAGATGATTTTCTTATAATAAAAAAAAAATAGAGTTTGTTTTTGGAAGAAAAAAAGAAAATTTTACAAAGGAGATTTAGGGCTTGTTTGGTAAGGGTATTTGAATATTTATTTATTTATTTTACAATCCATAAAATAGTGGGTCCCGCAGTTGAATCTATTGTTTGACTAATGTTCTCTAAATACAGTTGTCAAAAAATTGTATCTTATTTACCTAGTTCAGGATAAGATTTTGAAAATGGTTGAGAGGATGTTTTCAAGATATATAAAATGTTTTTAATGGCATAGCTGTAAATAAATTGAAAACAATGTACTCCACGTATTTGTTCAAATTCTTTTATTTTTTAAATTAAAGAGCTTATATTTATAACAAAAATATGACACTTAAATACGTAAGCACATTTTCTTTCTATCTTGTTAATATATTTGTAGGGTCAGTTTTTGTAGCCCAAGCCCAAAAGGTTTGGATTATGAGCCCAATGAATCCAAAACAATGAATTTGTAGAGAGTGGGTGAAAGAGCTGGGCTGGTTGTGGATTAAACAATAGTCAACTATGATGTTAAGAGATGTATTAACGTGAAAACATGCTTGAAAAACTCATCCAACAGATGTTCGAAAAAGTGTATTATTGAATGAAGGGTGGTTACAACTCTTAGTGCTACAGTAAAGTTACTCTCTTCTGTTTCTTCCTTTTTTCTTCGATCTCTATTATTAGAGGCCACTTCTCTTTATATAGCACCCTCTCCCATTATCTTCATCGTCCACTTGTTCTTCATCTAAGCATCTACTTGAGTACATGTCACGTCAAGTCTCCTCTTTAGCCCTCTGTGAGTGGTAGCAGCTGAGATTGTATTGTTCAGGAGTCTTCTCCACATTAATGCGGCTAGAAAAGTAGCTGCAGTACATTTAATGTGGTGGTTGCATCTTGTCTTCTAGATATTTCTCTGTTCCTATCTTCTCTATACGTGCCTGAAACTTATCCTTATCATTAGAATCTTTAGAAGGATTGCTTGAACCTTTCAAATGTCTATTTGACCAAGACTCTTTGCATCTGAGGAGGATGACCTCTTCGGACCACTGGTAATCTCTTCAGACTATACTCCTCGTTCATTTCCAGGTATACTTCTTCTACATGGACTCCTTCTCAAACATTTTCCCCTCTTCGGACACACAGTAATCTCCAAATAGGGCCTTAGGCCCACGACATAAGGTTGGGCTTTCACCCCCCACAATAGCCCCTCAAAATTTTAGTTTTTCCCTCGCATCCGAGGAGAAAAAGTAGGATTTTGACTTGTCACGAAATAAAAGCTTGAAAAAACACACAAATATCTGAACTTACACGTGTGCGGGCATAGATGCAGGCGCCTCATCATTGCTACTGTCATTTCAGTATTCCCAAAGCACTATTAATTACTCCAGGCGGCGTTTTGTCTTGGGTATCCAACGGTGTATTATTGATCCAACGGACGTGATTCTTCCTCAGAATTTGGGCGAGATGACTCCTGTCCCTTTGCTTGTCCCCATATAAAGCCTCAGAAGTGGTTATTTCTTCTTTACTTCATCAATTCTCAGATTACCTAGCGAACTCAAACATTCGAATCCACCAAGCTCTCCCAATCATCTACCCTAGTTCTTCCTAAAGTCTGTAAAGATCTTTCTGCGAGTTCGAAGATCATTCTCTGGTTTAGTTTGCATAAGTTTCGACATCTTTAAACCCTCCATCCTCTTCTCGGCCAGTATTCTCGGCCTTTAAACTTGCATCTGCCAGTTACTACTCTGCACCTTCCTCTAGTTAACCAAAAATGGGTAGATTTCAGTATCTTGTTGGTAGTCCTGCCTTAATAGAGGAATTTAAGGAGACCTACGGCATACCCCAGGGGGTAAATTTGAGGTATTGTCCTCTGGAACGGATATTAACTGACCGAGGAAAGGGGGAAGTCATAATCCCTATGATAGCATTCATAGAAGGAGGAATGACCATTTCTATGGGTTCTATCACCAAAAACTATCTTCGCAACCATAGGCTTTCTCCTGAGCAGTGCGCACCCAATGTCTTTAGGATCTTAGGAGCAATTGACGCCCTGAACCTTCACCTAGGACTAGGACTTACCTGGTTTGACGTGGTACATATGTACGAGTGCCATAGCCAGAAGGGAGCGGGATACTATCTTAAATCCCGGTCCGATATCATTAGGCTCGTCTCCTACCTTTCCAAATCCAATAAAGGGATGAAAGACGACTATCTGATCGTCTCGGGCGCGTGGCATGACGGTCTTCATTGCCCAACCCAATCAGGAGAGCCAGGTGGGACCTCCTAGACCTAGGTTCCCTAACAATAGATTTAGGATCTTCGTTTTTTTTTTTTAACAGTCTGTCTTCTCTTTGTATCATCATTTTCAAATTTCTGACCAAGTTCCTTTTATTGTGGTGTTAACAGATAAAAATCACGTTTCTCCTCGGCTCAGCCTCACAAACGTTGCCGCGCTTAATTACTTACTGCGATCAAAAATTTTCGTGAGTGAAGACAAGCAACTCTGGTCGGTCCCTCTTATCCTTGGTTACACAGCAAAACCGATCAATTTTCAGCCAGTTGGCAACGCGATAACACAGGGAGATTATTGCCTTAACCAAATAGACGTTGCTCGGAAAGGCTTTCTAGCACCGTACGATCTTGTACTTGTGCCACACCCAAATCCACAGGGTGTGCCCTTGCTTATCCAGCCAATTCAGCAGGCTCCCCTCAGACCAGAAGCAGGAGGTGAAATAGTTGTTTCTTCAACCTCTTCACTTGAAGAGCAAATAGACAAGTTTAAATTCGAAGGAGAGGTTTTGGGAGAGATTCAAGTGATCCCCATCTCGGAAGCCGAGGAGGAAATTGACAGGCAATTTGGTGTCCACCCTCCTGTTCTGATAACTGCTCTTCCTAAAGACTCTTCTGAAGAAGAAGAAGATATGGCAAGTCTGAGGGATTTAATGAAGAATAGGGGTAAGAAAGCTGAGCCCAAGGGGATTGGTATGTCCCAACCAGCCGTGAGTCTTCCTCCACCACCTCAGCTTCCTCTGGATCTCGGCGCCAAGCAGTTGCCCGATCTGAAGAAGAAGAGACCCCTTGCTGACAATGAAGGGAGGTAGCGCCTCCAAAAGGAACCAAACAACAGAAGGTGGTTAAAGATCACCGGAACAAGAGAGCTTCATCTATAGAGAGCCGAGATGAAGCTTTCGTGGCTGATATGCGCCGAGGACCTCGTACTTGGTCCCTAAGGCTAGAATTGGATGGTGCTCCAATTCCCTGGGAGACCTCCCTCAGAAATTACAATGGGGGGAAGGCAGGTTTCGTTGCCGAGGCCTTGGAGCAGCCACTCCTCCTCCCAAAGGACATGGAGTCTTATCGGCGCTTCAACCAATACGAGCTCTTCCTATCCCTTAAGAGGGATTTGGCCATGGTAAGTGTACCAGTCCGATTAATTAAGGTGCTGATCTCTTTTACTTGTCCCTTTTTCTTTGCTCTATATTGAAATTTTTTGTTATGTAGATTACTCAGCAGGTTTATGTGGCCAAGGATTGGAACAAGAAGTCCTACATCGAAGCCCAAGCGGAGGCCCACTCTCAGTCTGAGGCGGAAAAATCTTTGGGCGGCCTAAAGAAGGAATATGCTCATCTGTCCGAGCAGTTCAAAGACATGACCAACCAGAGTAACAGCCTTGATGCTGGCCTTAAAACTGCTGAGAAACAGGCCGAAGAGCAATGTAAGCAACTGAACATGGCAGAGATTAACCTGGCGACGGAGAGAGAGATGGTGAAAGGTCTCAAAGCTGAGCTTAAAAAAGCCAAGGAAGCTGCTCAACTGGCCAAGAAGAACGCCCAGTTGGCCAAGGAGGCAGTGGAGACCGAAAGATAGGCAGCATATATGCTGGAGGTGGAAGAGACCCAAGCCAACCTCACTGAGCAATTTGTCGCAGTCAGCCGAGAATACTGCGATGTGACTTGGGGAAAGGCTTTGGATGCTGCTGGATTCCCTTCGGAATCTAACCTGAGACAACCTGGGAGTGTATACTACGACCCTAATATTCGAGAACTCCCAGGGTCTGATCCATCTCCTCCCACACAACTCCCTCTTGCCAAATTTGAGGCCTCCAAGGAGTCTGGTCAGCTTGGTGATCAGAGCAAGCCAGCCGAGGAACCTAAGGATAAGGGCGAGGACTCTAAGGATAAGGGCGAGGACTTAGGAAAAAAGAAAACCCTTTTAGAGTCTAAGGACCAAGTCCCAGAAGCTACTGCAGCTCAGTCCAGTTAGGCTGCTGGCCCTTTGGTCCCTCAAATGAAGACTTAGACATTTAGGAGTTTTTATTTTGTACTTGTATTAGCTTTTCTTTTATGTAAGGGATTGTAAACTATTTTCTTTTGATCAATGAAATTGTTTCCCCTTTTATTTCTAGTGTTTTCGTTGCATATCTTATGACTTATTATTGCTGCAAATAATTGTACTTTGTAATTATGGTAATGTAGGTAAACATATTAACCACCATTTCATGCTGATGATGTAGATAACTAAAATTGGGACTAAAAAGAACAGTTTGTATAAGAATTACTAATAAGAAATGAATGCAACGAGTGATATGGAAGTTTCACAGGTCTTTTCGGACATGCACAGAGCATGTTATTACTCCTTGGTGTTGAACAAAACATTACTAAGGAGGCCTATCATAAATTAGGGTTAATTTAAATACATTCGAGAATTTTAGACATGATTCATTTCAAAGTTAAACTTCAATAATAATAACTAGATGGAGGTGTAGACTAACCCATATCATCTGGTCCTAAGACTTCAGGCATGAATGGATTTAAGTTTAAACAATTAAGAGAACATTGAACGAGTGTTAACTAACCTAAATCATCTGGTCCGAGGACTACAGGCATGATGGGATTTAAGTTTAAACACTTAAGAGAATATTGAACGAGTGTTAACTAACCCAGAACCCAAATCATCTGGTCCGAAGACTACAGGCATGATTGGATTTAAGTTTAAACACTTTAGAGAACATTAAACGAGTGTTAACTAACCCAAATCCTCTGGTCCGAGGACTACAGGCATGATTGGATTTAAGTTTAAACACTTAAGAGAACATTGAACGAGTGTTAACTAACCCAAATCCCTTGGTCCGAGGACTACAGGCATGATTGAATTTAAGTTTAAACACTTAAGAGAACATTGAACGAGTGTTAACTAACCCAAATCATCTGGTCTGAGGACTACATGCATGATTGGATTTAAGTTTAAACACTTAAGAGAACATTAAACGAGTTGGCATATTAATTGAAGAAAAGATTTGATTAATAATAGTACCTTTTGAGATTATTTATATTCCAAGGGCATGGTATTACATGACTATCTAGGTCTTCTAAGAAATACGCCCCAATATCGGCCCCAAAAGTAATACGATATGGTCCTTCCCAATTGGGTCCTAACTTCCCCTAAGCTGGATTTTTTGCAGTGCTGAAAATTTTCCTCAGCACTAAATCACCGGGTTCTAGAGGCCTTAGCTTTACATTGGCGTTATAGCCCTGCCTAAACTTTTGTTGATAATGTGCCAGCTGGACCATTGCACTTTCCCTCCTTTCCTCAATCAGGTCCAAACTCTTCTCTAGCCGCTCATTGTTGCCTGTCAGACTGAACGTACTAGTTCTCAATGTTGGGAACCCAGTCTCCAAAGGTATGACAGCTTCAGCCCCATAGGTCATTGAGAAGGGGGTCTCTCCAGTAGATCTGCGAGGCGTAGTTCTGTAAGCCCAAAGTACATGTGGCAATTCTTCCACCCATTTGCCTTTCGCATCGTCTAGTCTCTTCTTTAAGCCATTTACTATGACCTTGTTGACAGCTTCTGCTTGCCCATTACGCTGAGGATAAGCAGGGATGGAATATCTGTTCATGATCCCTAGTTCGCTACAATAATTTCTGAATGCTTTGCTGTCGAACTGTAGGCCATTATCTGAGATGAGAGTATGAGGAACCCCAAATCGAGTGACAATTTTCTTCCATACAAACTTCTACACATCTACATCCCTAATGTTAGCCAGCGGCTCAGCTTCGACCCATTTGGTGAAATAGTCTGTGCCGACCAGAAGGTATTTCCTGTTTCCTGCAGCTTTAGGGAATGGTCCCACGATATCTAAGCCCCATTGGGCGAAAGGCCATGGGCTGGATAGTGGATTAAGAGTCCCCCCTGGTTGATGAATATTTGGGGCAAATCGCTGACATTGATCGTACTTTTTAACATACTTATGGCTTCTTTTTGCATGTTCGGCCACCAATAACCTGATGGCTCGGTGAGCCAAAGACCTACCTCCAGCGTGGCTTCCATAGATTCCTTCATGTAGTTCTTCTAGTAGTAACTCAGCCGCCTCAGGATGCATACACAATAAGTACGGTCCTGAATAGGAGCGTTTATATAGTTTCTGCTCCTCGGATAGCCAGAATCTGGTCGCCTTCCCCTCTCTCTTCAGGCAGAATATCCTCTTTCAAGAATTTAATTATAGGATCCATCCAGCTGAGTCTAGCCCTGACTTGATGAACTTGTACTACCTCTCATCTTGCCCCTGTATGCTCATGCAGGTCCTCGATGAGGATAACTCTCAGCAGATCTTGTGCGAAGAGGTAGCGAGCGTGGCCAAAGAATCGGCATGTGCATTACCATTCCTGGGAATGTGCAGCAAATTGAAATATTTGAACTCCGATTGCAAGCATTTAACTTGGCTCAAGTATCCCTGCATTCTTTCATCCTTCGCCTCAAACTCACCTTGTACTTGATCGACGACTAACCTCGAGTCCGAGAACACCACCACTGACTTTCCTCCCATTCTTCGAACCATAGCCATTCCCATCAGTAGAGCTTCATATTCCGTCTCATTATTTGTTGCCGAGAAGTCCAACCTTAATGACTTTTCAATGGTGATTCTTTCAGGGGGATATCAACACTAGCCCCACTCCAGAACCTTTCTGGTTCGCTGCGCCTTCTACGTACACTGCCCAATGTGGGGGGTTTTGCTAACAAATCATGCCAACTAATTTTTTATCCATGTCCAATGTTGGCGTTACTTCTTCTAACTAGGGCTTCGTGAACTCGGCCACCAAATCCGCCAGGACCTGGCCCTTGACAAATGTGCGAGACATGTATTTGATATCAAAAGCCCTTAAGATCATACCCCATTTAGCGATCCTTCCAGTGTAGTCGGCACTTCAGAGTATAGGTTTGAGTGGGAGTTGAGTGAGAACAATGGCTGTATGGGTTTGGAAATAATGAGGTAGCTTCCGTGTACCAAGCATCACTGCTAGGATAGCTTTCTCCAGTGGCAAATAGCGGATCTCGGTTTCATGTAGCAACTTACTCACACAATAAACTGGCCTTTGCACACCACAATCTGCTCGTATTAACACCAAGCTCACCGTATAAGGAGCTACGACAATGTAGGCAAACAGGACTTTATCTGGCTCAGGACTGGACATGATTGGTGGCCAAGCCAGATAGTCCTTAAGTTGTTGAAAGGCTACATTACATTCTTCGGACCAATCAAATCCCTTCCATTTGTTAATCAACGAAAAGAAAGGTCTACACCTATCTGCTGATCGGGAGATGAATCGGTTCAGGGCAACAGTCATTCCAGTCAGTTTCTGAACTTCCTTAGGATTCCGAGGAGCTTGTAAATTGTTGATGGCTTTTATCTGGTCGGGGTTAACTTCAATTCCCCTGTGAGTCACCATGTACCCTAAAAACTTGCCTGACCCCACACCGAATGAGCATTTGGAAGCGTTTAGGCGCAGCTTGTACTTTCTTAGAACTTCAAAGGTACTTTCAAGGTCCTTCACATGTTCAGCAACAATCTTGCTTTTCACCACCATGTCATCTATGTAAACCTCGATGTTTTTACCTAGCTATGGCTCAAACATCCTTGTCATCATTCTTTGATAGGTAGATCCTGTGTTTATCAAGCCAAATGGCATTACCATATAGTGGTAGTTACTAATAGGGGTGACAAAAGCAGTCTTCTCCTGATCATCCAAGGCTATTGGTATCTGGTGGTAACCTTGGAAAGCATCTAGGAAGCTCATTCGAGGGTAGCCAACAGTGGCATCCACTAGCTGATCAATTTTTGGCATAGGGAATGGATCTTTAAGGTAAACCCTATTTAAATCAGTGAAGTCTACGCATACTCGCCATTTTCCACACTTTTTCTTCACCACCACAGTATTTGCTAGCCACTCAGGATAAAAAACCTCCTTAATAGCTCCAGCTTGTTTGAGCTTTGCTACTTCTTCTCTTACTGCATCAGCATGTTCTTTGGATGGGTGCCGAGGAGGTTGCTTCTTAGGGGTAATCAGTGGGTTGACCTTCAGATGGTGACATATGAACTCTGAATCTACCCTTGGGGCTTCATAAGCGTTCCAGGCAAATACGTCAAGATTTCTCCTAAGGAATTCTACTAACTCTTCCTTCTCCTGCAGAGGTAGTTGAGATCCAACTTAGAAGAATTTTTCTGGATCGTCTTCGATGATAACTTTTGTCAAATCTTCACACCTAGCGCTCTCATCTAGATCTTCGACGGACGATATCCGAGACTTTAACTGCTATAAACCCCTTTCGGCCTTGGATGAGGACTTGGTTTTGGGCTCATGTTGGATGGCAGCCACTAAACATTGTCTGGCTGCGGACTGATCTCCTCGGATCTCACAAACTTGTCCCTCAGATGGATACTTAACTTTCTGATGCAAAGTAGAGAAAATAGCCCCTAGTGTATGAAGCCAAGGCCTGGCTACAATTGCCGTATAGGGCGAATACACGTCTACAACTATGAAATCCACCTCTACCAACTCTGAGCTGGTTTACACAGGTAATCGTATATGGCCCTTCGGGATGACAACCCTTCCTTCAAAACTCACAAGGGGGGAATTGTATGGTGTTAAGTCTTGAGGTTTTAGGACTAGACCTTTGTAGAGATCAGGATACATTATTTCTATCGCGCTACCCTGGTCCACCATTATCCTCTTCACATCATACCCTCAAATTGTGAGGTTGATTACCAAAGCATCATCATGGGGTTGGATGGTCCCATTCTTATCCTCATCCGAGAACCCTATAACCAGTTGAGCACCCGACTTAGCTCTCTTCGCACCTTGGCCGAAATCCCCTGCGGGTGACCGGACAACCGACATAACTTTCGATGGCCAGGATCTCGTTCTTCTCGGTGCGGCGAAGACGACGTTAATAGTTCCCAATGGAGGCTTTGAAAAGTCATCTCTTCAGGGCTCTGAGTTCACCTGAACTCCTCGGCCATTAGAGTGGTGCAAGAGGTGTCTCAATTTACCCTCACGGACCAGTTAGTCCAAGTGATCCCACAGACTCTTGCAATCCTCTGTGGTATGCCCATGGTCTTGATGGTACTGGAAATAGAGACTATGGTTACGCCTTTCAGGGTTGCCCACCATCTTATTCGGCCACTTGAAGAATGGTTCATTCTTGATCTTTTCCAAAACTTGGTGTACTGGCTCTTTGAATACAGTGTTGACTACTTGAGGGTTTGTTGATCCTGATTGCCCAGCGAAATCTCTCCGTGGTTTACTATTATTGTAACGGTCCGACTTGAAATCCCTCCTCTCTTGGGGGATAACCTTGTCTTTTCCCTTCCCTTACTGTTGATCTTCTTCGACTCTTTTATATTTTTCAATGCAGTCCATGAGTTGGTGCATGTTAGTAACTGGTTTACCAGATAAGGATGTCCTTAATCTGTGGTCAGTGGGGTGGCCGAGCTTAAACATGCTGAGAGCCATTCCAACCAAGTTGTCCTCCATATCATTAAACATCTCCCAGTACCTATCTGAATACGTCTTCAAGGTCTCGCCTTCCTGCATGCTCAAGGATAGCAATGAAGATAAAGGCCTGGTCACTCTTCGGCACGTGACAAAACAGGAACCAAATGCTTGAGTAACCTCTCTGAAGGAATCGATGGAGTCTGCTTCTAGGCTGTCAAACCATCTCATTACAATCGGTACAAGACTAGAAGGGAAGACCTTGCACATTAGAGCTTCATCTTTGGAGTAGACGGCCATCCTTTGATTAAAGTGGCTCACATGTTCCACAGGGTCCGTTTTACCATTATAGATGGTGAACGATGGCTGGTTGAAATGCCAAGGAAGTCTTGCTTCTTCAATCTTGCGTGTAAAAGGTGACCTAGAGATTTGATTCAAAGCCTTACTCATGGTATCGTTCCCTACGCCTCCACGTGATGGGCTTTGAGGTTGCCTCTTATGATGAAGCTCTTCTTCGTAGGAAAAGGATTCACTAACTGGTGTTCGAGAATTTTGTTTGTAAGTGACGTCCTATTTGTCATCAGAATCTTCATCAGAGTACGAAGAAATCCGTTTCCTCTTTGCATGGCGCAGCTCCCTTTTCAGATTCTCAACTTCTAGTTGCAAATTCCCGTTCTTTTCTGCATGGGACACGTGACTTCCACCATATGACTGGCTTTGACCAGTATGTGCAGTGTGCGCACTACCTTCACAATCTTGTCTTTTCTCTAAGTTAAGAAAATGGTCAACGTATTAGGATGCCCTAGATTCTTGGTTCAGCCATCATCAACTGTTGTTTTTACTCCTGCTCAAGCTCTTCCCACAGACGGCGCCAATTGTAGGGTCAGTTTTTGTAGCCAAAGCCCAAAAGGTTTGGATTATGAGCCCAATGAACCCAAAACAATGAATTTGTAGAGAGTGGGTGAAAGAGATAAGCTGGTTGTGTATTAAACAATAGTCAACTATGATGTTAAGAGATGTATTAACGTGGAAACATGCTTGAAAAACTCATCCAATAGATGTCCGAAGAGGTGTATTATTGAATAAAGGGTGGTTACAACTCTTAGTACTATAGTAAAGTTACTCTCTTCTGCTTCTTCCTTTTTTCTTCGATCTCTATTATCAGAGACCTCTTCTCTTTATATAGCACCCTCTCCCATCATCTTCATCGTCTACTTATTCTTTATCTAAGCATCCACTTAAGTACATGTCACGTCAAGTCTCCCCTTTAGCCCTCTGTGAGTGGTAGCAGTTGAGATTGTACTGTTCAGGGGTCTTCTCTACATTAATGCGGCCAGAAAAGTAGCTGCAGTGCATTTAATGTGGTGGTTGCATCTTGTCTTCTAGATATTTCTCCGTTCCTATCTTCTCCATACGTGCCTAAAGCTTATCCTTATCATTAGAATCCTTAGAAGGATTGCTTGAACCTTTCAGGTGTCTGTTTGACCAAGACTCTTTGCATCTGAGGAGGATGACCTCTTTGGACCACTGGTAATCTCTTCGGACTATACTCTTTGTTCATTTCCAGGTATACTTCTTCCACATAGACTCCTTCTCAAATATTTTCCCCTCTTTGGACACACAGTAATCTCCAAATAGGGCCCTAGGCCCATGACATAAGGTTGGACTTTCACCCCCCCACAATATCTATACTACTATTTAAAGGGGCTTCCCTTGTTTGGATTTCTCATTTCTTAGTTCAAATATGCCCCTACACCCCTATGTTTAAGTAAAGACAAAACTAAAGGACAATCCGGTAAAAATGTAACTTTAACTCTTACTAATACATTGCCTAAAATACCATCATCATACCCACTTACAAGTTTTCAATTAACAGGATTAATATGTAAATTAAAATTCTCACACTTTAAGACCCACAAACTCATGTACACTACTAGTTTCTATCTCACTTTCTATCTCTCATTCTTCTTTAGATTGAAGATATTTAATTTAGCTCTACATCCTCCTTTATTTTTCTTCAGATTGAAGACATATACTGTCAGAGGCTCTAATAGCTTTTCAGGTTCTATCTTTTCACAGTGGCTTATTACCGTTGTTGACTTTGAGATTTTAAATAGGAAGGTTTGTGCTTGAACTAGCTGCTTGAAAAAGGATATTGGTAAAGGCTATTTCTTTTTATTTTGGCCTAGAATTAAATACAAACTCCTTTTTTGGTTTTTTTTTTTTTTTTTTGGAATTTACGGTATTTTTATTAAGGGAATTAAGCTACTTGGATAAGAATTAAGATTGATTGGTTTTGCATTTATGTGTGTAGGTATTGGATAAGATTCAATTTGAGAGCCTCACAGACAAATCAACAAGACTCTCTCTATTTATGCGTGCAGGTACTTATATATTATTCTTCCCTATTTTGGTCCAAGAACTTAATATTTAATGTGATTTTAGATTGCTAACACTTTTTCTGGTTTTTGGGTTATATATTTAATTTGGGTACAATTGCGAGGTCTGGGACCAAGAAATTTTTGGAGGCATTGCAGGCTGGAGCGAATATGAGTATGATTGGTCAATTTGGTGTTGAGTTTTAAGGGAATTAAGCTGCTTGAAGTGGTAATTTATGCTACTTTTTTTTTTTAATGTAATTTACGCTACTTTTTTTTTTTAAAGGGTATTATGTAAACAAGTTTTTTCTTGTAATTTACGCTAGTTTTTTTAGAGGGTATTATTATATATTTGATGTATCATGTTCATGGTTACCCAATGTAAACCTCATATGAAGTGGTTGTTATCTAAGAAATTGTTGAAAAAAAATTTCTTTTGTAACATAAATTACATTTATCTTTTGTATAATTCTATGTGAAATTCAATTTACATTTATTTTTATAATTATTAATTTACTACTTCATAAAAAATGTTACGCATCTTTTCTCAGTTTTAAGGTTAGCTGATATCTTTGAAATTTAAACTCTTTTTAACTTTTGTTATGGATATGTAGTAAGTGGCAAACTATTACGATTAAAACACTACATTTTAAGATTAAAATTGATCCTTTTATTGTAAAATAAATATATTTGAAATTTAAACTCTTTTTCACTTTTGTTATGGATATGTAGTAAGTGGCTAACTTTTAGGATTAAAACAATACATATCAAGGAAGTCAATACTGTTTGGTCACAATCTGGATGACCCCTTGTGATTAACCCTAATTAATTAATTTAGCCAAGTAATTAATTAATCAATTAATCATGTAATTTTATGGAAGCACAAACAAATCACCAATCAACTAAATATGCAGCGGAAAATAAATAACACGGTGATTTGTTTACGAATGGGGAAAACCCTAATGGCAAAAACCCCACCGGGTGATTTTCAGGTCACCACTCCCGAAACTCCACTATTATCAAATCAAGCGGTTACAAGTAAAGGAATCCCAAGTACCTTACCAACTTACAGTTGAACCCTTACCCCAATACCCAATTGGACTTGATCTGTAGTGACAGTCTCCACCTTTGATGCACGGCTCCCAAGTACGTGACTAACCAATGCGCGGATCCAAGTACGCGACTTCAGAACACCAACTGAGGAAGAATGGTTGGCTGCAAAGTTCTTCAGTTCATCCACTTGATGAATAGCAGGAAGATGCTTGGTTACAAAACCCTATGGTGCAAATACACAACAACTTCTTGATGGAAGATGAACTAGGTCAAGAACTTCGTCTGTTGAGCACAATTTGCTTAAACAGAGATTGCTCAATGATAATGCAACTTGTGTCACCCAAAACGGCTCTTAAAATAATCCTTTTATATGTTTAGGGTTAGAAGAAAAGAAGGCCCAAAAACATATTCACGGATCCCAAGAAAATCAGATTGGAATTCTGATTTTTTAAATCTCAACAGATAGCAGGTGTCGAGGTAGCTATCGAGAGGTGTCGAGCTTTAAAAACTTTGCACTTCAGCTTGCTTTCTCTTAGACAGACTTGATGACTTCAACACTTGACCTTGAAACATTGTTTCTTGAAGTATTAAAAACACCTATAACTACCCAATTACAAGCAGAGTGCGTTTTGTCAAAGGATTAGCCAATTTACATAACTAAGTGACATATGTTCTTAAACAAGTTAAAACATATATGTCCTAACAAATACCATACCGGAGGCTGTACCGGTTTGGCCAGTGGTACGATATATTTCGGGTACCGGTCAATACCGGTGTACCGTTTCGAGTTTACCGTTATTTTATATATTTAATATATATATATATATATATATATATAATCACATACGCATATATAACATACCCATTCTCAAAAAAACATAAAAATACCCATACTCTGGTCTCTGAGTCACAGATCCACAACAAACATGAGCTGAAGGGCCCAAGGCCCCAAAACCCAAAACGAAAAAACAGAGAGAAGGGAAAGGGAAAGCGAAAAGGGAAAGAAAAAAAAGAAAGAAAAAGGAATCCTCCCAGCAATTCCGATTTCCGATTCAGAATAGAGGCAAGCGAGGGGCCAAGAGTGAGAAGCCGAGACCCGAGACAGGGAATGAGAAGCCAAGATAAAGCAGAGTAAGAAGCTGAGATAGAGCAGCTAGAGACTCTGAGACAGAGAAGCCGAGAGATGAGAGACACGGAGCAGTTGAGAGAGAGCGTGAGAGAAAGAAAGAAAGAAAGAGGACAGGTATCTCTTGAAAACTTTCCCTTGAAAATTTGTCAAAATCACAAATAAATGTGGCTTGGATGTGTTTCGGTCCGGTATCTCTTTACCGGCCGGAACGGCCGGATTTCACCAGTACGGCTGGTACTCGTCCGGTAAGGCCTATATTTTTTCCGGTACAAAACAGAGGGGGTACTCGTACTGGTGCACTGGCTGGTACGGTATATATCGGCCGTACCGGCCGGTATGGTACAGTATCGTCTTCACTGATACATATAGTTATCCACAAATGTGTACTGTTTTTAAACTTTGAATTTGGGGGAAAAAAAAGGGTGGCTGGGTAGTGTTTATGTAAATAGAACATGGGATTTTTAAAAAAAAAATTACCTTAAAATAAATATATTTGAAATTTAAACTCTTTTTCAGTTTTGTTATGGATGTGTAGTAAGTAACTAACTTTTAGGATTAAAACAATACATGTAGTTATCCACAAATGTGTACTGTTTTTAAACTTTGAATATGAAAAAAAAAAAGAAAAAAAAAAAGGTTGACGGGTAGTGTTTTTTGGATAGAAAGTGGGATTTAAAAAAAAAAAATTAATCCGAAATTTTTAAACTTGTAGTTTTTCTTTTTTTGATAAACTTTTAAATAAGGATAGGTTTACACCAGTTCCCTATGTTAATATTTTAATTTTCCCTAAAATTTAGCCTTTTATTTTCTTTCAAAATCAAATATATTAGTGCCTAAATTTAAGGATATGGATGGAGAAGTTATAGTAGTGGTTTTATAGTAGGAGTCTTTTTTTTTTTCTTTTTTTCTTTTTTAAATAAAGAAGATATTTAAAAGGGAAAAAAAGAAGAAGAAGAGGAAAGTGTGAGAGTTTTATTTATTTATTTTTTTTTTAACAAAAGAAAACTTGAGTAAGGAAAGTGAAGTTGAAAAAAAAAAATAAATAAAGAAGAAGATAAATCTTGACTAGCCTCTGAGCACGCACATGAGTGCGTGATCAGAGGCTCTTCTATTTTTTAGATAACGGTTAATTTAGAGAATTTATTATAATTTGGGATTATTACATTTTTTAATCACAAAAAAAACCTAAGGATGTGATGAAAAATTAGTAATTAGAAAATGTAGTAATTCAAATTATAATAAATGTTCTAAATTAACCCTTACCCAAAAAATAATAGGTATTGTGGGGCTCGTGGGCCTGGTAACCTCGGCCCACTTGACGTCTGGCCCATGGCCCATTCCGAGGACGAAGGTTCGTCCGAGGAGGATGCGTGGGAGCGTACACTTTAGAAACCCTGCCGAGAATAACCCTGTCCTCGGCGGACCGAGATTAGCTTCAGATGGGGAAGCGGGCCCAGGACAGGCTGTCACCTCCACATTAAATGCGTTCACCTAACCCTCTGGTCGCACTAATGAAGATGTGACTCTTAGACAGGGCGACTTTGATTATTGTGAATCACTTGAGTACTGATAGTGTTGTTGATGGGACGGACATTCAGGGGGGAAACGCATGGATGATCAACAGATGGAAGGGAGAGATGGAAAGATAGGAATATATAAGAAGGACTGATAAAGCGCCAAAGAAAAAAAGAAAAGAGAGGAGGGAGGAAGAAAGGAAAAAAGGAAGAAAGGAGGAGGGGGGGAGCTCCTTGGCACAAGGCCGAGGAGCAATTTTGAGAAGAAACTTAGGAGCACTGGCCTTCAAAGGCGATGAGTTCATGATTGGGCTCCGCTGGCTTGCAATGGCCAATTTCTTCAAACCCACTCTCTAAAAATGTATTGTTTGGGGCCTTACAAATTGAGTCCCTACAATTGGCGCCGTCTGTGGGAAGAAATTTGGGCACTAGCAGGCGTAACGGACGGTTGTGCCTAGGTAGTTAATCGAAGGAAAGTGTGCCAAAAAAAAAAAAAAAGTAGATAATTCAAAGGAGAAGACAAACATCGATATTTTATTAGATGAAAAAGAGTTACAATATACAAACAAAGGCTCAGACAGGCTTGTTCTAAAGCCAACTCTACAAATAAAGGCCCAAACGAGCCTATTTTAAAGCAAACTAAAGGAAAGGGGGCTGAGACAGGCCTGTTTTAAGGCTACCAACAACGCCCAAGCCGGTGCGGTGGCGCTAGCACGAAGAGAGGAGCAGATGCAAGGGCGCCGAGCGGCCTTTCCTTGTGTTGTTCCCTTGATTCTCTTCTAGCCCCACGGTAGTTGGCCGTTGGAGATGGCAACACTCTGGCACCAGACGTGACGTATTCTTGTACGCTTCCACCGGTGTGTGGGCGCCCCGGGGAGGGGCGTTATGTACTTCAAGACCCCTCCTCTTGGTCGCTGTGCATGGCATCGTGAGGGTGATGCACAAATTTGGCCGCGCCGGAGGTCTGACGCGGGCTAGGGCTACAACGGCTCTCAGTCGTGGAAGGAGGAATTTGGGGCTGAGCACCCTCACTCCCGTCCAGGACCGCTCCATTTCTCCAAACTCTTATCACAATTTTGGCAGAGTTTTAAGGGGCTCCGAAGGTTGAGAGGACATGTTTCTTGATGTATTAGAAGCTTCGTGGAGTGTAGAAGGACATTTCACCCAAGTAGCCTTAAATAGGGGGTGAAAAGTAATAGGAATTGATGTACGCAGAATTTGAAAAGAAGGTTATCGGCAACATTAATCCTGACCAAATTTCAAGGCGCCTATTAACCGTGTGATCTGCATCAGCCCAGGGGAATGTTAATGAGAGCGCGCCTCGTGTGTTGAAACGTCAAGCGCGGAATGCAAGCAGTCAGGAAGCGCCTCGTAACCGATGAGGGCAGAAAGTCGAACAGAAGGTGGCATTACCGCCACGTGTAATGTCAGAATCCCAAATCAACCTCGTCCGGAACACTGCTGGTCAATGGTCCAGTCCACATAATGCCCCATTTCCGACGAGGCAGGGCTGAGGTCATCATTGCGTATACCTGAGTGTTAGACAAAACCAAGGTATTGCATGGTCCTCGGACTCAAACCTCTGGGGAAACTAACCACGAAAATATACCAGGGTACTAGACAGAACCAAGGTGTTACATGGTCTTCGGACTCAAACCTATGGGGAAACTAGCTACTTACAGAAAAACAGAAGTGTTAGACAGAACCAAGGTATTGCGTGGTCCTCAGACTCAAACCTCTGGGGAAACAAACCACGTAAATATACCTGAGTACTAGACAGAACCAAGGTGTTGCATGGTCCTCGGACTCAAACCTATGGTGAAACCAGCTACTTA
Source organism: Quercus ilex subsp. ballota (assembly GCA_032727855.1). Taxonomy (NCBI): domain Eukaryota; kingdom Viridiplantae; phylum Streptophyta; class Magnoliopsida; order Fagales; family Fagaceae; genus Quercus; species Quercus ilex. Next base: position 82,394,252 of record CM064911.1, read on the forward strand.
CAGAAGAACAGAAGTGTTAGACAGAACCAAGGTATTGCATGGTCCTCAGACTCAAACCTCTGAGGAAACTAACCACGTAAATATACCTGGGTACTAGACAGAACCAAGGTGTTGCATGGTCTTCGGACTCAAACCCATGGGGAAACTAGCTACTTACAGAAGAACAGAAGCGTTAGACAGAACCAAGGTATTGCATGGTCCTCGGACTTAAACCTCTGGGGAAACTAACCACGTAAATATACCTGGGTACTAGACAGAACCAAGGTGTTGCATGGTCCTCGGACTCAAACCTATGGGGAAACTAGCTAATTACAGAAGAACAGAAGTGTTAGATAGAACCAAGGTATTGCATGGTCCTCGGACTCAAACCTCTGGGGAAACTAACCACGTAAATATACCTAGGTACTAGACAAAACCAAGGTATTGCATGGTCCTCGGCCTCAAACCTATAAGGAAACTAGCTACCTACAGAAGAACAGGAGTGTTAGACAGAACCAAGGTATTGCATGGTCCTCGGACTTAAACCTCTGGGGAAACTAACCACGTAAATATACCTGGGTACTAGACAGAACCAAGCTGTTGCGTGGACTTCGGACTCAAACCTATGGGGAAACTAGCTACTTACAAAAGAACAAAAGTGTTAGACAGAACCAAGGTATTGCATGGTCCTCGGACTCAAACCTCTGGGGAAATTAACCACGTAAATATACCTGGGTACAACACAAAACCAAGGTGTTGCATGGTCTTCAGACTCAAACCTATGGGAAAACTAGATTCTTACAGTAGAACAAAAGTGTTTGACAGAACCAAGGTATTGCATGGCCCTCGGACTCAAACCTTTGGGGAAACTCACCACGTAAATATACAAGGGTACTAGACAGAACCAAGGAGTTGCATGGTCCTCGGACTCAAACCTATGGGGAAACTAGCTAACTACAGAAGAACAGGAGTGTTAGACAGAACCAAGGAATTGCATGGTCCTCGGACTTAAACCTCTGGGAAAACTAACCACGTAAATATATCTGGGTACAAGACAGAACCAAGGTATTGCATGGTCTTCGGACTCAAACCTATGGGAAAACTAGTTACTTACAGAAGAACAAAAATATTAGACAAAACCAAGGTATTGCATGGTCCTCGGACTCAAACCTCTGGGGAAATTAACCACGTAAATATACCAGGGTACTAGACAGAACCAAGGTGTTGCATGGTCCTCGGACTCAAACCTATAGGGAAACTAGCTACCTACAGAAGAACAGGAGTGTTAGACAGAACCAAGGTATTGCATGGTCCTCGGACTTAAACTTCTGGGGAAACTAACCACTTAAATATACCTAGGTACTAGACAGAACCAAGGTGTTGCATGGTCTTCAGAATCAAACATATGGGGAAACTAGTTACTTACAGAAGAACAAAAGTGTTAGACAGAACCAAGGTATTGCATGGTCCTCGAACTCAAACCTCTGGAGAGACTAACCACGTAAATATACCAGGGTACTAGATAGAACCAAGGTGTTGCATGGTCCTCGGACTAAAACCTGTGGGGAAATTAGCTACTTACAAAAGAACAGGAGTGTTAGACAGAACCAAGGTATTCCATGGTCCTTGGACTTAAATATCAGGGGAAACTAACCACGTAAATATACTTGGGTACTAGACAGAACCAAGCTGTTGCACTGTCTTCAGACTCAAACCAATAGGGAAACTAGCTACTTACAAAAGAACAAAAGTGTTAGACAGAACCAAGGTATTGCATGGTTTCGAACTCAAACCTCTGGAGAAACTAACCACGTAAATATACCTGGGTACTAGACAGAACCAAGGTGTTGCATGGTCCTCGGACTCAAACCTAGGGGGACACTAGCTAACTACAGAAGAACATGAGTGTTAGATAGAACCAAGGTATTGCATGGTCCTCGGACTCAAACCTCTGGGGAAACTAACCACGTAAATATACCTGGGTACCACACAAAACCAAGGTGTTGCATGGTCTTCAGACTCAAACCTATGGGAAAACTAGCTACTTACAGTAGAACAAAAGTGTTTGACAGAACCAAGGTATTGCATGGCCCTCGGACTCAAACCTTTGGAGAAACTCACCACGTAATTATACCTGGGTACTAGACAAAACCAAGGTGTTGCATGGTCTTCGGACTCAAACCTATGAGAAAACTAGATACTTACAGTAGAACAAAAGTGTTAGACAGAACCAAGGTATTGCATGGTCCTCGGACTCAAACCTTTGGGGAAACTAATCACATAAATATACCTGGGTACTAGACAGAACCAAGGTGTTGCATGGTCCTCGGATTCAAACCTATGGGGAAACTAGCTAACTACAGAAGAACAGGAATGTTATACAGAACCAAGGTATTGCATGGTCCTCGGACTTAAACCACTGGGGAAACTAACCACGTAAATATACCGGGCTACTAGACAGAACCATGGTGTTGCATGGTCTTCGGACTCAAACCTATGGGGAAACTAGCTACTCACAGAAGAACAAAAGTGTTAGACAAAACTAAGGTATTGCATGGTCCTCAGACTCAAACCTCCGGGGGAACTAACCACGTAAATATACCTGGGTACTAGACAGAACCAAGGTGTTGCGTGGTCCTCGGACTCAAACCTATGGGGAAAGTAGCTACCTACAGAAGAACAGGAGTGTTAGACAGAACCAAGGTATTGCATGGTCCTCAGATTTAGACCTCTGGGGAAACTAACCACGTAAATATACCTGGGTACTAGACAGAACCAAGGTGTTGCATGGTCCTCGGACTCAAACCTATGGGGAAACTAGCTACTTACAGAAGAACAGAAGTGTTAGATAGAACCAGGGTATTGCATGGTCCTCGGACTCAAACCTCTAGGGAAACTAACCACGTAAATATACCTGGGTACTAGACAAAACCAAGGTATTGCATGGTCCTCGGCCTCAAACCTATAGGGAAACTAGCTACCTACAGAAGAACAGGAGTGTTAGACAGAACCAAGTTATTGCATGGTCCTCGGACTGAAACCTCTGGGGAAACTAACCACGTAAATATTCCTGGGTACTAGACAGAACCAAGCTGTTGCGTGGACTTCGGACTCAAACCTATGGGGAAACTAGCTACTTACAGAAGAACAAAAGCGCTAGACAGAACCAAGGTATTGCATGGTCCTCGGACTCAAACCTCTGGGGAAATTAACCACGTAAATATACCTGGGTACTACACAAAACCAAGGTGTTGCATGGTCTTCAGACTCAAACCTATGGGAAAACTAGCTACTTACAGTCGAACAAAAGGGTTTGACAGAACCAAGGTATTGCATGGCCCTCGGACTCAAACCTTTGGGAAAACTCACCACGTAAATATACCAGGGTACTAGACAGAACCAAGGAGTTGCATGGTCCTCGGACTCAAACCTATAGGGAAACTAGCTAACTACAGAAGAACAGGAGTGTTAGACAGAACCAAGGTATTGCATGGTCCTCGGACTTAAACCTCTGGGAAAACTAACCACGTAAATATACCTGGGTACTAGACAGAACCAAGGTATTGCATGGTCTTCGGACTCAAACCTATGGGAAAACTAGTTACTTACAGAAGAACAAAAATGTTAGACAAAACCAAGGTATTGCATGGTCCTCGGACTCAAACCTCTGGGGAAACTAACCACGTAAATATACCAGGGTGCTAGACAGAACCAAGGTGTTGCATGGTCCTCGGATTCAAACCTATGGGGAAACTAGCTACCTACAGAAGAACAGGAGTGTTAGACAGAACCAAGGTATTGCATGGTCCTCGGACATAAACTTCTGGGGAAACTAACCACGTAAATATACCTGGGTACTAGACAGAACCAAGGTGTTGCATGGTCTTCAGAATCAAACCTATGGGGAAACTAGTTACTTACAGAAGAACAAAAGTGTTAGACAGAACCAAGGTATTGCATGGTCCTCGGACTCAAACCTCTGGGGAGACTAACCACGCAAATATACCAGGGTACTAGATAGAACCAAGGTGTTGCATGGTCCTCGGACTAAAACCTGTGGGGAAATTAGCTTCTTACAAAAGAACAGGAGTGTTAGGCAGAACCAAGGTATTCCATGGTCCTCGGACTTAAACATCTGGGGAAACTAACCACGTAAATATACCTGGGTACTAGACAGAACCAAGCTGTTGCACTGTCTTCAGACTCAAACCAATGGGGAAACTAGCTACTTACAAAAGAACAAAAGTGTTAGACAGAACCAAGGTATTGCATGGTTTCGGACTCAAACCTCTAGAGAAACTAACCACGTAAATATACCTGGGTACTAGACAGAACCAAGGTGTTGCATGGTCCTCGGACTCAAACCTAGAGGGACACTAGCTAACTACAGAAGAACATGAGTGTTAGATAGAACCAAGATATTGCATGGTCCTCGGACTTAAACCTTTGGGGAAACTAACCACGTAAATATGCCGGAGTACTAGACAGAACCAAGTGGGTTGCATGGTCTTCGGACTCAAACCTATGGGGAAACTAGCTACTTACAAAAGAACAAAAGTGTTAGACAGAACCAAGGTATTGCATGGTCCTCAGACTCAAACCTCTGGGGAAACTAACCACGTAAATATACCTGGGTACTAGATAGAACAAAGGTGTTGCATGGTCCTCGAACTCAAACCTATGGGGAAATTAGCTACTTACAGAAGAACAGAAGTGTTAGACTGAACCAAGGTATTGCGTGGTCCTCGGGCTCAAACCTCTGGGGAAACTAACCACGTAAATATACCTGGGTACTAGACAAAACCAAGGTATTGGATGGTCCTCGGACTCAAACCTATGGAGAAACTAGCTAACTACAGAAGAACAGGAGTGTTAGACAGAACCAAGTTATTGCATGGTCCTCGGACTTAAACCTCTGGGGAAACTAACCATGTAAATATACCTGGGTACTAGACAGAACCAAGGTGTTGCATGGTCTTCAGACTCAAACCTATGGGAAACTAGCTACTTACTGAAGAACAAAAGTGTTAGACAAAACCAAGGTATTGCATGGTCCTCGGACTCAAACCTCTGGGAAAACTAACCACGTAAATATACCTGGGTACTAGACAGAACCAAGATGTTGCATGGTCCTCGGAGTCAAACCTATAGGAAAACTAGCTATCTACAGAAGAACAGGAGTGTTAGACAGAACCAAGGTATTGCATGGTCCTTGGACTTAAACTTCTGGGGAAACTAACCACGTAAAGATACCTAGGTACTAGACAGAACCAAGGTGTTGCATGGTCTTCGGACTAAAACCTATGGGGAAACTAGCTACTTACGGTAGAACAAAAGTGTTAGACAGAACCAAGGTATTGCATGGTCCTCGGACTCAAACCTCTGGGGAAACTAACCACGTAAATATACCTGGGTACTAGATAGAACTAAGGTGTTGCATGGTCCCCGAACTCGAACCTTTGGGGAAATTAGCTACTTACAGAAGAATAGGAGTGTTAGACAGAACCATGGTATTGCATGGTCCTCAGACTTAAACCTCTGGGGAAACTAACCACGTAAATATACCTGGGTACTGGACGACTCAAACCAATGGGGAAACTAGCTACTTACAAATGAACAAAAGTGTTAGACAGAACCAAGGTATTGCATGGTTTCGGACTCAAACCTCTGGGTAAACTAACCACGTAAATATACCTGGGTACTAGACAGAACCAAGGTGTTGCATGGTCCTCGGACTCAAACCTATGGGGAAACTAGCTACCTACAGAAGGACAGGAGTGTTAGACAGAACCATGGTATTGCATGGTCCTCGGACTAAAACCTCTGGGGAAACTAACCACGTAAATATACCTGGGTACTAGACAGAACCAAGGTATTGCATGGTCCTCGGACTCAAACCTCTGGGGAAACTAACCACGTAAATATACCTGGGTACTAGGTAGAACCATGGTGTTGCATGGTCCTCGGACTCAAACCTATGGAGATATTAGCTACTTATAGAAGAACAGAAGTGTTAGACAGAACCAAGGGATTGCATGGTCTTCGGACTCAAACCTTTGGGGAAACTAACCGTGTAAATATACCTGGGTACTAGGCAGAACCAAGGTGTTGCATGGTCTTCGGACTCAAACCTATGGGGAAGCTAGCTACTTATAGAAGAATAAAAGTGTTAGATAGAACCAAGGTATTGCATGGTCCTCGGACTCAAACCTCTGGGGAAACTAACCACGTAAATATACCAGGGTACTAGACAGAACCAAGGTGTTGTGTGGTCCTCGGACTCAAACCTATGGGGAAACTAGCTACCTACAGAAGAATAGGAGTGTTAGACAGAACCAAGGTATTGCATGGTCCTCGGACTTAAACCTCTGGGGAAACTAACCACGGAAATATACCTGGGTACTAGACAGAACCAAGGTGTTGCATGGTCCTCAGATTCAAACCTATGGGGAAATTAGCTACTTACAGAAGAACAGAAGTGTTAGACAGAACCAAGGTATTGCATGGTCCTCGGACTTAAACCTTTGGGGAAACTAACCACGTAATTATACCGAGGTACTAGACAGAACCAATGTGTTGCATGGTCTTCGGACTCAAACCTGTGGGGAAACTAGCCACTTACAGAAGAACAGAAGTTTCAAACAGAAACAAGGTATTGCATAGGCCTCGGACTCAAACCTTTGGGAAACTAGCTACTTACAGAAGAACAGAAGTGTCAGACAGAACCAAGGTATTGCATGGTCCCCGGACTCAAACTTATGGAAAATTAGATATTTACTGAAGAATAAAGGCATTAGATGGGACCGCGTTGTGGTGTGGTCCTCGGATACAGGCTTGAAAGACATTTGATTATCTCATGAGGTAAAGTGCAGAACAGAATGAAAGTATTCAACAAAACATTAAAGTGTAATAAGTAAAAGAAAGCATCAACTAGCGAGATAGAAGCAAAATCATTGAATATATCTTTCAAATATAAGACATGCAGTTTCGTTACAATGTCGCCAGGGTGAAAAGCAAAGTAAAATGAAAAAGAAAACAAATAAGAATGCTCCATGATGTCACAACGGGGTAGTCCAGCGAAACGATTTACTCCCCCAACTCACTGGGGAGTTTGTCTTGAGGATCCTATTGAAAGATTTGGATTAACTACAGGAGACCCTGACTCAGAACAGTTCCTCTAATGGATTCCCCCCAACGCTCTAAGGGGCTCAGCCTCCTCAAGAGGTCTGCCAGCTGAAGGCGTGTCCTCGGCAGTGTTGGTCTGACTCTCATCGGCCGATGGTAATACAGAACCTTCCCCGGAGGCAGTTGGGACACCCTCACGTATTGCCGAGGGGAGGGGTAATATACCCTCTCTGCCTACCTAAGGTCTGACGAAGCATCAACCTTCGCTTGGTTAAGAGCTTCGTTCCAGGTCTGGGAACAAAAATGCCTGCATACTTCAGGGACTTGGGTCTTGAAGGTAGCTTCAGTCTTGGCCACCCCCTCAGCAAATGCCTATTCCTCTGCCTGTTCTAAGGAACGCTCCGCATCTATTCTTGCGAACTCAGTCAGATCTTTGGCCCTCACTGCCTCGTTCCTGCCGTATTCAACGACACCCTTTGTCCATACTGCCTCGGCTAATTTTTTCTTCAGGTCGGCAATGTCCTCCTGGGCAGACCGCAATTGACCTTCGACATCATGCAAGCGCTTGGTCTGATCCTCGGCCTGCCTCATGGCCACGACTAGGTCAAAGGCCGCAATGTCCCTAGCCTTTGTCATCTCCTCGAGACTTTCAGTAGCCTTCTTCAGATCTGCCTCGGATCTCTTAAAGGTATTCGCAGCCTGCAGGAACTTGTCACGCTCCTTTGCCAGAGCGCTACCTTGGTCGTCAACCTCCTCGTCCAGCCTAAAAACAGCCTGGATAGCCTGCCAACCGAAGTAGATACGCTGTAAAGGGGAGAGGAGGTGCCGGGTAATAAAATTCAAACGAAATAAACGAGTATTAGACGTCTTACCATGCCCAGGTATCTCTTGAGGTTTTCAGCAACCTCTGGCCCCTTCATGTTCCCAAGCTCAGCCATGTCGGCGGGAAGGAGAAGGGACCTTTCCAGGGCGTCAGCTACCCGAGCCCCTTCGCCTCCTCGGAAGTCCCGTATAGTACCGTCATCCCTCAGAGGTTCTCCATGGAGCATGGCGGCGGGCAGCCAAGCCTGGGGCACGGATGGTTGAATAATTTCTTTTCCTTTTCGCTTGCCACCCAGCCTCAGTTGTTGAGAGGGTCGTCGGGCTTCATCCTCCTATTGAGAGGGATGGGATCTGCCCCCATCCACCGGGTCTTTGCCCTTGGAAGATTTCTTCCTTTTTGGTTCGGGGGACTCAGGCCGAGACTCTGAGATTGGAAGGGTGCGTAAAGACCTGGTCCGTGCAGGGGAAGGTTGGGAGCTAGGTGGTGGAGGCTCAGGTTGTGACTCCATTGGCACTCCCTCCCCAGACTTGCCTTCGAGCAGGTCAAGAAGGCTGGTCGGGGGCTGTCTCCTAGGACCCATCTCAGTCGGATACCAACCCTCGAGCTAATCCGCTCGGTCAAATACACTGAGTTTGTCCTCACACGAGCTTGGTTCGATCACTTCCTTTCTTTCCTCCAAGCTCCTTTTCTCGGCCTCCGCCGCTTTATGGGAGAATGAAGAGCCTACCAACGGAATGCCTTCCGAAATAGAAGATCCTTCGGAATGTGCAAAACCGTCTTCTACCACAGCGATTCACCTAAGCCGAGGATCTTTTGGGCGGCTCTAATTTGGTTATCAACCTTGCTCAAAAGAAGTTCCTCACTAATGGCGGTTTCCAAGTCCTCCTTGTCGACCGGAGGAAAAGGACACACGAAGGCGTGCGAATCTACAGAAAAATAACCAAACCTCCTATGGTCAATCAATCAAGGAGAATCCTGTGTTACAGAAAGTAGAAGACTCGCAGAAATGGTGAAATTCTCTTCTGGCATGCTTTCTGCGATTGGAAAGGGGTGCTCACTAATACGGAAATTGGACCAACTTCAGAATATGTGTATTGAATTTCGTAAGCGTGCAAGTGAAGAAACCAAGCGGTTCAAACGAGTATTTATATCTTCAATTAAGATTATCCAAATGTAACTTCCCGCCCATAAAAGCAGGAGGTCCCTGCCGGAGGATTACCATCACACCATCGAAAGAGGGAAACCTGGAGCCGCCAAAATTTAATGCAAATGCGCTCTGAATCTCGAAGCGCCAAAAATTTACCTGTGGCAGATAAAAAGGCCCTAACGCTGACGTGGACCGAGGTTTAGCGAATCTTATGGGGGCCCGGGAATGTCAAAATCCTCCTCCCCGTCTAAGAACACGGACAACAGGATTTTGAGGGGCTATTGTGGGGCCCGTGGGCCAGGTAACCTTGGCCCACTTGACGTCTAGCCCATGGCCCATTCCGAGGACGAAGGTTCATCCGAGGAGGATGCGTGGGAGCGTACACTTTAGAAACCCCGCTGAGAATAACCCTGTCCTCGGTGGACCGAGATTAGCTTCAGATAGGGAAGCCGGCCCAGGACAGGCTGTCACCTCTGCATTAAATGCGTTCACCTAACCCTCTGGTCGCACTAATGAAGATGTGACTCTTAGACAGGGCGACCTTGATTATTGTGAATCACTTGAGTACTGATAGTATTGCTGATAGGACGGACATTCAGGGGGGAAACGCATGGATGATCAACAGATGGAAGGGAGAGATGGAAAGATAGGAATATATAAGAAGGACCGATAAAGCGCCAAAGAAAAAAAGAAAAGAGAGGAGGGAGGAAGAAAGGAAAAAAGGAAGAAAGGAGGAGGGGGGGAGCTCCTCGGCACAAGGCCGAGGAGCAATTTTGAGAAGAAACTTAGGAGCACTGGCCTTCAAAGGCGATGAGTTCATGATTGGGCTCCGTTGACTTGCAAATGCCAATTTCTTCAAACCCACTCTCTAAAAATGTATTGTTTGGGGCCTTACAAATTGAGTCCCTACAGGTATGGTTAACTTTTTCTGATATTTTCACTATAGTTTTTGGTATGATGGAATTCTGAGGGGCCACTAAACTTTGTACTCAAGGATTCAATGACTTTTATTGATTAACAATTAAGATGATGACAATTATAAAGAAAATGGTCGACCGAGTAGTATGATTTTCTCAAACATAATTTTATTTTATTCAACGTATGCCGCAATTAGAGTCAGGTCTTCATCTTTCTCGCGTAAAAAATATGAAAAAGAAAGTTTTCGAAATAAATAAATAAAATTCTTTTTAGGGGGAAACCTGAAACCCTTTTTTCAAAAATATATAAAACTGTTTTATAAAAAATCTGTTTTATAAAACTGTTTTCATAAAACTGTTTTTCAAATAAGGGTCATGCTAGCATACCCCCCTCTTTTTTTGGGGGGTATGGTACCCACCTAAATCTACACCGTTAAATAAATAAAAATTTGATCCGGACCATTCATTTAATTTGGAGTAATTTAGAGGAAATATTTGCTACCGGTCAAACAAGTTATATATATAAGTAAAAAAAAAAAAAAAAAAAAAAAAAATCTCAAACAACCCGGTATTCACTGTACACTTCTCCTTCTCAAAAACAAATTTCTCAGTGTCACGCTTTATCACGCTTCTGGTTTGGTTTATCTAAAGGACGCAGAATTCGATTTCTTCTGTATAGCTTCTTCTCTTACTAATCAACCACAAGAACCCAGGGCAGCTAAACAAAACCCAAAGAAGAAAGAGTATCGGTCGTTCTCTGCCCGGCAACGATATTTGAAATAGGTTTGTCTTTCTCTTTCTCTTTCTTTTTCTCTCAGATGAAGTTGATTTCACTACTAATATACATATTATTAAAGTTTCTTTGACTATCAACGCATGATTTGTCTTTAGTTTTATTCATTGTTAGTAATCCCTAATGCTATTAATTGATTTGGGTTTTTACTTTTATTATTTTGATAGGAGATTTGGGTGTTGTTTGTTAACTTTGTTTCGGAAGTTGATTTGGAGTTTCCTCCTATTTGATAAACAAAATTTCAATACCCATGATTGCTGTTTTCTTTAGAAATTAGAGGGTTTCTCTGTTTTCTTTCTAATAAAATATTTATGACTTAAAAAGAAAAAAAGAAAAGAAAGAATGCTGAATGACAATAGCTATCGAACAGAAGTGAACAAATGAGTATTCTTTCAACTGTTTAGGTCCCCAAGTAAAATTTCAAATACCATATTGCTATTAATTAGATCTTTTCTCTTCATGTTCCCCATATTAATTTCCCAGTTATGCTCACTTTCTTGGTATTGGTCCTTATATCAACGAGTCTTGGAATTTAGCACACAGGTCCAGAAGTTCCATTGTACGATGAAGTTATATATGTAGACCTTGTTCTGGAAAAAAATTGGCATTGAAGGTGAAGGTAAGGCCCTGCCTCAATTCTTCTAAATGAATATTCTATTTTTCTACCTGAACTCCCATTTCATATTTTTTCTTTGTATAAATTTTGGAATGGTCATTGTTTGCAAAATAAATTTGCTGCACAAATGAATTCAAAAGCTTTCTCACGAATTTATTCTATGGAAGCAGTTTTTTTAGAACCCAAGGAAAATTACACTTCCAAAATCAAATAAATGTTGATGTACTATAATTTTTCCCTTTTAAGAATTGTACTCAGTCTCAACTAATTAACAAGTGCATGAGGAAAAAAGCTGAATTTGTTTTGTCCAACCGATGAATTTTCCATTGATTAGACTATTTACTCCTTGGTGGTTGGTAAAAGTGTCATGTATGCTTTGTAGATTTGGTGGTGAAGAGTTTATTTATAGAAGTCAATTACACAATTTGCCTTAATGTTTTCTTCACTCAAGATATTTTCAAAAAATCTCTTAAGATAATCACGTTAAAAATGTTTAGTTGAAGTTTATCTAAATTTCTCAATAGATTTCCTTAGTGTATGTAATTATTTATTTATCTTATAAATTGATGCTTAATGTCATGGCTCAGTTCATCCAAGTGAAACAGTGCTGGCACTTACAGTGCATAAGGCTAGAATATGGCTTAGCTTACTAAATGTTTTTTTGGTTAATGAGTTGTTAGACTTCATTTTCTGCAATAGGAAATTTTAGACTTTTGACATAGTTATTGAATCTTTCTTAGCAGATTGCCTTAGTGTATGTAATTATTTATTTATCTCTTAAAATGATGCCTAATGTCATGGCTCAGTTCATCCAAGTGAAACAGAGTTGGCACTTACAGTGCATCAAGCTAGAGTATGGCTTTGCTCACTAAATGTTTTTTTGATTAATGAGTTCTTAGACTTTATTTTTTTGGCTATGATGATAGAGTTGGGGGTGGTGAATGTCATTGCAGCTATGGCAGCATGGTGTGAAAGAGATTTAGGGTGGTATATCATAATAGGTTGTTTCATCTTCATCATAATCACAAGGTGAACATGTGTTTACCCAAATCAATAGCTGATGTGTTTTTGTCATTTTCACAAGATGAAGATAGCCTTAGTGTGGTATATTTATCTTAGTTTTAAAATTGATTATATTATCCATTATAACATTTGTATATGCCTTCTAATTTTTTATGACATAAGTTTTATGTTAAGTTGTGCGGTAGTCACTCCACAAGTATAAGTGTTTGTGGGGCGTGGGGGATAAGGGATAGGGTTCAAGTTTCCAAGAGGGAGCTTCACACACATATGCACTTAGATTAGGCTAAAATAGAATTTCTATCTTGTATAAAAAAATAAAAATAAATAAAAATAAAAACATTGATCATCTATGTTGTCTAGGACAAAGTTTGCGAGGAAAAAGTTTGCAATTCCCACAGCTTTCAATTGTGAATTTTTTTTTCAAATGTATGTTATTGCTTACCCGTGGACAGTTTGCGACAATAACTCAGAGGCTTTGACTTATTTAGCAGAATTTTATAATCTCCCTCTTAGTGACAAAGATAAACATGGAACTGAACTGCAAAGTATTCGTGGCACAGTTTCTTCATAATTTTTGCAGTTGACAATGATTTGATTGTTATGAGATTCTTTTCCAATCCATATGATATTTTACATGTAATAGATGTAATGGCATCAAGAATGCTGCACACTAACGATCATTCCAAAATTAAGAAATGGATGTTTTAAAGTCTCTTTGGAATGGGGAAAACTATCATTAAATCCTGGTTCATTGATCTGTAATAGGTCATAATTCAGCTTGGAATTACTTGGCTGAATCTGGTTACAAATAAAAGAATTGTAGTTTACAGTTAATTTTACGATCAAGTTAAAAATGAGTCTCACCTATAGCTTTCAGTGAGCAGCCAGAAATTGCCATTGTTGGTTTTCTAATTCACTTGATGATGTGTATTCATTCTATGTACCTTAAGCTGATTTTTATTTGGTTTTCTTTTGCAGGAAATTTGGAACCATTAACTGATTGACATTCTTTTCAAAACGGACCACGAACAATATGGTTATGGGATAGATCAGATTCATCAGAATATGGCAAAAAGAATAACTGTTTAAGTTAGAAGTTTGAACTAGCTGTGAGAAATGAGAACAATACCAAAGCAACTAGTCATGCCAAGACACGCAAAGAAGGCAAATTCCAAAAATTCTGTAAAAACTTGCGCACTCAAGACTTTGAAGAGTAATATGGATAATGTTTATAGCTCTTAAAAAATGTATACTTCATGTATTCCTTTGATGGAGGACACAAGCAATTTATAATTATAGGTACTTCCTTTGAAACTGGTTGCATGTTTTCAGCTTCTTTCCTCAGCTCTTGAAACAGGACAGATGGCAAGTATCGCTCCCCAAAACTTGGATGAATAGTCTGAAATTCAAACAATCAATAACCATTTATGGGCATTAATACTTGAATCAAACACATTACATAAGAACATAAACACTAGAGATGCTGATGATAAAGAACACCATTTGCTTGTGTTGATTGAATTAGAAGCTTTTTCACAACCAAAACTGGTGATGTGTAGAGAAATGAATTTTGGAAACAGAATTATTTTTTCAGAATATAACCTTATTCACATTTCATGTATAAAACTTGTGAATTAAAGAAGAAAAAGATAATAGACAATGAAAGTGTAGAGATAGAGCGTTCTCTAGTAGCATCAGCTGATATAATTAAGTTGTGAGCACCCATGAAAGTGTAGAGATAGATATACTTGAAAGAGTAATTTGAGTAATTACCATAAGTCCCTCCTTCAATGCTAATTCCCTGGCCATATTTACCGCATCTTTGCTACTAACCTACCAGATACGTTTCAACATGACAGTTAGGGAAAACCAAAACTATTAGCAACAATACTATATTCTTTTTAAAATCTTTCTGTCATTGCTAACAGCATCATCAACAACACTTACCTCAAGAAATTTTTCCATTACATCCATGTCCAAAATATTTGGTTTGAACCAAACCCCATTGCCAGTAATCTGATGAGGACTTGATTCAAAATTTCAACAATATTAGAGTGTTAACTTCTCTTACCAGGACAATGTTATCTACAAAGGCATAGATAAACTTGAAAGTTACAAAGTCTGAATCTTCGTTTCTTTTATAGTCTTCCATTATTAGATATCAGCTGGACGAAAAAAAGAAAAATTTGAAAATTTACCAACTTTGTTCTCTTCAGAGGTTACAAAAAAAAAAAAAAAAAGGAACTAGATAAGAAAGAAAATAGCATGAATTTTACCTCGTTTACCACCATTCAATACGTTACTTTCTGCAGGTTCTACTCCGTATATCTACAAGAAAACAACCAAAATATTAACAAGGAATGAAACAGAATTATAAGGGTGAATGTGGGCAAAGCATGAATCATTATCTTTACATTAGGGATTTAAGGTACTGTCCGACACCAAAGACAGTGCCTCCACTACCAATTCCCATGACAAAAATGTCAACTTGTCCATAAGTATCTTCCCATATCTCAGGACCTATAGTTTCAAAATGCACCTGTTTTCCATTTTGAGGTCAATCACATATCCACCATCCACTAAGCAGGAGAGGATGAATAATGTATGTACTATATTTGAATTGATTCTAAACTATATATAATTTAAGATAATTATGTAGCATAGAAAATTTTATCCTACATGATACCAATAAAGACTTTTCAGTTACAGGAGAAAATTAAAGGCAGGATTAGTTACCAAGGTGTTGGCAGGATTTGAAAATTGTTGGAGCATGAAAGCATTTGGTGTAGATTCCAAAAGATCATATGCCTTCTTAACTGTTCCCCCCATCCCCTTGGTGGGATCAGCGAGAATTAAATCAGCATCAAATGCTCTCATAGTTACCCTCCTCTCCAAGCTTGTGTAAGAGGGCATGGTTAGAACTGTTTTGTATCCTTTGAGGGTTGAGATAAATGCCATACTGATCCCCATATTTCCTGACGTGGGCTCTATCAGTTGTTTAACATAACATTTATACTAAATTAGACAAACCTGAAGCTGCAGTATTAGTTTAAGAAAAAAATAAGTGATAACAAGGAAAAAATAAATAGATCAATAAGTTAAGTATTCAGCTAACCTTCCTAGGGGTAATTAAGTTTTTCTTTTCTGCATCCACAATCATGGCATGTGCTGCTCTATGAACAAAAATAAGCAAAACAATTATACATTTTAATCATAAAAATGTAGTCAGCAATATGTGTTTTAAACTATAATAACAAGAAATATATGCTAGTAAATCTAGATTATGAGGAGGAAAGAAGATACCTGTCTTTGATGCTAGCAGTAGGTTGCATCATTTCTTGCTTGACAGCAATATTTGAGTTCAATAAAAAGGATATGAGTTCATACTTCAAAAGAAGATCATTATAAATATATTGTAGTTGGTATTGTGGATTGTGGTTTCTTTTTCTTTTTCTTTTTAAATAAGTAGACCAAAGAAAGAACAAAGGAATTCAGACTCACCTAGTGAGTAATTGGATTTCGTGTAAACTCTCAAGGACTTTATGCCACCTAAGTGAAAGGACATCTCGGGCAATGAAAGCCTATCCTATCAGGCAATTCAAGTGCAGGATGACTCGGCATATCCAAATCACAAAGCACCACTCTCCCTATAGATGAGTAATGGGGAAGCTCTCAAGATGAACAATGAAGCTTTGTATTTTGATCAAAAAAAAAAAAAAGGTCTACAAACCAGGGGAAGTATTTCATAACCAAGTTACTGATAATTTCGAAAACTTGTGACAAAGGAAGAAACGGGCGAATTACTTGAATAAGTCCTGTTATACTACCAATTAAAAAATAAATGTTAGTAAAACAAAAATGCAAAATTTTAATGAGTACAATTTGCATCTAAAAAAACTAGTACATCTAGTCGTCTGTGTGCCAATTGCTAAGCACTGCTGTGCAGTTAACTTTTGGCCAACTAAAGTAAACTTCTAGACTAGCAATGAAGTTCTCCACAGCTGTACAGAATTTTACATATAAATAGTTTTGTTTTATTTTTTATTTTTATAATATATATATATATATATATTAGTTTTGTTGATTTAAAGTTCTGTATAGATAACAGTAATAACAATATAATAATATATAATAGTATGGTTTATAGTATTAGATTATCTATTTATATATGGAAATAGTGTTTTTTTTTTTTTTTTTGAGAAACATTGAAAATAGTGTTGAACCCCTTAAAAAAGCTATAAGATGTAAAAAAAAAGTTTGAAATTAAGTATAAATAATTTTTGTACGATGAAAGAATGTAGGCACAACTTTATTGAGCTCAAGTTAGTTTATGACAAACAAAATTGCAACTCCAAAAAGGTGTGCTTACCAAAGCAAGAGGGAGGGCTTGGCTTGAAGAGAGTTTGATCTTGGAATAAAGCTGCAGTGTTGAAGCTCATTTGAAAACTATTTACTCATATGCGGGTTCCTTATGGTTGCTAGGGTGCATAACTATTCCCCAAGAAGCAGGTCACATGCACAGCATCAACATTGGAGTAAGGTTCACAAGCATAGAATATACCTTTAGCGCCTGCAATGTGATAGCTACCACAAAAGACAAACTTCAATATAAAAACAACATAACTTTCCTTTGATACAAACAAAAAATTATAATACAATAAATGCAGGCCAGAAAGAAGCCATAAAATGTGTATCATGCTAGGAAACACATACCAAAGAGGAATATCTATGCAATGGAGTAACACATATCAACCTTGCCCAGACCTGTAAAGAAAATTGTTTTATCAAATAACAAGTTTTCAGGATTTGTTAACGAAATTTAGTATCAAATTTACAACCTAAGCTCGAAATCCTGAAATGGAGTGTCCTTGGGAAGTTCTGATATAGGAACAGCACAGCTACTAGGTGCCATTTGAAGCTTTAAAGGTGTATCAATGGTTCTATTTATCATAAGATTTTGCAAATTTAAAATTACTTACAGCATTTAAATCGTAAATGTTATAATGGCAAATTCAACATGATTTATGGTGCAAACTTCATTAATGGAAATATAAAAGTTATCTCAACATTGAGTGCAAATCTCATATCTTGATACTATCTCCTGTAACTTCACTTAATAACACAGCATCCTAGCTAAGCAACAAAGGCTACCCTAACCCCCACCCACCCACACACAAACTGCAAACAAATATGCACTTGACTTAGCACCTAACTAAAACAAAGAATGTGATATCTATTAGCCGCAACCATTAACATGCTGGAGGCATCTTCCCTGCAAAGAGAAAAACACATATCAACTAAAAATTTTATTAATTTTCAAGGCAGCAATGTTGAAATTGAAATACTAAGATGAAAGAATTGCCTCACAATGTTGGGGTGTATTCAGCATAGCATTAGGAATGTTGACATCTGCGCTTTATGATTAAATGTCTCCAACATAATCTGTTCGTAAATTAGGTGAGCCAACTGGTGTGTCAAAAAGAAATATTTGAATTAGATACAATATAAACACAGTAAGAGAAATGGAACACAACAAATAAACACAGTAAAATATTTGCATATTAACACAACAAATATTTGAATTAGATACAATATAAACATACAGTGTCAAAAAGAACAAGTTGCAATGGAACAAATAAATTTCTGAACAAGCTTACCTCCTTCAGAAGGTCTGCTTCTGGCGAATATAGAGACCACTGCAACAGCATCAAAGAATTAGACATAAAATGTTGTTTACCATGCAAGATTTCCAGAGTACCAGTTGATGTATTAAACTGATAATCCACCTGCAATCAGCATGTTGGACTTCAAAGTAAGAGAAATCTCAACAAAGAGAAGGTGAAAGAACAAACAGCACCATAACAGTCCACGAAACCAGGAACCACACAGTAATTGACACCTACCATGACTTTGTGATTTAATATTTATTCGCACAAAACAAGACTCTACCCAGGCTAATCATTTGTGTTGAACAATTTTATATATATATATATATATATAAGTAGTATAATCTATACAAAAAAGAAGATTACTCCCGCGCACTATGATTAACACAGTAGAGCAGTGAAACTCACCGTGTGTAGTACTATTTTGTCATGGCTTGTTCGTGATAAAAATGTATACAGGAGAAGACCAATGCTTTGAGTCAATATCCTAATTATGGAATACACTAATATTAGGAAACAATAATATTGTACAAGCAATAACAAAAGTAACAAAATCAATATGAATAAATAGATTAAAAATTATTATTCTTTGATGTATAAAGTTTATTCATAATATCTTTGTTCACATGTCAATGATATTTTACTCACCATAATTAAAAAACAACTGTCAAATGAGTAAAGCATCAAATTTCAGGGAATAAAGAAACAAAATGCAGAAGTACACATGTAGAAAAGATGCAAGGGACCTAGAAGTCATAGAATCCTTGAATAAGTGAAAAGCACATAGACCCCCAGGCCAAATAAATTTCCTACTTCTTGAAAGTAAAATTTCCTGAGTAATTGAGAATAAAGAAGTATACTGCTTTGATGTGCTCAAGAATCTCCTGACTCTTTTTTCACCATCACTAACAATTTTTTTTTTCTTAGAAAAAAAAAAGTAGGAATTTCGGTTAGAATTTATCATCACATGCTGTACATGATTGATGAGGTCCATTAAGTTCCAACTTATTACTCTCATTTTGAAATTTAATTGAATTCACATCAATCATTTTCATGAAAAATAATCTAGTGTAGCGGTGGACTCAAAATATAATAAAACTTATGACCAGCTACTAACATCCAAGAATGTACTACAAGGTGATACTCATAACAAGCCCATGAATAAATTAAAATTCTTTATCTTCACTCCCATCCGACCAAAATAAATAAATAAACAATAGATCAACACTATTTTTTTACAAATGAACAAACTTATTTAGAATTTATGAAAAAAATTGACTACTGTCTAAATTTGCCTTACATAATGAACAGGGATCAATAAAAACATCAACCAAAACTGCAACATAGATAATCAAAGAAGTTTCATGGTTTAAGTATATACAATCATCATAGTTTTCTCACCTGCTAGTGACCAAAAGGAGTAACAGAAGAATTAAAACCTGCTGGGTTGTGTTCCTATCAAACCTGCGAAACCAAAAGGGAACCAAAAATTAAAAACAATCAAGCAATAAAGGGACCAAACGAAAATTTTAAATATGTATAATAAAAAATAAAAACCAGATGGAAAAAGGAATGAAAAAAAGGGATGTACCGAAATTTAGAGGTGATAAACGGCAGATTTCGCGAACAAAGAGAGATGCAGAGAGAGATAAAGGAAACTGTATCTTTTATCATCGACATCGGAGGGAAGAAGATACGCCGCTACCGAACTGAGAAAACTGCGGAACAGAAAAAACTTTACAGCTCTGTGGGCTTGTGGCCTTTTGGGATTCTTAGAGCTCCGGGATTCTTTGCTGGCAAAATTTTTGAAAAACAACCGTTTTTTTCCGCGGGAATTTCAATATAAAATTTTATTTTTCAAATGTAAAATATTTTAATTTCAATATAAAATTTTATTTTTCAAATGTAAAATAGTTTACATGTAAAAAATTTTACTGTAAAATATTTTCAAGTGATTGGAAGGATAAATCACATGAAAAATGCAAGCCATCAAGTGTTTGGAGCTTGCTGGTGATGCCTAGATCAATTTGATTTACTAAAAATATTTTACTTTTGACTAAATATTTTACTACAAAACAAACATTGTCAAATGTGAAAAAAAAAAAAAATCATAGAGAGAGAGAGAGGTAAAGCTGAAAAGAGGGAAATGAAATAATTGTTGGTTAGAGGAGGTGAATTTACAAGAAATGAGGGAGAGAGTCATTCTTAGATTTCAGGGGCATTATAGTCATTTTCTATGTTCTAATGGTATTTTGATCATTTTGTAGGTTGTAATGGTATTTTTTTTTTTTTTTTTTTTTTTTTAATGCTAGAGGGAATTGAAGGAGTTTTGGTCATTTTTTAGGTTTTGAAGGAATTTCGGTCCTTTCTAAGGTTTTTGGGGTCATTTTTTAGGTACTAAGAGTAGGGGTGTGTAGCGAATTCGCCAACCCACCAAAACCGACCCGACCTGACCCAACCCATAGGGTTAGGTCAATTTTTAGGAGATGGTGGGTTGGGTTGGGTCATGATTTTTTTTTTTTTTTTTTTAATAGTGAGTCGGGTTAGGTTTGGTTCATGAGATTTACAAACCTACCTAACCCGACCCGACCCACCTATATTTAATATATTTTTAAATTTAAAAAAATATATTATTATATATATATATGTTTTTTTTTTTGCCCCTCTTCCTAGATAAACCCTGTACATTACACAACTAAGACATAGGAGAATGCATATGTGATTGGATCTGGACCCTACACTTGGAATGGCTGCAAGCAAATGAAGAGGAAGCATTGGCTAAAAGATCCTATTCTTGGTCCATGCCAAAGGCGTGACTACTTTGGGAAGAAAGTAAGATATGCACCTAATATAGGACTCAAGTACTCACAAAAAAGGAGAAAGTGACTTTCTAAGTTCAGTAACTATAGGGACACTCCTTATTGGTTGAATGCATGTTGGACTACCTTAGAGACACATGTATGATTCACAATACTCCTGATGTCCCTCTCAATGTCCAGGACTTGTTTCCCAAGCAGTGGCAAAGTCACCTACCCACAAGTGTCAATGCCACGTTGGCACAATCTCTATCCTCTAGTCAGCTTTCCATATCACAGCTATGGAAAGGTCCAAAATAGAGAAATGATGACTTAACACCTATCTTTGTACTTAGCCATATTCCTCAAATTATAAGAGGAACATTCAACTATATTTTAGGGTAAGAACCCAAGTAAATATTTGAAAAAGAGAGTAGAAAGTTGATAAGATAGGAAGGTAGAAAACAAAGTCTCTTTTTAAGGAAGAACACCCTTATTGTACACGAGTGACCTCTTTTTCCCCACATAATACAAATTTGAATAGAGCAAGAACATTTAATTCTTGCTCAAACCGTAGTTTTTCATCCCTTTTCCTAGGGTTTTCCACGTACATCTTGTGTCCTTTTTACGTTCTTGCTATCACTTTCTTCTTCTCTAACGTGTGTTATGTCAAAGCTAGCATCTTTGTCACTTAGAAGTTTTTTCATGTAAATGTACTGTTAAATAACTTATTTTATTCCTTTATATAAGCTCAAATCTAACTTGCATGTACAAAACCCAAACCCTAAGTTTTTTTTATATAGTTTGTGTTTGTTTGGCATTATGCTCATGATTGTTTGGTTATAAATTTGCTTTTAATTGTAGTGGTGTTGTTCTAATGCTCAATTTAATAATGATGAAAAGAAAAATTGTCCAACCCATGGGTCTAACCAACCCAACCCAATCCACGTGGGTTGGGTTGGGTTGATTTTTTTTAACCCACCATGGTGGGTTGGGTTGAAAAAACTTCTGAACCCGACCCATGCACACCCCTAACTAAGGGTATCTTGGTCTTTGTCAAGTTTGTAAGGGTATTTTTAGATATTCTCTATGTATAGGGACCATTATGGTCATTTTCTTTTCTAAGGGTATTATGGTCATATACATATTTCTAAGGGTAGTTTGGTCATATTTTAGTTTCGTGGTCATTTTAGTAATTTTTTAGATTTTATGGAAATTTCGGTTATTTTTTAAGTTTCCAGATTATTTGGTCAATTTTGTTTGTTTTAAGGGTGTTTTGGTCATTTCTTAGTTTTCGGGGTTATTTTTGTCATATTTTGGGTTTTTTTTTGGTAAGTAGTTTTTATTTTATTTATTTAAGTTTTAGGGTTATTTTGTCATTTTTTAGGTTCTAAGGGTATTTTTGTTATTTTTTAGGTTTCATCGGTATTATGGTAATTGGTGAGAAAAAAAGGGAACTATCAAATGTGACAAAAGTACCACCAAATGTGAGAACAGTATGGTCAATTGTTAGGTATTGGTACTGCCTAATGTGACAATAGAACTATCATTTGCGAGAAAAGAAAAATTTGTGGTCTTGCTTAGGGTTTTGTTTAGTAATCATCGCTTTAGATAGGTTTTTGTGGATGGTTTGGACAAGAAGAATTTGAGAGATGAAACTGGAGAGAAGCGTAGACTATAGAAAAACCAAGAGAGAGGAGAAGAAAGTTAGAGATTCAGAAACTAATAGCAGAGACTGAAAACTGTTTATTATACGAAAGTGTAGCATAGTGGTACTAGTACTACTCAATGTAAAGATAGTACCATTAAATTTAAGAGAAAATAAGACTATGGGAATGTGGTAGAAGTGCAGTGACATGTGACGTAGGTGCTACATAATGTGAAGGTAGTACCATCATGTGAGAAAGAATAAGACAATTGTTGAATGTGACAAAATTACAGTTATATGTGATGTTGGTACTATTTAATGTAAGGATGATACCATAAAATGTGAGAAAAATAAGGGAACCATCGAATGTGATAAAAGTATAGTCATATGTAATGTTGGTATTGCACAATGTGAGGCTGGTACCATAAAATGTAAGAAAAAAATAAAGGAACCATCGAATGTGACGAAGGTATAGTCACATATGATGTTGGTACTGCGTAATGTGAGAATGATACCATAAAATGTGAGAAAAAAAAATAAGGAAACCACCGAATGTGACAAAAGTATAGTCGCATGTGATATTGGTACTGCGTAATGTGAGGATGGTACCATCAAATGTGAAGAAAAAAAATAAGGGAACCACTGAATGTGACAAAAATACAGTCACATGTGATGTTGGTACTGCACAATGTGAGGATAGTACCATCAAATGTGAAAAAAAAATAAAGAAACCACCGAATGTAACAAAAGTACAGTCACATGTGATCTTAGTACTGTGTAATGTGAGGATAGTACCATAAAATGTGAGGAAAAAAATAAGGGAACCATCGAATGTGACAAAAGTATAGTCACATATGATGTTGGTACTACGCAATATGAGGATAGTACCATCAAATGTGAGAAAAAAATAAAGGAACCACCGAATGTGACAAAAATACAGTCACATGTGATGTTAGTACTGTACAATGTGAGGATGGTACCATCAAATGTGAAGAAAAAAAATAAGGGAACCACTGAATGTGACAAAAATACAGTCACATGTGATGTTGGTACTGCACAATGTGAGGATGGTACTATCAAATGTGAGAAAAAATAAAGGAACTATCGAATGTGATAAAAGTACAGTCACATGTGATGTTGGTACTGCGCAATGTGAGGATGGTACCATCAAATGTGATAAAAAAAATATGGGAACCACCGAATGTGATAAAAGTACAGTCATATGTGATGTTGGTACTGCACAATATGAGGATGGTACCATCAAATGTGAGAAAAAATAAAGGAACTACCGAATGTGACAAAAATACAGTTACATGTGATGTTAGTACTACACAATGTGAGGATAGTACTATCAAATGTGATGTTTTGGTAACCTGGTATAGCAGGTTACCTACTAGTGGGTACCATACCCCCCAAAAAAAAGGGGGGGTATGCTAGAATTACCCTTATTGTTATTATCTTTTATTTATTGTAACTAGTATTATGCCCACGCAATGCACAGTTTAATAAAAAAATTATATATAAATTTTAAAATATAAATTTTTTTGATAATATAATCAAATCTAATAGCAAATAAAATAGTAAAAATATTTTTAAAAATTAAGTTACATGGAAAATGTATATTACGCAATTTTTTTTTTTTTGAAAAAAAAAAGATATTATAAAATATTTTAAAAAATTATGACAAGTTTTAAATTTCTAAAAGCTCTTAGTAGTAAAATTGTAATTTAATTATGTGTGTGTGTGTGTGTGTGTGTCGCACTTAAAAATCTTTCCATTATACTTGCTAACATGTATAGTAGCACAAGTGCTAATCATATATAAACTTCTTGTATATACGACCAAAAACAAATTCCATAAATTACAAAAATTTAAGTATTTAGACTGCAATGTAAATATTTACTTATAATTACCAGTCATAGCCATTTTAATGTTGCCATAAGTGAGAAAATAATCTGCATAATCAATTAAGAATACCAAATCAAAAAATAATATTAATAATCAAGATGAATTGCATTATCTAAAATTAAAAAAAAATCATATAATTTAAGCAATAATTGAACTGCATTAATAGAAAAAGAGATACTCATAAAAAAAAAAATGAAGATAGCTCTTCTCACATAAATCCCCTAATTTCATATGGTAGATGAGTTCCATCCCAAATAGATTTAGTGATAACATTTTGACTAAAATAGAAATTCAAAAATCAATAAATTATATATATATATATATATATATATATATATATATATATAAGTATCTAAACCTTCTAGGGTACCATAATCAAAATAATTTCAAAAATAGATAAATAAAAGTGCATAAAGAGAAACAAAATTGTATTGCAAAATAAATGTAAAAGTTTACATATAAACTACTTGTCTAGCCATTTTGATATTGCCATAAGTGAGTAAATAATCTGCACAATCAATTAAGAACACCAAATCAAAAAATACATCAATAATTGAGGTGAATTGCATTATGTAAAATATTTGAAAAATCATAGAATTTAATTAATAATTGAACTATATTAATAGAAAAATAGAAACGCAAAATATATATATATATATATATATATATATATTTAAAATAAAAAGAAGATAGCTATTCTCACCAAAAAAGCCAAATCCTTCCTTCTGAAGTTCTTCACTTAATTTTGGTTTTTTATTGATTGATTTTAGCATTCTTAAATAGTAGAGTAGAGTTTTAGTTTGACTCAATTTCTCTTGGAATCAAACTTAATTTGTGGATATGTGAAAAATAATCACGTTAACTCAATCATATATCACTTTTTTTT
Organism: Quercus ilex subsp. ballota; assembly: GCA_032727855.1. NCBI lineage: Eukaryota > Viridiplantae > Streptophyta > Magnoliopsida > Fagales > Fagaceae > Quercus > Quercus ilex. Next base: position 82,419,578 of record CM064911.1, read on the forward strand.
TACATGTAGCAATTTGGTTTCTTTATTGATTGATTTTAATATTCTTAATAGTTTTAATTCAACTCAATTTCTCTTGGATTCAAACTTAATTTGTGGAGGTGTGAAAAATAATCACGTTGCTGTTTTTATTTTATCCCAAAAAAAATGTAGCTAATAAGTGTGGTAATATAATTTAAATGAAAAAAAAATTTAGATGAAGATAAAGATTTTGGATTGTAATCAAATTAAGAAGAAATAGATGAAGAAAAAAAAAATTGAATTGCAATTAAATTAAGATTTTTATCAACTTAGAAATTATAGGAGAAGAAGATAAGAAAAAAAAAATTATATCTATTTTTTTTTTCATATAGTAATTTGGTTTTTTTATTTTTTTATTTTATTGATTGATTTTAGCATTCTTAAATTGTTTTAATTCAACTCAATTTCTCTTCAATTCAAACTTAATTTGTGGAAAAAAAATTTTGATGAGAACGAAATTTAAGATATATTTTATCAACTTAAAAATTATAGGAGAAGAAAAATTATATATATTTTTTAAATCTAAAAAATTTCTGTAATATGGTGAAGCCACTTTGCGCAACCATGACGTCTAAGCCCAGTTTTAATTATATAGTATATGATGTTAGAGTTTGTTTTCAGTTGTTAAAGTCCTAATAGGCTAGGTAGTTGAGTCATTTGTAGCTCATGTTGTGGGAGTTCCTTGTTTTTAGATTATAAACGTAGTGGAGTCCTTATTTTTCGATTGTTAAGTTGTAGCAACTGGTATAAAACCAGCCAAGTATTATTCAATAAAGATATCAAATAAGTTTAATCAAATTGGATCCTAATTGGTTTCCAGATGTCAGGATTTCCTCAATTAAATCCAAAAGATTCACAAATGTCAAGATTTCCTTAGTCAAATCCAAACTTCCCTTTGTTATTTGTTGTTCTTATTACGTATCAAGTGTTTCATTAGAAACAACCAAAATTCTATTTCCTTGCCCTCTAAATATTTATATTTTCCCTCTCTAAAAATTGTGTACGTGTCAATAGGAGTATCCTATGTGTGTATCATCCAGCTCATAATAACATCAATTTATTTTAGGTCAATGTATTATTAAAAGATTCGATTGAACTTGTAGGGGAGTGGTTTCATATTAAACTATCTAGGCCTTCTGAGGAAGCAAGCCCAGTCCGTACTGCAAAGGAAAGATCTTGGGCCCAATGAGCATGTTAAAAGCCCAACCTTGGTTAGAGTCCTGTGTTTGTTCACCAAGGCCCATTTTGGTATGACACCTTGGATAAACTTTATCAAGGATACCACCACATTAATTAGGTATACATTCCTGATGCAGTTGCATTTATTACTAAATGACTGACTTAAACAGTACTTTAAGCTTCAAAGTCCATCTTCAACTTGAAAAGAGTGGGGAAGATGCTTGATAGGACAAGTATCTCACAACCTACATGATGATTGCACAGTCCAGGAAGGAGGAGGAGATGGGAGGTATAAATAACGACTTCTCGCACATGGGTGAGAGATATAGAAAAAATTGGAGAGAAAATAGAGAAAGATCTTGGAGAGTGACTTTTGTCCTAGCTTTTTAGATGTCTGTGTCTTTACTCTTTAGCAAGTTTTGTATTATACTCGTAATCCATCAAAAACCAATATTATTCAAATTCTATGCTTGTTCAGCTTTTTGGTCACCACAAAACTTGTTGAGCTAAATGATGAAAATATATATATGTTTAGTTGATTTTTCCCCCTTGTGGAGTGGGGGGATAATAGACAAGCAATGTGTGTCTTTTTTTTTCTTTTTCTTTTTTTTATATATAAAATAAAAAATCCATGGTTGAATTGAAACTTATAACATGGCGTAAATTTTGCTTGTGAGGCCAATATTTTCAATCATTTTTTAAATAATTTTGAAAGTGTACGGATTAAGCGAAATATTTTAAAGTATAGAAGCAACTTTAAAATAAAAATTGAAGGTTAAAAAACAAATATGCAATTAAAAAAGGGTAAAATTAACTTAAGTGCAATAACATAAGTGTGGTGCATTAGTTTTTCACAATTAGAATTAAAAACTTTGGTGACTCTAAAAAAAAAGAAAAAGAAATACAAACATTTGGTTGTTTTGAATTTAATTAATTTTTTGAAAAGATAACACTATTATTTTTTTATTGACTAATAAAATCAAATGTCTAAATTCAATCGAGGAAACATAAAATATTTTCCTTAAATATATATATATATATATTTTTTTTTTTTTTTTTAAATTCGAGAGAAAGATCAGTTTTTTTTATGATTTTTTTATTCTTATAGCCGTTATGTGTATACGGAAAATTTGTTATATAGAAATATATTAATTTTAAAAATTATTACACTTACTAAGGACTAACTATTACAACATTTTTATAGATGAATAGTTATTCCTCATTTTGAAGAATAACTATTACTCTCTCTGTCCCAATTTGTTTGTCATTTATTCCATTTTGAGATATCCCAAAATATTGTCATGTTTCTAAAAATAAAAGTCATTAATTTACTAATATTCCTATTATACCCCTACTTTATTTTCAAAACTATTTGAAAAGAAAACTAACAAATATTTAAAAAAATCAATCTAATTAGGGCATCTTTTTAGTTGTTTCATTAAGAAAAACTCTTTAAAAAAAATGATAAATTTATTTAAGGGTAGTTTTGTAAATTTATACATTTTTATAAAGTAGACAATACAATAAATGATGTTCCATTAAAAAGTTTGACTTTTTAAATAGGACAAACAAATTGAGACGGAGGGAGTACATTACAGTATTGTAGGGACTCAAAATAATAAGGCCCCAAACAATACATTTTTAGAGAGTGGGTTTGAAGAAATTGGCCCTTGCAGGCGAACGGAACCCAACCATGAACCCATCACCATTGAAGGCCAGTGCCCTTAAATCTCTTCTCAGAATTGCTCCTCGGCATTGGTCCGAGGAGCTTCCTTTCTTTTTCTTTCTTTTTCTCCCTTTTTGGCTGTTCTATTGGTCCTTCTTATATAGTCCTACTTTTCATCTCTCCCTTCCATCTGTTGATCATCCATGCGTTTTCCCTCTGAATCTCCGTCTCATCAACAATACTATCAGTACTCAAGTGATTCACAATAATCAAGGTCACCCTGTCCAAGAGTCACATCTTCATTAGTGCGACCAGAGGGTTAGGTGAGCGCATTTAGTGCGGAGGTGACAACCTGTCCTGGGCCCGTTTCCCCATCTGTAGCTAGTCTCGGTCCGCCGAGGACAGGGTTATCCTGGGCGGGGGGGGGGGGGGGGGAGGGGGGGAGGGGTTTGGAAGTGTATGCTCCTACGCATCTTCCTCGGACGGGCCTTCTTCCTCGAAATGGGCCATAGGCCGGACGTAAAGTGGGCCGAGGTTACCAGGCTCTCAGGCCCCACAATAGCCCCTCAAAATCCTGCTGCCCGTGTTCTCAGACGGGGAGGAGGATTTTGATATTCCTGAGCCCTCACAAGATTCGCCAAACCTCGGTCCACGTCAGCGTTGGGGTCTTTTAATCTGCCACAGGTAAATTTTTGGCATTTCGAGACTCAGAGCACATTTGCATTAAATTTTGGCGGCTCCACGTTTCCCTCTTTCGATGGTG